>OW386289.2:46979278-48259278 GCA_936432065.2 Rutpela maculata
AAGCTGTCCACCAAGAGTTATATGGTTTTTTCCAAAGATGGCCATCCCTGCCATTCATCCCATTACCAACGAACAGGTTTTTTCGTTTAGTTGTTTCCCGTATCAATAATCAAAATTATTAAGTGCTCTTGCCTACGAACGTTTTTATAGAATTGTGTTTATTTTCATATTAATTTTAGGTCCATGTGGACACATTATAATTTTAACCTAGTCTTTAAGCCTGCCTACAGAAGACAGGAGCTACTTTTCTATTTTTCTCCAAGCCAAACCGGACCTACCCCGTCCAGCTTCACACTCGCCACGGCGGTGTTCACCGTGGTTGTCTGGCTGGCCCCGGGCTACGATCCTATGAAGCATATATTTATATTAAAAACATTTAATAAAATATTAATGTTGTGCAGACTATAAATTTAACACTCAAGTTCTTAGGTCCAAATCCCACCGAACGCAAGACTTTTTTTCCCATTGTAATACGAAAAAAATATTTCAACTTAATAAATATAATTAAATGAGATCGTTCATATTGTTTAGTGCTCTTTTCGGCTTCAAAGAATCACCGGGTGGGGAGGTTCCAGCCGCTTCCAGTAGCTGCCGATTTTTTGTTTTTATTATTTGTATCTTCCTGCTCTGTGCAGTTGTACCTTTAAATAAATAAATAAATAAATAAATTAGTCTTTTTAAAAATAACATGTTAAGACAAAATTGATGAATCACCTAGCTTAAGTAAAATTGAAAGACGTATTGTATATTGCAATTTAAATATCTTGTACAACTTTGTGTTTCTATACCTTTGGATTATATTGTTCCAAAATTATATTAACACATAGTTTATGTAAAATATGATAGTTTCCATGCCTCCGACGATCACTATAATTGACGAATATGATCTAATTTCATGAGGAAACCATGCTATTTAATATATGTAAGAATTTTTAAATACAAGTTTTAAATTTAACAGAAGTTATCGTGTTTCATATATATATTCGCAGTCGACAACACTTGACTTTACCTTTTACTCATTTTATAATACTTTTATTATCCATTTTAAATAAAAAATATATCTCAACGTCTCGATAAGATATTCGACAAAGTCCGACTGCAAATTCCTTTCGTTTCGCAATAGTCTTATTAAAAATATCTCAATAACATTTTAAGGTAAAATTGATATGTTATTTAACCTACGTACAGTTTGCTCAAAACTTAAAGACGTACTATATATTACAGTTTAGATATCTTGTACAATTTTGTGTTCTTTATGTTCTTAAAACTTTTTTCAATTTCTAAAATCATAAAAAACCATAGTTTATGTAAAACATGTTACTTTACACGCCTCTGACGATCACCCTGTAATATGATCTAATTTCAATTCGAAGTATTCTATGCTATTTTATATATATTCCAAATTTGAAATAAAAAGTTTAAGTCTAACAGAAATTATCACATTTAGTAGATATTCGTAGACGGCAACGGCCGGCTGCAACTTTTAATTATTTCATAATAGCCTTTTTTAAAATACTTTAATGATATTTTAAGGTAAAATTGATATAACATCGAATCTACAAAAAGTTGTTGGATCCAACCTTAGAGACACCCTGTATATTACCGCATAGATTACCGCTTGTACCTATTAATATTTTTGTGTACTTAGTAACAATTTGCTCTAAATTTTTTATAAAACAAACTTTATAGCACAAAAGTGTACACGTCTATGACAATCGCCCTGTATGGCGGATATGATCAAACAAAAAGAATTATTCTACCATATTTTATATATGTTTCAAATTCGAAATAGAAATTTTAAGCCCAACAGAGGTTATCGTATTTAACAGATATTGGACATAGCCAACACTCGATTGCAACTTTTATTTACTTCTTAATAGTCCTATTAAAAATATCTTAATAATGTTTTAAAATCGACATACAGAGTGACTGGAAATTTGACGTATTCCTTTGAAGGGGTTAAAGTGGAACTAATTTACAGCAAATTAATAATGTATTACACCGTCCGAAAATGAGTAGTTTTCGAGATAAACCAGTACCAATTTTTTTTTAATTCCCAATTTTCCAAAAATTAAATTTAATAAAGTACTCGTTTTTGGGCACTTATTTGAGTGTCTTCTGATAACTAACAAATCAATGAATGATTTAAAAAAAAAATCTTCAAAATTACCATAACATTTGAAATCTAAATTCTAAATTCATACATGATGATAAAAAAAATGGAAATTTTAGTTTACATGGAAGAGAGTTTCTCAAAAAAATTGTATGACACTTATTAGTAGAGGAGCATAATGCGCATTTACCTACTCCGTGGGATTTTTTGTGAAGGGAAGGTGCGACTATGTGGAATCTCTTTATTATATGCTAGATAATGATGTAGTACTGGGTGTTTACCTTAGAATTGCGCTGTTTGGTTTTATGGCGTTATACATCCAAGATGGCCGCCATGTGAGACATTTATTCTTTACATCAAGAATAACTCCTTCCAGAGTGCTCTTACGCAAAATCTGCATATAACATTTTTTGTTCTACATGAGCCAAAGAACAAATTTAGTTCCTTTCCATTTTTATGTATCTTTTACCAATTAAGAGTTATGATTCATTATACATGTCACTATCGGTTTAAAACATAATTTAGCCATCGGTTATTTATTAAGGGAAGAAAAATAATGATTCTGCTGCTAGTTACTCACAAAAATTTTAATAATAACTAGTATTAATACATACAATTTGTAGTAGGGCGTAGTAGTTGTATTATAAAATTGGTTCTGAAAATAAATTATGTATTGACAGAAAACAATATTTAATGATACTACATGATTATTCTCTTCAAAACAATGTATCATCACCATCTAGATCATCAGATGAATCTTCAAGCTTTGTATGCTCATTACAGTTGTCACACATATCTTCGTCTCTTCCACACATACATAGTTCTATGCAATTCAGATCGTGGGAAAGACATTTACATGGTGGAGCACATTTTCTCTTAACACAAGAGCACCGAATAAGTTGAAGAACTGTCTTTGGAGCATATGTTAGCATACATATAACGAGCATAATGGTCCTTTTTTAGTTCCCAGCCGAAGTTTAATGGCGAAGGCAGATTGGGATAGGGCTGGTCAGCACGGCATCATTCTATGGTTTGATAACGAACCCTATCAACATATGGCATCAGTGATCCTCTTGATCGTGGCAAGTTTCCTCCTTGAGTTTCTTTCTTTGTGAACAACCACCACCTCAGTTCTCCAATGTCTGATATATTTGTGACAGGAAAATAGACTTGACATATGAACTTTTCTATTAATAGTCTATCTGTATCAAGTTTGCTTACAGCTTCGAGAATGTCATCATCTGCTTTACTGAAGACTTTCCAAAAGGAGGTTTTCGACTTTCCAAAAGGAGGTGTGCTGTCACTTCCGGATAATGCATGCAGTCCTAATAATGCTGAAGCTTTCTTTGAGCTCAGGGAATCGGTTACTTTGCTGAGATTGATCATTCTTTGATTTTGGCCAACTCCAGTTACAAATATAGTGTTCAGTGGAAAGAACTTATACCACCATAAAGTAAGTATGAAGACATCTGTATCAGGTGAGTAAATATGAAGCTGTGTAGCACCGCGACGACAGGCGAACATGGAATGTAAAATTATTTTTGTATCTGCCTCCTCATGATTGCTTTTCAGTTCATCTGTTTCAATCCCCATTGAACACTTTGCTGTTTCCCTCCAAGATACAAATAAACAGTTGTTTCTTCCAGTTGCATATTGTATTGCTTTCTCGGACAAGTAAGCTGTTAACTCATCTTCAGTCTTAACATGAGATAACAATGATTTCATAGATGTGTTCCCAATGTACATTGTATCACTGATCTTGTAGTGGACTGGTGGTGTGTTGTCAGTTCTTTTATCACGCATAAAAGATTTTAGTGAATTTTCTCTGCATGTGTCGAACACTAAGTGGTTTCATCATAAGCTGATAATGTATGTATATCTCTTGCATGGGCATCTCCAAGATCTGTGCATTCAGTCAAGCGCACTTTCAATATTTCACTATTAGAGCGTTGGACAGCTAACTTAAGATGCTCGACACTTTGGTCTGTTGCTATGCAATACTCTCTCTTTGCTTTTCTCTCCTTCATCACAAAAAAAAACAGTTTTTTTGTTATATACTTTAGATCGTAATGTGTATGTTGCCTTGTCACTGCTGGTACTCGCTTCTAAATCATCCGTAGGCTCACAACGCTTTCCTTTTTCGAAAAGTTTTTTGCTTCTATCCATGTTTGTCGTAAGTTTTTGTAACATTCTTTATGTCATTTTGCATTGGAGTTTTGTAGCTATTGTACACTTTAATTCCCGATTCGACTACTAATATGCATATACCAACTCTGGATCCAACCATTCTTCTCTTTGTTTCAAACACTGTAGAAGTTTTTCAACCTTCAATGGATTAACAAGAGGCAATTTACTTTTACCTTGACACAAAATACACAGTTTATAATCTTTTGAACGTCGGATAGGCTAGGCAATAAATGTATACTAATAAACTTGTGTTATGTGGTAAAACTGGCGTGTAACTCTTAAATGGTAAAAGATTCGAAAAAATTGATAAGAACTAAATTTGTTCTTTGGCTCATGTAGAACAGAAAATGTTTTATGCAGATTTTGCGTTTTCGAGTTCAAGTAAAGTTTTCCTGTACTAGTACATTTGAACATTGGAAATAATAATGCTGTATCTTGCATAACTATACCTTGAAACTTGAATTTGAGAAACGCTACGCCCTATTCCATACTGACATAAATTTAATTATCTTTACGTGCTGGTTTAGTAGTTACTCAGTTAAGAAAAGCTTGTTGAAAATATTTCTCTTGAAGTTCAAGTGAAGCGCAGTGGATGCACTTGAATGAATTCAGAGATGTTTAGCAGTGCAATTAGAAATATGATACGTTTGTTAAGTTTATTTCGAGAGCTTCCTCTCTATTAAGCAACGTAGTCTCGACCTACTTGAAATCTAATGTACTCTATTTTCTGACTGATTCAGTTGTAAATCGAGTTGTCTGTTTCCGGTGCGCTTTAAAGGAAACAAAATCTCACGACTAAAGTTTGGCTAAAATAGAAATAAATTAATTGGGAAACTATTCATCATGGAGGAGGTGGGAGGGGTTGGCACTAGTGTTGTCAATCCTGAGATTCCGAAAATCGGGATCGATTTTGGCCAACTTTAAACACTCATTGCGTTCTGAAATGATTTTGCTATTTCCAAAATCTTAAAGATACCGAACGTAATGATCTTTTTTAATTATAATACAGTCACTTGGTGTCAAAAAGTACACAAACTTCGGACTAATTCTATAGCGGCTTGGAATTCCTTTTTTTCACGGATTCTCCAACTTCAAGATATCAATTTCAAATGTTAAAAAGGAATAGAGGGTGAAAACCACTAAAATAAAAAAATCAATAATTAACGAAGTACTGAGAATAAATTATTGGAACTTTATTATTTATTTATGTTTCTTCGATGATCACGAATGTGAGGCCAGAAATTAAATATTTTATGTTCGATACAAAAGGTTGGATAGAAGAATTAATTATTTTTTTGTTTATTTTGAAGAATTAGAACTTCTTTAGCAGATTGTTACATTTTGAGACACAAAACTCATCCGCTAACAAGAAAAATAATTGCTCTTACCCCTAGAACAGTGAAAACCACCTCTGAAGTTAAAAAACCGCTGCCCAAGGAATCACTACTTCCACATCCAGATTTTCTATCCAAGTCACTCACAACGAAAAAAAATTGTACGTCGAAATAATTGTTTATGGAACTTTAATAATATAATATTTGAAATCCTCTACCCCAAGAACCCATAAAACGATACCCCACATCGGTAGTGGGGTGGGGGTGGTGATAAGGGGATGGCAGTGGGGGGGGGGGTGGATGAAGTAAAAAAATATTTTGGCTAATGCCAAAAATTTTTTTGAGACCTTAGCTTCTCTTGTATATACTAACTACCAATTTTATGGACTCTTACCTGCTTGATTTATGTATTTACCCCAAATTTACCCCAATTTACTCCTCAACCCTTCGACGGAACAAGATGAAAATATAATCTAGTATAATTTCTGTCTGTCGGTCTGTCTGTAACTTTTTTATGCCCACGGTTACTTTGGAACCGTTTCAGATATTGACTTGAAATTTGGTACACATATGTACTTTTAACGAGATCTAGAACTAGATTATATTTCCATCTTGTTCCGTCGAAGGGTTGGGGGTAAATTGGGGTAAATTTGGGGTAAATAGGTAAATCAAGCAGGTAAGAGTCCATAAAACTGGTATTTATTATATACAAGAGAAGCTAAGGTCTCAAAAAAAAATTTGACATTAACCACCCGCATTACCACCCCCACCCCATTATTAAAGGGGATGAAAAAAAATGTGTCTTAGTGTGTGTACAAGAACCAGAAACCTCAAAATATTTTTTTACTTCATCCACCCCCACCCCCACTACCACTCCCATCCCACTACCGATGTGGGGTATCGTTTTATGGGTTTTTGGGGTAGAGGATTTCAAATATTATATTACTGAAGTTCCATAAACAATTATTTCCACATACAAAATTTTTTCGTTGTGAGTGACATGGATAGAAAATCTGGATGTGGAAGTAGTGATTCCTTGAGCAGCGGTTTCTCCTTTGCAATGAACGCTAAAAAATCATTTACAACAGACCATTTTGTAGGTCTTATAGTCCTTTTTAAGGTCAGGTAGGTCAAAACAGTTCAGATGTCAGTTTTCCTATATTTATCTTAAATGCGTCAATTAAAAAAAAAACGTTAACTTCAAAGACTTCTATCTCCTAAGTTACTATCCTTATCAAGAAAATAGAAAAGCAACGTTTCTCTTAATTCATTTAATCTAATTTTTTGTCTCTAGTAACATTCAACTAAGAGGCTTCCCTGCTAAGTTATTTAACCTTAAAGCAAAAAAAAAACATTTTTTCAAAAATCCTAAAAT
The DNA here is from genome assembly GCA_936432065.2 of Rutpela maculata. NCBI lineage: Eukaryota > Metazoa > Arthropoda > Insecta > Coleoptera > Cerambycidae > Rutpela > Rutpela maculata. The sequence continues at coordinate 46,986,288 of OW386289.2, forward strand.
ACATTAAGTCCAAAATCTTTCTGATAATGCATCTATCACGGTCAAAAAATTTGAGCGTATACATGATAGTTAGGACTAACAAAAAACACGATTTGGAATTTTTTTTTCAATTTGGAATTTACTGAATCCAAAAAAAACGGCACTTTTTTGTGTAAAAAATCAAAATATTGCCTTTGTTTTCCTTGTATCATTTTTGATTTTGCAAAAATCAAAATTTGCCAAAAGAAAATTTTGAGCCACTGTAATAAGGTTTAATTTGATTCAAAGTACATGTTAAAAGGTTTCTTAAGCTAGAGATAATTGTTTGAAGAGCGTGACCTTTTCAGGGTTACGTTCAAATGCACATTGCATTAACTGTATCTCAGCAACGATGAGCCTAAACAAATTTTTATTTCATGGATTATTTTTGTTATTTCATTAGCCAACTTTTTTGTAATGACAAACTATTTCGAAAATGTGATCCTCTTTGAGTAATTTACTTAAAACCTTTGAAAAAATCAGTGTTATTTGCTTAAAAAATCGACGTCTTCAACTCCCTGTAACTCGGCAGGTATTAAAGCAAAAATAACGTTATAAGGTTTTTCTTGGGGTAGAATTCGATGATCTACACATTCCAATAGTCACTTATTTTTCTCGAGTTTCACCACTTACTTGGGGTGAAACTCACCCCGAACGAAAAAGCACCCTTCCTAATTCCATTTTAATATTTCATATCTTACCCATTTTGAATCAAACTATCCAAAGATATTTGAATTAAAACTGCTATAGAATTAGTCCGATCACCAAGTTACTGTACTAATATCCAAAAAGGAAAGAAATAAAGCAACAAGATGTCTATCTTATTGAAAAGATTAACAAAAAGTACAGACGACACAACTGATAAGGACGACGTTAATCATGATGATGCATAAGAGAATAACCTACCCCTTTTGAACCTCACCAAATTAAAACAAGTGGAAAACTAATAAATGAATGTGTCAGTTAAAAAAATGCCCATCTATTTCATTCAGCTATTCTGAAAATACCACTTTTCCAACGATTCTGATTAAATGATATCTTCAATAGCGACAATTACTATTGATTGATAACCTAATTATTTGAAGTTACACTATACTGTTTTCTTTCATTATTACAATGAATCATATTCAAAATTACTCACTGTTTAATTATTTAACGATTTTATTTGTTTAATGAATGGAAAGCATTTCTGGTTTTTAAATGTTATTACAATGATAGTAATAATCTGAGTACAATTCAGCTTAGTTATGCAAACGATATTTAGGACACCCGCGACAGGTTGATTTCAGATTTGGCAGTTCTTTACCGTTTTGCATGAATCTACATTAAAGGGTTCTTTAGTACCATCTTTGCAGTTGTAACCGACAACCATGTACCTAGTAGTTATATGCGATACTATTTGAACACAGGTGCTTTTTGCTAACAGTCATATGCTTTCGCAGATTTCCGATGTCAAGAGACAAGGTTTTTGTTGGCTGTCACTTCGTCTATAAAAATAAAATTCTTCAGGTGCTTAATCGAGATCTGTTGATCTCTGTTAAGTTACAATTGTACCTATCAATCCATAAAATCATCGAAACACCAAGGTCAGTTGACCTACCTACTGGAATTATGAATACAACAAAACCTTATGACTGCTGTCGTGACAATCAACATAAACTTTTGTGATTGCAGTTGCAATCATATCACACTAATGACAAATTTCTTAGAGCTTCTGTCAGACTTTAGTTATGCCGACGTCAACTATCAATATTTCAGAATAAACGACTATTGTTGTGGTAAACAATTAGTTTTGTTGCATAGATGATCATCCTACAAAAGTAAATGTGACGATTTTTTTCAGTCAGGGCTATCCATTATTTTACTGTGACAATTACCCCAACGAATATTCTAATATATTCAAATGAATATGACCATTGTCATAGAATAAACGTATTAAAATCTGTTGTTTTTTTATTCGATACTTTGCTTTTTCAGAATAAGTGAGATTAAATAAAAATATTGTTTAGACAAAATAAATCAAACACAAATAACATTTGTCACAATGAAATCATTATTAAATAAAGTACAGACAAATAAAAGAGTGCCAAAAGTAGAAATAATTATTAAGTGAGTGGTTTTCGAAATTAATGCAAATAAATTAAACCAGGAAAGAGAAAAAAGTAATACCAAACTTTATAAAAATTTTATGTAAAAAAACTTTTTATTATTATTTAGATGCAAAAACGAAAAAAATAAGTAATGTCGATAATTGTCTTAAAATCTTGTCGCGTGCGAGAAGTTCATACAGCCATTAATATTGTTTGACAGAGATTTTAAGTACCTAAGTAAGCATTATTTTTTCTATTTACTCGAAAAGCTTTTAAGACAATTAATACAACATAACATTTTTTCCATTTTAGTACACATAAATGCGATAAGTACAACGCAGAAAAAATATCTGTACACTAATATCACTTTGCATAGTAATATCCAATAATATATGAGTATTTTGTGATAATACCTAACAATACCTGGATAAAATACCCGGGTTACAAAATGTAACAATACGTAATACATAAAAATACCTAAAAATACCTAATAATACAGCAGTATTAAATTTCAGAGCAGGTATACCTGTTAGATCACGATTCACATGAGTGACTTTTTTAAAAGATTTATTTACTTAAATGGAGCCAACGTTGGCTCTTGGAGAAGGAATAATACAATAATTAGAAGTGTTTCATTCTAAGTGAGTTTAATAACTGATTCAACAAAGCGTGTTTAGTCATATTTATAACATACAGAACCTGAGTAAGCAAAATATAGAACAAAGGAATTGCAGTTCTGCAGTCAGCACAAGTTATGAGAAATAAAGGTGTAATATGATATCTTGAAGATAAGCAATTAATAAGAGAAGCTGTTATCGTGTAATACGATATACCTGTGAAGGTTTATTATGGCTAAGTCTTAATAAGATAGCGTGTAATATTATATAACATACCTGGTAGCACCCAGTAATGCTAACTGATTTCCACTAATAAATAGATAATACTGAAAAATATCTGGTATCACCAGAATATTACCTAGTAATACCGAGAAATATTTTAATAATTACCCATAATACCTAGTGAAATATAATACCTCTAAATATAATACCACAATACCTCTAAAATACCAATAATATCTAATAATACCTAGTAATACCCAATAATACCTAATAATACAATGATATTAAATTTCATAGTAATGCCTGGGTATTTCATACTAGTACCTAGTTATACTAATTAATTCCCACTAATAAATGAATAATACTGAAAAATACCTGGTATTACCAGAATATTACCTAGTAATACCGAGAAATATTTTAATAATTCCTCATAATATCTAGTAATATCTCTGAAATACCCAATAATACCTAGTAGTACCCGGAGGCTGTATATCAAAATGCCCTCGCCTAAATAATAAAGCTTGTTGTTTGTAATTTATTATTTGTGGTATATTCATGATTTCTTGTGTTTTTTGGGTATTTTGCCACTGTAAAAATATTTTAAAAATTTTTAATGAAATAAGCCTCTGCGCCAAAAGGAGCAGACAGAGGCTGGTTTTTATACTTCTATTAGAAAAGAACTATTTTCCGAAACGTCAACTGCCTTCGTTTTCATTTTTTCTATTTATCATTTCACAATTTTGTTTCGGTTTATATATTTTTAGGTGTGAGACATTTTTTAATAGAAGTATAAAAACCAGCCTCTGTCTGATCCTTTTGGCTCAGAGGTTTATTTCATCAAATTTTTTTTAAATATTTTTACAGTGGCAAAATACCCAAAAAACACAAGAATAAAGCTTTTTTTTAATATTTTTTACATATAACTTTATTTGGAAATTTTTAGTTACGTCTTAATTGCGTCGTCTTTACTTAAAAGTACCTGATCCTCCGTCATTTCTTAGAATGCAGCGTCTGAGTGAATACTTTATCCGATCAAATTATAGTTTACAAAACTAAAAAACACACTTTTTGGTACCATATTATTGTGTTGTTACCAGAACTACACGTGTATGCAAAATTTCAGTTCAATTGGACGTTAAGTGGTTCAAAATTGATTTGCAAGATTTGACCTAAATATATTAACATACTAGCTAACCACCTGATTGACATACAAACAGATCAAATAAATAAAAGCTTGTAATAAAATGAATCTTAAATCAATAAAATTACTATCACAACGTAAATTTGGATCCTACTGCTAAAAATCTAGACGGTCACGTAAACTGCCACCTTTGTATATTTTTCTGTCTTGATCCAAAGAGAGAGATAAATAATACGAGGGGGTATGGGTTGCTTCAAGTTTTTTCATAACCCTTAGACTTAGGCATATTTCGTATTTTCGAGATTTTCCGTTCTAGCTCCTAATGCAGGCCATGGACTTCTAATGTCTCTAAACCACTTTATTACCTTTAAAAATCGTTACAATTTTTATACAATTCTTTTGCATAATAACCGAGATATCCTCGAGAACTCTGACAAAGTGATCATCCTGTATACATATATTTATCTATTATTTACTAGGTCTATGGTAAACTATTCTCACTCTCCTCAGTATTAACATGCACCTTCTCCGACCAGGAAGTCGTCTAGATGTCCCATGACTAACTGTAAATGCAAATTTGCAGACATAGTTCGACGTGCATTAGACTTTGTGTGTAATGATAATAATGATGCTTGTTACTGATGTGTCTGAAATTAACGTTACAGGTTCTATAAATTATATACGTGATGACTAATTCTGAATACATGGTATCTATATGTATACCTTACATTTCGTTCTTCTCTATGTTTTTTTAGAAAAATATGAGAATTCATGTCAATATAGCCTTGGAGATTTATTATGATTTTTAAAACAATAAAACATTGAAATATTTCCTCTAAATGTTAAAATCATCACAAGGTTGAAACCAATGAAAGTCCAAAATTTAATAAAATCATTTTGAAAATCATTCTGAACTAAAAAATTTAATTAAAAAAAAATCTAATAGTAGCTGTCTCATTTTCCATAAGTGAGAGTCAAGTGGAACATCGATTTTTAATCAACCCTCGCCCTAATAAAAACCTATTTATGTTTATTTACTAATAATTAAAAACAATTACCTACGAAAGTTATCTGCTGAATACCCAAAATAATATTTTATAATAAAATACATATTATATATGTCTTGCCATAGCCTAAATATGATATATTCCTGGACATATATACGAATTTTCGTTGCACGTTGGTCTAAATACATTACTTTTTTACCTTTTCAAAAGAATAAATTAACAACTTCAGTATTAGAAAATGATGTCTGTTACGACTACAGCTACCGCACCCTTTGCAAGTGTCAATAAAATTCCAATTTCAACTTCAAAGCAATAAAAAAAGCCGTGTCTCTCTTTAACTTACTTAATTATTCTTTTACAGTCTCAAGATCTAATACCAACCACCAACATTTCCGAACAAGAAAGGGAAATTTGAATTACCGTTTAATAGTGAGAACAGATTCTAATTTTATGTTTATGATATATACCCCAGTCAATTTGGAACAAATTTCAACGTTTGACGGAAAAAACTGATAAAGTTCTGAAACTTAGCAAATATATTCATTAAGGTTTACTATTAAACATACTAAAAGTTGCCAGCTGAGTTGTGATTGGTCCATCATCTTGGAATTCAGTTTTTACTTATTTCTCTCTAACCAATAGCGATATCGAAATTATGTTTATTATAGAAAATAAAGCAAGCTTATAAAATTATCTACAAGAAATGATATATGTATTCTTTCCATATTTATTATTATACTCTTTGGAAATACGAAAGCAAGAGTATATTGCATTTTATCGAGACATTTCTAAAACTGTAAATATCGCTCGTAGAAAAAAAATATATCATTATGTTCGTCATGGAATTCACAAAACAACTTTCAAAATGTCCATCATGTGTCTGTGTTCCTGTCAGTCTGTTCGTCTGTCCGTGTGCCTCTCCGTCCGTCACGTTTCTTTCAAGCTAAATAACTTAAAAGACAAGAGTCCTATTTTATTGTATCGTATTGTAATGGAATTTGGACAACAAATTAATGTTGCCTAGAGCAGGAACCCAGCGTTTAAAAGAATCGATTAGTAAATATAAAGGTTATCAAACATTTTATGAAAAAAATACTCGTGAAGAGTGTTGTAATATTTGATTAGATTGTAGGTATAAATGCCTCACTTGTAATTTTAATGATCTCCCGATAATGCCATCTTAATTGCCGAAATGTTGGTTGGTATACTATGCAGTATCTTAGTGTTTATAGAATCTTATCAATGGTATTACAACACTTTTCACCTGTATTTTTTTCATAAAATGTTTCATATATCTATTACTATTTAGTAGGTATTTATTGATCGATTTTCCAAATTCAATAGGGTTCTTCCTCTAGCTAACACTAACTTACTGTCCAAATTTCAATAAAATCGGACATTTTTTAGTTATCCTACTCCAAAAAAAGTTCCGTACAGAGAGACAGACGAACAAACTGACAGACTGACAAAGAGTGGGAAATTGAAAAGTTATTCGGAATTCTAGAACTAACATAATAATAAGAATTTTATTTTCCCTACGAGTGATTTTTACGGTTTTAGAAATTTATTGAATAAATACAACTTTCGTATTTCCGCAAATTATAATAATAGATACAGAAAAATGTATATTATGTTTTTTGTAGAGAATTTCATAAGTTTTATTTTTTATAGGAAGCACAATTTCGATATCTCTAATGGTTAGCGAGATATAAGCAAAAAACTTAATCGAAGCAGCATTTTTCCAAAATGGCGACGCGAGCGCAAGAAATAGAGTTGGGGACTTTTACTATAATTTACAGTCGGCGTTAATGAAGGTATCTAACAAGTTTCAAAACATTACACAGCCCCACAAAAAAAAAGTGGTCTGTCCGGCGGACCAGACCAATATATCCGCATGTATTTGGACCCGCTGAAACCGAATCCGAAGTCGGAATTGTCAGATCAGGTCGTTTTTCACCCCCATCCCCAAAAAACACCCCCCCAAAAAAATGCTCTGTCCGGCGGACCAAAGCAGTATATTATTATGTATTTGGACCTGCTGAAACCGAATCCGTAGTCAGAATTGTCAGATTTGCTCGTTTCTCACCCCCAACTCCAAAAAACACCCCCAAAACAAAAACAAAGTGGTCTGTCCGGCGGATTATACCAGTGTATCCTTATGTATTTTGATCTGCTGAATCCGGATTCGAAGTCAGAATTGATGGATTGGCTCGCTTTTCACCCCCAACAACGAAAAACACACCTCCCAAAAAAATGATTATAAGGATACTCTGGTATGGTCCGCCGGACAGACCACTTTTTTGTTTGTTTGTTTTTTAGGGTTAGGTGTGAAATACGAGGAAATCTGACAATTCTGACTTCGAATTCTGATTCAGCAGATCAAATTACATAAGGATCCACTGGTATAGTCCGCCGGACAGACCACTTTGTTTTTGTTTCGGGGGTGTTTTTTGGGGTTGGGGGTGAAAAATGAGCCAATCTGACAATTCTAACTACGGATTCGGTTTCAGCAGGTCCAAATACATAAAAATATACTAGTTTGGTCCGCCGGACAGAGAATTTTTTTTTGGGGGGGGGGGTGTTTTTTGGACTTGGGGGTGAAAAACGAGCTGATCTGACAATTCCGACTTCGGATTCGGCTTCAGCGGGTCCAAATACATATGGATATATTGGTCTGGTCCGCCGGACAGACCACTTTTTTTTGTGGGGCTGTGTTATCAGTCTTTTCCCTCTGATTTTCCCTATTTGACTGAAGCAATACACGAATACCTAGAAACAGAATATCGATCAATGTGCAAAATTCAGCTGATTTACTCTTGGTATTCCAACTTTAGCAGTGGCAGGACAATAGTTAATTTGAATGTAGAGATTAGCTCTGCTGTTTTAATAAATCTACATTTTATTTCCCTTCTGATAAATAAAAAGATCGTTTTCGTCTCTATGAAATATAGAACAAATGTTTCTACTGTACCACAAGTAATCGCTTGTGATAGCGTCAAAATAGTTATTTAAGCAACAAGTCCATGAAGTGGTACTTTTTTCACGAATAGGTCTTTTTTCACTAATTTCCATGAGTGAAAAAAGACAGACTAGTCACGGCATAGAAAAAATTAAATGTTCTTTGTCTCAAATAAATTGGAATATTTTTGGCAGTCATAATTATAGTCCAGAAGTCTTGTCAAATTTTTTGGTCAACACCTATAAAAGTCTCATTGAAACACATTTCCAGTTAAAAAAAGGTTGTTAATCAATCTAACCCACCAGTAAAGTGGTTTAACGAAACTCTTAAAGGTAAACGGGGCACATTATCCAGTGTCAAAACAATTTGTAATTCTACTCAGGATCCTGCCGATTGGGCAGTATATAATATTTTACGTAAAGAGTACAGGCAATGTATTAATGATTCTAAGAAGTGTGCTTACAATAATTTTATTAACGGCTCAGACAATAAAATTAGGGACAGCTGGAAATTAATCAACTTTGAACGTAACAAAGCGAGTTCTGACATTACTGAGTATGCATTTACACAAAAAGCTTTTTACGACTTTTTTGCTTCGATAGAAGAGTTATCCCACAAATAACTCTTTTTTTCTGTACCCCGTATCAGAACTGAAAGTTTCCAACACCATTAAAGCTTTAAAAGATTCTAGCTGTACAGATATTTATGGAATGAATTCTAGAATTTTAAAAGAAACAGTAGACATTATTGTTCAACCTTTAACTTTATTAATTAACAGCTGCCTTGGTGAGGGTGTTTTCCCAGAAGCTTTTAAGATCACGAAAGTTATACCACTTCTTAAAAAGGGTAATTCCGATGACTTGGACAATTACCGGCCAATTTCCATCATACCAATTTTTGCAAAAGTTTTAGAAATAATTTTGAAAAACCGACTATTAAACTTTTTTGAATCTAATGACGTTCTTAATAACTGTCGATTTGGTTTTCGTAGCAAGTGCTCTACTACACAAGCTGTGTTTACTGTGGTGCGGGACATTGTTGAGGGCCTTGAGCGGGGCAGGCATGTAGAAATTACACTGCTTGACTTGTCTAAGGCCTTTGACTGTGTCTCGCATGAATTACTCATAGAAAAGTTGAAATTTTATGGGGTTCGTGGGAGTCCATTGGAACTACTACGCTCCTATTTATGTAACAGAAAACAGTGCGTTAGTGTAAATAATATAAATTCGGATCTTAATCCAGTTAAGCACGGAGTGCCTCAGGGCTCTGTATTGGGGCCACTCCTCTTTATTATATATGTCAATGACATATTTCATTTTATGTTGCCCCATAGGTGTATTGCTTACGCTGATGACACCACATTGCTAACTTCCCACAGTAACCTTCAAGTTTTACATCAACAGACTTCTTTAATTTCTGATCAAGCCAAAACCTGGTTCATCACTAATAAAATGAAAATGAATGAGGAAAAACTCAGAAGCTTGCTTTTCCACGAGTAACACAGTGACAAAGGGTGACAGTGTGAAACTCCTAGGTGTCACACTGGACAATAAACTAAACTGGTTTAGTCATATTGATCAGCTAAGCCACAAACTTGCCATCACAATATTTTTGCTCCGCCAGCTAAGAAGGCATTTGGTTTTAGAAACCTTGAAAGCGAGCTATTTTTCACTGTTTCATTCACACATTAGTTATGGCATCACTTTATGGGGTAATTCTTGTCATACTATAAAAATATTTCGTCTACAAAAGAAAGCAATTAGAATCATTGCCAATGCAGGGTATAGAGACCACTGTAGGCCTCTATTTATTTCACTGTGCATTATGCCGTTACCTTCTTTATATATTTATCTTAGTTTACTGGATATACACAAAAACTTAAATTCTTTTGAAAGGAATTCAAATTTTCATAATTACAGCACTAGACAAGCCGATTTACTAAGGCCAGCTAGGCATCGACTGACAAGATCGTCTAAAAATTCGCCCCACCTCAGGCTATATAATTTTCTTCCAAATCCACTAAAATTATTGACCTATAACCATTTTAAGGGCATATTGAAGAAATTATTTTTAATCCACGGTTTTTACTCTACCGACGAGTTCGTGGCGTTTTTGACAAACCCCGAAAACATTGATGGTTTAGTGGCATCCATTTGACGTGGTACGCACCACTTCCTTGCTCCTTCAGTTTCTTGCTCTTGTTTGAACATACAACAATAACGTTGCACGGCCACTTATTTTATATTGTATTTCGTTACGTATTTCTCTGTTCTCTTTTAATATTTTGTTTTGTATTGTATAGGATACAAAAACATAACATAATGTGTTGATGTTTTTTTTTACTTTTGTTAATGTTGTTCTCTTATAGGTTTATGCCTATATTTTATATATTATTTTTTATATTTTTTAATTGACGTGCCATATATATATGTTTTGTATTTCAATTGGTGAAATAAATGATATGATATGATATGATATGACACTTTATGCATGCGCCTCATACAATATATTTTTAACGTCAATTTTAATATTTAAATAAAAAATATCAGAATTAACGTATAAACAGAAACGTCTCTAAATCGGAGGAACAACTTCAATTGTTTTCAATGCACTCATGATTCGGCTTTACGCCAGAGTGCAAAAATGTTACTTTTTTTCATTATCACCATAAGAGTAATTTATGCAATAAAGTGGTACTTTTTTCATGAATTTGAAGTTTGACGATCGAGCCGTAGGAGAGTGTGGAAATCTCCTGAGTGAAAATTAAATGTAAAAAAAAAAATTATTATTTAGGTGCACTAAAACGAAAAAAATAGAAATAAAAAAAAATTGTCTTAGAAGCTTGTCGCGCGCGAGAAGTTCATACAGGCATTAAGTTTTTTTGACAGAGATTGTAAGTAGGTACTTAAGTAAGTTCTTTTTATTTCTATTCACGCGACAAGCATTTAAGACAATTATTTTTTTTTATTTTTATTTCTTTCCTTTTAGTACACCTAAATAATAAAACCTTGCTTTTAAAAAAGTTCTTTTTATATGTAATTTAATTTTTAAATTTTTAGCTACGTCTTAATTAGTTTTATATATTCATTACGTCATTCCTATCCGTTATAAAACTTACAGTTTAAACCGGATCCTTCACAATTTCCTAGAATGCAACGTACGGGCGAATACACTATACGATCAAATTATAGTGTTAAAACTAAAAAAATTTTTAGGCCAGCGTCCGCCATATTGAATTTAGTGTGACGTCATTTTATTTTCGTATTCTTCTCAGCAAACCCTTTCATTTGATACCCATATATCAAGGGGGTGCAAAAAAAATAACTGGTCCGCCATCTTTAGGAGTTCGCCATATTGGATTTAAAATGACATCACTTGTCATCCAAACTAAATGTGTGTGCAAAATTTCAGCTCAATCGGTTGGGAATAACTGTTTTAAAATTGACTTGCAAGATTTGAACTAAACAAACAAACTAACATACATACAAAGCAGGTTAAAAATGAAAGCTTGTAAAAAAGGCAGTTTATGCATGAGCAGGTAGGGCCCCGACACGTGGTACCGGGGCCCGGTTAGACCAGTAAACGCAATATTCGCTCATTAATTATGTGACCTGGACAAGAATTTTTTTCAAATTTCTCCCTCCCGCTCATCAATTATTAAGCGCGTGGGCCAGCGCCGGAGATATTGTCAAAAATTCATGATTTGATGTTTCGAAAGCGAGGGTCGTGAGACAACTTCAATTGTTTTCAATGCACTCATAGATCCGGCTATACATAAGAATGAAATAATGTTACTTTGTCCACGACCGTTTTATAATATACTAATTATACAGGGAGATCGAGAAAGACTGAACGTGCCGCTCCCTAAAGATTGTTTTTATGCCGCCTACATACTGCATACATATGTACTATTTTCTGGTATTTTCAACATTTTCTGGTATTTTCAACATTTTCACGTTGGCAACAGTAACCTTAAATATAGTCAATTGCAGTATTTACACAAAATGCGAGTTTCTTTATTAACTTGCCACACAAGTGACAGTGAATTAATTGCGTTGAAAAACACTGATTTATTAGTCAGAAAGGGAGATAAATGATAAATCAAACACAAACCAATAATAATAACATTCACGAAAATGACAGACATCAGATTGGTAACAGTGACTAGAAAACCAGTAGCTACTTCTAGCAACATAGGAAATTAGTTTTAATAATGTATGTAGAATAGATATCAATTTTGATAATTTTAGTGACTTTTCCGTGTGACGTCACGTTCAGTCTTTCTCGATCTCTCGGTACTTATATTTGTTCAATCATAATCATATACGTTATTCGTTACCAGAGATTAACCATTAATCACTATCTAGTAGTGATTAATGATTAATCACTATCTAGTAGTGATTAATGATTAATCACTGACAGCTACTTCTTCAATTTGAGTGTAATCCCGCAACTTTTTAGTAGAATTTATGGCCAGTTACTGAAACGTGAAATGGAATTATTCGTTAACTGTCATAGCTACAATTGTGTGAATAATTTTACTCTTATTACGAAATTTATGAATAGATATTTTATCTACTCTTATTAGGTTATATACAATTAGTATATAACCTATTCATTAATTAATGAACTGCTTTTGATCAATTAATAGCATCCATAAACAAACAGCGTGAGTTATCATAACTCACTAGGTACAGAGCCAATCACCTTTATCTTCATGCCTAGCCTGTCCAGTTGACGCAATGCGCAACACACGAAGGTGGAGCCAGGGAGGTAGTGACAGATTTTCCGCGTTAATATCTATAAAGATTTTCTGAAATGTCAGAAAATGCAACTTTTGATTCGTTCGTGCCGAGCCGAATTTTCGAATTTCGCCGTGCAATTTACGATCAGGTTTATCTGGAAGACTTCCTCTTTACGTCACGACATCGTACGGTCGTCCCAATGGTGTTTTTTCGAAAAATATGAACGTGTCAAGATTGCATGTTTTTGCAATTTTTTCGACTCTGAAATGTAAGCTGTTTTTTGTTATTTTTCGCAGATATCTCCGAAACGGTGGGAGTTAGCTCCAAATAAAAAACAAGGTCAAATGAGTACTTTTCATTACGAATCTTTTGTTACTATCAGAATTTTGATTTTTTTTTTTTTTTTTTTCGTTTCGGAGATTACTGAAATGTTGGATATGTATGGCAAAAAGTCGCAAATTTTGAGCTTCTACAGTTGGCAACTTTTTAATCTTGGCTCCTACGCCAAAAGACTACTCTAGTTAACTCAAATAGAATTAAATTTGCTAAAACTTCTTTCTTTATTTTTTGAATTCCGATAAAAATGAAGGAATTAGAGGGGGCGGGATTTGGGACTTTTTTTTTCGGTAAATTTTCTCCATTTTGTCACCGTAATTAATCGGTAATTAACTGAAATCGATCTCATATACGATGTTCACTTAATATCATGTACTACTTTGACCCTCCGTTAATCTTGGCCCTTCGAAACAAAAGTTTCTGAGAAAAATTATTTTTTAAGATTTACATAGACTCTAAGGAAAACGTGTAATTTCTTACATTTCCTCGAATATCTCGATAATTATCGTTTTTTCTCGAAAAATTTGTAGATAGCTTATGTAAAGAGAATTGGTTGAGCTTTCCGACGCTTTTTTAATTTTTTCTCTAACATAAAAAATAAGACTTTTGACCGAATATGCGATCCGGGCTATTGCAGTTCGCGGAGAATTTGCATCTTCCGCCGCGTAATATTAATCTACAAAGCTGATTTTTTGTCTACAAGCAGTTTATGCACTATTTCGATTAAAAATCACATTCTACCTCGGCTTAAAGGTGGCTAAATCTTTAAAGACAACAAATATAAAAGGGTGAACAAACATTAAATTTTACAGTTAATTTTATTAATAAACAAACTGAGTCATTTAAACAAAATTTTCTCAATTTAATATTTATTGTTATAATCGTAGATAAAGCATAGTATTCAACTTGCGGTAATGGTAATAACTCACTTGATGAATTACAGCACAAGCCGTAGGCGAGTGTAAACTTTCATCTGCGTGAGTTATTACCTACATTACCGCTCGTTGAATAATACACTATTATCTAACGTTGCAGGAACAGACCTTTTTTGTCACATAATTTCGTTTTTAAATTTTATTAAGTAGGCCGATATGTGTCAAAAGAACGATATGTGTCACATTAAATTTAAACGTCAACGTTATTTACAATAATTTTACATCTTACTCAAAAAGAATAATAATATAATTAATTAATTAATTTCTTTAATAAACAATTTAATCAAAAATATTTAATAGTCATGGATAAAGTATAGTATTCTACTACTCGCATATAATGGCTACTATTCACTCTGGTGATTTACTTAAACTTCACCCTCGTAAATAATAGCCATCATTATATGCTTGTTGAATAATATACCACTTTTTACACTTTTTAATTTTTTTACTATTACTATAAATAAAACATTTATTTAACGCACCAAAAGTAATTAAAAAAAGTAGAGTTTTCTTAATAGTCGTAGAAAACTATATATTTTACGCACAAAAAATAATGAAAAACTACAGTTCTTTTAACAGTAGTAGGAAAATGTATTCATGAACATATGGAACTATTAAATTCAGATTATTACAATAAAATTGATTGCAGCTCGGTAAGTTTATCAGTGCTAGTGTGAACTCCAAGATATTAATCTGAAGAGTTTATAGAACCACGTTATTGTGGGAAGAGACCATTAACGTGCTCATATCTCTGACATAAGAAGCTCACAATTTAATATAAACTATCCGAAAATGGCGACGCGGTAGGTCAGCTTGGTGGAATGCTATTGTAAAGTTTATCATTGCTGTTTCTAACTATTTCAATTGTTCAATGACCATTAATACTGATTAATTGTAAAAATATTCCGTTATTTGTTACTCTGTTTTTCGAACACTGAAAGAACACATGATTCAAGCCACCTTTAATATACTATTGTCGCAATTCTCTGAAGGCAGATTATTTATTTTATACAGATAGATGGGCTGAAAAACAGGCGTGTACAAAGAGGCGTATTACTATTTTTATATATTTTCTAAGCTTGACAAAATTTTTGTGCTATAACTTAAGATGGGAGGAAGAGCACATCTCGTAGGATTAGAATGGCAGAATTTTCACCACAACTCAAGCCATCTATTTCTAAATTTGGATTTTAAAATGTTGAAAGGGTCAAACAGGCAATGGAAATTCCGAGTTGATAATTCTCCTCAAATGCCAACAGATATTTTAGTTTCAATAAATGTATTTTAATGAGAAAGTTGAAAATTATTTCATATTTTCTAATTTAGGAAGCATACAGTCGAAGGTTTAGGAGAAAGTAGCAAAACTGTTATCTCGGAAACGATAAAAGATGTCGAATGTCTTATAAACCATTTTATTCCTTTTTTATTTAACAAAAAATACTGAAAAAATACCTGGGAATACATGACTGTATGTATGTATTTACAGTACAGTTAGTTAAAAATTTTAGCTGGATAAATGCAGATAAATGCATTTTACTGAAGTCTCCACCTGCAACTTTTGTATCAAACACTTATTTACGTTGTAAGAAAAACAAACCCAAGATAAACAGAGAACGTGTTCAAAATATTATTAAAGTTTTAGTTAATTCGAAGTCAGCAGTTGTATATATTTAAGTTTGGCAACCCGATATAACGTTAGGTCGATGTATCACTTTCAAGAATTGTTCTTAGAAATAATTTACGTGAGTAACAAAAATCCACGCTAGAAATGAAATAGTTGCCCACCCTACTTTGATAAAATTGTCACACATCATCCTTGTATACACTGATGCAACAGGTTTGGTTTGTAGTGAGCAATGGATCAATACGTCTCGTTGCCTAATGAAAGATATTCTGCAGATATAAATGCTGATGATTAACTATATTAATTTTATGAAATCATCGAATGAAAGTACTTGGCTACATGTTGCAGACGTCTTATAACTACCTAAATGTTATACTTTTGTTAATGTAATCCTTTTGTAACACTGAGGCATATTAAATTCCGAGATGCCACTCTATTTTAAGCAATGATGTTAAACACTGAAGGTGTATTCTCATGTACTTCTACCCAATCGTGAGCTTCTGTTTGTGATTCTAAAAGGCTTAGGCAGCTGTGAGTTTAAAGTAGCGCACTGTCTTAAATATCTCAAGATTCACTTGTATTAAAATTTATTCAAGAATACATCGAATACATTGTCTACTTATTTAAAATCTTTAATTTGTATTTTAAACCCTACTCTGACCTGTTTTTTCGTGGTTAACAAAACATCATGACCTAATTTTGTAAAACTGGCATCGGGGTCGTGTTCAGCGGTCAAAAATACATATACAGTGTGTTTCAGTTGACATTCCCACAGCCGACATTTCGGAAACTAAGAAATATATTTTTATTCTGTAAACAGTAATAGATTTCTATGGTTAATGCCTTTTTCAGGAAGTACAATTTACTATTATAAATAACATTATCAACAGAGATGGAGCTGCAGTTTAAAAATATTTTTCGATTAAGAATTAAATTTTAAACAAAATTGTTCTTATTCCAAAAAGTCAGATCTGCAGTAGTTTTTGAGTTATTTTAATTTTATTGTCTAACTTTGAAGTGTTGTATTTTCCTTAATTACTCTAACTTTTTTAACCCTGGTTTTCGGATGTAGGTTCTTAGTAACTTTTTTGCCTGCTACAAGAGAATTGTTTACTGGTGGGAATTTTTTTTAATAGCACTTCCGATTTTACCGGAAATTACTTTAAATTCAAAAATTTAAATTAAAATAATTGAATAATGTGTAATTGTTTATTTATTAACTGTCAGAAGTTTAATTTTCGTTTGCGTGTGTCAAGAGTACGTTTGTAAAATTTGTCCAAAGTATGGCCCACACCAGTGTTGACAAAGTTAATATGTTATTAATTTATGGAAAATTAATTAAAAACGCCAAATGTATGTATCAATTACAATTTTAAACAGACCACAACCCGATCGCAAGACTTTTTCTAATTTGTGTAATAACTTATTACAATATGGTAGTTTTAAAAAGTTTTAACGTGAAAGAATACGAACAGCAAGAACCCAGGAGAATACGGTTTTAGTTTTACAAACCGTTAACAATGATCCCCACTCGTCACTGCGACAAATAAGAGCCTCCATCACTATCGTCGTGCCAAAGAAGCTTAAAAGAAAATAAGTACTTTCCATAATATAAACCACACTTATTGCATTATTTACTGCCTACGGACTATGATCGTCGCTTAACTTATCTTGAGTTTTCTGTTCTTTATGAGGGAAATTGTAATTTCCTTAAAAATGTACTATGAAGTGACGAAAGTAAGTTTCACAGTAACGGCACAATTACAAAACATAACTGTAGATATTGGTCGGAAAACAACCCAAGATGGATGACTCGAACAACAAACCAAACTGTTCAGCGTAAATGTATGTTTTTTAAATGGTTACCATAAAAATTTAAGCGGTGTGCGTTATTTAAGATTTTTAGAAAATGAATTATCAAGACTTTTACAAAATGTTCCTCACAACAGAGCTGAAATTTAGTTTCAGCAAGATGGCGCCCCACCTACAACTCTAATATTGTTGTAAATTATTTGAATGACACGTTTCCAAGGCGCTGAATTGGCACCTCAGGACCGATTAGATGGCCCATGCGATCTCTGGACTTTTTCTTGTGGAGATATTTGAAAAGTAAAGTATATCAAGAGCCAATAGAAGATATGTTAGATTTATACAATAAAATCTACGCTTGCACTGGTGCAATTAATAGACATACATTATTAAGGACATGTAACGAGGAATTGTTACATCGCTTTCATATGTGTATTCAAGCAAACAGAAGTAATAAATATTGTTGTCAAGATGTAATGTTCAAAAATAAAATTAACTTGCTTGTCGTTTTTCCATTTAAATTTCTCAATTTAAAGTAATTTCCAGTAAAATCGGAAAGCTATTAAAAAAAACTTCCCACCAATAAATAATTCTCTTATAGCAGGCAAAAAAGTTACTAACAACCTACATCCGAAAACCAATAATAAAAAAGTTAGAGGAATTAAAAAAAAATACAACACTCAGGCAATAAAATTAAAATAACGCAAAAACTACTGCAGATCTGACTTTTTGGAATAAGAATAATTTTGTTTAAAATTTAATTCTTAATCGAACGGAATATGTATCAAACCTTCCCTGATCGAAAAATATTTTTAAACTGCAGCGCTATCTCTGGTGATAATGTTATAATAGTAAATTGTACTTTCTGAAGAAGGCATTAACCATAGAAATCTATTACCATTTAAAGAATAAACATATATTTCTTAGTTTCCGAAATACCGGCTGTGGGAATGTTAACTGAAACACACTGTGTATGAGAAACCTCAAAAAATTGACTTTTTTTGCTTGTGCCTGTGTTATTATTGGCATAGGTACATTTTCTAAATTAATGAGGCTCTTAATGAGCTGCTGGTAACCCCAAGTTCCATCGTTAATATGTAGATGTAGGCGAGAGAGATTTTAATAATATAGTAATTATTTTGCGGTTCGTACATCATAATGCTACTAACTATATAGCATTAGGCCTAAAGAATTACGATTCGGGTAGCCCATTTCCCGCTTTTACTTCGAATACATTTTCACACATGTATTAAAGTTGAAAGAAAAATGAAAAATGAGGTCATTTATAACCACAATTCGTCTTATCACACAAGCAAATATTCACTCGTAACTTAAGTGGTTAAATTAATCAAAAACTCGAAATATACCGAAAATAATATCGGCGACGTCGAGTAAACCCTTGTGTATTTAAAATATATGTACAATGGAAACAGTTATTTATTACCAAAGTAGCATATGGCTCTCAGTTTGTGTGCATTAAAAAATATACAATAATTTATCTATACATTATCTCAATCATTCGCATTTTACATATACGTTTAGATTTATTTGTTTGAGTGGGATAACAATCATATTATTAAATGGAGTTTTGCTAATTTTGGTTCCAATTTAAAGGTAGATTCATTTTGGTAGCAATATTATACCCTATTTTAAACATAAATACTTTAAAAACATATAATAAGAAATTGAAAGAAATGAGGACCTTAAAAATCACTTCATTCGGTGTCGATACATTAAAAACATTTTTACTGCTATTACATCCATTATTACAAAACATATAGCAGGACGTTGCGAAAAAGAAGAAGAAGAAGATAAAGAAGAAAAAGGAATCTAAATATTAAATATAAATATAAATATTGCTACATGGTTTTTTATTTCTTCCTCTGTGGGCGAGTGTAAATCGAAAATAGTTAGCAATAAATAAAATTGCTGTATTGACAGATTAGTGAAGATTCGAATAAAATTCATTCTTGTAAAGATATAATACTATCATAAGTCAGTGTTGTTGCTCACAGAAAATTAATAATAAGTATGAATAACATCAAAACAACGGAGCAGACATTATTCCGAAATTTAAGAATATTTTTCCAACCTCGAGCTGCTGTAATTTTTTTAAAATTGACCGTGAAAGAAAATTCTATAAACAAAAGTTTTGGGAAATTTTATGATCTATAAAATTGATAATAGCCAATTTTAGGGTAGGAAAGGAGTAGGGTAGGAAAGGGAGATAATTGAGAAAAACCTATTTTGACTGTAATTTTTTCAACATATTGGCTGTAGCGGACACAATATTTTTGTAGAAAACGTCAATTAATGATTGGGGCAAGCCCCTCTATAGAATAAAAAAAAAATCTCTTGTAGGAATTATTCATTTTGTGATATATCTTACGGGTAAATCAAGATAATTCCGATCTTCTGACAGTCGAAGAGATTTTGGAACGTCCGGACGAGAAACCTGGGTTTGATTTTATGGAAGAAAAAAATGCTTTAATAAAAAACGACAGCTGGATATTAACTGAATTACCACCTGGCAAGAAAGCCATTAATTGTAAGTGGATATTTAAATTTAAATATTCGTTAACTGTCATAGCTACAATTGTGTAAACAATTTTACTATTATTATGAAAGGCCATGGCAAGTTAAGATAAGTGTCTGTGCCTTTGCAACCTCTTTGCGTGTGGTTCCTTCCAATGATGTATCTTTGCGTAACATACTACCACAAAAAGTTTTGACCTCAAAAACTTCATAATATCTGGGAAAATATTTTTTTTCGAAAATCTGAAAAAAAAAATTTCTTAATCAAGTGAACCAATTTGTTTATATTTCACATATGTTGTAACTCTACTGGTGACAATTGATTAACGATATTTTCAGGAAATCTTTTCATAAAGAAAAAAAAATTTGATGCTTTGGAATTTTTTGAAAAATTAAAATACGTGCACACGTTAGAGACACCCATCATTTTCTTAAAAATTACATACCATACAATAAGCTACAACATATATTTTTCATAAAACTCTATCGAAGGGGTAACGTAGACAAATTGGAAAAGATAATGTCAGGAACATAAAAGGATTTGAATGGCATGGGCGTATGAAGAACTTTATAAAGCTTTTAGCTTTGATTCATTTTCTAAGCCCTCAAAAGATATTTTGACGCTTTATTTTGTTCAATTTTCCACTATGAATAAATTTTTTTAATATTGCACAAAAGGAATTTATGGAATTGATAATTGAGCTTTGCCGAAGGCATCGCGTGTAACAATATGTCTTTAATTTTCATATTCTGAAGTTCATGATATATTATGGGGCCATTCAAAAAATACGTTCGCTTTCAGAGGGGTGGGGAAAATGTGACAAAATGAACAATTCTCACAAAAAAATGAAATATAACTTTTAGTATTTCAATTTCGTTCTCTTGACTAAATCTATTCAACACAATTTATTTTTAAGTTTAATCGTTTATTTTGTCCCCCCCCCCCCCCTGAAAGCGAAGGTATTTTTAGAATGGCCTCATAATATATCATGAACTTCAAAATATGAAAATGAAAGACATGTTACACACGGCACCTCCGCCAAAACCTCGAATTATCAGTTCAATCCTTTTTACGCAATATCAAAAAATTAATTCCGAGAGAAAAATTGCACGAAATAAAACGTCAAAATATCTTTTAAGGGCTTAGAAACTGAATTAAAGCTAAAATCTTCATATAGTTCTTCATACGCCCATGGCATTAAAATCCTTTTTCTCTTCCTGACATTATCTTTTCCAATTTGACTACGTTACCAGTTCGATGGAGTTTTGTGAACAAAATATGTTGTGGCTTATTGTATGGTGTATTATTAATTAAAAAGTGGTGGGTGTCCTAACGTGTAGTAAGTATTTAATTTTTTCAAAAAATTCAAAAGCATCAAATTTTTTTTTTCTTCATAAAAAGAGTTCCTGAAAATATTATTAATAAATTGTCACAAGTAGATTTACAATTTATGTGAAATACAAACAAATGTGGTTCACTTGATTAAGAAAAATTTTTTTTTTGAATTTTCGAAGAAAAAAAAATTCCAAATATGAAGTTTTTGTCTCGGTTTTTGTAGTCAACACTTTTTGAGGTAGTATCTTATACAAAGATACATCACTGGAAGGAGCCACACGCAAAAAGGTTGCAATGGCACGGACACTTATCATAACCTGCCATGGCCTTTATGATTAGATAACTTTATTATCGTACAATTTCATAGTAAGGCCATTATGTGTCAAAAGAACGTCTTGTCAAATTAAATTTAAACGTCAATGTTATTTACAATAATTTTACATATTACTCAAAAAAATATATGTAATTAATTAATTAATTAATTTCTTCAGTAAACAATTTAATCAAAAATATTTAATAATTTTGGACAAAGTACAGTATTCTACTCTAGTGATTTACTTGACCCTCGTGAATAATAGCCATCATTATATGCTCGTTGAATAATATACTATTATTTGGAAAAAATTCTCTTAGTTTAATATTAAACAACCGCTCATTCCCAATAAGTTCATTCAATAATCCATCCCGCAACAAGTTAAAAAATTTTGGCCCTAAACAATAAGGAGATTTCCCCGATTAAAGAACTTATATCTTGGTATATAATTGCATTAGTTTGTGTGTTGATGAAAGACTCCCAATCTAAGGCACTTCTTCCCATAAGTTGCTGATTGGCCCATCGGCCTACTCGCGGTTGTATCTTTACACGATCGATTAAGTTCGATTATCATCGTCTTAGTTTGACGTTCCGCCATTAATGTCAATGAATGTTTTTCGTGTTCTCCGATGAAAAAGTGGTGAAGAAGTCATATTTTATCTAAAGTTGTGATTTGCTAATACCAAAATAATATTCTCTATTCATATTTACACAGTTCAGTGACAATTTAGTGCAACATGCAACAGTGCTGTGCCGTTTGCAGAAATCGATCGTTTCATAAGTAAGTAGGTCATAGTCGTAACATGATGAGGTTCAGTTTACAGTTTTAATAATAATATTATAAATAATATCCTTTAAATGCTTATTTCCCTTGAATAAAACATCATTATCTATTATATTTTTTAAATCTGCGGTAGTGCGGTTCAATATTTTACATTTTCCCTTCTATACATACCCTCCTCTGTTGCCTATGGGATGTGATGTTCATCTATCCATTTAAATGGACATATAATGTGACTATGTTAGGAGCAAATAAGGTATATGAAGAAAAGATAGCCATTATGTATCTAGATATAAGTTCTTTAATCGGAGGGAGATTTAGATATTATTTTTAGTTTAACAAAAGCAACATGACAATTCTTTTTTGTTTGTCTCGTATTTATACCATGATTTTGGTTATTTAATATACAATTTTTTTGTTTTTTTAAAGCCACGTGCACATTTAAAAAATGTATACATTTTTTGTAAAGTTAAAATTCTATAATTGTTAAACATTTCCTTGTGAAACTGAGTACTTGAAACCCCAGCAATACATGTTAAAACACGTTTTTGGGCTATAAAAATATAAGACTCAAAAGTGGAATCCTCCCAGAGGCAGACACCATATCTAAATCGAGACTCAACTTCTGCGTAATATAAATCAAGAAGTTATTCTGTACATAGTACTGTTCTTATATTTCTAAATAAATATGTAATGGAGGCAAGCTTTGAAACGACAGCTTCGCATTGAATTTTCTAATTCAGTACATAAAAAAGTTTCATTTATATTAAAATTTAACAGTTTACACTGTTTTTGACTCTTATGAAATCTTTACACCTGGGTTTTTTCTACGTTAAAATATAATCAATTTTGAGAGAACCATCCACTTAGCTTATTAAACAAACTATTACAATTGATTTCTAAACATTCATCTGTTTTATTTGAAAGAATTAAAGAGGTGTCATCAGGATACACCGTAAAGTGAGCATTAAATGATAAGGAATCTATTTCATTTATGTGTAGCAAAAATAGCACAGGACCCAAAACAGAAACTTGTGCGACTCCTAACATCAAATAACACTATTCAGAAGTAACTCTGTCAAAACTATGTTTATTGTTATATTTTAGGCTAACACATTGTCTCCTATTTTCAAGAAAAGTTTGAACCTAGCTTACTGAAAACTTTTCATTCGTAGAAATTTCCGTTCTCTAAATCTGGTCTGATAAATGTATTCGTCATTTGCAAAACTTTGCGGTGAAGTGTATGCAAACTTTCCTTAATTTCATTCATGGCAGTATAAACTACTTGCATGTGATATTTTAGATTCTTTGATTTGAATAAGACGTCAAGGCATCTGGATAGTTAGATCCACACTTTTGTGTAGTATGGTTTATCTTAGACAAAACTTAAATAAGTTTTAGTATTGTCTAAATGTTGGTCGTGCCATTTTATTAATTCTTCCGTTTCTTATTGGGATACTCTGCCACATGTAAATTCTTAACAATGTCCGTGAAATCTACAAAATAATACAATTATCCATTATTTTACTGGAAAGTAACCTCTACGCCTGCGACGTTTACGTCAAAGGAGCAGTTAGAGGACGTCTTTTGGCTAATAAAGAATAAGAACAAAAATATAAAAATAACGTATTTTGTGGACGTTTCGGAAACCGAATTTGTTTCCTCTCTCAAAGCGTATTATAAATGTTTGTGTAAATAATAAGGAACCCTCTATTAAGTTTACATTAGATGTTGAAAGTAGAAATGAACTACCGTTTTCAGATATTTTAATTAAAACAGTAAATAATACAGTTGAACCAATCGTTTATAGAAAAGCAACACACACCAACAGATATTTGAATTTTAACTCAAATCAGTCGATGTATATTAAAAAGGGTGTCATAAGAATTTATATAATAGGACCAAAATAATTTCTTCTAATGATGAAATATTAGACAATGAGAAATGCTTTATAAAAGAGGTTCTTATAAACAATCAATACCCTGAAGCTTTTGTTGATAGAACTTTCACATTATAGGAAATAATAATCAGGTACGACAAAAACCTGAACAAAGGTACATGTCGTTAATTCCTGATACAGGGTGTCCCAGATTTAAACGGACATACCCTAGTGGAAGGTAGAGCATACTCAGCTGAGTTCAAAACACCCCCATACTTACCGTTGAATGTGAACCGTTTTTGAGATGGGGGGTGTTATATGGTTGTTGACCAGCACTTTAGTCCGCCATATTTTTGAAATGAGATAAAATTTGGTACACATATTATACTCTTTTAGGTTAATGAATAACTTAAGTGATTTTGGAAAAATTCCAGGACCGACCTCCATTTATTTAATATGGTTCTTAGTGTCGTTAACATCACACTGTATATTATTTTTTGGTAAATGTTAGTAAACTTTTGAAAAGCCTATGGACCAGTTTATAAAATAATGTCATAATATTTGATGGCACGTTTATGGTTATTCTTCGATACATTTTCAAAAGTATTGAAAGACCAAAGACATTCTACAAATAACACAGTCCAGTTGCTAACATCATTATTTTATTAATTTTAGCTAAATACCCCACAGAAGAGTTTGTTATTTGTTTTTGTTTTGACATTCAGTGTTTCTAAGCTTTTTTTTTAGTTTAAATTTCATCCAAAATAATATACATTCCATTTCTTTCATGAAAGAATAATAATGTTAGTTAGAGTTAGAGGCTTGAATTAACAAGCACAAATTAAAAAAATATTATACACCTTTTGAGAATAACTTGAAAATATTAAAGGCAAAAGTTTGCAATTTTATTTTGACAAAATAAAATTTAGAACTTTAAATAATTGAACAAAAAAAAATTAAAAACGGTGCAAGCAATTAAAACTATAAGTGGTCTTCAAAATGAATGCCCCCATGGTTCTTAGGGTCGTTAACATCACACTATATTATTTTTTGGTAAATGTAAGTAAACTTTTAAAAAGCCTATGGATCAGTTTATAAAATAATGTCATAATATTTGATAGTACGTTTATGGTTATTCTTCAATAAATTTTCAAAAGTATTGAAAGACCAAATTTGACATTCTACAAATAACACAATCCAGTTGCTAACATCATTATTTTGTTAATTTTAGCTAAATACCCCCGCAGAAGAGGTTGTTATTTGTTTTTGTTTTGACATTCAGTGTTTTTTCCGTCCAAAATAAAACACATTCCATTTATTTCACGAATAAAAAATAAGTAATAAAACGATGCGATTAACACATGACATTGTTGCATTAAAAATCCCAAATAAGCACATGTCAAATATGTAATTTTACAAATAAGAATTGCTGTTCGCTCTTAGTAATTATTAGAATAAGTGATAAAAAACCAGTTATAAAACTAAACATTTTAAGATGCCGTTTCAATTTAGTAATGAAGATTATGCGGATATTATTTTTGTGTATGGCTTTTGCGACGGGAATGGGGGAGCTGCAAAAAGAGAGTATCAAAGGCGTTTTCAAAATCGCCTTGCATCAGATCATAAAACGTTTTCAGAGGTATACCAATTTAGTAGGGAACATGGACAATTTCCGTCAATGACAAATCATAAACATGTTCCCAGAGCTTTTCCACAAGAAGAACAAATATTACAGGTTTTGGAAAATAATCCATCCATAAGTGTTAGAAAAATAAGTAATGAGTTAGAAGTACCTAAGACAACAGTATGGCGAATATTAAAGAAGGAAAATTTGTATCCATTTCATGTTGAAACAGTTCAACGTCTAGAAGACGGCGACGACGTTCCCCGCTTAACATTTTGTAGGTGGATTTTGGCTCACAGAACAATATCGAGAGTTCTATTCACGGATGAAGCCCAACTCACACGTGACGGAATTAACTACTGTAGAAATCAGCATGTTTGGGCAACCGAAAATCCACATGCGGTGATTCAGAAACATTCCGAATACAGATTTAATATTGGTGGTGTGGTATTTACAATAATCATCTAATAGGACCCCACATTTTTGAAGAAAGTTACTGAAGTTTATTAAAACTTTCTTAGCGATATCTTGCCAGATTTATTACAAGGCATCAATACTAGAGATTTGTAGATTCAGCACGATGGTGCCGGACCTCATTTTTCGGTACTGGTCCGGGATCATCTGAACCAGCATTACACCAACAGATGAATTGGTTGCGGAGGTCCGGTAAACTGGCCACCGAGGTCTCCTGATCTGACACCTCATTATTTTTTATGGGGTCATCTCAAGTCAGAGGTGTACAATGAAGAGTTCAATACACGAGAACAGCTTCTAGAAAAAAATATTATTGTATGTGATAACATTAGAAATAACCCGGAAGTGGTTGATAGGTCAGTGAAAAACATATTAAAACGTTCTCGAAAATGTATTGACGCTGGGGGCATTCATTTTGAAGACCACTTATAGTTTTAATTACTTGCACCGTTTTTTATTTTTTTTTGTTCAATTATTTAAAGTTCTAAATGTTATTTTGTCAAAATAAAATTGCAAACTTTTGCCTTTAATATTTTCAAGTTATTCTCAAAAGGTGTATATTTTTTTAATTTGTGCTTGTTAATTCAAGCCTCTTCACAAACATTATTATTCTTTCATGAAAGAAATGGAATGTATATTATTTTGGATGAAATTTAAACTAAAAAAAAGCTTAGAAACACTGAATGTCAAAACAAAAACAAATAACAAACTCTTCTGTGGGGTATTTAGCTAAAATTAATAAAATAATGATGTTAGCAACTGGACTGTGTTATTTGTAGAATGTCTTTGGTCTTTCAATGCTTTTGAAAATGTATCGAAGAATAACCATAAACGTGTCATCAAATATTATTATTATAAACTGGTCCATAGGCTTTTCAAAAGTTTACTAACATTTACCAATAAATAATATACAGTGTGATGTTAACGACACTAAGAACCATATTAAAAAAATGGAGGTCGGTCCTGGAATTTTTCCAAAATCACTTAAGCTATTCATTAACCTAAAAGAGTATAATATGTGTACCAAATTTTATCTCATTTCAAATATATGGCGGACTAAAGTGCTGGTCAACAACCATATAACACCCCCCATCTCAAAAACGGTTCACATTCAACGGTAAGTATGGGGGTGTTTTGAACTCAGCTGAGTATGCTTTACCTTCCACTAGAGTATGTCCGTTTAAATCTGGGACACCCTGTATCAGGAATTAACGTCGTGTACCTTTGTTCAGGTTTTTGTCGTACCTGATTATTATTTCCTATAATGTGAAAGTTCTATCAACAAAAGCTTCAGGGTATTGATTGTTTATAAGAACCTCTTTTATAAAGCATTTCTCATTGTCTAATATTTCATCATTAGAAGAAATTATTTTGGCCCTATCATATAAATTCTTATGACACCCTTTTTAATATACATCGACTGATTTGAGTCAAAATTCAAATATCTGTTGGTGTGTGTTGCCAAATTTTATCTAAATATGTGCATATGCCATTTAAAAAAAACCGCTGCCCAAGGAATCACTACTTCCACATTCGGATTTTCTATCCAAGTCACACAACGAAAAAATTTTGTATCTGGAAATAATTGTTTATGGAACTTTAATAATATAATATTTGAAATCCTCTACCCCAAAAACCCATAAAACGATACCCCACATCGGTAGCGGGGTGGGGGTGGTGACAGGGGGTGGGAGTGGGGGTGGATAAAGTAAAAAAATATTTTGAGGTTTCTGGTTCTTATACACACACACTAAATCACATTTTTTTTCATTCCCTTTAATAATGGGGTGGGGGTGGTAATGGGAGTGGCTAATGCCGAAATTTTTTTCGAGACCTTAGCTTCTCTTGTCTATACTAAATATCAATTTTATGAACTCTTACCTGCTTGATTTACCTATTTACTCCAAATTTACCCCAATTTACCCCCCAACCCTTCGACGGAACAAGATGAAAATATAATCTAGTTCTAGATCTCGTTAAAGTACATATGTGTACCAAATTTCAAGTCAATATCTCAAACGGTTCCAGAGTAAACGTGCGCACAAGAAAAGTTACAGACCGACAGACAGACAGAATTTTTTTTTTTCGCTCAAACTTGAAATCTCAACGTTTCATGACATTCTAAGCCTATTCGAACAATAAAAATTTTTTTGTCGTTACTATACTTCCATTGGATGTGGAAGTAATATGGCGGACTAAAGTTCTGGTCAAAAACCATAAAACACCCCGTATCTAGAAAACGGTTCACATTCAACGGTAAGTATAGGGGTGTTTTGAACTCAGCTGAGTGTGCTCTACCTTTCACTAGAATATGTCCGTTTAAATCTGGGACACCCTGTATATACGGATTATCTGAAAAGCTAGGCCGCGCCATGTAGGCAATAAATGATGATATTAGAACGATATTTAAAACAGGCAATACGCTGAGATATGTTTTAACAAAAACAAAACCGCTAAATCAGAGCAAAATTCAAAAAACTGCATTAATAGTATTCCGTGTGAGTGTAATAAACATTATGTGGGTGAGTCATCCAGACCATTTAGTATTAGATCGGGTGAGCAGAGATATTACATTAGGAAGAATGAGATTCAGAAATCGAAGATTTGCGAACACGCTTGGGAGAACGGACACAGAATGAAATAGTACTCGGCAAACATTTTAACAAAAGAGACATATAGCGAGAAAAAAAAAATAAGAATTAGCTACAATATTATTTAATGTCGAATTGTTCCGTAGATGTTTGCACAACCTGGTTGCCGATGTTAAAAGAAGAACTTAATAAACTGAAAATTGTTTACAATAAAGCTATCAATTAGATATATCAACAGTCCTGTGTAAGCAGTAAGTAATTATGGATACTGAATAAAACAATTATATTTTTAAAGCTGTGTATTTACTATACGCAGCACACAATAGTTATTTATGTACTAAGCGTCGGAAGTGCAATTTTCTTGGTCGAAAATACAGTTTGCAAGCCGAAGCCCATTGGGCCGAGATTTGTAAGTATCCGAGACCAAAAAATCGGACTGTACGACCCGCGGTGCATATTATATTTTTCGTCATACCCATGAATCATCAAACTAGAAAAAAATTTTAGAAAATTAGTGGAAAACTATAATTATTTGAGTTAGGTTTCATATAGTTTCATAGTTTCAAATAGTAAAGCGATGCTTGGAATATTCATAGCAACCGTCAATAAAATAAATTTAGGACGCGGCTTCTATTCAAATGACAACTACTGACAAGATAATTTAAATCATATTATTATAATAGCTCTGAATATTTTTGAAAATAATGTCGGATATAGAACATATAGAAACATAGGCGGATCCCCCCCCTGTTGTTTATTTTGACTCGGAGCATGAAACATTTGTTGATTGTTCATTTGTGAGTGAAAAAAATTTTGGTGATTTTCATCAATTGCTCATCAATTTTCATTGCTGAGTGGAATTTTCTTTTTTTCATTTCTAAAAAAATGTTTGTTCGCTTACGGCGACGCATTTTTAATGGTGTTGCCCCTCCTGTTAATTTATTCTGGATCCGCCACTGTATAGCAAGTAAGGCTTGTCTTGATTTACTTCGAAAAAATTTGAATCATTTAATACTTGTTATATAAAAGAGAAAATTTCCCCAAATTTACCTTTACTTCCCTAGGGACGTTATGAAAATAATGACCCGTTGCCAATGGCAACAAGTATTTGGTACACTAAGCGTCACATACGACCGACAAAACAATGGAATCAGGGTATACTTACGAGGGAGGTATGACGAAAACACTTATAATACGCTTTGTGAAAGGAATCAGATTCGGTTTCCGAAACATCAGCAAAATACGTTATTTTTATATTTTTGTTCTTATTCATTATTTGTCAAAAAATGCCCCCTAACTGTTTCTATGAAGAAAAAGTCACAGGCGTAGAAGTTATTTTTCAATAAAATACTGTGTTATTTTGTGGATTTCACAGACATTGTTTAGAATAAAATACATGTGGCAGAGCCTTCCATTAAGAAACACAGAAACATAAATTATTCTTGACAATTCACTTTATAATTTGTCTTTACAACTGCTAACGCTATACTAAAAATTATTCGCGTTTAAAATTTTACCTCCTTTAATTTGAATGAGACGTCAAAACATCTGGATAATTAGCTCCACATATTTATTGTAGTACCATTTATCTTAGTCACAACTTTTTTTTAACTATTTATTTAACGTCGGCCTATTTCCGCTACCAGGACCTATCACCGACGCCAGGAGATGAGCTACCTCCAACCAGGAAATTTTGCCGAACCTCTTCCCTTGAGAAGAGTAGGGATATTTTACTTGCGTAGCATTTAATAGATACAGGAGTGCCTGCTTTACTTCCCCTACGAAAGATGATATATCTACTAAGTAATCCTCGTCTTGCAATTACGTAGCTTCCGCGATTACGCTGGTATACAAGCCGCTAAAAGGCGGGACGAGATCCTTGTGTTCCCCAAGATGAATTTCACCAATCCAAGTACTAACCACGCTGCACGTTGCTTTACTGGAGTATCGAAATACCAAATTACTAAATTAATATAGCTTTTATTTTATTTAACTATCGTTACATGTCATTTTATTTATCTCATTTATTAGGTTTACAATATTTGTTATAACGTTGCGTCAGATAAACGCGGCTAAGCACGTTGAAGTGACCTAACGGCCAGGTGTATTGGCAGGAGATTTTTAGATCATGTCTTATATTTATGTTTGACGGTCTTCTTGTTAGTTCAATCGTATTGATTTATTATTTATCATAGACTTAATGCTCTTATAAACTCGCTTAGATGTTGTATTTTATCTTACAATTGTTTCATGTAGAGAAAAGTTGTCTAAAAACTCTATTTCAGGTGTCAGATTTATAAAAACAGATTTGCATGAAGCAAACTTAGAGCTTCAGATGGGGGTTAAGGGGGTATCGAAATACAGCACAGGCAAGACGCATCTATGCTCGCCCCTAGACTTTAAATAAAGAATAAATTATTTTTGACAATTCACTGTAAAATTTGTCTTTACAACTGCTAACGCTATACGATTAGTCGCAATGCACAATTTTGGCAATAAAGCAATCAGTAATGTTGTACTTCCCGTACCTTGTACTAAGTCCCATATCTATAAAACATGGTTTATACCCCTATAAAGGAGCTCAATTTGAAACTCGATCATAAAGTTTAAGTAATACCAATTCAAACGCAATAACATGCATATCAAAATTTAAATTCCGTTTAAACCCTAAGGATGAACATATTAAGATTGGGAATACAAGTGTTTATCCAATTTTCCAAATTAATGAACTGAACTGAACTCAGCAGCTAATTGAATTAACACAATAGTAGGGATTTTTTTGCATTATAATACTCACTGAACAAGCAGTGTGAGATAGCTGGATTAAGTAGTTTAATTTTTATTTGTAATGTAAGTCCAACGAATGTATCCGGTATGATTATAAGCATCATCAATTTTACTGACAAAATAAAATCAATAATAAATTAGACTAAAGTAAACAACTTGATAGTTATAAAAGCAGATACACGGAATTCTACAGTAATTTGAGAAAAAGAAAATTATATTCAAAGAATTAATAACTTCATAGAAAAATAAAACCCAACAATTATAAAGTAAGATCCAACAAATTCAAAATAGTTATTTTTGTAACAAGTACCTAAAAATCATGTTTTCTTGGGACGAATCGTAGCTGTTTCCAGAAGAGGCGAAGCCGAGTCCGGAATAACGGATAAGTCCCAAAAAACTGATTTTAGGTACATGTTACAAACAACATTTTTTTTGTTAAAGGACCCTAAAACATATTTAAATTTTTGATCAAGGCAAAAGTTTCTCGAAAATGGTGAGCTTCGAATTTGAATTATTATGGGGCCTTAGTAACCGATTGTTTAATGTAAACAGACAAATTTTGAGGCGTTCCTTTTATATGGTATAAAAAGCATAATCCACAAATTATATATACGACCATCGGATGTTAAACAAGATTATTTTTTTATTTCTTATCGTAAGGGAAAATGTACGGTACAACGTGTGGGAATCCATTCTTTTGGGAAAATGATCTTGCTGAATTTCTTAAACTACCGAACCCGACAGAGTGTACAGGGCATTGCTTCCGGCGAAGTTCTGCGTCTTTTGCGGCAGATGCTGACGTCGATTTTATAGCCTTTTTATTCTAAATAATAACTAATAATAATAACTAATTTCAGGTCGTATTCAGTGGCAAAGTCATATATAAAAAAATCAATTGAGAAGAAGAAAAAAGTGTGCAGAATGTTAATCGGCGAGAAGAAAATCGAACTATCGAGTAACATAATATCGGTTACTACCGAAGCTACTACCAGGGAAAAAAAAAATAAATTAACACGATACCCTCGGGTTCGGCTATTTCGTTTGGGGGTAATAGATTTGAAGGTGCTCAAAATTGTTCATTTAATGTTCATTTTGGGCCATAATCATTTAGTTATTATTAATTTAACTTAAAAACCTAATAATTAAGTAAATTTTACAACTTGTATGTTTACAAGAAAGACAATTATTATTATTATTATTATTATTTTTTTTTTTTTGTAAAAGCCAGTCACCCTTTAAACTCTGTGGCTCCGACACTCACAGAGGGGAGCTGGTAGTACCGGTAGCCACTCCCCACGCCCGTGGGGTGAGTGACTACTGGGTCCGCGAATCGTGTGCCCTGAGCAGACGTAATGAACCGAGGATGACGGCCTTCTGCATTCTGCCGGCTAAGACCTCTGCGGAATTTCGGCATGCCGGTATGATCTTAAGTTCTGAAAGCAGTGTGTGTCTCGATCCACCGAGGGCTCCTGCGGAGTTCGAAGAGCACATCTCGATATTTTGTCCGTTTTTCCCCCTCCTTCAAGACAATGTTGTTTTCCGCGGGAGCCGAGAACTCCACCACAAACATTGTCTTGAGTTGGTGGTCGAGGAGGACTATGTCAGGCTTGTTGGCTTGTATTTGCCTGACTGTGGGAAAAGAGTAGTTCCAATAAATTAGACACTTCTCATTTCCCACAACGGACTCAATATCCCCCGGAGCATAAGGCAGCACTGGTGTCTCGTCTATCCCATACGAGTGCCTTAAGTGATAATAAAGCACTCGTAATGCTCCGTCGTGCCTCTGGATATAGGCCGAGACTGCATACGTCGGACAGGCCGACAACAAGTGCATTAGAGTCTCTGGCGCCCTGCGGCAGGCCCTGCAGCTGACATCAGGGACCTCTATGACACGACTTCGATAAACGAGAGTGTTAAATACACCATCCTGGCAAGCCATTATGAATCCCTCGGTCTCAGACTTCAGCCCGGCTGACCTTAAGAAGGCAAAGGTCAGCCTTTCGGATAAGCCAAGATCTTCTATATTTTTATAGAAGACTCCATGCATTGGCTTATCCGTATGAAGCTGCAGAAAGATGTTGTGTTCTGCAGCTTTAATTTGGGCTTTTCGCCGAGCAGGTTCCAACTCGGTGACAGAGTCGCGATTTACCCGCTCGACGTCGAAGGAGAGACCAAGTTCATCGGCTGCTCTCTGTGCTGCCTTAAACAAAAACGCTCCTACCCCTGCATTTTCATGGTCTCGGACCATGCAAAGGAGGGGATCCGAACTCCTGATAATCTTAGAGGCTCCATCTAGAATCATCCTGTTATGGAGATTCTCCAAACTCAAGAGTCCACGGCCTCCCCGATGTCGTGGGAGGTATAACCGTGGAACGGACGATTTAGGATGCAAACTCCTGTTGAGATGCATCTTCTTGCGGGTTCCTACGTCGAGTTGACGCAACTCCTCTCGATTCCATTTCACCACTCCAAAGGAGTGGAGAAGGATCAGAACGGCAAGCATGTTGGTAGCAGACACCTTGTTCTTCCCCGACAGTTCTGAAGACCAAAGCTGTCGGAGTCGGTGCTGATACTTGCCGCGGAGAGCGTTTTTCACTACACTCATTTCTTGGGTGGAGCGTTGCTCGACACCCAAGTAAGTGTACGACTCTCCGGCATCTAGATGATGTAAGATGCTTCCGTCTACGAGCTGCGCGTCCTCTCCGTAGTCCCCGCATCGTCCTCTCTTGAGATGAACCAGTGCACATTTGTCCAACCCGAACTCCATACCGACAGCCTACGTGTACTCCTGTACCACCCTAAGGGACTGGTGTAGGTCCCTTTCTCCGGAGGCATAAAGTTTAAGGTCATCCATATAAAACAAATGGGTGACCTTATGCCTCCTATCGCCGGGGGTACCGCAGTTGTATCCACGGGTTTTCCGGAGCGAAATGGATAATGGCAGTGGTGAGATGCAAAACAGAAGGGGGCTGAGGGAGTCTCCCTGAAATACTCCCATTCTGAACGATACCGGCTCCGTCTGGACTCTATCGTTACCGGATGTTATAGTAAAGCGAGTCCTCCAGAGCGGCATCAGTTCTTCAATACATCTCACTACGGGACCGGGTACCGCAAGACATTGGAGCAAGTGTAAAATAAGCTCATGAGATGTCATGTCAAATGCCTTGCGGTAGTCGATCCAGGCCATGAAGAGGTTCCGCTTATACTGCACGGAGTCCTGCGTGACACATCTGTCAATCAGCAGGTTCTCCTTGCAGCCAGCGACACCTCTCTTCGACCCTCGTTGCTCATGTATCCGTTCGTAAACCGGTTCAACTGCGTGGAGCACTCGCATGTACAAAATGCGTATAAACACTTTGTAACATGCGTTTAAACAGGTTATCGGGCGGTAGTTCTTTGGGTTAGACAAATCTCCGTTCTTGGGGATCAGAAGCCTTTGGCTAAAGGTTTCAAAGTGTGCCAGGGCTGGAAAGTCTCTGTTGAGTGGAAGCTTCTGTTCGTACAACGTTTTCCAGAAGTTTTCCACCTGATCTGCAGTCGGCGGATTTTCAGCAACACGCTGAGGCGGTTCGAAAAGGCGCGAGGGCTTTTTGCGGAAAAGTTGATTTTCCGCCAGCCCCCTCGCCCGCCTCACTAGTGACTTCTTACAAGACACTAGCATCCGTATCCTGTCGAGGCAGTGCTGTTTGGTGGTTTGCAGCACTGCCCCATTAAGTGTGTGATGGACGCGTCTTAAGTTGGCAGCTACTCGCCGCACTTTAGGCGTGAAAGGCCTATTGGCTGACATATAGTCCATCACACATTGGATACGGGATGCGTGTTGCCTCGCCGACCGGATCTTGGCTTCCATCTTCTGTATGCGCCGTCCCGCTCTTTCTTGTGGAGAGGTAGTATTTCGCCTCTCCACTTGAGACAAGCGTTGAGCGGCAGCATACACGGCACAATTTATGTGCCAGATGTCAGCCTCTTCTGGTAGCGCTGCACGAAGTTCTGCATCCACTCTGGCCAGATCTTGTGGCCCGAGGGGTTTTATGTTGTGCAACCCCCGTCTGGTACTGAGACCCTCTGGTGTTGGTGGAACGATGGGAACCGCTTCCTCAACCGGTTCGTTCGGTGGCTGTTCGGCCACCTCATTCACTGGCTGAGGAGCGGCTCTGATATAGCCTCTAGCACGAAGGTGAGATACATAATCACGTAGGTTCTGAGGTGTGCAGGCGTCATGTTCTGGGTGGTTTTCACACCACAGAGCATGCATTCGCGCCATGTACCCCCTTCGGCCGGGTTCGCTGCTTTCATAACAGCGCATCAGGTCGTCTCTCAGTTCATCTGTCCACTCAAAGCGTCCTTGGTTATAGCGGTCGTCATCAATGGGCATCCTTCCCTGTTGGGCCCCACCACCTTGCCCTTGACCCCTATCCGCACGGGGTCGATCGTGGGGGCCCTGTCTTCGGCCAACTGAAACCGGAGGATCGGGCTTGTGGGTGGTTAGCCCAACAAGCCCACGACCGACACCAGAGGGGAAAGCGCTTTCCCCTCCCGGGTGCGCTAGGGCTGCCGGTTCGGTTTTGCACCCCCAGCTGGAGTAAGTGGTGGCGCTACTCACCAAAGGCTAGATTGATAACGGTTAGCCTCTCCTGCTTATTATTATTATTATTATTATTATATTGTTCTACCTATTAGATTAAATAAAGTTGTTTAATTGTTGTATCAGCCATTTTGCCTTATTTAACTAAATGATCCTCAAAAGTTGCCATGCCAACTTTTTGGGATTGAATCTGGAAAATACTAATTTTACGAACTGTTGTCTCCCCAAAAAAAAGTAAATAAATAAAATAATTAATACAAATTGTAAAAAAAATATATTTTGCTAACAAAAAAACTAATTATTGTTAACAAAAAAATAATTGTTAACAAAAAAAAATAATTGACTGATTAGTTAGTAATTTAATGAGTGATGGATAGCTAAGTATGAGCAAGGCAAATCTAAAAGAAAATGCGAATGTTATAAAAAAGGAATTACAAGCAAAATTTAGGAAAAATGAATCGGTTATTTAAACCAAACATCAAAGGTTCAAGACACGTTACCGCTACTCTAAATTTTAAGGGGGCCGACAAAAATTTATAAACCTGGCTAACTTAGTTAAGGTTGGGGTGAGGTCGTGGTTTCAGTGGTAATGATCACCTGGAATTAAACT
Organism: Rutpela maculata; assembly: GCA_936432065.2. Lineage (NCBI taxonomy): Eukaryota > Metazoa > Arthropoda > Insecta > Coleoptera > Cerambycidae > Rutpela > Rutpela maculata. Next base: position 47,023,306 of record OW386289.2, read on the forward strand.
ACACAAATATCTTAACAAGCGTATATTTCATGAGTTTAACAATTATTCAAGGATTATGGTAATAATTATTCGAGCAAAGTTTGATGATTATTCAAAAGTTATAGTGATAATTATCAAGCAAGGTTACGGTACACCTTACCAAAAAATGATATGATTTAGCTACAATGAGTGTCCAGTATCCTAAATGTACCTGGTGGTCTCCCTCGAGGATAGTCGAGCGATATCAAGTAGTGAGGTTATTTTAGAACAAACAGTACCTAGAGTCGAATGGCTCTCGGAGTATACACTCAATGATAACGCAGAAAAGGCATTTCCCTTGCTGTACAGGGGAAGAGTGTGTACAATTATATTATACAAAGCAGACTGAATGTCTAAATGTAGACCTCCATCATGACCAACATACTAATATTTAAAATGGCACTCGCCTAACCGTACAAAATGCCAATAATTATTTAAAAGGAAATTCCGTATTAATATGACCTACACTACTTACAAAGGTACTAAAATCATGGCCTCTAAGCCAACTTACACTACCTTACATGTAAAAGATTGATACGAATAAATATATACGAGTAAATACATATAACTTACCACGGACAAATTAAAAATTCAGATAAAAGGTGGCCAGTGACTACCACACGAACAAGGTTAATAAACTAATAAACCGACGAGTCTTAATTACACATGAAAGAATAATAAAAAAAGTAACACACACAAGGGATGAGTGGTGGTTGGGCTTCGGCTTCAACTTCCAGCGGGGCAGCGAAAGTAAAAGGTGAAAAATTTTTTACAGTCGGGGGCCTCTCAGGCTTATGTAACACTCCAAGGGTTCCAATCCGTCTTTTTGGCCACTTCAAGTGGGTCGCGTGATTGCAGGTCGCCGACGGTGGGGTAGCAGCACCCCAGCTCTGCCTCTACAGCGATGTCTCCCAAGACTACCTCTCGCCGTCTAGGTTCCCATATTCCATAGAACCAGCACACATCATAACAAGGCCGAACACACCAGACACAAGTCCTCACAGCTATCGAGGGGAGGCTTCCAGAGGGTAAGAACCTCCAAGGGTGAGACGTCTCCAGCGAAAATCCGCCAGGGAGAAGAAAAGAACAGAAAAGAAAAGAAGAGAAAAAAAAAGAACCCTGAAATATAATGAGAGCAGAACTTAGTTCCTTGTTAAAATAATAAACCATTACTAAGTAGTACTCACGGACGTCCCCGGTTCTTTTCACCACAAATTAAAATAAGACAAAATGGCGGGGCCACGCCAGCTTCGTTTCCCAATAATTTGGTTTCGTTGAAGGTTTCCACATCAACACGATAATATCCAAAATCCCAACTGATGTCACACAATAAACAATCAGGAAACCTCTCGAAATTAGGGCTGCGTTTTACAAACCCGTGATTTCCACGTCTTCTAATATTCACACAAACTTACACGCTACCCAGCTGACGTTCTGCCTTGACCCCGAAAAAATGACCACAGTTGCCGTCTCGTACCCAGTAACCACACTTCCTTCAATGATCGAAATCCAAATCGATGCCACCGATATGCAACCAAATATACTCGTCGTCTAACGATAGAATGACCCATGCAGTGCACACGGTTGTTACCTTCGAGTAAGTGTACGCAGTGTACCAAGAAAAAGGCGTTCTAATAGAGCTTTGAGTTACAGCCACTAAGGTGGCTGTAACAGGACTCAAATGAGTCCGTAAAATAGCTATTTTAGGGACCAAATACAAAAATAGTTATTAATATACCAATTTATGTACCATTTATGGCTTGTAAGTATCCTCCTGCCAATACACCTGGTTGTAAGTATATTTTACAGGTCGATAATACAGTGCAAACCGAAGCCTGTCTGTAGGGCTAAGGTTTGCAATGTTTGAGACCTGTAAATTCACGACACAAGCCGAAGTGCATACCACGTTTTTCGTACTGCTAGCAATATTACAATTTTTAGGAAAATTCATTCAAAATTATTATATTTCAAGATTTGTCGAAGTCATTTAGTAGTTAGCTTAGACTCTACTGCTGATGACACCACTATCTCAAATCCTTTTTTCAACCTTAATGAATTAATGGATAATGTAAATATATCGTAGTCAAAAGCTGAGAAATGGTTCCTGGTCAATCAGTTGTGTTTAAATCAGACTAAAACTGAGAAAATAATATTTAGCCTAAGAAATACAAATGACATAGACAACTCTACCTTTAGCCAATGAAATTAAGTTTTTAGGGGTCTTCCTTGATTCAAAATTATCGTGGAAACCTCAAATAACGCATGTATGTATAAAAGTCTCAAAAAACGTATATCTATTACGGAGTCTGTCTCACAGTCTCACAAAAAACTCTCATAACTGCTTACCATGGATTAATACATACCACCATTTCTTACGCAATTCTGGCCTGGCCTCCCAGTTCCGTTGTCTCATTGCAAAGAAAAGCAGCTAGAGTGATCGCTGGTCTGAATTATAGAGATGGTTGCAAAAACGCATTTATTCAACTTAAAATTCTTACATTTCTTTGTACGTACATTCTTCATTGTTTAATGCACATAAAAGAAAATGAAAGCAAATATGCAACCTACAGCCAATTACATAGCTACGCCACAAAAAGGTGTAATTCAATTTTGCCGTCAAACTGTAAAAAATTTAAAGAAACGGTGAAACGTTTTCTGCTCGGACAAGCGTTCTATTCATTTGAGGAATTTCTATGTGCAGATGTTAGTCACTTTGATGTATGTTAGTTCTCACCTTATGAACGTTTTTATGTATTTCGGTTGTTTTTTCTTTTTTTGTTTGTATTATTATGTTTTTTACCTATAACATTTTATGTAATATTCGATATTACTTTTTTCTATTTTTTCTGAACCTATACCTTGACTTGTGTAAATACTTACTGTATACTAACACCAATAAACTATTATTATTATTATACCCGATATTATTTTCAAAAATGTTCAGAGCTATTATAATAATATGATTTAATTTATTTTGACAGTAGTTGTTATTTGATTAGAAACCGCGTCTAAATTTATTTTATTAACGGTTGCCATGGATATTCCAAGTATCGCTACCTTTACTATTTACTTAGCAAACATGAAATTTTACTCAAATAATTATAGTTTTCCACCAGATTCTCTCAAGTTTTTTTCTAGTTTAATGATTTGTGGGTATAACGAAAAATATAATATGGGTCGTAAAGTGCACCTTACGACACACATACATAATAGTATATTGAGTATTATTAAGGTCAGTAAGTGTTCTTTACTGGTTGAGGATATCAAAACATTCGAAACCAGCAAAACACTTAACGACCGCAGTGCTTATGACGTTTTCTGCATGCCCAAATGTTGAAAAAATTTAATTAAAACTAGAAATCTTAATATTTTAAAAATAAATAAAACAAGCAAGTCATAGATGAAAAAGGTTTCGCTTCGGTTATTATGAGACAGAATATTTATTGTCAAGTGTCAGTTGCTGTCATTGTCATTAGAAATTTCTCCAAGATAAGATTTTTGCCACAACTTAAGCTTCTTGTAAATTATGATTCAAGAAAGTTACTATTCAGATTTAGAAGATGCATGGCAAGTAGGATGCTCCAATAAATTTTAATAATTGTTCAAACTGTGATTAATTTCGTCTTTAATAAAAATGGAATTTTAAATTTCTATATTTATTAGTTTACTTACCGCCTCCTGATCGGTAAGTAATTATTTACCGATCGCTAATTTGTAAACTTACAAATGTCTTAATCAATTCAGTAAAGGTGTCAAATTTATCTCAGCGTGCAAAAATAACCATAGAACGTCTTTTTTTCTCGCGTGTCCGGGAAATCCCGACTGTTGTTTCCCGGTAACGAAAAAAACTGATATAATTCCCGGAAAATCTCGTCTCGGGATTCTCGGGATAGAAACGATAACTAATGATCAACTAGATACAAAAAAATCCCAACTTACTTCCCCTGATGTCATAATGGGCCTACCTGCACTGTTTATTTAACCATAACTAATTAACATAAGCCATTGCAATGTATTAATTTAATATAATTCGTACATTCACTGTGCTTGAAAATGTAGTCCAGTAACTACGAAACTACAATTACAAATAAATAGAAATGTACCGATATTTAAAAGTAAAATTTTGTGTTTGTTATTTGTTATAATGGAAATAGTTAGGCGGATTTCAGTAAAAAAACCGAACAATTGTGCTATTAATGAAGAAAGCATGAAACTTTCAGGGATTGTTCTGTATACAATTCTAATCATTTAAAAATAAGGAGCCGTTCAATATGCCTTTAAATAACAAAATGGCGTCCATATAAAAACCACGCCTACTCGCACATATAATACTTTAAATATTCTGGCTTCAGTTTGTTCGATTTTTATAATCTTTTTAAATTATGATTTCTCTTTAAGGGAACTTTATTTTCAGTTATTGGAACTTTCTTCCTAAGTTTACAGTTTGAGATAAAAACCTCGAAAAAAAGAAAAAATGCAGTATATTATCTAGTTTTACTAGTTCACTGTTAAACTATGTCATATAACAAAAGTAAAAATAACGTAAGTCGCTTTTATTCAGTACCTTTCTGCTGGCGGCAAGAGGAGTATTTTTTTTTAAATACCCAAAGATTGCACGTTCTGACATGTCGCCGCGCCAACACCGGCGCCAACACCGTCCCCACTTTTAATTCACCACCCAACTTGCTGGAGCCAACATTGTCAGTATGCTTTGAAGATTGCTGAAATTCCAGCAGACCAGCTCACTTTTATGAGTTGGCATGGCAATTTTCAAAGTGTACCGAGAAGGTTGGTTGGTTGGATCGTCTGTAGACCCGTTTACACAACCCGATTGTGCGTGACTGTGTTTTCATTAGAACTAATTATATTACTAAACGCAATACACAAAATTAAATACCTCTAGGTAAGAAATTTTAGTTATACCTACATAATTTTTAAACACACGATTTGATGATTTATTTGTCTATTTTTAGATCAACGAGCTTCTTGTGTTACAAAAAATATAAGGATATGTTTAAAACTAGGCAATAAAGGTAAGACATCTCAACAAATATGCAGGGTGTTAGTAATACATTTTAGCAAATTGTTAATACATTTTCCCCTTCACCTAACTGTTACCAAGTAGTTACAGTAAAGAGATAGGGACATTTGGTCATGGTATCTGTTATAAACATAAATAACTAAATATAAAATATTTTAGAAAAATATGCAAAACTGCTGGGAGTCAAAATTCTTCTACATATTCTGCTTTATAGCATATTCTCTTAACATATCATAGAACATATCTAATCATTTACAGTGATAGCCCTTCAAAGATCGATGTTGCATTATTTTTTTCTCAAAAATACCGTTTGATTTTAGGCCCCTATTGTACAAAATTTTCTTATTTTTTATAATTCTTATATCACCTATTAATATAATAGCACTCACACTCCTAACCTGTATTTTATTTATAGTTAACGTATGATGGAGACCTATACCATTAATACGAAGGTTATAAATTGGCAAAATTGTACCCTTTGTCAATGCACTTCATCTGAATGTTTGATAGACCCTATGAAAAGTAGAGCTGTGACGCCTGAGGATTGTTACAGGCTACTAGCAACTGCTATCACTAACTTTCAGGTTCTGAGGTCTGTCCCAATAAAAGTAAACCTTAAGTTGTTAGATGAAGGCATGGGTATTAAAGCAACACTCGTAGAGAATCATGCGTAGCCTTCATCACTTGCCGAATACGGACACCTTCGAATATCAAAAAAAAGTGATATCGTGGGTTGCGTGGAATAGCTGCTTCAGATGCATAACCAACCTGAAACATTGGACATAGTATTGCTTCATGGGGCTGTACTCGTAAATATCATTAAAGTGGCCGACTCTATGAAAAACTGTGGATTACGCAGAACAAGGATTTTTTCCCTATGTCAAAACATATTTTAGACGTACTTCTAGGCTAGAAGTTATTCGGGATACTTATCGCCCTGATTCATTAAAAACAATATCTCGTCAGAAACGAGGAACCGGTACTCGAACTCGTGTAACATCGAAAACACCTCTGCCAAAGGAATGGAACGAATTTTTGCGAGTGGATGAGTGAATGACAATATTATTTAGGTCCCTCGAAATGTATGTCAAAAATATAACTCCTGAAGTTGGAACTACCATAAAAACAATAGGGGAGGATGTAGTAAGTAATACAGACATCTGTCTTGCACCAGTATGCCAGTCTACTCACAAAGAGGCGGACACCAAGCTTATCCTGCACGCTCATGCTGCCGTTGGGCAAGGATGCTCTCGAATGCTTTTAAGAACCGTTGATTCTGACATCTAATATGTCAGAATTAACGGTATTGGATATTGATTTCGCTAGCCAATATCCAGGTGTAAAATTGTGTATTGAAGAATATACGAATAATTTCTGCACATGGGATTGCTGCAGCGCCAGCGATGGGATTTGAAAAAACACCGGCGCTACTAGGTTTTCATACCTTAAATGGATGCCATACAGTGTCTTCATTCCCTTCATGTGGGAAAAAACGGACTGGGTGGCATGGGAAAAATACCCGCAGGTTACAGTAGCTTTCAGTTCTATATCACAACCATCCAAAGAGATAGTTTTCGAAAAACTTCAACGCTTTGTAATTATGATGTACGATCAAACATGTTCAGAAACTGATGTAATATTGCTAGGCGGTACATCTTTATAAAAAAAAATCGTACACTTAAAAGGAATGCCTCCTACACGAGATGCACTTCTATTGCTTATTAAGAGGGCAGACTATCAGGCTTGTCATGTTTGGGGACAAGCAAACATTAAACAGCCAGTGATACCTTCACTTACAGAATGGGGATAGGAGGCTGGTACAATAGGTTGGTGTACACGTAAAATATGTACAGGGCATTGCAAATGCGTGAGTTGTCATGTTCATTATACATCAATGTGTAAGTGTGAGGGAAATTGTGAGAACTAACTCTGTCACACGTATACCTTTTTCACCGAAAATAACTATTTACATTAAGAAGTGTAATTTTATTTTTGGACTAAATAAAACTGATACTGAAATATTATTAGTTATCATTACGTTGCATTACCAAATGTCTAACAACTCTGTTCTAGCCAATATCACAGTAACTTTTTTTTAACAGGTGAAAGATACTAAAATTATACTTATCTTATTTTAAACTTTTTTTCTATCAGTTTAATAGCGAATTCGTAAAAATTAGATAACAGATTTTAGATTTTTTTCTATTTCTGGATTTATCTATCAAATTTGTAAACATAGGAAGAAAGTTCTAATAACAAAAAATAAAGTTCTATCAAAGAGCTACCATAATTTAAAAACATTATTAAAATCAGTGAAATAGGAGCTAAGATAGTCAACGTATTACACGAGCGAGTAGGCGCCAATTTTAAATGGCAGCCATTTTGTTATTTTCTGACATATTGAAGGGCTCCTTATTTTTAAATACTTAGAATTGTATACAGAGCAATCCCTGAAAGTTTCATGCTTTCTTCATTAATAGCACAATTTACTGAAATCCGCCTAACTAAAAATCACAAAGTAACAGACAACTCCATAAAGATCTTAAAATAGAAAAAGTTTTTTTTTAATTGATAGCCACTCGAGCAACGCCGCGCGCCGGCTAAATTTAGTTATAATTATTTCATATATTTTAACCAAGGTAAAGAACTACGAGTTTGAAGTCTAATAAAGACTAGCCAATCTGAGCAATGTGAGGTCTTTAATAGACAGAAAAAATTATAATAGCAATCTTGGAGATAATAACAGGGTCCTATAATTATTGCTGAAACGTCCTTTACTCGCTTCATGAACATTCCTTGAATTTTAACACGTTAATTTTGCGAACGCTCACGCTGAATACTTGCTCTATAATTATACGTTAAGCCATTCATTTACATTTAACTAATAAACGTTTATTAAGACTTAGAGCTTCTATAAGTTATAAGTGCTGTACCAAATCTCAGCGAAAATTTAATGCAATAAAAAAAGATACTATTTTTAAACTCACAGCACTTATCTTAACTGTAGTCAAATACCACCGCTACATCCTATCTACTGCATAGATAAAATGTCAACTACAGTAAATTTTGTTTGAATTTATAAATTTGTATTTCAAGTTCAATTAATATTTATATCAAATTTTAGTTTAGTTGCTTGTGAAGTTTCAAGTTCAATAAATACAGAGTGGTTCAATTTTTGATAAGGAAACTTCGCCAGCGGATACCACACCAAGAAATAATCATTTTTTGTCATATAAACATTTACCGAAAGCGAATGGATTTATACTATTTTTTCTGAAATCAGTCAATATTATTTTAAATTAAGGAATTTGTATTAATGCATAACATTTCTTCATTACAATCTAATTGCTTACTAATAAATGCAATTTTAATGTGAGTTGGTTTGTCTGCGTGTATTTATTTACTGTCTAAAATATACATAAAAAACCGTACGAGAATGTTACTTTCCCGGCTTAGGCCAGGAAAGTATTATTCCCGTACGGTTTTGTTGATCGTTGCTTGGCAACGGATCTTTTCCGGTCTGTTTTCTGATAGTTTCTTAGCAACGGTCTAAAATACCGGAAATGTGCATTTTTCGACCGGAAATGTGCATTTTTCGATCTGAAATCGCGCCGAAAATGTAGACATTGCCGATCGAATTCAGAAAAAAAAATTGTTTTCAATATTTCCAGAACGAGTTAGATATTTTATTTATATTTGATGCACAGGTATAGCTAAAGAAAGCACATGGGTAACTTGAATGCAAACATTTTAATCTATGTTACCTTTAAAGCAAAAAAACTTATTTTGTGATTTTTTTCGAAATTCTAATGGTTTTTGATCAAATTGAGATTTTCCATAAAGTTGCATTTGCAAAATAAAGTCATACGTCGTTATTTACATTTCTTTTAAATAATGTGGTTTCAAATCTTTATTATTTAAATGAAATAACATCAAGGGGTAGTTATCTGAGAAAAATTATTTCTTTAATGTTCCTACGATTTACCTTTTTTTACAATAATATACATGTTAGGAATAAATAGTGAAGCGTTCAAATATTAAAAATCTTTATTTATAATGAAATTTTATTAACAATATTCTAATTGTAGTTGTTCAAAATGCATACCATTCACTTTGACGCATTTATGACATCTTCGAAATGTTGAATTTACTGTAGCTGAAATTAAATGACGATTATTACGCAAATTATTTATTGCAAGCTTCTAGAATTATTAATCGCAATTCGTCTTCTGTACTCACTAGTGTAGAAACAGCTGATCTCATAAAATCTAAACCAGTGAGACTGTAAAAGAACTCACCACCGACCCTTTGACGCGGCACCAATTTATTTTTAGAAGGGCACCAGTCGCGTTCTGCCCTGTTCTTATACTCCACAAGCGGATTCGAGATAAGATATAACTCGATAGACAAGTAATAGGTCAAAGATGCACTACCCCCGATTATTAACGACACTCTCTCTGTTGGGATATATTTATTTACTAGTAATAATGGTTTTACGCCTAAGAAGTTTTGTAAATTTTGCATAAAAAAATCTCTATCAAGATTTCTCTCTGATGGGATTTAAGTTTGAGCGATTTTTATTCGCTTACGCAGTAATAACGAGTATAACGCCTAAAGATTTTTGTAATTTTTGCATTAAAAAATCATTATCGGATATTTTTCTCTGACGGGATTAAAATTTGACGTGATTTGTTTACCTATTAATAACGGATTTTATACTTAGTGATTCCTGAAAAATTGCCTAAAAAAATCTCTATCGAACCCCCGTTAGGCAACCAGAACACTTTCAGACGTGCGAAGTCATAAGACCCCGATTAACTCAGTTGTTCCGGTCTTCCAAACGAAAACTAAAGGGATTAAGACTAGCAACAAGTCCTGATATCAATAAAATGCAATTAGTTCAAAAAATACCATTTATTTAACAGGTTTAAAATAAGTACAGTTAAATTCTGCAATATCCTATCCAATAAATTATACAATGAGAAAGAATCACACCTCCCCCAACTAAGGCAAGTTAAATTTTACCATACAAATGAGAGCGTGCGCTAACAATCGATTTGGTAGAAAAGATTCATGCAACTTTCCCAGAATTTACTGCAAACATTTTAAAAATGTATAGGTTTTAGTGACTATGGTAATTATGGCTGACTGAAAATAATATAAAAATATTTTGCTTAAAAAATTTTGGTTCGCTTATGACTATCTTAAAAGTTCTATATACCGTGATTATATCATTCACAGAACAGAGTTCAACTAATACATTAGTTTGTTCGGCCAGTCTTACGACGTACTAGTCCCCATGCAGGTTCAATAAAGGAAAAATGCCTCCGAGCGAATTTTTGGGCAAAAAGGATTTTTGAGTCATTTATGCACAAGGCGGTTTTCTCTATAACTTTATTAATTGGAAAGCCCTGCATTTGGCTTTCCTACCATTGCTCTGTATTGACCATCCAACACACTCATCCAAATTATGAGTCGCTGGGTGAATCCAAATTTGTTTTATGTGAGAAACCGGCCTTCAGACTTGCATGTTATGATCGAAAATGCCCTTAAATGAATTTCTTACCAAGTCGAATTTTTATTTTGGCTTCGACTTAGGTCGATTCTGGGAGGTTCTACAACAAGACCAGGGGATTTAGGTGACCAAACTATGACAGACGCCCAAAAAGCGGAAGACCTAGCTAACCATTTTGCAGACATTCACAATGCACAAACACCAAACGATCCGGGACACGACCGCATAGAAAACGACGTTAACGAACTGATTGGACATGACATCCAATTGACGAGACGCGAATTTCTAAAAGTCATGGCCAAGCCCTCGGAAGTTGCGGGTGTTGTTCGGACACTACCAAATGACAAGGCCCCGGGAGCGGACTGTATCGAATACAGGCTTCTCAAATATCTCCCACGGAAAGGTATTGTACAATTGACGTACATTGTCAACGCGATCCTGCGACTACAACACTGTCCCAGCTAGTGGAAGTGTGCCGTGGTCGTGCCGATCCTGAAACCGAACAAGGACGCCAAACTCTCCGGCAGCTATCGACCGATCTCGTTGCTGTCGGCGATTTCCAAGTTGGTGGAGAAGGTCATTCTGGTCAGACTTGACGCTGTCCAGGATGAACTCCACATCGATGACGAATGTAAGTTCACGAAAGGCAGGGGCACTGTACGCCAGGTCGTCAGGATCGTGAATGACGTCAAAGTACAGTGCAACCGCGGGAAAAGCACTGTCATGGTGCTGCTTGATATCGAGAAAGCTTTCGATACAGTGTGGATCCCGGGCTTACTCTACAAACTGAATTCGCTTAACTTCCCAACGCATATCACGAAACTTATTCACTCTTTCCTGACGGGCAGGTCACTGCAGGTTAGGGTGAATAACAAACTTTCAACTCGGCGGGACATTCGCGCGGGTGTCCCCCAGGGGTCGTGCCTGTCACCAAAGTTATACAACTTGTACGTCTCCGACTTCCCGGAGTTTCCGAATACGAACCTTGCCAAGTACGCCGACGACACGGCCATATACGCACATTCACACAACGCACAAGCAGCGAACATGCTGCTGAAGGTGCACATGGCCCGTGCCACGACGTGTTATGAAAAGTGGAAGATTCGGATCAACGCCGAGAAGTCGGAATCAATTCTCTTCACGCGTCGCTTCACCGAAAATCGTATTCTTACACCACTTTCGATAGGGGGCCGCCAAATTCTAATAAAGCGGTGCGTGAAGTATTTGGTGGTGAACTTGGACAGGAGACTGACATTCAATACGCACGTAAACGAGACGATACGAAAGGGTCTACTCCATGTCCAGGAGTCTGTATCCGCTCCGAATGCGGGGTAGCGGACTAAACAGGACCAATAAGAAATTTCTGTATACGATGGTGATCAGGTCGGCTATCACATACGCGGCGCCGGAGTGGTGCAGTATCCCGGCCACGACAATGAGAAAACTAAAAGTACTAGAACACAAATTTATGCGCCTCATTTCAGCCTCTGATAGGTACACCTCCCTCAGAGATTTCTATGCACGTTGCCATGACATAACTCCACTAGCAGACTTCGTTCAAGAAACATCGCAAAAATTCTACCAATTCAAACTGGGCGACAGTCCGCTAACCCGAGAGATTACACGAATCAGACAGGATAATGCCATACTTTTCAACCTAAAACACCCATCACCATACCAGGCGTTGCCTATCTTTCGGCAACCTCCCTAGCCAAATCTTTCCTATACCAAAATTTCCATTTCACCATATTTTACCTTTCACCACCTTTTACTTTCAAACCCCTTCTCTATTCCCTATATTAGTCACCTTTTTTATTAATTTTGTTAATTTCTGTTCTTTTGTCCCTTTTTGTTCTCTTTCAGAATCCCCTCTCGACCAATAACTTCTTGTAAATCAAACTTTTTAAATCACAACTTCGTCTCCACCTTATCATTCCGAAGGCAGGCAGACCATCGGAAGAATACTTCATTGACTCGAACGGGTTTTTTCATTAAGTCTTTTCCCGTATCAATAATCCAATTTTTAAAACTGTGCGCGTGTGCTGTGCAAACTAAAACCTTAGTGTAATTTTTAAGTGTTTTAAAACTCATTTTAGTTATAGTTCGCCAAATTGTTAGATTTAAGTTTTTTGTTCCAAAGAACAGGAGTTCTAACTTTATACTTCTCCATTTATCGTTCAAGCCGGAGTTAAACCCGTTTCACCCGACCACACATCTACCACGACGTTGCGTGCCGTGGTGGTGTGGTCGGCTCTGAATCGGGACTTGACTCAGGCGCACTTTTGTATGATTAATTATAATAAAACCTTTTTGAATTGAACTGAATTGAGGGGACCAAGCGGTTGGTCTTAATCGGCCTATCCACCGACGCACATTAACCACTTAATCAGCTGGAACTCCTTCCATTTGGAACCAACATGTCTACCTTATATCAAGAGGCACCTAACCTAAAATATCAAAAAGAAATTCCTAGAAATTCAAAAAGAATGGTGAATTTAACTTAGGTGGCAAAAAACATGAGCCACAAAAATTATCATCTATGATTCATTCCAAACATTCAAGCTAAATTCAGTTTGAATTGTTGCAGGAGGAGTTTCATGGGAATTTTCTTGCACCCACACATGTATATCGTGAAAGTTTATCACACTTCTTCTTATAAACATAGCCTCATCCGTCTGCAAAATGTTTCTCAAAAACGTGGCATCTCTACGCATAGAGCGTATTAGCCAATTACAAAAAAATGGCATTTAGGTCCATCTCCTGGTTTTAGATTTTGTACGGGTTGTAAATGATATGGCTTTTTATGATCTCTGTGTAGTGTGCGTAGAACTTTGGTTTTGGATACTCGTAAATTTGTGCCTGAAGCTGCTCTACGAAAACTTTGCAATTATATATAATTGCAAGTTTAAAGTGACAATTATCTATAATTGCAAGTTTAAAGTTGCAATTATACATACCTTAGTGACAATTATAAAATATTTTCGACTATGTCCGTTCTACGCTTTCGTACAAAAGATATACAATTCATTACTGAACCATAACAGATACGAAAAAATTTAATAGAAACATTATTCTAGAAAATTTAGTCAGCTTTAATTTTGCATATAGCCATTTTGATTAGGGCTAACCGTTTTCGAGATATGAGCGAAAAACCAAAAGCCGGGACCTTCTTCGTGTCCCCCTGCATCCCCCCCACTTCCTACGTTCGGGGACTTTTGGTATGTCTACCTCCTAAGTAGTCCAAACACGGCCCTCAAGTCAAAAATTGTGATCTCGGCATTTCCCTCTAGACCACCTTATTGAACGTTCATTGACTGGGCTATTATGACAGGAGTTATTGTCCGAAACGCAGCTAATGTTTTGTTTTGAGATATTGAAAAAAATATATTTTTTTATCAACTTCAACACCTTGTGTTTCGAAATCCATTCGTTCCTCGGCAAATGTTTATATGACAAAAAATCATTATTTTTAGGTGTAGTATCTGCTGGAGAAGTTTCCGGATTAGAATTCTGTCCACCCTGTACATACAGCTTGTCGCACTTTTCATGGAGCCACCCTCATATCTCGCTCATCTGATATTCGAATATTTTGAAATTTTGGTGGTGAATATATACCTATAAAATGAGTCTTTGGGCGTAACCACATTTGATTTTAGTCAGAGGCGTTCGATTCTAGAGTGGAAAAAGGGGGTCGATTTTCGAAAAAATATATTAGCTATTTCAGTAAAAAACTAGTGAGATATTCTTAATCAGCACCTTTAGAAACCCCTTTGTACAAAATTACATCATAGTGGGTTCAAAAGTGTTTGAAATAGGGGCGTCAAAAAACAATTTTTTCGACTGAAAATAATTTTTACCTGTAAAACCGATTCTCAAATGAAAAAATGTATTCTTAATTACTTCCACATCCAGTGGAAGTATAGTAACGACAAAAAAATTTGTAAAAATTTTTATTGTTCAAATAGGCTTAGAATGTCATGAAACGTCGAGATTTTAAGTTTGAGTGAAAAAAAATTTTCTGTTTGTCGGTCTGTCTGTCTGTAACTTTTTTTTGTGCGCACGTTTACTCTGGAACCGTTTAAGATATTGACTTGAAATTTCGTACAGATATGTACTTTAACGAGATCTAGAACTAGATTATATTTTCATCTTGTTCCGTCGAAGGGTTGGGGGGTAAATTGGGGTAAATTTGGGGTAAATAGGTAAATCAAGCAGGTAAGAGTTCATAAAATTGGTATTTACTATATACAAGAGAAGCTAAGGTCTCAAAAAAAAAATTGGCATTATCCACCCCCATTACCACCCCCACCCCCTTATTAAAGGGGATGAAAAAAAAATTGTGATTTAGTGTGTGTACAAGAACCAGAAACCTCAAAATATTTTTTTACTTCATCCACCCCCACTACCACCCCCCATCGCCACCCCCACCCCACTACCGATGTGGGGTATCGTTTTATGGGTTTTTGGGGTAGAGGATTTCAAATAATATATTATTAAAGTTCCATAAGCAATTATTTTCACATACAAAATTTTTTCGTTGTGAGTGACTTGGATAGAAAATCTGGATGTGGAAGTAGTGATTCCTTGGGCAGCGGTTTTTTTTGTTCAGAATAATGTATTGTGCTAGTCTGAATTGATTTTACAATAAAATAATTATTTATTTAATAAGGCAAGACTTCTAATTCGTACATGCTTAACATTTTTCTAATGAATAATCTTCAAAAAAGACCTAAGTAAGCCATGAAATCAAAAGTTATTGCGAGTGTCAATTGGTTTTATTTATTTATTTATTTTAGTT
This sequence comes from Rutpela maculata, assembly GCA_936432065.2. NCBI lineage: Eukaryota > Metazoa > Arthropoda > Insecta > Coleoptera > Cerambycidae > Rutpela > Rutpela maculata. The sequence continues at coordinate 47,038,678 of OW386289.2, forward strand.
TCATTTATTTTATTTTTTAATGTTTGCCTTATTTAAATAAATAATTATTTTGTTGTAAAATCAATTCAAACTAGTACAATACATTATTCTGAACAAAAAATGAAGAATTTTTTTTTTGTTTGAGAATCCCTTTTGCAGATAAAAATTATTTTTAGTTCAAAAAAATTCCATTTTTGATGGCCCCTATCTCAAACATCTTTGAACCCACTACGTTGTAATCTTGTACAAATGGGTTTCTAAAGGTGCCGATTAAGAATATCTTACTAGTTTTTTTCTAAAAAAATCGCTAATACTTTTTTCTTGAAAATCGACCCCTTTTCTACATCCTAGAATCGGACGCCTCTGACTAAAGTAAAATGCGGTTACGTCTAAAGGCTCACTTTATAGGTATATATTCACCACCAAAATTTCAAAAAATTTGGATATCAGATAAGCTAGATATGGGGGGTGGCTCCATGAAAAGTGCGACACGCTGTACATATACGAAATTTTGGTATGGTTATATAAAATACATATTTATTTATACTCACCAATTTTTGAAATATGCAGATTTTGCTGAAACAAAGAAAAATAATATTTAATAAAATTGGATAGTTGAAGCTTGAGGTATTACCAAAAGATATGAGAGGAAAATGCTAATTATTTTTGCCTTAAACTTTGCTTTTAATGCATATATTGCCAAAAATTATAAAACTACCTGAGTAAAACTATAACTATATATGTAAATTTACATATTATGCCAATCTTCGAGTTTGCTGGTTTTAATTTTACTGATTTTTCGAATCACTGAGATTATTGAGTGAAAATTCATATCACTACTTCTGTTATAGTTCTAATTAGGTAAGTTTATATGTACGTAACTTACTATGCACAATTTTTTCGAACATGTGTATTATGGAAAAAGTTATAGTCAGTAATAGTAAATATTTTCTCAAATTAAGGTAGGTAATATTTCGTATTTATATTTATTCTCTTTAAGAATTCGACTTTTAATAAACAAATATTGATATACAAAGGAGGAGGGTAGCTCAGGCCGATTTTAGGCTTATTTTATTTTTGGATTTAAATTTAAAAAAATCGTTCTTTTATCATCTGTCATCAATATTTAATTAATTTCATTCCAAACGGAACCTCTCCCCCACTCGCACATATCTCTTCTACCCCTGTTAAGTATTAGATAACCAGAATCCAGGAACGGTATCGCTATTTTTTTTTTTTCATTTAAAAAGTGTTTAGAACCCTCCAAAAGTATTTTTTTTTCAAACAATTTCATCTGAACTACCTTCTCCACTAATTTCTTTCCCCCACCATGTCTACTTATCATATAACACGGCTTTCTAAACATACAGTTATATAATGGATTCTTTATTTTTATCGCAAAAAAGATGATTTTTTTCCTGTGTCCTGTGTTGAACGTTAAAATGAGTACATACTGTATATTTCGGATATTTAGCATAGCCAAAATGAATAGATTATGTATAGAATAGATTAAACTCGTAAAATAATTATCATACATTTACTTCGATTACAGGCTAAAAGAAAATAAGAAAATCTAAAGAAATCCGTTAAAATTCTAATAAATATGTCTCATTTAAATTACATTTCGAACTCAGAAGCATGGTATGAATTAAATAATTTTATATACTTAAGTTAAAAAAAATCTGCTAGAATTTCTGGTGGTATTAATGAATATCTAGAAACGCCTAAATAGGTTGTTGTCTAAGTTAATTAGCTGTTTTCAGGGGATCCTCCCACTAATAATTCTACTAATGGTAAGACTGCGAACATTGAAGGGGTGAAAAACAGACTTTTCGCAGATATCTCGATTAATGGAAAAAACTTCAAATTTACTTATCAAGTTTTTTCTGACAATTTGAGACGAGTTAGGTCCAATTTACACAATAATTGACCAAGATGAAATTTTCTTTTTTACGTTTTTTTTTTACAGCCCCTATTATTAATGGCGATTTATTTAAAATTATCGTACAGTGGGCCAGAACTCGAAAAACTGGCGAAAAATCGAAAAATCGAGTATTAAATTTAGGTGGTTTTTTCAGTGAATATAGAAACCATTTTTTTTAATTATCAAGAAAAAAGTTAATGACTCGTTCACACTCGTTGAATGGGTTTTTTTCAGTTATTCGTTGAACATTCTTGTAAAAAAATATGTAAAAATTGGTTGCCCCTAGGTGCCACTCTAACTTTTGTGATCGTTTTTCTGACACGGTGCAAAATACGGCGACGCGTTAACTTTGGTGTATAGTGATATGTTAGCATACAAACTATTATCAAGTTCATGATCAGAGACCTCAAATATCCCGAGTATTAATTTTCAATTGAAATGACTAACTTTTCTCAAATGTTTGTCGCCATATTGGAGCCGCCATATTGTTCTTAAAAAAACTATTACCAAATTCATAAATAGCGACCTTGAAAACTCCAAGTGAAAATTCACTCCATTTTTTGAATTATGGCCAGCTTTTTCAGATTCTGGCCCACTGTGTCCAAACAACACAGTTTGGTATAATAAACGTATAAAAATCGTTCCGATTTTCTGAATATACGTTATACGTATGAAAATCTCCGCGCTATAAACGAATACTGCTGGTATATGATAGACTATTAAACAAATTAAAACTGTGAAATCAATTAAGAAAATTGATTTGGCATAAAAGGAGATATTAAAAACATAAAAATTATATTTGAAATATTAGTTATATTGTAACGTTGAATACACGATTTTTTTAAATATCGGTATAACGTATATTAAACATTAAAGGGAAACGCCATATAACAATCTTTTAAGATTGATTGAGAATCTTGAAATAAACAAAATTGAAATACCAAAACTGCATGTTTCATTATTTAAAATCAGCAAAACTGTAATTTTCAATTAAGGTTTAAGCAAAAACTTTACGAATAAAAATGCTTATTAGATATACCATATATATATTTATACCAACAATATACCCAATATACGTATAATATACTATAAATATACTAATGTGTGTTGCTTGGGTGATATCGGTTCTACGTAAAAAGTGCCTAATAAAAAAAACGAAAGTTTATTATTGCCCTATAATTCGTTTTTAACTTATCGTTGCCCAACAAAAATTGGCCAAGATGTAGCCAAAAACTTCAGAAAAGGGGAATGCCCTTGAAAAATTAATTTTGTTAAATAACAAATCTAAAGTACTAGGGTTTGCAATACCGAAATCCCGGCAATATTTAAATACCATAGTTCCCGGGATCGTAGTCGATTGGATACCAGGATTTTCGGGATTTTAAAACAAGATGGAACAGACTTTCAATTCTACATTTTAGTTACCTCCGGAATTGCGTTCAAAAGGCAATGATCGGTTTAAAAATGCCACTTTGATACTGGATTTGGAATATAAACTTTGGTGATTTGGTTAAACCGAGGATTAAACTATTGGAACCACTTAAAGTCACAGTGAAGGCACTGTGCTGACGTGATGCGAATTTATTTATCAGATGTTTCTTTAAATTTCATGTTAAAGCTAATTATACAAGTTATACCTACTTGCACAATTCTAATGAGCAAGAATTAAACCACGATTCCAGGTTCCTAAAAAAATGTAATTAGGGAAATATTAGAGAATCATATAAAACGTTTCCAAAAAATTCCAGAGGTAATTGATGCTATCCGCTATGAAAAAGACAGCACAGAAAAATCATTGGGAAACATTTTTAACAAAATATTAGAAAACGCAATGCACCCAATTTGAATAAGCCCTGAAACCGATTTGATATCATCAATTTAAAAAAAAGAACTGAACACTTTTCGAAAATGAAGGCAACACGGATATGTACCTTCAGTTGGCACATATGATCATCTGACAAACGATACCGCCAACTAATGTAGAATCTGAAAAAAATTATATGTAAAAAAACTTTTTAAAAACAAACTTTTATTATTATTTAGATGTACTAAAACGAAACAAATAAAATGAATTATCTTAAAAGCTTGTCGCGCGGGAAGTTCATACAGGCATTCAGTTTGTTTGGCAGAGATTGTAAGTACCAAGTAAGTATTTTTTTCTTCAATTCACGCGACCAGCTGTTAAGACCATTAATTTTTTTTTTTCGTTTTAGTACAGCTAAATAATAATAAGAGCTTTTTTTATATATAATTTTATTTCTAAATTTTTAATTGCGTCTTAATTATTAGTTTTATATTCATTGCATCGCGTCGTCCTTACTTAAAAGTACGGAATCCTCCGGAATTTCTTTGAATGCAACGTCTGAGTGTATACACTATCCAATTAAATTATAATTTAAAAAATTAAAAAACGCACTTTTTGGTACCCTATTATTGTATTGTCATCAGAACTACACGTGTATGCAAAATTTCAGCACAATTGGACGTCGTGAAGTGGGTCGACATTGACTTGCAAGATTTGGTTGTCCTAAACATATTAACATACAAATAGGGTAAGTTAAATAAAATCTTGTAAATACGTTTTCCATAACTGGTACCATTTGTACGAAAATTGGATCCCAATTTGGAGTTAATACCCTTAACGAATTGCTGTTTCTACACCACGGATTTAGTCAACACTCTCAGTAATAAACATTCGGACAATTTTTGTTCATATAATTATGTATTCATTGTGTATCTACTTCTTACGTTACTATTTTTTTAATTCCTAATCCCGATCCCGAAATCCCGGGATTGTATTAGGACTCCGGGATTGCAAATCCTATAGCGTACGTAGTACGTAGCTAGTCTTAGATTATCCAAAATTATATCAGAATTCGCTATAAAAATATTACTTTTCAAATTAAACCATTCCTAAATAAAATACTCCATTATTTTCTAAAGGACATTCTGATAATTTTTTTAATTTTCATTTTCATTGACCTATTCGGATGCATTAAATGGATGTGCGATTCTGTTTTTTGTGTCGGCTTTAATGAACACAATGGAAGCTTTGTACTGGGAACAACGGAACAACTAAAAATCAATCGGTGCTAGTGTTCACGGGGGCGTCCACAAATATACAAGGTAGAGGAATTACTTATAAAATATATAGTAAAAAAAAAATTGAAAAAAATTGAACCATCTTAAACAAATTTCTCTAAAAACGAAATAAAATCTCACCGTCGCGACACCCAGTTAATTGAATCTTATTACATAATATCGGTATTGAAGTCGGTTAAAAATACGTTTGCATTCGCTGTTTGTTCATTTTTGCACCGACTTCAATATCGATATTAGGTAATAAGATTCAATTAACTGGGTGACTCACAGTGGTTAAAATGCTCGAAAACGTGGCCAAAATTCTTAATGTCTTTCAATTTTACTGGAAATTAGTAGATATATAGGGATTTTCGAAGAAAACAAAATGGTCGAATTTTTGTTAAAAAAATAGTATTTTCAGCTGAAAGTCAGTTTATCTGAGTTTCCCAGGTCGCTGATTTCGATTTTGGTATTATTAAAAAAAAAAAAATGGTGGATCCAATATTGCCTACATGTTTACTAAAAAAATTAGTTTTCTCAAGTGGTTTTCGAGGTCGCTGATTTCGAATTTGGTATTATTGAAAAAAAAAATGGTGAATCAAATATGGCTAACTTTTTTATTATAAATTTAATTTTCTCAGCTGAAAGTCAGTATATAGGGGTTTTTGAGGTCGCTGATTTCGAATTTGGTGTCCACTTATATTAAAAACATAGAAATAATTAATTTTTTGTAAAAGATGGCGCAGTGGGACGGAATGCAAAGGTGAATACATAATAAAAAAATATTATTATCATACAATTTTATTGCAACTGCTACTCGTTGAAAGACGAAAAATCACTTTCTTTGTCGCTACTTTGCATTGTTGAATTTTTCAAGTTTGAATGTCCAAATGTTGGCTCAGTTAACAATTCTACCTCTTCGGATGACAAGAATTTAATTTCTTTCGCGGGGAATTTACGTAGGCCCGTAATAAAAGAATCTGACCCACCACGAGCCGCAAAAAAATATCTTCCATGCTTTTGGTTCGATTAGTTTTTCGTGCAAAATCTTGTCGATATTTCTTTATGTATTTATTGCATGATTCTTGCGCATCTTTAGACGTTTGTCCTATTGGCAGCAGCGATGTTTCTGTAATTTTTGCGCTGCGAATCAACATTTCATGTGCGGTAGTTGGCATATAATACCATGGTTTATGACTTTTGACAAATGAAACAATTACATTTAGTATGGTACATGAATGAAAATGTTTCAGAAAATATTTTTGTACAGTAAATGTGTTTAATATATTACAAATATATAATATATTGTATTCATAATTGCATTATGTATTTATCTAAATATTCGTAACTTCTTTTCAGATTTAAATTGAACAATGCAAAGTAGCGACGATGAAAGTGATTCTTCGTCTGACGACGAATATCAGTAGTAAAAAAATTGTATGAAAATAATATTGTTTGTTATATATTCATCACTTTTCCATTTCGGCCCACTGCGCTATCTTTTACAAAAAAATAATTATTTCTTTGTTTTCAACATAAGTGTATATCAAATTCGAAGTCAGCGGCCTCGAAAACCCTTCCATTTATATTGACTTTCAGCTGAAAAAACTAAATTTTTTAATAAACATCTAAAAGTTTTAGCTACATTTTCGGGCATTTTGACCATTGCATCGCGACCGAAACAATTAGATAAAAAAAAATGGGGAAGCTGATTTTTTACAGGAATTATGAAGGAGTCTGTAACGAGTACGGGGAAATTGGTTTCTGGGTGGGAAACCGTGGCATAATTAACTTATTGCTTTTTTTTGTTTACATTTCTTGGAGCAGGAACGAAAAAAAAAATTTACATGCCAAATTTTATTATTAATAAATTAATTTTAATAAACTTAAAGTACACAGTTAAAATATAGTTACTCTCAAGAACAGAATCCGTTTTTCAAAATCAAATTCGAACAACTTTTTTTTTTCCTTATGGATTGCGGTACCGTAGCCTCGCTGTACTGAAGCTTAAGCTTACCCCATAGTCTCGTTATCCCATTAATCCCGTTCCTCTTCAAAAAGAGAGTATACGGTCAATGGGAGCTCTGGCTGTTTCTTCCGGGGTCACGGTTAGTCCCCTGAAGTATGAAAACCTCCCAGCCACCAAGGATAGGCATTCACATAGTATGTGGTGAGGAGTTTCTTCATCCTCACCACACATCCTGCATTCTGAATTATCCTTCACACTTATGTTGGTTCGGTGTCTGTTCAATGTGCAGTGTCCTGTTAGAATTCCCACTGTACATCTCAGCTGTTTTCTGCTCAGCTTTAGCAATTCGTTAGTCTTTGTCTTGGTTGGCCCGCCGGTGATGAACATACGTGACTGTCTCATCCCCGGCGCGCCGGTCCAATACAAGATATGTTTCTGACTCAATAGTTCCTTTACCATTCATCTTGCGATATTGTACGATATCCCGCAGGATGGCTCCGGTCCCATTAAGGCTGTTTTTGTGCCTTCTTTGGCCAGCTTATCTGCTTTTTCGTTGCCTTCATTGCCCTGGTGTCCTTGCATCCACTCCAGTTGTATACTGTTGTGTTCCGCCAGTTTCGCCAGGGATTCAAGTCAATCTTTTACCGTTTCGGAACGTATCTCTACTGCATTCAGAGCTTTGAGAGCTGCTTGACTGTCAGTGATGATGCGGATTCTTTTGTCAGTATATGACCTCCGTATCATTTCTTGTGTACAGATTTCTATGGCTGTGACCTCTGCTTGGAACACCGTTGCGGTACTGCCCAGGTTCAGACTGATGTCTGTCCCTGGTTGGTCCCCCATAACACCTGCTCCAGGACTTCTTGACGTTTTCGATCCCTCAGTATACCATATGGTATCATTTGGATGTCTTCGCAATTGCCTTGTTCCTTCCTCTTCCCTATCGGGTATGTATACCCTGAAGGTCTTTGTGAAGTTGTGGCTTGTGCTGAATTCGAACAACTGCAAAACACAAAATAAACATTTGAATGGATTCTTGGGTTAGGTATATACACGAGGACCTTATAAATAACCACATCTATATCTCTGAAACCAATGAAAATTTTTCAAATCTGAAAATGACCACTTAACTCTTTCAGGACTCTAGAGGGGCATGCATTTTTATTAATTTGTGCTACATGCATGTGGCCGAGTGAATAAGAACGTAGTTCCTTATATTCTGAGGTACAGCGAACTTATTGATAGATATATCATTAAATTTAATTTTGTTAATATATTTTATTTAAATGTTTATCAAGAAAGTCATTTATTATTATCATTATTATTCGTATCACTTGCTTGAGTGGTACTTATTATTGACCGCTGCCCCACTAGATGTAATTTCTTTCCTGCACAATTTATGTACCAGCACCCTTGAAAGAATTAACGAGCTTCAAAATGCACAACTTTTCTCTAATATAACCGATCTTCTGGCTCTCAAAGCTTAGATGTTACCAACTCAAAACTACTGAAAAAGTGGACTCCCTGTACAGTTGGACTAATAAAATATGGAAAAAGTATAGTGAGAAAGTACTGTCGAGACGAATCTAATCGAAATCGATTTAAATATTATGTTTACAGTGAATATAATGCAATACCAAAAGAGGATTCGCCATGTCTCCGAGACGCTCATGCTACTGAAAAGCTTACTGAAATCAGAGACAAAATGAAGTCGTATTAGTAGCATACGTGATACGAATGTATAGCATTCTAAAACAGTTTAAGGGTAATTCTGCTTGTTCATTTAATGGGTCGATTGAACGTGCGGTGAACTGAGGTTTAAGGAAATTCAAATTAAAACATCATTCGCACTCCGTACGGCTTTCGCTATATTAGATTATACGAACATGTTTTGCGAGAACTCTTTGAGGTTATTTCGTGATTATACAGTGTGTCTCATCTCAAGTGGACAGATCTTGATATTTCGGTTAATAGTCCACAGATCGATTTAAAATTTTTTTCAACTATGAAACTCTTCAAGGCGCACATTTTCATGGTTTTCAATATTATTCCAGTTGTCACACCAACACACTGTGTCCGCTCAAAAATGAGATTTTTCTTTATTTTACTTATATTCTAGGAAATAGCGTGCAAATTCGACGATGAAAGGTTACCGTCTACCAGTTGGTAATCGAAGAGACCATATTATATATAAAAAAACTTTCATACTTAGTATGAAAGTTTTTTTCTCTCTTTAAATATTTGGTATGGTGGGGGCATATGGAGGGAGGGGAGCATTTTTCTTAATCGAATTATATCTGCCCGTATAGGTAGTAGTAGTACTTCACATACCCCAATTACGCTGGCAGAAGAACTACCGGCCGGCGTGCGCGGTAACCGGAAATTGAAAAAAAAAAAAATTTAGTTATCCGACCAAATTCGGTGCAAAATGTATGTTTTGGAGTGCACAGTACTGTACTGTAGTGGCAGATAATTCTATCGGTCGATTTTTAAGCAATTTACCATCAAAGTGGTGAAAAATGACAATTTTTTCGCATAATTAACTGGGTATTTGCAAAAAAGGAACCGCTACACTATCAAAATCATTTGATGTTGATGATGCATGGAGACATGCTTGTCCGTGATGCTGGCCACAAACTGTGGAACATTGCAACCGTACTTTTCTACATCCACAGTTCGCGCCACAACCTTTCTTGCAATTACAGAAGATTCTATTCAGTTTTTAGCCTTTATTTCGCTTTTTTTGACTGCATTAAGACAGCGTATCTATCACATCTGTATCAACGTTAAAACAGTGAATTTGTTCCATGCGTACGGCGCACTTATTCATTTTGGAAGAATGCATTAGCCTTCGAGAAATACTCTGATTAGGTACTCTATTTCATTTTATTTATGTAACTATATACAACGCCACTTTTGGACTTTCCACGTGACACCGTCACAGCTTTAGCTTGGGGGGTCAAGGGTTCTGTAAGCGGTGTGGAGTGGCTGGCACGAGAGCTCCTTTGAGTAGGAATAAGTCTTTCGGCTGGTGTTTGTTGCAATCGAAATTTTAGCGTTCCGTGGCAATACGTAGTTATTGTACTTAACGCGGCTAGGCTTGTAACTCGTAATCCAGTGCTTGGAGGGGTATTAGTTCGGAGAATAGCTGTTGGTTGCAGTCTGGTTTTTATTCCCTATATATTTAAGGAAATGTATCAGGGTCGGTGGCGCAGGCTTGCGACCACGGGGTCCCGTGTTCGAATCCTGGATAGGGTATGGATGTGTAGTGGCGTTTTTCTCGTGTTGCCGAGATGGTAGCAGTGGGCTAGACTGCGGTTGTGTGAGAGACAACACGGTCGAGTCGTTCTCCTCTCCTGAGTTCGAGTCTCAGCTGCGGCAGATGGCAATGTCGCAGGGAATGGGTGTTGTGATGCTGTCTATGTGTGTCCGTCCGTCCTGGTTGAGTGGCAAAATAGCCCACGGCTAAACTCCGCCAGGACATTAATATAAACAAGGCGATTAAAAAACAAAAGCATCATGAGTGAATAAGTTCAGCCATTGGAGTAAATCTAAATTTAATATTTTGTAAATACTTTGGTGTAAATAAATATAATCTTATTGGCAGATATTTTTTATTGCTGCGGAAAAAAGGAAGATTCACTGAATCTCTTAACATTTCGGCCGATCTTACGTCATTGCGGTAAGAATTTTTTCTGACCCAATCGTTAATTTCTAACTACAAAAAATCGAATCATTTATTGTCAAACAAATGTGACTTAGAGTGTAACTCAGTGCAAGCGTTGGTAGACACAGAAAACTATGAAATTTATTTTATAGAATTGACTGGTGTCGTTTAAATTTGATATCTCTTCTTATAAATATCTCTAGGTGTTTTTTTTTCACCTACTCTTAAAATTAAGGGTAGTTTACTGATGAAAAAAACTTCCTTCAAGAATCTGTAAAAATCGAGTTGTTTCATTTTTTCGCAGCAGTAAATTACCCTTATATAAATTTTGGAAGACCAAAATGACATACTGTTAGGTTTGTAATGTACTATTAATTTACAAAAATTTGAGCAAATTTCTTACAGCCATTTTTTGGAAAAGAACAATGAGATTTTCGATATTTTCAGATCAGCAAATTACCCTTAATTTTGAGGGTAGGTCAAAGATTAAAAAAATGTAGAGATATGTTTAGAACTCAGTAAATAGGAGTGGTCATTCCGATCTTAGAGGGCAGTTACCTGCCCTATAGAATTTGAATTTAGTAATATGGGAGTGGTTTACTTTTATTATTTATACATAAATTTTCAATATACATTCACTCTTGTTAAGTTATAGAAGATAGTTGTTAAGAAGTATTGTTAAGTGTTCTTGTTAATAAATAGTGTTAAAGCAGCGTCCGACAATTAATTTCAAGTTAGACTAGTTCCAGCAAATATCTTAAAGCTTGTAATATCGTCCCTCATCAAACAAAGGAACCCGACGATTACAACAAAAGCAAGATATTTATAAACAGACTCAGGATATCGAGTTTAGGAGAGACCGGATTTGTTCCAGAATGTTTTTATAAAAAAAAAAATCATACTTTTAATAGCGTAACTGCAATAATCAACCAATTTGGACTAAAGATCAACAGAAAGAAAACCAAATTTATGGTAATTAGTAAAAGGAACATCTAAAATATCGATCTACAAATAGATACCGAATATACACAGTAAAGGATACACAGTAAATTATGAATGGGACCCTGGTTTAGAGATTGAGATCAGAATAGAGATAGCAAGTTCAACATATATAAAAATAAGAAAGCTCCTAACCGAAACCTAAGCATTGGTACCCGATGGAGAGCCACGAAATGCTACGTGGTCTCTACGTTGCTTTATGGCGTGGAACGGTGGACATTAAAAACAACAACAATGAAAAAACTAGAAGCTTTTGAAATGTGGCTGTATAGACGCATATTAAGAATACCTTGGACTGAAAGAGTGAGATAATAATAATAATAATAATAATAATAATAATATTTATTTTAAAATGTATTTTACATGTTACAATATTTTTTTAATAGTATATACTAGAGCTAAATATGCATTCACATGGTTTTTACATTTGGGATAAATATTAAGTAAGCCCCGGGTAAGTTGTTAAAACTTGAGTGCGGGTGTTGTTTGAATTGTCCATACATATATATACGTATGTATTCATATATGTTCAAATGTATGGTTAATTAATTAAGTTTATATCTGTATATGTAATAGTAATTTTAGGTATATTGAATAAAAGTTAAGTAGGGTCAGGTGGCACAGCAATGTAAATTTTTACCTGAAAATACTAGTTTCCATAGTTTTGATTTTGGTTAGTAATGGTTCTTTTTTATCGTGCTATAATTTGTCCAGTGTCAATGAAGTTTTCTAGGTAGTTTTCTGGTAAATCTATTATCCATGCCTTTATAAGTGTTTTTAGGGTTGATTTGTTTTCAGTTTGTTTTAGTTGCTCTTGGGCTATCGTATATAATCTAGGAGCTAGATATGAGAATGATTTTGTTCCAATCGTTTTATGTGCCCTCGGGATATGTGTCGTGTTCTTATGTCGAGTTTCGTAGTCATGTCTCTGTTCGGTAATTGGAGAGTTATATTTTATTTGGTATTTTAGCAAGTTTTGGCAATATAGTTGACGAATATTTAGTATTTTATACTGTTTGAATAGTTGTTTACTCGGAAAGGTTATGGGTTTTTTAAACATTATTTTTATTATTCTTTTATGGCATTTTATTAATGGATCTAAATTTGTTTTATTTACTCCACCCCATCCGATTATGCCGTATTTAAGTATTGATTCTATAAGGCCGTAGTATATTATTAACCGTTGTTTATCGTCAAGGATTGTACTGACTTGTTTAAATGTATAATAGAGCCACCTCAGTTTTTTACATAAGTATTCTATTTGGTAGTTCCACTTTAGATGTGCATCAAGTATAATACCTAAGTATTTCACTTGTGTTGCCTGTTCAATTTCAGTATTAGTGTTTTCAATTTTTATCTTGGTGTATGGTGGAAGACTGTTTTTATATGAGCAAAAGGGTAGATATTTGGTTTTTGTTATGTTCATGGTGAGCAGATGTTGGTCAAACCAATTTTTTATAATTTTAATGTTTTTGGATACTTTTAACCTAACCACGTCCCACGTTTCTCCATCAAAGAGGACGACAGTGTCGTCCGCAAAAGAAATTATTTCTCCGTCAATTTTTAATTTCAGCAAATCGTTCAAATATATATTGAATAGGACCGGAGCGAGGACTGTTCCCTGTGGTAGACCGTATGTGACAATTCTCGAGGTGCTCTCATGATTGTCTATGTTGACTTTCTGTGTCCTGTTACTAAGGTAATCTTTTAGAACTGCATATATCTTTCCTCTGAAACCTAGGTCATAGAGTTTCTTTAGCATTAAAGGGTGGCTAATAGTGTCGAATGCCTTCGCTAGGTCTATAAAGACACATAGCGATGGTCTTCCTTTATCTACCAAGTTATAGATTCTTCCTGTTACGTGCGCAATTGCATCGTCTGTTGATGTTTTTTCTCTAAAACCATATTGTCTTTTTGACAGAATATTGAATTTATTTAAAAAGCTATTGATCCTTTTTTTTAATGCTTTCTCAAATAGTTTTGATAAATTGGATAGTAACGAGATAGGACGATAGTTTTTTGTTTCTAATTTATTTCCACCTTTGTATAGAGGTTTTATTTTCGCGATTTTAAAGTGTTGTGGGCAGTTACCGGTTTCGAAGATTACATTTATTTGATGTGCCATTAACGGAGCGATAATTCCACTTGCACTTTTGATTAGTTCAACGGTTACTTCATCAAAGCCCGGGGCTTTTTTGTTTTTTAACTCCGATATATATATTTTTATTTCGTCGCTATTTACATTGCTTAAGAAAAAGCTTCTCTCTGACGTTGTATTTTCATATTGAGTATCAGGTGGTATTATATCTTTTGCCAGTTTCTCTCCCACTTCGGAGAAAAAGTTTACAAATTCATTGCAAATTTTTGTTTTGTCGTTTGTTCTATGTCCAGTTTTTTGGATATTAATTTCTGTAATGTTTGTGCTGTTTTTTTGTGGTTTTACTATATTATTTATTGTATTCCAAATTACTTTAGAATTATTTGGGCATGATTTTGTTTGATTTTGAAAGTATGCTCTCTTTTCTTTTTTAATTAGATAATTTATGTTATTTCTGCTATTTATATATTGTTGTTTTATTTGTGTGTTGTTTGGATTGTTTATTGTTTTTTGATATAATTCATCTCGTTGTTTTATTGTATTTGCTAGTCTTGCAGAGATCCATTCCTTTCTTTTTTTATTATAATTTGTTCTAATTTTTTTTGAGGCTTTTTCTTTTGCTGTATTGATACTTCTTATTAATATATTACTTAAAATTTCAGGATCGTTACATGTATAGTAACTATCCCAATTTTGTAGTTTTAAGTTGTTTGTAAAAAGTTTTTTGTCTATAATTATTTTATGTTTACTTCTCTTTATGTAGTCAAATTTGTTGACGTCTGTAAGGAGTAATTTTAGGATTATGCTGTAATGGTCAGTATAGTTTGTTTTTAGTACTATTGGGGTTAGATGATCATCTGTTGCACTTCCTTTATAAAAAATGTGGTCTATACAAGACTCGTTTTCATTTGTTACCCTTGTGGGGCAGTTTATGAGTGATTTATAGCCATAGTGGTATAAGATGTCTTTATATTCATTTGTTATTTCATCGCTATCTAGAATATTTATGTTAAAGTCTCCGAGTAAAATATTATGGTCATAAAATTTCATGTTTTGTAAGTGATGGTAAAGGCCTAGGTTAAAATTGTTTACGTCCATATTTGTGAAAGGTTTGTATAGGGCCGTAATTGAGATTTTTTTATTCGAAATTTCTATGACGGCTTTTAGTGCTTTAATTTCATTTATTTGTACAATGTCTACTTTTTGTTTTATATTTTTTTTTTATGTACATTACTGTGCCATCGTTCCTATTCAACGTAGCTTCATTATAATATAGGTTAAAACCATGTATGTTGAAATTATTTATGTTTGTTATGTAGAATGTTTCTGTTAGGCAGATGATGTCAAAACAATTTTCAAGTTGCGATATATATACTAAAAATTCGTCAAAATTTTTTGAGATACTACGAATATTACAGTGATAGATTTTTATGTTATTTTGACGGTTTTTGAGATTTAAAATATTTTTGCAGTCATTGATTGATTGGGTTGTTTGCGTTGTTATATCGCTAGGTGCAAAATCGCGTACAAAGGGATCCATTTTTTAATTTAGATAGCAAATTTATGATATGATACTTATTCTATACTATTGTGTTTTAGTTTTATGTCTTCAGATATAAAGTTTTATATTACATACGTCTTTTC
Organism: Rutpela maculata; assembly: GCA_936432065.2. Lineage (NCBI taxonomy): Eukaryota > Metazoa > Arthropoda > Insecta > Coleoptera > Cerambycidae > Rutpela > Rutpela maculata. The sequence continues at coordinate 47,054,039 of OW386289.2, forward strand.
TGCTTATTCATACTAGGAACACTTCGGGTGTGGTAGCGATATGTGCTTGTTCTTTCTCGTGGAGTTGTCAGTCTGAGGTGTGATGCAGCTGATGTGGAAGGGTCTTGAATACTTTTAGTTGTCTTCGGTGCTTTTTCACTTTTTTTTTCTTCTTTTTTCTTGTTTTCTTCCGTATTTTCTGGTACTTTTTCCTCCTCCTTTTCTGCGGTTTCTGTGGTGGTTTCTATGGTCTCTTCTTTCTCTAATTCTAGTAGGTCCTTTACTGTATAAGCCGTCTCGTTTATGATTAGTTTGTTTTGCGTAATTTTTGCATCTAAGTTTTGCTGTCTTGCAGCTCGTAGGTGTGTTCGAAGTATTTTTTGGTTTTCCCTATCCTCTTTGGTTAGATCCTGTACAATGGCAATATTTGTATTCTGTAGATTTCGTCCGTTTTTTAAAACATCAATTTTCTTGTGGAGAGATACAAATTTTACTATTATTGGTCTTGCGTTTGAGTTACGTCCAAAACGATAAATGTGGTTTATTTCAGATTTGTTTGTTTTTACCTTTAGCGTATTGTTTATAACTTCTAGTACCTTTTCATATATGTCTTCATCTTCTTCTTCGGCAATTCCAAATATTATTATATTGTTTCGTTTACTGTCTCGTATGTGATCTTGAATTTGGTTTTGAAGTTCTTGGTTCTTTTTTTCTAGCGCTTCCACTTTCTTTTCTGTGTTGGAAAGTTGGTGTGTTAGACTATCAATCTTCGACTTTATTTCACTGGATGATGTTTCTATTAATTTTTTTAGTTGGTTGTACACTTCTTCTATTGTTATTTCGTTTTTGGCTTTTTCTGGCATTGTTTGGTCCTTGAGTGAGTCCGTCCCTGTTTACAGCTTGTTTTTAGTCGGATGTTGAATATTTCTTCAGGGCTGTAGGTCCGGTTAAGATCTGCTCCGAAATCCAAAGTCCAACACGTGTTGACCACCCTTCAACAATTTAACTTGCGAACTGCACTTATAGTTTATCATATAATTACCGTTTTTTGGTGATCACCACTTAGATTTTTATTCACTATAAACCTGTATTTCACTTTTGAATATAATCTATCAAGAATTGGTAATTTTTAATGGACATTTAACCACTTTATGACGTGATTTTACTGGAGCGCTCCGCACTAACGTCTGTTCACTACAGTTTACCTCGACCTTGAATGGATAAAGATCTGGAATTACTTACAACTGTTAAGAAAAGAATAAGCATCCTACCTGGGCCATGTGTTTCGGAATGACAAGTAATGTCTATTACAACTTATCATGGAGGGAAAGTTAGAAGATAGGAAAGGATTGGGAGAAAGAAACTATCCTGGATGAAAAACTTACGTGAATGGTTCCAAATAATAGCTTCAAATTCATACGGTGCAGAACAGAGAAGCCTATCACATGATGGTCGCCAATGTTCGGTAGAAGACGGCACAGAAAGAGAGAAAAACTAATAACTGAGCCAGAAAAGGGCCTGCCCGAATGACGTAAGAGAAGTCAAAATTTCGACATATACGTCTGCCTCCTTTTCCACAGCAACATTAATATACATATTATACCACCAAAATACCCAGCGGGACGACACTGTATCGAGCTGATGGTCTTGTTACCACCTATTAAGTATTTTTTGCCCAGCAGTCTAACAAAATATAAGATATCAACGCGATACCTTCATACCATCGTCAGTTATGATTATGGCATACGGGATGTTCCTTTGAGTTGGATATCTTCTTTTATATATTCTCGGAAACAATATATTTCAATACAATATAGTGATCACGATTCCATAAATAGGGTTAATTCTGATTTTTCTTTAGTAGATATGGGCGTACCGCAAGGCTCCGTCCTGGGCCCCGTACTATTTATCTTATATGTAAACTCATTAGAGTTAGGTAAAACTTTTTTCACTATGTACGCTGATGATTTGTCTTTAATTATCTCAAACAAATCGTTTGATAATTTACGTTTAGACATAAACAAAACGTTGGAACATGTCTGCAGTTGGTTCAGTCAGAATTATTTACATTTCAATGCAAATAAAACACAAATAATTATTAATTTCACAATAGGCAAAAAAGTGTGACACTGTAGCAATTAATATCAATAACTGTAAAATTGAAAACCATGGTACTGCTAGCATGAGTTTTCTAGGAATTCATATAGATGAATGTCTCAACTGGAAAGCTCATTGTAATTGTCTTGTTTCCTATATGAATTCAATTAACTTCTTACTTAGGAATATGAAGGAAATTTTAAATAAACAACAATTAGTTAACTTATATTATGCAAAGGTAGAGTCACGACTACGCTATGGTGTCTGTTTCTGGGGTGTGTCTACACTATATACTGTTTTTATATCGCAGAAACGTATCTTACGTAACATAGCGAATGCGCCTAACAAACATAGGTACCTGCAGAATCATTTTTGTGCAGTATAAAATTTTAACTTTAACGTCTTTGTTTATATTTGAAATATGTACGTACATTTTTAAAAATAGAAATAATAAATAAAAATAAAAAGATATACATGGGTTAAATACAAGGCAAAACTGTCAGTTACCAAAAAATCACCCAATTATTTAGGACTAAAAATTTTTAATAAATTGCCAAATGATTTTAAACAAAATACTGAATTACACCAATTCAAGAAAAAAATGAAATTGTTCCTGGTAGATAAGTGTTTTTATTCTTTAGACGAATTTTTTAATACTTAGGTTAAGTTAGATTAGTTTATATTATATTATATTATTTTCTCCTTTACTACTTCTGACTATTGTTATACAATTTTGTAATTGTCCTAAAACAAAATAAATTGAATTTAAATTGAAAAAGTTATGAAGGTATCGCTTTGATATGATATTTTGTTAGAGATAGTAAGAATTAATCTTAGAGAATAGAATAGAATTCATTTTGCCATTTTTTTATACATAGATTATGTACATTTGGCACGTCTGAATAACAATATTTATTTAAGTAATTCACACAAATTAAAATAAACAATTTGTCTGTCTCGTTGTAGCAATGAAACTTAAAATAAAACACACAATGACACAAAAATACACATTAATAAAAGCACTTATAAATATGTATAAAAACAACAAACCTGTCATAAAATCTCTGTCCATACAAATGCAACACAATAGATAAAAATAATAATAATATTAAGGAAAGCTGTTAAATAAAATAATACAATTATAGTGCAGTGAGTTTTGGAATGAAGGTGTTTTATGTACTGGGATCACCAACATGTCCTGTATTATATAAATGGAGAAGGTGTACAAATTTATTTTTGCAAATACCAGACATGTGTAGACATAGATACTAGGAACTATAAAAATATTATATTTTTTTAAATAATTTCTTACAACTAGATCTATTATTTAGGTTAAAAATTAGTCTTAGTAATCTCTTCTGGGAAACAAATACTCGTTGTATATGACTTGAACGGCCCCAGGCTAATATATTCAATGATAAATGTGAATATGCTAAAGCATAATACACATTAACAGATCCATCTGGGCAATTGTATCCTTTAGCTGTAAAACAGCGAAGTAAGTTTTATTAGCCCAATAGTCCCTATTGTATGATTTATCATACAGAGATTAGGTTGTCGCTAATGAAGTGTAAACTAATCGAAAGTGATAAATTCAGTGATTTTACTCATTTAAAGTGTTATTTCCATATATAGACAATAAGCTTAGGACAAAAATTCGATTGGTTTATACTTAAATAAGTTATAACCGAGCGTTCTATAACCAGTAAATTTCTACGCAGCAGAAAATGAGCTCACGGTATGGTTATATTTCACAATTTTCATTTGGATGTAATTTATTTGACTTTTATTCATATAATAATTATTTATACATATTATAGGATGTACTTATACCATTTCATAGTCATATCAATTCTTTCTGTAATTGCAGCAGCGGAAAAAACTTTCCGTATGATATATCATACAGTAGGCAGATGGCGGTATAAATGTTAGTTTTGTTTGAGAACTTCTTTTCATTGGATGAGGCTATGGAGCCTTATTTTGGCCGTAACAATATGAAGCAATTTATAAAGGGAAAGCCAATTCGCTATGGCTTTAAATTTTGGTGCCTCACAACCTATACACGGGCAGTGGGGATAAATTCAAGGGTAAAACTTTGGGATCCAGTGTCACCGAGAGACTTTGTATGAGATCAATTCCCCCCCCCCCCCATTCGACCATACATTTGGATAATTTTTTCATCTCCGTACCATTACTTGAACTTCTGAAAAATAATGAAATTCAATGTATTGGTACCATCCGCTCTGACCGTATAGAGAAAGCTCCTTTAAAAGAGCTGCAAAAAGAAAAACGAGGGACTTCTCATACTCTGATTGACTCTAATATTAGCATTCAACTCACCAGATGGCATGACAATAGTCAAGTGAATATCGCAACCAGCAGCAAAAACAAAGATATTTGTTTGACAAAAGGCACGTGCAAAAGATGGTCTAAACAAAAAAGGAAGCAAGTTGATGTGGATCAACCGACTTAAAGTCTCTATAACCAAGGAATGGGAGATGTGGATACGCTCGATAAAATGAGAGGACTCTCTATCTATACGAATCAGATCTTGCAAATGGTATTGGTCAATGATTCGCTTTTGCTTGAATGGATCGGTAGTCAACATGTGGCTTCTTTATCGTTTTGTCTATCCAAAAGTGTCCCTTCTACAGATTTTGAGGAGAATTGTTCTCACAACTTTAACTGCCCCTGAACATTTAGCTGGCCCCAAACCAAAATGTAGTAGCAATATGTTGAAAGAGGTCAAGTATGACAAAACTGATCACCTGATTGACAAAACTGCTACACAAAGACGTTGTGGGTATTGTGGCAAATGTACAAAATTTTCTTTTGTCAAATGTAACATAGGATTACATCCAGACATATGCTTTCGAAGATATCATACCCCTTCTATGTGATACAATCTGCTACTTTCTCTTAAATTTATTTAATATTTTGTATTATAATAAATAATTTTTTTTAATAATATTCTACATGCATATTCCTATGGTATGATATATCATACGTCAAAAAAAATGGTGAAAATGCGGAGGAATAAATAAAATGTGGTTTGGGGGGTACTGACAAGCCCTAAATGAAGGTCAATTAATATTGTTTTCAAAAGTTTTCCAAAAAAAATTACTCAGGCACTATTGGGTTAAGCAATTTACAAATGTGTTCTATATATAGTTCCCATGTTAATCTGCTGTCTATGTAGGTGCTTAGGAATTTTGTTGATTCAGTAAAATTTATGTCACCACTAGAGGTTAATGCCCTTCTAAAATTAAAATTTATATAAACAGTTTTCTCATCAATCAAAATGAGCTTATTTCTCTGGCATCATGCGAGTAGATCGTCTAGTGTAACATAAATTTTATGATATAGTTCCTTCTGCGTAACAGCTGATACCGATACAGTGGTATCATCTGCATACATCGTGGTAACGCCATGTTGAATGTAATTTGGCAGATCGTTAATGTAAATTAAAAATAATAGAGAGCCTACTATTGAGCCTTGGGGGACCCCCAAATTCATTACACTTTACTACTAATTTACGATTTTCCATGTAGGAGGTAATGCAACTTAGAAGACATCCTCGTATACCATTAGCTTCCAATTTTCTATACAGTATATCTGTCCACAGAATCGAAAGCTCTCGATAAATCGAAAAACAGCGACACATCATATTTGCCCACATCTAATTCTTTATAAATATATAAGTGGCAAGACCGTATGTAGGTCTGTGGTAGAACATAGTTAACGACAGTGTCTCTTCAGGTACTATTTTCTTTGGTCTATACTGCTTATTTCTTGCTGTACTGTCCACACTTTATGATCAGACTATAACATGAATTAATAAAAACCTAGTTTTCTCTTCGTTGTTGCTCTAACCTGAGCACGCTCATGAACAAGCTGGGTTTTCAATTATTATCTCTGAGCTGTTTCTTAAACATTGTAAATTGTTTCCTACTTTAATTTATAATGAAGAAAAAAAATTACTAATTTATAAGAATTCTCCAATGTATTCGTACTTTTGTGCGTATTTACAGAAATAAAAACACAAGAAACAATTAATTAGGAAAGCATAAAAGAGTGCCGCCTTGTCAAATATTTCCATCTTATCTTTTCCTCTGACATCTTTAAAACGTCGCGTCGTCAGTAATAAAATTTATATTTTATTTTTTAGAGGAATTTACGACTGTATAAAAGCTGAGGTACTCTAACAGTCAGGTCTTACTGTTATTTATCGGCATAGTTTTCACAAAGGGACCCTCCGTAGCCAATTTTGGCCATTGAGACATTGTAAAAAAAGGTGCTACATATAGACAAATATCAAGATGAATGAGCACGGCAGAGATCAAGGTCTTACAGTTGTAATCATGATAAAGTCGAATAAGTCACGTCTCGTAAGGGCGGTGAAGTGAAAAAAGTACAAGAAACTGGCATCGTAATCCTATCGAACGGCTTGTGTGCGTCCCACTCATACTATGAATGGAGAAACGAATGAACTAAAATATTGAAATACAGGGTTATTCGAAAAAATGAAAAGGCATTTGGTAGTGGCCGAGGGTAATTGTGGTGTACAGACCCGGGGTATTAGGTGGAGATTAGGGGCATTAGGGGGACATTAGTAGATATTAGTTACCAATAGCGGGGAATTAGTGAACATTAGATGGAAATTAGGGGGATTATTCAAAAATTAAAGGAAATTGGGGGTATTATTCAGATATGTCTGGGACATTAGTTGAGGGAGTTAAGTATTATGAGAGCATTGTGCACGAACGTTAAATACTGTTTGTGTTTATTTGGTACCGACAATACTTTTACTAGTAAAGAATCACGGAAAGGTGGAACTACATAAAAAAAGAAGCTGGAAAATTGAATATTGCTATTGCTGGATATTCCGCAGACGGGGATATGCGACTGCTGAAATCCATAAGGTTGAGTACTGATTTACCGGTGCAAATTAAAGCCGCAAAAATAAAGGGAAAAACTTCTGAGAAGAAACCACCACCACCGCAGAAACCTCTATCATTTTCTCAGTGGGATTGGTTTCAGTGCAACGTTAACAAAACTGAAGGGTGTTACGTGCGAGACTCGATTCATATTCTTAAAAAGTTGCGTACCCGATTACTGAAACCAGCAATAACTCTTCCGATTGGGAAATATACAACATCAGTAGATCATTTTCACAAACTAGTGGCAGAACTTGGAAAGGACAAACATTTTCTAACACCTTCCGACCTAAAGCCAGAGGACAAAATGAACTTTTCATCTGCGCAGAAAATGTGCTCTGAAAAAATATTAGAGTACCTGGATATGACTCCTTCCTATCTAAAATTGATGCAATTTATTTCACCTTCATTGTTAGAATCTAACGTCACTTTAGAGACTAGATTGTATAAGATCTAGTACGTGGTATTTTTTCTACGCATGTGGCGTTCCTGGATAAAAAGTAAGAAACTTTGGAGCATCAGGGCAAATTTCCTCTCAAATAACTCATACCTTTGCATCGAATTTAATGTACGTGTTTGATTAAACTTATTCTGTAGCTCAAAGATGGTGATCTTATCCCAGAAATGTTTAACATACTTAATTCCAGCAGTCAGCCCTGTGAGGCTTCCTTTCGGGCCGCTGCGGTCTCAAAAAATTTTTTGGCATTGGCCACCTCCATTACCAACCCCAACCCACTATTAAAAGGGGGTGAAAAAAAATAAAATTGTGATTTAGTGTGTATACAAGAACCAAGGGCCTCAATTTTTTTTTACTTCATCCGCCCCCACCCCTACTACCTATGTGGCGTATCGTTTTGTGGAAGTAATGATTTCTTTGGCAGCGGTTTTTTTAAAGTGTCAAAATACGTCATGACATTCGGGTTGCTTTTTATGTATTACTTATTTTACTTAGTAAGTAGCGACGGTAAAAAAAATATATATATATTTTTTGTTCAAATAAGCTTAGAATGTCATGAAACTTCGAGATTTTAAGTTTGAGCAAAAATTTAAAGATGTCTATCTAACTTTTTTTTGTGCGCACGATTACTCTGGAACGGTTTCTAATATTGAATTGAAATTTGGTACACCAATGTCTCGGTTGTAGCCTACAAACACATACAGACACATGGACATTTTTATTCGATATTCTAGTTCATCGTATTGTGAAACGGATTCATGTACGATAATTTCTTGATCAATTTAAATAGGTATTATAATATGGTTTTATTTCAGATTAGTATAAATATTTAAAACATATTTTCAATAATTTTTACTCTAAGTAAACAAAATTATAAGTTAATTATCATATTAGTGACAATGAATTGCAAGATATACGTACGGCAGATAAAAGATCTGGGTATAATTCAGATAATAAAATTACACTCAAATACCGTATGAATAATATCATCAGAAAGCAATTAAAAAAAAAGTCTTTCCTATAATGTGAAATAAAAAAGATATATTCTCTATAAAATTATATAATTACCAATTAAAACGCGGCTAGAATTACTAATGATTATTATCATTATTTCATAATCGGAGCTCGGAAATTTTATCTCTGTGATGTCAAAGTCAGGGTTGGCTCTAGATTGGCGCGGCAAGTTTTGTATGCAAGTCTGACACAATATATCTTAACTTGAAGTTTTTAGTGAATTCCAAAATATTCAAAATTGATATGGTCAGTTTATTATAAACATTCACTCGACGAGGAGGTATTGGGGGATGTAACTGAACTAACACACACAAACATGTATTTTTCACTACCTTAAAGTAACATACACACATTTTTGTATACCGCCTCTATTATTCGCTAGATTTATAGATACATACATACATATGGCTAGATTTATACTGTGGATTGCAAAACTGCGATTTCGTATGGTTTACCCTCTCCCTTTATTAGATGTTGACGTAAATGCGTAGAATTGCTACAGTGTAGGTATAGCAAAAGGGATTTTGTCAAAGCAATATTTCATAATTTCGGCGGCGTTACCTAATAAAAGTAATACAAAAATAATAAAAGTAATATAATGTTCATTCTATAATAAAATCAATCAGGTGTAGAACAAGTCAAATTAAGTATAGTACAAACAGTTATAATTGTAATACCAAATAGGAACAAACATACATATAAACAAATTGATACATTAACTAAAAGTTATAGTTTAAAAATTCGGAAATCGAGTAAAATGGTTAAAAAATCGTGAAGCGTTCTTTTAAAATCTTTAACAGGTAAGTCTCTAAGTCTTTATAATTATTAGGTAAATTATTATAAATTTTTATTAACTGAGACTCAAAATTTCTTTAAATATGAGAAGAGGTTGTCTTTGGCAAACATAAAATATTATTACGCGTGTCATACGCATGATCAACTTTGTACTTATCAATAAAATCACTATAATTGCTTTTGACTAGACAGGCACACTCGTATATATACCCACATGGAAGAGTAAGTATGTGTTTTTCTTTAAAGATCACACTGCATGTTTCGCTTTTCTTTAGATCGAAAATGCTTCTTAAACAGGCCTTTTGTAGAAGATTATGTCAGCTTCAACAGATTTTCCCCAGAATATAATCCCATATGTTATTCTGGACTTAATGTAAGCATAATAAGAAGTTATTTCTGCTTCTTCACTTACAGATCTTGATATAGTTCGTAATGCATACGTAAAGGAACTAATTTTTGTGGCAAGATACTCTATGTGATGCTTCAAATTTAACTGTGAATCAATCACAATTCCTAAAAATATTGTACAATTAGTTGATGTTAGTACTTCATTGTTGTAGTTCACAACTAGTGGAGGCTCCTTTCTTAGGCAGGTAAGTCTTGTCTATATTTAGCTGTAGAATATTTGTAGTGTACCAGTCATTTAGAATATCAATTGACATTGAAATCTCAGTTTCTAACTCCTCATTAGTTTCCGCTCTCATAACTAATGAATTATCATCAGCAAATAAATTAACAAGATTTTTAACAATTTTTGGTAGATCGTTTATGTAGAGCAGAAACAAAATCGGGCCGAAGATAGACCCTTGAGGGACACCTTTTTTTACTAACTTTCAGTCTGAACTAACGTATTTTCCATCATCCATCACTACAGTACACCTAATTAAAGGAGATAATAAAATCGTATTAGTAAAAAACACATAAAAGTAGCGCCGTACACTGGAATCTAATGCTGACACCCGGTTAGGACAGAATGCCTTCAACACTGCAATTGTAAAAGAATCAGCTACATCTTCAGGTAATTCTTAGTACATTTCACGAATATAGTAGATTTCCGACAAAAGTAGGTTACGTATTAAGATTTTAAAATGAAATAAAATTCACTTAATCACGTTGTGTGCATTTGTGATGCACACGGTACATGGGAGTTTTATGCCATTAATCTTTTACTTGTTATGTATGATTTAATATTATATAAAAATGGTTTATTTTATTGGGAAAAAATGTTTTATATTGCCAGCAGCTTATTGCATCTTATTACATATTTAAGCTTATTACATATCTAATTATTATGGAAATAAATATAATAAACACATCACACATATTATACAAAACAGGAAACATTGACATTGACATTGAAATCTCAGTTTCTAACTCCTCATTAGTTTCCGCTCTGATAACTAATGAATTATCATCAGCAAATAAATTAACAAGATGTTTAACAATTTTTGGTAGATCGTTTATGTAGAGCAGAAACAAAATTGGACCCAAGATAGACACTTGATGGACACCTTTTTTGACCAACTTCCAGTCTGAACTAACGTATTTTCCATCATCCATCACTACAATACACCTAATTAAAGGAGATAATAAAACCGTATTAGTAAAAAACACATAAAAGTACCGCTGTACACTGGAATCTAATGCTGGCACTCGGTTAGGACACTGCAATTGTAAAAAATCAGCTACATCTTCAGGTAATTCTTAGTACATATCACGAATATAGTAGATTTCCGACAAAAGTAGGTTACGTATTAAGATTTTAAAATGAAATAAAATTCACTTGATCACGTTGTGTGCATTTGTGATGCACACGGTACATGGCAGTTTTATGCCATTAATCTTTTACTTGTTATGTATGATTTAATATTATATAAAAATGGTTTATTTTATTGGGAAAAAATGTTTTATATTGCCAGCAGCTTATTGCATCATGTTACACATTTAAGCTTATTACATATTATGGACATAAATATAATAAACACATCACACATATTATATAAAACAGGAAAGTGTTTGATACAAAAATATTTTTTTATTTTTTATATATGTATTACATGTTTTTTTAAGAACCATTTCCGTTTTTTAGGTAAAATTTATTACCAAAAATACATTGGAGCTGGCAATGATGAATATTTCTCCATTTCGTCATTTTTTTTAATCTTTCAGTAGTTGTTTCCAATGCAAAATTATGTCTATATGAGAGATAAAATTCCCGAATCTATCATAATCCATTTAAATCAAAATTACACAGAGACAATTTTGTACAACAAAGTCTTGTTGTATTTTTTAAACAATTTTAAACAAAAATTGTTAAACAAATATTAAAAGTTCAAAGCAAAATGTTACACATGTTTATTTTTAGTTGTGCATAATTCTTGTACAATTTATTTGCCCAATATAAAAATATCGTTACAATGATTTTTAATGAGTATATTTGCAGAAATTCTGTAAAATAAAAATTGTTGTAAAATCATATTAATCTAAGCCTAATTATATCTATACCATCACCAAAAACTATGTAATTACTGTTATGATCATTTTGGTGCCATTATTTTAAGAGTTTGCACAATTATCTAAGAAAGATCTAACAAAGATCTGATGATCACCATAATCATGGCTTTTAAAAGTATTTGCAGCAAATAACGGTAAATGGAGCCATTGACTTGATTTTCAAGTTGTTGTTCTTGGATTAGTCTATTGGTCGAATGCCGGCTACATCGGCAACTACACGTTGACAAAAGCCAAAAAGCTTAAAATCGAATCGTGGATAACTGACTATACTTGCCCGTACAAGGCTTAATAATTTAACGTAAAGCGTTCCGATATTCACTGCAGATACTCTACAAGCGTCTCTGGTGAATATTTGATATACTCAGGAGCGCTAACACTAGCAAAAAACAGTACACATATGAAGAGGACTTACAATATGAAATTTTAATTTCATAACATTTCTAATTTCACAGATATTGTGAAAACTAACTTAATCTCTGCAGACATCTGCTCCACAAGTGAAGTAAGAATACTCTTATGCAAACGCAATCCAACTTAGCACCGTTGAGTGAAGAGTCCTTATAGAGATGCAGCCGTGTACTTAATATCGTAGTGCGGGCAGGGTCTGTGGGATAGTTAGGCGCCACCGACATGGGGTCTAGCAATCTCGTCAATCTCAGTCCCTCAGTCGGCTGATAGCACTCGCATGGTTCGTGACATTTGTTGTATTAGTGCACCGTAAAACGAGGAAAAAAAGTAGCTTCCTTCTTGAAAAAAAATTTTTGAAGGTACAACCACATGGGACCTTCACAGCATGATAGATTAGGTCCTTGGCCATCTGTAATGTCCAATTACAATATTTTTTGGGAGGTCAAACTATTTTTATGACGAAAAATGTTATAAATCTGTCAAAATTAATTTTTCTTACATTTTCACACATCCCTCGTGATATCTCCGGAACCAATTGAGATAATTATACGTATTTTTTTTTAATTGATGGAGGAAATGTGGGCGAAGGTCACTGCTTTAATTTTGTTTTTATGGAAAATCTAATTTTTCTGTAAAACGAGGTAAAACTTGAACATTTACTTCCCTTGCAGCGCTTTTTTCAGTAAGCGAAAAACTTTTTTATTTTAAGGAATTTTGACATACCATCTGCGTATGAAATAAAGTCTACACCTCAAGGAAGTTTTTAAAACAAAAATCAGGTCTCTACGACTTATAGTTTTCGAAATTTTGTTATTTAAAGCTGAGTTTTTCGATCCTAGAGGCCTAGATGTCCGGCAAGTGTGGACTATTTAATACAAGTAATCTTATATTATATTATGCCAGTTAGAAACAAACTTTTCATTATATAATGTGAATGCAAATGAGTATTAGTTATTTTTATTGAGTTATTACATATTATTTAGTGCTTAACAATGGAATGTTTATTCTGTGGACAAACTTTGAAAGATAATGACAAATTAGTGAGACAAAATCCTAGATTGCAAGGAGTAAAAACAATTATATATGCCACGGTAAAAAGGCGAGACATTTGTGTCGAAAAGATTTTGCAACAAGAGGAAAATATTTTAAGTGGAAAAGTCAAAGTGAAATTTCATATAGCCTGCAAACAAACCTATATTATTTTGTAAAATCTTAAAAATCTTTCCCAATTCAGTGAAATTGAAAATGTATCTTCGTCTTCGGTAAGATGCAATAAATTTAATATTCGGACAATGTGTTTAATATGTAATCGAGAAAGAAAGGCGTAATATGGTATACGATGATTCTCTGTAGACGTGATTTATCTTTATATTTCTTTGCCACCTTATTATCAGTCTAGTCGATACATTGTTGACAAGGGGCCGACGCGACATTTTTATTGTTAATGATGGGATTTTGGAGAATGAGAGGGGAGTATGCGTTTATTTTCGATTTATCGCAAATATTTGAGAAACCAGACATAGTATAATTTTTCACATCCAGTGGAAGTATAGTAACAAAAAAATTTTTTAAAATTTTTATTATTCAAATAGGCTTAGAATATCACGAAACATCGAGATTTTAAGTTTGAGCGAAAAAAAAAAATTCTGCCTGCCTGCCTGTCTGTTTATTTTCATAACAATTAAATATAAAAACCCAATGAGCTGCTGGCAACATAAAACATTTTTTTTCCCAGTAAAATAAACCATTTTGATATAATATTAAATAATACATAACAAAGAAAATTAAGTAAAAGTTCCATGTACCATGTGCATCACAAATGCGCACAACGTGATAAAGTGAATTTTATTACTTTCACATCAATCACATCCAGTGGAAGTATAGTAACGGCAAAAAAATTTAAAAAAACTGTCATTGTTCAAATAGGCTTAGAATGTCATGAGACGTCGAGATTTTAAATTTGAGCAAAAAAAATTTCTGTTTGCCCGTAACTTTTTTGTGCGCATGTTTACTCTGGAACCGTTAAAGATATTGACTTGAAATTTGATACACGTATGTATTTTAACGAGAACTGGAACTAGATTATATTTTTATTTTATTCCGTTGAAGGGTAAATTGGGATAAAGGGGGGGTAAATAAGTAAATCAAGCATGTAAGAGTCCATAAAATTGGTATTTAGTATATATAAGAAAAGATAAGGGCTCAAAAAATTACTCCCATTACCACCCCCACCTCACTATTAAAGGGGGGGTGGAAAAGCGTCAACATATTTTTTACTTCATTTGCCCCCTCTACCACCCCCTTCCACCACCCCTCACTACCGATGTGACATATCGTTTTATAGGTTTTTGGAGTAGGCGATTTCAAATATTATGTTATTAACGTTTCATAAATAATTTTCACATAGTGGAGTGCAATTTTTTTCTTCTTTGTGAGAGACTTGGATAGAAAACGTGGATGTGGAATTTTAAGGTTTATAAACATGTTGCTAAATTGATACCAATGGTTCAAGGATAGATGAGGATATAGCAACGCGTCCTTGCGTGTGTATCTAGCTTCTACGATTTTCAATTAAAATACCATGCAACCTGTTCGGTGTTTCTATTATTTTCTTTATTTTTTATTAAGTGAGTTATCTCGAGTAGTATATAGATGCGCAGTGGATTTCCTCGAGTACTATGGATGCGCGGTGGCTTTCCTCGAGTACTATAGATGCGCAGTACGTTACTCCAAGTAATATGGATGCGCAGTAGATTTCCTCGAATAAAATGGATGCGCAATGGATTACCTTGAGTAGTATGGATGCGCAGTGGGTTTTCACGTGTAAAATAGATGCGCAGTAGGTTACCTCAAGTAGTATGGATGCGCATTGGGTTTCCTCGAGTAACATGGATGCGCAGTGGGTTACCTCGAGTAGTTTGGATGCGAAGTTGGTTATCTCGGGTGGTATGGATGCGTAGTAGGTTTCCTCGAGTATAATGGATGCGCATATGCTTTCCTTGAGTAGGTACTGTTGATGCGCAGTAGGTTACCTATACGGATACGCAGTGGGCTTCCTCGAGTAAAACGGATGCGCAGTGGGTTACCTCGAGCAGTATAGATGCGTTTCCTCAAAGAAAGTGCTTGAAGTAGATTACTTCCATCGTGTACTCTACGGCACATTATAATTGTTTATATTTTTGTCATGCCATTTTCTACGTATTGCTCCCACTTCCAGTATAAGTGTAGTAATTTTGAAAACATTTATTTAAATAGGCTTAGAATGTTATGACATGTCGAGATTTTAAGTTGAAGCAAAAAATAATTTCTATCGCGTCGGTCTCTGACGTTTTGGGTGCACGATTACTCTGGAACCGTTTAAGATATTGACTTGAAAATTGGTACACATATGTATTTTAACGAGATCTGGAATTAGGTTATATTTTGTTCTTATTCTGTTAAAGGGTTGAGTGGTAAATTGGGATAAATGGGGGTAAATAGGTAAATTAAGCAAGTAAGAGTCCATAAAATTTGGTATTTAGTTTATTATTATATAAAAGACGTTAAATTCTTAGAAAAATTTTTGGCATTAACTACCCCCATTATCACCCCCCACGCGATTATTAAAGGGGGTGAAAAAAAAGTTGTGATTTAGTGTGTACAGGAACCAAAGGCCTCAAAAAATTTTCCACTTCATCCACCCGCGTATCACCTCCTACCACCACCCCAACCCCCACTATCGATGTGGCATATCGTTTTTTGGTTTTCATTTAGAAAATTTCATAAACAATTATTTCCACATGGTGGAGTGCAAATATAGTGTTTTCGTTTTGAGAGACTTGGATAGGAAATCTGGATGTGGAAGTAGTGATTCCTTGGGCTGCGGTTTTCATTTTAAAATGTTAAAACCGCTGCCCAAGGAATCACTACTTCCACATCCTGATGTTCTATCCAAGTCGCTCAAAACGAAAAATATTTTGATACTATATTTGCACTCTACTATGTGGGAATAATTGTTTATAGAACTTTAATTATATAATATTTGAAATCGCCTACCCCAAAAACTCATAAAGCGATATACCACATCGGTAGTGGGGGTGGGGGTGGATGAAGTAAAAAAAAATGTTTGAAGCCTTTGGTTCTTGTACACACACTAACTCACAGTTTTATTTCCCCCCCCCCATGGTTAAATTTTTTGAGACCTTGACTTCTCTTGTATTTACTAAATGCCATTTTTTGTCGTTGTTGTACTTCCACTGGATGTGGAAGTAAAAGGCATATTGACATTTTATGATGAAACTGTTATTTTTAAGATATCACAAAATTATCCATTTTGCACCTTTCTTAACCGTCTTCACCCTAGTAAATTTTGAATATGTTTTAGATGACGTTTTCCTTTACTACTGCCGCAAAAATATTACATGTTGCAATATTTTTCGGGTTTACACCATTCCCTTCTTTAATTCTGCTGAACTGTAATAACCAATTTGTACAAAAATATTTTTTATCCTCGCCCAAATATACTGCTACTGCAGTGATGGGTTCATTTGAAGTTATTTATTTGTTTATAGGCTTTTCTCTGTAATTGCTTTTTTTAATAATTAAAACGAAAAAGCGATTTTATTGGGAAAAAGAGTAATAATTAGTAAACATAATAAAAAAACCGCTGCCCAAGGAATCACTACTTCCACATCCAGATTCTCTATCCAAGTCACTCACAACGAAAAAACTTTGTATGTGAAAATAATTGTTTATGGAACTTTAATAATATAATATTTGAAATCCTCTACCTCAAAAACCCATAAAACGATACCCCACATCGGTAGTGGGGTGGGGGGTGATAGTGGGGGGTGGATGAAGTAAAAAATATTTTGAGGTTTCTGGTTCCTGTACAAACACTAAATCACATTTTTTTTTCATCCCCTTTAATAAGGGGGTTAGGGTGGTAATGGGGGTGGCTAATGCCAAACATTTTTTTGAGACCCTAGCTTCTCTTGTATATACTAAATACCAATTTTATGGACTCTTAACTGCTTGATTGACCTATTTACCCCAAATTTACCCCAATTTACCCCCAACCCTTCGACAGAACTAGATCAAAATATAATTTAGTTCCAGATCTCGTTAAAGTACATACGTATATCAAATTTCAAGTCAATATCTCAAACGGTTCCAGAGTAAACGTGCGCACAAAAAAAAGTTACAGACCGACAGACAGAATTTTTTTTTCGCTCAAACTTAAAATCTCGACGTTTCACGACATTCTAAGCCTATTTGAACAATAAAAATTTTTTTAAACTTTTTTGTCGTTACTATACTTCCACTGGATGTGGAAGTAATTAACTTAATTTGAATATCTGCGGAAAGACTGGTTAATTTTTTTTTTTATTACAAGTAGGTATTACTTTTTCGAGAGCATAGTTTTCGAGGCGATAAAGTATCGCACAAATGGTACACAATGCACTTTTTATAAAGCATCGAATTTTGTACAAAAAAGTCCCTGAGAGCATATTTTTATCTATTATGGCTCACATGCCAAAGGCGCCCGCGCGCAAACCTCAAAGTAACTGTTTTTCGCGCTGTTCTCCAAGCAGCCCGTTAAAGCAGTTAAATATTATTTGTCCAATGAGAATTTGTGGTCGATTTTTTTATTTATGAATTTCTGATCGCTCTGCACGATGGCGTCCTTCATTTTTCTTAAATATGCGTTTTTTAATGCAAAAAACATTAAAAAAATCGTACATTTGAACTTTTCCACCTTGTAGGAAGTAATTTTCTTTATTAAAAAAATGTATCTATTATTGACATATCATTTTGTTTTTATTTATCACATATAAACAATTAATATTACGGCCGAAAAGTGTAATTTTTCATTTTCATCGATTTCTATATAACTGGAACTTGCCGCATATTTTTATTAATTAGTGTTTTTTCTGTACAATTGTACATACATTTCAATAACACAAAGAATATTTAACTATTTTTTTATTTTATTTCAACATTTTTTTAATACTTGTAACTCCATTATTAATATTATGCATCGAATAAAAAACAGTTTTAAGCAGAAGTTACTCATTATGTTTTGTGTAATTTAAATTTGACTATTAGCATCGCCGTTTTCTTAATTTTTTGTTTGTTAATTAAGTCGCCAGTGCCACTTGCAGAGTAGCGTAAAAAACAGTCATTTTTATGTTTACACGTGAGCACCTGTAGCTCGAAAACTATAGTAGATAAGAATATGCCCTCGCGGACTTGTTTGTAGAAAATTCCATGTTGTACAAAAAAAAGTGCGGTGCATTTTCGTATTTATTACCGTTCTCGCTACGCAAGCGCTGAAAGATCAAAAACACCATCCTCGACATTTGCATACTCTTTTTTCTAATTATTTTAAAAAATTGGGAGGTCTTAAACGTACTCATAAATACTATTCCAAGAAGCTGAACCGAATAGCAAAATAAAATATTTTTAATTTATCACATTTTTATAAATTTCAGAAATTCAAAATTGAACAAAAATCTCAAAAAAACATTTTTTGAACCCCAAATGGGTCTCGAGGACAAGGAACAATTGCAATTTCGAACAAAACACGATTGTTACAGCGCACAACGTGGCGACTTAAAAGATGAAATGCGACAATAATTGATAGTTAAAGGTTTCTCTTGTTTTTGAATTTTAAGTGAAACTAGTGAAAGAATTATTTATCTGAGATTTTTGTTTGTAAGTTTTTATTAATAAATGTGTCCTAACAGTAGTAACTTGTAAATGTTTTTTATCAGGGCGGCAAGCAATAACTGTTTGCTACAGGTGCCAAATGCCCTGACGCCGGCACTGATTGCGCCGGTCTACAACCTGCGTGGAGAATTATAACTTAATAAATATATTATGTACCCTCGTTCGCTGGAAATCAACGTCCAGTATTTCTATTCGCGGTTCGCGCAAAATAACACCGCGCGGTGGCACCACAAGTCAACGAACAATATGTGGATAGGGACGTGTGGGGGAAGCGTGATGAGCGAGGAACGGTTTTGGCCGTATAGTTGCGTATCTTATAGACTCTTCAATCAACGTTAGCACAGAATTCAATAAGTAATTACAAGCAACTTAAATAATGTTAATGCATAAACCGTACAAGATCATTATTTCAAAATTATATTATTCATTTGCAAACATTTGAATCGCTTTTATTTTTTCTCTGTGTATATTTACAGGATTGAAAGTGTCTCAAAATATGTAATTTTTATTAATTTTAAGTACAATAAACATCGCATTTTGACCATATTCTAATATCAAATGTTTCACTGAGTTTAAATTTTTTTAGAGTTAGGGATAAGGAAGAAAGAGACGAAGGAAGCAATGTACTATAGGCAGCAAACCAGTCTAGCACATCCTTACATCTTGCACTAATTGTGAATTATTACGCAACCTATATTATACTAACCTTTGTAAACAAGCTAACATATTTTTTAAACCCGCTTACAATGAAAAATATGAAGAGATATACGTCCCCATTCTGTTAAAAAAAGAGTGTGTACGCCATGTCACTCCCGCGATGAAGATGCATTTTTCAATCCCTCACTTCTTAAAAGTGGTTCAATTGTTTGGATTTTACAGTGTAACACGTGTGGAACAGCTAAATGGAATAAATTTAGTATCTCAATTATTGTGCATATTTATAAAAAATTCCGAGACACGTCGATTTTGGATTCTGAAATAACATCCTGCAACGTACAAATTTCATCCCTAAATTCAACTCCCTTCGAGTGGCAGTTGTAACCCCTAAATTATTAAATGGGAAGTAGAAGCTTGTGATACCTCATTTGAAAGTTCTTTTCATTCTCTATTAAAAAATGCTATGATTTTAATATTTACTGCAAAAATTAACGGCCTGCTTGACGAAATTCACTACAACTAATGAAAAACATGAAAACTTACAGCGTTTTGTTCTTGCAGGCTAGCAAAAACAATTTCGGTGTTCTTTTTCAACATTATCAACTAAAAAGAAGACATAAAAACGTCAACATTTTTCATAGCTTAGTCTGGGGTCCAACAGTACGAAATCGCTCTAAATTCCAAGTAACCTGTTCCGACATGACGTACATTTTTCAACTTCAGATTTGCAAAAAGGGTTATATAGGACATTAGAAATGACTTGTCGGATAAGAAAAGAGACGAAATGATAATTCCTAAAAAAATGTTTTTTAATACATAACACGTCCTGTAAAAGAAACTATGAGTGCTATCCATCTATTTTTTTATAGTATACACTAAAGACATAAACGCTTGGATGAGGCTCGATGGTACTGTTTAAATATGTTTAGTTTTGTGGGAAAAAAATATGAAATCTGTAACTATAAAATATTGTAGTAAGAATTTCAACATACGAGCAAGTACTTCAATTTCAATTTTTTTGTGTATAAACTATGCTAACAAACATACCCAATATATTGAAAATGTTTTTAAGACAAGAACTAAGTTGATATCGCATATAGTATTCGAGTTGTGAATTTTTAAAATGGGTGCATGATGCGGCGCATGTAATAAAGGCGACAGTTCTCCTAAAATTCATAAAGCGCACGAAAACAGTTTACAGTAGAAATTAGCTGGTATGTTTATGTTTACTAGGCGTATGTACTTATGTATATAGTATGAAGTTATGTGTCTTAACATTTTAACATTATAAAAACTATTTGTGTTTGATTGTTTAAATCGATTGCCCGCGGTTACGTTCGCGTGGAATTTTGAAATTGACTAAAAAGCTTCTTTATAAACGACGTTTGAGGTAGAATCACCATTCTGGAATATTTCAGAAAACTCACACATTTTCTGGAATATTCCAGAGTACTCTCGAATTTTCTGGAATATTACAGAAGTTTAATCTTAAAAGTTTATGCCGTGCAAATACGCTTATTGTAGAGATCAAGCTGTATCTCCTGTTCTACTAGACCGATTTTCATAAAACTTGGCTTAGTCTAGGCCGATTTCGATGAAATAAGAACTAAATGTTACTCCAAGCTTAGATGAACCTCATTGGTTCAGTAGTTTCTGCGTGATGCGCGTTCAAACAGACAAGCAGACAAACAGAGACAAATTCCAAAATCTGTCTTAATGTATTCTATTACTCATCTTACATCCCTCAGTTTTTTGCAAATATTTTCAATGTACATATACGTCAACTTTACAAATGTATTATATGTGTACGTTTGAAAATTATTAAAAGGTAAAATAATTTAATAAAAGTGATTTACGCTCCCTCCCACCGACGGAAGACGCTTTTCAACAACATGTTGCAAATATTACTTTTTTTTAAACAGTGTTGTGAACCGTCATTCAAATTACCTCTTTGGATGCAGAATTGGAAATCAGGAGCTGGTACCGATAATGTCGACAAAAAAAAGTTTATCTGAACTTAAATTAAAAAGTGCAACTGTAAAATAAAATGCGACACAAAATGTTCTTGTGAGTGGTATTCAGTTGCGTGCTCGTGTGCTACCTTCCCTGAAAATTGTTTTAAGAGAAAAAGCAATATGCATCAATTTATAATGATAGAAATTCTAACTAAAATATTAGAAAGTTATACACAAAAATTACATAATATACAACATTAATGTTTTATTTAAAATATCTCCCTTTTCTGCTTTCTATTAAATATGCTAAATACCTAAAATAATATTTCTCACTAATGTTTTATTTCTTAAACAATATAAAAACGAGTAGAAGTTGTACTCGGGCATGGCCAATTGCGAATACCTATTTGATTAACATTTTGCTCGAACACACAATTCACTTTGTATCGATTATTATTTTTTTAAATGAGTGGCCGCAATCGGCAACGCCCGACTACTACTTTCATTCATTTTGTTGTATTATTAACATAAAGTAATTCAAATTTGCAATTATATTGAACAATATAGTGCTTTTTACTGTTACACTGTACCAATTATGGTGTAGACTATTTTTATTTTAATGCTGCATAATTACGCGCCTCATAAAAAAATCATAAACAAAAAACTGTATACGTTATCGACAGGATCTTTTTTAAAAAAACTTTTTCAATATATGGACTATATTTGGTAAGCAATTGTATATAAGAATTTCATAAATTTAACATAGTTGTCCGCATATCGAAATTTTTAGAACGTAAATATCAACCTTTTGATTTTAATTATTTTTTTCCAAAAAAAATATTCTTTTCAAAAATACCAATAGATTAGTTAGAATCAAGTATATCTTTTGAGTATACATACCAAAAATCAGATCGGTAGATTACATAGTTTTTGTTTTAACGGAGAATAACCATTGTAAAACATAATTTTGTAATTATCAATCCGCCATCTTTTTTGCGATTTCTGAAGTTGCGCAAGAGCAAAAATTAATCCGACAAGTGTTTTCTAGTGCCCAAGGTAATGCTCCCTTCATTACTTATATCAAAATTTGTACGTCATGTCGGAACAGGTCATCTTGATTTTGGAGTGCTTGGACCCCGGACTAGCTGGCATTGCCAGATTTATTGAAAACGCCGTAGCGATTGACAGAAATAAATAGTTGTCATAGTTGTCAATAAATATTGTAAGTGTTTTGGCTATTGTTTGAGTTTTGCTAACTGCAATTTCTAAACATGGTTTATTTAAACGAAATGTATAAAATACTAATTTTACAGATGGTCTGTTACGGAGATTGGATGCGATCACAGGAAGGAGTTGCTCTCCTATTTCAAGAAAAATTTCCCTATTTGCCGCCTATATCCCAAGGTAGGTAGCAAGGTACAGTTAGCAAATTGAAAAGCAGTTTGGCGAAAATGGATATATGCGGCAGATAAAAAAAGAAGCTTCCAATGCAATGAGTAACGATACCAAATTAGATATACTGCTCGAGTTTGATGAAAACACACATAGTTCAAGTCGAGTAGCAGCTTCAGCATTTAATGTTTCCCATTCCTCAATTATTCGCCTATTAAAAGAAAATAAAATGCATCCCTATAAACTGACCCCAACTCGGGAGCTTAGTGAAGACGATTTTGATAAAAGAATGTATTTTTATGAACAAATGTTGCAAAGGTTAGATAACAATGTTATCCAACTAGAAAGTGTATTGTTTTTGGATAAGTCCACTGTTATTCTTCATGACCATGTTAATCATCAAAACTGTCGCTACTGGGCTAATGAAAATCCTCACTGGATGAAAGAATTACATACGCAAAATCCTGAATAGGTTAATGCTTGGGAATGGATATGGAAACCATGTCATTGGTACCTTTTTCATTGATGGCAATTAGAATGGAGATAATTATTTAGTTCTGCTCCAATATAATGTCGCGCCAAATTTGGCAAACTTATATCCTGCTCTAGCAAACCCACAAATTCCAGCGAATTTAATATAGTTCCAGCAGGATGGAGCTCCACCACATTATCGAATCGATGTGCCGCGATCCTCGACTTAACATTTCCAAATTGGTGGATAGGGAGGCGAGAATCTTTAGAATGGCCAGCACGTTCTCCTGATCTTACACCTTTAGATATTTTTTTAGGCGGATATGTGAAAATTTACAAATACACGCGATGCTGACTTAAATATAATAAGAATAACGGATGTGGACATTTTTATTTACGATTATGATGCTGCCAAGACGTTCAAAGAACTCATTTTCAATATTTTTTTTTTGGTTTGTTGTAGTAAATTACGTTAATTTTTGCAACAAATATTAAAACCATAGCATTTTTGAATAGAGAATGAAAAGACCTTTCAAATGAAGTATCACAGCCCCTGCTTCCCATTTAAAAATTTAGGGGTTGCAACTGCCACTCGTACGGTGTTGAATTTAGGGATGAAATTTGTATGTTGCAGGATGTCATTTCAGAATCAAAAATCGACGTATCTCGGGATTTTTTATAAATATGCACAATAATTGAGATACTGAATTTATTCCACTTGGCTGTTCCACATTGTATACACAGACCTTTGTCTAACGTATTTGGATAAAAATACACGACATTCGTGACTAATACAGAGAATAAAATATTTTTGCAGTGTGGATAAAAAATAGAGAAACTAACGAGTAATTCGCTCACGTGCACACAAAGGTATAACTATAATCGTATCAATTAAATAATGCTATTGTTTAACCTCCGCTTATGCTGTTTTATTGCTCTTCCAATTGATCCTTCGCCAGAATTATTAAAAGGTGAACTTTTTATATCCCTTTTCTCGAACCTTCACGGTAATGAAACCTTCAAAGGTATTAATATTTTAAGAAGAGAATAAACATTAATGCTTTGCCACGTTCAATACACTCCTACACCTTTCAGGTGATCAGTAGATTCTCTTTGCAAACATAAAGTAAATAAATGCCTTCTCATGCTTTATAAATATTCATCGTATTTAGTATTGCAATTCTCAACGCTTTTCTGTATGAAATACATTTACCGCTAAAAGGATGTTTCTAAGTTTTCTGAATTTTAATTATTACATTAAAGACTTAACAAAGATTTTGGACACAGCCAGCCTGTCGTCTGCAATAGCTGCGGAAGGTACCTCTAACGTTAGTTGTATTCGCATGCTGATTAAATATTCTTATCGTTTCGCAACCACAGAATTGCGTAATTATACCTCAATGCACTAACTTCAACCATTGAGCTTATAGATCAACACTTATATAACTTTACCTGGAACTAATTGCAAAGAAGTTATTCCTACTCTATACTGTAACTTTTACCTTTGGGAACAATATTAAAAATAAACAAAAGTTTAAGTAAATGGACAATTTGGTAGATTCAATAGAGCGACCGCCCCCAAGATATTAAAGATATTTTTATATATAGACATCTGATAGATATAAGCTTGATCGCGGAGATAAGTTCTAGAAACAGCTTTTACGTGTATATTGTAAACACTTCAATTCTCATGTAATGCAAAATAGTGAGGGATATATACCGTCATCTTTTTTCATTATGAACATGAACACGAGCTACTAGTATCGTGCCTTTGATAAAACGGCTGGGTTGGCTATCAAAAACCTGGCATTAATAATAACAATTAAATAAAGTAATGAAAAATAATTTTAATAAACTGCCGTCATATTTTTTTCATATATATGGCATGCCAATTCTTAGGTAATATTGAGCGAAGTGGAAAAATGTAAGGTTGCTAGCCGCCATCTTGTCCCGCACCCCAGGCAAGAGTTCAGTAAGTAAAGAGTTCTTTTTAAAACTGCAGTCATCGTTTTTCATGACGACACATTGACCAAACGATAGCTCTTGGTTTGTAGCACACACGACAAAAATAGGTTGCCTATCAAAAATTTAGGATAAGCATGCGGCAACCTGGCATTATTCGGCCGACGCGCCTACCGATTTCTAGCGCTGTCCTTAAGGTCG
This sequence comes from Rutpela maculata, assembly GCA_936432065.2. Classification (NCBI taxonomy): domain Eukaryota; kingdom Metazoa; phylum Arthropoda; class Insecta; order Coleoptera; family Cerambycidae; genus Rutpela; species Rutpela maculata. Next base: position 47,079,589 of record OW386289.2, read on the forward strand.
AAAATTGCTAACTTTCGTAGTGAATTTTGGTCTGGCCATTACTTTCTGTCATATATCGACATTTTATTTAACGTTGTAATAATTTTAACAAACAATATTTACAAGTGCATTTTAGTTTCACTACATTTTAGGTTTTTTTTTCTCATTTTTTTAATGAAGTTTTATAAAGGACCCCGCACACAATACATGGATTCTGCGGCTCCGGTCAAATTTCGTGAAACTCTGGGAAATAGTAGTTCTCATTGAGTAGAAAAAAAGTCCAAATGGGCGCGAAGCTCCAAACCCCGTTGATTCCGAGATAAGACCAGCTGAATTCGGACCAATCGATACGTATATTTTTTTCACAGAAGCCTTTAAAGTAGCAACTTTATGCCTGGAGCGGGTATAGAAAGTTGCTATTTTAAAGGCTACTGTGAAAAAAGTAGTTTACAATCCTCGGGAATAAAGGGAGACAGCCCATAGCTCGTATTTTTTACACGTATTTTTTACACTGCCTTTCTCTTTATTGCCCTCGGGCGTAAATATATTATTATATGAAACGTAGCATATGCAGACACTTGAACACATGAAGTGTAGGTTATGTAGACATTTCTGTTATTATGCGAACGTCCGTATAATATTTTTATAATATTCCAAAGTATTATGACACAATAGAGGGTGGGGTTGGGCGTAGGTTGGTTTTTAATAACAAATGATTGTAAATAAGAAGAGCAATTGAACTACCCCACTGCCAGGGTGCCCGGAGGGTGGGATCTGACTCCAGATTTATGATCACTATAATTCGAAAACCCTCTGATACGAGCTTCGGCTGTTTCTTAGAGATATCGGAAAATTGATCCATTTTGGGAGATCCTTGATTCATTTTAGGAAACAAATGAGCAATTATGGGTCACCATATCGATAATCCGATCATGATCAGTGCCTTTGAAAATTCATGGTACGAGTATAAGCGGATTTTGAACCATGAAAACGGTATTTGAATATTCGCGATTTTTAGCGAACAGAATATTTGCTGGTCGCAGGGTTCAAGCAGCTCTAGCTCAAAACCAGTATAATTTTGAGCTTGGCGCCCATTCAGACTTTTGTACTACTATTTCGAGAGTTATGTGGATTAGCCTACTGGTGGTTTGATAGGGGTGGTTTCTAGGGGTTAGGTGGGTTAGAGGGTTGGAGGTTAGGTGGTTTAGCTCGCTTGTGGTGTAGAATTTAATTCTTTCAAGAAAAATAAGCGATTAAACTTGCTGTTCCCAAGGTCAGGTGGGTTAACCTTCTTGTGGTTTAGAAGGGGTGGTTTCTAGGGATTAGGTGGGTTATGGTGTTGGTGGTTAGGTGGGTTATGCCGCTTGTGGTATGGAATTCAATCATTTCAAGAAAAATAAGCGACTAAACTCGCTGTTCCCAGGGTTAGGTGAATTAGCCCGCTTGTGGTTTGGTAGGGGTGATTTCTAGAGCTTCAGCTGGTCTTATCTCGGAGCCAATGGGGTTTGGAACTTCACGCCCATTTAGACTTTTTTTCTACTCACTGAGAACTACTATTTCCCAGAGTTTCACGAAATTTGACCGGAGCCGCAAAACCCATGTATTGTGTGCGGGATCCTTTACTATTTGGTCTAAATAGATTCAACAAAAAGGGATTTCACGCTGATACGTCTAAAAATGACGAGATGGAGAAATATTAGCAATATTTCATCACCTTGTATTATCTTGTATCATCTTGTCATTCTTGGCTTCAGTACAATACAATGAGTTATTTCCAATAGGTGAACAGACATTTTTTTAATCATTCTATAATATCAACACAAAAAAAATATAAAAAAAGAAATGAATCGCCTTCAAAACACAGTGTGAAATATAATTTCACCGTCGCGCAGTGAATTGAACCTTTTTACCTAATATTGATATTGAAGTGGTTAAAAATACATTTAAAATTCGTTGTTTGTTAATTTTTACACCGACCTTATCAGTATTGTGTAAAGAAGCTCAATTTACTGGACGATACTGATGATAGTGAAATTCTATTTCAAAATTTTTAGTACCTATAGTATTTTAAAGGCGATTACATTTTTTTTCAAAATTTACTTTTCAACCTTTTTTAGCAATCTTCCGTTTTTACACAGTAAACTAATATCTAATATTTTATATTTCCACATATTAAATTTTATGTAAATCTGCAATAATGTTGCATTATGGCAACCGTATTAGATTCACCGTTTTTAATTCTTAATTTTTAAGATCAGATTCGATGTCAGCTACTCCTAAAATAACTACTAGCACTTTTAATGAAGTTCCGATAAAATTTGCACGGCACCTCCGCCAAATATTGAAAAATTTTTCAACCATAAAAATCTTGTTTCCAATTTTTGCTCACATTGCACGAAAAAATTTATAACTCGTCTAGTAGTAAGTCGAAAGCGATTTGGTCAATTATTAATTTTGAGCTAGATAACGAAAACAAGTCTGAGAGTATTACTGAAGTTAGAGTGGATAATGAAGTAATAAAAAATATAGTGGAAATTGACAATCAAATGAATAAGCATTTTAAAGAAATTCCTAATAAGTTAGCCAAAAACTTTGACGACGGTGAACCGGCTATGATACAAACGACAAATATTAAAAACTATTCAACTATATTTCTGGATCCTGTTACCGAGAAATATTTAATATAATTGTTGATCTTAAGAAATCAAATTCAGTTGGTTTAGATAAAATAAGTGCTAATATGTTAAAATCTATTGTCAACTACATAGTGAAACCGTTAACATATCTGATTAATCGCTATTATCTGAAGGAATATTTAAAGTTGCCAAAATTATTCCACTCTACAAAAGAGGTAATAAAACATCAATTGATAATTATAGACCTATAGCATTAATGTCTTCTAGATCGAAAATATTAGAGTGAGTGATATTTAAAAGCACAGTTGAATGTTTTTACAGCACGTTATCTCATGTGATGAACAGCATGGTTTAGAGGTGGCAGGTCGACAGCAACCGCTATACTTAGTTTCCTGAATAACTTATATGATAGCTTGGATAAAAATAATAAGTGCTTCGGATTATTCATGGATTTAAGTAAAGCTTTTGATCTTGTAGATCACGCTTTACTTATTGAGAAATTATCTAAATACTGTTTCAGAGGGAGGCTGTTGTCGAATCTGTCAAATAGAAAGCAAGCTGTAGAAATAAATGGTATCATGTCTAATATATTAGATGTAACTTGTGGTGTGCACCAAGGTTCAGTTTTGGATCCGCTACTGCTTATACTTTTTGTGAACGACCTTCCAAGAGCTGCCAACGAAGGAATTTAGTAATGTTTGCTGATGATAATTATTGCTTAAATTCCAACGAAAATGTTCACGATTTGAGAACACATACGCAGCAAAAAATCGATTGTTTTTTTGCAAAATTTAATAGTGACAAATTGCTAATAAATAGAGATAAAACAGTTTTTTGTCATTTTACACCTAGAATTATAAATTATAATGAAAGTTACCTACTCAGTATTAAAGGCAAGTCCTTATCTCAAGTCAATTCTACTAAATTTTTAGGCACTGATAATTCACTAAATTGGCAAGTTCATATTAATGTACTATGTAAAAGACTTGTATCCATATGTTTTGCGTTGTATAGTTTACATCCAATTACTAATCAAGGTATGCTGCTGTCATATTACTATGCACAATTTTATTCCAGGTTAACATATGGTATCATATTTTGGAGCTCTTCTCACTACAGTGAAAGAGTATTTATATTTCAAAAAAGAACATTACGTAATATAGTAGGAGTCAACCGTTTGACATCCTGTAGAAATATATTCAAACAATTACAAATATTACCACTGGCTTGTATTTATATGTTAGAAATAATAACATATGTAAAGTCTAATATACATGAATTTTTAAGGAATAATCATAACCATAGTTATGATACTCGGCAGCAAGATTATTTAATGATTCCAAGTCATACATTACACTATTCTACAGCCTACATGTATTGGAAGTAAAAATAGCAAATTCTTAGTAACTTCGTCATGCTAAATAACAATATAAAAAGCAAAAGTTCAAGTTGGCTCTGGTTTTCCCAATATAGGTAATAAAGTGTAACGCAGGTATAGAGGTCTAGAGGTCTAGAGACGATCTAGCTGCTGGGACCCGACATTGCCAGTACGCTTTGAAGATAATTGGAATTCCAACGGACCAGTTCACTTTTACGAATGAGTTCAAAGCATGCCGACAAGGCTGGCTCCCTGCCGCTGGATCGTGTGTAGACCCCCTAGAAACCCTAGTTTATGGGCGGTCCTATCACAAATGACAGGTAGAATTAGAATTCTACGAAAAATGGACATACTAACTACCTACCTCTTTATTTGTCACTAAAACTAATATTCATTCTTAGGTAGTCGTATGTGTACCTTGTGCATGATAAGCATTCATTTTCGAAAGTGCTATTTTGAAAATATGCGACGAGATTGTGTAAATACACCTAACAACTTTTGTTATATTTGTGGTGAAATGACTTTTGCGCATCAAAAACGTAATTTTACTCCCAAAATTAAGAAGGCGCACCAGTTGTATTTTGGTTGTACAATTGGAGATGAAGACAAAGAATGGGCACCTCATATATGTTGCAGCAATTGTGCGAACAATCTTTGCAGTTGGCTAAGTGGAAGAGGCTCAATGGCTTTTGCTGTGCCCATGATCTGACGAAAACCTACAGATCATGTTACCAATTGTTATTTTTACGTGATACCTCCTATTAGATGGGGTACTAACAAGAAAAAAAGGATGTTAATACAATACCCCAATTTACCATCTGCCATTCGCCCGGTTCTCCATAGTGATGAACTACCTATTCCTAATCCACCTCAAGAATACAGCCATGATTCGACAAAGAATCGTATGATAATATATATGACGACTTAGTTCAGCCATCAACATCACAAGATCCCGATTTCTCTGCCGAAGTGTCCGGTGGTGAACCACACAAAATTAATCAACGTGAATTAAGCGATCTTATAAGATACCTTGATTTGTCCAAGGCAAAAGCGGAGCTTTTGGCATCTCGATTACAAAAATGGAATTTGCCACAAGAAAATGTTAAAGTTTCCATGTATCGAAGTCGTCAAAAAGATCTTATATCTTTTTCCAAATGGAAAATGACTTGGTTGCCTGCAAGGACATTGATGGTTTAATGAGTGCTTTACACATTCCCCATGATCCTAGTGACTGGAGACTTTTTATTGACGCCTCGAAACTTAGTCTAAAAGCTATGTTACTCCACAATGGAAATAAATTGCCATGAATTCCGCCCAGGCTGTCCACATGAAGGAAAATTACAGTAACATGAATGTATTGCTACAAACTATAAAATATAACAAGTATAAGTGGCAGATTTGTGCAGACTTAAAAGTGGTAGCTATCTTACTTGGTATGCAGCAAGGGTATACCAAATATTGCTGTTTTCTTTGTGAGTGGGACAGTCGAGCGTAATTAGAACATTACAAAAGAAAAATTTGGCCGCCAAGACTGTTTTTTGAACCAGGAGAAAAAAATGTTGCTAACATTCCATTAGTTGATTGACAAAAGGTAATACTGCCACCACTCCACATAAAACTAGGGCTTATGAAAAACTTGGTAAAAGCTATGGACAAAGAAGGACGTGCTTTCAGTTATTTAAAACAAAAATTTCCCAGACTTAGCAATGCGAAAATTAAAGAGGGAATTTTTGTTATTAGGCCTTTATCAGGAGTAAGAAGATATCTTCTTGCTCTTGATAAAGGCCTAATAAGCCGAAACACGTGTAGAGTTTTAATAAAACTTTTTGAAGCATTTAAAAGCATTCCTTAAATTGTATCCAAAAATAATAAATATTATTATTAATATTATTATTATCAGTATTCAAGAGAAATTTTGACTTTTCTACCTTTCTACCTTTTCTACAAATGGGAAAGTCGCCCTATTTTCTACCTTCTGAGACTGGACTGTATGTTGTTTCTAATAAGGGGAACATAATATTAAATAAATTATTTATTTATTTTGCAGTTAATTCCAGGTTGACCCATATATTTACCAGCTTTATTAGATCAGTACTAGTTTATGCAAAAGAGGGTTAGTATACTATTAAAAGCCACTTTTCGTATGAGCATAATTAGCGGTTAAGTACATTAAACTTTTTACACCTAGTAAATTTCAAAACGATCATAAATAAACCAGTCAAGAAATCTGTCTCAGATGTTCTGAGTGAAAGTTATAATAACGACCGACTTTCGGAAACTTGAGGAAATCTAATTCATTTACAAAATGATGATAATAAGATAAATTTTCGACAATAATTCGATTTCGTTGATCAATTACCAGAGTTTCAAAGAGTTTAAGCAATTATGGTGGCTCAGTTTAAGCCTTAAATCGAGTTGACAGTTTTTTAATGCACACAAATTTCACTTTAATCACATTTTATATCATGTTACTAAAATTCAATCTAAGAAGCTAGGACGAATATGACTGTAATTAATTTATTTCGACTTGTTTCCGTATATAAAACATGAATTATGGATGTAAATACTCTTCGTCGGTTTATTGTTTGTTATTTTTATATAATTTTTGAACATTCTGTATGAAAAACTTCGCATTTTTTTAAGTAAGTTAGTTTTTTTGGTACTTTGTACTTTTTATTATTAAGTAGTGCACCCCGGACAAAACTTTTCGTAACAGTATACAATACTTCTCTATTTGACTTATTTTGGAGTGGAAATTGCTTGACCTATAATAGTATATTGTTCAGCGGGCGTATAATGATAGCGAGGGTGATGATTACGGAACGAGCCAAAGGTGAGTGTCGTAAATCATCTGAGCGTGTAATAGCCACTATACGCGAGTAGAATACTATACTTTATCCACGACTATTTTAACCGTTTTATTCGTTTAAAAGTGAAAAAAAGAAAATTAGTTCACAGTAAAACTTTGTTTAACGTTTTAAGGTGGGCGGTTTCATGAACGTAATTCGAGGATTTCTTCTGCATCCTTGAACCGATTGAAAACATTTTTTGATATTCTTTTAGAGACAGCTTTATAGAATGATACTAGGCTACCTAAAACTAAAAAAAGAAAAAATTTTACTTGTGCGAAAATCAAAAAAAAAATTTTTTTGACTTTTCAATAGTCTTGGTACCATTCGATAATGTTGTCTCTAAAGGCATATCAAAAAATTTTTTGAATTGGTTCAGGGATGTAAGAGAAATTCTCGAACTACGAAATCATTTTCTTAAGCACGGCACTGGCACCCTTAAACGTCAAACGAAAACATGAACTCTCCCTTGGAAAAAATGGACTCGCCCGTTGATTATAAAGATTGCTAGTTCCTGATTGGTCAAAGACATGTTATTATTAGTTCACGTTGATAATACGCTAGACTGGAATTATGACTACCATTATTCGTCACTGTGAAATTAGTCCATACCAAAGTTGCAAAAGAGCAAGGCTAGCAATCCCCCATTTTCGAGGACGGCCAACACGATGGTGATAGTGGCGCGGCCCCCCCCTCGAACTACCTCCAAACGCAAAAACCAATCCTTTTCCCATTTTTCATTGTCGGGCGTGCAAGGACTTTTTGGATCAGCTTCTTTTGAGGAAACTCAATATATTTCGACCCTGTAAAATTTTTCAACCAAATTTCCTAACAACCCCGGGGGTTGAAACCACCCCCTCCCTCAATACCGAAACATGCAAGAAACATCCAAACTTGCTGAAAATTGTTTTCTACATGTTTTATAGGGCGGGGAACACGATGCTGATATTATTTAACCTCCCACCCCTAACCAACTACCTCTAATTGCATAAAACCACCCCCGTTTCTCATTTTTCGTTATCAGGCATATGAGGACTTGTTGGCTTGGGGGTTTTTCAATACCTACAATATTTTATGCATATAAATAAATGTGATCTAGTTTTTAAACGCCGAAATCGGAAAAAAAACATGTATATAATGTGAAAATAAATGCATAATAAAAGAGTCGACTATGCACATACACGACAAACTCCTCTTAAGCTGAAATAAAAAAATTCTCTCTCTAGAAAATCGGATCCATTGAGCGCTTGTGATCTCACTATAAGAAAAAGCGATGGTTTTGGGCATGCAAGGGTAGTTTTTGAGTACTGAGATAGTGTTCCCACAATCGTGTTCTCCACCCTTGAAAACGAGGATAACTTCTTTAAAAACCTTCTCTTTGAGGGACACTTCAGAATTGAGGGAGAGGGTGGTTTCAACCCCCGGGGGTCGTTAGGATGTCTGGTTGCTAAATGTTACAAAAAAATCGATCCAACAAGTCCTCGCATGACTGATAACGCAAAATGGGGAAAAGGAGTGGTTTTATGCATTTAGGTAGGAGTGGGCGGCTAAATAATATCAGCATCGTATTCCACACCCTTCAAAATGAGTACAAAACAATTTTTGGCACGTTTGGATGTTTTTTGCGTGTTTGAGTATTGAGGGAGGGGGTGGTTTCAACCCCCCGGAGGTCGTTAGAATGTCTTGTTGAAAAATTTTACTGAACATGTTGAGTTGCCTCAAAGAAAACCCGATCCAACAAGTCCTCGCATGCCTGACAATGAAAAATGGAAAAAAGGAATGGCTTTTTGCGTTTAGGGGTAGTTCGAGACCGCGCAACTATCACCACCATTTGGGGCTTTTGCAACTTTGACATGAACTAAATGTATAATGTATACGAGAGTTATGGATAAATAATACTATTAGAACTACTATTATTAGACTACCACTACTGTAACTACTACCACTACTACTATCGTTACTATTAGATCTATTTTCATTTATGTTAAAATTTGTTTTGGATGCAGACTAATACAGACTGTAGAGCAAAAAGGAAGGATGATACCCTAGAATAATTTTTACAAGAACTTTTTAAAATACAATGTGGAAGGGGAGTAGTTTTCCACAAAAATATCATTGCAAAATAGGTTTTTTTCTATTACCTCCTTTTCTGTTAATTCTAGTCTAAAATTAGTTATAACGAATACTGTAGGGAACAAAAAATGCTACAACTTTTATTGGAAGTTCTTTCCCTGTAGTTAATACTTTTCAATTTAGTTAGCACAATTGTCAAAGAAAAATATTTAAAAACTATACAGAATGGTCACCAAAAAAATTGAAGATATGTGAAGGAGGGCGATATTTTGCATACAGTTAACACAATTGTCAAGAAAAAATATAAAATAATTTTGCAGGAACGCACAAAAAATTAGTGAAAAAATGTGACGGATGATAATAGTTCACATGTAGTTAACACAACTGTGAAAAATAATACGAAAAATATACAGAATGATCACTACAAAAAATAACTATTGTTGCAATAATATTTAGACTATAGTTGACACAATTACCGAGGATAAAACCTGACATACTTTTAGTGAAAAGTATACAGAATCGTCACTATAAAAAATAACTAATTAAGAAACTACAGAAGAAAATAATATTTGGAATGTAGTCGTCACTATTGCCAAGAAGAAAACCTGATATACTTTTAGTTAAAAAAAATTACAGGGTAGTCATCCTACAGAAAAGATAATGAATAAATGAGAGATGCTAAATAAAGATGGAAGTATTGCGTAAATACTTTTACAGATTTTTTTTACTTACTTATAAGTGGTTATATGGTAGAGCACTTACGTGACCATCGCCACCCATCTATAAACTTTTTATTTTACATGTAAATTTAAAAGAAAAAAATAGACATATATTATTATAATTAATAACTTTCTATCAGACTCTATTTTTCACATCTCAATCAACAGTAACCTAACTAATTTTGCCCGAATATAATATGGCGTAAGAATCATTTCTGGAGTGTTTAAGATAAGTATATCTACAGTAAAAATGTAGGTCCAAGGGTTGTTCCTTGCGGAACGACATACTCTACAAATATGTGCTCACTAAACATTCTTCAACTTAAACTATTCTCTTTCTTCCAGATAGCTTTTAAAAAGATTTAGAACAACACCTCAATCTCTTCAAGTTCGTAGGAAGCCAAAGCCTCACCAAGTCTAACAATACACATATCGTTGATTTTCACTCGCCTACCGCATATACATTATTGACGTGAATTTTGTTATCATACCACTAGTTGATTTATTAGCCTGAAATCCATATATTAGAGCGGCAACCCAGAAAGAAACGGCTATTAGTGAAACAATTTTGTAATTTGGTATACTGATTTCTGTCATTAAAACGACTATTTTTCCGAGCAGCGCCAAATCAATATAGCTTCCGATTTCCAGATGGCAGCCGATTAGAAAATGTAAAAGAACGGGTTTTCTATCAAAACTATTGATGTTACAAATAAAAGTTGTTAGGAAAAGTCGTTCCAAATTAAATTCTGAATAAAAAAGTTTAATACATCTTTTTACCTAAAGCTAAAAATAAAGGCGGCACATAGAATAACATAAAAAGTTACTTTTTATTTATAATTTAAAAGTTTTTCAACTAAATAATTACTGTTACAGAAAAAATTGTTAAAAAAATATTCTACATTAACACTTAAATAAAAAACTATAAATATGTTTACCTAAAACTAAAAATAAAGCCGCTACACGGAGAAATACTAGAAAATAATTTTATGTATATTTTATAATTTAAAGCAATCATTATAATGTTCTTCTTGAGTATTCCTTTACGAGAAACTGAAGACACATTATTTTTCAACCTAAAAATAATTTGATGGAAATAGGTAAAGATTTTTTTAGTTAGACACATACCTTTTTTTAAGTTAGTTGCTTTACAATTTATGCAAAGTAACGTGTATTACAAGCCGGCCTTTTACAACCACATTTGGTTTCAATGCATCCTATTTTTCAACTACATTGAACTAATTGTCTAAGGGCTTTAGATACCTCTGGAAGTGTTGACCATTTTAGCACTCAAGCAGTTTCGGACAGGTACCATCCCCATTTTTCAAGATTAGGCAAAATCAAGTTTGATGTTAGAGACTGCCGCCCGCTACTTTGGAAGCTGCCCCGTAAAATGTGTTGCTCTAGAACATCCTTTGCAGGGGGAAGTTTACACGTTTTCCTGTTCTTGGAAGTAAACAGTTCCTTTTGTGCCTGAATAAGTTTAAAATTGTATCAGAAAGTTTCAAAATGAACGTGAAAGCTTCTGTTTCTGGATATATCGTCCATGTCTTCCAAGCAGTCACTTTTTCTTTTCCAGAAAAAAAGAAACGGTATCACATCCCATTAGGGGGTGGAAACTTCGTAATGCATCACACTTACTTTCTCCTAGTTTTGTGCTATCTCATACACCTTTAATACTCTAAAATATTTATTAGCCCCAAACTATATATTTAAACTATTCAGCCCTTCTTTATACAAACAATAAAAACATGCCAGTACTACTACGTCAGTGTCGACAGTTCTAATGCAAATGCCCTTCCAGACTTGTTGAACACAATCATTACTACGCAATATTAATCTTGTATCTGTTTCTTCTTGGTTGCAGGATTTTAGATCAGTATTGCTATAACTATTTTTCGCAATTTCTTCGTCAATAGTGGACACAATTTCGACAGAATTAAAGTTATTAGCTGTTGTTTTGTCATTTGCCAGTAAACAAAATAATTCTGTTTTATTTTCAGCGTTTTTCAGAAATTCTGACCAATTCATTGGTAATATATTGTTATTACGGACTTGCTTTCTTATTCCGACTCCTCCAGTTTCTATCGTATGACTTTTTAAACTGTCCTTTTTGTACACATCCCATATTACGTCGACAAGTTCAGCTTTTAACTTGACAATATTATGTTTAATATGTGCCTGAAAAACTTCTGGATATTCTTCAAATTTCGAAACTCGTTTACGCAAAAGTAGATAAGATGGACTAAAGCGGGCCCGTCATACATTAGAAGTTTTAGTTACTTTTCGCCTCGCTTTTCGCTGTAATATTTCTTTAATTTGCAGTTAATACTGGTATATTTGTATATTTTGTCTACTCGATTCGCTTACAGGAACGATGTTTAAAATATTATGCCTCCTAGTCTTTTCATTTATCCTAGAATTCAACTCTGTTTGTTACTTTATGGTCAAAGGATCATTATTATGACAAATATCAGAAGAAACTGTGATATTTTACCCCATAGTCTTAATTTTTATTTTTAGAAAAAAACTTACAAGAACGTTCTTATTCAAAATTTAATGCGGAACAATTTTTTTTAATAGCTTTTCTTTATAAAATCAATAGTTTAGCTAGAAACGTCGATCTTTTAAATTTTCTAACACAGCCGCCATCTTGAAACCGGAAGCCATTTTGATTTGGCGGTGCTCGAAAAAATAATCGTTTTAATGACAGAAATCAGTATGCCAAATTACAAAATTGTTTCAATAATAACCGTTTTCTAAGGGTTTTTACTGTGTTTGTCGCCATACTAATATTGCATGTCAAAGATAATTTTATGCTGTTCTAAGTAATTTGTCATTCACTTAATAATTTTTTTAAACAGTTTGTTAAAAGTTTAAACAAGTGAAATTGGTCTATAATTGTCTTTGAATTGTGTGGAATATACATCTGTCATACATAGATTACGACATATTCTTGTAAATTTTGGTTGTGATACCATCTTTACTTATAATAGTTGATTATATTTGTGTATTTATGCAATTTAAACTCTCTGTATTTCGTAAATGGCTTAAAAGTTCCAAGTAATACATCAAATACTATTCAGGGCAACTTTATCAGAATTAGCTAATTAAGATAGGTAATCCTTGGAGTATAATTTACGAGACCGGCTAATTGGCAAAGCCAAAGCCATTTTACTAAATACACACTCACGTCGGAGTACAACTTACTATTACGAGGGTAGTATTTAGACATATTTAAGGTGAAAGTTTTACTTGCTGTTTTTTAAACATTGACATAATTATTGTAATATTTAATGTTTATGATTTCAGGATAATTTAGAATATTTCTCATTTAAACATATAGGTAGTTGTATGAAATAAAAATAAATATTTACCGGGGTCTGTTTTAATAATTTACATCAACCTAAAACTTCAAAAATTGGTACAGAAATTATTGTCAAATTTTTATATATACGATGTAATTGCCAAGTTGCAACTTAAGGAAACAATGGAAATTATGAATGAAAACAAAAGAAAATAATATAAACATTTCTTAGAAAATGTTTTCTTTTCAATACAATACAATTACAATTTGTATAAATCATCATAATTAGGTTTCGGCCGAAATTCACTTGCTGGAAAAATGACGTTTAAAAATGCACACAAGGAGTGATTATTTAATTAGTGTGCCTTTCTGACTGCCACTTTGTCAAGAAATAAGTGGAGTTTGTACATTTTTTGTAAAACTTTCTTTGACGGTTGTATTAACTGGATGCCAAATATCATCGCTCTCTGTTACATTTTTTCATTACCATTTTAGGGTGACCTACATGTTTATTTTTCATATTTTTCCTTCTTGACAGTTGTGTTAACTGCATACGAAATATTATCGTTTTCCGTCTCATTTTTTAACATTTTCCTGCTGTGACCGCCCTGTATATATTTTTTGATATTTTTCCTCGACAGTTGTGTCGTGTCAACTATATGCGAAACATTATCGTCCTCCACACTTTTTTAAAATAATTTTGAGTGAGCACCCCGTATATATTTTTTTCATATTTTTCTTCTTCGACAGGTGTGTTAACTGTATGCTAAATATTATCCACATTTTTTCATTTTTCTTTGGGTGACCACAGTGTATATTTTTTTTCCATGTTGTTCTTTTTTGACAGCTGTATTAACTACATGCGAAATATTATCATCTTACCCATTAAAGGAAAATTGAGTGACCACCCTGTATATTTTTCGTTTTCATATTTTTCCTCTTCGACAGATGTGTTAACCGCATGCTAAATATCATCGTGTAGAAGCCACATTTTTTAAAAATATTGTTGTATTTTTTCCTCATTTTTCTTCTTTGACAGTTGTATTAACTGCATGCGAAATGTTATTGTCCTCCGTCGTATTTTTAATTTTTTTCTTGGATGCCCACTCTGTATATATTTTTTTGGTGACCACTCTGTATATTTTTTTATATTTTTCTTCTTCGACGGTTTTGTCAACTACATGCAAAATATCATACACTACATTTAAAAAAAAATTGAGTGACCACTCTCTATATATTTTTTTCATATTTTTCTTCTTCGACAGTTGTGTTAACTGCATGCTAAATATTATCGTGCTCGCCACATTTTTAAATTTTTTTGGGGGAGACCACGTTGTATATATTTTTTTCATATATTTCTTGTTAAACACTTGTATTAACTACATGCAAAATATTATTAAATTTTTTTTAGGTGACCACCCTGTATATATTTTTTCATATTTTTTCCTTTGACAGTTGTATTAACTGCATGCGAAATATTATCGTCCTTCGTCACATTTAAAAAAAAAATTGGGTGATCACCCTCTACATTTATTAAATATTTTTCTTCTTCGACAGTTTTGTTAACTACATGCGAAACATTAACGTCTTCCGTCACATTTTTAATTTATTTTTTGAATCACTAATCTGTTTCTTTTTTGGGTCATATTTTCTTCCTTGGCAGTTGCCTAACATTTAACAGACAAGGGACCGACTGCTTTTACATCCCCTCCGAAGGATGGTATATCCACTACGTAATCCTCGTCTTGAAATTACATAGCTTCCGCGTATACGCTGATATACAAGCCGTTAAAAGGTGGGACGAGATCGCTGTGTTACCCAAGATGAATTTCACCCATCCAAGTACTAACCGCGCTGAATGTTGCTTCACTGAAGTATCGAAATACAACTCCAAATTCCAATTAAATTGGAATTGCAATGTTTCACTGGAGTATCGAAATACATGCACAGTCAAGACGCCTCTACGCTCGCCCTGAATTCCCAGTTCTTAGTTAGCATTGGCGTCAACTACCTACCATATATTATCCTTCTCCATCAAGTGGTTTTGTAGATATAGCGCCAACAAACAAACAGACAGACAGACTTACTGACTGACGGAATTAAATGACTTTAATTTTCGTAATCTATGTACTTTGAAACGTGGAAATTGGGAGAAATCTAGGAGGGTGACTTTTTCACGATTTCAATACTTCCCTTCGGTAAGCGAGGGAAGTAAAAATCACCCTCCAAGATTTTTCCGGATTTTCATGTTTCAGGCTATGTAGATTAATACAATTGGAGACGTTTAATTCCATCAGTCTGTATGTCTGTCTGTCGGCCTGGTGTCTTCTGTCTGTCTGTTGGCGCTATATCTACTAAACCAATTGACGAAAAAAAATGATTATTGGGTAGGTACTTAACGCTGTTGCCAACGAAGAAGAGTGTTATACTTTCAGTGAAAAATACATAAGGTGAACACTTACAAAAATAATTTAGGAAAAAATGTGGGGGAAGACAGTAGCATTTGACATGCAGTAAACATAACTGTCAAGCAGGAGAAACTGAAAAATATTGGCTTGGTGGTCATTTGAAAAATAAACTAATGAAAAAAATGTGACGAAGAACGATAATATTTCGATGGAGGAAAATTACATTTGAAATGTAGTTGTCACTATTCTCAGGAAGAAATCTGATACAATTTTAATTCAAAAAATATACAGAAAAATTATTCATAAAATAAAGGATGCCAGAGACGGAAGTTTTGTATAAACACTTTTGCAGATTTTTTATATGTACGATATGACCGAATTTTCATATATCATCTCTACCTCGATGTAGGTGCATAATAATACAAATTTTATTTTTGATAGTTAATTTAGTGAGGTGGTTTTCAGGGATGCTTTCATAACCTAAAATTTTATTTGATGCAACTTTTGAGATAAAACTCCTGATAAAATTATTCCTTGGACAATATTATTTCCGATTAAGTCAAGACTGCGTTTTATATAAATCGCAAGAGTAACCCAAGTAACATATAGGATCAAATACACGTTTAGTTGTCATCTGTATAAGATGTCTAGATATCATATATACGTCTAAATGTCCGAAAGATAAATGTCTATAGTTAATCAAACCCATAACAGATGTAAATTAGACAGCTAACAGACGTCGATACTCTCGGTTCTTTGGGTAAACAAATAAAGATCTAAAAAACGTCTATAATGTGTATTGTCTAGATGAAAGTTGACGTAGATGTATGTTAGATATCATAGATGTATTTTAGACCAATTATAGAGCATCTTGTGTTGCTTGGGAAGTTAATATTTTAACCGTAGTTGTGTTCTATGACCTCTTTGCTTCTCAGACCTCAACTCTTTGAATTTTTATTTTTAGTGATGAAAAGAAAAGTAAACTCTAAGGAAAAAAATAGTAACCAGCAATTACGAATAACAGTTTAGGAGAAACAAATAATAGTACTAAGAAATCATTTGATTATCTGTGATCAAGTGACCTCTTGCAACAATAACTTTTGTAGTAACTAAAAACAGTATGCTAACCTTTTGTATTGGAAACTGGTGTGTGTTTTGAATATAATTTTTATTGATAATTTTGTAGGAAAATATGATTATTTTTCAACACAAATATTTTAAGAAATGTTACAAGAATTTTGAAAAGAAATCTGAGTTACCTGCTGTCCAAAAAATAATTTTATGTATAGTTCTGGTTCATAAGTCGCATAAAATAAAGTTTGGGTTAAAAAAGACCTCGCACCTCTCAAAATTACCGCAAACTAATCGACCAAAAATAAAATTGGCAATATTGACATTCATCATTTTACTTTAAGGGGTTCTAGCTCCGTTGTTATACATTTTGGGGCATATGTCAAATAGAAAATGTGGAAACATATTTTGAAAATAGCAGCCTTTGAAATTTTGAGCATTAGTTCTACATCATTATACTCTTCGAAAATACGAAAACGAAGAGTATATTGCACTTGATCGACACATTTCTAAAACCGTAAATATCGCTCACAGACAAAAAATTTTCATATCATTGTGTTAGCGAACGAATTCTGAACAACTTTTAAAATGTCTGTCTGTCCGTCCGTCACGTTTCTTGTAAGCACGATAACTCAAGAAAGAAAAATCCGATTGTACTGGAATTTGGACAGTACGTTAGTATTAGCTAGAGGAAGAACCCTATTGTTTTTGAACAAAACCATCGATAAATAATTTTTTTTTTGATTTTCATGTTTTTGTAATTGAATAGAAATCTGGTGAAATGATATTTCATTTTAATATCTAAATATTTATATATTTTACAAATATACATTTTATAATGTAATATACAACCGTGAAAATATGATTTTTGCTCGTATCATATAATGTAAAAATTTACATTTTTTTACATGTAAGGTGGTGGTGGTGGTACCCCAAATGGGGTACGGTATATATATTTTTTTATTATTACTTTATTTTACACTGAGTCTTTTACCGACTAATATATAAAATTAAAAATGTCTAAAACTAACATTATTTACAAAAAACTGCGAAGAGTATCCCGTAGAATGTGAAACAATTATATAAAAAGTTCAGTGAACAGGCGAAGTGTACGTTTTTAGCTTGTTTATTATTACCATTGAATATATATTTATTTTGTTTTCATTTGTCAACATATGCTAATTGCTATTGGTATATTTTTTATATCACCTTGTACAATACTCAAAAAAATATATTTTGACTTTGAAGGATTCTCTACAGGCTTTCTTTATACATAGTGTACATTGATTTTCAATAATGCACATTATATATTTAAACATACATACATACTATTAATTATCATTGTTTATTTATATCTAGTTAGTTTGAATTTATGCTTTGTAATGGTAGTCAAATAATTAATATTTTGATGGTGTTGAGTAATTATATTTTGTTTACGATGGCTATGGTGTATAAATAATAGAATTTTTGCGTGCGTAAACTGTGATAATTTGCTACATTTGGCTACTATATATGATTCCAAAGAACGTTTAAATTACATTCAGCTATTGATAGCAATCACTGGGAAAGTATTTTGTCCAAGAAAAAATACTAGAAACATACTTACAAAGGTTAAACATGAATTTATAAACACTATGTTAAAAAAAGGTAAAACCAACTGACTTGAAAATATTAATGAATGAACATACAAGCAAAAAGCCAAAATCTAGATCTCGCCGAAACAATAAATAAAGTGATTTTAACAAAAAATAATCGAGCGGCGCTTTAGTGTCCTCTTATAAATATTGAAAGAAACCCCTTTTCATGAGATGACAACCTAAAAAACCATTGGAGTCAACCGAG
This sequence comes from Rutpela maculata, assembly GCA_936432065.2. Lineage (NCBI taxonomy): Eukaryota > Metazoa > Arthropoda > Insecta > Coleoptera > Cerambycidae > Rutpela > Rutpela maculata. Next base: position 47,097,851 of record OW386289.2, read on the forward strand.
AATTAAATTTTTATCAGTTTTCATCGAATAACTCGAAAAGTCTCACATTCAGCGAACAAATTGTTAAGATCAAAACGAAAGCTTATAAGCTGACTAATACTTTTTTTAAAATTTCTGTAGCTTAAAAGTTTAGGAGATGTGGAACTTTAAAATAGATTCCGAGCGTTTATAAGATGGACTTAAATACCTCAAACTAAAAATTAGGATTTCAAATGTTTTCTTTTCTGTGGCATAAAAAACAAAGAAGTTATGTTCGAACAATCTGCGTCTTCAATAAAAAAATTTCGATATTCTTCGATTTTTACCGTAATTAGCATGTTGTTTAAAACAATTTAAATAGTGTTTTTCTTAATATACCGGGTGACACTGAAATGTGCAAAAATAGAAAGATTATTTGACATATATGTATATTTATCATTTCCAAATAATAGCATGTCAAATTTTAATTATTACACCCTGTATATTTTTACAAATTTGTTTACAGAATTATATTATGGGTTCGGCAATTGATACTTGGAAGCTTGGTTTTTGTTTTCCTTTATTTTTTGCAATATATTATTGAATACAGAAATCGCGGCAGGCTTTTAATTGTTCGTTAGAAATGATTGCTTCTTTATTGAGCGTTATGTATTATTATGTCCAAATTTATTAAGCATGGTTAGTTATTTTTCTCTATTTTTTTAAGCTTAATTTTTTTAAGGGTTTTCTAATTTAAAATTGCAAATAAGTCTCTTATTCTCCACATAAGCATCTTATTCTTCATATAAGCCTAGGTTCGATTCTACCGATTACATTGAGTATGGAATTGCCCATCTCATAACCTAAAGAATGTTTATACATTTAATGTAATATTTCGTTTTAAAGAGCACTTGCCTAGTACGCGAAAAACAGGTGCCACCATGACAACCGTTGCCAACAATATCTAATGTCAAATACCAAATAAATACGAATAAGTCTAAGAAACGTTTTATATGCTACAAAACCATACGTCAAAAATTTAAACGTTTAAACGTTTATTATCGTGACAAACGTTTATAAATTTTATGTAACATAGAAATGTAATTAAATTATAACATTTAATAAACGTTTGATAAACGTTCCACAAATACATCTTATAAGCAGTATGTAAGTAGAAGATTAGTTAAATGATGACATTTAATATATATTTTATTAATGCGTTTAATAAGTGTGACAAATTTTGAACGATGCGATCATTTTGTCCGTGGGTGTATTATATAAGACATTACACAGAATATTAAAAATTATAAAGAAATCAAAAGTACATTAGTTTTATGGTATATGCGACAATGCCCCCTAATTATGGTTTTCTTATTGCCTGTGCCCACCAAAGTATTTTACATTATTTCTCGCTTTCAAATCTACAAACTCCTTTATCGCATTATAACTCTGTAAGTTGCCTATTGAGGTCAAATTCCCGAGCAGGTAAAAAATATGTGATGACTTCCCTTAATTTATATCTAATATTTACTGATTTATTAACTGTTTCGCAATTTTCAATATATAATAAAAAATCTTTAGCTGTAATTTCATCATATTCTATACAGGCTGTCCGAAAATATCGTTGACAAATTTCTGGTGCAGATTCTGTACGCAAAAATATGAAAAAAAGTGCCGAAATGTCCGCAAATACTTTATAACTGAGCTACGGCACCAATTAAAAATATTAAAAAGTATTCTTTCATTTTAATCGAAAGGCTAACCGTTTGCGAGAAAAATCGTTTTAATGAGAAAACACGATGTGAATAAAACATCTCTTAGTAGACCTGCTTCAAGTTTTCACGTAGCAATTAAGTCGAGTAGAGTAAAAATAATCTAATTGTTAATTAATTTTCATTACCATTATTTAATTGAAAATGACAGAATACCAGTTTTTGGGTTCCCTCTTCAAAGGGCCGTAGGTCCAAAAGGAAGCATTGGCTGACATATTTATATAAGTTTTCTTTCATATTTTTGCATTTAGAATCGGAATCAGACCGGTATTTTCGGACACCCTGTATAGTCGAAGAACGAGACTTCTGAATTCGACACGTGCTATGTGACTCTCAAACACACAAAAACGATAGTTAATTCTTATGTAAAAACACCTGACATAAATACTTTTCAAATCATGACAAATGCACCAAATCAACGTTTATGAATTGTATGCACTATACCTAGAAATGTAATCAAATTATAACATTTAATAAATGTTTGATAAATGTTTCACAAATACATTTTATAAGCAGTATGTAAATAGAAGATTAGTTAAATTATGACATTTAATAAATATTTTATAAACGCGTTTAATAACTGTTTCACGGATACCTTTTTTTTTACATTGTATATGACATGTTATCAACTACTTATGTACGTAGTCAAGGCTACCAAAAATTATGCGCGCGAATTATCCAACGTGAGTCAGTGCAATGGAAAAAGCCTCGCCCTGCGGAACCTCTTTACTGATCACAGCACACCATGCCACGTAGCCTGGTTAGTATTTGACCATGCCTAGGACTATTCATATTTTACATATATGTGCCTCTCTAAAGTGTTTGATAAATATGATTTAAAGTAGATCAGCAACTTAAAAATCAATTTGAGTGCCATCTTCCTGTATGAGACTGTACTTTTATAACAACTTTGGTTTACCTCTTGAAATTTGAAGTTCATTTAAAATTTTGGTAAAAATATTTTTTAATATTATAGATTACTTGAATTATACCTATACCGTTCTTCTGTTAAGTAAATTTAATTTTTTATATTTATTTATTTATTTACATTTTGTGTGTTTTATATATTTTATATTTTTTATATATTTCTTTTTTTTTTTTAAGTCTCATAACTAACTAGTCATTCTCTTCAAATTGCACCAAATGTTCTTTCAACAAGAGATTGTTTTGTTTTAGTTTTAAGTTCAGAGCCTTGAATATTTAATTTTCAGTTTTTAGGCCATCTATTACATTACATTACAGTCTTGCCTTCGGTCCTTCTCCAGGTTTCTCATTATTTTTCAAGTCTTGTCCCAGTTTGACTTCCAAAAGTTTGTTACTATTTGATAAAGTCTCACTTAGTAGTTTATAACCAACGTATTTTATATAAATAACTAACACATTCAGTAAATGTATGAATCTATGCCAATTATTAATTTAACTTGTGTGATGTACCTATAAATTGAGAGTTTATTTAAAAAGTCTTGTAAATCAAAATTTTCTACCTACAGTGAGAATTTAGTAGATCATAAGTATAATAAAAACAAAATCATAAAGTGGAATACTATCTATATAAACTTATTATTATTACACTAAAATCATTTTTAAACCACTGGAACATATATTTCATTCGTTTTGTACGTTCTGATGTTTATTGGGCTATTATAGTTAATGAACGATATATTTTATACCATAGATTAAAGCTTGTAGTAAAATTTATGTTGTTGATTGAACTAAAATTAAAGTAAAAGAAATATGCTTATTAGTGGTTTATGACCAACATATTTTATACAAATAATAATAATTATTAATGCATATCGTATATTGCTAATTGTTGATTTAACATATATAACGCAGCTTAATTAAATGTCCTTTAAATTAAGATACTCTACCTTCAATGGAAATTTAATAGATCATAAACAGAGCCCGTATTTCGGATGACATTCCAGAGACGGACTCTGAATTACACGATACTATCTAATACTTTTGTAAAGTTACAATCAGAAACATCGGTCGCCAACAATAAGTATTATTGCCACACAAACTAAAAAATCTTTAGACACAAAATTTTTATTTTATAAACCTTAGTGAAAGTCCAGGCGAACGTTTATTGAGATGTTTACGTTTCTCAACTGATAAAAAAGAGTCCCTGACCCTCCAGACACGAGGAAAAATTATTAGTCATATTATTATTGGTGTCATACACAGTAAAGTAATTATTTTTAAATATTGCAAGTTCTAAATATTATTTTTTTGTATCTTCGACCTAAACAGTATGTAGATTTTAAAGATATAAATTGGATTTAATATTATATAAAACATTAGTAGTTAGCTGTATTGAATATTGTTCAGTGATATGGAGCCCGAAGTATAATAATTATGTTAATAGACTCGAAAGTATTTAAAATAAATTTGTCAAATTCATTTTACATGCATAAACATTAACTCATCGGTTATAAAGAACTAACAGTGAAGGTATGACTGCTGGGGCTATCAACACTGCTTGGCTCACCCGCCCGACACCTAGCGCACACTGCCAAACGCGTTCTAATTCACTTGCCCCTTCACATTTAGAGACCTCAACTCGTATTCCCTCCGTCAACACAGAGCCTAATTACAATGAAAGAATGAAAATAATATGTTTGATTCTCTACGAAAACAAAGATTTATAAACGAAATACATCTTTCATTCAGAGTAATAAATAATATAATTATGTATGCTCTAACCGAACTGAGAGAACTTTTTCCTTTAACGTGTACCATTTAAGAGTACAAGAAACTTCTATTTAATTATTCAGTGTAACTAAGGATGAGTGATATTACATCTCCGTCAACGCGGTTTTTGATTCACGGTGATTTTAAACAGTAATTCCAGTCACGGTTAGAGCGATTGGAATTTGCACAGGCGTTATTTTGCCGTGACTTTCTTAAAGGTTACAGGAAAATAAATAAATACGTACTTAACCATATATACATAAATACATAAATAAATAATGTAAACTTAAAACATTTTTGTTTTTCCGTCATTTAGTTTTCTTCATCTTTCATTAAGCACTTGTCCGACATTGGAAAACAGTCTTTGGTTTAGTTTTAGTTTTACCATCACTGTTGCTACTTGCTTAATCACGGTGATAAATTGTCACTAAGCGTATCCCCTGCAGCTACATGTTTCAGGTATACCCATCTCTAAATAAACCCTTAACCTCACTCAGTTGGAAATTCGGAGCTCCACTATGCGTCGATTACTCACTGATATACTATTTCCAGAGATAATTATGGAAACTTTCCAATGGCTATTTCGGCAACTTAGTATAATAATGGCGCGTCTATTGCCATGATACAAACGGTACAATCGTGGATTTGCGAAAACGCCGAGTTAACATTAAATGATGCAAAGCTCAAGTATCAAAGGTGCAATATTACCCTGTTATGATCGTGAAAGTCTTTCAATACATGGAATGTGTCTTCTAACACCCATCAACAGGAAAATAGGGATTTACAAGTGATATTCTTAGAGAAACTCCATTCTTTTCGTGGCGAACATTTAGACTAATATTTAATTATCTATTCTTATTTACGTGGAATTAATCTGCAATGTAACAGTTTGATTTAATGTTTCCAATTGGATGAGCAGTTAACTACAAAAGAGATAAGAATCTTTATAATTTGGTACTACCCTCCCATGCCGACGCATTTTACGTCAATGTCATCCAAATTACACAGGCACACAAAATAAAAAAAGTGGTCTTTTTCTGGTATAGCATATGTCAGTTTAATACCATTGGCCACCATTTTTTGTAAATCGCGAAAATAACCTAAAAAAAATTCATAATTTACCTTTTAAAACACTTGCTTTAAGAAAAATTGCACGTTAAATTATAAAGGTATATTCAAAGAAACGTAAAATTTTTGATTTTATTACAAATATCTCAATAAAAATTAGTTTTAGCGAAAGAACAATGGAGACCAAAAATAAAGTTTATATACTGTTGATTTAGGGACGATTTTCACCCAGGGTAAAAGCAAATGAATAATATACCTTAGACTAAAAAAAAAATTATAAATACATCTGACATTCTTCCTTTTTGCATCCTTTTTACTTCTAGATACTGTATATAAGACTTTTATTAAAAGTGATAATTTTTTATAGAATAATTTTTACCTCGACAAAATGCGAATAAAAATATTAACGTAAGGCGTCTTATATTCATTAAAAAACATTCTACCTAAAAATCGTTTAACTTTCCGCATCGTACTGGATAAATCTTGAGTGTCACTTTGTTTCAAAATTCCTCCCTAGGCAGCAGTTTAATTAATGAATAACACAACTTTTCCACCCCTAAAACAATTAAGAAATGGAGATAGATAAATTAGGTTATTCCGACCAAATATTAGCACTGCGAACACTTCCTAAACATGACAGTTTCATTTCAAGCTAGATCGTAATGATATTAGCAGAGGCACCTTCGCCATTTTATAGACAATGCTCATGCCCATTAACTTCCTAATAAAATTGTAGACTGTTTAGTTTGTTTTAACTGGCAGCTGTAATAACACTAGTATATTATTGCAGTTGTATCTCCTTAGAAAAGTGGAATATCTATTTAAAGATAATAATGGATATTTGCAATAACGCTGATTTTGAATTTAAATAAGTTAATGTCATCTGTATCTCCATTTCTTTACACTGGTGTGATTTGTTAGAATTGTAATATATCAGGAAAAATCTCTTCGGGAATGTAATAATTTATTAAGTGGTTCAACAAGACAGTCACAGATTTTTGTAGCAGTTGACTCATTAATACCAAAAATAGTATTTTTCTAACAATACGTTATCACTTTAAATTCCCGGCTGCCATTTTGCAAAATGGAGGATATACATGCTACATGGGAATCGCAGCTTCGAATCGTCGGGGAAACCAAAAGTGGCACAATTCACTTTTGAGGGTGCCACTGAGATTAAATACCCAACCAGCAAATTCGTTTTATAATTCATATGTTATACGATTATTTTGTTTTATTGTTATTTTATTAATGCTTCTAAAATGCTAATTGATTATATATATTAGAGTTGCAGAAAACACTGTCTGGATGCCTGCAACTGAACTGTTTTATAAATTTATCATCAAAACGTCTAAAACAAAATTATAAAATACCTCATAAAGCAGTTAAAAATTACTTTATTTTATTTTCCATGACTAAGCTACAAAACATTTCAGCTTATAAAATTAAATAATTTTATAGCGCTTTTTTGTAACGTTCGACAGTATTTTCAGCACCGTTATAAATATATGTTAAAATTATTCTATAATTGTTTCCTATTATTTTATAAAACGGTTATATTAAAGCATTATTTGGGACAGTTTTGCTATTGAAAATAAATTGCTGTTCCAGAGTCTGATACATAATTATTATATAGCGTTGCAATCTACTGTAATATGGCAACGGCAATAAAGTGGTTACAAATTAAACTTTTATTAAAGAGTTTTTTGATCGGAGACAAATTTTACGTAAAAAAATTTTTAGCCAATTTGACCGACTATTTTTTCACTTATTTTTAGGACTGGCACCAAAACTTCTCAAACTTAATTTTTCCACGCTATTTTTATTAAAACAACAAATCTTTTTGGTGCAAAATATTCTTAAAGTCTATTAGAAAGTATCACGATATAAAACGTATGAAAAAACATCATGAATTCGGACATTTTTTAACTTGACCGCTTGTGCATTTTTTGAACTGTATCTCGGAAACTAGACGTGGGATCGAGTTGGGCACATGAGAACTCTTAATCACAAAGTCGAAATATACAAAAATTACCAATTTTAGTAGCTTAAACTGAATTAAGAAGAAACTCCTAAGCTATTTTTAACCTCTCATTATTAAAAAAGTGAAAGATTTCCCAATTTCAGTAGCTTGAACCTACTTAAGACGAAGAAACTCTTAAGTTATCTTTAATCTCTACTAATGTTAAGCTGCAAATGTAAACAAGCTAAAAACGTACTCTTCGCCAATTTACTGAGCTTTTCATATATAATTGTTACACATTCTATAGGATACTCTTCGCAGTTTTCTTGTAAATAATGTTAGTTTTTGGACATCCTAAATTTTGTTATACCATCTTTGTTGTGAAAAAAATTATATGAAAAAAAAAATATCCAACCTGTGTGGTATTCGAACACGGGACCTTTGGATTGCAACGCAATCAATCAATCAATAGTATTTATTTAATATTAAGAATACAATATGTGACGTCGAGGTGGGTGTGGGGCTGGGCGGGGTGGGCCCGATTCAGCTTAGAGATAGTTCGAGTGGGGGGCTAGAAGCTCCTGTCCACCGCAGGTGGACTTAAAAACTAGGTTAAAATATTTTATTGTCCACGTAACGCAAAACTTTAGCCGCTGCGCCACCACATACTGCTACGAAAATTGCTTATGTGTGATATAATACCTTTCGACAATCATACATATTTCAACTCTTCTAAATATATATTAGTAAAATTCATAAACAAAAACAAATATATTATGGAAATAATATTTCGCAAGATTTCCATTTTAGTACAAGTAAATTAAATAATAAATAACTTTTTTATTTACTGATCGATTTTCTTTTAAAACAATGGAGTTCTTCCTCTAGCTAACACTAACTTACTTTCTAAATTTCAATGCAATCGGACTTTTCTTTCTTAAGTTATCGTGCTTACCAGAAACGTGTCGGACGGACGGACAGACGGACAGACGGACAGACGGACAGACGGACACACGGTCAGACGGACGGACAGACAGACGGACAGACAGACGGACATTTTGAAAGTTGTTCAGAATTCGTTCACTAATACAACGATATGAAAATTTTTTCTCTACGAGCGATATTTACGATTTTAGAAATGTGTCGATCAAATACAATATCTCTTCGTTTTTGCGAAGAGTATAATAATAATTATAAACCTTCCTATAACCTGTCAACAAACAAGACTAATAGATCAAATCAACCTTTCTATGTAGTACACAGCCTACTAACTAATATAACCTAACCTAATCTAGCTGTCTTTCTTCATATTTATTTTTTCATGTAATTTAGGAGTGAAATTTTCTTACCTTATCCCCACGTGCTTTGATTAATTATCGGACACTTTTCAAGCACTAGGGAGATTTTCATAAAATGAGCAAGGGTGTTAAAATGAAAAACTTAGCATGCAATTATATGGTAATAGTTACAATACATTATAGTTTTTATCAAACTATTTGTGATTCTGGCTACAGTTATTTTTCTTCACTTACAAGTTATAACAAAAATAAAAAATAACCCTTTTTTGAAAAAAAAAATGTTATATTGGTTCATTTAAGATGTCACAAGTCTATCACCAAGACACACTATTTCATAGATGTTTTGTAGGAATCGCCTATAGTTTAATTATCTTAAAATACTTGTTATTTACACAAAAGTATTTTATAGAGGGAAGGTATTTCATGAGACCAGCGAGGTCGTAAATATGACAAGACGTAAAAAGTTTAAAAATCACATTTCTATTAACATTTATGCCAGTTAATATGTGCTAATTACAAAGTTATGGCGATTAAAACAAATTGGCGTTAAATTTTATTACAAAAAAAATTTTTAAATGTGAAATAAATTTTTATAAAATTCCAAAAATTATTAGAAATCTTCAGTAAACAGGAGGGGCATGTAAAATTTATCAATAACACATGGCATAATTCACAGTAAAATTTTCTTCGCATCAAAAATTGCAGGCTGTATGGGTTAACATGTCTTTAAAATAATTATTAAGTAAGTTCTTATTCACTATCCAGTAAAATCACTGAAAGCTTGGTATATACAGAAATCAGTATATCATATATTTGTAAGTATGTGTATGCGACTTTTTGAGTCCATTCAAGAAATCGTTTTATTTTATTGGCTTTATGTGCTTTATAACGCAATTAAATGAAGTTTCAATAAAATTGTTTTATAGTGGCGGTACCGAGTTTGCGGAAATGTTTATACAGTTATTTTGTAATGGTTGCAATAAGCTTCACAAAATATGAACAGTGACTGAATTATTGTATAAGATGGTGCCAATTTTACATTTATAGCTGTTGTAATAATGTTTTTAAAGTGTTTTTTTTTTTGGCAACGCCTAACTACAAGTTTCATTCGTTTCGTAATAATCATATTAAGTACGAACAATTTTTACCTTCTGAAGTAAAATTGAGATATATCCTAATCTACATAAAATTTGTTGAACAAACTTTGCCTGATAAAGACACTGTTATTGTATATTATAGTTTCGATATTTTATGCATTTTCATATTTTTGTGCTGAATTAAATACCTTAGCAACATTTTGTTCCAAAATTGGAATTAAACAGTTTATATATAGCAAGGCAGTTTACATGCATTTGGCGATCACTCTGTATAACGAATATGACTCAATTTCAATAAGGGTATTCTACAAAGATGTTGTACATGTAATTTTCTTGGTCAGAATTCATTGTGTTTATTGAGTATTCGGTAACGCCTTGCTGCAAATTTCATTCGAATTTTAATAGTCTTATTAAAAGTACCTCAATACCATGTTAAGATAAATTTTATATATCATCTAACCTATGTAAAGTCCGTTCGAAGCTGTATATTGCAGTTTAGACATTTTAGATGTTATTTATAACAAAAAATTCAAAGTTCCTATAGAATATCCTTATATTAAAAGTTTAATAAATCGTATGATGTAATTGTTTTTTCTTGTGATTAATTTGTTGTTATAAACAATTTATCAACAGTGGAGGAATGGCAGTATAGAATATTGAAGACAAGGGAGAACGGTGGAGGAAATATATGCAGAACTTATTTAATGATGAAGAATGTGGGAATCTAGTAGCAACTAATTGCGGTACTAGGTCAACAATCATTCATACATAATTTTCTCGAAAACTACTAATCCTAGAAAAAAAGTTTCAAATATAAAAGTTACCTCCACCCTTTATTTTATTTTATCTCGATATACTTGGTATCTATTTGGAAAAACAGAAAAGTTTCCCGCTTTCTATACTTCCATCTGCAAATCTTCATATTTATCAACGCAACCTTAGAGAAAAAAAACTATATTTCCTATAATTATTAAAATTTGACTTTGATATTAACACATTTTCTTTAAAAATACGCAATGATAACATGGCAAGAATTTGAGCCAATTCATTGTTCCATTCTTGAGTTAGAGCGAGTTTAACGAAAAAATAATACCTAATAGAAATCAAGCACGTAAGAAATGTAGTCCCTGCCAAAGTTGCCAAAAACCCCAAAAGTATATGGGTAGCGGCCAAACATGGCTCCCTCCCCCGTTTTCGAGGGCGACCAATAGTCGCTCGGTCCCTACCCCCTCAACCCCGAACTAAACGCAAAAAACACCCCTTTTCCCATTTTTCGTTATCAAGCATGCGAAGACTTGTTGCATCGGGCTTTTTTTGAGGAAATTCAATATGTCCTATAAAATTTCGCAACCTGAGATCCTAACGACACCCGGGGATTGAAGCCGCCCCTCCCTCAATCCTGAAGAGTCCCTCAAAGAGAAGGTTTTAAAGAAGGTATCCCCCGTTTTCAAAGGTGGAGAAAACGATCATGGCATCACTTTCTATCTTAGTCCTCAAAAACTACCCTTGCATGTCCAAAACCATCGGTCTCTCTTATAGTGAGATCACAAGCACTCATTGGATTCAGGTTTTCTAGGGAGATAATTTTTTTATTGCAGCTTACGAGGAGTTTGATAGGACATATAACGGTTCCATGTGTTACAGATCCGAGTGAAGCGAGTATCCAAGTTATTTAAACACTTTAAACGTACATTTTGTATTGGAAAACGCCTGATCCAACAAGTCCTCGCATCCCTGATAACGAAAAATGGAAAATGGGTGACTTTATGCATGTAGGAGTAGTTGATTAGGGGTGGAAGACTAAAGAATATCAGCATCATGTTCACCGCCCTTGAAAACGCATAGAAAACAATTTTCAGCACGTCTGGATGTTTTTTGCACGTTTCGGTATTCAGGGAGTGGTTTCAACCCCCGGGAGCCGTTAGTCTGGTTGCGAAATTTTACAGGACATATTGAGTTTCCCTAAAAAAAAAACCTGGTCCAACAAGTCCTCGCATGTCTGACAACGAAAAATGGGAAACGGGGGTGGGGGTGGTTTTCTACGTTTGGGAGTAGTTCTAGGGGATAGGGAGAGCGCGACCATCACCATCGTGTTGACCGCCCTCGAAAACGGGGTCGCTACTGTTTGGTCGCTACCCTTGCACTTTTGGGGTTGTTTAACTCTTTTTTGTAACTTTGGTATGGACTAATGGTACGCGAAAACTCGTGGCAGCAATAAATCATTATTTATAATAATTAAAGTACTCGATGGGTTATTGTGAAACTCAATAGGATTCTATTCTGATTATAGACGAAGCGATTAAAAAAAATTAAGTGGATCCGCTAAGAATTGCGACCTATGGTGTTTCCGCACGCACGAACGTACGTAGGAAATTGAATTATAAGCATATATAATACATCTATTGTAAATTTATAATATTTTAAGTTAATAAATCGTAATATTGAATTGTTTTGTATTCAAGTAAAAAATGCCGCACTTCGGTCATAAGTTGACCACAAAGATTAAAACTTACGTTACAGATTAGGTTACAAACAATATTTCAATAAAGGCAAGGAAGGATAGAGCTCCAGATGATATTACTTAGACTACACTACTGGGATTCTATCAGCGAACAGACTTTACTGAAATTAACCTGAAATGGATGTTATTACGAATTAAAAGCAAGTATCATCATTTTTATAAAATATGATATAAGAATTACACGTTTTAATATTATATCTCGTATAACTTTCTTAACGTAAATATTTCAGTCTACCGTAAAAAAGGTCCCAGTGGTTTTAATGCCATTATGAGCGATATTTCTTGTCTGTCAAGTTTATTAGTTACAGCTAAAAGCCTATGAGTAAGTATGTATCTTCCCAGTTGAGCTCCTGTCATGTAACTTTTCCCCTCTGACTACGCATGAAAAACTAATTAAATATCGTTCCTACGTTAAAGAAGACGTCTGCTATAAATTTCACGTGATGTTCACTTATGCTTTATGACGACCCGTGGGTATTTTCGTAAGGAATTTACCTCGAAAGAGATAAAAAGGCAAAGCGCAACATTTTCTTTACGGTAAGATTTTGCAGATGACAGCTTATATTGAACGAAACAAATGAAAGTCTTTCGTAATACAATTATAACTTTTCGGCGTAATTTAAAAATATAATGACATTTCAAATGTAGACCCCTTAAAAGCTTCTTTCTAGGAAGCTGATTAAAAATTTTACGATCGTGCTTCATTAGAATTGTAAATTAATGGCTGTCAAGCCCGCATTGTGCAATCATTTGCTTTATTCAAATAAAACAAATGGTTGCACAACTAAAACTTAAGTATAGTTGTCGAAATAGAAATATTGACGACGGCTCAGACGCAAGGGGTGCAGAACGCAGAGCCGGATTTAACCATATTGTTCGCTCATTTACTTTTTATAATATTACACTTACAATATCTTCCAAAGCATTGCTATGAATTGGTAACAAAACTTACTAAAGTTATTTTCAAAAATACATTATCAAATAAAGAAATATAAAGTATTTATCGAATTATATCTTCACCCCGACGGTATAAGCTCGACTGCGGTGTCACTAACTGCGGTCCTGGGTTAAACAACACCCTCATAAGTTTACGCCCACACGTCACGTCAGATAGCCGACATCGAATGGCTGGTATCTTCTCTCTCACTTAATGTAAAAGTGAAGTAAAGACGGAAGATGAGTTGCCGCCTTTTTTATTCGACTTGCCTCTCACACACTTCTCACTAATACGATTACTTCAACTATATTATATAGTTACCTCATTAGAAAATATTTTTTTATCTACTCTTATTAGGTTATATACTAATTAATGAACTGCTTTTGAACAATTAATAGTATCCATAAACAAATAGCGTGAGTTATAATAAATTAGAGCCAATCACCTTTATCTTAATGCCTAGCCTGTCCAATCGACGCAACGCGCGACACGAAGAAGGTGGCTCTCTCCGAGAGAAATTCTTTTCCGATACGGTGAAATAGAACGGTCCATTATTATTGAAGGGAGGAAGGTGATTTATCATGTCTGAATAGTTTCGACGTTTTCAAATCAAGTTAATTAATTAATAATTGTGCCAAAAATGATGAATTCGGTTAGTGAAGATGAAGTAATATGTAGGTACACCACCAGAATGAAGAGAAGTAGTTACAATACATAATTTATTACCCGAAAAATAGTAGAATAAATATAAGTGTGTACAAAAATTAAATTTTACAGTTAAGTTTATTAATAAACAAACTGAGTAATTTAAACAAACTGAGTAATTTAAACAAAATTTTCTCAATTTAATATTTATTGTTATAATCGTAGATAAAGTATAGTATTCAACTTGCGGTAGTAATAATAACTCACTTGATGAATTACATCACTCGCCTGCGGCTCGTGCTGTAAACTTCATCTGCGTGAGTTATTACCTACATTACCGCTCGTTGAATAATATACTATTACTGGAAAGGAAATATGTCGGTCTACGAGGCCAATTACACCACACTTTGTTGACTGTTTTTGGTTTAAAAGTTTTAGGTCATTAAAAGCGACATCTGTTTCACTTTAAACTGCACTAGGAATAATAGGGAAGATGCATGACACTTTAAAATGTTTGAAAAAGTGATTTGCTCGTAATTTCCATTGCGCAGAAAATGATTATAACAGAAGAAATTCAAAATAAAATTTATTTTCCATAAAATAAATATATAGATTATGCGTAATTTGTAAACAAAACGTGACTGTAGACGGTTTCTTATTGGTGTGACGTCATTAATGTCATCCGTTAGTCGGATAATTTGCCGCCTTCGGCTCGTTTCACCAAACTGTCTCACTCGTATGAAAAGATTCGTTTTCGAAAGTTGTTGTTTAAATGGTATATTGTGTATTTAGGTGTGAAAACAATACATTCCCGGACGACGATGCAAATTATTGGCCGAGGCGCTAGCCGAGGCCAACAAGCATCGAAGTCTGGGAATGTGCTTTCACACCGAAGTACAAATACTACTTTTTCTGAAATCACAATCAATATTATTATAAATTAAGGAATTTGTATTAATGCATAACATTTCTTCATTACAATCCGTTTACTAATAAATTCAATTTTAATGTGAGTTGGTTTGTCTGCGTGTATTTATTTACTGTTGTGTTAACTACATTCGAAATATTATTGCCTCCTGTCATATTTTTTCATATTTTCATTATTTTTTATCATTTTTTAGGGTGTCCACCCTGTATATTTTTCGTATTTTTCTTCCTTAACCGTTGTGTTAACTACATACCAAAGATTACTGTTCTCCGTCACATTTTTTCATTATTTTTTTAGTGTGACCACCCTGTATATTTTTTTCATACTCTTCTACTTTCACAGTTGTGTCAACGCGAAAACCCATGCGAAATATTATCGTCCTGTGTCAAATTGTTTTTTTCTTTTAGGGGCGACCGCCCTATATATTTTCTTCCATATTTCACTGCCCTGACAAATGTGTTAATTTCATGCGAAATATTATCGTCCTCCATCACATTTTAATTTTTTTTGTAGGGTGACCACCCTGTATATTTTTTTTCAAATTTTCCTTCTTTGACTGTTGTAATAACTGCATGATAACTGCGTGGAGTATTACCTTTTAAAAAAGTGTAACCAGGTTGGTTACACTTTTTTAAATACAGGGTGGACCATAAATAATAGGCCATAGCTCAAGGGTATATTCTTTGGACCGAAATATGAGGATATAACCAAACATGCTTTAGTAAGGTGTTGCTGTGGAAAAAGATACAGGGTGCCAAAATTGTAATTTTTTTTTTGCAATATCTCAACTACCTCTTGACTGATCTTCTTCCAATTTAGTAAGGAAACATTTTTTAAGCAAGAAATAATAATTTATGTATTACATCACGCTAGCCCGTGGAGGGCTCTTCATGAGCTATACCTGATGATGAATATTTTTCTCTTTTTTTTTACGAAACGTAGTGGCACTTTTGACTAGAAAATCTTATGCACTAGTCATTTCTACGTAAAAAAGTACACTTGATATGTTCCGTCCTCAGTCACTATTTAGCCTTTTTTTATTATTTAATTTTTAACTGTTATTTTTCTATAACTATAACTCTAACTATGTACCGCTGACTTTAAGTAAAAATAAAATACACTCCGCTGTCGTTCATTTTGGCTCACCCTGTAGCTTTCTGCGCTAACAAAAAGAGATTTTTTGTGATATCTAACCATTAATTCGCTGTTCAACCTCGTGTCACCGCAGACAAGTGTCTTGTATCGCAAAAATAATAATTATTAACTACCCGCTTTGTGTTCCATTTTCTTGGAAGTGAACATTTCATCCTAGAATACTACATTGATTGCTGCATTCCCTATCTGGAGGCCTCCGGAAGCTGGTGACTGGATTCGGAGAGGATGCAAGGTAGGATCCATACAAATCTCTTTTTCCATACCGCGACAGTCCACTATCTCTCTCGCTCTCATTATTATTATAATTTTTTTAATAAACAGAAACTTTTTTACTACCGCCCAAGTTAGCGAATTGATCTCAGTTCGCTAACATGATAGATAACTTGATAATTCCCACCGTTTTCGAGAAAACTGCCGCATAGATCCCAAATTCTTTGAAAACAAACCCAATTTGAAAAGGAAAAATTGTATTTATTGAAAAGTGTGCTTTAGGGACGTCTTAGTTCTGTCAAAATGTCAAACTAATGAAATTGTACGTAAATGACTGAAATTAATGAAAAAGAAAAAAAAATTACAATTTTGACACCTTGTATCTTTTTCCATAGTAATAATTTACTAAAGCATGTTTGGTTATATCCTCATATGTTGGTCCAAAGAATCTACCCTCGAACTATTGCCTTTTATTAATGGTCCACCATGTATATTTTTTTGTTTTTTTCTTTGATAGTTGTGTTAGTTGCAAAAAATTATTGTCCTCCATCAGGTTTTTCATTTTTCGTAGGTATGGTCATATTTTTTTCCTTCACAATTGTGTTAACTAAATGTCAAATATTACTGTCTTCCATCATATTTTTTTCCTTAATTTTACTATTTACAGGGTCCACCCTGTATATTTTTCAACGGAAATGTAACCCAGTTTTTCGTCAGTAGCGTCAACTACTTATCAAATATTATTCTTCACCATCCAGTGGTTTTGTATTTTGCGCCAACAGACAGACAGCCTGACGGAATTAAATGGCTTTAATTTTAATAATCCACATACTCTGGAACGTGAAAATGCGGAGAAATCTCGGAGAGTGATTTTTCACGATTACAATACTTTCCTTCGGTAAGCGAGGGAAGTAACAATATAAATTAACAAACTCAAAAAAGATCATTTTGTTTTCAAATGTAATTACTGCTAATAATAATCTAATAGCCTAATATGTCGAGTAGGACATTGTGAACCAGTAGGGTTCATAAAAGTAATACATAGGTATATTAGGTTTCTGAAAAGTGCCTACTTTTTGTAAAATAATTGTAAATCAATTATTTTACAAAAAGGCTTTAATCTTAAAATAATAACATATTTTTTGTCATGGCGGAATAAATTGTAATATTAAATATGGAGTATGTTACAACTGTGACTTGAAAGTCTAATATTCTTCAATTATAAACCTATAAATTAAATTTCCTTAGGTCGAAGAAGAAATTACCAAATGTTTTCGACTTTGAGAGAAGTAAATAATATAAATGTAATGGGGCAATTAACTCTAGATCAGTACGAATTTGACGCACGACTTAAATATTAAGTGTTACTGGGCGTTCAGAGAACGACTGTCGCGTTATTTTCAAATACATCTTCTGGAACATTGTTTAACTCAAATTCATCACTAAAAAATAATATAATTATGACATAAATGATCACATCCTTCTGGGTTATTTTATTCGAGAAATATTATAATTTTTAGGCAAACTGTCACTTGCTTTTCACATTCTCTTGTATCAAACTTACAAATTCTTTTACACTCAGCAATTTACTTCACAACTCTATAATAGTTAATAGAGTATCTATATGGTTTGAACCGCATTTTAATGGTCTGTATACTTTATTATTGAAAATTATTTTACTATTCTGTTGAGATTATAAGATTTGTATAATATTAGTAATCAAGCCGATGCATGTACTAATTTTCGCATGACGAACTATCCTAGGACAGTAGAAATGTGATCCAAAACATAGCTTTTGCTTTTGAAGACTAACGAGTTTCGTATTACATTTTCAATGGTAATTTAGACATATGTTTTTGATTTCAAATAGGTCAATTTTTATAGAAATTTATAGTTTACTTACTAAGGTAATAATTGTGACCAATAAGTGTACCTACGATTTCATTGGAGTTCTAATAGGGTAGAATTAAGTAATTTACAACCTGCCAAATTGGGATCTATGAGGCAGTTTTCTCGAAAACGGTTGGAATTGTCAATTTCTATCAAGTGAACCTTTTTTAGGCAGAAAATTTTCTAGTCAAAAGTGTCACTACGTTAAAAAAAAGAGAAAAAAATATTCATCGTCAGGTATAGCTCATGAGACGCCCTCCACGGGCTAGCGTGATGTAATACATAAATTATTGCTTCTTAGTTCAAAAAATGTTTCTTTACCAAATTGGGAGACGATCGTTCAATAGGTAGTTGAGATATTGCATAAAAAGAAAAAAAAAAAAAAAAGAAAATGTTGACACCCTGTATCTTTTTCCACAGCAACAATTTACTAAAACATGTTTGGTTATATCCTCATATTTTGGTCCAAAGAATCTACCTTGAACTATGGCCTATAATTAATGGCCCATAACTCCATAGGCCGACAAAAAAATTGATGTTTTTTTTTTATTAGAACCATCTTATTTTATATTTTTTGATATGCTGAAATCAATTGTGATATTAAAAAAAAATCTAAAGCATCTACCACCCCTTTCATCCCCTAAAAAGGACAAGAAAGGTCTTGTCCTAAGGTTCTGATGTACCATTTCTGAAGTATTTTGAAACCAATTTTGGACAAAAAAAAATACATTAATACTACCCCGTGTATCCCCTAAAAGGGAGAAAAAAGGTCTTGATCTAAGGTTCTGATCTAACTTTTCAGAAGTATTTTGACCTGAAGCCAATTTTGCACAAAAAAAAATTCTATCGCGTCAGTTTCTCTCTGCCACCCCTAGGAAATAAAAGGTGATTGTAGAGGGAAACTGACAAGACAGGATTTTTTTTTGTCCAAAATTGTCTTCAGCACGTCAAAATACTTCAGAAGAGTTAGATGAGAACCTTAGAATAAGACCTTTTTATTGCTCTTTTTAGGGAATAAAAGCATGTCAAAAAACATAGGATAAGATGGTTCTGTTTTTGTCGTCCTGTGTTATTTTTATTTCGTGTTGAGAACATATGAATATTCATGTTTTTTATAGTTTTTAATGTTTTGATGAATATATACCTGTAGTTTTAAAATGTAAATACATGCAAGAATTAGTATTCTTTATTAATAAAAATTTCCCTATTTGTAAATATTAACGTTTTATATATTTCCGAATAGTGAATAACCTTGAGTATTCGGTTCTGTCCCCAGGATATTATGTTATATGACAGAGTAAAGTACCCACAAGCATAATAAAAATTTTGCAGAGTTTCCGTTCAGTGTTTTTCAGGCTTTTAGAAAAAAGAACGATTTATTTGATTGGGAACATACATGATTAATTTGCTCATTTCAACTCACTGAGCAGTCTACGAAAGTACATATTCATGTTAATTTCGTCTGAGCTGTTGCCATTACTAATACGTAGGTCTAAAGATTTTTTTATATAAACATTGTTTTGTCCACGTTGTTTATTAAATTATTGGCTGCACATCACTCTGTAAATTGCCGTGTTATCTGTTCAACTGTAGAGGTTGTTTCATTTTTGGTTTTATTCGAGACTAGGATAGTGGTATCGTCAGACATTAAACTTAATCCATATTATTTAACACATCGATGGTATACGATTTATTCATTAGCGTTTTATTTCTTGACTTATCTTATCTTGAGCAGGTTTTTACTGTGTTTTCCTGCGTAATAGACATTATCGTTTAACCCTTAACAATTCATGTTCTCCTGGTAGCTGAAGCTTTAGCATATATAAATGCATTTAATCTCAGAAGGAAAAATGCAATCTCAACGCATTTAATTCATAAAGGTAATGCACAAGTCCCCGGGTCTCCATCAGTCCATATTGTGGACGAATCACGACCCGCGCGTGTAATGGTTTACATTATATAGTATATATTGAACACTGTACTGAAATATTAAATACAATCTTGAAATGTAACTCTTTAATTAATAAAGAGATATTTAAGTGGTAAAATGGTATCGTCAGCATACATACATACATCTATATAATATGAATAGTAGTGGCCCTACAACACTACCTTGGGGAGTACCTAGTTCGACATCGTATAATTTAGAGATAAAATCTTCTACCTTAATTACCAACAGTCGATTTGTAGTGTAGAATATTATCAAGTCATTTATGTTTCCCCATTTAGGCTGCGCGCCTAACAAGTAACTGCGACAGATGACGTGATGTTGTCAGACATGTTACACAGCAAACGGAGGCTAACTGGAATAAGTATGTATCACAAAACGCCTGGCAAGTCATTACAAATATATAGTAAAAAATTGCCCAAAGTAGGTACTCTTACCTAGGGCATTGCTGTTCATGAACTGTCGCACCTGGTTGGAAGTTTATATTGGTCAACCCAGAAGAAGTTTTATAAATGAATTTCAGGACACAAAATCAATTACAAAGGTCTACAAAAAAAAAGTTTCTGCTTCAAGGACGAAACCTATCATGCCTTGGGTATTTTTGTGTGTTGAAACTGAATTTTCAGTTAAAAAAATTTTCTAGCGCGTAGATTTCGAGTAAACGACAAAAATTGTCAAAAAACAGTATTTTGACGATAAAAACCGAGATTTGCTCGAAATCTACGCAGTACAAAATTTTTTAAATTGACAATTCGGATTCAGCACACAAAAATACTTAAGGCAAGATAAGTTTAGTCCTTGGAACAGAATTTTTTTTTTGTAGATCTGTGCACGGACATCTTGTGCACAGGTCTACAAAAAAAAAAACAGAATCTGTTTCAAATTGAAAATTCAGATTCAGGACTCAAAAATACTTAAGGCATGATATATTTACCTGTGTTATAGAAATTGAAAAAATTATTTCACTTCACCTTTAATAAGTGTTATAATACTATACAAGTTTATAGTTAAAATTGTAATAACGTAATAACGATTTTATATTTGTTTGTGAAGTTATATTCACTTAGTTATTTCGATAGTGCTAAACTTAATCTATGTATGATGTATCAATTAATTTCTGTATAATTAAAAAATATTTCAGTTGAAATACGATGGTCCAATAAAATGATAAGATATGCGTAGTCAAATTTTGTTAATATAGTTCGAAGTTAATTATATTTTTTTGCATATTACTTCGCCTTAACTGAAAGTCCCTTTAATGCTTCAAAATACAAATACAAATTTATAATTTATAATATTTTCCAATGCAAACCATGTTACCAATAGCTTCAAAATTGGAGTATTCCCCTTGGAAATTTACATAATATAACAGAATACTTGAGTTACATATTCAATAAGTGTTTTTTTATTAATATAGAAAACAGATCCACGACTCTCATGTGGATAATAATGCAAATTTATATACTTTTCTCCCAACGTTGATAAGTAATATGAACCCTTATATCCATAAGGTATATTTATCAAATTTAATATCCACAGTTGTTTCAGTAAATACGGAATTTCCAGAAAACTATTTTCATTTTTAATAAGTATACTGACGATATTTTTTTATTTTCCCGCGACATCATTGCCATCTATGATGTTACGTTACGCGAGTGATGCGTAGAAATGCCGCAGCGGCAGATTGACATGGCCCAGGCAACATTCAAAACGATGTAGCATATTTTTCAGTGGACGGCATTGGCTTTTGATAATTTATAATAAAACTTTTAGTGCCTCCATTGGCAGTTATATTTAAATTATACCGAAAGAAAAAAAAATGGGTCCTGGTTCAACAAGAAAGTCACCTATTAATTTTTTCACGGCAACAAATAAAAGCCAACAGAAGAAAAGAGTTGAAAGGGATTTCATCCGAGGGATAGCAAAACTAATAAGACTAAGTCAGCTACATAAAACGTCAACAGTACTAAGAGAGAAAACAATTATAAAAAGAACAGAAATGTACGCAGTAAAGTACTGGGATATACACTCTGCCGGAATCAGAAACGGGAGAAATGGAAGACTGAGAATATAAAGACCTCTAGAAGTGACACAAAAAGGCAAGCATAAACACTCCATACCACGACACAATGGGGTAATGAATCTCACAAACACCTGCTTTTCCTATTCTATATTCCTGTACGGTGCGTCATGGGGCTCTCGTTGCTGATAGACATAATTCATTCATTATTAGTTATAAGGTACAAGAAAAGTTTTTTTTTGCATTACGACATGTGTCGATATAGCCAGATACAAATTAAATATTTAATATTTTCATAACTAACTAATTTATCCCGACGACTTGTTCACTATTACCTAATAAAAACCCTACATCTAACCTATGTCACGTGGTGTCATGACTGAACTTTGGGATTATTGAATAGGGACACCCATAGGGTAGAGACTAACAGAAAAAGTACGACCACGGAAGGAAAAAAAATATAACAATAGGATAAAAACAAAGGAATGTATATCTAGCCTAATCTAAATGTCGATTTTAATGTCTGAGAAATTCGAGTATTATTATGTCATAGATATTTTTTTATTCAGAGCTAATAAATTACAGATATTATTAGGATGCAAAATATTCAGATTGCTTAATTTTTTATGGAATACATCGCTTTCCACTTTATACTTTAAGCACTCAAAAAATATATGATCCAAATCTGCAATGACATTGCAAGGATCGCACAAGTCTGTGTTCACAACTCCCATCTTCTTGAAGTGCGCCAGGTAGAACCCGTGGCCAAATTTTAGTCTATTTATTGTAGTTATTTCTCTAAATCTTTATTCCGGTAACAGGTAGGAATATATGGTTGAATAGTTGTGTAGCGAGTAGGATTTGTTATGCTATATTCTTTCCATAAGGTTCCTATTTCTTTTAATTTGTTTACTAACATTTTAATTTCAACAATACGCTGGTGAATAGTGTAGTTAATAGGTTGACTGTTAGCAATACTTTGAAGAACACATAGTGAATCCGATAAAATAGTGCATTGTTCACGTTCATTTTTTAGACGTATTCTAAGGCTTTGATGGTAGCCGTACCCTCGGCACTAGAAACAGAGATTGAGCTTATATGATCTGTGTATGCTTAAGATTGGTATAACATATACACAGCCAACACCGTCCAAATTTTTGGAAGCATCCGTATCCGCATCCGTGTCCACGGCAAAGCGGTATTATAGGTGTAAATGACAATTTTTTTGGATTAGAAACACAAATTGTATTGTGCTCTTGCTTCACCCAAAAACTATTTTTAGTATCTTGGACTTATAAATAAAAATCGCATCAGGTAAAGTGACTTTTCTGTGCGAAATATTAAAAAAAATTATTAGAAAAACTTGTTCAGAATTAAAAAATATGACGTTGTACCAAATTGCAAAACAAAAACATTTTTTTTTATTTATAAAATTTATTTTTTTTTTTATATTATAAATGTAATGATAATTTACCTACGATCACTACTGTAAATAGTAAAAAACACACTATCTGCCATCCATGTAAGTTGAATTTTACATATTGTAAACAAAACGCACTGTAAACAAATCGCACGGTAAACAAAACGCTGGGAACACGCAATTATAGGTGGCTTATGTCGCTGACAAGGGGTTTAAAAAAACAAACGCGCCTACGTAATTTTCAATTTTCAAACGCTGTCAAAACTGACATAATATTTGTTGAATAATATTGTTGACTAGTAAACTAAATCCAGATTTTACTAAATAAATGAATACATATGATCGTAGGTAAAGTATAGTACATAATTCGAGTTGTAAAGCAATTACGCACTCGTGGAAATACGCACTCGCCGCTACGCGGTATCGTGCGTAACATTTCCATTCGTGCGTAATATGCTTCTTACAACACTCATTACGTAATATACTATTAAATTCATTTATTCTACCAATGTTCCTCCATTTTATGTGACATCATTCTAAATCCAGTATGGCGTACGTCCCAAGATGGCGGATCGGCTTTTTAGTCACAACCCCCTTGATATGGGTATCGAATGAAAGGGTTTGATGAGTAAAATACGATAAACAATGTGAAGTCATTCTAATTCCAATATGGCGGACGTCCCAAGATGGCGGATCGGCTTTTTATAGTCTTGATATGGCTATCGAATGATAGGGTTTGATGAGTAAAATACTATAAACAATGCGACGTCATTCTAAATCCAGTATGGCGGACGTCCCAAAATGGCGGATCGGCTTTTTAGTCACAACCCCCTTGATATGGGTATCAAATGAAAGGGTTTGACGAGTAAAATACGATAAAGTGCGTGACGTCATTCTAAATTCAATATGGCGGACGTGGGAGAGCTGGTAAATGGGTGGGGAGAGGTGGGAAAGGGATGGGAAGAGGTGGGAAAGTGGTGGGATGAGGTGGGGAAGGGGTGGGATGAGGTGGGGAAGGGGTGGAACGAGGTGGGAAGGGATGGAAAGAGGTGGGAATGGGGTGGGATGAGGTGAGGAAGGGGTGGGAAGAGATGGGGAAGGAGTGAGAAGAGTGGAAAAGATAGGGAAGGGGTGGGAAGAGGTGAGGAAGAGGTGTGAGGGGTGCAAAGGAGTGGGAGGAGATGGGAATAGGCTGGAATGAGGTGGGACGGGGGTGGGAAGAGGTGGGAATAGGGTGGGAAGAGGCGGGGAAGAGGTGGGAAGGGGTGGGAAGAGGTGGGGAGAAGTGGGAAGTAGTGTTAGAGTGTGAGTGTGAGAAGATGGGAGTGGGATGGGGTGGATGGCGGTGGCAAATGAAAGGGTTTTGTCTGTCGGTAAAATAAGTAGACTAAAAAGTAAAAAATAAAATTATATAAAAAAAATATTTTTAAGAAAAAGCTTTTATTTGAAAAAACTACTAAAAATTAAAAATAATTTTTTTTAAATGTATACACCTGGATACCAAAAGCTTTGGGGGCGGTCAATTGATCAAAGTAACTATACTACCGCTATATGACCGCCCCCAAAGCTTTTGGTTTCCAGGTGTATACATTTAAAAAAAAAAAATTTACTTTTTAGTAGTTTTTTCAAATAAAAGCTTTTTCTTAAAAGTATTTTTTTTATATAATTTTATTAATCCAGTATTTATTGGTAATGTCAAATATATTTGCTTTGTGAATTTTGTCCATTAAAAGAGATTCTTTGTTTTTGGATTTTAGAATCATTTTTTCAGCCAATAGCTGACGTCTCAAATGTAATGGCGATTCCAGGCTTCTACTCTCAAAGCTGGGGTTGATTTAATTGCGCCTAAGCATAATATAAGTGCACGATTTTGTAAGTGATTTGCTAGCAAAGCCGTATACTACTATTCTATAATCTATTATTGATCTGATGTACGGATCTATAATATATAATGGTTGTGTGTGGATCTGCCCCTCACCACGTTACTCTAATCATTTTTAAAAAGTTTATACCCTTGATGTATCTGGTTAAAGTATGCTGTATATAAGACTGTCATGATAGTTTTTTATTTAAAATTATCTCCAGGTATTTAACTTTATTTAACATTAGTTATATTGGGAGTGTTGTCTCGTAAAAAAAGGTAACTACTAATTTCTCTGGAGACACCTGGAAACCATTTTCCATTAACCACTGCTAAATAAAAAGTGTTTGTTGTAGTTGACGTGTTATTAGTGTATAAAATAATATTTTTCTAACAATATATCATCACTTTAGATTTGTCTCTTATGCAGTTGTTGCACAGCACAGCTCCCAGGCAATTCAAAACAAAGCGATATAAATGTCTTACAAGAAACTATTAGAGTATTCACAGATCTATGAAATATTCACATCATGTCTCCAATCTCCATATCAAATGATTTTTAAGTCAAGTTTATTATTGTCATTTATATCATGTCAACTAACTCTATCGCGTTGCTTCCATTTTTCAGGCAAGCTACTGGTTATGAGCATTTAATATTCTCCAGGCGATGTCGGCTATTCTTTGAAGTTTCTTTTTAAAAAACTAGAAAGTATCACTGTAACTACGTCCCCACTATATTCCAATGTCATAATTTAGTGAAAAGGACAGCGCCAGCGCAGCGGTAGCCAGTATTTGTATCGCATGTTAATTTGCTATGCCTTTGTATAGTAATTTATAAAAAATTCAAATGAAGAGATTCTTTGATGACATGACTACCTCGTTAAACTTATTTGAATCAATCAAGTAGGTATATTACAACAAAACAAAAATTTTCAATAATCATCGAAAATACATGAAAAAAATGTCTTGTACAGAATATAGAAACTGCAATATCATTTAGATGAACATACTTTAACTTTTTTTTAAAAAAAGCTATAGAATGTTCACTCTAACTACATATCCACTGTATTCCAATGTCATAATCTAAGTAAAAAGACAACGGCATTCAGTATTTGTACCGCATGTTAGTTTCTTATGATTTTATATGTACAGGGTGGACCAAATTAGATGGAATTTGTGGTTTTCTCTAAAACTATGGCAGATAGACACAAACCAATACAGGTGTCCTAAGCTCGATATCCGAGGAACAAACAATGCCGCAAACCGCGGTCGTCTATCTTTTTCGACTACCGTGCTACAGAGCGTTTTTGGAAAATTTCTTATTTTTGGATGACTTCTATATCTCAATTGCCAAGTGTCGAATAAAAAATCGAGTAACACATTCTTAAGGCACTTTTTTTAATAGAATTCGTTGCTGATAAGAAAATTATGCATGCCTCAGTTTTCGAGATATATGTAGACATAACCTGTAGTTTTTTAAATAGAACACCCTGTAAATTATTTCATTATTCGATCACAACTTAAATTAGCTACCCAACGATATATCATATGTTAAATTTATCTTTAGAAAAAGTGGTTAATTTTCGATAAATTTAATATATTTTGTGGCCATGGAAAATTATTAACAACAACAACACTTCTTTTAATATAAAATAATTTTGAAAACTACAATAAATGATTGAATTGTCTTCCATTGACACTATGCGTATTTATTGCAGTTCTAATATTTATTGAGAAGGCCAAGGTAAAAAAAAGAAAATCAAAATAATCGTAAATGTCAAAAACTTATTTGTGAGTTAATTGTGAGTGAGCATTGAAAAATGGTTCAATTCAGTAATGGTGAAAAGTATGATATGATTAAGTGTTTTATAGAACACGGAGAAGATTCCAATTTAGCTTCCGAGCTTTAGTTTAATAGGTAAGTTATAGACAGCAAAACTTTGTGCCAAAAGTGCCGCCTAAACAATATTTTTAGATATCTAGAAAAGAGAGAGCCAGACATAAAAATATTCAAAAGGCTTCAACAAAATTTAATAGAGTTTGGATCATTTGTAAAACCTCGAGCAAAAATATA
This sequence comes from Rutpela maculata, assembly GCA_936432065.2. NCBI lineage: Eukaryota > Metazoa > Arthropoda > Insecta > Coleoptera > Cerambycidae > Rutpela > Rutpela maculata. The sequence goes on from OW386289.2 coordinate 47,125,310, forward strand.
TAATAAAGCAAGTGTAGAAAATATTGTTTTAGAAACTGTAAGAGAAAATCCTAATATATCGTCTCGGGAAATACAGGAAAATTTAGGAATCCCCAAAACAACTGCGTTGCGTTGCTTAAAAAAAAAATCAAACCCTCCAAAATTAGGATTAGTCACCATCTATACCCAAACGACTTTCAAAGGCGGCTCGATTTTTGTCAGTGGTTTTTGCGTTAGTACAATGAAGTGCCAGCATTTGAAGGAACAATTATATGGACAGACGAGGCCAATATAAGCAGTGCCGGAATTTTCAATCGGCATAATAACCACCATTGCGCTCATGAAAATCCGCACGTAACCGCTACAGTTAATCTTCAAAGACGATTTGGATTTGGTGTAGGGTGTGGTTTTATTAAATACCAAATAATAGGTCCTCATTTTTTTCACGGTAATTTGAATACCGAAAATTTTATTAACATTCTACGGCAAAAAGTAAAGCCCTTTGTAGACAATATGCCTGTAGGACAATTTCAGAGATTAATTTACCAACTTGATGGCGCCCCAGGTCATACATCAAATGATACACGAAATTATTTAAATGTTAAATTTGGGGAGGACTGGATAGGTATCTATATATCACTCAGGACTAGTTTATCTATGTTTAGTCAGCTAAGTTAACTAAATTGATAACTAACAATTAATTTAACTAACTGGACATTATTAAACAACAAAGTAGTTTGTCCACAGTGTAACAAATTTCACTTTCTTCCACTGCTCCATCTCAGACGACCCAAAATCACTGTGTAGTGCATTATTTTAGAGCTTGCTACATATGCTGTTGCTATTAGTCATGAGTAACACTCCAAATTTTTTGTGTTGAAACAACAACACTGGCACTGCTTGAAGTGTTAACACAAAGTATCAGCACAATTGTGTCATAACACAGTAAAATGGTTTCAAGTACGGTAAGTCATTGGCGCTCAGTATTGAAATGGCAACACAGCACTGTTTTATGACACGATGCGACACAACCTCAGCGTTTTTTTTCCAAAGGAAAGGTTAATGCAATCAATGTGCTTAATAAAAGAAATGATTTACAAGACATCGTGCAAACTTTTAGTAATGAAAAAGCTAGTCACGAAGAAATTGCAGAGGTAGGAGAGCGATTTGTTCTAGCTTTATACAACTCTACCTCCTCAGAAAAAGTCTAAATTTATACAGATTCATATCTTTTAACAAACTTGTTGGTAAAGAACAATACTGTAACAATATCAAAATTACCACCAACTTCTGCTGCTGCTCGGCAACACTCATATCGCGTTTTTTACCAAATTCAAACCTGGAAAAACGTTACGCTAGAAGCTACTGATTGGGGATGGAAAAAAGTCGGCGGTATATTAACTCCAACTATGACAACAAAAGAACCAACTCCCGAATCTGTTTTAACACTAATTTCTTGTTCATACAAATTAGAGTGCGAAAACAGGTGCAGTTGCAGATGAAGAGCAGGTTTACGTTACTCCACAATGTGTCACCATGCCACGTACAAGCATGCATGTGTGTCGAATCTATAGAAGATGACGAAGATTACTTAACGTAGGTAACCTTCTGATAATTAGTGGATTAGGCCTACCACGTAAAAAAAACACGCCAAATACTTTGCCTCTGGGGTGGCGTGGAAAAAAATACAATATGCTTCTTTAAAAATCGCGTTATTTTATAGGGGTGAGAAGGTGGAAAGGTACATTTATTATAATCTTAAGTGGAGTTTAGTAGCTACTGCTTTGGCGTTAAGCATTGAACTTTAAAGTAGATCAGAGTAAAGGTTAAAATTTATTGTGTTAACCGAAACCCTTATGTGCGCGCCTTATTTCCCACGGTACTAATAATTTTAGGGAAGAAAGTGTAGATACGTTTTTGATAGAGAATTTTATAAGGAATAATTTGTATATAGGAATTTTTATCAAAAAGTGTACCTTTTCCGAGATAATCTAGAAAACCTCAAAATTGGGATGGAATCGACGTCCTAGGGGATAAAGCACACTATTTAGGGGTGGATATTTTGGTATGTATGTATGGTATTTTGGTTTAGTAATTCCTATGCCATCCTTAACATTTCTACCAATTTTCAATACTGTATGAATTTTGTCCTATATAAATCGTTACATTACTGAACAATCAGACTTTGTACCAAGGTTAAGTGTGGCTAAATAGGTTCTAAATGACGGATTCTATCAGCCCCTAAACGGTTTGTATTGACCTGCATAACATCCTTAATGTAAACATAATCTAAAGCAAGATCTGTGTTCTATATAGCATTCTAATTTTTAAATTTATTACACCGTTTAGATGAAAGATATGGGATAATCCATCAACGGCTGTTGAATGAAAAACGGTGCGACGTATGAAAATACAGAAAGTTATATATTATTATATCTGTCTTTTTTGTTACTTTGTTTACTATTCTAGTGAACTATGAGTTAGCTTAGAAAGTTGTTATATATCATATGGATTGCACTCTCCTCATGTATCATTTATAATATGCCAGTTCTCATAGAAAGAGTAAGTCAAACATGTTACTTTGAATCGAAAAGTTTCGCAATTTTGCAGACAGCGATAAATCATTTTATCGAATATCCCGAATGAGAATACTGTTAGGTACTGGAAATGTTTTGAAACCCAATATTGCATATAAATCATTTACAATAATAATTAATAATTTACCTTTATTTTATCCTCGGCGGAGTTTAGCTAAGAGTTATTCAAACTCAACCGAGCTTAACAACTACATGATATTAATAACAAAAAAAAATCTTACTATCTATAACTAATTGAAAATATTAAATGTATTCATTAAGTTGCAAAAATTACATCTAGATTAATTGAGCAGTTTCTATAACATAAAACTAATCTAATTAAAATAAAAATAAATCTGATTACTAATGTATGTAATGTATGTATATATACAAAATCAAAGAGAAAAGGAAATAATTACCTCTTTTATTGTTTTTGTAACAAATAATCAAATAGTTTAACTTTAAAAGTTTTTGCAGATAACAGACTATTGTTTAGGGTGATTGGAAAATTATTAAAAATATTGGCTGCAGAATATGAGAAAGATCGTCTATGATGATGTTCTATATTTTGGTATATTCAAATTGTAATTAATTCTTAAATTGGTATTAAGAAGTGTAAATTCACTTTTCTCTTTAAGATAATATGGAACATTGGTCTTTAATGTTTCAAATAAAAACATATCAAAATTATGTATTTGTCTGTTTTTTATATTCAACCATTTTAACTTTTCAGTTCATGCGATACATGGTCAAAGGAACGTAAATTGTAAATAAACCTAAAGCAGGTGTTTGGAATTTTTTGCAGTCTATAATGGTTTATTTGATCCAAACTGAAACCATATACTATATCTCTGTAATTCAGATGTGATAGAACAAGGGTAATGATAATGATTATTACGAGATAAATGACACAATGACATATAAACATCCGTGTATAATTTTAGAAATATGTGCCCTAAATCTAAGCTCATTATCGAAAACGATGCCTATCTTAAGGCCGTTGTCATTCCCTCATCCACAGCAGTATTAATATCATGCTGCACTTTTAGTAGTACGGTGACAGAACTATATACCCAGCGAAAGCCAGACTGGTATTTCTCTAGTAAATTATTATTATTCATAAAAAATTGGTGTAGTATTTTTTTCAAACAATTTGGATAAAATAGGGAGCAAGCTAATTGGTCGTAGATCTGAGAATGACTCCGGCTGACTAACCTTGGGCAAGGGAAGTACTACAGCTTTCTTCCATGTCCCTGGAAAGTTTCCACTAGCAATGCAAAATTTAAATATATGACAAAAATGTGGAACCATGAAAGGACAGCAGATATTTACCATTTGATGAATTAATACTTCATATCCAGAACAGTTTGACTTTAAACTTTTTAATGCAATGAATATATCATTTTCGGTTATTTCATGAAATGTAAAAAACTATCACCTAGCATACTGTTATATTTATTAATAGTCTGTAATGAATTTGGTAGATTAAAGTTCATACCAGAGGCAAAAAAAGTTATTTATTGCTCATTTTTTGTGGTAGGTCCAAATTTCTAGCTTTAGAATGAATATTAAGTCGGTCAAGAGTATATTAATTGTTTTGAATTAACTGTTTTACAAATACTCTTTAGGTGGACCAGCTTTTCTTGCCTGATAGCATTAACAACATAATTCCTCATGATTTCATAAGCCTCCCAATCATTTGGCCGTTTGGTTTTCTTATATTTGGTTAGTAATTTACTACGTTCCCGAATCACGATTTTGATGACATCGGTTATCCACTGAGCCTTAGATTTGCTTATTTTAACTGTTGTGATGGGGGTGCGTGTATACCAATACTAACTTTTGACTCGACCTCCACATTATATATTAGTTGCCGTATTAGTAATATTAACAAGAAGAAGTTGCAGTCGGGCGTGGCCGACTGGGATCAAGTACATAGCTAATATATCTTTTATTTTTATTGATCAAACTAACCAGAAAACCGAATGGCAGAAGGCAAAGGGAACGCCTTCGAAAACATTGGCTGAGCTGTGTTCCTAACAAACAACCGAGACAATGGCGTGTTGCCGCCGGCCGTGCTGTACAGTGAACGGAAGCCAAGTAGAATAAGTTCATGGCTCACAATATGTTTGGCAAGATGTAAATAAGAAGAAGTTCCTGGCGGCAGAGCAAAACAGACTCCCGGCCGGCACTAAGAGAATGCGCCAAGACGATGACCTGCAGGACGAGTGGGGCGAACTCAAAAGAGCGATATTCAAGTTAACAAATGCCACAAAGGAAATGAATGATCTGATTAAAGCCATTCCAAATACAAAAATGGAAATAAAAAAGAAGGCGGTAGAACTGGGTCAGCTGGCATCGGGGCTCAGCCAGAAATACAAACTAGTTGGTACCCTCTCAAGAGGAGAGAAAGCACCTAAAACAACCAAAGCAGACCAAATAGGGGGCACGTGCGAAGGAAGGCCTAACCAAACAACAACAAGCTGCCAGACCACCGAAGGGAATAACTCCGAGGAAGGAGGGACCTCCAGGACACCGGATATGTTAGAGGCCGCCACCCAGACAGAGCCTACAGGCAAAAGGCGAAAGGATGAAGAGAGAGCAAATAAGGTGGTGGAAATAAGGGAAGCCATAGAAAAGGGTATTGATTACCCCCAACTATTGGACCTGTCCAAATCCGAATGGCCCGAGGAAGCCTTTAGGAAGGTTTATGTGCAAGAAGGCAGCCCGATGTGGGGAGAGGCAGAATATGATCTAGGGTTGATCGTGGATGCAGAGGATAACGATAGAGGGATTGCCAGGAGGGCAAGGGAATCATGCCCTATCTCGAAGGAACTGCTAACAGCGGGACTAACCCCCGGGGAGGTGGTATTCGGGGCAATGGATACAAACATAGTTTTAAACAACAACAAACAGAAGAAGGGATCCGGTGCCACTTTTATTCTACCAATGAAAGTGGACGACGACAAAAGTTGGAACCAAGAGGTACTATTCAAAATGATGATACAGTGCGCGGCCATCGTAGAGAGTATGAATCGGAAGAAGATTTGTCTCATCGCACAGGAGGGATGCGATAGAAAAATACTAAGAAACTTCGCTGAAGTAGCCTTCGCGAAGTCCAAGGCAGAAGTAAAAATCCTGAAGCCAAAGGAGAGAGCGAGTAAAAAAACCCCGGGGGACACGAAGCCGCCTAAACCTAAGTCGTCAGGCATTGTTGTAAAAGCAAATGGCAAGACATATGCGGACCTGCTCCGCGAAGTGAAGAACAAAGTTGATGTTGACTCCCTTCAGGTTAACATCAAAAATATGAGGAGAACGGCCAAAGGCGACCTATTAGTGGTTGTGGACGGTGGGGAAGAAAAAACAGGTGCTTTCAGGAAAGAGTTACAAGAGAAACTCGAGAACAGCAAAGTTGAGACGAAGAGGGCAAACACTACCCTCCTCGTCCAGGATATCGACGCTACCGCTACCCTGGAGGAGGTCAGGGTAGCCCTGATGACAAAGGCAGGGACTTCTGACAAGGAGCTAATAGAAATTAAGTCCTTGAGGGAGAACTCCTATGGGACTCAAACCGCGATAGTACTCGCAGAGAAGAGAGCGGCAAACGCCCTACTGAAAGCTGAAAAAATCAGGATAGGGTGGGTACACTGCAAGATACGCCAAAGAGTCAACATCCTAAGATGCTTTAGGTGCCTAGAATTCGGACATAAGGCGAAAGAATGTACAGGGGTAGACAGAAGCGCGGAATGCCTGAAGTGTGGAAAAACCGACCATAAAGCAAAAGAATGCACAAACAAAGAGTTTTACACATCCTGCAAAAGGGAGGGCCACAGAGCAGACTCAATGAAATGTCCTCAATTTAAGAAAATTGTGGACGAAAGAGGAAGAAAGGGTGGAGGACCTTAAGAATCATCCAAATATTAGTACAAACAAAAGTATAAAAATATTGCAGGCCAACCTGCAACGGAAACCGCGAGCACATGACATGGCTTACGCGGTAGCCAGGAAGGATGAAATAGACGTGATCGTGGTTTCGGAGCCAAATAAAAACATTGTAAAAGGCAAAAGATGGATAACCGATCAAAAATCCGACGTAGGAGTATACCTCATGAATAGGAATATAGAAGTGAGGAAAGTTTATAGGGCGGCTGGCTATGTGGCCATTGACATTAAGGTGGGTGTCCTAGTGTGCTGTTACGCCTCGCCTAACGCACGGCACGAAGAGTTTCGGGAGTTCATAGATAATATGATGAACGAAACCGCGGATTGGTCGGGAGAAAAAATCATCATGGGCGACCTCAACGTGAAATCTCCGCAGTGGGGCTCCCCTATCTCTGATAGCAGGGGACAGTATCTCTGTGATTGGTTGGCAGTACTTAATATGGTCGTGCTTAATAACGGAGCAACCCCTACATGGACCAGAGGGGACCAGGCAAGCTTTATTGACGTGACGTGCTCAACCCAGGGGATTGCTAGCAAAGTAACTGACTGGCAAGTCCTAATGGAAGAGTCGCTGAGCGACCATAGGTTTATTCGCTTTAGTATAGAGGCCCCTAATACACGGTGAAAAGAAAGTGGTAGAAGTAAACCTCTGATGAACCGAGCAAAATTCAGGGAGGCATTCAGAAGGGATCTAGAGAATCAGGTAGACCAAAGACCTTCGTTAGATACGACCACAAGACAGATTCAAAGAGCGTACCGAAGCAGCTTGGTAAAACGCAACAGAACTCCTGCAAGGCTACCATATTGGTGGTCAGAGGAGATTGAGGCGGCGCGGGAGGAGTGTATTGAGGCCAGGAGAAGGGCCACCAGAAGCAGGGCCAGAGGTGCGCCTGACGAGGAGAGAGGGAGATTACAGCAATCGTATAAGGCAGCCAAGCTCACTTTGGGGAAGTTGATCAGGACTTCCAAAAGAAGCCACTGGAATGCGCTATGCACGGAACTTGATAACGACATATGGGGAAACGGGTACAAAATCGCCATGAAGGAACTCAAGGGCACGGATACTCCATACGACCTGACGGAGGAAAAGAAGATAGAGATTGCGGCACAGCTCTTTCCGTACAGAGCTGATCAATGGCCAGCTGAAGCCTATGAACCTCTCGAGATCCCCCCCTTTAGCGAGAAGGAGATAAACAATGCAATAAGCAACCTCAAGAAAGGGAAAAGCCCAGGTCCAGATGGAATTCCAGTCGAGGCCCTAATAGAAGTTGCGAAAGTAGCACCAAGACTTCTAAGGAATATTGTAAATGACTTCCTCAGGGAAGGAATGTTCCCAGAGGAATGAAAAACAGCCCGCCTGGTCCTTATATGGAAAGGAAAGCTACCGTTCGATAGCCCTAGTGCGCAGAGGCCGATTTGCTTAATTAACACCTTAGCTAAACTCTTTGAAGGACTTATAAGAGATAGATTGGCGGATAGCATAGATGGAGGGGAGGGGCTCGCGGAAAACCAGTATGGATTCCGCAAAGGCAGATCCACCGTCCAAGCAGCCGAGCATATCTACAACCTGGCTAGAACCACAAGACGCAAATTGTGTGCACTCATCACACTGGACATTAGAAATGCGTTCAACTCGGCTGCTTGGAGTGCCATCATCACGGAGTTGAGAAGAAGACGGATTCCTAAATACCTAATAAAACTGATCGAGGACTATTTCTCAAACCGGAAGATACAGGTGGCTGGGAGGAAAATAGACATGACAACGGGAGTACCCCAAGGATCAGTGTTGGGACCCCTGTTGTGGAATATCATGTACGATGGAGTGGCGAGACTCAACCTCGCGAGGGAGTCAAGATCGATAGCTTTCGCAGACGATCTTGCCATTATGATATTTGCGGACGATGAAGCCACCCTGATGTCCAGAGCAAATGAGTCACTAAGGAGAGTGGATGCCTGGCTAACAGAACACGAACTGGCACTTGCCCCTGAGAAAACTGAGGCAATCGTATTAAGGGGATATAGAAGGAAGCAAACCCTCGAGTTCAGGGTACAAGATGTGAAAATACGCCCTGGGAGAACCTTGAAATACTTGGGTATCCTCTTTGATGTCCGAAGAAGCTTCGGCGAACATATAAAGATGGTCTGTGGTAAGGCAGACGCTAGGGCGGGCGCGTTATCTAGGATACTGCCCAATATAGGAGGTCCCAGCAGTATGAAAAGGATGGTGTTCTATAATGTCGTACAATAGACCCTATTGTACGCTGCCCCGTTGTGGCACGGAGTGATCAGGATCGGAAGGTATAAAGCAATGTTAGAAAAAGTGCAAAGAAGAATGCTATTAAGAGTGGCCTCAGGATATAAGACGGCCTCAACCAGGGCTCTCCAAGTCATCACGGGAATCCTGCCGATCGATTTACTGGTAGCAGAACGAACAGCCATATACCACTCGGGTGAGGGGCACCTCTTGGCTAACAGAAAGCAGGAAAGACTGCAATCGTGGGAGAAGTGGCAGGTGATCTGGGATCAGGAGCAAACGGTCGCCCAGTGGACCAAGAAGCTAATCCCTCAGCTTAAGCCATGGCTGGATTGCGAGTTCAGACAGACGGACTACTTCCTGACACAATTTTTATCGGGACATGGAGCTTTTAGGAAATACACCATAAGAATTGGTAAAACACTGGACGCTATGTGCGCATACTGCCACGAGGAGGAAGACACAGTGGAGCACACGATCTTCCAGTGTCCTAGATGGGATGAGCACAGGCGAATGGTATACACAGAACTAGATGTTGAATTGACGACAAACAACATAATTAGCGTGATGACTACCAACAGGAGAAACTGGAGGACAGTCAATAATATGGTAAGGAATATTATGTCTAGAAAGGAGTCAGACGAGAGACAGAGACAGAGAGCTCCGTGAGTGTAGAAGTTGACTGTGTGCAGCTTGAACAAGTGCCGAATTCTAGATGATGTATTCATGGTAAATCCTGCCCCCCGATGTATGTCTCACCGACGTCCCAGGGAGCAGGAGGAAGAAAGGGAGGGGTTTTAGCTGGGTTAAAGTCCCCGCACTACCCGCCGTGATAGATCCTAAGCGGCGGGTGTCATTGAGATTTCCCCTCTAACGAAAAAAAAAAAAAAAAAAAAAAAAGTAGCATGTAAGCATATCTCCGACAGGAAAGACCAAAGTAAAAATCCAAGATGTGTTTGATATCTTGGAAGTAAAAGCAGAGACTGACAAGCTAGCAAGAAAAGGACCGCCAACTCCACATATTTTCCCAGAATCGGCCCTGGAAGTGCCTAAAACTACAGTACTGAAACATCCCGTACCTGGATACGTTATTTAAAAAAAAAATTTCCTAAGTTATTAATCTAAATTTACTTAATTCTATACAAAATTCAATAAGAATTAAAAAGTATTCCATGCATAATTTTACTCGAAATTTTCTTTTTCTTTTTTTCTAATAAATACGTAAATATTCAGTCCAGTATTTAGGGAAATAATATTTCATACAATATATTGCTATTACCACATCGACGTTAAAGTTGAGTCTCAAGCGAGAAGGTATTCCAAGAATGTGTTAAATAAATAAACAAATCAGAAACGTAAGCAATAGAAGACCATATTCGTAATCTAGTCAGAGTGGAAATCCTCTCAAATGTGTGATCATCTCTTGGTAACTGGCTAATCTATAACTACTTAGGGAAGATAAGTGATGCCTGTATAGGCAACTGCTCATTTTTTATCCAAATATAATTTTGAGATTTTAATTATTTTAAACTGAAAATAACAGTTCATTTTATTCTAATTTACAATCATATTATCTGGACGAGAAGTGGTGTCTGTACAGGCAACTGCTCGGTTTTTCTGTTCAATTTCATTTTAAGATTTGCATTATTTTAAAGCCAAGATTTGATGTCTGCAGAAACAACTGCGTATTTGTTATCCAGATTTCACTTTCAGATTTCATCAAAACGGAAGACAAAGTCTGAAGTCACTTGTCCGTTCCTTCAGTCAAATATTTCTAATTATCGTTCAGTTAATTTTCTGAGATATTTATTAAATTAACTTTTTAAGCACGAACTTCAAGTTTCTCTTCACACAAACCGTTAAATATGGAGACAAACTACGAGATTATTCTGGACACTGGGAAGAGGAAATACTAGTAGTATAACAATATATGAAATACTGTTTATTTAAATATCAGTAAAGCAACCGACTTTATATCTTCGGCGGCGCAATTGCGACAATACTGTGGTATTTTTTTGATTATGAGTAGCTGATTTATTTATATTAGATAGGTTTATTTCACCTTTACAGCTAATTATATTCAGAATTAACTTACTATTTTATTTGATTATTGAATGGGAAGAATGGAAGTTTTCTTTGGGTTTTAAAATATGATTACAACGATTGTTGTTATAATCCGGACAATGTTCAGCTTAGCTATACCAACGATACTTGCACACCCTTGATGTCTTTAACTTTAGACTTGCCAATTATTTACTTTCGCAAGATTCTGCGTTACAGAGTTCTTAATTGCCATCTATTTGGGTACAACCGGAACATATTTGTCATTTACATGTGATAAGATCTGAAAACAGCTCTTTGTTATATTTTCGAAAGGCAATTACAAGATTTTGTTGGTTGTTACCTCATCTAGAAATACATCAGGTGTTAAATTTGATATCCACTGATCTCGGCCAAGTGCACTTGTAACTAGCCATACTACGAATCTTCGAAACACCGAAACCAAACCTATGACAGTTGTCGTGATAATTATACAGGATTTTGTTGATTGCCCTTTTATCATATCACTACTAGGAGATTTCCCGAGTTTTGTGTCAGAGTTTACGCATGCTGAATAAATATTTTAGAGTAATGATTATTGTCATTGTAAGCAATTTATTTTATTGTTTGATTATTCTACGGAAATAATTGTGATGAGTTTTCACAAACAGTGCTTTCCATTATTTTTCTACGTGGCTCTTGTCCAACGAATGATTAATTGAAACTTACTGTAAATTGTTTTGACTATTATCCCAACATATATTTGTATTCTCTTCATGTAAAATGTGGCAGTTATCCTCGTGTATTCTATACTAATGAATATGACGATATGACGAAATAAATGTATTTTCCTTCAACATTATACTTTTTTCAGGAAAAAGAGCTTAAATAAAATTATAATTATTTAGACAAATAAACAGACTACAAATAAAATTGTAATCGCAGTGAAATATTCATTAAGTAAATTATAAACAAATAAAAAGTAAAAAGAATTATTAAATGGATGTTTCTAAAATTAGGTAAATTAGGTAAATAAATTAAATCAGTAATCAGAAACAAGTAATATCAAACTTTAAAAAGAATATGTTCAATAAAATTACTATCAGAAGGTAAATTTGGATCCTACTTTTATAAATCTAGACGATCACGTAAACTGCCTTTGTGTATTTTTTTATCCCCCATCAAAAGAGAGAGAGATAAATATACTACTAGGGTTGGTGCTGTTTCAGTACAGTGCCAAATGAGGGAGTGGGTCAAAAATCAGCACAAAGAATTCTGGGACAAACAACTGGATACCAACATGGAAAAATCTTGATCAACGGACCATCTCAAAAGAAGACCGAAGAATAGCTGTTACTAAGCAAGAATCAGCTCCGCATAGTTACTGTCATTCTAACAGAGCATTGTGCCCTGAAAGGAAACCTACACAGAATGGGAATGTTCGACGGGGACCTAAGATGCAGACATTGTAATATGGCAGACGACTACTACTACTACATCATGTGCGACTGTGAGGCTGTGGATCACAGAAGACAGGCAATATATGGACAACCATGACTGAGTCCAGAAGAGTATGAAACCACACCAGCGATGGGGCTGTATAAGCTAGTGTAAGGGACCAAAGTACTAGAAAGGGTATCATAAAGCAAATGGGAGAATGTCACAGTAAGCTCAAGCGGCTGCAGTGATTTCGAAAACAAAATTTAGACGGCTCCCAAACAAAAAAAAGAAGAGGATATAAAATAACTGTTTAGCTATTGAGAAATTTCCTTGCATACTATGGTATTAGAAAATGTCCTTCTTGTATCTTGACAAAATCTTAATTTTAACGTCATTACATGATCTGACCTTAGAAAAATCTACGTAAAACTATCCGTGAATGACCTTGTTATTTGTTGGTCGTGGTAGAAAACTTTAATACCACAGTCTCTTCGTAGCACAGAGATAAATTCTGGTTAAAAAATGAGTCTATGGATCTCCTGCAGCGTCGAATTATCTGTGTCAGCCGCACGTTTCAAGAGATGCCATAAATTTGCCTTTGGATATCGTACTACATTTCAGCTCCGAGGAACTGCGGTTTGGTCAATGTCTGTGAGGCGTCTGATGAATCAACAAAATACATTGATAGATCACTCGCATGATCTGACTCCAATGAATCCTTTTATATCGATTTGTATAGTGGTACGCTAAAAATTATCAATAAAACACGCTAGAAAGCAATGGAAAACTAATTGATTCGATCTAACCCCCATGAACTTAACTACCTTGACCCGCATGTAGACATACTGAAATGATCGATAAAACATGGGAATTCAAACTGACCCGATTTAATCCCAATCAACCTGTTTTTATCAGCCCATATACGAAATCACCATAATTTAAAAAATGATCGGTAAAACATCGTGGAAAACATTGAAATGCAAAATTGATATGATTTAATCTGAAAGGACTTAATGGGGATTTTTTTTTATTTCATTAAAGTGTGTGCTTATGTATAAAAACACGCCACACCGAATATCAACTCTTAAATCGCAGTACGTACTTTGCAATAAATAATTAAAGTTGAGATCCTCGCCACTCCTCACGAAAAGCACTGTGACGTCAGATCGAGAGGGCTAGTCTCATTTGGTGTCCCACAGATGGCGTCTTCACCCTAATTAATAGACTGGGCGGCGGTTGGCTTTGAGACGTCCGCATATTCGGTCATAAGTCTTTTGTTTTTTATGTTAGAGAAAAAATAAAAAAAGTGTCGGAAAGCACAATCAATTCTTTTTACATAAGCTGTCTACAAATTTTTCGAAAAAAACGATAATTATCGAGATATTCGAGGAAATGTAGGAAATTACACGTTTTCCTATAGGGTGTATGTAAATCTTAAAAAAATATTTTTTCTCAGAAACCTGTTTCGAAGGGCCGAGATTAACGGAGCGTCAAAGTAGTACATGATGTTAAGTGAAGATCGTATATGAGATCGATTTCAGTTAATTACCGATTATTAATTACGGTGACAAAATGGAAATATTTTACCAAATCCCGCCCCCTCTAATTCCTTCATTTTTGTCGGAATTCAAAAAATTAAAAGAGTTTTAGCAAATTTAATTTTATTTAAATTAGCTAGAATAGTCTTTTGGCGTAGGAGCCAAGATTAAAAAGTTGCCAACTGTAGAAGCTCAAAATTTGCGATTTTTTACCGTACATGGCCGACATTTCAGTAGTTATCTCCGAAACGAAAAAAAAAAAAAATCAAAATTCTGATGGCAGCAAAAGATTCGTAGTGAAAAATACTCATTTGACTTTATTTTTTATTTCGAGCTAACTCCCAGCGTTTCGGAGACATTTGCGAAAAATAGCAAAAAATAGCTTACATTTCGAAGCCGAAACAATTGCAGAAACATGCACTCTTAACACGTTCATATTTTTCGAAAAACACCATTGATACGGCCATACGATGTCGCGACGTAAAGAGAAAGTCTTCCAGATAAACCTGATCGTAAATTGCACTCAAAAGTAGCACCTTGTGACATTTCAGAACGAATACGTTTAAATTTTAGGTTAGGTTGTGTTCACTGCTAGTTATTCCTGACAAATGCGCATGCGCATGCGGACTATCAAAGCCAAAGCAGAATCGGTGTCGCTTGACGCCGCCATTCGACCTTCTCGATCTGACGTCACGTTTCAGGAGTGGGTAAAATCGGGCAGATTTTAATCGCTTTTATTTCTAGAAGAGATTTTCTTTTTTTAATTTTTTTGTATTTTTGTATATACAAAATTTTTTCGTTGTGAGTGACGATAGAAAATCTGGATATGGAAGTAGGGGTTCCCTACGCGGTTTTTCCACTGCAAATAATTTATACGACGTAAATGAAAGAAAAATATGGAGGACTGCTAAAAAGATTGCTATCTTCACTCCGCCAAATTTTTATGCTTGTTGTGACGTTCAAACCCTCATAACTTGAAAAGCAGTTATAGCCGAGACTTGTGCCCATGAGAACTTTTGCTCAGAAAATCAAAAACTACAACATATCTAAATTTCAGAAAATTCAGCTGAGAGCCAATTTCTATAAGGTTTGTGGGAGGTCCATTAATTCTCTACAACTTTGTCCCTACAGGTTTTTTTCACAGCGCTTACCATATTGGCAGCGTTTTCATTTTAATGTAGGTATTGTTTTCTAAGTATATGTAGATATATATATTGTTAGCAATATTGGAGCCGCATTTTGAATACTGCAATTTTTTGAATTTTCTGGAGGTCGAAAAGGTAAGCACTACCTCCATGCCAAATTTCAAGTTCCTAACTCATAGGGCAGTATACTCATACAATTCACCGGATAGATAAATAGAGGTAAAAAGTTTCTTACACTGTGTTTTATATAAAAGTATACTGTATACATGTTAGATCACGGTTCACATGAATGACTTTTTAAAAAAGATTTATTTATTTAATGGAGCCAACGTTGGCTCTTGGAAAAGGAATAATACAATAATTAGAAGTGTTTCATTCTAAGTGAGTTTAATAACTGACTTCACAAAGCATGTCTAGTCGTATTTATAACATACAGAACCTGAGTAAGCAAAATATAGAACAAAGGAAATGCAATTCGATAGTCAGCATAAAATGTGAGAAACAAAGGTGAAATATAATATCTCTAAGATAAGCGATTAATAAGAGAAGTCGTTATCATGTAATATGATATACATGTGGAGGTTTGTTATGACTAAGTCTTTATAATAAGCGTATAATTTTATATAACAACTTCCCCCTTAATAAAAAGTTGATGTTATGCAGCAACTTTTGAAAATTGTTAGAAACGTTAAACAATGTTGAATGAATACAAAGCAAAATAATAAAATACATAAAGTTAAAATTGGTAAATGATAATAATATTAAGTGAGTAATACATTACATAAATGTAATAAGAATAAAATACAATGGTCTAAATTAATAGACAAGGGTAAAACTCCACATATGAAAGTCTATGTTAACTCGATGTCCTCTTCTTCTTGAGGTTTAATACCGGGTCGCTTTCTTGGAGGGATAAGTCTAGGAAATTTGGTGAATACTCTGCTTCGCTCTGAAGGAGGTGAAGGAGGGTTGTCCGTTGAGGGTTGGATTCGCAATGCTCTACATCTTCTTCTTCTGCATTTACAAGTTATGTAAAGTATAACTAACAGGATGATGAGAGTGATTATGAAATACGTGAACCAAGATACGTGTTTGGTCACAAAAGGCTCGTTTATGAGGTCATCCAGGTCTTTGGAATATTGGTCCAATTTGGTTTTTGCAATATCTAGATCTTCTACGTCGAGATTGTTTAATTTGAGTGGTTTTAATTTTGGAATTTCGATTTTGTCGGGCATGTCATTACAGCATTCAAAAGGAATTTGGATAGGATGTGAATTGTCCTTAATTTCGGAGAGAGTCTTTGGCACTGGCTTGTATTCGAGTAATGCCTGCATAGGCGTAATATCCTGGTTGTAGTTTCATGATGGAATTTTTGTTGATTAACTCTGTCGTGGATTCTCTCTTTGGATAGTTGATGCTGATGTGAAGTGGTTCGGAATTAATTACTAGCCATGTGTTGTCTTCAAGTTCTTGGACGTTGTATCCCTGACTAATAATGAAGGAAGTTTGACAGTTCTCTGGAAGTTTCGGCAACGGTTTTAGTATTCTGGCTTCACATATGGCATTTTGGTCGATAGGATAGGCAAACAGGTTCGAACATAGTTTGGTTCCAAAATAAAGAGGTTTGCATTCTTTCAAATTTTGTATAGGTATGTACATTAAAGAATCATCGTCTCTCGCGATATACTTTTGTGAAATAAATAAAATGTAATGCAGACCAGTTCTGTTATCAAGCATCGGGATAGGATATAGGCGATAGGTGTTATAATTTTGGGGTTCAACAAGTGGTATTGTTAAAACAAATACTAAGTTAGAATCCATTTGAAACGCTTGTAATTCAACAATATCCAAATACTTAGCAACTGCCGATAATTTAATGGGGAGAGGCAAATTGTTCCTTCGTAAGCTCTGTGAAATTTCTTGTAATGCTGTTACCAAATGATTAGGGGTTATGTTTGAAGTGTGAATTATTCCTAATCTGGCAAATGTTATTAAATTCAAAATGTCGTTCAAATTATCTTCGTTATACAGATAGCTCGTCATTAGTTGTTCGGAAATGTATATGAATTTTAGTTTTATGTGAGCAGCCTCGATAGCTTGAGTCATGGTTTGAATTGTGTGTTCGATTTCTTCGAGATCTTTGTTAAACGTTTCCTCGTCAATTTGTAATTTTTGTATAGTCGAGTTGAAGTTTTTAATAACAGAAATTGTAACTGAAATTTGATTTTTGATTAAGTTTTCCAATTGATGTTCGTCGTTATTTAGTTTATTCATACAATTAGTATAGTACTGGCCATCTTCAGCATCTAAGTTTCCAGTTATGGATTTGAATATTGTACCGATACCGTTAAATATTCCTCGTTTATATCTTTTTGTGTCTGAAAAGATTTCGTCAAATTTTGTTTTTATAGAGTTGGATATTTGTGTCAAAAGGTTAAAGTCTGTTTTAATTTCACTCGTAAAAATAATTGACTTGTGATCACCATTATTGAGAGTGTACAAGATTCTGTCTAAGATATTTTGATTTTTGTCAAAAGCTATTTTGAGGGATGAAATGTTTTTATGCACTAGCAGAGTCCATTTGTCATTTGTCACCACGATGTCCGTGTCTTGGTGGTAGTATACACCAACAGTATTATTGATCGGGGTAATTTTGTATTGACAGAGTGCTGATCCGAACAGCAGGAGAAACCTGAAAATAAATTTAATTTTCAGTATATGGTTTCATTCTATCAAAGTTTACTTTAGTTTCTTGTTTTGTTTCGAGATTTAATAGGGTAGCAGAATTTTGGAAAATTTCTTTTATTTTAAAAGGACCGTTAAATTTGTTTTGTAGTTTGTTCTTAATTTGTGATTCTTTTACATAAACTAAGTCACCTATTTTGTACTCGGGGCGTTTTTGGGGAACATTTTTGTCGAAACGAACCTTTGCTTTCTCTTTTTGAGATTGTGTTCGACTGCGGGCGATTTTATAATAGTGAGATATTCTATTGTTTAAATCTTTAACGTATTTAGTTATTAATTCTTTTTGGTTGTACAAAGTTTCGGGTGGTCTGTTAGATGTATGACCAAAGATAAGTTCATATGGGGTAAAACCGTGTGTTTTATTTACTGAATTGTTATAGCATATTACTGCATATGGTAAAATTGTGAAAGGATGTTCGTTCGGGTTTTCAGTTTTATGAATTCTTATCATTTCAGCTAGAGTAGCATGAAATCTTTCTATGGATCCGTTCGATTGGGGATGTCCTGCGCTTGAATAAGTTAATTTTATGTCGTAGAGGGTGCAGAGATCTTTGAGCAAGCGGTTGTCAATGTTTGTTTACGATTTTGAGTATTTTAAATTAATTTTATTTTTTGGGCAAGTTCCCTATTATAACGATCTGTATGCAGACGTACTGAAAATTATCGATAAAACGCCATTGAAAGCAATAGAACTCACTCCGATCCGATTAGACTCCAATAGATCTACTTTTATCGACTTATCCAAAATCTCCATAATCTAAATAATTACCTATTGACAAACCATCATATAATCCAGTGAAGCACAAACTAGCCTGGTCATACTCCAATTAATCTAATTTCATTAACCTATCTGAAACCACCATATTTACAAAATTTTCAACTTGAGACCATGGAAAGCAGTGGAATACAAATTGACCTGAATTAACCCCAATCGACTACTTTCATCAGCCATTATCCCAAATCACCATAATTTAAAAAACACCGTAGAAAGGAGTGGGAAACAAATTAACTCGATCTAACCCCAATGGATTTAATTAAATCGATCTGTGTGCAGACGTACGAAATATTATCGGTAAGACACCACAGAAAGCAGAGGAACACAATCTAACCCAATTTGTCCATAATTAGTCAATTTATGTCACTAAAAGTTTTTATTAGGTTTTTCTACAGAATATTATTTTCTTCCAGCGTTTTTTTATTTATTTTTCTGATGAGACCACCTTATATATCGTTTTTCACTAGTATTACGTTTTTTTTTTAGGTAGTCCATTTTGAATATTTTTCACTGAAAGCATGTGAGGGTTTGTGATGAATTTGTCAACTTATAGTGTGAAATTAGCTATCACTATATGCTTCTAAAATATATCCAAAGTCAAAGATATAAACATGCTTGAATTCCAAAGTTACATTTTTCTGGAGATCACTTTGTTGGTCCAAAGTTTTTTTTTTTCAGTACTATATTTTTACCAGGAATAAATTGGCATGTTATTATGACACGGACGAATTGGAACCCTCCCTCCTCCGAGATCGAATTAAAAGGAATCTCCATGCCAAGTTTAAATGTACAAATGTAAGTGTGGCAAATTGGTTCTAAATGACATATTCTATCAGCTCCTGAAAGGTTTGTATCGACCTGTATAGCAAGCACCCTGTATACTAAGAAATTTTTTATTTAGTTAAATTGAAATAGACACATTTATTGTATGTAATTGTTATCGTTAAAACCAAATAAACTCATAATGTCGATATAAAACCCCTCTAAGACAATATAATAATACCAAAATAACTGGAATAGCAAGAATCTCAGAAAATACAATTTCCATCTTAAAATTGGGTTTCCTCTCCTTACTTCTTCCAAAATGAAATTGAGAAAACCAATATAGTCGACTAATAACCTCGAGTCGATAATTTGTAGACTTCAATAAAATTCACTTTAGGATAAAACTTCTTGTTATTCATGCGCCGCGTGAGAATATTTAAAGCTGAGAGCGATTTTATTATGAATTTGGCATCCTTCCATCCGTAATAATATCTTCATAGTATTGGAAAAATCTGATTGCGTTCTTTCATGTTGCTCCAAACATGATAGTATTTATAAATAAAATGGTTCTCAAAGAATGTTATAAATTGCAGACATAATTTTACGCGAGTTTCACTTGAAATATATAACTGGTAATTGAATTGGTAATATCTACAGGTAAGAATAGATTAAACTGTCAGTAACATATTTAAAAATAAGGTAAATATTTTTACTTTTAATAAAAATATCTGTGCAATTTATTAAAATACATTATGTATATTTTCTTATTAAACTCAACTGAAGTCCAAGTATGGCGGCAAGCACAGTTAAAATCTGTAGAAAACGGCTATTAGTGAAACAATTTTGTAATTTGGTATACTGATTTCTGTTATTAAAGTGACTATTTTTCCGAGCAGCGTCAAATCAAAATGGCTTCCGGTTTCAAGATGGCGGCTATTTTAGAAAATTTAAAAGATCCACGTTCCTAGCTAAACTATTGATTTTATGAAAAAAAGTTATTAAGGAAAAATGTTCCACATTAAATTTTGAACAAGAATGTTCTTATAAGTTTTTTTCTAAAACTAAAAATTAAGACTCTACGAGATAAAATGTCACAAAATCAGTTTCTTCTGATATTTTACAAAATACGAAAAGTTTTGTTGTGTACTTGTCATAATAATTATCCTTTGACCATAAAGTAACGATCAGAGTTGAATAATGGAATAAATTAAAAGACTAGGAGGCATAATATTTTAAATCTCGGTCCTGTAAGCGAATCGCATAGACAAAATATACCATTATTAATTGAAATGAGACAAATATTACACCGGAAAGTAACTACGGCTGTCTAATTTACAACGGTTCCGCTTTAATCCATCTACTTTTGCCTAATGGAGTTTCCAAATTTTAAGAATATTCAGGAAAAGTTTTTCAGGTACATATTAAACATAATATTTTCAAATTAAAAGCTAAACATGTCGACATAGTATGGGATGTGTACAAAAAGGACAGTTTAAAAAGTCATACGAAACAAACTGGAGGAGTCGGAATAAGACGGCAAGTACGTAGTAATAATATACTACCAAAGAATTGGTCAGAATTTCTGAAAAACGCTGAAAATAAAACAGAATTGTTTTGTTTATTGGCAAATGATATAATGACATCTAATAACTTTAATTCTGTCGAAATTGTGTCAACTGTTGGTGAAGAAATTGCGAAAAATAGTTACTGCAATACTGCTCTAAAATCCTGTAAGCCAGAAGAAGCAAATACAAGACTAATATTGCATATTAATGATTGTGTTCAACAAGGTTGGAAGGACATTTGCATTAGAAGTGTCGACACTGACGTAGTAGGAGTGACGGTTTCATTTTTTACCGTTTGTCTAAAGAAGGGCTAAATAGTTTAAATATACAGTTTGGGGCTAATAAATATTTTAGAGTATTAAAGATGCATGAGATAGTATACAAACTAGGAGAAAGCAAGTGTGATGCATTACGAGGTTTCCACTTCCTAACGGGATGCGAAAAGAAAAAGTGATTGCTTGGAAGACATGAAAGATATGACCTGAAGTAACAGAAGCTCTCACGTTCATTTCGAAACTTCAAGAAAATATTCCTGATAAAATTTTACATTTTTTCCAACCGTTTTTTGTTTTAATGTATTACAATACTTCTGCCTGTACTGAAGTAAATCAGACACGAAAGGAACTGTTTACTTAAAAGAACAGGACAACTTGTAATATCCCCTCTTCAAAGGATTCTTTGGAGCAACACATTTTACGGGCTATAGCTTCCAAAGAGGGCACATATCTCAGACATCAAATTTGATTTTGCCTAATCTTGAAAAACGTGGATGGTGTCTGTCCGAAAATGTTTGGGTGCCAAAATGGTCAACACTTTTGGAGGTATCTAAAACCATTAAACAATTAATTCAATGTAGTTGTAAAAAAGTTGAATTGAAACCAAATATGGTTGTAAAAAAGCGGGCTTGTAATGCACGTTACTTTGCACAAATTGTAAAGGAGAGAATTCAACTAACTTAAAAAAGGTATGTAAGTCTAACTAAAAAAATCTTTACTTATTTTTAGTAAATTATTTTTAGGTTGAAATATAATGTGTCTTCGGTTTCTCGTAAAGGAATACTCAACAAGAACATTATAATTATTGCTTTAGATTGTAAAATATACATACAATCATTTTCTAGTATTTCTCCGAGTAGCGGCTTTATTTTTAGTGTTAGATAAACAAACTATATAAAGTTTTTTTATTCAAATTTTAATGTAGAATATTTTTCTTAACAATTTTTTTCTGTAACAGTAATTAATTGAATTAGTTGAAAAACTTGTAAACTTTTAAATTATAAATAAAAAGGACCTTTTTTATATTTTTCTATGTACCGCCTTTATTTTTAGATTTGGGTTTTTACCTAATAAAAAAGTTTAATGCAGCTTTTTAGCTGTATTAAACTTTTTTATTCAAAATTTAATTTGGAACAATTTTTCTTAACAACTTTTTTTTGTAACATCAATAGTTTAGATAGAAAAGTCGGTCTTTTAAATTTTCTAAATCGGCCGCCATCTTGAAATCGGAAGCCATTTTGATTTGGCGCTGCTCGGAAAAATAATCGTTTTAATGACAGAAATCAGTACATCAAATTACAAGATTGTTTCACTAAAATCCGTTTCTTTCTGGGTTGCCGCTCTACTACCAAAACGTTCGAATTTCACCAATAAAAAAGATGGAAGGCACTCTGATGAGGCCGCACGCCTAACAAGCAACCGCGACGGAAGCCGTAATGCTGTCAAATGTACCATACAGCAAAACAAGTCCAACTAAAACACTGTATAGGTCATAGCTGGTGTTAAGACGTTGGGAATAAAAAGACTGAACTATGTCTTTCAAAATTTAAAAATTCAATTAATATATGAAATAGCTTTACTCAGTTTATCATTGGAAATAAACGAACACACGTGTGAGTTTATGACAGAGGAACAATCAGAGAATATATATAGTTAAGTATTAAGAAGATATGTTTCGGAATGCCGTAAACACATTTTTGCCCTGGCCTGAGAAAATTTAACGATGCAGAAGAGAATATAAAAATTATTATAAAAATGAAATAAAATGTTCAAATTGACGTAAATCAACCTCCATCTCTGTTTTCAAAGACTCTTTGCACATTATTTATTGAGCATCTAACAGCACTCGTTTTAATCCATTGTGGATAATATGCAGATTATCTGGCGACGATGCAATACGTTCCTTGTACGATGTCCGCTTAAAAACATCCGGTGGATTAAGTTCCAGCAACCTTGCAGGCTATCCACTAGAGATGTTTAGTACATATTCAGTTCAAGAAGAAGTGCGATTTCACGGTAGACGTATTAATTAGTTTCTGTAGCAGAATTAGAAAGGTTACGTCCTTGCATCGGCATCTTGGTAAAGGAAAGATATGTGGTCAAAAAGAAGAAACAATTGTATTTAGAAAAATGTTTTGTGAAAATCAAATATAAAATTTCGCTTTTGTAAACAATTCTAACCGGATTTCTGTCACATAGAGGTCGAATAATTTAATGAATAATGAAAACTAACTTTCAACGGAAAAATTAATCGGATAGTTTCATTACATTTCAGATTCAGTAGCTCTACTCTATATTATTAAGCGATATGCGACTGTATGTCATAGAGTAATATGTATTAATTGAGCCATTCTTATCAAGAGTTGTTTTTAATTTCAATATCGCAAAACAAGTATTGTTTAATTGATTACACGCATGACTTACGTGTCTAGACAAAGCAAACTTGGGATCAAGAAAAGCGCCAAGTAACTTTACTGATTCTAGCCAAATGATATTTTCATTGTTCGTAAAGTTATTTGGAATAGATCTTTGAAGGTGAAAGTAGTTCAAGTTCAAGTTCATTTAAAATGAGTTTATTTCTCTGGCACCATATTCTTAATGACTCCATCACTTTACCAACGATACTTTGTAATTCTTCAGAAGTCTACGCTGACACAGTAATTATTGTGTCATCACCGAACACTGTAACTTGACCATATTCCACATGGCTGGGCAGAATTAATATATAATATGAACAATAATGGGCCTAGTACGGACTCTGAGGAATCCCAAATGCAACGTCATGCATATTCAATTTTTTCAAGTTCAAATTTACAACCAAGAATCGATTTTCCATGTACGACGTTAGCCATGAGAGAATGTTGTCTCTAATGCCAATATGGCTCATTTCTTTATTGACAGTATCAAAGGCTTTGGTAAAATCGGACAACGGTGAGTCTATGTACTTGCCCTCATCCAACACTGATAAACATATTACAGCAGATAACAGGATGCTGTTTCTACCGACTTGTTTGATTTCAAGCCATGACAATGTCAGTATGATATTTTGTTCAACAAAAAGACCTCGCAAACCTCAAATGGAAATCCGGTATCAGTCAAATTTCTCCAATTTACTTGTGTAGTAATGCAATTTTTTAAAAAAATTTGTATTGTTCAATTATGCTTAGAATGTCATGAAACGTCGAGATTTACAGTTTGAGAAAAAAAAAATCTGTCTGTAACTTCTTTTGTGCGCACGATTACTCTGGAACCGTTTAAGATATTGACTTGAAATTTGATACACGCATGTATTTTAACGAGATCTGGAACTAGATTATACTTTGATCTTATGCCGTTGAAGCGTTGGGGGGGTAAATAGGTAAATTAAGCAAGTAAGAGACCAGAAAATTGGTATTTGGTATATATAAGAGAAGCTAAGGTCCCAAAACAATTTTTGGCATTAGCCATCCCCATTACCATTCCCATCTCATTCTTACAGGGGGTGAAAAAAATAAAATTGTGATTTAGTGTGTATACAAGAACCAAAGGCCTCAACAAGTACATTTCTCTAAAAAAATATTTGTATCTTTCAGTGCGGTAAAAATCCTCAATCGGAAGATATGATTACATTTGGACCCCTTCCACCCTTCACGGGTAGTGAAAATCGCTTTCACGGCTGCGCAGCGGTATTTTTGTTCTAAAGAAATTATGAAACTGCTTAATTGAACAGAAAACTTTAAAATACGCTTTTCCACTCCTTTCAGGGGTGATTCTTAATAAAGCGACTGCACAGCGGTATCTTTGTTCCCAAAAAATTACGGAGCCACTCAAAAAAAGAAGCAGCAATGACAAATGGCACCTTTCAAAATTGTTTATTCTTGTAGGGATGTAAAAAAATAAACATCCTAGGAAATATAGGGAAGATATCTGTTATACACCACTCTTTCAGATATCTTAGATCAAAATAGAAATGTGTCTATATTTTTTGAGATCAATAGAGATTTTACAGAGGATTAACAGTGGATAGTTTTTTAGGCAAGTTGGAGAAATCTCAGTTTCAACTGACTTATTATTAAATAGACAAAAGGTTCCAAAATATTATTTTAAATGCTTTTGATATTTTTGCTCTTCTAGGCATCTAGGCACAAAATAAAATGTAGGTATATGCGTATGTATTTTATCAAAACACTTAAATTTCTACTAAATAAACCTTTTTATTATTAAAATTGTTAAGCACGAAAATATATCTCGCTGTGTAAATAAATATTCTGTCTTTTAGCTTATTTTATAAGTGTTGTAGAAGATATGGTTTGTTGGTAATTTTAATGTATTATTATGTATCAACTAATTAATATTCGTTTTAAACAAATGAATGCTCGAATTAACATAAACGCAAAAATAAAAGAGTATTTATGGTGTCGTATACCGCGCGGACCCAAAAAATCGAGATTTTAAAATGGTTTTAACTTACTTCTCTTATGCTCGCTTTTAATAGTTTTGAACTCAAGTTAAAAAAAAATTAACCTAATGGCTTTGACAAAGGACCCCGCACCAAATACATGGGAAAATGGATCTCGATTAAAAGTTTTGTAACTTTTGTAAAAGAGAGTTCTCGTTGTCCCGATTAAACTTTCAAATGTAACCTGGGTCTGTAAACCCGCCGTTTTGGAGTTACTGGCAGTCGAAAAATGTATAAAGTAGGGATTTTCGCTTCTCACGGATTGATCGACAGTGGATAATAATAATTATAAGAACAAGGTCTACTTTATATAGTATATTCGTAAGGGATGCTTCTCAATTGCCCCTCATTTGCTCCCTTATTGCGATATATTTATACAGTGTGTCCACGGAAGGAGTTAACTATACTCGTAAACATTTTTATTTTCTGGTTTTCGAAAAAAGTCATTCTTCATCATTTCTTTTACTTGTTTTATAAATATGATTCACGTTGATAAACTTCGATTTTGTTGTACAGGGTGCGCAAAAAATATAAAAATATAGAATTTTCAAAATTAATAATTTTTAAATCAAATTAAAGCGCTTAAAAGGAGTAATCGAAAAGCCATTTTTTTTTTCATGTTATGTTACTTAGAGTTATTGTTACTAATATATCTAATATTTCAAATTAAATCGATTTTTTTCCATATCTTACTACCGATTATTATTTTGGTAAATGCGCTGCAAAGTAAGCACCTTTCTGAAGATATTAGTTGACAAATGTTAATAGATAATAATAAGCATTACTTCACAGCAACAATCTTGATTTATATTCACGAAATGAGATGGCGGTCCACTTCCAAAAATAATACGAAGTTAATTCAATTAAGATAGGACCTCAATCGAAAAACTTTAAAACAGCCTTTATACCTAAACTTACTAATAATAGTTACAAACGACGTTTCATTACAAGTAATACATAGTATTAAAAAAATAATCGATAATAAGATATGGAAAAAAAATCGACATCATTTTTGATATCGATTATCTGAGTAACAATAACTCCCATGAAAACAAATTATTTGGCTTTCGATCACACCTTTTAAGCTCTCTAGTTTTAATGCTTCAAAAAATTTGATTGAAAAACTATTAATTTTGAAAATCTATTTTTATATTTTTTGCGCACCCTGTACAACAAAATCGAAGTTTCTCAACGTGAATCGTATTTATAAAATAAGCAAAAGAAATTATGAAGAATTACTTTTTTTCTTCGAAAAACAGAAAATAAAAATGTTTACGTGTATAGCTTTGTCCATCCGTGGACACACTGTATAAATATATCGCAATAAGGGGACAAATGAGGGGCAATTGAGAAGCTTCCCTTACGACAATACTATATAAAGTAGACCTTGTTCTTATAATTGAAGACCTAAGTGGATAAAGGTGTTATGTCACACTTTTAAAGTTTTGAGTAAATTAAACAAAACGGTTTTGAGTTGGAACTTATTTATTTTGTCTTCGATTCAAATAAATAATACCTCATAAAATAGATAATTTTGGGTTATGTTCTTTTGTATACACTAATAGTAAAGAACAATATCAAGCTGTTATGATACTAGATTTTTCTGTCCAAAACTGTGTACATCCACTAAAATTACTGGTTGTATGTATGACATGGCGCCTTTATAATTAAAAAGTTTCTATAAAATATTACAAATTTAGAATTCACCGTTTATTGGGTGTTAAATCTATATCGGGGGTGTTCAAAAATTGCATAAAGTATTTTTTTTTTTAAATGCGACATAACACCTTTATCCACTTAGGTCTTCAATTATTATTATCCACTGTCGATCAATCCGCGAGAAGTGAAAATCCCTACTTTGTGCATTTTTCGACCGTCTGTAACTCGGAAACGGCGAGTTCTCAGATTCAGGTTATATTTGAAAGTTTGATCGGGACAACGAGAACTCCCTTTTCCCAAAGTTACAAAACTTTTCATCGAGACCCATTTTCCCATGTATTTGGTGCGTGGTCCTTTGTTTTTCCCTCTGTACAAATACTGAATTTTATCTCTAAATTTAGTTTAAATAATTAAAAATGGTTTTGTATGATTCATCCTGTATGCACATACGTTTTTTTATAAAAACAGTCGCGGTGATATATTACAATCCTGTGGGCGCCTTAATCCTTTTTAACCGTATGTTATATCTTACGATGTTTTCTTTTCTATTTCTTTTCCTTATTACAGCTACACCATACCCGACTTGTACGAGTTTGTTTATTTTTGTTGTAGGTAATGCGCGGCCTTTAGAAGGAATGTTAAAGTCTCAAGGTAGTCTGGCTTGCTTTGGTGATCAGTCGTTGCCCTGAAGTTGCTTCAGTGGCGTGTTTATATTTCTACTTCACATTTTCAATAATATCGTGTTTGTGTTATTTATAAAAGAACATTAATTTTCAAGAGAAATATTTCTTTATGCTAAACAAATGTTAAGACGGTAGTATGTTTCAATCCCCCAAACACATTACCCACATAGCACAATCGGGATATGGGATGACAAATTAACGTACCTGGATATCCCGGTACGTAAAATAAATAGAAAAATGTATGTACCTTTTGGGATGTCCTATTTTAGGACGTCTCAGGATATCCTTTTATGGATGTCCATGGGCTATCCTGAATAGGTTCCATTTTGGTATTAACTATGTCGACTAACATCAGGATTAAGAACGGATATCCGATAAAGAGTCCTAAATCTCCTTAAAATGTGCCATAATATTATGTCTTTCATATATTTAAATAAAGCGCCATTTAGATTTCCGGCCGGCTAAACTGGCCAAAGCAAATACCCCAAAGCTAGCTACTGCTAACACTGGATTATACATTAGTTTTTATTTCTCAAATATATAAAAAATAATTATTGTTAGTAGCTGTATGAAATATTTTAAACTTGTATTTTTGTGTTTTATCTATTTAGTTCAGCTTTATTTTAGTGTCTTCATTCCAAATAACAAAAAGTGAGTACAAATGTATAAAAATATAACATAACCTATTAAACTTTATGTTATGAGAAACTTATCTGATTATGATTGAGGATTTAATCAGTTATTAAAGTCATGTTCGAAACCACGAAAATTTAATACGATTTTTTATACTTTCAGAATGTCAAAGGAAGCTAAAAAAAGGAGGATTTATTTTATCTATTTTAAGTGACACAATCGCTGAAAAACCTACGAAATAAAATTAAGTTGGCTCAAGAATTGAATGCTGAAGTCAGCTTGGAGAGAAAAAATAAATCACTTGAAAGTATTGACAAATTTGACAATAAACCCGATGAAATTGAATTTGAGAATGACGGCAAATAACGTACTTGGCTAATAATTTTAAAATCAACTACCAACTAATGGTGGATGAAAATAAGTAAGTAAATATTGTGCTTTAAGATAATTATTTGAAACATTTATTGCACTTTTAAGTGTAAGATATGATACAATATCAGACAGAACACAGATGGACAGACTGCATGAAAATGCAGAGACCTATTACAATCTTTTATCTTTAAATTCTATTTGTCAGAGTGCACTGTATGGATTTTAATTTATAATTCGGTAACTTATTATTATTCACTGAGTGCTATAGGTTATACCCATGTCCTTCAATAATTTCTATTATTGTTATCTTACCCACTTGTTCATATATTTTTTTGAAAAAGTGGTTCAAATATTATTATTTGAACTTTAAAACACTCATTATTGGAAAACCAATCAAAACAACTACTCTTCTAGCTAATACTGACGAAGTGTTGAATTACATGATAGGATTCCTGGCATTTTAAGGGGAAAAAATATATTGAAAATAGTTAAATTATTAAAGTGTTTTCCTAAGTAGTATATTAGCGTGACCCGATTAAGGCACCAATATACAGAAAGTAGATAATTTCATATTAAATAGAAAAGTGTGAATGATTAAATTTGAATAAATGATTTAAGTATTTTCAATATATTTTTTTCTTTAAAATGCTAAGAATCCAATCATGTAATTCAATACTTCGTCAGTATTAGCTAGAAGAGTAGTTGTTTTGACTGATTCTCCAATAATGAGTGTTTTAAAGTATTTACCTGACTAGTATATTGGCGTGCCCAGATTGGGGCAACAATATACAGAAAGTAGGTATTTTCATGATAAATAAAAAGTGTGTAAGTTGTGATTTGCATAATACCTAAATAATATTCCCTAATCATGATAAAAGCAAATAAATAAAAAATAATTAAAAAAAATAATTAATTGTAAAAATTATTGTCTAAATGTTGGTGGTGGCATTTTCTTAATTTTTTTGTGTTTCTTGGTGGAATCCTTTGCTACATGTTTTCTTCTAAACAAATGTCCGTAGAATCTACAAAATAATACAATTATCCAGTATTTTACTAGAAAATAAAAAGTAAAAGACGTAAAAGTCACAGGCGTAGTGTAGCGCCGCCTAGCGTCAATGACAAAACAAAAAAAAAATTAACCTCAAAAAAAATTTTTAAGTTAGGGAAATATATATATAAAAAAAAAACAATAGCGATTAACCCTCTTTTGTGACCTTCTCTGGTGGCCGCCAGCTACAGTTGGAGACGGGCTGGGTATATAAAATATTGATAAAAAAAAAAAATGGGCGCCACGAGGTTTACACCAGAGAGTCACCGATAACCTGTGATGGTAAAAGGTTCGCCAAGTATCAATGAGTAACCACCCTAAAAACCCCGAAATGGTGATATACTATTTAATTCGGTTAGCAGAGGTGTCGTAGCACACACACACAAAAAATACAAATAAAAAAAATTATGCTTCAAATTATACCTAAGTTTATTTAATAAAAATAACAAGAGAATGAAGTAAAATAGCAAATTGACTAAGTAATGATTTACTTTAAGGATCATGGAGCACATACGCTTTCCAATTTATAGAGAAAGATATTTAAAATCACATACCCCCTTCACGGGGCTGGTTTTCGTCCCGGATATAGATCTATATCGTGCGGCTCACAGCAGATATACTAGTGGATATAATCAGTAGTACTATATCATTTATAATCAATAGAGTGGTACCTAAGTATAAATCATTATGGTAACAAAGATATATAACATATATAAAAATTTAAAAAAACTATATGTACACTAGACCTCTGTTTGTCTCTAAGAAAACAACCTGAGTTTGATTTATAATCTCAGAATGAGATACAAAAAAAACTAATAGGTATCAGCGTGAAATAAAAAAAATACCCAATATATTTCAATAAAAAAAAAAATTAAACCCGCTATATACACTAAACTATCGGATCGCGAATTTCTTTCTATGAAGGAAATATGGTAACCCCACCCACTTAAAATTAAGAAAAAGATATCAGAAAAAAACAAAACTGTGTGTAAAACTTGCGTGTCACGTCGTAGCTATCGTCTCCCTGCAGCTGACTGGGCTGGTCCAGAACTTCAGTGGATTAATGACAGCAACTCCACCACATAAAGGTTGGCTGGCTGGGCGGAAAACACAGACTAGGCGACAGCAGGCAGATGTAGCACCAGGAGGGGGAATTTCCCAAATTACGTCCCATAAAAAAAAACCCTAAAGAAACCACAAATAGTAAGGCATTTGCCGAAAATACCAGCGTGATTGGACACTAACACACAGAATATTTTTCCTAGATTACCCGACTATAAGTACTAATATACAAAGAAACGTTACCTTTTCCCAAAGGGTTTTCCTTTCCTCAATAGAAGTCAAAAATCTTCGAAAATTCGTCGAAGAACGTGGTATTTATAAAGTTGGCAATTTTATCCCAAAATTGGAGCGATTTTCACTGGACTATTAACAATATATCACAAAGCACCACAAAAACAGGTTGAAAATCACTTTTAAAACGGTAGAAGAATATATCCCTTAATGGATGATCGCAGATCAATTTGCCTCTTCTCACCGTCAAGCCGAACTTTAGAATGGCGAGTATCTACCCGGAAATATTCAAAAAAACTACCCTACCCAAGTATTCCCTGGTAACCTAATAGAGGTCGTTCTACTGAGATTATGAAAAACTTTGCAACAACTCGAAAAATTAAAAAGCGACTTGAGAAGTACCCACAAGGAAGTTGTATGATAACTAAAAATCTTCAACTAATTAATTATAAACAAATAACGTTAAAATTGCGATAATAATGCCGAGGAACGTAGGTCTGAGCGGACGAAAATGCCGCTATTACACGATAGATGGCTTCATGCCGATAGCCGTAAATATATTTTATTAAACTATCAAAAATTCGTATTACCCACTAAACTTAGCCAAATATCGATTATAAATGTCCATAGCCAGTTACAGTAATTTCTAACAATTATTAACAGAAAAATTATATCGTCCCAAAACACAACCAGGTACGTATGTCTAGCTGCCATCATACGATTTCGTGCAGTTGACAGCCGACCGGCCGGCAAGTAAACAAACACGGTCTAGAGAATATTTTACGTATTTCCAATGCTACATATGTTAAATGCACGATTACAGTGATCTGAATCCACAGAAAAGATGATAATTTATCTGTGTGGAAGGCATTAAAGGTAGGAAAGCTTTGTTGTTTTATTTGAATAATTGTAAATTCTAACCCTAGATTTGTAGGAATGATTTGATGCCTCCAGAAGACAAATAAGTTAGGACGATATTCTGTGCCAACAAAGACAACTACTGAACCTCACATTGCCAGCATATAAGCCCCAAGACATGAGTTAAACCACATACAAAATCCGGAGTAAACTATTTCAAACTAACGAGCTATGGAAAAAGGTAAGTAAAAATATAACAAACATACACAAAGATGTGCCCTTAAAAACTTATACTCACTACTAAATTACTAACTAAACCTACTCAATATACAATATTTACATAAGGCTCACTAATTTTTATATTGTTTTTCTACATTTTCAGATAACTGCAAAGGCCAAACCAAAGAAATTTTTACCGAACCTAACACGCCAAGAAGCATGGAAAAATCGAAAATTAATAAGCATTTCTTACTTTTGTGGAATACTACCAGTAAAACATACTACTCAGTGATAATAAATGCTATACAAAGTTACGTCCATAGTTTTCATAACAAATTAGAAATAGGTTACAAATATATCCTTTTCTTCTTGCGTAAAAATATACCATAACAAAAATTGTCGAAGGAATTAAGCTAAATAAATTGCCATAAATAATGTATTTGTTTAACACTTATTTCTATGGGAAAATCTGACTGCAACAGTAGATGCTATTTTCCAGTAAAATACTGGATAATTGTATTATTTTGTTGATTTTACGGACATTGTTCTAGAAGAAAACACATGTGACAGAGGGTCCCACCAAGAAACAAAAAAAATAATTATAACATTGCTGAACCCGAATTTAAAATGGTCTAGTACCAAAATTTAGATACCTGTGGATATCTATTTGCAGTCCGTAGGATATCCTGGGACATTTCAGTATGTAGTTTGTACAGCCTATTCGTAATACTTAGGATGTCCCGAAATATCCCGGGATGTTCTGGTACGTCCTTAGTACAAGCGCCGGTATATCCTTCAGGACGTGCCTCGTACTACTTTTATCTGATACCGAGTTGTGACACTGGGATGACCAAAAGAGTGCCAAAAAGCATACATACTGGAATATTAGGATGTTCATCGGCAAGCTCAAATACTAAACGGGATTTGCCATAGTACGTCCCTCGGACAGCCTTGTGTTATATGTAAGAATGTTAAATTTCGATATTAAGAAAAAGGCTAATTATAGATCAAAAATAAACTATCAATCAGCCAACCTTAATCGAATGAACTACACAATTATCAAATTCTGGCATATAAGTTTCTAGTGCACATAACCATGGCGCAATTCAAGTCTCTTAACATCCGTGAATCTGTGTATTCGACATTGTCTTCTACATGAGACATCAATGTCATTCATTCACTATACGGTTAGTTTTTAAGCTCTTTGAATGACTAATACATTTGATATCTTTAAATTACCAATAACAAAATTGTTGTGAAGCCATAGCAATATATATACCATACCCTAAGAAAATTTACATATGTAATATTTATATCAGCCAAAATGATATGAACAATATACTGGAACAGATTCCACAGCCACGAATAATTCTAGGAGACTTTAATGGACACAACATGATATGGGGATCTGACACAACAAATGCACGGGGTGGTATGATAGAAAATACTTTAAACAAATTTAACTTGATTCTTTTAAACAACGGAGAAAAAACCAGGTTTGATGCATTTTCGGGTAATTCATCAGTACTTGACTTAACTACGTATGAACCGTCGTTAGCACCTACACTATCATGGGAAGTTCTACCTTATTTATACGGAAGCGACCACCACCCTATCAAAATAACAAACAACAACAACAACATTAACTCTAAACCTTTCCCAAAATGGAAACTAAACAACGCCAACTGGTCCTTATTCGCTAGTTTAGTAGAAGACAACATAATACACCTTCACACACACGAGGATATTAACAAAACGCTAGATGAATTTACAAACATCATACTAAGAGCAGCAGAACTGTCAGTGGGTAAAACTAAACAAATAAAAAACCATACTCCAGTACCTTGGTGGAATAAAGAATGTGAAGAAGCTATAAAACAGAGCAAAAAAGCTTTCAACTTATACAAAAGACATAAAACGACTGAAAATCTCTTAGCATTCAAAAATCTTAAGGCAAGAACACGATACATTATGAAAAAATCAAAAAAGGAATCGTGGGTTAAATATGTATCAAGTATAAACAGCTCAACGCCCCTGCCCGCAGTCTGGAATAAAATCAAAAGGATAACAGGATCAAACACCTACAACGGAATTAACAACCTCACACAGGAAGGAAGAGTACTTACAACCAATCAAGAAATAACAGAGCTTTTAGCAGACACATACCACAAACATTCTAGTAATGCAAACTATGACCATAACTTTTTAGCTTACAAAATCTCCGAAGAAAGACATGAAACCAACCATACTCCTCCAAATGATGAACCAATAAATTTACCCATCGCCAGAACTGAACTTGATGATGCTCTGAGTGATTGTAAAAATACTATCCCAGGTCCAGATGACATACCATTTATATTTATTCAAAAGCTACCAGAATCTGCCAAACAGTATCTGTTACGTATACTAAATATTATATATGTAGAAGGAAAATTTCCTCAAATGTGGTCCAAAGCTATAGTAATACCTATACTGAAACCTAACAACACGAAATCCAGCCCTGAATCATACAGGCCAATCTCATTAACATGTACTATGTGTCAACTACTCGAAAAAATTATCAACAAGAGACTAATGTGGTATCTGGAACAGAATAAATTGTTAATCGGAGAGCGAAGTGGTTTTCGAAAACATAGATCAACTACAGTCAACATAATAGACTTGGAGACTGAAATACATGAAGCATTTGCAAATAAACAAAAATGCATAGCGATATTTTTCGATATAAAAAAGGCATATAACACTGCCTGGAGATTTGGCATCACTCAAAAACTACAGTCTTGGGGTATACAAGGTAACATTATAACATTTATCAACAATTTTCTTAACAACAGAACGTTTCACGTTCGAACAAACGGTACAATGTCCCAAGAAAGACAACAACAAAATGGAATCCCGTACGGATCTATTCTTAGCGTAACCCTTTTCCTTCTACCAGTCAATGACGTAGTCAAGAACATAGAGCTGCCTGTCAAAGCGAGATTACACGCCGATGACCTTGTACTGTTTTTGAAGGGAAATAGCCTGACTACAATGCAACAAATATTACAAAAAGACCTCAATAACATACAACATTGGTCAAACACCACTGGTTTTTAATTTTCTACGACCAAAACTAAATGCATGATCTTCTCCAAACAGACAGAGCCAAGTATAATAACACTATCCATTAATAATGAAGATTTGCAAGCAACACAAAATTTCTTGGCATCATATTTGACCAGCAGCTCACTTGGGAACTTCACATAAAAAGCTTGAAACTATCATGTCAAAAGGGAATAAATCTGTTAAAGGTCCTATCTAATTACACTTGGAGATCAGACAGTACAACCTTACTCCACATATACCGCGCCCTCATAAGGTCTAAAATTGACTATGGCGCCATAGTCTACTGCACTGCAAAAAATTCTATACTTAAATCAATAGACACCATCCGCAGCGCAGGAATAAGAATTGCCCTTGGAGCATATTGTACAAGCCCAACTGAATCCCTGTATTGTGAATCTGGAGAACCCTCCCTTACGATGAGAAGACAGTACCTCAGACTATCATATCCAGCAACTATGTCAGTCAATAGTGAAAACCCCACACACAAAAACACGTTCGCAAACCGCTTTAGAGTCATCTATCAAAACGGGAAAAGAACAGAGCCCCCGTTCTATGAACGAATAAACAGATATCTGGCTAACTTGAATGTAACTATCCCCAATACCTATCCCTTGAATATCAAAACCCACCCTCCATGGACAATTCCCTTACCCACATATGACACTCAGCTAACAAGATATAATAAACAGGACACCAATCACGACGTTATCAGAAAACATTTCTTTGAAATAATCGACAAGTACCCAGGATACAGCAAAATTTACACAGATGCTTCCAAAACGAAAGAAGGAGTCGACGCGTCATTTATAACCACCAACACAACACATCAATTTAAGTTGCCAGCAAACAGTAGCACATTCACAGGCGAAATGTATGCCCTACTACAAGCTTTGAAATATATTAACAACCACAACGATCGCAGAATTCTATTAATAACGGACTCTCTGAGTGCTATTCAGGGAATTAATCAACTGTATCCCAATAACCCCATATTAAACTTAATTAAAGAAGAACTCCACCTCGTACAAGAGAACAATAAATCAGTTATATTTATGTGGGTACCTTCTCACATCGGGATACTAGGTAACGAGCAAGCCGACAAATCTGCACGAGACGCTATTTCAAGTTTAAATTCCATAATGGTTACATGTTTACATTCAGATGTAAAGTGGCACGTAAAGGAACTTGTACAAAAACACTGGCAAAATGAATGGCAACAGAGAAGAACTAAGCTAAATGAAATCAAAGTTTCAGTTAAACCATGGTCCCTAGTCCCGAACGGAAGAAGAAACCAAGTACTCCTGACCCGCCTACGAATAGGTCACACCAGACTCACCCATGAATATCTTCTTAAGAAAAGTGAGGAACCTAAGTGCGAAATGTGTCAGACAAAACTAGCAGTGAGACATTTATTAGTAGGGTGCCCCCTAATATCACTTACAAAGGTCTAACAGACAAATCCCGGCAGATCTAAGCACAATTTTAGATAATAGATATGAAGTAAAGAACTTAGTATCATTTCTGTCAGATATCAATGTTATTTCAAAAATTTAGCATCTTTACATCATGGTCTATTGTAATTAAATATATCATTGTATATTTTTTTTTTATTACTGTACCTCGCTAATAATCCAAGAGGTTGATGAGATATTCTTAAAAAAAAAATGTTGTGAGGCCATCTCATTGCTAATGATTGAAAATCGAATTCATCACCATATGTGTCACATTTGAATAAGTAGGAGATTTGTTACATTGTCCATGTCCTTCGTTCGTCTCCTTCGCCTGCCTTTGCTTTTTTATTTAACGTCGGCTTATTTCTGCCACCAAGGCCTATCACCGATGCACAGTAGGCAGAAATTCAGATATTTTTTATAAAAAATCTGCCTACAAGTCAAATCTCAACCGATTTGAATGAAAAATTTGAATTTCTGCCCACTATGCGACGCCAGGAGACGGGCTACCAGCAACCTGAAAATTTTGCCGAATCTCTTCTCTGTCGAAGACTAGGGTTCTTTTACTTGCTTGACATTTAATAGACCAGTAACTGACTGCTATGTAGTAAATAATGCATCACTTTATTACCGTATGTAATATCACCAGTGGTAAGAATTTTATCGGCAAAATTTTTTCGAAAGTGTTGTTACCTATTAATGTAGTTACTATAGAACGTCGCCTCAGACCTTTAGCCCTAAGACAGAATTCTTTGAGAGGAAGGACACAATAGACAATCGCAATGAGAACCCGCGTATCATCAGATAAGTTTTATTGAACTCATCAGTTACTACCTCGACAGCATCGACCACAGTACTTCAGAGAACGTTGCAAACGTTCTCTGAAGTACTGTAGTCGTAGTCGTAGCCGTAGTCGTAAGTTAAAGATTGAAATGTGTTCGCTTTTGGTAAAGTTTTGTGGGTACCCCAGATGTTGGGGAGAGAGAGAGAGTAAGATGTGTGGAGGCACGTGCAACTAACTGTCAGGATTATGGTTTGGAAAGCCATTGCGTATGATATGTTACCTCTAGAGTTCCTTAATGGTAACATGTTCGTCCATGAAGCCAATATAATGCCCGGTCATATGTGGCAAGGATAGATTAGATTAGATTACGAATGGATCATTTAGGCATGAAGTGCCTCTTCAATTTTATGTATCTTAATAATCTTAGGATTTTCCTGGGGGATGTATTTCCCACTTCGGAAGGTGTTGAAACTACCTGTCTTTGGTGTTGTGGCCTTTGGCGGACCAGGACCTTGCGTAAGCAATGTATATATTCCACGGTCTGAATTATTTCCGAGGTTGCTTCCACGCGAAAGCTACAGATTTCGTTCTCAGCCTTGCCCATTTTCTTGAGATGGTGTTTCAATGGGAAATTTCCTGTGACAAAGCTTGTTATTAGTCTTAATTCTGGTTTGCTGAGATGAGTAGCCATTTGGTTCCGTTTTGCTAATAGTTTGTGAAATATTTCACTTGTCTCATCCATCCTGGATTCATCTGTGTACCAGATGAATGACCTTCTTTCAAGTTGCGGTCCCCCTAAACTCCATACCTTGCAGTCAGAAATTACCTCTTCAATGATTCACTCGAAGCCAAGCCTAGCCTATGTGGATTCTAACTGAAGTTCGTTTAAATATGGCAAGGATAACTTTGAATCACTTTGATAACTCCCAAGTTAATCTCCGGACCTTTCGCCTATTGAGCATGTACGGGATAACATGTGTAAAATATCGACTTTACATTATCCGTTACAAATCTTAGATTGTTTTCGGCATTAGGTACAAGTAGCATGAAACATCAATCATCTCATCCGATCAGACGACTCAATGAATGTATGATACATCGACTGAATAATATTTACTGGAACTTGCCAATCACTGAATATTTGAAATTGTAATTATTTACGATTTCAGAACATCCAAATACTTACACCAAAAATTATTAAAATCAATAACACAGGCACACAAAGAAAATGTCGTTTTTTGCTAACCTCAAAAAACATCTTAATATGCCAGAGAATTCCCAAACAAGTAAATAAAAAGTTTAAATGAGCTGATCACTATATCTGTACGTAATTTGGTGCGCTGAAACTGTAAAAATTAGTCGATCAGTTAGGAATTATGACATAACCTCAAAAAACACCTAAAAAATGCCCAAAAATCCAAAAAAATAACTTAATATCTTAAAACACAAATTTTAAAACTATCATAACCTAAGGCAAGAGCATTACACCAAGAACTTTGAACAAAGAACTCTAAATCTAACATAACCTAAGGCAAGAGCTTTAAACCAAGAACTTTAAACTAAGAATTCCTAATATAACATAACCTGAGACAAGAACTTTAAACCAAAAACTTAAACCTATTATAAATTAAGACAACACTGTTAAGTTCCTAAGGCAATAACTATTAAGGTTTAGAGTTCTTGGTTTAGAGTTCTTTGTGTAAAGATCCTGTCTTAGAATATGTTACATTTAGAGTTCTTGGTGCAAAGTTCTTCCCTTAAGTTTTGTTAGATTTAGAGTTCTTGGTTTAAAGTTATTTGTGTAAAATTCTTGCCTTGTTTTTAGTAAACTCGATGTTCCGAAATGTCGAAAAAAATAATCAACGATAAAATAAAAAAATATTTATCTAAAATGCCATAGTATGGAAATAGTGGATACAGGTTTTCCATGGTACCTTGCATCATATGTTATAAGATGTTGGACAGATGGAAAGAACGTTAAAAGGTAAAATATAAAAATTCAACAATATAGAAGGAGCCTGGAATCCGTGAAGTGTGTTATTTTTTAGCAATACAAATGTTTCCGGAATTAATGCTAAAAAAGGGTTAATGGAAACTGATTGTTCCGAAAGTCAAGAAGATGACAGTGAATATGAAGATAGTGAATGTGAGTGTTCGATAAGAACTAAAACTTCCAATATTTGGTGAAATGTTAAACTTAATAATGTTATTAGAAATCTTGGTCTATCTATCACATATAGATCTTAGATAAATATTTGTTATTTTAACGCTGATTTTTTTTTCGATTTCTCGGAAATTCGAATTTACTAGAAACAAAACAGAAGAAATTCGGATTATTTACATACTTGTGCAAATTTCTTGTACTCATAGGAAGCCAAGTTTCCCACTTCACTAGAGCTGCGGCTGCATGATGACGACGCCCGCAGTCCCGTTTTCCCAACCAGACCGGCCGCCGATATTGGGGTTTCCCTCCCCTGGATCCTAAACTCTTTATCTACTTTTGCCATGAGGGGATTTTTTTACCTAGGAACTTAGTAGAAATAAATCGTTGCCAGCCGTCACCACATGGAGGTGTCCTAGTCGCAAAAATAGAAAAAGAAACAAATGGAATATGACAATCAAACAGAATAAAGACAACTATACAATTCTAAACAGCTCTAAGAAAAAAAAAGTAAAAATCATCAAGGGAGGGTGTAGGTAAATGTTAAGACAAACGATATTCCTCTCTCATCAGAGCAAACTTCGTCTGAAAATGTTTTCTTAAAAATGTCAGACTGTTCAGTAATATTTTCCTTTAAATACTTGAAAATTTAAAAGTTACCCATCTCCGCTTACTAGGGTTGATGAGAATATATGTTGAAATGATATTTCTCTATAAAGTTTGCAGATTGCGCTTTAATTCTGACTACGGTTGTGTTCAGCTCGTGAAGATACGTCGGAAAGTATGTGTTCAGATATTGTGTAGAGCAAAGTCAATTTCGGCTATGATTCATTGGGTACGTTTTCATTATAAATATGGATTTTACAAGATATTCGATCGTTACGCATAAATTTTGACATTGGATTCGGTTTCAGTGCTCCAGATTACGTATAGATAAGTTCATGTAAGCTTTTTATTTACTTGTTTGGGATTTTTCGGACATTTTTTAGGTTTTTTGAGGTTATGTCAAAATTCCTAACTGATCGGCCAATTCTGACCTCAGATTTGGTCTCAGCACCCCAAAATACGTATGGAAATGGTGGTCAGCTTATTTAAGCTGTTTATTTGAGATTTTTCGGGCAGTCTTAGGGTGTTTTTTGGGGTTAGAAAAAATGCAAGAGCCAATCCGGCAAAACGGACATCGGATTCGTGTTCAGCGGATCGAAATGCATGGGAATACATAGGTCTGCCTTCTAGCACTCGACATTTTTTTTTGTGTGCCAGTGTAATGAATGGTTGTTCTATTTACTAGTACAGTACCTAGAGGTAAAAAATATGCAAAACTTCGGAATAATGTCATATTGAATGGATGTCGTTCATTTTTGGCAGTATAATAGTAAATGCTTCACAGAAAAGTTTCTATATTGTGCGGGAGCTTGCTAATTTTTAGGGGGTGGCACTTAAAATATATATATATATATATATATATATATATATATATATATATATATATATATATATATATATATATTTATTGGAGCTGAAGTGGAATCAAATTTTAAGAAGAAAATGTTCTATGCAATTTTTCACATAAATTGATAGTTTTTAAGTCATAACGACTTCATAATTGCGATTTTAGCTTAAAAAAAAGGTATTTCCAAACGGCTTTCGTCAAGTATCTCGAAAAGTATTACTTTATCGAAAAAATGTTACAGACCAATTACAGAAAGTACAAGTGTGAATTAATTATATTCTTTGTTTATTGATGTAGGATTAATAATTTCGGAGATATTTAAGTTTACATTTGGCATCCAAAGGTTCATAAGATAACACAGCCCCACAAAAAAAAATGAAAGTTCATACTCCAGAGTCGGACATATGTATTCCTATGTATTTTTCGACGCTGAATCCGATCCCGAGCTCAGAAATGGCCCTCCACGTCTGGAATTGGCCCCACGGGGCCAAAAATGGCCTGAGAGGTGGATTCCGGGATGGGGCGTGGTTAAAGGTGCATTCTAAAGCCAAAGTCGAGTTTGTGGTCGAAAAGTTCACGACCAACTGAAATTTCGCGTTTGGGTCCGGAAAAATGGCCCCTTGGGGCCGGAAAATCGTGTTTCGGGCCTCGCAATGGCATCAGTGGTATTTTCGTGTACTTTTGAATACTGGAATGAATACCGTGCTTGAAAAGTTTATGGAAAACTTCAATTCCCCGTTTGGGCCGGGAAAATGGCCCCTCTGGGCCGGAAAATCGTGTTTCGGGCTTCGCAATGGC
Organism: Rutpela maculata; assembly: GCA_936432065.2. Classification (NCBI taxonomy): domain Eukaryota; kingdom Metazoa; phylum Arthropoda; class Insecta; order Coleoptera; family Cerambycidae; genus Rutpela; species Rutpela maculata. The sequence goes on from OW386289.2 coordinate 47,167,307, forward strand.
ATCAGTGGTATTTTCGTGTACTTTTGAATACTGGAATGAATACCGTGCTCGAAAAGTTTATGGCCAACTTCAATTCCCCGTTCGGGACCAGGAAAATGGCCCCGAAGGGATCAGAAAATCGCGTTCCGGCCGTGGCACTTGCAACTGTGGTATTTTATGTGATGAGACAATGGCCTGAAGGTAAAAATGATTGGACGCTTTACATGCATTGCTTCTCCCTTCGCATATGAAGGACTGATAGCGGAAATTTCAGAGGTCCTGGATAAAGAGAGTTTTTGTTTCTAGTATCAGTCATGACAGAAAACGTGTGAAGTCCGTGATGCCACTGATGCCATTGCGAAGCGCGAAACACGATTTTTCGGCCCCAAGGGGCCATTTTCCCGGACCCAAACGGGGAATCAAAGTTGACTATGAACTTTTCGAGCACGGTATTCATTCCAGTATTCAAAAGTACACGAAAATATCACTGATGCCATTGCGAAGCCCGAAACACGATTTTCCGGCCCAGAGGGGCCATTTTCCCGGCCCCAAACGGGGAATTGAAGTTGGCCATAAACTTTTCAAGCACGGTATTCATTCCAGTATTCAAAAGTACACGAAAATACCACTGATGCCATTGCGAGGCCCGAAACACGATTTTCCGGCCCCAAGGGGCCATTTTTCTGGTCCCAAACGGGGAATTGAAGTTGACCATAAACTTTTCAAGCACGGTATTCATTCCAGTATTCAAAAGTACACGAAAATACCACTGATGCCATTGCGAGGCCCGAAACACGATTTTCCGGCCCCAAGGGGCCATTTTTCTGGTCCCAAACGGGGAATTGAAGTTGACCATAAACTTTTCAAGCACGGTATTCATTCCAGTATTCAAAAGTACACGAAAATACCACTGATGCCATTACGAGGCCCGAAACACGATTTTCCGGCCCCAAGGGGCCATTTTTCCGGCCCCAAACGCGAAATTTCAGTTGGTCGTGGACTTTTCGACCACAAACTCGACTTTGGCTTTAGAATGGACCTTTAACCATGCCCCATCCCGGAATCCACCTCTCAGGCCATTTTTGGCCCCGTGGGGTCAATTCCAGACGTGGAGGGCAATTTCTGAGCTCGGGATCGGATTCAGCGTCGAAAAATACATAGGAATACATATGTCCGACTCTGGAGTATGAACTTTCATTTTTTTTTGTGGGGCTGTGTAATTATTTAGAGTGAGAGTTAAACATCTCAAAAACTGTGACACCTACGTCAAGGATGCTAATACATAGAATAATAGGTTATTAATGAAGCTTTCAACTGTTTTTTATTTGTTTCTGTAGCATAAAAAACAAAAAAGTTATGGCCGAAGCAATGTGCGTCTACACATTTTTTTAATAACAACGTCGCCATTTTGTTACTGTAATTAGCCAGTAAGTAAAAAAAAGTAATTTCAAGGACTGTTTCTCATTAATATATAGCATGATGTAGATGCTCAAATTTTTTGGTTTGTTTACAGCACTTGCTTTAGAAAAAAATACAGTTTAAACTATACAGGTATTTTCGATAAAACGTATTTTTTTTCCTTTTCCAAATATCTCAATAAATATTAGTTTTATTGAAAAATGGGTAGAGACCAAAAATAAAACTCATAAACTGATAATGAATTTCGCTTGTTTATTTATTTATATAGATTTAAGTTTCGGAGATATGAAAGTTTACAAATGGCGTCCGAACGTGTATAAGGCGAAAAATGAAGTTTAAATGTTAAATATCTCAGAAATTGTGACATCTACATCACGCATGCGAAAGAGATGAAATAAAAGACAATTAATTGCGCTTTCAAATTATTTTTTACTCGTTCCTGTAGCATAAGAAATAAAAAAGTTATGTCGGAAAAATTTACGTATTTATATTTTTTTATATAAAAAGGCGCCATTTTGTTACTCTAATTAGCCAGTAATATAAAAAAATTGTCTCAAATACAGTTTTTCATTAAGATGTAGCATTACCTAGATGCTCAAATTTTTTTGCTCATTTAAAGCACCTGCTTTAGAAAAAAATGCATTTTAAACTTTAAAGGTAATTTCGAAACACTTGGATACCAAATATAAACTTAAATATCTCCGAAATTATTAATCCTATATCAATAAAAAATATATATATAATTAATTCTCAGTTTGTACTTTCTATAATTGGTCTGTAACATTTTTTCGATAAAGTAATTCTTTTCGAGATACTTGACGAAAGCCGTTTGGAAATACCTTTTTTTTTAAGCTAAAATCGCAATTTTGAAGTCGTTATAAGTTAAAAACCATCAATTTATGTGAAAAATTGCATATAATCTTTTCGTCTTAAAATTTGATTCTACTTCAGTTCCAATAAATATATTTTTTTAGTACCACCCCCCTGAGAGGGGGGTGGCATCCGCCCCCTATAAATTAGCAAGCCGCCGCACAATATAGAAACTTTTCTGTGAAGTATTTACTATTATACTGCCAAAATTGAACGAAATCCTTTCAATATGACATTAAAACCTCTAGTTACTGTACTATACTGTCTCTTTGTGTATCTACCTGCAATATACATACATGTATATGTGTATTTTGCACCTAATGGGTTTCAGGAATAACCAAACAATATATAACAATATGCGGGTATTTCAATTAAAGTAAATAGTTTACGACATAACTGTAATTGTCAATTATAAACTGCACCGTGTAACAATATATTGGAATGGGGAATTATAAATTCGTTAGCTGTACGTTTCCCGATAATATCGAATAAATTTTCAGCAATAAAATATTGTGGGTGATAAAAAAGTGAATATTATTTAATGTATAGTGGTTTAGTATATACTGTTGAAAACTCAAATTACCTATAAACAACTGGTAGTACTACATCATCAAATTCAAATAGATGCCGCAATATTACTGAAAATCTTAAATAAAAATATGATTGATTGCCGACGAGAACATTTTGAGTTATCGTTGATACACTTAGGGCCGTTACTTTCGATCCCGATTAAACGTTAACGGTGGGTCAAACCAATTCAGTTACCATGGAAACAATTGTACTTTCAATGATTTGGCCGACGGTTAAAGTTTAATCGGGACCGAAAGTAACGGCCCTTAAAGTTACAGAACTGCATGTAGAAGCACAAAAGTTTACCGGGTAGAGTAAAAAAACACATCAATATTAGAATTCCCAAAAAACGGCTTTGCCTTTAAAAATCAAGATTTTCAAATAAATTATTGTCTTGTTTGTTTATAAAGGTCAATTCATACATTGTTCATTTGAAAATGAATTTATTTCTAAATTTTACCTAACCGCATCTATTCAAATTATGGTTAAATATCTGTACAAGATAGTGGCCACTTCACTATGCTTTGGGAACTCAGAATTTTTTTAGTATAGAGAAAACGTATGTATCGTGCTTTGTAACGGGAAATTTGTGTACTCCAAATTCACCAGATTTTAATCCATTGGCCTTTTAATGTGACACCAGAATGTACAAGAATAAGTTTATTTTTGAAGAAGGCGACTACTTGGATTACTTGGTGTGTTTCAAGAAAGAATTAAAAGTATGGTAAGAAATAAGTGACGAAGCTAACAAGATGAAGTATTTTACAATTCAAACAGGGACCTACAGAATGGAGGTTGTGGACAATTCAATCTTGCACCATATTTTAGGGCCAATAAAGGATTTTTACCCTTTCCGTTATTTTTTTTAAACGTTTCTTGTTTTTAGCATTTTAATTTTGGTTCACTGCCTACGAATTTTTCAAAGAGTGGATATCTGTAACGAATTCAATGTTATAAGCTCCCTAACCGGTTTTCCCTGTCATATTTGTATAAATATTATTGGAAGAATCGTCGAAATTAGTGTCAGTAAAATGGTATAAATAAGCATATCGTTCTCATAAAATTAAGTAAAGCAAATAAAGTATTCAGCATTCCCTTATCTGTAGGTCTTAGTTGTACCCTCCTTTTATACTTTTATGTCATATGTAAATCAAACTAGCTTATGTAGCGATAGTCTACAAATTTGCATAAGTACCTTCTTTATCTAATCGCGATTTAATTTCTAGAACGTTATTTTGGCACAGTGGGTCCAATACAAATGAATGCATAATCTAAGTTTATTAAGAAAAACAATCCCAAAGTTTAACTTGAATATTAACAACTTGATTTTTCCACCTTAACGTATGATAATATTAAAGTTCAATTAACTCAACGTGAGAATTATATGACCTTGTTTATTAAACATTTTATAGATTGGTGGATGACATGAACGAATAGGGACATATATTTGCAGACTGAAATCGCTCTAAATTTTGTTTTATGGAATTTGTTTTTATGTTATATTTAGCACAAGATTAAAAAAAAAGTAAAGTTGTTTACACAAACTCCCCTGTTTGCTACCCTCTATTAGTATCCTTTCTGTTGGAAGGTCGTCTAGAATATAGGAACAAGTTAAACACAGCTTTCAATAGCTTATAATAATGTAGATACAAAATAATTATCACTGCGGCAACTAAAATTAAATATAAATGTTACCCAAGCGGCAAATCAATTGTTACATATGTACAAGTTAAGTCAAGAAACAGATAAACTAAAAATGTGCTCACATATGGTAATCCATCACAAAGTAACAACATGTTAATAATTCGGAAAATCAAAACTACGCACTATACATTATAATTCGTTGTACTTAAAGTTATATCTTTCTGTTTAATCGAGCAAACCTTAACAAAATCAATAAACTTCTCAAATTAAAAATAAATAATAATGAATAATATCGCCAAACACTTAAATATAATAATTCTTCAATCGTGTGGTTCTAATGTAGCGTTACTAGATGGCGGTACTAGAACAATATTTCCATTCTACTTTTCTCAACATTAATTGGAGCGTAAAAGTGGGAGATTGGTAAATGCAGTAGTGCTCTTTCTCTGTCTTTACTCGTAATGTGACTGGTCGAAGCGTGCCTGAGAATTATTTACTATGAAGACTTCTTAGCAGTTTTTGACCTATGCATTACAATACATATGGTTCAATGTGTTTTGTTTTTCTTGATTTCTTTTAAGACTGCGTTTATAGATATTTATACCTACTTTGTTTTTTATTAGAAAGGTCGCTTTTATGTGACGTAAATGATGAAATTGAAAAAAAGTCGGTAAACACTAAAAAATTACAAGAAAACGTTGAGAGGCAAATAATGGCAAAATTTAATATTAAAGATGTTTTTTGCACTTAATTCATATATTCGTGAAATATTCATAGGTTACATCCTGAGAGCTCTGAATTTTACCGGATAAACTGCGGGTAACTTTTATAGCTACCCGCAGTTTGTCAGCAGAGCTGGGCAAATACTTTGAAAAAGTATTTAAATATTAAATACTAAATACTTTCAGAAAATTGAAAGTATCTAAATATTAATTACTTTCAAAAGATAAAAGTATTTAAATAATGAATAACAAAAGTAATTATATAGTTTAAACTTAGTATTTGAATACTTTCTGAATATTTAAATATTTTGATAACACCGAAATATTTTGAATCATAGTTAAGTGTAACAATAGCTAAAATTTGCCAAATTCTATTTTCTATTTTCGTAGAAATCAATAATAGTATATTATTCAACGAGCGGTAATGTAGGTAATAACTCATGCAGATGAAAGTTTACATGTAATTCATCAAGTGAGTTATTACCATTACCGCAAGTTGATACTATACTTTATCTACGATTATAACAATAAATGTTAAATTGAGAATTTTTTTTTTTAAATTACTCAGCTTGTTTATTAATAAAATTAACTGTAAAATTTAATTTTTGTTCACCCTTTTATATTTGTTATCTTCAAAGATTTAGCCACCTTTAAGCGGAGGTAGAATGTGATTATTAATCGAAATAGTGCATAAACTGCTTGTAGACAAAAAAATCAGCGTTGTAGATTAATATTACGCGGCGGAAAATACAAAACTTCTCCGCGAACTGCAATAGCCCGGAGGGCATATTTAGTCAAAAGTCTTGTTTTTTATGTTAGATAAAAGAGTGTCGGAAAGCTCAGTCAGTTCTCTTTGCATAAGCTGTCCACAAATTTTTCGAAAAAAATGATAATTATCGAGATATTCGAAGAAATGTAAGAAATTACACGTTTTCCTATAGAGGTATGTAAATCTTTAAAAAAATAATTTTTCTGAGAAACCTTTCTTTCGAAGGACCAAGATTAACGGAGCGTCAAAGTAGTACATGATATTAAGTGAACATCGTATATGAGATCGATTTCAGTTAATTACCGATTAATTACGGTGACAAAATGGAGAAATTTTACTGAAAAAAAAAGTTCCAAATCCCGCCCCCTCTAATTCCTTCATTTTTGTCGGAATTCAAAAAATAAAAAAAGAAGTTTTAGCAAATCTAATTATACTTAAGTTAACTATAGTAATAAATTGGCGTAGGAGCCAAGATTAAAAAGTTATCAACTGTAGAAGCTCAAAATTTGCGATTCTATGCCGTACATGGCCAACATTTCAGTAGTTATCTCCGAAACGAAAAAAAAAAAAAATCAAAATTCTGATAGTAGCAAAGGATTCGTAATGGAAAATACTCCTTTGACCGTGTTTTTTATTTCGAGCTAACTCCCACCGTTTCGGAGATATCTGCGAAAAGTAACATTTCGGGGTCAAAAAAATTGCAAAAACATGCAATCTTGATACGTTCATATTTTTCGAAAAACACGATATTACGACGTAAAGAGGAAGTCTTCCAGATAAACCTGATCGTAAATTGCACGGCGATATTCGAAAATTCGGCTCGGCATGAACGAACCCATTTTGTGACATTTCAGAAAATCTTTATAGATATTAACGCGAAGTATCTGTCACTACCTCCCTGGCTCCACATTCGTGTGTTGCGCGTTACGTCGATTGGACAGGCTAGGCATGAAGACAAAGGTGATTGGCTCCGTACCTAGTGAGTTATAATAACTCACGCATTATAACTCACGCTGTTTGTTTGTGGATACTATTAATTGATCAAAAGCAGTTCATTAATTAGTATATAACCTAATAAGAGTAGATAAAGACTTATTATTATCATCATCATTATTATTATTATTATATTAAATACGATTTGACTATTTGAGGTGTCAAAATTTTAGGTTTCATGACTTTCAAGAACTTCTACAACACTATTTTATCACCTCTATACTTAATCAATTCTAGTTGGGTATTGGACTTTACATATCCGTAGAGCTAGACCTTTGCGTCTTCTGCAAATACCCAAATAAAGCACAGAGACTATGGCACTAGAATACCTCTGTCACAATCACAAAACATATTAACATATTGACAGTTAACACTTACTGTCTATGTCTGCTCTCAACCAACTTTCTGGGAATTAAGACGTGAATGACTGAATGATGCAATGTATTTATTAACTACATAGTACAGTACGTGTCTTGATTCTTGACGAATATGTGCTTGTCTCCTTGATGTATTTGATTATATTTGTTGTAGTCATTTAAATACTTTTGAGATTCAAATACTTAGAGGATATTCAAATATTTCTGAAAGTATTTAAATATTGTCAGAAAAGGATTTAAATACTTTTTGAAAAGTATTTAAATACTTCCCAGTTATTTAAATAGTTTAACTATTTATAAATACGTTTAGGATCATTTTCACAAATACTAAGTAGTAAATATTTCAGATAAAGTATTTGCAAGTATAAATACAAATGCTTGCTGCAAGAAGTATTTAAATACTCGGTATTTAAATACTTTTTAGTATTTAAATACTTATAAGGTATTTGTAAGTACATATTTGCCCAGCTCTGTTTGTCAGATAAGATTTAGAGCTCAAGATTATTTCCCAAATGAACAAATTCCTTAATTACTTTTATACTTAGATTTTTATTTATACACTTTTTTTATATAAGTAATAATCATAGGAAAACATACTTCCTTATTAATTAATTAATGACGACGCGTTCTATAAACAATTTTTGTTTCGTAGCCATGGAAACGGCTGCGCTAGATGCTTATTTGAGTTTTGTTACGCGATCTTGATTGAAAATCTGACAGTTTGCGCCAGTTTGATATTAAAAATATTTTTGCAAAATTGCATAAATTGTACATGGTAACTATAAATAAAAATGATAATTCTTGAGTTTGTAATATGTTTTATTTTGTTTTTAGTCCAATTGAGAGTAAATTAAATCAGTTATATGTATTTAAAAGCTAAACGTAATTTAATCGCTGTTAAGTTTAGCAAAAGCTAGCTTGCGTTTATTCCATGTAAAACTGTTGTCATAGGTTAAAATTTAAAAATTCACGAAATATCATTGGTCTAGAATTTATGAGGGAAATAATTTCCTCAAATACCACTCGTGCTAAGTTGCCAAAATGTAATATAATTCGTGTAAATTGACAGTCAGAGATTAAATCAGATAATAAACTACCAACCATAAATGCTATTTCTAAAGAAATGTATGAATAAATATTTCCAGCTTTATTTTTTTTATGGTACCTACATTCAGAGGAAAAACTGGAAATAGATATTTGAACTTTCTGAGCAACAAATGTCTGATGACCTTTAAAGATTTGTGAGTGCTGATGTCAAAAATCTTCCTTGTTTCTTTTTCGTTATTTTGTTTTTAATATGAAATTGCTTTATTTTTACTTTCACATCCACGTAGTGGAAGTATAGTAATGGTAAATATAAAACTGATAGTGAAATTTTGTTTTTTCAAATAGGCTTGGAATGTCATTAAATGTCGAGATTTTAAGTTTGAGCAAAAAAAATATGTCTGTTTGTCGGTCTGTAACTTCTACCGAGGTAGTATATTGTTTCATGGGTTTTTGAGGTAGACTATTTGAAATATTATATTATTAAAGTTCTATGAACAATTATTTCCATACAATGGAGTGCAAATATAGCATTGACGTTGTTTCAATTATAAGAGACTTGGATAAAAAATCTGAATATGGAAGTAGTGATTCCTTAGGCGGCGGTTCTTTTAATTACAATTTTTTATTGTTAGAGTAAATATTCTTAAAATTTGCAATTTGTTTGTTTTTTCATGGTTCTCCATGGCAACTACCTACAACGTACAATGTTAATTAAAATACATTTTTTATCGAATTTACGTTTTGCCTAGTTTCTTTGAATAAAGAAGGTTGAAGATCGTTGAAAATGTGGAAAATAATATTTATTTGTCGCTCGGTTTATTATTATTTTTTAACACCCTCAAGAGTAGGTCCCGATGGTTTTGATAATATTTAGATACAATCTCATTAAAAGGTAACAATTTTTGTCTCAGAAGTACTTTTGTATTTCTCCAAATAATGGAGATATCTGGCTCAAAATATTCGAGTTTTTCCGCGGTAACTCTTATCGAAGGTCATGGATTTTAAACATCTTTGAATTATTTTTTAGCCTATAATATTAATGTTAAGTCAGATATCTCTTGAGGACGCTGATACAATGATCAGACTATATATTTGTCACTTATAATGTGCATATTTCGAGAACAATGTTCTTTTCATTGGTATTTATGTAACCAGTTACGAAAGACTTTATTTTGTGTAACGAGTGGATGTTTGCGGGACGAGCGAAGCAAGATCAGAAGAAGAAATAACACGAGTTACACAAAATGATCTTTTCGGAAACATTTCGGTTCCATATAAGATTTTTTCTAATTTTAAACGCCTAAAAACCCTTGAAACATAAATGAAATAGATGTATTTAAAGATCTTAAAAATTAAATCGTTTTTCTCATAGTTACCTTTGCTGCTATTATTACACATTATAATTTTAATATCAAACTTGACAAACTTTATTTATCCAAGTTATAATATTATTTGAAATCCTAATTTGATAGGATAAATTAAATCGTGTTAAATAAAAAAGTTTTGTTAGCATATTTTGAAGGAAAGAAGAATTCCACTTATGGACTCAATATTTAATTTTGTGTTGAATAAACATTGTTTCTTTTTCTTTTTGAGAGTTGTTTATTTTCCTTGACTGATGATATAACGAACTTTTCTTCACCAGTAGGTAAAATTTAACTTTTCATAACTGGTTATGAACAGTTAGGAATACTAGGGTTGTAATAATCACTCCAGACAATAGCTAGAATAACTCTGGTCGATCATGTCAGAACATTTCATTCGGTTTTCCTTTCTATTAAGAAATATGTACAAAAATATGTGAATAAGACGAAATGTAATAGACTTATAAAAACTAAAATGCCAAGCGCTTCATATTCTGCCTTTTAAAACTTATTTCAGCAATGTAGAGTTATCTTAAAGTTGCATTAACTATGGAAATAAGCTGACGCTAAGCATAATTGCTTTATTTTTTATTTGGTTACCTTATTATTAAATTCATACAGTTTTACGTTCTAGATTCGTTTTATTTCTCTGATGAAGTTTTTCTAAGTGACGTAAATTATTCTCACCGAGCGGTTTTAACTTTTCAGGTACGGAAAGTTTACTAATTATACTGCCACCCAATGACAAGTTTTCAAGTATAGTAATAGTCCACAAAGAATTTTATGTTCAATTATCCTTAAATTAATTAAAATTCTCCTGCAGGCTTTTGGTGTTTACTTCTAGAGTGAATCATCACTCTTACGAAATGTCATATCTGCATATTCTGCTTCTCAAGTACTTAGTGAAACAAAACTAAAATTTGCAGGGTATTGCCTTACCATAACATTTTTTTTTATTGGAACTTGTAAATATTTCAAAGAATGTAGCAAAAAGTTTTGGATTGAATCCCAGTTCCGGAAGTTCTTTGCATAAACAAAACAATGTTTAAATTTGTGTTTTTTTGCGGTTTTCCTTAATATCCCTGGTTTTGTAGCTCGTACCGCAATGAACATAAATTGTACATAATGAAATTGTGAAAAAACTATATCTGTTCGAACCTTCTTTATCAATTTTTAAGGTTGCAATAAATAAACACAATGGAGAGAGGTCATTTTTAAACAACTGATGCACATGTTTTGATGAAAATTTAGACACTAAGAGTTCGGACATGCCGAAGATGATTAGTAGTTCAGTGTGTAGTTCACTACGATAGCCGCCATCAATTTGTAGAATAAACCTATATATTTAAATGGGACCGCACATACAGAGGATGCTTGCAGCAGTTCATTCTAGCAGTTTACATTGGAAGTCACCGCGGTAGCTGGCCATTCATAATTTTATATATTTAGTGTGAGATACGGAGATCCCGAAGTTGCCTTGCAGCTAGAAGTTCAGCCCACAAATTCAGTCCATGCATCGAAGTCATCAATTTGTAAAACAAACATGTACATTTAAATGTGGCCGCACATACCGAGGATGCTACCAGAGTAGTTTACTTCCGAAGTCCACCAGCATGTTCACCTCGAAACAGAATAGTTTGTTTTTACATGGTAGTAGAGAGGTAGGCTTCGCGGGTCGCGAATATTTACCAGATTTTGAATAAATATTTCTATGGATTATTTTTTAAGTTATAGCTAACAACCTTAATTATTGCTTTATAATTAAAATAATAATTATTATTATCTTAAAATCATTTTTATATGTTTATTTTATATGTTACATGATTTTAGTAAATGTTTCTATGAATAAATTTTTACCTATGACTATTATATACCTAAACCAGAAGTAGGGACAGTGGGGTATTTAACAACTATAATTATTAATTTATAATTAAAATAGCTATTAAACTGCAAAAGTAGCAATGACTTTTTCGACATTGAATACGTGCGTGCCGTGTACCGTATTTTAATTCCAACGACAGTTCCCACCAGTGACGGTACACATGCGGATTAATTTTGAAAAATTGTGAGGTTTAGCCAGTACACACTACGTTTGTCTAGATTCGCCGTGCAGTATATAACCATCATGTAGGAATGTGTGTACGATATATTGGGTATCTTTTTATTTTTATTTTGTGGAAAAGTGAAAATGAATAAGGACGAATTAATAGATTTAGTATTCAATGCTCCAGCATTGTGAGACAAACGCCATAAACGGCACCACAACCGGCATGTTTTAAGTAGGGAGCGGAAAAACCGCTGCCCAAGGAATCATTACTTCCACATCCAGATTTTCCATCCAAGTCTTTCAAAATGAAAACATTTTGTATGTGGAAGTAATTACTTATGGAACTTTAATAATGGAATATTTGAAATCGTTTACCCCAAAAACTCATAAAACGATATCCCACATCGGCAATGGGTGATAGGGGGTGGTAGTGGGGATGGATGAAGTAAAAAAATATTTCGAGGTTTTTGGTTCTTGTACACACACACTAAATCACATTTTCCTTCACCCCCTTTAATAACGGTGTGGGGGTTGTAATGGGGGTGGCTAATTCCAAAAAAATTTTTGAGAACTTTTACAGATTCTCTTGTATAAATACTAATATTAAATATCACTACTAAATACCAATACCCATTTTATGAACTCATATCTGCTTGCTTTATCTATTTACCCCCCTTTGACCCATTGAGTCCATGCTCCATACTCCCCAACTCTTCAACGGAATAAGATGAAAATATAATCTAATTCCAGATCACGTTAAAATACATATGTGTACCAAATTTCAAGTCGATATCTTAAACTGTTCCAGAGTACTCGTGCGCACAAAAAAGTTACAGACAGACAGACCGACAGACAGACAGATTTTTTTTCGCTTAAAATTTTGACGTTTCATGACTTACTAATGGTTTGAGGGACTGCTACTTGGTGATCCCCCATTTTCGAGGATGCTGAACACCGTAGTGGTGGCAGAATTTCTCATTGGGGTGACCCACCCCCGCAAACGGCCAAATACCACCGCCAACCGTGGTCAAATGCTTATCATAATTGTTTGAGGCACTCTTACTTGGACATCTCCCGTTTTTGAGGATGCTGAACACCGTGGTGGTAGCAGAATTTCTCCATGGGTAACCCACCCCGCAAGCGACCAAAAACCAACCAAACGGGGGAAACGTGTATGATAATATTTCACGGAATCTAACTTATTGATCAACCGTTTTCGAGCTTGCCAATCATGGAGAGGACCCTGGAACCCATGCCTGACACCCGTCCACCCGATCAACGGCCAATAACCATCCTCCAAGAGCATTCTCATCATACCACTGGACAAAAAGTTTTCCCTCCCATTTTCGAGCATGAAGAACACGGAGAGGACCACGAATCGAGTGCTTGACACCCGTTCACCCCCTCAATGGCAAAGAAGTACCTCATCTTCGCATTTTCATAATGTTTTTTTCCTGTGTAGCATCCTCAAAGGGAGGGGCGGAGAATGCACTCTCACCCCTTTGGAGGGTTTTTATAAACATCTACGGGGGTGGGTCACCCCGTGGAGCAATTCCACCATCACCACGGTGTTCACCATTCTCGAAAACGGGGGATCACCAAGTTGAGTCCCTCAAACAATTATAATACTCGTTTGACCATTTGGAGGTGGTTTTTGGCCGTTTGCGGGTCAGCACTGTGGCCGCGTATAATTTACTTTAACACGGTTGTGGGCGTGGTCTGCACTGCGACAAAGTAACTTTAACGAAAACGTTACCCGGAATGATTGCGGCAATAAAAACTTCAGATATCAATCGGTTACGAAACAAGTGCTCTAGATAATTTTAAACGAAAAAAATCACGATTCGTGTCACTGTGCGGCGGTACAAAAACTTATGATATGTTTTTTTTCCCTTAAACAAACAACAATTTTTTGTGCTTATTATCCCAACTCGATTTTATGGCTGTTTTTTTCGCCAGTCCTTAACAAACGATCCAACTTACTGAAGCTAACCTTGTCGGTACGCTTTAAAGATTGCTGGAATTCCAGCGGACCATCTCACTTTTACGAATGAGTTCAAAGCATGTCGACAATGTTAGCTCCAGTAAGTTGGATCGTTTGTAGATCCCTTTAACGGGGTAAATGATATAATAGATAAGCGATTATACTGTGTGTTCCATTTTGCTTTGAACCATCCACATAAAAAGTTTATTTTAGGTTCGATTTAGATCGTTTTTTTTAACATAGATCTCTGAAAAGTGCATTCTTGTGATATATCACATTTTATAAAGCATAAAAAGAAGGTCGACCTACTGCTTTTGTTTTTGTGGTTGGAAAATGATGAAATCTTATTAGCGATTTTTTTATTTCAAATCTGAGTACTCCGCTGGATTCGGCAACCTCTCAAATGGGTCTGTTCCAAATTTCGTGAAAAAAATACCTATTTTTGGATTTTTCCCGAAGGAAATAAAAATGCTGAAATTGCCAATGAAAATCCCCTTTAATTGTCAATTTGTGTTAAGTTTTAATTATTTTAATTTCTGATTGCAATATTAATAATTGTTTCCATGCAACTTTCATTACATTTCATAATTTTCCATCCACAATAACAAACGTAGTAGGTCGACCTTTTACGTTTTATAAAAGTTAACGTATCACAAGAATGCACTTTTCACAGATCTACGTTAAAAAAGTCCTAAATCAGACCTAAAATACATGTTTTATGGTGGTGATTCCAAACAAACGGCAACACACTGCAGAAATAGGAATTAATTACATGAGATACAATAAAAGCAGGTCAATCCCCCGATAGACTAAACGAAACACTGAACTGATTGATAAACTTCTTCGGCATGTGCACCCGGCATCGCGGCAATTAATTGGCTGAACTGTGAGCTGAATTTTTAGCGGCGTAACATCTTTGGCATGTCCGTACCCTAAAAGCATTTACTTTAGCCATATTAGCAGTCATAAGAATGAGTAGGCAGGACCCTCCTTAACACACTAAACATGAAATGGAAGACCTGGCACCTCGACACAGCCAAACTGTCAAAGAGAGTTAAAAAAAATAATGAAAATAATATATTTCAGCTTTTTAATATATTAAATTTAAAGAAAAATTCATATAAATAAAAATTTTGCGAAATAAAATTCTCCACTCCATTTTTAGAGTGCTTATACTCAGTTCAATCTTATGCAACTGGAATAAATGGAATTAATCTTAAAATGCTGAAGCTTATTTTTCCACACTGCAAAACCACTCTAACACATATAATAAACACTTCCTTACACACTGGTGCTGTTCCATCTGTCTGGAAAAAACCCGTCATATTACCGCTTCCCAAACTAACCAAAGGGACGGAATTTGGTCAACTTCGCCCAATTAACATACTTCCTACGATGTCTAAATTGTTAGAAAAAATTATAGAAAAGGACCTCTCAAATCATATGGCAATAAATAAAATATTGCCAGAAGAACAATCAGGATTCAGAAAACACCATAGCACTAATACTGGCTCTCATTAAAATAACAAATGATATAACTAGAAACATCGATAACTCCAAAATAACCTATTTAACTTTACTTGACTTTAGTAAGGCATTTGATGTCATCAATCATAAACTTTTGCTGGCAAAATTAAAACATTATGGAATAAGGTCTACTTTCTTATTATGGTATAACAACTATTTAAGTGAACGCATTCAACGTGTTAAAATAAAAAACTCAATTTCAAAAGAAAGTGTTGTGAAATCCGGTGTACCACAAGGCAGTATACTTGGGCCACTACTGTTTATAATGTTTTCTTCCGATTTGCCAAGTATAATTACCCATGACTAGAACATACACCTATATGCTGACCCAGATTTACAAGCCGTGCTATCCACAAGATGTCAACTTGGTGATTCGCGAGTTAAACGAAAATCTCGAGATAATAAGTGCGTGGTCTAAAAGCAATGATCTACACTTGAAGGCATCTAAAACAGTGTCCATGTGTGTGAGATCTAGGATTTCAGTTCAAAAAGCAAAAGAAAATCAAACAGTAAACATAACACTGAATAATTGTACGACTGAACTCAGTAGTGAGGCGAAGAATTTAGGAATCATTGTAGACCAAAATTTAACATTTGAAAATGACGCGTTGAAAAAATTGAGCATATGTTACTTTAAATCACTGTGGAGGTATAAATATGTTCTACCACAAGATACGAAGTGGAGACTCGTAAGCTCAATTATTTTGAGCAATATGGAATAGGGTCTCCATGTTTACTTTAATTATCTTACTGATATTTTAAAAAATAAAATACAAGTGCTTCAGAATTCTTGCTTACGATCCTCCTACTCCTATATCAATAGACGTGATCACGTGACCCCCACATTACAATACTCGAGGAATCTTAAAAATCGAATATAGATCTGAACTATCGCAAAATTTGAAAAATGTTTCGAGTATATAGCCTGTACTCTTATCAATAAAATCCGAAGCTACTTTTGATTTACCCACAGTTGGTCAGTTTCGCTTGGCATATAGGAAATATCTTTTGAATAAACAAAAGGCGTTACTGCCATAATTTTGATTAGTAGCCTATTTTCTTCTTCTTTATATGTATATGTATGTGTATGTATGTCTGTATGTATATGAATATGTATTTTTATCGTCGATATATATTAAACATTAATACTTGTCATTTATTACTACTGTTATATAATAACACATAACATAACACACCACAGATAGTAGACAACGCCCAAATCCAAAGCCAAGGCTGTCCGGAAGGAGGTTACACATTCGGAAAAACGCAGACATACATCCACACCCACCGGTGTTGTCAACACCGGGGCTGGGGGTCGAACCCAGAGCGCGGTAGCGAGTCGATCACCGTATTCGCCACTCAATACGCCTTAACCGATTGAGCTACCGTGCCGGTGCAAAATGATCCACCATAATGATCTAATATTGTTAATGAATTACGTATTTATATGAGTGTACAGTATCTGTATTTATATATGTTATATTTCCCAAGGGCAAGGCTGAAAAATGCAATGCAATGCCTTGTCCTATTGTTGCATATATTTGATATGTATTTTTTTTTGTAAATGTTTGTTATTTCTTGTCTATATGCACAATAAATTATTATCCTTATTATTTTTTTAATATGATTAAAAATACATCTAAAAAGAATTAATTGTAAGGATGAATTAGTTCAAAAGCTAGACAAAAATTGAGACTCAGACACCTCGACAGATCACAAGTAAAATTTCTAGTGAGTGCGAGCAGGATAATCTTTCGTAGGCGCGCGAGTGCGGACAGCGCGTATATGAAATGTCAATAGTCATGGAATGTTTTTTACTATTTTCATAATTACTTGCGTTATTTTTGTAGATTTTTTTAAATTCTCTAAAGCATTTTCAATAATTGCAACTTCCAATTTTTAAGTTTAAAATATTACTAATTTTGACGTCACAACTCACAATTTAAATCATTTGTCTGACAATCTATAGTGTTGGAGTATTCATCGTACTGCAAAATAAAATCGTGAAAAAATTGCCCTCCGAGATTTGTCCGGATTTTCACGTTTCAGAGTACGTAGATTATGAAAATTAAAGCCATTTAATTCCGAATCTATCTGTCTATCTGTCTGTTTGCGCTATATCTACAAAAACACTTGACGGAGAAGGATAATATTTGAAAAATATACAGGGTCGACCCCATAAAAAATATAATTAAGGAAAAAAAATACGGACCACGGTAATATTTGACATGCATTTTACACAATTGTCAAGCAGGAAAAATTTGAAAAAGTTGGTCTACTTTTTCTATATGGTACGCTTAACAGTATCGCGCCATCTATTGGGGTTGCTTGTTTGGCGTACGGTCCCTTTGGTGACACTACCCAACGTTTTGGAGTACCTACCTCCTCCAACGTTTTGGAGTACGTCACCGCTTGCCATCTGGTTATTTCCGAACTATTCTCAGCCCTATATTAGACTTTATTCGGTAGACACGTAGACAGGGTCAAAAAATGATAGAATTCCAGAGATTGCGATGCTGGAAAATTGTTTCTAGCAACGCATTTCTTGGAGAATCAATCAGTTGGTGTTAGTTTAGAAATATTCCAAATGCTTTATTGAGCATTTTAAAATTTAACGAAAATTCACTTCTTCTTTATATTATATG
Organism: Rutpela maculata; assembly: GCA_936432065.2. NCBI lineage: Eukaryota > Metazoa > Arthropoda > Insecta > Coleoptera > Cerambycidae > Rutpela > Rutpela maculata. The sequence continues at coordinate 47,185,264 of OW386289.2, forward strand.
TAACAGTATCCACTTTTGATAACCGGAAATGTGATTTATCACTTATGTAGTTAAAAATGATATAATCGAGAGACAGAGTTAATTTTTATTTTTCCAAGTATATATTTGTCCCTTGAGGCCACTTTAAATCTGGCCAAACTGGATGCGTAAATATTTGTCATGTTCCCCGGGAGTATAATTAAATTGCACAATGATTTACTTCAAAATAAAAATACAAGCAAAGATAGAAAAAAGCATATAGATGACTAAATAAAGGTTCGTTACGTTCACTATCATATAACACATATATTTAGCAAATACACATAATTGAAAATATTGTACTATAGTACTCGCTGTGTTAATTAATTTATAAGCGATATAGTTTCCACATAAAATTCATATTGCAGATTTGCATTTGGGTTAAGAAAATTTGATAGAGTTACTCATAAATTAAATTTGCTTTGTTGGCTACCTATGAATTTAATTTGGGAACATCATCTAATTATTTTTATTCATTGCCAGCTCCACACAAGTATCCTCATGCCTCAAATCTAAATTAACATTTCGTTCTAGTGCACGCAATGTACAAATTAGATTGAGGAATATATTGACCACCACTGCAATTTTTTAACGTTCATTCTCATACAATATCATCTAAATTGTATGGTGTTGACGACATCAATCGTCTTAAATGTGCCACATTCGAATACAGATTACAGAAAAGTTATACAGGGTGGACCATTAATAACAGGCCATAGTTCAAGGGTAGATTTTCTGTAACAAAATATGGGGATATAACCAAACACGATTCAGTAAATTGTTGCTTTGGAAAAATTGTATTTTTTTGCTCTTTTTGCAATATCTCAACTACCTCTTGACCGATCTTCTCCAAATTTGGTAAGGAAACATTTTTTAAGCTAAAAAACAATAATTTATGTACTTTTGACTAGAGAAACTCGCAGATAAGTCACTTCTTGATAATTTCAATGGTTTTCGAGAAAGCTGCCGCATAGATTTCAAGAATTCTTTGAAAACAAACCCAATTATATCCTCATATTTTGATCAAAAGAATCTACCCTTGAACTATGGCCTATCATTAATGGTCCACTCTGTATAAGCAAACAATTAAGTTTCTTTTAATTTAAAGTGTTGTATGATGTGATAAGTAGGTGATAATAGTAGGATTAGTTTCATATAGGTCAATATTTCCCTAGCCTAAGAGTACGAACATGTCGAAGATACTACGCAGCTGGAAGTTCAGGCCGCAGTTTCACCAATTTGTAATACAAACTTGTACATTTAAATGTAACCGCCATACCGAGAATGCTACCAGCAGTTCACCCTGCTAGCATCCTCGACGTGTGCCGTCACATTTAAATGGACAGGTTTGTTTTACAAATTGATGATTTCGATGCATCGATTGAAACTACGGACTGAACTTCTAGTTGCGTAGCATCTTCGGCATGTTTGTACCCTGACTTATAAAGGATATCTCTTGAACCGAATTTTCTATATCACCCTGTATAGCTAGGTCGGTCCAATTGAACAAAATGCTCTCTTTTGTCAGCCCCAACAACATACTAAAATTTCAAGAAATTCTATCGGGGTTTGAAAACCCCTTAGAAGTGTGAGATGTCCTTTAACTCATACATTTGGGTTTAGTGTAAGAATAACTTGCTGACCAAATACCGCCCTGTATGTATTTTTTTTTAATAAAGACGATTTATTATTATATTATTATTAATATTATAGACTTAATAAGAGGCACACTTTCTCAGCCATAGCTGAAACCTATTTACCGATCTTCGCGCGCGTTTCGAAATGGACTCTGTTGGAAACTCCTCCAGGTTATTGGGCTTTTTCGGTGACGTTGGTGATATCTCTTCCAACAGTTCAAAGTCCAGACTCCAACAAGAGATCATAAAGACTTCAGAACTTTTCTTAAAATATGCGCGGTTCCCAATAGTGCAGTTTTCTGTACTTTTTGGGCACTTGGTTGACCTGGAAGTTGTTGTAGACTACGATCATGGGCCTTTCTGAGCATCACGTTGGTGTCATTCACGGTCAATAAACTATACGGTTACCTCGATCAGCAGCTTTTGAACGAGAGAGACGCGCGGAGCGGGGAATCGAATAAAAGAGAAAGATATATCTGATTTCCGTGCAAAAGACAGAGACAAAGATGCCTACGTCAGATGTAGACACTGCCGGCATTTTTTCTCTGTCTTTTTCACGGAAATCAGATATATCTGTCTCTGATTGATTCAATTCCCCGCTCCGCGCGTCTCTCTCGTCCAAAAGCTGCTGATTTAGGTAACCGCATAGTTTACTGACCGTGGGTGTCATTAGGAACGGATACATCGATCTGCAAACAGGATTTCTCCTCGTCTCTCGTCGTTGATAGTGACAACCTTCCCAGGGTTGTGCATATCTAGGAGGGGAAACTCTCATGGGCTCCCCACCGCTGATATTGATCAATGTGTCAGACTCCAATTGACTAAAATCCTCCTTTCAAGACTCGTCTGTAAAGTATTCCGAGGGCACTGCAGTCTCCTGGGTGTATTGTGCTCTTAATTTATTCTGTCCATTTTAGTACCCTATGCCAATCACAAGGTGATGCAGGTCTGAGAATGGACGAGTTTTAATAGTTTAAAGGTCTGTTTGGGTTTTTCCGTAGATATTATATCTGCTGCGGTTCAGCGCATCGCAGTCGAATACAATATGCTCCACAGTTTCTGGTACCTTGCCGCACAGTCTGGAGTTAGGGCCGCCAGCAAACATTCCGATTACCTACGGATGCCTCTTAAGAGGAAAGTGTCCTGTAAGGAGGCCTGTTATAATTATCAACTGCATACTGTTCTCCGTGAGCAGTTATTCAGTTTGTTTTGGACATGGTCCATTAATAAGTGTTTTCCCATGTCGTTTTCCTGGAATGTCTCTCCAGTTATGGTTATGTTTATTCTTGACCCAGTCTTTGATCACCTATTTGGCTGAGTTTTTAGTGATGTCCAGCTCGGGTTCTGGGTCATAGAACGCATTAGCTGCTCCTTGTCTGGCAAGTTCATCAACAGAGTAGTCCGACTTTATTCCGCGCACCCACCCAGAATTTTGAGGTCTTCGTGGCAGTCCCATATTAGTCTGGAATATTCTTTGTTAGAGGCTAATGCCTTTAGAGCCGCCTAACTCTCTGATGCAACGGAGATCTGCTGGTTTGCATATCGTCGTTTAATATACTCGCTTACACCGTCATCACGTTACTGACATGTTTTTTTCTAGGCTACACATCCTACACTTGCTGTCAGCAGGCTGTTTCAAGATCATCTTCCTTCTTACTATTATTATTATTATAGACAAACAAACATACACATACCACATGTAAGTAGACAAAGCTAATGCTGTCCGGGAGGGGATTACACATTTGGAAAGACGCAGGCATACATACCCACCGGTATTATCAGTACCGGGGCTCGAACCCAGAGCGCGATAGACAGTCGGTCAACATATTCGCCATTCAATACGCCTTGACCGTACCGGTAGTATATAGCAATTGTTAAACATTTTATCACAGGAAATAACAGCCAACCTACGGATCCTAGTGGAAAGATTAATTTTGGTTTGTATTGCGCCTTTATTTAATATGAATGAAATGAAATGATAAAGATAATAGTTAAACGTACAGGAAACGACTCATGGCTTGATATATTCTCCATATTAATAAATTTATTTTTGATGAAATTTTGTATAGCTTATTAAAACCACTAAAATACAGCGTTAACGAAGTTTATCACTTCTGATGTATCTGAAAGATGGTGATTATTCTTATCAAACTTTAAAAGAAACGGAAATAAGTAATGAATTATAGACCTGGAAGCCTTGACAAAAAATGGCGTGTTTTTAACAAGAGTTTTTAAAAGTATATAAATGATTAAAAATCAGAGGTGGTTGGAAAGTGAAAGATCAGTATGTTTTTGAGGCTTCCCGTAGATCGTAAGAAGCCAGGAAATGTGGTGTGAAATTGGCGGAAGATGGGGAAAAATTAAGAAAGATGATGAGATGGAATGCGGGAAGAAGATGGTGGGAAAGTACAGAAAGACTATGGGAGGGAAGTGGGGGGGGAGGACTAGTGGAATGGTGAAAAAATGGGGAAGATGGTGAAAAAAATCCACCATCATATTAGACCCACTCAAATACAAAGAAAAACTCAAACAACATCCATTAACCCCAACAATGCCCGTCTCGATCCCCACCTTCGTGAGTTAAACTATATTTATTTTTCAATTTCCTTAAGTCCACCTCCTTAGTGCATAGAATTATTTAAATATTTTTGAAGTATTCACGGGTTTATTATTATTATATTCACAAAGTTTCAAAATTTTAAAATATTATTTATTTTTCAAGCCCCTCAAGAACGAACTTCTTAATGTTTACCATTGTTTGTGTATTATTTTGGTATATTCACAGGTATAATATTATCATACTCACCAAGTTTCAGAACTTAATTTTCAACCCTACAAAAACCACCCCACTGAATACAATTTTTTCACTATTTCTTGGGTTTTCTAACAACTATTTTGAGCTTATTTAGGAATTTGTAGAATTAAGTTCACTTAAACGTTGCAAATTACGACGGTGACATTCTTTCACTATACTTATTATAAACAACGGCTCGATCTTAAACTTGAGTTTAGTGTTAATTTATTAATTTCTAACGATTTACAAGTATCTCCAAATTTATTGTTTTAAATATACTAAAAATGGAAGTTGCTAGTGGTCCAAATGAACCTTTCCTTTATCGTTTGTGGAAATTTTACCAAAGACACATCGGATTGTAGGTCAAAGCTAATCGTGCGGTTTAAGAAAATAGATTCTGGCAGCTTGCCAAAACCAAACATCAATGAAAAGCAATTCATTATTAAAGTCGGATTATCATTTTCAGTTTATATAATCCGACACAAACAACTATTTGTCGGATTTTAGGAATCCCTATTAGTACAGTAAATGAAGCTTTTAAATCCCAGCCCGAAAACGATGTAATGAATTTCCAAATTTTTTTCTTCAACATATTTTATAAAGTATGTAGATAAGAATCTATATTGTCATTTCTCCCGCTTTTTGGTTGGGCGTAGTTCTCACCCATTCTTGGGGGTTGTCGCAAAAAAAAACAAAAAATAGACATAATCTGACAGAGAATCACATTATAAGAAAGAAAGGTCTTATACAGTTTTTTTGTTAAAATGCTTATTTTTCGAGATATTGCGAACTGAAAATTGCAATTTTCACCCTCTAAAATCAGTATTCCTAGACGTTCTTTTTTAAATGACTCGAAAAACGTGGACTTTAATTAAAAAATGCAAGGGTACAAAATTAAAGCTTTTACGAAAACGAATCGAATGGTTTTTTATTTTTTTTTCTCCGATGATCAGTTTTTGGAAATATGGCATTTTAAAAATGGCGCCGAAACGTTCAGAAAAAATATACGACGTTAAAATACAAAATTACTCAAAAACTACAACTGTGATCCAATCCAATGGAAGTAAGTCTAGAAACACAAAAAAAATTGAAAATTTTTATTGTTCAAATAGGCTTAGAAGGGCATGTGAAACGTCGAGGTTAGGAAAAAATAATTGTGTCTCTAACTTTTTTTTGTGCGCACGATTACTCTGGAAGCGTTTAAGATATTGACCTGAAACTTGGTGCGCATACGTATTTTAACGACATCTGGAACAAAAATGTCGCCAGTTTCTTATTGTTATTGTAATTGCTCAGTAATGAATTTTTTTCTTTTCATCACCTAGATGCTCAATTTATTTTGTCCGTTTAAAACACTTGTTTTAGGATATAAGTTCCATCCGCCATATTAGAGCTGCCATTTTGAATTTTTTAATTTTCACTTCAGAATCAGCGATCTCAAACATATAACTATCCTACGTTTAGAAAATAAATTAGTAACACTTTTTCAAATATTCAACATTCAATTTTAGGGGTGGCTTTCACTCCTTGAGGATAAGATCAAGTATCTGGATCATACATATAAAAACTGAAGACGATACCATAAAGAAAAATTATCATTACAGATGAGATTATTCCGAAATTTTACATACTTTTTCACCTCTAGGTACTGTACTAATATATGAAACCTGCATGTTATTTTTTTCATTTAGATATGATTATTAATCTTGGAGATACAGCTATTAAGAACTGTTGGACATGGGAGTGGACTTCAATTTAAATACAAAAAAAAAACATATTTTGGCAAAAATTGAGAAACTACAGGTATTGTTTCTGAAGAGAGTATTAGGTATGAATATTAATCTTGAGACATACCAGCTATTAGGAACTGTTGCACATAGGAGTGGACATCTATTTAAAATTCCAAATCAAATGGCAAAAATGGAGGTATTGTTTCTTAAACGTCGATATATAAGAGAAGCTAATCTCTCAAAGAATGTCTTGACATTAGCCACCCCCATTACCCCCCCCCATTATTAAAGGGAATAAAAAAAAATAAAATAGTGATTTAGTGTGTGCATAAAACTAAAGGCCTCAAAATTTGTTTTACTTCATCCACCCCCACTACCACCCCTACCCCCTACTACCAATGTGTGGCATTATCGTTTGGGGCAGGCGATTTCAAATATTATGTTATTAAAGTTCCATAGACAATTATTTCCACACAGGGGAGTGCAATTATAGCATCAACATTTTTTTTCGTTGTGTGAGTCTTGGATAAAACCTGGATGTGGAAGTAGTGATTCCTTGGGCAGCGGGTTTTTTTGTATAAAAACTTATGTTAGATAAAAGTTGTAAGTAAAAGTTGTAAGTGATATAACGTAAGACATGATATTTTATACAATAATTTGGTGTGCTTGTCATCCAGTAATTGGTCTCCGACTATTGAGTGATGTATTAAAATCAATAACTAAAGTAAATCAAAATGTACACAGTATTGAAATATAACATTTCAGAGTATGCTAAGTTATGTTCAAGTATTGATCATTCATCCGTAGAAAACAAATTGCGCTCTGAACTGACGGCAAGTCGATATATATTCAGATTTTATGAAAATATACTATCAATGTTCCATAAAGGTTAAGGCAACGAATAAAACTTTGTTACATAATAAATACACATAGAGAGAGCCGCTATGGATATATAATAAAAAGGGATATACCCCGGGAGACGTCGATAGTGTTCTCGTTCCAGTTTCTCGATTGTTTATAGGAATAAATAATATTAGTTCCACATCCAGGGAAGTATAGTAACGCAAAAAATTGGAAAATTTTTATTGTTCAAATAGGCTTAGAATGTAATGAAACGTTAAGATTTTAAATTTGGGGAAAAATCTGTCTGTCGTTCTGTCTGTTAATTTATTTGTCCTCACGATTACTCTGGAACCGTTTAAGATATTGATTTGGTACATGCATATATTTTAACGAGATCTGCAACTAGATTATATTTTGATCTTACTCAGTAAATAGGTGAATCAAGAAAGTAAAAGTCCATGAAATTGGTATAAAATTGGTATTTAGTATAAATAAGAGAAGCTAAAGTCTCCATGGCATTATTCAATTATTAAATAAAATTGTGATTTAGTGTGTGTACAAGACGCCTCGACATTTTTTTTACTTCCCACCAACACTACCGACGTTGCATATAGTTTTATGAGTTTTTGGGGTTGACGATTTCAAATATTATATTATTAAAGTTCTATAAACAATTATTTCCACATAGTGGAGTGCAAATATAGTATCAGCATTTTTTTTATTATGAGAGACTTGGATAGAAAATATGGATGTGGAACTAGTGATTCCTTGGGCAGCGACTTTTACTTCCACATCCAGTGGAAGTATAATAACAACAAAGAAAAAAAATTGAAAATTTTTATTGTTCAAATAGGCTTAGAATGTCATGAAACGTCGAGATTTTAAGTTTGAGTGAAAAAACTTTCTGTCTGTCGGTCTGTCTGTAACTTTTCTTGTACGTACGATTACTCTGAAACCGTTTAAGATATTGACTTGAAATTTAATACACGTATGTATTTTAACGAGATCTGGAATTAGATTATATTTTCATCTTATTCCGTTGAAGGGTTGGGGGGTAAATTGGGATAAATGTGGGTAAATAGGTAAATCAAGCAAGTAAGAGTCCATAAAAATTGGTATTTAGTATATATAAGAGAAGCTAAGGTCTCAAAAAAATTTTTGGCATTAACCACCCCATTATTAAAGGGAGTGAAAAAAATAAAATTGTCATTTAGGGTGCGTACGGGTGCGTACGGGTGCGTACAAGAACCAAGAGCCTCATTTTTTTTTTTTACTGTATCCACATCCACCTCCACTACCGATTGGCATATCGTTTTTTGGGTTTTTAGGGTACACGATTTCAAATATTATATTATTAAAGTTCCATAAACAATTCACCAAAATCACCAAAAATCATTCAATACAATTTCACCGTCGCGTCGTGTTGCATAGTGCTGCGCTACTATGGCAAACGGGACAAAAATAGTTACGCTTATGTTTTTTGAGACACTGACTTAATTCAAATGCCTGCTAGCATATTTGAGGTAAATATATATTATATTTAACAAAATAAGCAAATATTCCAACGTAATTAACATATTATTCAATTATAAGCTATTCGTTATATGACGAATCTTCCTCGTCATCGCTCAGGCACCATGACGAAAACAAGCCTGCAGGATAGTTAGCAGAGCTGGGTAATTCCTGCTGAAAAAGTAATTAGTAATTACAATTCCTTTTTTTTTCGTGTAATTGTAATTGTAATTAAGTACTTTTTTTATTAAAGTAATTTGGAATTGTAATTGCAGGAAAATTGTTATAGGAATTGTAATTTGTAATTATATTATTTGAATTATCTAATTACAATTACTTTTTCCAATTACAATTACTTTCTCCAATTACAATTACTTTCTCCTATTACAATTACTTTCTCAAATTACAATTACTTTCTCCAATTACAATTACTTTCTCCAATTACAATTACTTTTTCCAATTACAATTACTTTAAGAACATGCGTATGTGGTTTAACAAACAAAAATACATTAAAACAGAATTTTACAGTTACATAGTTTAAAATGAATCTGAAAAGTTCAAAAAAAGTTACTGATTAAAAACGAGTTTTTGCCGTGGTCCGCTGCACATTTATGTTTTTTTATTAAGTACACAAACTTTTGTATTTTTGTTCAATAAACTTTTAAAAACTAAATGTGTTGACTGTTTATTATTATCATTCTTATTATTATTAGGCATTGTTATTATAGTGGAGTTGATAAAATAGCGAGGTTGGGAAATTTTTTAAAATGGATGCAGACCCGGCGGAAATTGTTTGTCATGGCGAGTATAACAAAATCCTAAAATCTTGATTTCCAAATGGGGGTGGAACCGTGTTTTATTGGCAGAAAAGAGTTTTTTTGGACATTTTGAGGGTCAAATTTGCAGTTTTAATTTTTTTTTACCACTTAAACAATTAGTTAAGGAACTAAAATAGTATCCTTTTATTCTTAATATTAAAGAAACCTCCAGTTTAAATTTGGTGAAGATCAGACCGTCCCCCCTCCTGATATATATATATTTCAACCAAAAATATTAAATAGTTTGGCTGAAATTGCAGTTTCAGTCAAATTTTCTGAAATGTTCAAATTGAAATACTCCGGACCTAAAAGACGGATCGAATTTTGCTTTAAGGTAAAAGGTAGGTTATTTTATGCACTTTTACATGATAAGTCAAGAATCAATTTTTTTACATTCGGTCGTTTTTTAGTCACTTGCATTATATATATAATATATGTTGAGATGCTCTTAATTAGTATCTCAGGGAAATTTAAAAGTGGTTACGAGCTTGCGTCAAAAGAAACAAAGAGAAGATCAGTATTTAACAAATTTATATTAACTTCTTCACATTTAACACAACAACAGTTTTTGTTTACCTCTGATTTGATGCAGACTGTTCGTAAACCGCCACTGGATTCAATTATTATTCCAAATTATCTCTCCAACTATTATTTATTTCATTTCTGCTACATTTACTCTCTCAATGCCAGACGCCTCTGCCATCACTCTTCTATCCGCCAAAACCCCCTTTCAAACTCCGCGTCCCTTTTCTGACAGTTCTCGTCTTCACCTACTTGATTTAGGCTCTGTACTCATGACCTCAAATTCGCATCACTGCCCCAAAATTTATACAACACACAATACTCTAATACAAATAGCTGTACCTATCAGGTGGGGCACCATATCACCCCCCTATTCAATCGCGGCACGAAAATCAATCAAAAGTGCCTCGATTTAATACAAAACAATAAGGTGCTTAAATACTAATTAAACTAACTACAACTTCTGAATACATTTTTAGGAATACCACTAGTGCAAAACATCTGGTATGGTTTTATATTTTTTTAAATTCACAATATTATGAGGTCCAAGAACAATACCACTGGCAGTAACTAGAAGATAAGAATTTTGACCTATCTTTTTAGTCACCGTGTACGGACCCTCGTACAGTAAAAAAAAAACTTTTTTATTTCAGAATTAGCGGCAGAGGATAAGGGTGTGTTTTCACCAGCACTTGCTTCCCTGGTTCAAAAATAATGGCCTTATTCCGAGATTCATATTTTTGTTTTTTTCTTTCGGATTTAGTCAACATTCTATTACGTGCAATCTCCCAAAATTCGGTTAACGGTCGTTTATCATAATCGTCCTCAACCGGAATATGAATAATTTTATGAACACTATTTGAATCGTCCGTTTCACAGAATAAAAATGGTGGAACAGAACTCGTGCTCCCGTTTTCTTCCACCCCCCAAGTATATTTAACATTTTTTTTTAGTAAGCGAAGTAGTGGCACAGTTAGGTCGGAATATTTATGCACAAAACGACGGTCGTAATGAACCATTCCCAAAAAAACACTCAGCTTCTGTGTATTATTCGGAACAGGAAAATTTGTCGTCAATGGTGACACATATTCGGTTTGAGACTGAGAAATAATACCCGAGTTTATCATTTCTTTTATTTGCGCCCTGACTACCTCGCGACGCGCCACAGCTGTTGGATGAACCAATTTAAAAAGCGGCGTTTCCTCCCTCATCTGAATCTCATGTTCGTAGATATCTGTTTTACCCGAAGTTTCTAAAAATACCCTCCGATATTTTTGTAATAACCTAAACAAGATTTTGCGTTGATCATCATTAATAGTTTCGGCTTTGTCTGCAATCTGTCTAAAATTAAAATCGGTATAACATTGCTTATTACTTGCCCTACTTTCTCCTACTACTATATTCACCGACAACTGACTTTCTTGCTCTTTTTTAACTTGCATTTTTACATTCAAACCCCTACCTGGAATTCTTAAACTCATTTTTTCAAAATCTAGCTTCACCTTTTCTGCCGTCATCCAGTCGCAACCTAAAATAACTTCTTTATTCAAGTTCGGTACTATAATGCACATTATATCAAATTTTACTTTACCAATCCAAACAGGCAATAATACTTGTTCTAGTATTTTTCGTTTCTTAGCACCAATCGCTCCGGATATAGTTAAATTGGTTACCGGCATCACAGGTAATTTTTCCGAATCAACCTGTAATTTTCTGAAAAAATTCTCCGACACTGCTGAGCACTGGCTCCCGGAGTCAATTAAAATATTTATTTTTTTATCTTTAACCCATGTCATGATAATAGGTGATAATAATATTTCTTCTTCCGACATTTCGACATTATCATTATCACTTAAAAACTCATCCCGTAAATCTAAACATCGCATCGTTCTATTAGAATTTACATTTACATTGGTTGCTACAGCATTTTCTCTAGATGAGTTATCTAGATAACAATTTTCCCTGGGATATGCAATATTATCTCTGGTATTTGTCGGTCCGCGCCTATTCTCATTACCTCCCTCGTAACTACGCGTCATCTCTCGATTTCTATTAGAATCTCCCTCCGTTGTCTCCAACTTTCTTAAATACTTTTCAACTTGCTCTATCTGCGTTAATCCTGCCAAACAAATACCCCTCCGAATATCCGCGGTAAAATGTTTACTTAACCATTCCACAAGTTTTTCCTCCGGTATTACATCTGACAAAAAAGCTGCTTGAGCTGCCAATTTTAACAAATAGTCCGCACGATTCCCTGATCTATACTGCCCATATTTGATCTCATAAAATAGGTCGCGTTCCTGTTCCGTCCCCCAATAACGTTTTTTAAAAGCCTCTTTAAATTGCTTAAAGTCTTTCAAAACATTCTCTCGCGTTGCTACCCAATCCGCCGCCGACCCACGTAGTGAATTAATAGCCAAACTTAATCTCCTCTCGTCGGGTACCCCCGCTTCATCAAACAATCTAACTAATTTTTTTAAATATACCATAGGATGTAAACCAGAATTGGGAGCAAAGCTTAAGTTAGAACCCCCCAAATCTCGCCATAGTGATATATAATGTCTATCACGTGAACATACCATTTCTAACTTTGTACCAGCAGCCTCGTTCTTGAACTCTTTCTTTTCTTTCACATTATTTTGAACAGTTTCCGCAAGTCTACTTATGGACCATTGCATCTCGGCCATACCATCTGCTAATTTGCTAATGATATCCTCTAATTTACTTCCTACTTCCTCCCCTGATTCCCGATCTTTTTGTTTTGATTTTCGCCCGGATTTCCTTGACATGATTTAAATTATCTAATTATCTACTGACTAACAATTCGATACATGTACTAGATTTAACACAGTCCCTTTAATATTCACAATTAGCACTTATATTGTTCTAAAATTGACACAATTATTAATAAGTTCCTCTCTCCAAGAATCACATAAAGTTCATGCTCGTACCGAACAAAATTCTGTGTCCGTTTCTCTTGTTAAATATGCTATCAACTCAACGCTTTCAATCTACCTGTCTTACTTTGTTTCTTTGTCCACCGCAAAGCCCCACGTTGGGCGCCAATTGAGATGCTCTTAATTAGTATCTCAGGGAAATTTAAAAGTGGTTACGAGCTTGCGTCAAAAGAAACAAAGAGAAGATCAGTATTTAACAAATTTATATTAACTTCTTCACATTTAACACAACAACAGTTTTTGTTTACCTCTGATTTGATGCAGACTGTTCGTAAACCGCCACTGGATTCAATTATTATTCCAAATTATCTCTCCAACTATTATTTATTTCATTTCTGCTACATTTACTCTCTCAATGCCAGACGCCTCTGCCATCACTCTTCTATCCGCCAAAACCCCCTTTCAAACTCCGCGTCCCTTTTCTGACAGTTCTCGTCTTCACCTACTTGATTTAGGCTCTGTACTCATGACCTCAAATTCGCATCACTGCCCCAAAATTTATACAACACACAATACTCTAATACAAATAGCTGTACCTATCAGGTGGGGCACCACAATGTGTACTCACTGACTATGTGTGCGCGCACTGGTATAAAGCAGAAAACAATTGTATGTATTATTTATAAAACTTTAAAAAACATATATATTTTTTATTTGTATAGTCGTGCCTACTGCTTTGACTAGGTATAGATAAATGTATATTATATTGTATATGTGTGTGCGTGCGTGTATTTATTTCTGTAAGTATGTGAATGTGTTACAATTTTTATTTTTTTTTTATTTTTACGTGACTCATGTATAATCGAAGGGTAACCGTGGTCTATCTTTTACTTTTCAAAACGAGTATTTTGATATTGTACCACGTCTACCTTTTACCAAAAAGCAAATTTTGATTCGACTTTTAGGTCCGAAGATATTTGAAAATTTGACTGAAAATTTGAACTATTTGACATTTTTGGCCGTAATTTGGTTAACAGTTTTTGTGTGATAAAGATAGCCGAAATTTGGTATTCTCAATTTTTTTTGTATATATTTATATGTTAATATCAGGAGGGGGGATGGTCAGATATCTTCCCCAAATTTAAACTAATATTGACCATTTTCTTTTCTTAACTAGTCGTTTAAGTGATCAAAACAATATTAAAACAACAAATTTGATCCTTAAAATGTCCAAAATACCCCTTTTCGGAAATTAAAATTTTAGGGTTTTATTATACTTGTCATGACAAACAACTTCCGCAGGGTCTGAATCCATCTTAAAAATTTTCCCAATCCTTTCCTAAACCGACTCCACTATTAAGGTGCCTTTTCTATATGTTTATTTAATTTTTCCTGATTACTATTAAGGTCAAACATTCTAATAACGATTTTAATAAATATTAAAAAGCAATATTACACAACACTTTTAATTAAAATTTTTAACTTACCTTTTTGTCTGTTTGGTCACTATAATTTACTTTATCATAAAAGTAATTAGAAAAGTAATTAGAAAAGTAATTGCTAATTCCTTTTTTAAAGACATGTACTTTGTAATTGTAATTAGTTCCTTTTTAAAATAAGTAATTTGTAATTGTAATTAGTTCCTTTTTAAAAAAAGTAATTTGTAACTGTAATTATATTTAAATTACAAGTAATTACCCAGCTCTGATAGTTAGTCTCTAATGAAGGTGATGCTGTATACTCTTCGATAGCCTTGACATCTGTAGTGTCTTGAAATAATATTCCTCAACGACGCACGGTGGGTCAGGTTTAACGTCTTTTGGCCAAAACCGAAACAAAACTGAACCTCCTGGAAACGCCCCAAAATCAGCTGGCGTTTAGAGGAAAAATAATGAAGGAAATCACATAAACAGGGGTGGGTTTCAAGGAGTGGAAATTAAAATAATTGAATAAAATTGTGAAGCTCTGGATTCGAACAGAATATTGCCTCCAAATTCTAGGAAAATGGTTAAAAAATTCCACCATAATTGTATAAAATTGTGAAACTTGGATTCGACTAGAATATTGCCTCCAAATTCAAGGAAAAATGGTTAAAAAATCCATTGTACGATTTCATGAATTGAAATAAATCAGTCATTGCAATATCAGTAATTATTATTACTCCTAAAATTGGGTATTTTTAATCTGCATTAACGTATTCAAAACACCTTTACTCAAAAATGGCAGCTATAGGCAACCGCAATTCACAGGACATATAGATAACATCGCATTCAATATCATAAAAAATATATGCTTGCGAGAGTATAGTGTAACAAAAATGAAAAGTTTCATTTTAATCAAGGTTTAAGGATGAAACCGCTCACTCGCTAAAAGGCTATGATTCGGACAACAAATAGCAAATGAAGTCATTTGACTAGGCAGTTAGTTACTGCCTGCAATAAAGCTCTTGCCTTGTTCTATGCCAGACATGACCGATTCGTTCAATTGAAGACAAAGAAACCAAAAATTCAGAGTCGTGTAAACGCTAAATATTCACTGCACAATTTTAAACTTGAACACGTGTTTCCTTCTCGAACTGTAGAGCGCAAGTGGAGCAGGTACAGGGATCAAGGCATTTTGTTCCCCCAAGAATAACGTCCACCCCTACCGAAAAGCTTTTTTATTACTCATTTCTCGAAAGTCTGTGAAATTTGGTTCATTTGAGTTTCGGCCAGAAATCTCTCAAAATGACGCACTATGCGACGATATGAAAGGATCAGAGGTTATTAAAAGTACGGTTATTAAATCTATATTTATATCGGTCCTTGACGAGATTCTTGAACAGCAAAAGTCAGCTTCTTTAACTTATAACTGCTGACCAAATTCTTTACACGCCTTCTTTTAGTTTTTATGCTACTCTCCTCAAAATGCATTCGAGAACGACCGCGATTGCGATGAGATCCAGCATCATGATCTTTTGGTTTTGTTTTAGTATGTTTTACGCAAGCACAGAGCTTCAAATAATCCATTACATAAATTTCAGTCTCAAGCCATTGTTTTTGATCTTCCAAAAAACGACCCCGCTTATGCGTAAACTTTTGCAAATTCTGGTTAATTTTCAAACAAAAAAATTTCCTACTTTTGAAATTTCTCACAATATCCTCTGAGAATTCCGAAATCGCGAAAAGAAAACTCTTAAGTTTCCTTGTCTTTTAGATTTATTACTAGAAAGCCACGTTTCAAAGAGGTCACCGTTCTTGATCAATATAGTAGATCCTGGAAAATAAAAAATACGGAAATATGCTCAGTCCTGCGCATAATGACACATACATAGGTGTTTAGAAGAGGTTCTAAGATGTCATAAAACGTTGAATTCAGAATGAGCTTTTTTGGGGTATTTAAGAAAAACCATCATGAGGGTAGATCATGTCATAATTTTTGTTTCTAATTCATATTTTGACTTAGTGTTAACACTTTCAGAATCTTTTAAAATATAACATAAAGAGTACATATCTTGGAAAAAGTAAAGACAACTAATTTAAAACACCTTGGTAGTTACACAGATGATAACAGTTCAGGAAGAATTTACAGTATGATTCTTACGCGGTCCACATTGTACTTGTTTATTAGTTAGGATAATAAATATATTATGTTATAATTATTGGAGTCACTCTTAGTCTCCACTAAATTACTTTTCATATATCTTACAAGTCAAAATTTGTGGGTCGCCGCGTTAATTAGACCTAATTACTTAATGTCGACATTGAAGTCCGTTAGAAATACGTATAGTTTTGTTTTTTGTTAATTTTTACACGGACCTGAATATCGATATTTGATATTTTCAATTAACCGGGCAAAATATGAAATGAATTGTCGGTATTAAATTATTCATTTGAGGCAATGCTTGTTACATAAATAAATGATACAAATTTAAATAAATAAACAATTTCTCTAACTATAATTAAAAATAAGTAAGAAAATGAAAAGTTATATTTTTAGAATCATGTGATAAGTCTAATTAAGAGTTCCCATTATTTCATCTTTACGATAAACTTTTAAGAAGTTTAACTTTCTAAATTTCTTAGTGTTTTTTATTAATAATAATAATAACAGGAAAAATTGATTTTAAATTAAATAGTTATTATAATTTATTTATAGTGGTACTAATTTTTTTTTTTTTGTCTTTAAATTTATTTCTTTTTTATTTATTTTTTGAGGTTAGATTAATTCCCATTTTGATATTAAATTGTTGGATGAACCTGAACGGCTTGACCATGGAATTTATTTATTATTTTATACTTTATTACCTTTTTTACTTATAATAATCAATATCCCTTATTTCATAATTATTAGTAACAATTTTTAAAGGCGGTTAAATCAATCAACAACAATCAGAACTTATGAAATGAGACGATGGCTCCTTTACAACCAACCTCTTTGAAACATATGAGCTCCTGCTAAAAACAATGTTTTCAGGCAGAACTGTGTCGTCCTGTATGGACTGTCCCAATGCTTCATCTTCAGCTGATTGGGGGTTTGCAAATGTGATAGTAGACAACGCAAAAGTAGCCTGGGCAATCAACGCCTTCCTCCTCCTGAAATCACCGAGTACTGATTGTAGTTCAGTGAGGACTAGAACGCATACACCACCACCAAGTTCATATTTACCGGGCGTGCATTGATATGAAATACGCCCCGGGAAGATGGATAAGAATATCCATACCTAAACCAGGACGTACGGACTACTCCCTACAAAAATTGTATCAGTCCATTAGCCTTATCTTCTTCTTACTGAAAGGTTTGGAAAGACTATGTGATCGAGAAATCAGAGAATCAGTGTTAACTTTACACCCACTGCATCCAAATCAACACACTTACATACCAGGAAAATCTACATAATCGGCACTTCATTCCGCAGTATCTAAGAAATTGACAGACATGAAAATGTCTACCCTGTGGGTGTTTATGATATCGAAGATGTTTTGATAAAACAACCTTTGAGAGCATCGGCAAAACTCTTCAAATGCATGGTATTCCCAAGATACTTAGCGGATGGATAATGCGCATGCTTAAATGGAGAGCCATTCGAATAAATGCGGGGAACATAGAGACTAGAGGCATGGTCAATAGAGGCTGTCCACAAAGAGACGACTTATCACCCCTACTGTGGGTTATGGTCGCCGACAGCCTTATATATAATAACTGTGGCTTCTTCACAATGGCTTATGTAGATGACATTACTATTCTGTTAAATGGGAACTTTGAGGGCCTTGAGTGCCCGTAATGCGAACTTGTGCAAACAACACTCAAGTTAATCAATAATTGGTGCATAGAACACTCGGTTAATACACAGAAAACTGAGCTAGTACCATTTATTAAGAAAGGGAAACTACCTAATATGAAAATGCCCAGATTATCGGAGAGAGTGAGGTCATGTACCTGGGGGCCATACTTGACCGCACCCTAAATTTGAAGAGAGTTAAGACAAATAAAGCAAGTGCGACCTTCTGACAGTGTTACAGGGCAGTCGGTAGGTGCTGGGGTTTTTCACCCAGGATCTCCCTCTGGTTATACACTGCTGTGATAAGACCCATGCCTTGTTTCGTAGCCATAGTCTGGTGGCCCAAAGTGAAGCAAAAAGTCACAGCATCTCAACTAGAGCACATCTCTGCGTTACTGGCGCTATGAAAACGACTCCTACAACTGCACTGAAGATTATACTCTGCGTCCCTCCTTTGAACCTATTCATAGAGGAGGCGGTGTTAAGATCTGCTATATTAAGGTCACGGCTACGAGACATGCCTATATTCTGGAAGAGGCTACAATACAAATTCCTCTTCTGGAAATGGGAATCGACGGTATCCCCTATATGCCAATGCTGGTTCAAAAATGGATTCTGGATCAGGAGCTCAGAAGAACTAGATCTGCACTAGACAATGCCACTAGGCACACATACCACTATACTCCAGATGGAACTAGAGGGCATTTTGCAACCAGTAATAGAAACCACGATTGCAAACATCAGTGGTAAAATATACTCGTATCAACGAATAGCAGAGTGGCTATGCTTGCAGTAAACAATTGTAGGACATACTGTGGGCTGGATATGCAAATTAGAATGACCCTACATGTGCTCACATAAAATAACAGCGTTCGCTGGGTGAAATGACACGATGGAATTCAAAGTAACGAGGAAACGGATGCCTTTACCCGCAAGGTATCTGAGACCGCTCTGCGTGTTTCGGAACTTGCAACAGCGCTCTCGAATTTAGTCCATAGTTTTCTGTTAAAGAACTATACACACAAATGCTATGCAGACTGTTGAAGTAGACTAGACAGCTGCAAACACAGCAGAATGGTTTTGGTCACGCCTAGTCGCAAGCTATACATACACTGTCTCCAGTTCTCCAGAAGTAATCTGCGATCTATGTAGAATTGCTAACAGGACACTGCAGACTAAACAATCACCTTCATTTACTGGGAGTTATTCGCAACCTCAAGTGTAGAGAGACGAGATTGCTGAGCATGTGCTGCGTCACTGCCTTGCTCTCTCAACGAAAAGATGATCCTTACTGGGGAATTTCTGGCCCTGTATGGCCAGAATATGTGGCTCCCCGGTGGAAATTCTCCCCTAGTATATCACAAGTGTTGGTTGGCTTGAGGAATGAGAGCCTACGGGAGAAGCACAATGGGTCCATCCATGAAACCTGAGTGTACGTGAACAAAAGTCAAATAATCCAGGCGGTTACATTTTTTTACATAATAATAAAATAACATAATTTTAGATTTTTAAGCATTAACATCAATTGTCAGCGAATCATGAAATCTCCATGTAATTTTGTAACTATGGAAGCAATATTAGATCAGCCGTTTAAATTTTTTAAATTTTTATATCAGATTTGGTACCAGCTACTTTAAAAATACTTAACTCTAAATTTTAATACAGTTTCACTAAAATTTGAATTTTGGAGTATGGTCCACTGTGTATTGGACGTAGTTTGATGGAACTACAATAAAACATCCACTATGGGGCAAACAGGATATTTTAGTTTCTAAAATCTGTAACTGTTTTCATTTGTTGATATATGACGTTAAAATAAATAAGGCAATTAAAGGAAAATAAAATAAAAATAAATAAATATAGGCATGTGAAGTTTGGTGCACATGTAAAGACAGATATGTTTTTTATAAGTGTATAAAAAAATTGCAACATTTTTATTGATTTTCTTTATTAATAGAGAAAACTAAACAATTTTAAAACATCAGCACTTGGGTCGTTATTTCACTTGAAAAAATTTTACATTACTTACCGAAGAAATACCTTCTATACAAAATATTGGCTGTTAATGGCAATATCGCAATGAAACGTAGTGTGAGATCAGTTAAGTTCTATGTGAAAGGGTAAATATTCAAAGTGATCTCAAATTAAATTTTCACGGCTGCTAGCACGTGAATTAAGAAGTTACGACAAGATTTTCAGTATCAAACATGATTTAATTTAATCTCGTCTACATTAAGTTGTAGTTACAAAGTTGACTTCTTGGAATAATCACTGCAGAACTGTAAAAAGATTAATAGTGCTGCTAGAGCAATTTTCAAGAGACAGAACACTTAAATTTCTCATTTAAAAAGACATAAAAGGCAATTCCAATACTCAGAAGTAGCTGATATTACATCCCTAGTACGCTGGGAAGTATTTCAAATGTTAAATTAAAACTTGCCATGCAATTAGACAGGAAATATATTGCTGGAGAGTTGAATTTTTGTTTACTTCTTATTAAACCTATTTCAACATAGTAGTCCAGTCAACGAATGAGTTGTAGAGGACATTGAGGAGGGAAGAAAGGAGGTGGAAAGGTTCCTTTTCTCGATTCTTCGCTTATAACTCGGAAACGATGCGTCGTACGGAAAAAGGTAATCTATGCATAATTGAACATAATTAAATTTTCTACAAGAATGTCTATATCCATTTTCTTCCTATGTATTACAGTTTCCGAGATATGCGTCGGCCAAAATCGATAATTAATTAATAAATTAATGAAATGTTTCTATCAAAACGGTTTACCGTAGCCTGCTAATGAATCACAGTCACAAAACAATCTTTATTTTACAACATTCGACGTATTTACTAACGTAGTATTTTGTCGAAAACTATACATTTCCTTAAATGTACAGTGTGACTCACTTAAAATGAAGACACAACTTTTTTATTTTGTTTCCGATTTGAATCAAATTTTACTAAAGTATACAACAAATTAGGATCTACTTATAACCAGAAAAACATTCGCCTGCTATAAATGCAAAGCCTCCTGCGGTACCAATATATGCGGAAAAAAATAAAAAAATCATATTAGGAATTTTTTTATCGGAAAATTTTGTTAATGAAACTTGTTAATCGAAATAAAAAAATGAAATTGTGATTAAATTATCATTTATTTAATATGCCCCATACTATTTTAAAAATTCTAAAAAAATGCATCAATTCAATTCAATTCAAAAAGGTTTTATTATAATTAATAATACAAAAGTGCGCCTGAGTCGAGTCCCGATTCAGAGCCGACCACACCACCACGGCGCGCAACGTCGTGGTAGATGGGTGGTCGGGTGAAACGGGTTTAACTCCAGCTTAAACGATAAATGGAGAAGTATAAAGTTAGAACTCCTGTTCTTTGGAACAAAAAACTTTAATCTAACAATTTGGCGAACTATAACTAAAATGAGTTTTAAAAGCACTTAAAAATTACACTACGGTTTTAGTTTGCACAGCACACGCGCACAGTTTTAAAAATTGGATTATTGATACGGGAAAATGAAAAAACCCGTTCGAGCCAATGACAGTATTCTTCCGATGGTCTACCTGCCTTCGGAAAGATAGGGTGGAGAGGAAGTTGTGATTTAAAAAGTTTGATTTACAAGAAGTTATTGGTCGAGAGGGGATTTTGAAAGAGAACAAAAAAGGACAAAAGAACAGAAATTAACAAAATTAACAAAAAAGGTGACTAATAGAGGGAATAGAAAAGGGGTTTGAGAGTAAAAGGTGGTGAAATGTAAAAGATGGTGAAATGGAAATTTTGGTATAGTAAAGATTTGGCTAGGGAGGTTGCCGAAAGATAGGCAACGCCTGGTATGGTAATGGGTGTTTCAGGTTGAAAAGTATGGCATTATGCTGTCTGATTCGTGTAATGTCTCGAGTTAGCGGATTGTCGCCCAGTTTGAATTGATAGAATTTTTGCGATGTTTCTTGGACGAAGTCCGCTAGTGGAGTTATGTCGTGGCAACGTGCATAGAGATCTCTGAGGGAAGTGTACCTATCAGAGGCTGAAATGAGGCGCATAAATTTGTGTTCTAGTACTTTTAGTTTTCGCATTGTCGTGGCCGGGATGCTGCACCAGACCGGCGCCACATATGTGATAGCCGGCCTGATCACCATCGTATACAGCAATTTTTTATTGGTCCTGTTTAGTCCGCTACCCCGCGCCAGGAGCGCATACAGACTCCTGGACATGGAGTAGATCTTCCGTATCGTCTCGTTTACGTGCGTATTGAATGTCAGTCTCCTGTCCAAGTTCACCCCCAAATACTTCACGCACCGCTTTATTGGAATTTGGCGGCCCCCTATCGAAAGTGGTGTAAGAATACGATTTTCGGTGAAGCGGTGCGTGAAGAGAATTGATTCCGACTTCTCGGCGTTGATCCGAATCTTCCACTTGTCGTAATGCGCCGTAGCAGGGGCCATGTGCGCCTTCAGCAGCATGTTCGCTGCTTGTGCGTTGTGCGAATGCGCGTATATGGCGTGTCGTCGGCGTACTTGGCAAGGTTCGTATTCGGAAACTCCGGAAAGTCAGAAACGTACAAGTTGTATAACTTTGGTGACAGGCACGACCCCTGGGGGACGCCCGCGCGAATGTCCCGCCGAGTTGAAAGTTTGTTATTCACCCTAACCTGCAGTGATCTGCCCGTCAGGAAAGAGTGAATAAGTTTCGTAATATGCGTTGGGAAGTTAAGCGAATTCAGTTTGCAGAGTAAACCCGGATCGGATCGGCGCAAAAAACTGTACAGCAAATTCACACTGTAGAGAAGGACACCCATTGACGTTCGTCAGTACAAAAAGAAAGAACACCCATTTTTTTTAAATCTGATCTCAGGAAAATGAAAATATCTCACATAGCGCATAGTGCATGCACTGCTCTTTGTAGTGACAGTTCAAATGAATAATACTTTTTCTATTCTGTAAAGTTGTACTATTCTATAAATTTGTTTAAACATTTAAGTTGGTATTTCGCGTGTGTGATCATCGTTCACAATGACTAACAAGTGCTTTAAGTGTGATGAAGATATCAACAAATCAAGTGATGAGGTGTTAACAGATACAGAGAAAGAGATAGCGTCTCTTTTAATAGCGAGTAGGGCAATGGGGATCAAGATTTTGGGGAAGCATGGATAACAAAAAATATGGTTGACATTGCTAAATTCACAACGTGGCTACAAAATCATCCTCCCTTTCCTGAAACCATTAAGATCATGTCGATAGCCACAGGGGTGGTGGGAGACGATACAGTTAATTGCTTTGACGCTGTTACAGGTGGCAAATAAGCAATGAATAAAATGGTAACATTGCCATTTTCAGATGTCAAGTTGTCATGCAAAGACAGGGCACTCCCTATTTCTTCTGTTAGTTCATACATCAAGCTCCATGATGAAAAAGTTGCAGTAGACCTTTTCCTACTGTTCCAAAGGATTTCCATTTGCAAAAAAAGTGATGAAGACATGAAGGATTATTTACGATACGAATTGGCCCCATTTCCCTTAGCATTATTCAATGAAGGTGGTAGAAGAAAAAACCAAAAGTCTATCCTGTTCAAGCTGTTTGAACCAACCAACGAGAACGTAAATATATACCAAAATTTGATTTGGTTATTGATGGGGGATTTCTCATACATATAAGTTCATTTGGCAAAGGGAATCCTCAGTTTCCGCAATTTATGGTGGATACCTGAAATTCGTCAAGACCCACTACGCAGGGAGGAGATGCACAGTTGTTTTTGATGGATACAACAACTCACCAAAAAGCACTAAGGCGACACAACAGGGAAGATTCTACCGAATGAAAAAGTCGAATCTCAATGTAAACACCGAAATAAGAGTGAAACAAGATTTATTCCTTTCCAATCAACACAATAAAGATAGACTGATCAACCTACTGAGGTCTAAACTGCACGAAAATGGCATCACAACGCAGCAAGCATCAGACGATGCTGACATGCTGATTGTAAGCACAGCTATCGAACAGCCCATAAAAGAAATATTCAATGTGGCTGTCATTGGGGAAGATGTAGACCTCGCAGTGATGCTTACTGCAAAGACTCCACTAGACCGCAATATTTTATTCATAAAACCTGGTAGAGGAAAAGTTCAAATCAATGTTTACACTACCCACCAAACATATTTACATGATTTATCTTCATCGAAATTTAAGATGTGATATGATGCTCCGATTGACGTAGCCAAAGAAATTAGAGGAATCGAGAAAATGCGATGGTATAGAATTCGTTTTGAGAACCGATTTCCTGAAGAATCAAGAATTAGTGCGATGTACTGTTCAGGCAATCCATAACAAACGTCTCCAGACCCTATATCGAAAGAATCAATAAGCCGTCTGTCTGCTTCCCTAACGGTCCATGTCTCAGAGATGTAGAGAAAGATGAAAAAGTTAGCAAGTCTGCTTAAGCCGCTGATATTTCTAAAGGACTTAACATGTAGGACCTATGCGAACCCCGGAATTGCACTTATTGTTAGTCCTTAGCGACTCTGCGCTGATGAAGAATAATCATTTCGAAACAGCAGTGTCCACAGCTCCTTTGTATTTCTCTCTTTTGGAGCATGAACTTCTTGTGCTGTCTGCCCACTGCTTTAATCCAGAAATAAAAATAATATACTTATACTTCTGTAAAATTTCCAATTCCAGAAACGTCCTATTTGCCATTTATTTGCTTGTCGGATAGAGTAAATATAAAGTACTCTTAAATTTAGTGAGTGAAGCTGCATCAAGTTTATAGAGTTATAA
Source organism: Rutpela maculata (assembly GCA_936432065.2). NCBI lineage: Eukaryota > Metazoa > Arthropoda > Insecta > Coleoptera > Cerambycidae > Rutpela > Rutpela maculata. The sequence continues at coordinate 47,210,079 of OW386289.2, forward strand.
AACAGCTCGGTCTGTTAAATAAATTAGAATATTTTATGCCGTTTCGTCCCCTTTCAGTTTATATTGCCGATAGAGATCTAGCGACGGCTTCCGGTTTAAAAAAATATAAGAAATTTCAAACATTTTATTTGCTTACCACAAAATGCGTTAAATTTTTGGTTTTTTATGTGCTGCACAAAGTAAAGTGTTAGTCAAGGGGCTACATTTTTATTTTGATGGTATTTATCTCTTTCACGGTATCCCTTATCAGATAAATATAACATTATCAAAGTGTGCACGTGTATTTTTAACTAGCTGAAACTACTCAGTGTTTCTTGGCGGTAACCAGTGATAAAAAAATATTTCCAAAATAAAAAAAAATATTTTTTTTTATAAACTGAATATAAATTTCAGAAAAGGAAACAAATAAATCAAATCTACACAATTTAAAGAACATGTGTTCTGAATTAGGCGACACATAGGAGACTGCAAAAAAAAACTCACACATTCTTAGTTCAAAATACTAAAAAACAATATTATCAGAACAATAGTATATTATTCAACGAGCGCAGATGAAGTTTAATTCATCAAGTGAATACTATACTTTATCTACGATTATGACAATAGATATTAAATTGAGAAAATTTTGTTTAAATTACTCAGTTTGTTTATTAATAAAATTAACTGTAAAATTTAATTTTTATTTGTTGTCTTCAAAGATTTAGTCACCTTTAAGCGGAGGTAGAATATGATTTTTAATCAAAATAGTGCATAAACTGCTTGTGGACCAAAAATCAGCTTTGTAGCGGAAAATGCAAAACTTCTCCGGGAACTGCAAAAGCCCGGAGCGTATATTCGGTCAAAAGACTTTTTTTTTATGTTAGAGAAAAAATAGAAAAAGCGTTGGAAAGCTCAATCAATTCTATTTACATAAGCTGGCTACAAATTTTTCGAAAAAAACGATAATTATCGAGATATTCGTGGAAATGTAGGAAATTACACGTTTTCCTATAGAGGTAAATCTTAAAAAATTATTTTTCTCAGAAAGCTTTGTTCCGAAGGGCCAAGATTAACGGAGCGTCAAAGTAGTATATGATATTAAGTGAACATCATATATGAGATCGATTTGAGTTAACTACCGATTAATTACGGTGACAAAATGGAGAAATTTTACCGAAAAAAAAAAAATGTCCCAAATCCCGCCCCCTCTAATTCCTTCATTTTTGTCGGAATTCAAAAAATAAAAAAGGGAGTTTTAGAAAATTTAACTCTATATAAATTAACTAGTAGTCTTTTGACATAGGAGCCAAGATTAAAAAGTTGCCAAAGTAGAAGCCCAAAATTTGCAATTTTTTGCCGTACATGGCCAACATTTCAGTAGTTACCTCCGAAATGAACAAAAAAATCAATATTCTGATGGTAGCAGCAGATTCGTAGTACTCATTTGACCTTATTTCGGAGATACCTGTGAAAAAGAGCAAAAAACGGCTTACAATTCGGAGCCGAAAAAATTACAGAAACATGCAATCGTGACACGTTCATATTCTTCGAAAAACACCATTGCGATGGCCGTACGATGTCGCGACGTAAAGAGGAAGTCTTCCAAATAAACCTGATCGTAAATTGCATGGCGAAATTCGGCTCGGTACGAACGAATCTAAAGTAGCATTTTGTGACATTTCAGAAAATCGATCTCTTTTTGTAACATGTTTAATTTTTTACTCTTTTTTGCAACACTAAAAGTTTGGTAGACTTGCACTTTCATCATTGATACTGTCTAAGCTATCATGAGAAAAAAATCTAGCTTTATAGATATTATCGCGAAAAATCTCTCGCTATCGCCTTCGTGTGTCGCGCGTTACGTCGATTGGACAGGTTAAACATGAAGATAAAGGTGATTGGCTCTGTACCTAGCGTGAGTTATAATAACTCACTCATTATAACTCACGCTATTTGTTTATGGATACTATTAATTGTTCAAAAGCAGTTCATTAATTAGTATATAACCTAATAAGAGTAGAGAGTAAAATAATAAAATTAAATATAAATACCTGATCCAATGTTGCTTGGAGTGTAATATCTGAAATAGAAAAAAAAAAGTAAAAAAATAGTTGGTTAAAGCAAATGTGCATCTCGAAAGTTGTTTTATCCAATAAATGTTATGCGTGTAACATCAATTCATTAGTCATATTATTACTATACTGTCCGCAAATACGAAAGCAAAACAAAAAGTAGTGTGTGCATGTAAATCCCGCAGCATAATTAAAGCAAGATATCCCGCTCAATACCAATCCCTTGCACTCTGCTACCTGTATAGCAAGAGGCAGTCGCATTTCAACGATCAAAGACTTCACTTCTGACACGAGAACTTAGCGCAATTGTAAACTCTATTTTGTTAAATTTTTGATAATATAAATACCTTCTTCGGATTGCACACCTTTATTAGTTGCACATGCAACATTGCCCAACATGTCTTTAATAAGAATCATGGAATAGATATCAACAACTTAAGGTTAATTAGATAAGTAGCAAATAATAAACAGCCGAATAGTATGAATATTGACAAAAGGTCTATTCTAAACAGTCTGTTTTATTAGTTATCAGGTCACGGTATGTTAAGCCTAGGCAGGGTTTAGGTAGGGATGAGAGAATTGGTTGTGTCCGTTTAGTGTAAATACAGGAACTTTAGCAATAATCGTTTCCAGATAATGTCAACATGGTTGACGATACTCGAATCGAGTAATAGATAAAAAAATAAATAAGATAAATAAATACTGTTCAAGTTTTCTGGTGTTTCCAAAGCATTTATTCCATCATGACTTTAAACAACTAGTTAATAAAGAAAAAAGACTTCATTACCAGTTCTGCAAACAAAACTAAGGTTGCGTGGTCCGTTGATAAGCAGGTTACTCAACCTAATGTCAAAACACAAAAATTTCAAATTGAATATATTTCAGAAAACAATAATTGGAGTGAAACTTAAACCCTTGATAATTTAAACAATATTTTTGATAATCAAAACAGCCAAAGATTTAAATTAAAAAGAAGAAAAAAAAAATAGTTCTCTTCAAGCCAATCAATGAACTTGAAGTCATTGAAATAATAATTAATTTAGGAAATACAAATTCTGTAGGACCCGATGATACCCCCGTCAATGTAAAATATTTTTCTTCCGTTTTAGCAGTTCTACTATAATAAATTTATGTTTTTCGACGGGTAGTTTCACTTATGAAAGATGCTTTCATAATATCTGTTTATAAGAATGGAAATAAAGACGAAATCGAAAATTATCGACCTATCACCCTGATATCTAATATATCTAAAATAATAGAGAACATAATTTATAATAGGGGCGAGCGTAGAGGCGACTTCAATGTGAATATCAGTCGATATTCCGTTGAAGCAACGTCGAGCGCGGTTAGTACTTGGATGGACTCCCATCTTGGGAAATACAGCGTTCTCGTCCCAGCTTCTAGAGGCTTGTATATCAGTGTATACTCGGAAGTTACGTAATTTCAGACGAGGATTACGTAGTGGATATACCATCCTTCGGAGGGGATGTAAAGCAGGCGGTCCCTTGTCTATTAAATGTTATTTATTTATTTATTTATTTATTTATTTGAATACACCATCCAACAGCCGAGGCCAATTATGAGATGGGAAAATACAGTTACAATAATTATACATGGGATAAATTAATTACACATTATACTTAACACATATTAAAATAACTAAATTAAGACTATCTATACACATTATCATACTCTATATATAAAACAGTGTATCATACCTTACCTATGTATTTGATGCATATCAAGTGTTATTTATTGTATATTATATATATTTACAGAGTACAAGTTAATCTATAGCTGCATTTATGTCATTCCTTAGTTCACAGTTGAAATCATACTGACGTATTGATTTAAATTGGAATTGAAAATATCAACTTGATCACCAACAGTATTACATAACTTCATCATAGAATAGATAGGAGACTTTTTGAGGATATTTGTACGATTTGTGGAACAGTAGAATAGAACGTTTTGACGTGCTTCCAGTCTAGGGACTCTAAAATTAATTTTTGACAATAGCTCAGGACAGTCAATTAAATTATGGATTAGTTTATACAAGAATACTAAAATGATCACTCTCCTTCTATTCTCCAAGGACTTCATGTTTAGATTTACCAATAACAGTGTATTTGGGTATCCCCGTTCTGGATAATAATTATCTGTCTTGAAAACTAAGTACTTCATAAACCTTCGTTGAACGTTTTCCAGTGACTGTGAATGAATATTATAAATCGGGTCCCAAATTATCGCACCATACTCAAGTTTTGAACGTACAAGTGAGTAATACAATGTCTTGAGCGCTTCTACATTAGAAAATTTTTTACAGTTTCTTAATATAAATCCTAGAGACTTAAGTGCCGAATTTGTTGATGCATCAATGTGCTTTCTGAAATCCAGTTTAGAGTCAAATAAAATACCTAAGTCTTTTGTTGTTTGACTTCTTATCAACTCCGTGTTGTTAAAAGTATACGAGAACTCGATAGTATTCATTTTACGCGTGTATGATATAACCTTACATTTCGAAACGTTCATTTCCAATTTGTTAGAGGTACACCATACTTCCACTTTGTGTAACTCCTGTTGTAACGTTGTGCAATCGTCCATATTGTTAATATTACAATATATTTTGAGATCATCGGCAAATAAAAGTTTTTCGCATTCTAATTCCTTACATAAATCATTTATAAATAAATTGAATAAAAGTGGTCCCAAGTTTGAACCTTGTGGCACCCCTGACGTTGCAAGGTAAGTATTCGACTTAAATCCATTATACTGGACATACTGCAACCTATTTTCTAAGTAGGATTTAAAGAAATTCAACAATAACTCATTAAAACCAAAGTGATTTAATTTTTCTATTAGCAATTTGTGATCTATGCGATCAAAGGCTTTAGAGAAATCGGTATACACCACGTCAACTTGACCTCTATTGTCTAGAGATTCTGAGATAAACTGTGTCAAACAGGCCAAATTTGTTGAGGTCGAGCGTTTTTCCATAAAGCCGTGTTGATGACTAGAAACTGAATTTTTTACACCAGAATAAGTCGTAGCATAGATTGCCGCCTCAAATACCTTTGCGAAATTGGGCAGGATTGATATACCCCTGTAGTTCCCTATGTCTGCCCTATTTCCACATTTGTAAATAGGACACACTTTGGCTAACTTCCAACACTCAGGAAAAGTAGAGGTTCGTAGTGCAGTATTAAATAGGGTTAACAGTGGTACAGTGAACACATTCGCGCAATCTTTGATTAAAAAGCTAGGTACCTGATCATGTCCCGATGTCATTTTATTTTTTAATCTTTTTATAGCTATTTTTATATCTGATTCTGATAATTGATCGATATTTATACACGGCAGATTACTTACGATATCAGGAGCTGGTATAGCGTCAGATAGCGGTAAATAAACACTTTTGAAAAATTGACTGAAATTATCTACTATGTTTTGCGGGTTTTCAATTTCTTTACCATTTGTGTACATTCTGCCAGGTATTGTGGTAGTACCTTTTTTGTTATTTACGTAAGACCAGAAATGTTTAGGGTCAACTATCAAAGCATTTTCTACACTTTCTAAATAATCATTATATGCTTCCTTGACCTGTAGATTTATCGTCGACCTTACGCGCTTGTACTCTTCTAATGAGTTTATATCATTGTATTTTTTGTAGTTTTTGCGGTACTTATCTCTCTCTTTAATGTTTCTTATTATTTCGGTTGTATACCAAACAGGAAATTTTTTTCTCTTTGTGTTTTTGTATTTCGGAACATGCACATCAAAAATTGAGTATAGTTTTTCATAGAATTCATCACATGCCTTGTTGACATCATTGGAATCGTCTAGGAAAGTCCAGTCGGTTTCAAGTAATGAGTTGTACAATGCAGGGTAATTTGCTTTCCTAAAGTTATAATTATTATTCTCTCCCGAGTTTACTGGAAATTTAGCAGAGTTGATTATTTTTGGCAATACATTGATGCTTAGGGCCGGATGGTGAACATCCTCTTTTACAAGAGGTGAAATATCTCGCGCTACAGTACAGGTTTTCAAGTCAGATAAAACTAAATCCAGTAGTCTCCCATTTATATTTACAATGTCATTAAACTGTGTCATATTGCTAAATTCTATGAATGCATGCATAAGTTGTCGTTTTGTATCAAAGATATTGTTGTTAAAGCTTGGAATATTAAAGTCTCCTAATATTAATATATTACTATTCGTACTAACGATTTGTTCGAATAAATTTAAAAATAATTCAAAAAGTTCCACAGAAATACTTGGTGGTATATATATAACGTATATGAACAAAATAAAAAAGTTATTAATTAAACATTTACAGCCAACTATGTCCACTAATGGAAGATTGTCTAGAATATAAGATAAGTTTACAGGTTCGGAAAAAAACTCACTTTTAACAGCTAATAATGCACCACCACCTTTTGAAAGGCCCGTTTTAGCAAAGTTTCGGTCAGAGCGTAATACTGTGTAGGCAGTTGGGAAGTACTCGGTGTTGGAAACATCATCGGAAAGCCAAGTTTCGACCAAACTTACAACATCATATTCGTTACTATTTACTGCGGAATAAAATTCGTCTACCTTACTTCGTAAACCTCGTACATTTTGGAAGTATATAAGTAGTTCTTCATCAGTTGGTATTTTGTTATTAACGTGTCCAGTGGATTTGTAATGGTCAGATTTCTTTATAAAAAATCTATTTTGTTCTTTCTAATCTCCAAATTTCTTATGTAAGCTGGACATTGTTTACTCCAGGTAGGATGGTCAAAATTAATTCTCAATTTAAGTTTCTCTGCCGCATATTTGCAATTTACACAGATTAGGTCTTTGTCCTCAATTTGGCATTCGTCTTTATGGTGCGATCCTCCACACTTTGCACAAATGGAGTTCTTGGTGCAATTTTTGGCTATATGGTTAAATCCATGGCATTTAAAACACATTGTAACATCAACAGCGTCGAAAACATAACATCTATCCCATCCAATATTAATTTTGGCTTGTTTAAGTATTTCCACATATGTTTCTCCATCTACTTCTACGTATGCGATATAAGTCCGGTTGTTTCTTTTATTTTTAGTGACATGAATGACATTCGGTGCTCCTCTGCTGAAAGTTTCCTCATTCTGCGCAACCAATAACTTCTCAATTTCCTCGGGCTCGTTTGTTTCAGTGATACCAACAATTTTTATCCGTGGAAGTTGTTTTTTAGGTTCACTAATGGTATATTTTTGGCCTAGCTTGTTTTCAGCTTCTTTTTTTAAACTTTCCGCTGCATTTTTGTTCTTACATTCCACTATAACTCCTCCATCCTTTGCATTCTTCATACCAGATACAGCCATCTTTGTTGGGTCAAATGAGTTTTTAATTTCCGTCCGTGTATCACTGTTAGTTTGTTTCACGAATCATAATTCACTTATCGTAGGCAAGTAAAAGATCCCTACTCTTCTTAAGGGAAGAGGTTCGGCAAAATTTTCAGGTTGGGGGTAGCTCATCTCCTGGCGTCGGTGACAGGCCCTGGTAGCGGAAATAGGCCGACGTTAAACAGTTAAAAAAAAAAAAATAAAAAATAATTTATAATAGAATTATACACTTCTTGGAACAAGAAGGTATATTAACAAATGTACAAAATGGGTTTATAAAAGGTAGGTCAACAATAAGAGCTGTTTTTAGTTCGTTGAGGAAATTCTGGTGAATATACTGCTGGGCTATTTTTGGATCTCTCTAAGGCATTCGACAGCATAGTTCATTTAAAAATGCTCTCGAAATTGGAGAGATATGGTTTTCGAGGGTCTAGTTATGGATTCTTAAAGTCATATCTCACCGACAGGAGACAGTGTAGTGTATTCACTTCATAAGAAAGGGGATCTGGGTCTGATGATCATTTATAGAGGTATAAGCCTAACACAAAGCGTATCCAAAGTTTTTGAACATTGTATTAATCTGCAAATTACAAATTTCTTTACCATCAACAGAATGCTTTCAAGAAATCAACATTGATTTACTAAAGATAAAAGCGTTGACACTGCACTCAGCGAATTTGTAAATGGTATAGTATCTACTTTAGATAAATCTCAAATTGCCTTAGGACTTTTTATAGACTTTTCCAAGGCATTTGATTGCGTTGATCATGCAATATTACTTACAAAGTTAGAAAGATATGGTATAAGAGGTGTGCCACACAAATGGTTTTCGTCATATTTGTCAGAACGCTACCAGAAAGTTATTGTTAATGATGCAATGTCTGATTTAAAAGCGATAAATACAGGAGTACCACAAGGATCTGTCTTGGGTCCAACTCTTTTTCTGTTATATATTAACGATATGCTAACCTACATAGAAAATCCATCAAGTATCATAGCATCTTACGCAGACGACACTAATATATTAATAACAAGTAACAGTCTCAGCGACGCTGAAACCCGTGCCGTAGACATTTTTACTAAAGTAACTATTTGGGTCCAAAAAAATAAGTTATCTGTTAATACTGACAAAATAACTTGTGTAGTATTTAAGACCCTTCAATCAAACATTGTCTCTGATAGCAGCATAACACTCGACACCGCAAATATTGTTAATTATTCATTTGAATCTAAAATGCTGGGCTTAACTATCGACTGTCACCTGAAATGGTCTAGTCACATTCAGAATGTATGCTCAAAGTTGGCCAAGAATTGTTTTGCACTCACTGTAACAGCTAAACAATGTAGTCAGGCGATTGTCAGGCAATTGTATTTTGGATGTTTCCATAATACCATTAAATATGGTATTGTACACTGGGGCCTTTCATATGAAGCACAAAAAGTGTTTGTACTGCAAAAACGAGCTGTACGTATTATTGCTAATATAAAATATGATGAATCATGTAGAGGGGCATTTAAATCTCAAAACATTCTTACTTTAGCTTCTTTGTATATTTATGAAGTAGTTTGTTTTATGTATAAGAATAAATGTAAATTTGGGGATAAAAAAATTAACCATTATAATACAAGAAAAAAAGATTATATGCTACCTCCTAAACATGACACTGCTTTATTTCAAAAGAGCCTTCTTTTCAATGGTTGTAAGTTATTTAATATATTGCCAGAACATATTAAAAATATGTCAAACATTTTTAAGTTTAAACGTGCTGTAAAGGCGTTACTTGTTGATAAAACTTATTATACAGTGGAGGAATTTATGTCAGTCTTTTAAAGTATGTGTATATAGGACGTTATATTATATGTATGTTAATAGTATATAGTTTGTGAGTTGACTGTTCTTTTACATTTAATATTTTTTTATTTGTACCTAATTTTTTGACGTAATTTTTTTAAACAAATGTACTTTGTGCTTTGTTTTCTAAAAATTAATAAAGATTATCATTATTATTATTATTATTATTATTATTATTATTATTATTCGGGTTCCAGATGAGTGTAGTGAAAATATCCCAGTATGAATACCTGAAAAGAGGAGTTCTTCAGAGTAGCACGCTGAGTCCTTGAATTTTTTCATTATATATAGATTATCTACCCGATAATATTTTATATAAAGTGGTCATGTTTGCGGATGACAATACACTTTCTGTTAAAGGGGAAAATTTGGTAAAATTGCGGCAAGAAATTATAAACGGCATGTCTTTAATGAAAGCATAATACTCTCTCATAATAAGCTAAAATTAAATATTAATAAAATAAAAATCATTAAATTTTCCGCAAACAATGAAGATAACATTGAAATAATGGTTGGTAGAGAGAAACTTACTTCATCCTCAGACACAAAGTTTTTGGGTGTCGTAGTAGACAAGCAACTCAACTGGAAGGACCATACTAGTTATTTAATGCCGAAAATCAGTAGCATCTGTTACACACTATGACTGTTGTCTCAGTCAGTCGATGAGTCCACAAGTTCATCTGCATACTATGCATACATTCTATTATACGATATGGAATAATTTTATGGGGAAATTCTATAGAGGTCCATAGAGTATTTTTATTGCAAAAAAGATGCCTGAGAAGTATCTGCAATATGAAACCAACAGACACCTACAAACACGTCTTTAGTGAAAAGAGGATACTTAATTTAACCTGCATCTACATCCTAGGAAGTGCCAGTTATGTAAAAGAGGACTACACTATGTTTATAAAACATGAGCATGCTCACGATTACGATCCGCGTAATAAAGAAAAATTACATCCTGTAAAGACAAATTTAAGTTTAGTGTGGTCGGACAACTCATAAAAATTTACAGCCATATACCCAACTATGTTAAAAGTTTACAGAATGTGAGGTTAATGAAATTAAAATTAAAAGATCTGCTAATAAAAAAAGCTTACTATTCATTGTACGAATATTACTTTGATACTTTTTAACCAAGTGAAATTTTTGTTCCTATTTTCTTTAACGTGTTTTAAGTTTATGTTTTTAACTACTTTTATATGTATATACATATTATTTGTTTGTCGATTTATGTTTTGTTACTTTGTTTTTATACATAAGAACTAAATGTTATTATAACTAGTCTATATACAACACTATTCTACTGTATTTTTTTTGACTCGTTTTACACGAATAAAGATGTCTTATTATTATTATCATTATTATGGAAATTATTTCAGGGGCAGCTTCAAACCAATAGTTTCACCCCCTCCAGGACTATTATAAATCTGGAATTAAACAAAAACAGTATTTCAAACAAATAAATAACAACTGGTTGTGTGAAAGTTATAACTTCAACAAGGATATAACTTAAATCCCTGGCGAATCCGCCATTACATTAAATCTTGAAAATTAATATTTTGATAACCAACGCTTAGACTAGACGAAAACTTTCAACTAGTATCGCAAATGACAGACAGCTAAACTTAATATTTCGGAGGGTGAAATGTGGTTTTATTAGTGAAAGTTTACAGGCTCTAACAGGGTGAACAATGTGTGTATTGCTCCAGCATTTGCTAATAATTTTAAATCCGTTTGTCAAGTCCCGAAAATAAAATTTTAGAAAATGATTACAATATTTTAAATAATCAAAATATATCACTACGAAATACATTAGAAACAAATGATAATTTTAAACCTAAAAAATCAATTGGACTTGATATTACACCAAGTTACAGACATGAACCACTGCAGATAATTTTTAATATCTTGTTAAGGACTCAAACATTTCGTGATAGTCTTTAAAATTGTAAGTATTACTTCAGTTTTAGGAATAATTATTGTAATATATGTAACTATCGTCCCATTGCGGTTCTTTGAAATATATATCTAAGGTGTTTCAAATAATTACACAAGCACTCCATTGGGTAACCTCTATGTATTTCGATGTGTTGAACACGTATCAGGTGTCCGTTTAGTTTCATCATCCACCAATTTTTTTTATTAGGTTTTTTAGGAGGTTCTTTTATGACATCAAAAAGAAATTGATTCGTAATATTTTGTCGAACTCCTCTACATTTCCTTAAATACATAAGGAATAAATCCAGACTGTAACCAACAGCTATTCTCTAGATAATACCACACTGAGAGCGTGAATTACAAGCGTGACCGCGTTAAGTGCAATAATTATGCATCGCTACAAAACGGTAAAGTTAAAGCTAAAGTAAAAAATTGGTGTTTCAGTACGTCAAATACATAGAGGTCATCCAATAGAGACCCAGGAACAGACCACTTTCTTTAGTGTCATTAAAAAACTATTAAAAAACTCATAAAAAATTTGGTGGGTGATAGAGCTAAACGTGTACATAAAGGTTACCCAATGGAGTCTCCGAAACATATCACTCTTGTTGTGTGTGCCTGTGTTATCCATCAATACGTAATTACACATGTGGAAGGTAAATTGTATAGGTATAAATCCGGATTCAGGAAAAATCGGCCGACTTTTGGTGATATAATTAGCTTTGTTGATTTTGCAATAAATGCTAATGGTTTTATAATCAAGAGAATGTTGTCTATGCTGATTTTGCCAAGGCATTTGATAAACAGTATAGTTCGTTTTTTCATACTCTCAAGCCAGTTATATTATAAATCTGATATATTAACTGCTGATTCTGGTGTCTCTTGGGGTTCACATCTTGAGCCTATTGTGTCTTCGTTATCTATAAATTATATTATCGACTCAGTAAAAAACTGTGAAATACTGATGGTGCATTCTGAGGATGATTAAATTGACATCAAATGATGCCAACATTTTTGGTGATACGCACGTCGAGTAGTAGTATTCGAATGTAGTGTTAAGGTGTTTTGATGTTTGGTAACTATTTCCAGGCATTATCTATCTTAGCAAATATCTGCTGAGCCAACAGGCTTTATTAAAGGACGCGGTACGAGAGAGCTAGTACTGAATTTTCGACAAACAAGAGAGTATTTCGTGCCTATGTTTCGTAGACTATCGTAAGGCTTTTGTCAATGTGGAACGGGCGAAATTGTGGGTTGTATTATTGGAGATGGTTACACTCAAAAGTCTGGCTTTTATTATTTGCCGACTGTATGAAGAAAACTCTGCTTTGGTGAAAGTAAACAACGCTTACCCCGACAAATGTAAGTTGGCAAAGGCTTCAGGCAGGGTTCTGCTCTACCGCCAATCCCCTTTAATATCTGTAGTGGACACATGATTCGACGAGTGCTGGAGAACTAGCAGAGTAGAGTGGTTATAGGCGGAACCAAGATTCCTAACTTATTTGCAGACGATACCAGTCGGTAGGTAGCCAGTTCAGCAAAGTTTTATGCGACAGAAATATCAATAGCTCAATTCTGCAAGAAATACTTAACCAAAAGCAACTTTTCAGCATCGTATTCTCTCATTTCTTTGCCATATCTACCGACTAGAGGGTTATATAGAACGGTTGGTAGTTCAGGGAAAATCAGATGATAACAGATGAAGAGGTCGCCTTCCAAAACGTTGAACTGAGGTGATGGGAAAAAGCTTTAATGACGCTGTGCTCCTAACAGACAACCGCAATAGACCCCGCGATGCCGTCCGACGTCCTATAGAGCAAACAAAATAAATCGGAATAATGAATGAATTACAAAACATCCAGCAAGGCGTTGTGAATAAGACATAAAAAGTATTTTCATAAAACTTCCACAGCTATTTTCTGTGAATTTTGCGTGAAAATGCGAGGAATCCGATCACGTAATTCAATAGTTCGTCCATATTAGCTAGAAGAGTAGTTGTTTTGATTGGTTTTCTCATAATGAGTGTTTTAAAGTATTTACCTAACTAGTATATTAGCGTGCCCAGATTAGGGCAACAATATACACAAGGTAAGTAGTATAAATAAAACAGTGTGGAAGTTGTAATTTTCTTAATACCCAAATAATATTCTCTAATCATGATGAAAGCAAACAATAAAAAATAATTAATTGTAAAAGTAAATCAAGAATAGTCTTGTAAATAATGAATAAATGTTTCTATACCCTATTGATAAGAAATAATGAGTTCGAAAACATTTGTACAACTTTTTTAGAGTTGAAATAGAATGTAAGGTTCAATAACTGTTGTGAATGATTGAATTTCAATAAATGATTTAAATATTTTCGATACATTTTTTTGCTTTAAAATACTAAGAATATTATCTAATTCAATTCTTCGTCTATTATAGCTAGAATAGTAGTTGCTTTGATCGGTTCTCTAATAATGAGTGTTTTAAAGTATTTACCAGTATATTAACGTGCCCAGATTAGGGCAACAATATACACAAAGTAGGTAATTTCATGATAAATTAAAAAGTGTAAGTTGTGATTTGAATACCCAAATAATATTTTCTAATCATGATGAAAGCAAATAATGAAAAATATTTAATTGTAAAAATAAATCAAGAATAGGCTTGTAAATAATGAATGAATGTGTCTACACTTTACTGATGAGAACTAACGAATTCGAAAAAACTTATACTTTTCTAGAGTTGAAATAGATTGTAAGGTTCAATAACTATTGTGAATTACTGAATTTCAACAAATAATGATTTGTATTTTCAGTATAATTTTTTGCTTTAAAATGCTGGGAACACTATCCATGTAATTCAATACTTCGTCAATATTAGCTAGAAGAATAGTTGTTTTGATTGGTTCTCTAATAATGAGTGTTTTAAAGTATTTACCTAACTAGTAAATTAACGTGCCCAGATTAGGGCAATAATATACACAAGGAAGGTAGTTTCATAATAAATAAAAAAGTGTGCAAGTTGTGATTTGCTTAATACCTCTAATTCTCTAATCATGATGAAAGCAAATACTACAAAATAATTAATTGTAAAAATAAATCAATAATAGGCTTTTAAATATTGAATGAATGTTTCTATACTCTACTGATGAGAACTAACGAGTTCGAAAAATCTTGTACAACTTTTCTAGAGTTGAAATAGAATGTAAGGTGCAATAATTGTTGTGAATGACTGAATTTCAATAAATGATTTACTTAAGTATTTTCAATAAATTTTTTTGTCTTAAAATGCTAGAAATCCTATTATGCAATTCAATACTTCGTCAGTATTAGCTAGAAGAGTAGTTGTTTTGACTGGTTCTCCAATGATGAGTATTTTAAAGTATTTGCCTAAGTAGTATATTAGTGTGGCCAGATTAAGTTACCAATATACAGAAAGTAGATAATTTCATATTAAATAAAAAGGAGTGAATGACTGAACTTAAATAAATGATTTAAGTAATTTCAGTACATTTTTTTGCTTTATAATGCTAGGAATCCTATCATGTAATTCAATACTTCGTCAGTGTTAACTAGAAGAGTAGTTGTTTTGATCGGTTTTCTAATAATGAATGTTTTAAAGTATTTACCTAAGTAGTATGTCAACGTAGATTAAGGTAAGTTATTTCATAATAAATAAAAAGTGTGTAAGTTATGATTTTCTTAATACCTAAATAATATTCTCTAATCATGACAAATAGGAACTGCCTAAAATTTGGTTTTGATTTATTTCATAAATCAATAATAATACCCAAGACCCTCTGATTTAATAAATGCCGACAGTTACCAGTTGTGGCTGGTATTATCAGCATAAATCGAAAAATATTTATAAAGCAAGTAACTTTATCCCCGCATTATTCTTCCTTTCGCTTAAATGCATCTGCTAGATAAATTTGCTTTGCCTCAAGTTATACTGGACTAAGAAAATAATAACAGGAATTTATGTTTTCTTATTTGCTCTGGTCAAGGCTTTCCGGAGCCAAGGAAGGATATGGTGCGCGTATATTAGTCTAAGGTGGCGCCAAGTACACCTGTTTAACTTGTTTGTATGCAATTATTTCACTACAAGAATGTCGCCGATGCAAGGGCGTAGACAAGGGATGAATACACGGTCAAGTACATATATACGTCCATGGCATTGTTCAACACAATAAAGGCGTTTAAAAATGTTAAATAGAATAATGAACAAATCATCTATATCTGGACCCCGTCTAAATATCCTGTTGATTTAGAATGTCACAAATAGCAAATAAAAAGTAAACAAGCTAAAAACGTACTCTTCGCCAATTTACTGAGCTTTTTATATAATTGTTACACATTCTATAGGATATTCTTCGCAGTTTTCTTGTAAATAATGTTAGTTTTTGGACATCCTAAATTTTGTGCTAGCATCTTTGTTGTGAAAAAAAAATATATGAAAAAAAAAATGAAAATAAAAATATATCCAATCTGTGTGGGATTCGAACACACGATCTTTGGATTGCAACGCAAGCAAGCAAGCAACAATCATTTATTTAAATAAAATATTACAAATTATGTACCTCCCCGGAACCTGTCACGGAGCCAACCAGACAACCACGGCACGCAGCGTCGCGGTGATTGTAGGGCTAGGCGGGGCAGGTCCTTCTTGATTTGACGACAAATAACTTATATATTGGTACTCCTGTCTGCCAAAGGCAGACTTACAAACCCAATTAAAATTAAAAATGTGTCCACATGGACCTAAAGCTAATTAAAAGAAAACACTGTAAAAAATTATCACTAGGTAAGGCACTTATTTAATTTTGGTTGCTGAGACGGGAAAATAAAATTCATCGAAAAAACCCGTTAGAAGCAATTCCACTCTGGTGGTCTTCCTGCCGCTAGGAAAATGTCGTGGAAATTAAAAGAAGATATAGTTCGAAAAATTTTGGTTTTTGAGAATTTATTGAGAAGATGGAATTTAGAATCAAAAAAGGACAAAAAAACAAAAATGATAAAACAAATAGAACGTATAAAGGGAATAGGGAAAGTTGATTAGAAGTTTCAGTAAAGATTAAAGATGGGGAAATAAGAAGTTGTCATATAGGATAGTATGGCTAGAGAGGTTGCCGGAAAATAGGCAACGTCTGGTATGGTAGGGGATGTCGAATATCGAAAAGGATTGCATTATGTTGTCGGATTTGGGTGATGTTGCGGGTTAGCTAACTATCGCCCAGTTTGAATTCATAGAATTTTTGAGAAATTTCTTGGACGTAGTCCGTCAGTGGGGTTATGTCGTAGCAACCAGCATATAAATCTCTGAGGGAGGTGTATCTGTCCGAAACAGAGATGAGGCGCATACATTTATGTTCGAGAACTCGAAGTTTTCTCATTGTCGTGGCCGGTATGCCGCACCACACTGGCGCCGCGTATGTAATAGCCGGCCTGATTACCATTGTGTACAACAGTTTTTTATTCGTCCTGTTAAGTCCGCTACCCCTGGCCAGGAGCGGATACAGACTCCTGGACATGGAGTAGACCTTGCGTATAGTCTCGTTAACGTGAGTGTTGAACGTCAGTCGTTTGTCTAAGTTAACCCCCAAATACTTCACGCACTGTTTGATTGGAACTTGGATTGCAACGCAAATATTTAGCCACTGCACCATCACATATTGCTATGAAAATTGA
Organism: Rutpela maculata; assembly: GCA_936432065.2. Classification (NCBI taxonomy): domain Eukaryota; kingdom Metazoa; phylum Arthropoda; class Insecta; order Coleoptera; family Cerambycidae; genus Rutpela; species Rutpela maculata. Next base: position 47,226,972 of record OW386289.2, read on the forward strand.
TTGTCTGTGATATATATCTTTCGACAATCATACATATTTCAACTCATTAGATATATTTCTATGAAATATATATTAGTAAAATGCATAAACAAAAAAAATATATTATGGAAATAACATTTCCCAAGATTTATATTTAAGTACAAATGACAAAAATTAAGAGAATTTTTTTTTAAATTAAATAATTAATATCTTTTTTATTTACTGATTGATTTTCTTCAAAACAATAGGGTTCTTCCTCTAACCAACACTAACTTACTTTCCAAATTTCAATAATATCGGACTTTTCTTTCTTAAGTTATCGTGCTTACAAGAAACGTGACGGACTGACAGACCCACGGACAGACGGACAGTCGGACAGACGGACATTTTGAAAGTTGTTCAGAATTCGTTCACTAACACAATGATATGAAAATTTTTTTCTCTACGAGCGATATTTACGATTTTAGAAATGTGCCGATCAAATATAATATATTCTTCCTTTTTGCGAAAAGTATAATAAATGAAGTGTCAAGATATGAATATGGATTTAAATGAAATAATCATATACAGATGAATTTATTGATTTATTTGGTAGAGGTAGTCTAATACCTGGGCTTTTCAAGCTGAATAAATAGATACATAAATATAAGGAAGAGGGATACTTTTGTTTTTCGAAATAGTCTAAACTAATAATTCTTTTATATTAAAAAATATCCATAATGGCAATATAATAATAATATGCAAGTAACATAAATATGTAAATCAGAGAGATGCATATAATGTTAATGTTCGTATACAATATTACTACATGAATATAAATATATGGGTAGTCGTGTAAGTTAAACTTCATTACGACAAACATGTACCTACGACGTGCAGGTATATAAATGTATTATACATAATAATTGATATAGGTACTACATTTCCAACCTAAAATCTTATTTCTCTCCCCATCTGCTAATATTGATATAAGCCTAATTGTAAATACCAATTTATATATTTATAATATTTCACCCGTAAATGGACTAAAAACTAAGGACCTACCTTAACTAGGTACTTTAATAGTATATAGTGCAACGACCATTCATTATGAGATTCGCCTACGGCTCATGTCATAATTATCATGCTTGTGTCTTAATAGCCATTAAATGTGAGTTGCATACACTATTTTTCTACGACCAGTCATAATAAAATAGAAAATTAACACTCTATTTCTGAAATTTATTAATTATAGATTACAATTTAGGAAATATTATAGGTTATTATTTCAATTTCATTTTCACTGATTTTAATTGCAGGAAGCACAAAGTTTGAAAATTTGCTAACAATAATAATATGATGATAAATTTTAGATATGTCAAATGTTCAAGACAATAGTTGATATCGACAGAATATTGTGGTTTGTAGCGTTTCTATTGGTTATAAACTTGTATCTTAATGGAAAATTTATTTGTATCTTAATGAATCTAATTAAAGTACTGGTAGGTAATGTATAATAAACGAATTAAAGTATGGGAGTAGAAAAACTAAATTATGTTTCCTAAAATGCAAAATTTGGTTAAACCAAAAGTGCTCACTCCGCAAGCAGTTTTATCCAATAAATGCTATCTGTATAGTCCATTAGTCAACTTATTATTATACTATTCCCAAATATGAAAACATTTGATCGGTACATTTCTTTCCTTTTTTTAAATAAACACACCACGTATAATAGGCAGCCCCCAAATCTAGAGCCAAGACCATCCCACTGTAGGGAAATTCCGGATTTTACTGTTCAAAAATCTCTAGTGATCTTAATATCCATCGGATCGGAATATTTTTTTATATTAAAGATAATTAAATTCCCCACACATCTGTCGAGGCAAATTTTTAAATGATTTGGTCAACTTTTATTAATGACATAATAAACTGTCAAAGAACTGTAAAAAAACGTATTAAAAAATTAAATAATGAACCAATATCGCTATATTCATATGAAAATTAAATTTTTTGTCTACACATAGTACATAAACTATTATATAGTAGTAAAATCAAACTGCCAAATACATAATTTGATAGCTGACATCTGCCAAAAAGACAAAATTATTATTTTTACAATTAATTATTTTTTATTTATTTGCTTTTATCATGATTAGAGAATATTATTTAGGTATTATGCAAATCACAACTTACACACTTTTTATTTATTATAAAAATACCTACTTTCTGTATATTGTTGCCCTAATCTGGGCACGCTAATATACTAGTCAGGTAAATACTTTAAAACACTCATTATTAGAGAATCAATCAAAACAACTACTCTTCTAGCTAATACTGACGAAGTATTGAATTACATGATAGGATTCTTAGCATTTTAAAGAACAAAAATATATTGAAAATACTTAAATCATTTATTCAAATTTAATCATTCACACTTTTTTATTTAATATGAAATTATCTACTTTCTGTATATTGGTGCCTCAGTCGGGTCACGCTAATATACTACTTAGGAAAACACTTTAAAACACTCATTATTGGAAGACCAATCAAAACAACTACTCTTCTAGCTAATACTGACGAAGTATTGAATTACATGATAGGATTTCTGGCATTTTAAGGCAAAAAAATATATTGAAAATAGTTAAATTATTTATTGAAATTCAGTCATTCACAACAATTCTTGAACCATACATTCTATTTCAACTCTAGAAAAGTTGTACAAGTTTTTTCGAACTCGTTAGTTCTCATCAGTAGAGTATAGAAACATTCATTCATTATTTACAAGCCTATTCTTGATTTATTTTTACAATTAATTATTTTTTATTTATTTGCTTTTATCATGATTAGAGAATATTATTTAGGTATTATGCAAATCACAACTTACACACTTTTTATTTATTATAAAAATACCTACTTTCTGTATATTGTTGCCCTAATCTGGGCACGCTAATATACTAGTCAGGTAAATACTTTAAAACACTCATTATTAGAGAATCAATCAAAACAACTACTCTTCTAGCTAATACTGACGAAGTATTGAATTACATGATAGGATTCTTAGCATTTTAAAGAACAAAAATATATTGAAAATACTTAAATCATTTATTCAAATTTAATCATTCACACTTTTTTATTTAATATGAAATTATCTACTTTCTGTATATTGGTGCCTCAGTCGGGTCACGCTAATATACTACTTAGGAAAACACTTTAAAACACTCATTATTGGAAGACCAATCAAAACAACTACTCTTCTAGCTAATACTGACGAAGTATTGAATTACATGATAGGATTTCTGGCATTTTAAGGCAAAAAAATATATTGAAAATAGTTAAATTATTTATTGAAATTCAGTCATTCACAACAATTCTTGAACCATACATTCTATTTCAACTCTAGAAAAGTTGTACAAGTTTTTTCGAACTCGTTAGTTCTCATCAGTAGAGTATAGAAACATTCATTCATTATTTACAAGCCTATTCTTGATTTATTTTTACAATTAATTATTTTTTATTTATTTGCTTTTATCATGATTAGAGAATATTATTTAGGTATTATGCAAATCACAACTTACACACTTTTTATTTATTATAAAAATACCTACTTTCTGTATATTGTTGCCCTAATCTGGGCACGCTAATATACTAGTCAGGTAAATACTTTAAAACACTCATTATTAGAGAATCAATCAAAACAACTACTCTTCTAGCTAATACTGACGAAGTATTGAATTACATGATAGGATTCTTAGCATTTTAAAGAACAAAAATATATTGAAAATACTTAAATCATTTATTCAAATTTAATCATTCACACTTTTTTATTAGCGTGCCCAGATTAGGGCAACAATATACAGAAAGTAGGTATTTTTATAATAAATAAAAAGTGTGTAAGTTGTGATTTGCATAATACCTAAATAATATTCTCTAAAATTATTATGTCATTAATAAAAGTTGACCGAGTCATTTAAAAATTGGCCTCGACAGATGTGTAGGGAATTTAATTACCTTTAATTTAAAAAAAAAATTATCCCGATCCGATGGATAATAAGGTCTCTAGAGATTTTTGAACAGTAAAATCTGAAATGTCCCTACAGTGGCATTTAGAAAAACCCAAACATATATACATATCCACCGAAATTGTCAGTGTCGAGGCTGGGGCTCGAACCTAGTACACAATGAACAGTGCGACTAGCATATTCGCCACACAATACACCTTAGCCGACTGAGCTACCTAAAGCCGTACATGTGGCTCGTAGAGAAAAATTATCATATCATTGTGTTAGTGAAATAATTCTGAACAATTTTCAAAATGTCCGTCTATCTATCGATCTGTCTGTGTATCATGTTTCTTGTAAGCACAGTAAGTTAATGTTAGCTAGATGAATGGATAGAAAATTGACATCCTGTGAAATGTTATATTCTATCATTTATTTATATATTTTGCTGATAGACATTTCACAACAATATAATATCCAATCGTAGATATGATTTTCATGTTGATGAATTATACTAAAGTTGACGGATGTGTAGTTGTTTACAAAAAAAAATGCGAAGAGTATTTTATAGAATGTATCACAATTATATTAAAAGTTCAATAAGCCCGCCGAAGTGTATAATGTTTACTCTAATTGTTTCTTGAGAATTTGTGATTAAATTGTTATAAACAATAAAGTGATTTCTTCCCTGGTGTTGACGTGGTTGTCGAACTTGACTTGGCATTTAGCTGATCATGCTGTCAGCTTCTTCAGAAGAATTCTAAATGATTCTATATGAATCTAAAGTATTTTAATGGATTCTAAAGTCTTTAAAATTCTTCTGAAGAAGTTGACAGCGTGATCAGGGAAACGTTCATCCATCCATCTTTTATCTTCATTTCTTCTTGATGTAACTGGTATTTGTTTATTTCGCTTGCTATATATGCAATTGCAAATTTTCACATTTTATCGACACAAGAAGAAAAAAATCATATTTTCCACTGTTACTACTGTTTGATCTTTATATTAACACATTTTGTTAAGTGATAAATAATATAATGAAAATTTGAGACCAATTCATTTTTCCGTTTCTGAGCTAGAGCGAGTTAAAAGAAAAATAATTGTTTTATTTCTCCAAGATAGAGACAAAATACGAATACATTTTTTTTACTTTACCACCCTCTATCTTGAAGACGAAGAGTTAGACCGCCACTTTTTGAGTTAAATCGACTTGTTTTGATGTCAGGAATCTACGGCTAAGCGTTGTCCGAATATTTTCAAAACTCCCATTATAACAACCCATAACAACGTATTATCGTATTATATTATACCGTACGTGTAATGGCAAGTTAGACATAGGAATGAGAATTGCAACATCGCGTGTGCCAGTTGACTAAAATGAAATAACAGAGCTGGGATACTTCAGTAGTCGAGTGTCGACAGGCGGGTTTTGCAGTTGTGTTCATTATATTTAGGCCACCCTTTACAATCGTTATTATTGGAGATAGAAAAAAAAGTTTCAGACGAAAGTTGTAGGGCTGCAACTGAATCCTTTTAATAAGTCAATGGAAACACAGTGGCGTGCAAGGTACAAGAAGCAATAAAAATTTTTTAAATGAGACACCCTATATATTGTTGAATTTTTGAATTATTCTTTATTTTCTGATTTCAAAAATATGACATATAATAGTCCTATCTTTAACCGTTTTCGAGTTATTGAACATTGAAAATCATATTTAAGCTATTTATTATACGAAGGGAAATTACAATTATTAAAATAGTCTATGAAAATGACAAGTATTCTGTTATTATATGAAACGCTGACAGATTTAATAACAGTATACTTGTCATTTTCATAGACTACTTTAATAATTGTAATTTCCGTTCATATAATAAATAGCTTAAATACGATTTTCAATGTTTGGTAACTCGAAAACAGTTAAAGATAGGACTATCATATATCACATTTTTAAAATCAGAAAAAAAAAGAATAATTCAAAAATTCAACAATAACAGGGTGTGCCATTTAAAGAAATATTGCTTCCTGTACCCTTTAATTTCTGCAAGCCACTGTGCTTCCATTAACTTATTAAAACGGTTCAGTTACAGCCCTACAACTTTCGTTTGAAACTATTTTTTCTATCTTAATTTCTGCATGCCACTGTGCTTCCATTAACTTATTGGAATGGTTCAGTTACAGCCCTACAACTTTCGTTTGAAACTATTTTTTCTATCTTCAATAATAAAGCGTGGCCTAAATATAATGAATAACCCTGTAAATGTCTAATCCGCAATTACACGCACTGTATTTTATCTCTTGAACATATGTCTATATTTTCGCATTCCTCATGTATTTTCATTTTATTAAAATATGGTAAGTTACTGTTATATGACGTTAAGGGTAAGTAATACGTTATGTTATAGTTAATTGTTAACTTCTTACTGTCAAACCTCTGTTTAATTTATATTAGGTGATGATCGTTTTCAGAATTTGCCATGTATCGCTGTTGTAATATAAGTCTGTGTCGTTTGCAAACAATAAAATTGCTCCGGGTGTCTTTAGGGTAAGACATTATTGATATATATTAAAAACAGGTTTAGTTCTAGTACCATACCCTGTAGAACACCATATTTTCTCATTTCGTAATCACTTATCCGATTTCCAATACACTTTAACTTGTAAAGTAGTTGGTCGTGGCAGACAGTATCGAAGACCTTTGCTATGTCCAGAAAGACACACAACGAAGCCTTTGACTCTCCCATTGAATTATACATTAAGGCGGTATGTTTGGCGATAGTATCGTTCATAGATTATTTTTCTAGAAAGCAAATTGCATTTCAGATATTATGTTTTTAAATAACCTGTTACCTCTAATTTATACAATATTTTTTATAATTTTACTAAAGTTAGAAATTAAAGAAATTGGTAAACAATCTCCCACTAATATTTTATCTTCACTTTAAAATATTGGCGTTACTATGGCCTCTTTGAACAAAGTTGGAAATATACCTGCTTCCATGATTTTATTACTAATGCAATATAGTGGTTTTAATATATATTTTTCAAATTTGTTCATTATTTCTGATGTATTTAGGAGCTTTATTTTTTAATTCCCTTATATATTTTTTTTATTTCTGATTTATCTGTGGGACAAAGAAGAAGAGCTACCAAGTATATTAAGAAGAAAGATAAAGGATTTGTGGGAGTTGGTGTTGTCGCCTTTAACCAAAGCAGAGTTTTCTTCATGCATTCGGTGAATAAGAAAGGCTAGATATTTCGATGTTCTCGTCTCCAATAATAGAGCCTACAGTGTTTCCCATTCTACTTTGCCAAAAGCCTTAGGGTAGTCTGCGAAACAATTATACATAGGCACGTAATGTTCCAATTCCGATTTCAAAGCAGTGTTATTATCTTTAGGTTGTTAATTTAAATATACTATCCAGTGATATTATTTGAAATTCACAGCCTATACGCATTTTTTGACTATGTATCTGTATAGATTATTTCGTGGTCGTTAATTTTACAAAAATATGCTTAAAAAATCCTTAACTTCAGGAAGTTTAACTGAAAATTAAAAATAATTCCAATAAAAATAACCGTAATGAAGTTTATTTACAAAATATCTTTAACAAGTAATCAGGTATTACGTTATTTTTCTTGTACATAAATAATATAAAATCAACTCAATGCATAATTAATATCTGGCTCTATACAAATGCATACGTTTACTGTGAGTCATGTACGCCTCACTGAAGTTAACGTGTAAAACCAGTAGCTGTCTTACAACCGATTCATTATTTTATCTGTATGTGTTTACACAGTGGCGTAACAGGCTTTCAAAAATCATAACAGCTAGTCAAACAAAAGATAATAATTACCTTCATGATAAAATATTCCATATATAATAGAGAATATACATAGGCATTATTTTGTCATAAATAATATTTAATTTGCAAGCATTTCGATTTTTTTTAACAACGAGAATTATACGGGGTGATTAACTGTTCACGATTTTACCCCAGTGATTTCTCTATTGCTAAACAGACGTTTCTTGGTAGACAGTGAACACCGTTAAATCCGATTTTTTTCGGACTAACAAATGTATCTTAGTCCAAAATATGCGTCCTCTAAAATCGACACAAAAGACGACTTTTTAAGAGAACATATTACGGTCAAATATGGAGCAAAAAGTTATTTGGAAATGCTGTCTTTAGAATTACAAAATATCGCCATATATGAAATTTTCCGAAAAAACAAATTTTTCAGTAATTTGACGATGATGCTCCTATAATAGTCTAAGATCCGGCATAAGAAGTTAATACCCTCATCTGCTATTCAAATAAGAAATAGTTTATATAAAAGATACCATGTAGCTAATAAATCGCGACTAGGTTGCCTAGCCATACCCTGACCCCACGACATTTAATTTGAAAATTGTTGTCAGGCGAAATCGAAATTTTGCCTTTGAACGTATATAGCAGCGAAACCATTAATCCTATGGGAATTTTTCAAGGAAGCAAATTCATCTTCATTTTATAATCTTTCTAATAGATCCCTACCAGTTTTTTTCCTAGACAACGTTTATCTAGATATTCACAAAAGATGAGAAAAAATACGTTTCCTTGGAAAATGTAAATTTCCAGTTGTATCGCTCCTAGCGTCCTTATTACCTACGATCGTCGTAGAGAGAGGATGTCGATAGATTGGTGCTCTAGCTTGTAGTGCAAAAGGGCAATAGTGCAATAAAAACGATTAAACCTTTAAATAAGTGAAATAAGTGAAAAAAGCTAAGATGGATTACGGCAAAAATATCAAGTGAGAATCATTCAAGACAATACAGACTGAAATTAATACAAGAAACTGCTTATAAATAAAAAATATAGTGTATAAAAGTGTAGTGATTTCCAGTTTATCAGTCACAAACAAGTGGCCAGTTCAGAGAAATTGAAAAAGGGACCGATCTGCCTGGCGTACCGAGGTAATACCAACATCTGGAGAGCAATAAATAAATATATTTATTGCTTAGGGAGGATCGCCTGTGAATGTAAATAAAATTAAAGACTGTGGACACTGTAATAGTAAATTAAAAGCAAATGAGGCCCCAGTAAAATGCCATGGAGTTTGCAACCAGCAATTTCATGCAAAATGTATGGAGTTAACGGCTAAAGAATGCCAATTGGTTACGAACAATCAGCAGGTAAAATGGTTCTGTCAAATGTGTAATCGAAGTAATGATGAATTAATAGTCATTGTTAATGAGTTTAAACAAGATATTTTGAATGAATTGAGGGAAATACGTTCTCTAATAGAAAAAAATGAAAACGAAGTGAATGCGTGCGAAAGCACAAAAACCCAGTTATACGAAATAAAAACTGTCATAAATGAAATGAAAGTGGCGAAGAATGTTATTGCAGAAAGTAACTCTGTTGAGGTAAAGAAAAAAGCGAAAATTTACGCAGAGGCAGCAGGGGAAATAGTACTTATTAAACCTAAAACGAAACAGGAAAGTAAGACAACTAAGGAAATTATACAGAAATCCTTAAACCCTTCTGAGCTAGAAGTAGGAATTAAGGAATTTAAAGCTACAAAGGAAGGAGGAGTATTAATAAAATGTAACACGGTTGAAGAGGTTGAGAAAATTAAAACCGCGGCTGAGGCAAAATTAAAACAAGAGTATAATGTGAAAATTCCGAGCAGAAAGAACCCATCATTGACAATCATAGATATAGATGAGAACTATAACGAGGCGGAACTAAACGAAGCTATACTAAAACAAAATGCATTTATAAAACACGAGGATATGGAACTGGAAATAAAACTAGTAAAGAAAATGAGGACCGTCTACATGGCTATTGTTGAATGTGATCCTCTGACTTTTAGTATGATTTTAAAGAAAGAAAGGCTAAGTATTGGATGGTGCAGTTGCAGAGTATTCGAGCATGTGAGAGTGTTTAGATGTTTCAAATGTGGCGGCTTTAACCACAAGGCAAATGATTGCAAAATAACTGAAAAGTGTAAAAAGTGTTTTGGAGACCATGAAGAAAAAAATTGTGAATCCAGTGTGAGTAAATGTAGAAACTGCATCGACGCAAACGAGGGTAACCCTGAACTTAACTTAGATTTTAATCATTATATTTATGATGCATCATGTCCTGTACTACAAAGAAAAATGGAAATTGAGAAAAGATTAGTTAAGGTAATACAATAGCAATTAGAAGGAAATATATTTGTGTTAAATTCTCAAAGTCTCATTAAACATTATGATGAAGTTAAACATTTTGTAGCGGTAAATAATCCTTTAGTTATGTGCTTAACTGAAAATCATGTAACAATGGAGATAGATGATTTTGAGATAGCGATTACAAACTATAATATTGAACGAGTAAATTCTGAAAGTAGACACACTGGTGGTGTAATTTTTTATATACGTTCAGATATTAAGTATAACGTCTGTTTCAGCGCAACTATTGAAAAGAATGTATGGTTTCTTGTTATTAAAATTAAGATAAATAACGAATATTTTACCCTTGCAGGAGTTTACCATTCACCGAATCATTCACATGTAGAATTTGTAAATTTTTTGGAAAATTGGCTTGATCAAAACGTACTAAATATATCACATACTTTCTTAATGTTTGGAGATTTTAACATTAACTGGGAGTCTAATAGAGGGTATAGTAACCACTTACAAAATGTAATTAATGATTTCGGTTTAAAGCAAATGGTCAACTCCTATACACATATGTTTGGAACTAGTGGTAGTATTATTGATTTAGTCATAACTAATAGTCAAAACATAGAAGTCTCAGTTTTAAGTGAACCAAATATAACTGATCACAGTATTATAGGCATTAGTCTACCAAAGGTAAAAGAACGTAGAACACGTATAATTAGACGTAAGCTCGAAGATATAGGTCCATTTCAAGATGAAATATCTAAATTTGTAAAGAATTTTAATTATAGAAATAACATTAACGAAAAATATGATATATTTTCGGAAAATCTGATAAAAATAGTGGATAATTTTATGCCTAAGAAAGAAGTTATGTTTCATGGTACAGATAAAGGGTGGTTTAATGAAAAGGTGCTTAAGGCCATAAAACAAAGGGAAGAAAGCTATAAAATTTATAAATCAACAGAAAATCAAAACGATTGGGAGCAGTACAAGCTGAAACGAAATAAAGTAGTAGATGTTGTAAGAACTGAGAAGTACAGCTTTTTTGAAAGCAGAATTGATGTGTGTAGAGGCGATTCAAAAATGATGTGGAAATCTTTAAAAGAAATTGTATCTAGTAGAAATAGGGAGGTCGTTAGTGAAGTAATGTTTGGAACTCAGTTATTAAGGGACATGAACGATATTGTGGAAAGGTTTAATGACTTTTATATAAGCAGTGTGAATGAAATTGTGAATACCCACTTCTTAACATAATAAATACTTCGTTACAAATAGGTGTAGTTCCTGATGCTTTGAAAATCTCAACCATCATGACAATAAGAAAAGTTGCCAAAACTATTAAAACAGAGGAATTTCGTCCAATAAATATGCTGGCAGCATTTGAAAAAATACTAGAAAAAATTGTATATGTGCAAATATTACAATTTGTCATAGAGAACAATTTAATATGTAAGTATCAGTCTGGCTTTAGAGAAGGGCATAGTTGTGAAAGTGCGTTGCAGTATGTGATTAACGAATGGAAAGAAGCATGTGATTCAGGTAAAGTGACCGCCATAATTTTCTTGGACTTAAAGCGCGCATTTGAAACGGTAGATAGAGATAGACTACTAATAAAACTGAAGGAGTATGGATTGGATGGAGTTGTACATATGTGGTTAAGCAGTTATCTGAATGGTGCAAAGAGTAAAGTATGATGAGTATGTATCGACTACAAAAAGTATAAATGTGGGAATACCGCAAGAAAGTATTCTAGGGCCGCTTTTGTTCATTATATACATTATCGACATGGCAAATCTGTTCAGAAGCTGCAGTTATCATTTGTTTGCAGATTATACAGTTGTATATGTAACGGACGAAAACAGTGCAGCGTTGGTGACTAAAATGAATAAAGTCCTAGAAGAGATGAGTGAATGGTTAGAAGTAAACAAACTGAAGTTGAATGTGTCTAAAACAAAAGGTATGATTATAGGAAAACAGAAATATAAATATGAAATAGAACAGCAAGGACTAGAATTCCAAGCGTGTGGTGAAGTGATTGAAATCGTCAAGGAAATTAAATACCTAGGAGTAATCATAGATGACAAACTAAAATTCAGCAATCATGTGAGCTATGTGTGCAAAAAGATAGCTAAAAAAATTGGTGTTTTAAAAAGAGTTAGTTGGTATTTGTCTATCGAAACTAGAAAATTGGTATACAACACTATTATATTACCACATTTTAATTATTGTAGCACTATTCTGTATCTCGCTAATCAGAGTGATATAGATCGTTTGCAGAAGTTGCAGAATAGAGCTATGAGGATTATATTAAAGTGTAGTATTTATACCAGAGTGAGTGACATGCTGGAAGTACTAGGATGGATGAATGTGAACAAGTATGTCGAATTTAATGTACTGATTTTCATACATAAAATTAAATTGAATATAGTACCTTCCTACTTGCAAGAAAATGTACAAACATTTGAGGACTTCCACACCTATAACACTAGAGGTAGAATAAATTTTGTATTGCAACGAGTCAACACAACTGCTGCACAGAGATCAATTTTCTTCAGGGGTTTAAATAAATATAACAGCCTTAACATGGAAGCTAAGCAAGCCCGGAACATAGCTTCTTTCAAAAGAATAGTTAAAGACAATTATATATAAGTTTTCTGTCATGTATTAGGTAGTATTAGTTGAAATGCTTACCTTGGATGTTATATATGATATCTATATATATATATGTGTATATATTTTACTTTATTGTGAACATGTATACCAAAGTGCTAAATAAAGGACTATTATATTATTTTTTGTCGTAGGGCAAAAAATAAAAGATAGCTCGACTGTTGTAACAGGTTTGTGATAAAATTCTACATGTCTGTACCTCTTACCCTTTGCAAATTTGCATTAACAAAGGCTTTTCTTAAACATATCTGACGGGATCGGGACAGGTGCAGGTCGATTTAGAATTAAATTCTACGTCTGTTAGGTTATCTTTCGTTGTTGTATTATTTATGGTTGATTAGTTATTAACAGGGGAAGGTCGACTATCTCTGTTTTTGCGACGGAAAGAGATGGTCGAAAGACACTCTTCTAACACAAAATCGCGGTCCAGAAACGTCAAACGAAAAATGCCAAAAATATCAATTTTGATTCGTTCGTGTCGAACTGAATTTTCGAATTTCGGCGTGCGATTTACGATGCGGATCATCTACAAGTCTTCCTCTTTCCGTGTCGACATCGCGGTATCATGTTTTTAAAAATATGAGTATATTTAGATGTCGGATTTTCGACGAAAATTTCCCTTCGGATTCCGCATCTCTGAAAACGGTTTTTCGCCCGTAACTCGGAATCCGTGAGAGATAGCTCAAAAATAAAAACTCCCAAAGGAAAGCTACATAATGTTAGGAACGTTTTGTCGTGTTCCAAATTCTACTGTGACTCTTGGTTTGGGTTTGGCGGGCCTTTAAAGATGACGGTGTCTTGCACTTTTTTGCTTAAAACGTCCATAACTCCTACGGAAAAAACTACGACCTAACGAATTTATAGAGAATTTAATAAGCCATGAGTCTCTTTTTTATTTTCTGCCCTACGACAAAAAATAAGGACGCTAGGAGTGATACAACTGAAAATCTACATTTTCCAAGGAAACGTGTTTCTTTCTCGTCTCTTGAGAATATCTAGATAAATGTTGGTTCTAGGAAAAAAACTGGTAGGGATCTATTAGGGAGATTATAAAATGATGATGAATTTGATTTCTTAAAAAATCCCTGTAAGATTAATGGTTTCGCTGCTATATACGTTTAAAGACAAAATTTCGATTTCGCCTGACAAAAAAAGGAAAAAATTAATAAATTTTTTTCAAATTAAATGTCATGTGGTCAAGATATGGCTAGGCAACCTAGTCGCGATCTATTAGCCTACGTGTTATCTTTCATAAAAATTATTTCTTATATGAATAACAGATGAGGGTGTTAACTTCTTATGCTGCACCTTGTACTATAATAAAAATAAGATGTATAAATCCCCGTACGTCAGGTAATTACCACAAGTCAAGAAATGCTGATATACGTGCCACACCTACGAGGTGTGGAAGGAGGGGATTTATGAAATCCGCAGGCATTAAAAAATGTTCTAGAAACTGCAAGATACCAAATGATTAATATAGAGCGACCTAGGATTCTACAAGCTACTTCTACTATTTTGAAATGATTTTAAATGTTTTGAGTATCTTGTAATAAATACCATTCCTGTTTGAGCAATATAACAGCTATTGCATTCTTCATTAGAGAACTTATAAACTCCTACTTTTTACTTCCCTCACTTACCGAAGGGAAGTATTGTAATCGTGAAAAAATCACCCTCCAAGATTTCTCCGGATTTCTACGTTTCAGAGTACGTAGATTACAAATATTAAAATCGTTTAATTCCGTCTGATTGTCTGTCTGAGTGTCTGTTGGCGCCATAACTACAAAACTACTTGATGGAGAAGGATAATATCTGGTAGGTAGTTGACCCTACTGCTAACAAAGAACAGGAATACAGTTCTGTTGAAAAATATACGGGGTGGACCGACCCCATAAATGTATAATTAAGGAAAAAAATGTGGCAGCAAACAGTAATTTTTTTTTTCTGTAGATAGTTAAAATAATTGCCAATGAAGAAAAATACGAAAAAAATATACAGGGTGGTCACCATAAAAAAATTAAAAATATGACGGAGTACGGTAATATTTCGCATACAATTAACACAACTGTCAAAGAAGAACAATATGAAAAAAACATATACAGGGTGGTCACTCAAATGAAATTAAAAAACGTGACGAAGAACGATCATATTTCGTATGCAGTTCATACAACTGTTAAAGGACTAAAAATTTCGCAAATCTGCGCAACCATAGGAGATAATATTTTAAGCCATATTTTAGTTGCCAGTTATCTAAACAATATTGCTTTAAGCCAGTGTAAAAACATCTAAACAGACTGTTTCATCAGACAATTTAGACCCTAATTTATTATAATTTAAATATTTTAGTTTCTCTGCTGCCTCACTTTCATTTTCATTTGAAATTTTACATTGGAAAATAATGCGGAGAAAATTTATTTATCAAAAAGCTTACATTCAAAAAGCACCGTTACCATAACTCATAAAAATAATAAAACAATAAAATCAAACCATGGATTACTCTAGGTATAACTAACTTGATCAGATATAGAGACAACCTAAAAAAAGGCTAATATCAAATTATTCACCTGAACTTTCTACAGAATATAAAACCGCTGCCCAAGGAATCACTACTTCCACATCTAGATTCTCTATCCAAGTCACTCACAACGAAAAAACTTTGTATGTGAAAATAATTGTTTATGGAACTTTAATAATATAATATTTGAAATCCTCTACCCCAAAAACCCATAAAACGATACCCCACATCGGTAGTGGGGTGGGGGTGGGGTGGGGGTGGGGTGATAGTGTGGGGGGTGGATGAAGTAAAAAATATTTTGAGGTTTCTGGTCCCTGTACATACACTTAATCACAATTTTTTTTCATCCCCTTTAATAAGGGGGTGGGGGTGGTAATGGGGGTGGCTAATGCCAAATTTTTTTTTGAGACCTTAGCTTCTCTTGTATATACTAAATACCAATTTCATGGACTCTTATCTGCTTGATTTACCCATTTACCCCAAATTTACCCCAATTTACACCCCAACCCTTCGACGGAACAAGATGAAAATATAATCTAGTTCTAGATCTCGTTAAAGTACATATGTGTACCAAATTTCAAGTCAATATCTTAAACGGTTTCAGAGTAAACGTGCGCACAAAAAAAGTTACAGACAGACAGACAGATCGACAGCAGACCGACAGACAGACCGACAGACAGACCGACAGACAGACCGACAGACAGACCGACAGACAGACAGAAATTTTTTTCGCTCAAACTTAAAGTCTCGACGTTTCATGGCATTTTAAGCCTATTTGGACAATAAAAATTTTTTAAAATTTTTTTGTCGTTACTATATACTTCCACTGGACGTGGAAGTAAAATTATAGGCACTTTCTAAATAAATTAATAAAACAAACTAAAAATGAGTATTGTAAAAATCAATTAAATGACGCTGGGCAGAACTATAAAAAAGTTTGGAAAATAATTAACGAAGCCTCTAACTGTGAAAAAAAAGGAACTGAGAATTTTAATATTACAGATAGTAATAACCAACTATTAACTAGCGACAAAGAAAAAGTAAACTGTTTTAATGATTTTTTTAATAATATAACGGAATATAACGGAAAGTGAGGTTATAATACACATAAGCAATTTAAAAAATAATACTGCACCGGGTCCTGATGGAACCTCTGTTCAAACAATAAAAGCTCTTCACAAATATATAAATAAACCTCTAGTACATTTGATAAATTTATGTTTTTTAATTGGACAAATACCGCTCCATGGAAAGCAACCATAACCACCCGAGTTTATAAATCAGAGGATAGGCATATCTTTCCTAATTATCGACCAATATCAGTTATAAGTAACACATCAAAAATTTTTGAAAAATCCTTAAAAATCACGTTTAACGAGTTATTTAGAAAAATTTAATATTCTCAATAAAAACCAATACGAATTTAGAAATAAAATAAGCGCAGTAGGTGCAGTCACAGAGTTTACAAAAAAATTGTAAATGCTTTAAATACAAACAAAAAATGTTTAACTGTGTTTTTAGATTTAGCTAAAGCATTCGACACCGTAGACCATAAAATATAATTAAATAGGTTAAAAGATATCAATATTCTTAAATTATTTCAGAATTATCTAATGAAGAGAACACAAAAAGTAAAGATAAACGACACCGTAAGTAAACCACAAACAATTACCAGAGGCGTCCCACAGGGAACTATATTAGGTCCTATTTTGTTTTTAATTTACATAAACAATTTGCCACTATTAAAAAATAAGATGGGCATCTTATTTCCGATGCCGATGACACAGCAGTAGCATTCCTTGATAGTTCTTGGAATGCAGTATAAAGAAAAGCAGACAAATCTATGAAACATGTACAAAATTGGCTAAACAACAGTCTGCTGAGTCTAAATGTTACCAAATCTAAATTTATAACATTTACACCACCTATATGGATCATCCAGAGACATCTCAAAATACATAAAAATTACTGCAACTGTGGCTGTGACTGATTAGAGAAAATAAAATATGTTAAGCACTTGGGTGTGATGATCGATCAATATTTAAGGTGGAGTGAACTGAACAGGTGAATTATTTAAGGCTTTGAAGACTACCGTACAAATTTTATGAACTACGGGACATCTTAAATAAAACAAATCTGCACACAGTATACGATGCTTTAGCTGAGTCCATACTAAGGTACTGCATTATAATCTGGGGTGGGTTATATGAAAATAAATTGAAAAACTTGCAAGTAATGCAGAACACATTGTTAAAAATTTTATTAGAAAAGAAAAGCAATACTCATCAGAAATCCTTTACACCGAACTAAATAAATTCAGTATAAAGACACTATATACATACCACACTATGCTATGGATGCACAGATCATAAGCAGACCCAAAGATTTATATTTTATTATGGGCCAAGCTCTATAATTTATTACCAGTAACAATAAAAAATGTAAAAAGTACATATATATTTAAAAAAGATCTAAGAAAGTTTAAAAACCGCTGCCCAAGGAACCACTACTCCACATCCAGATTTTCTTTCCAAGTCACTCACAACGAAAAAATTTTGTATGTGGAAATAATTGTTTATGGAACTTTAATAATATAATATTTGAAATCCTCTACCCTAACAACCCATAAAACTATGTCCCACATCGGTAGTGGGGTGGGGGTGATAATAGGGGGTGGTAGTGAGGGTGGATGAAGTAAAAAATATTTTGAGGTTTCTGGTTGTTGTACACACACTAAATCACATTTTTTTTCATCCCCCTTAATAATGGGGTGGGGGTGGTAATAAGGGTGGCTAATGGAATTTTTTTTTGAGACCCTAGCTTCTCTTGTATATACTCAATACCAATTTTATGGACTCTTACCTGCTTGATTTTCCTATTTACCTCAAATTTACCCCAATTTACCCCCAACCCTTCGACGGAACAAGATGAAAATATAATCTAGTTCTAGATCTCGTTAAAGTACATATGTGTACCAAATTTCAAGTCAATATCTCAAACAGTTCCAGAGTAAACGTGCGACAGAATTTTTTTTCACTCAAACTTAAAATCTCGACGTTTCATAACATTCTAAGCCTATTTGAATACAAATTTTAAAAAAATTTTTGTCGTTACTATACTTCCACGGGATGTGGAAATAAAATGGAAATTACGTTATCATACAAAACATATTTAAAAACTAAACATTACATTTAATTCGCTTACTTATCAATCTATTATTGTCCACTCACTTTTTATTAACACAAACCAGAAACCAGACCTATATAAATTTACATATCTTTCCTCCTCCTCATTTGTCCTCAATAGTTTTCAATACATTTTGTATATTTTTATTAATTTATAAATATTTATAATATTTTTGTATAAAGAATCTATAAATTCTTTATTTGTTTTACAATTAATAACCATGGATATGTTATAAGCACACTTACAACACAAGTTACATGTGTAGGCCAGTCATTTAAAACATCGTCGCAAAAAATTGCACTGTTCTGATTTTTTGAGATATTGTTAAGACAGATACCAGTAGTGTAAAACCAAGTTTGCAGCTTCGAAAGACCTGTGCTAACTGTGTGTAGCTGGAAAAACTTTGAAATTTTCGGACTTTTCATTTTCGGGCTGATAACTTCGAAAAGGTGCATACTACGGAAAAAGTCACAGTGTACACTTTTAAAGTAGACAAAATTTGCTACAATTTGTATGCAACCGCAGCTCTGTAGGTCCAATGGGTCCCGAGATACACCACTTCAAAACAGCCAGATCTTCTTGACGCGGCTACCACGTTCTTGAACCATGACGGCACTCATGAAGAGATAGCTTCTGCTGGCAGCAAATGTCTCGTGACGCTCTATGGTGGGGGAAAAGATGACTCTCTCCACGCCTTACGTTACAGGATATTTGTCCGATCTGCTGCCAACGCCAAAGTCCACCTCGGTCGTCTGCCCCCAACCGAAGAGGCTGCTGCCCAACATTCCTATAGAACCTACCACCAGGTGCAGAAGTGGTTTGGAGTAGAGAAAGAGCCCACCAACTGGGGACGATGAGCCAGCATGAGCTGACACCGGTAATCTAACCAAGGAACCAGCGCCGCTAACGCCTGCTGAAACTCCTGTCATGCAGCTGCAAGAAATGGTGTGCTGCTCCTGCCAGAGAGTAGGGCTGAAATGCTCTGCTCTCTGCAAAGTTTGGCAGGGGAAGACCTGCCTGAACACTCCTCCCTTATCCATGGATGAGTCGGATGAAGAAGACGACGTCGACGACCCTTTATCCCTAGTATCTAGTAGTAGATCTAATCCGACAACAGAGGAGTCTCCGAAGGCCCAAGAAGAGTCGTCTGACGAACCTGGGCCTTCCAAAAGAACACGAGTCGAAATTTATACCTTATTATTAATTATACTCAAGTTCATTTTGCATGATATAAATCAATGTCGAACTTGTTTTGGAAAAATGGCCAATTTTTGAAGTGGTGTATCTCGGGAGCCATTGGATCTACGGAGCTGCGCTCAAATTGTAGCAAATTTTGTCTACTTCAAAAGTGTACAGGACGAGTTTTTCCGTAGGATGCACCTTTCAGAAGGTATAAGCCAAAAACTGAAAAAAGTCCGAAAATTTCAAGGTTTTTCGAACACCACGCAGTTACCACAAGTCTTTCGAAACTGCAAACTTAGTTTTACACTATTATATTGGTATCTATCCTAACAGCTTCCCAAAAAATCAGAACAGTGCAATTTTTTGCGACTTAACGCGATTTTTGTATCTACGGTGACTGGCCTAAAGTTACTCAAACAATTTTTTTTATTCTTAACGGAATGTAGTTATTTTTAATTGTAAACAACATCAAATCTTCTAATTGAACAAAAACGTATCATAATAATTCTAGTGGGAATTTTCCATAAACAGTTACATCCCAGAATTCACCTGCTGCATCTATTCTCTGACAAGATAAATTTTCATAGCTTTTTATTCACAACGTTGCGCCAAAGGTTTTGTGAACAATGCAATATTATAGTTGAGGCTCCCTCTACTGCATGACACGTTAGACAGCATTATGCCATCTGTCATGATTGTCCATTAGGGCGTACGGCCTCACCATCTTCTCATCAGTTTCTTGGCGACATCAGTCCAACGTTTGGGAGATTATCATCTCGTTTTCTCTGAACCGTTAATTACACCGGCACACACAAAAAAAAGTCGTAAACTTGAAACAAAACCTGTCAAAATGTATATATTTTTGTACGCTGAATCAAAATCTGCGATTAGATTTGGCCTATGTCATCGAATTTATTTTTTATACATTCGATGAAAATTGAACGTTTTTCTTGAAAACTGAGGACGTTTGACTTTCATCGAATGTAGAAAAAAATTCCGATGACTTATAGTACGGGAGCCATCTACCAGAATTTTCAGCCTCATCGCGACATGAGAATTTCATACTTTTTCGGACAGTTTATACTCAAATAAAGAAAAAAGTCCTTTATGGCGGAAGTCTTCAATCTTACTGAACATGTAAAAAAATGGGCTAAAACTGTTATCGCGACACGTCCGTCTCCTGGTTTTTGTGTTGAAGTACGGTGTATGGCACTCTATAAAAATTTGAACGGACATTTTCCGCCTTGTGCAAGCGGCCAATGAAGAGAAAATAGGAAAATTTACCAATAAATTTGAAAGCAGAAAATTTGGTCATCGCGACCCGTCCGTATTCAGTGTAATTTGAGAATTTCTACTCAAAACAATCATGAAGAAATGAAAACCGACGATTTTTTTCGGTTCCCGCGAGGTATCGCGACCCGTCCATTTCCTTGATTAAATCATTGGTAGGATTTAGACATAAATAAAAAAATTGGAACGGGCGTTTTCTGCGTTGTTGTTCCCAGAAAATCCATTTTCCGTCGTACTAGAAAGCCGCAATATGGATGTTTCACGTTTTCATGTTCTATAATTTGTCGGAATCTTGCAAATGTAACTCAGGTGCGTGAATAAACTCATATACACACATAATCATACTCACATGCAGAAGGGTAGATAGGGAGGAAAAATACAGAGGCAAATCTAACTATCAGGGGAGAGGAAATTGAAGAGCCAAACGTACCAAACTTTACGAGGGAAAGGGTCGATAGCGAGGGAAAGCAAAGAGGCAAATCTACGAAACGCAGGGAACATTACAACTTCTTGAGTTCAAACTTCAACCTTTTTAGCCCTCCACAGGAGATAGAATAAAATCTAGTATAGTTGCACATATGAAGCAAAATTGTATGAAGTTTCAGCAGATTTTGGAAGTCCACTTAAAATAAAAATAGGTACTTTTGTTCAGTTAGGTACATGATAATGCAGATTTTAATGGTAACACACTTGATGGAAAAGGGACATTTCATAATTTGGGTTCTATTCAAATTTGTTACTCCTGGTGATAATATTGAGTCTAGAAAACCAATCAAACGTTTGAAGAAGATTCCATCCGAGTCTGAAATGTAATTTCTCCAATAGAATAGGGATGGAAACATTATCGTGGGATGTTGAGACCGATAACAATGAATAAGCCACCAGCCCCTACTTAAAATTATTTTTTGTACATGTAAGACAGGATGCGGAGCTGCATGTGGATGTAGAAAGCGTGGATTACGTTGCACTGCAGCTTGTTCCGACTGCAAATTTATTTCTACAAAAATTTTAATGTTTTTGTATTAATTATGTCTTATTTTAAAGTTATTTGGCCGCCATTTTGGGTCCCACATTTTGAAATTATAATTTTTTACCTTAAACTTGTAATCACAAACCAACAATACTATTCAGGTATGGTTTTTTTGTCTACAGGACAAAAACTATTAAAACTTATGAGAATTGAGTATTTTTTCAAAGAATTTGTAGAAGATCTCGATAAACTTTTAAATAAAAAAAAAACATCAATCCATAAACATTTTAGTATTAGATTTTATCAACACAATGCAAAAAGTTTCATTAAAGTTGATTCATAGGAACTGGGTTCCAAGGTTTTTTTAGTTTTCACGCCTTTACGGCACTCCACTAAAACAGTTTTTATGGATTTGTCCATGTCGTGATGACGAGAAATTTTGGTCGATGGCTCTCATACTATTAGGCCAAATCTGATGGCAGATTCGGATTCAGAGCACAAAAATACATACATTTTGATAGGTTTTGTTCCAGGTTCACTTTTTTTGCACCGGCACATACCCAAAAAAAAGTTGTGAACTTGAGACAAAACCTGCCAAAACGTATTTTTGTGCGCTGAATTCGAATCTACCATCAGATATGGCCTATGTCATCGGAATTTTATTCTACATTCGATTAAATTAAAACGTCTTCAGTTTTGAAGAGAAATTTTGACTTTCATCGAATGTAGAAAAAAATTTCGATAACATATGCCAAATCTGATGGCAGACTCGGATTCAACGCACAAAAATATATACATTTTGATAGGTTTTGTTTCAGGTCCACGACTTTTTTTTGTGTGCCGGTGTTAAATATTGTCTTCATTTGGACTTATATGATCATAATAATAACAGGTTCCAATTCCCTCGATTCTATAACTAACATTTGTAACTTTGTATTATATGTTTGTTAATTCAAGTAAGTAGTCGTGTAATATCCTCCTTTGGGAAATATCAACCAGAATTAACAAGAACTAAGTCATTATCCCTTCCTGCGTCAATACATTAATATAAAGCCAACGTTATATTGTGTGCATGTCGGACAAAGGTAAAAGAGAACAATTATTGATCCAAGAGCCTTGAGGTAAAATCTTAATTTATACACGGTGTACCAAAATAGTCCCCAGATATTTCTGTCGCAGATAGTAGATCAAAAATAATAATCTTTCATTTCAAATTATTTCCGAAAATGGATAATTAGGGAATTATCCTCTTTAAAGGTGATAATAAATATTAGCTTTTCTGCGGTATCCTCTCGGAGGAGGATAAATTAATATTTGGAATAATTAAATTAAACAAAGAGGATTGCTAATTATTATTAATTATAAAAATTGTTTGAAATGTCCTCAATTATCCTTAATGCACAATTTAGATCTTTTTTTAAGGAACGTTAAATATCCTGTGAAATTTGTGCGACATTTTGTAGCATCGTAAACGCGTGCTCGACCCAGTAAAATCGAGAAAAGTAAGGTCAGGAGATCGATCAGGCAACTTAATCGGTGCATCTGCACCCCGAGTAATTTATCTATTAGAATAGTGGTTGTTTAATCAGCTTCTACATATTCTATTATAATGTGGCCCACAGTGGTTCGATCGAATCGAGGTAAGTAGTTTCAAAAATGGCTAGAGAACGCAAATCTCAACCAAATGCACATTTTTTAAAATAAAGGTCGAGAAATTTCGAACAAATAATCGGAGCCCGTTCCCCGAAAAAATAATTTCAATTTTTATATATCTCTATTTAGTTAAAATATTAGAAAATGATATTTTTTAATAAACAGCAATTAACTAACAAAATTAGCGAAATCTTGCTTAATGTAATTCTCCTACTTTCGATATTATCTATTAGATTATGAGGGTGTTCCAACTTTTATTTTTAAATTTCTAATTATTTCTTTTTTACAAGATTATAAATGCTTTTTTGCGACTCTAAATTATCATTTTAGGTTATGTATGGTTTCTATTAATATTTTAAATTTTATATCTATATTTAGTTTGTAAGCATAAGAATTAAAATCCCATTTAAAGCCAATAATCAATTATATTATTAATTAGATTTAAAATTTCTGGTAGACATATTGAATTCGTCATCTTCAGTATAACCAATTTGTTATATTTTTATTAGCGATCCCCAGATCTGTCCATAATAAATTTTAAAGAAAAATTAACATTTTGGTTATTAGTCAATTGCTGTTTATTAAAAAATGCCATTTAATATTTTAAATTGAGATACATAAAAATTGAAACAATTTTTCGGGAAACTGGCTCCGACGATTTGTTCGAAATTTTTCTACCTTTATTTGAAAGAAAAAGCTTGAATTTGGTTGATATTTGCATTCTCTAGCCATTTTTGCAACAACTTACCTCTATTCACTCCGTAAAAACATGTTTCTTTCTCTTCTTGAAATGAAATGAAATATTACCTAATAATTCATGCAAGGTGTTTTCAAAAAAATCACAGTACATATCACTATTTAAATTTCCAGGAAAAATATGGTATCCAAGAAACTGATTCCCCAGAGTTGCTGCCCATAAATTTATTTTGAAAATGTGTTAATAATGGGTTTGTATTGTTGCGTTCGGATTTTCCTCAACCTAGAAATGCATATTCCGAAAATTAAACATGCATTTTCATGTGAATGCAGGCTCGTCAGTAAACAGAATTTTACATGAATTTTGGGCTCGTTCAAGCAACAATTCACAAAAATCAGCTCTTGCTGGCATATCTACAGGTGATGATTCCTGGGTTTTTTGATAATGGAACGGGTGCAATTGTAGTTCATGTAGTACTCTTAAAGTCCTTTGGTGAGATACATTCATACTTAAGCCTAGTTTTTTACTACTTATCGTAGGATCTTTCATTATGGCATCTAATATTTCTTCTGCAACTTCAACAGTTCTTGCAGTTCTTTGATGGTCAACTTCTCTATTTTTTATTACGTAAAGGCTTCCTGTTTCCCTAAATTGTTTATCTATACTTAAGAAAGTTTTCGTATCAGGAATGTTTCAATTCGGAAGTTTTTCCCCATAAGGTTAAAGACACTGGCCCACGAAAGAAAAAGTCATGTCTACCAAACTAGATCATCATGTTTTTGAGGTCGCTAAATTAGAATTCAATGTCAGATTTGCTCTATCATGTTAGGTTTCCTCCCTGCTTCAAAGAGTAAACAAAAATACCAAAGTCACCCTATTAGGGTCGAACTTTAACTCTTACTACTGAAATTGTTTATAACACAGGTTACTTTATGTATTTAGGTTCGTTAAATCCGAATATGATGTCAGAATTGCCTCACCAGATAACAGTTCCTCCATAACCTCAAAAAATAAACAAAAAACGTTAAAATGGCGCTTTTAAGGGTTGAACTGTAACTCTTACGATTGAAACCGTTTGTAAGAGGAGTAACTTTATATTTTTTGGTTCGCTGAATCCGAATTCGAGTCAGATTTGTCCAGTCAGGTCCGTACTAATAAAAATACAGGCAGAAAGTTACGACTTAAAACCTGAGACTCAAGAATCGTATACTTTGAAGCTGGATCTCTACTTTGTTTTAATTTTACCTGCTTTAATGCTGCCAATATATACCCCTTATTATATATATATTCTTTTATGGTATCGGATTCTTTTATCCTCAAAAGATCCAAGGAGTGGCCTTCTCTTACGTTTCACTAGCTTTTTCTCTTCAGAGTCCAGTGAAAATCGACCTCATCTCCTTAATGTCTTAACGTCACCTTTGCTCCTCACTATAATCTTCAAAATTTATTGGGAAGTAATTAACATGTAAATGTAGTAAATGCAACCTGAGGTTCATCAAACATCCTAAGTCACCAAAATTTTTCGTAGTATCAGCTAGTACTCTATCTAACTCTCATCTTTATGACTCCCCAGAAAATTCTGTACAACTTCCTTAGAACTAGTCTATGTAGCTTTTCCATTCTTATTTATTGTTTTAACGAAATTTTCACCGCTCAACATTATTCGAATTTGTGGTCCATCGAAAACCCTTTCAATTAGTTTTACACATTTGACAATTGTTTTTGTAAATATTGAAATCATTCTCGTTCTTTATCTAGAGCTTTAACAAACTGCTTCATTGGATCAAGTTTGATATGAAGGAGTGGAAACAGTACTTTTTTCGGGTTTACCAGAGGATTTTCCATGAGGTTGATTGAACCCGGTTTAAACGATGTTCTCTTTGGCCATATGGTGGAAAATTTGGATAACATAGTATTACATTCACATGTTGATTACTTTCTAATGGATTTAGGAGATTATAGTGAGGAGCAAGGAGAAAGATTTCATCAGATTTTAAGAACGTCTGAACGTTATAGAACGTCGATATCAAGGGAGATGGGATATTAATATGATTAAAGATTTGTGATGGACTCTGAAGAGAGAAATGTACGAAAGGGAGTGAAACTTAACAGAAAGCCGCTCCATAAATTTTTGAGGATAAAAAAAAGTCCGACACTAGCACCATTAAAGTAGGTAAAATTAAAATAAAGCAGTAATCCAGCTTCAAAGTACACGATTTTGAAGTCTAAGGTTATAAACTCTTTAAAAAAACTGACTCTTTTTCTGCCTATATTTTTTGGTTAGGTAGAAACTGTCACCTGATGGGGTAAAGCTGAATTCAGATTCAGCGACCGCAAAAATATAAAGTAACCTTTTACAAATGGTTTCAATGATAAGAGTTACAGTTCAACACTGACATTTTAGCGTTTTTTAATATTTTTTGAGGTTAGGGAGGAGGTGTTACCCCATGGAGCATACTAATTCCGCGACCTTAAACACATTAAGTTACCTTCTTTACATACGATTTCATCAATAAGAGTTAGAGTCTAGCCCCTAATAATGTGATTTTAGTATTTGTCGACTATTTGTTTAGGGAGGAAACCTGTCATGATGGAGTGAATCTGACATTGGACTCGGATTCAGCGACCTCAAAAACATAACGATGTAATGGTCTAGTCTGATGGACAAAAATGATATATTAGCACCCTTCAAATCTCTTATTATCCATTTCCGGAAATAATTTTATACAAAAGAAACATTCATTTTCTTATGTACCCACAGAAACATCGGCAGAACATTCTGAATCACCATGTATTTCCCTACTACACAACAGCGAAAATGTTATTTACTCATACCAACAGAACATTGAATTTTATACCCTCCTGTATATTAATAAAACCGTTTAATTAGTTCCAATGTCAAGAAATCGCTTGTAACTAATTTCAGGACGTCTTTAAATTAACGGCTGTGCCAAAAATAGAGAAATAAATTGGTCCGTCGAGCCTCTAAATGGACCTTACTGAATTTACCTTATTGGCTAAATCACACGATATAGAAAACCACAAATCACACTCTGTGCTAACCAAGAAGTCCCCAGGTTGTAGTTTTCAGTGTTTTAGTGACCCAATTTGTGTTAGAAATTGGGGGTGAGCGATCACATATGTTAGTTGACGTGATTACTGTGTAACTCTGGTTTATTTTAAGAATACGAATAGGGGTCTAAGATGGGAAGATAAGAAATTTACTGTTTGGATATTAAAAAAATTTCATAGACAAAATTTAGAGTTCTCACGCATAAATGACGAGAAGATTAACTGGCAGTCATTATTTTCTGTTTAGTTCAAAATAATTTTACAAATTAGTTATTATACATGGTGAGTCGAGAGGAAAGTGCCAAACTGCGGAGTGTATTCTACATATAAGTCTAAGACTAACAACCTCAAAAGTTGTCATCCGATTTTCATTTGTTCTTGAATTAGAGTATTTTAAATGTTCAATATACAAGAAATATTAAAAGATAAATCATTGACAAATAATAATTTACTAGAAATTCTAGAGTGTGGAACCGTTTTCAATATTCTTCAGCCGCAGTACGAGCCTTTCCGTCACAAAAATATTAAATAACTCACCCTGTATAGAGCTACGTCACAAAAATGTAATTTAGGCCCTAGCTCCACGAGGCGTCTCGTCATGGCGCGTAGATGAAATGAATACGGTATGCTGCTCCGTTGTGAGATGATATGCATTTGAAAACACAGGGCTTTGCATATAAGCATATAGCTTGTAATGTCGCATCTAATACGCATCTATGACAAGACGCCTCGTGTTGTCGCCCTCAGGACAGCGGTGGATGTACGCAACGCAGATATCTTCAGGGACTTGGAGTACATTCCAGTTACCGAAATCATCCAGGAGAAAGCCAAGAAGATATACGCCATTGCCGAGGAGCATAGGAATCAGTTGATCATGACTAAGATCCAGCTGACGCTCCGAGGCACAAGAGGCCGAAGATAGAGATCACGGAAAACTGGTGAGTATACCACAACCGATGAAGAAAACCCACAGGAGAGACATGATGATCACCCAACCACCCACAACCCTGCGGGTACCGGACAAGCAACGTCCAGTACTCGTAGTCACCTAGCTCCGTGCAGGCTGAAAGTGCTGCCAAAAGCACTTAGGCCTGCACATCCTCGAGCTACACAGCTCTACGATGATCCGGATGGAAGGATGTCAATTGACATTCTGTGTACCGGCAGTCAATCCCAGCCAAAAATACCACAAAGTTTTTCCAGATAGACCGATGACTACCCTCGGCGGTGATAAGCTGGCGAAGAAAGAACACTAAGAAATAAGAGCCCCAGAAGAGAAAGGCCTTAACCAGCTAGGTCCAACAGCCAAGACCAGGGAGGTAGGCCGAAATCATCCACACCACTCACATTTGTAAGTGGGGTTGATGTAAAGTAAGTTCACCCACCCCACGCGAGGCCGGTCCAGGTCTACAGTGATGTACTATGGTAAACAGCAATAGTCCTGATCGACTCTAGACATCCAAGACCGTCAACAATGCCAAAAGATATTGGCGCCTCGTGTAGCGATGACCTTATTGTGCTTTTGATTATTTTGTAAGTTTTACCATAAATTTAATGAAATAAGTAATTGAAAGAGCTGTAAAATTTGTTTGTTTATTAAATAAGGTTAATAATATGGAATGTCTGTGTGAAAAAAGTGGTAAATGTTTAAGCCACCTCTTATATATTATTTTATAGAAGATTTTTGATGTGTAATAAAAAAAAAATTATCGATATAAACATTTAATATATTAATATGATATAATATCCACAATTGGTGACCTCGACGAGAGTTTTATGCTATAAGTTTTACGAACACAATTTTTACAGTTGATTTCCTGGATTTTTTCAACTGTCGCAAAAAATATCAGAAGCGAGATTGCACCACAATTTCATCAGGTACAAAAATTTTCTTTTTATATTTACAAAAATAGAGAGCTAAGGGCACTAACAAACAATATATACAATACAAGGCAAAATGAATGAAATGCTCTTATTGTCTCTCGACCAAACTCCAGCTTAGACAAGAAATCTATTAGCTTCACATGTAAAAAAAATTATAATATTATTCCTAAAAACTTAAGGACAATATACAATTATAACCTGTTTTGTAAAAAGTTGTCAATATTTGTTATAAATAATTTAAATCTATGTGAGCAAATATTCTCATAATTGGGAATAACCTTTCATGTTTTTAGTTCACTTGTAATTAAATTCATAATTTTAGGCTAATTTTAGATTAATGTTAGAAAAGTTGTTAGTTCATTATTTGTTAATTATTATACATAATTAATCTCATATATAAAGATTTTCTTAGTAAAATGATAAGGCACAAACCGATTTTTTTGTGAAATCAGGTGCATTTATTTCTTTAAAATCTCAAAAAACGTTAAAATACATTTGAAAATTTGGATTAAAATAAATTTTTCTGAAATCGATCGGCAATGTCTACATTCCCGTACAGTTTTTTATGTAGGTTTTAGATAATAAATAAATACACGCAGACAAACCAACTCACATTAAAATTGCATTTATTAGTAAGCAGTTAGATTGTAATGAAGAACGCAAATTCTTTAATTTATAATAATATTGTTTGTGATTTCAGAAAAAATAGTATGTGTACTTCGGTGTGAAAGCACATTCCCGGACTTCGATGCTTGCATCGTCGCCCGGGAATGTATTGCTTTCATACTTAAATACACAATATACTATTGTTATTATTATTATTAATTTTACTATATAAGGCTAAAAAAATATGGGAACAAGTTTCCTCACGCAATACAACCAAATATTTATTATATCATAAAATGGTGGTATTGTCCGCAAAAAATGTACAATTTCTCAGTGCGTGATAGTTGTTAAGTCATTAATATATATACAATACAAAGGGAACTGGACCAAGAATAGAACTTTGTTGGATTTCACAACTCAGCTTAAGCCTATTTCAATATTTTACAATTTGACAGCGGTCCTTAAGGTAGGATTAAATTCAGGCAAATGAGGTAGCTCTGCATTCATAATACTTAAATTTTTTCAGCAATATTTGTTGGTTTATATAGAGAGAGCTTTCTTTAAATCATAAAATACAGCCGTCGTAGCTGCGCCCTAATTGCTCTCATAATAAACCTCAAATAAATTAGTCTGCAACCCAAATTAATTACTATTTTATTATTTTGTGTACATTTAAAATATCCTCCTTTTAACTAACTTCCTTTGTAACAAAAGAAATATCCAGGCAGGAAGGATATATCGGTTTCAAAGAACTTATTTGAAGACACAAGTGGATGAAGGGTCTATGTAACAACAAAGGGATTTTGAGATAATTGATCTCAAAGTTTTTAACAATCTACCAACATGAACAGCATATATATATCCTTTATCAATTTATAAATCAGATATTTTAGCATTAGAATCAAATGTACCTGAGGGAATTTCGAGTACTTCAAACCTTCATTCATATAAAAAAACGATTTTTATTTTTAAATTGTCATATAGACCCTTTATCAACTTGGATCTTCATTTATGAGACGAAGTGAAATATTTAATGTGCTAAGTGGTTCGTTTTCAAAAACTTGAACAAATAGATCGTCTGGAAACGAGGATATTTTTAGTTTCCAAAATAATTTATTTTAGTTCCACTGTATCTTTAATAAATGACATTTCATGGGAATACTAATATCACTAAGATCATTTAAAGGGTCATTTACACAATATTGTCGGTTAATTTTGCCCTGATAGTACAGAATGAGTTATTAGTCAAGATAAGATCTAGCTTAAACTGTGGTGAAGTTTGACTGTTTCTAATTCTTAAGTCATTAATAATGGTAAAGCTCTTGTTTGCTCTATTAAATGCCTTGGCAAGTCTGGCCTTATAATAACATTCTAAACACCTATAGGTATTTCGGCATTTATTGAAGTTCACGTTAAAACATTTGTTGGATCTATATTTTCTTATCAGAAAGAAAAAGTTACAAGCCATACTTACTGTTTTAGAAATATGCCGATCAAATAAAACATACTCTTCGGTTTTGTATTAGTGAAGGATATAATAATCAGGAACATTCATTCATTGATTTTCTTTTGACCAATGTTCGATTATTATAACTATACTAGGATAACTTAAACTTTCTAAAAATACGTACAGTCCATCTATTTTGTGTCGAATAGAACATATATTTGTATCAGTAAATATTGTCTTTCCTTCTTGCCATTAATTACTATTTCTAAGAAAAGGTCTCTGTGACGTTTCAGGACCGCATTCACTATTTAACTTGAATTGTTTACTTTAGTAACAGAATGTTTCTAAACAAAAATCGATTATTAATATTATTTGAGTTTGATCACTTAATTCAATTAAATTTATTTTCTTTTCTATATTCACATGATTTAATTGCCTTATTTAAATTAACGTCCTGGCGAAGTTTAGCTAATGCTACTCTACCACTTAACCAGGATGGCGAGACGAGATACGGTCACCCATTCAAGTAACGGACTCGCCCGTCGTGCCTTAACTTCGCCGATCGAGGTCTCGCCACTGAAACCGGTACCGTACCTCACCTCACTCACTATTTACTGTCTAAAAAGAATCCTTTTGATCACCAAACTTTAAATCAAAATATGTGAACCACTATGAATCTACAGTGTGACACACTTAAGAAGAAGACACCCGTGTATTTAATTTGTTTTTAGAAATAGACATTTGAATTTTGAGCTTCATTTCTTACAGCACTCATCTCAAATGTCAGATCTACTGCGACTTCGTGAATAGGTCCAGTTCTCGATATTTTGCGTCGCTTTAGAGATATCGAAAAAGTTACTAGAAAAAGTTGTGCAGAATCTTGTTTTAATCTTAGGTACCGAGTTTTAAGACATAATTCGAGTTTTTAAATTTTGGTAATTTTCACTCGACGTCCAAAATTTTTGTTTTCACTAGCAAGCCATGGAAATAATAAAAACTGTCAATATCAAATAAAAATTCAACATAATTCTAACAGGGATTCGAACAAAAAAAAAATTAAATTATTGTTATATTGAATGTCATATTTCGGCATGCTTCGGTGGGATTGGCTGAAATTTTGCTATTTTGTAGTTAAAGTCATACTGATCAAAATTTCCTATTGCACTGAGTCGATCCTTGAAGGCCCTAACAACGAAGTAACGGGTAATCTATTTACGTGTTTATGAATGGCTTCCAGCGTGTTTGTGTACGTGCACAAAAAATGGAATGTAATGTAAAGTAAAAATAAGCTTGTATTATTGTCAATATGCGTATAAAGTCGCGTCCCTGTAAATCAAAAGGTTTCTGAAATATAAAATAATAATCAGTTTTTGGTGCCATTTTCAAGGTATTTGCGGACATATCTTTGCATGTAGAATCTGCACCAGAAGTTTGTCATCGATATTTCCAAAAAACCCTGTATACATTGGTACATACATACACACAAACGCACGCACGCACGTACACAAACATGCTGGAAGCCATTCATAAACACAGATTACACGTTACCTCGTTGTCAGGACCTTCAACCACTCCTGGAGCGAAAACCACTCATAGGATCGACTCAGTGCAATAAGCATTTTTGATCAGCGTGACTTTAACTACAAAATAGCAAAGTTTCAGCCAATCCCACCGAAGCCCACCGAAATATGTCATATATATATTTTACTTAATCTAAAAGTTGATAAAAATTTTGAAAAAATGCTTCAGCTTTATTGGGCTTGAACAAAAATATTTCGACCCTTGCAATTTTCTGCTAAAGTTAATAGTTTAAGAGCTGTATCTCAAAAACTGTTCATAGGATCGGCACGATTGATGAGAACTTTTGATCAGCATGACTTGAGCTACTATTACAGGGCCTAGGCCTACTTATAAAAGGGAGCCCCACAGGCTGC
This sequence comes from Rutpela maculata, assembly GCA_936432065.2. Classification (NCBI taxonomy): domain Eukaryota; kingdom Metazoa; phylum Arthropoda; class Insecta; order Coleoptera; family Cerambycidae; genus Rutpela; species Rutpela maculata. Next base: position 47,260,192 of record OW386289.2, read on the forward strand.
TAAACAGCGAACGCTAGGTAGGGTAGTCACCCTGTGCCCTGAATAAAATTTTTATGTTTAACGTGCCGTACCCTCTCTGCAATATACTGGTGAGGAAAGGATCTCACACGGCCGACTAGTCAGGTCCTTGGGGGTGCTTTCGATAATTGGGTTGGTGCAGGTGGTCAAATATAAAAGACAACGTCGTTCTAATCAAACATTTAATAAAACTAGCAGGGTACGGAGAACAATATTTCACAATATTAATCTCAAAAAATGTACTAATAAGTGAAGCCTACACCCTTAACTTAATATACATAAAATATCTTACAAACTAATAAATATATGAAAAGGTCATATACAAGAAGCGTGGCAAAAATTAACTACATGTGACCCAAGGTACGGTAAAACATGAATGGCTTAAAATTATTGAAATCTATTTGTAAAATAAGGCAAAACTATTCAGTTAGTGAAGTAACGACACACAAAATATACCAAATATTACTGAAATCTAAAATGTTAACAAATATTACTTGAAAGGGCATAGCCGGAGAAGTAGAATGAAACGACCCTCGGCCCTATCTTCATTGAGAGAAGGAATATAGTTAGCAATAAGTGAAGAGAACAATTTTGAAAAATATTAACGCAAAAGGGTGGCGCGTTTCATGGGGTGACGAGGGGGATGAAATCCAAAGGACCAATTTTTTGTGTCAAAACGCAGCAACCGAAAATTTGGAAAAAAATATATGTTGGACAAATATTGGAGAGGATTCTCAGACAAAATTGTCGGTCAATTTGGGAAAGAACTAAGGGCGGGAAGACATCGGCATACTTGTCAAATATTTTTAAGAGTAACTTCCCCTCGTTGCACCACATACAAAAATTTTTTGTAGCGTCTACTTTCACCCCCATATAACATATTTTTTTCGCAGCGTGGTCGGAACATTACGTCACAGTGAAAAAAAATCACGTTCGTGGTCTTTCGAGACTAGTAGTCTATGCGTAATGAAGGCAGAAAGAGTGTAAATATTTTGTGCAAAGACGAGATTACCTTTCCCTCCCGTTTTCTAGGGTGCTGAACACGATGGAAATGGTGGGAGAAATATTTGACCGCTGCAACCTCCTGAAACGGCCAAAAACCACCCCTCTTATGGATCCTTTTATGTTTTCATATATAAACGGGTCTGGGGAGTGATTTTTCGACGGGTTATACTTGACATAAAATGAAAGGGGGTTATAGAGTAAGTGGAATCCAGACAGCAGGCCGAGGGGGTTGATTAAACCCTCCCGAGAGGTGGAATCATTTTTTTTTCAAATGATTCGGTTCAAACGCATATCCCCCCGTTTTCGGGGTCGCCAATCACGGTAAAAATATTCATTTTTTAGCTTCAACCCCTTCTCATCCCTCAAACGGGTAGAAACTACCACACATACATACCAGAAAGCATGCTATACAGGATTTACAGGTTTTTCGGCATATAATCGTTATTCCTCTGCATATCCCATTATCTTTCATGGAAGAGAAGATAGTAGCCTCAGGGGCTGCTTCAACCATTCCAAGGGGTGTAAAATTCATAAATTACACTTTAGATCGTCAATACGCCCTCCCCCGTTTCGCAGGCGCTGATCACGATAAAAATATATTTAATGAATTTTATACCCCTTGGAAGGGTTGAAGCAACCCCCGAGATCGCTACCACCTTCTCTTCCATGAAAAATGATATAAGAGATATGCACCGCAATAATGGTCATGTGCCGAAAAAAACCGTAAATCCTGGATAGCAAGCTTTCTGGTGGTTTCTGCCCGTTTGAAGGATGACGAAGGGTTGGAGCTAAAAATGAATATTTTTCCCATGATCAGCTACCCCGAAAATGGGGAGATACGCATTTGAACCGAATCATTTGAAAAAAAAAATGATTTTCCACCCCTCGCCTCGGGAGGGTTTAATCAACCCCCTAGGTCTGCTGTCTGGATTCCACTTACTCCATAACCCCCTTCCATTTTATTTCAAGTATAACCCGTCGATAAATCACTCCCCAGACCCGTTTATATAAGAAAACATAAAAGGATTCATAAAATAAGGCCGTTTCAGGGAGTTGTGGCGGTCAAAAATTTTTCCCACTACTTCCGTCGTGTTCAGCACCCTCGAAAACGGGAGGGAAAGGTAATCTCGTCTTTGCACAAAATATTTACACTTTTTCTGCCTTCATTACGCATAGACTACTAGTCTCGAAAGACCACGAACGTGATTTTTTTTCACTATGACGTAATGTTCCGACCACGCTGCGCTGGTATGTCTGTGTGGTAGTTTCTACCTGTTTGAGAGATGAGAAGGGGTTGAAGCTAAAAAATGAATATTTTTTTCATGATATCCCCGCATATCCCCCCGAAAACGGGGGGATACGCGTTTGAACCGAATCATTTGAAAAAAAAATGATTCCACCTCTCGGGAGGGTTTAATCAACCCCCTCGGCCTGCTGTCTGGATTCCACTTACGCTATAACCCCTTCCATTTTATTTCAAGTATAACCCGTTGATAAATCAGGGGGTTGCGGCGGTCAAAAATTTCTCCCACCACTTCCATCGTGTTCAGCACCCTCGAAAACGGGAGGGAAAGGTAATCTCGTCTTTGCACAAAATATTTACACTCCTTCTGCCTTCATTACGCATAGACTACTAGTCTCGAAAGACCACGAACGTGATTTTTTTTTCACTATGTCGTAATGTTCCGACCACGCTGCGAAAAAAATATGTTATATGGAGGTGAAAGTAGACGCTACAAAAAAATTTTGAATGTGGTGCAACGAGGGGAACTTTCTCTTAAAAATATTTGAAAAATATAACGAAGTCTTCTCGCCCTTAGTTCTTTCCCAAATTGATCGACAATTTTTTCTAAGAATCCTCTCCAATACTTGTCCAACATATATTTTTTCTAAAAATTTCGGTTGCTGCGTTTTGAGACAAAAAATTGGTCCTTTAGATTTCATCCCCTTCATCACCCCGTGAAACGCATTAATATTTTGCAAAATTGTTCCCTTCACTTATTGCTAACTATATTCCTTCTTTCAATGACGATAGGGCCGGGGGCCGTTTCAGCCTACTTATCCGGCTATGCCCTTTATTTCACTGTCCTGTGGACGTTATGTTGATATACCGGATCCCTCGTCAAGAGAATATGATTCCGCTTACCTTTGGTAGTGTCTGAATGCCTTTCCCCGTTCTACCAAGGTAGCGTAATTCTAGGTGGTAGACAATGTACGTGGAGTCTAAGGTAACGTGACGAGATCCCCAGTATCATACAAGCACAAGATGACAGGCAATAATCCAAAATCTAGACACCAAAATCTGGACTGGAAGTTGGAACCAGAGTCAGGCTGGAAGTCCCTCGAAAAGTGTAGAACGTAACATAAAAGTTCAAGTAGAAGGCAAGTAACAGATCCAAATAAACAGAATAACAGATCCCAGTAAAATCATAAGGTGACAAATCTACTCGTAATTTAACCAACACAGGTCTCAATACACGTACTTAACAAACAACAAACAGCCCTGCAATAAAATAGATAACCTAAATTACAATCTATTTCAACCGAAGTGGGTTTCAGAAACGTACCTGAGATGTGATGTGGGCTAAAAGAGGTCCTTTGCTGTTAAATGGCACTCCGAAGTCTTGCAATTTTGTCGTGCTGAATACTAAATCCCATAAATGGAGCAAAAACTTACAATATTGCTCAAACGCGTACTCAGGCGACTCAATCTTCTAGCGAGCAAAAGGAAAATGATCAATAAAATGTCCCCCTATCAAATGTCAAGTTCTTGTAACTTCCGACGGTACGTTCAGAATTTCCACTTTATGGTGTATCCCACAACTCTGAATAGATTTTCTTAACTTCGTTTACATCCACAAATAATATAGTAATATACTCCGAAGGCCGTCCTCTCATAAATTTACACATCAAAAGAAGGTTTAACAATACCGGCCATTGTAGAACCTTTAAAAGGCGTTTTTGCGATGCACTCTCTTAATGAATATCTGAACGCACTCATCCAGCTACCGGCAGCGATGGAATGGCCAAATTAAAACATCAGGTAGCACTATTAGGCAACGAATTATACTCGTTTTGGGAGCCGAAGGAAATCTAGTTGCATATGATATATCTTAGGAAAATCTATGCTCAAATACACGATAAAATTTGGGAAAATAACGAAAATTAGTACATAAAATTCTGGCAATTACTAAATGTGAAAATAGACCGTAACACTATAAAATAGCAAAGTTTCAGCCAATTCCACCGAAACACCATTTTCATGGGTTTTGTTCCTGGGTAATGTTTTTTGTCAGACATTGCGTGCAAGATTGCGTAATAAATATGTTTTTACACAGTTTCTTGCAAATATAATTCGAGTGTGATAAAGCATTGTTGCCCTAAATATTTCAGTTTTGAAATCATTTTCTGTCGACTAGTTAACTATGAATCAATGTTATACTGTATTTTGCAACGAATTTATTTCAGATAATAGATATGAGAACAAAGTTTGCTTCCAGGGCAATTGTTGGCAGATCGTTTACATAGATCAAAAATAGTATTGGCCCTAATACAGATCCCTGAGGAGCATCTTATTTTATAGGAAGAAGGTTAGAGTTTGTATTTTGCAAAGATACACATAAAAACGATTGATTAGGTAGGAATTTACTAAATTTGTGCTATTGTTGCTAGAGCCAAAGATGTTTTATTTATCAACTAGTATTTTATATGACACAGCCTTTTGCAAGGATATTAAAAATGTTAACAATTCCTTTTCAAAGCCTCCGTTGATAATTTTAATTAAAAAGGGAAGAAGAATTTTAATTAAGAATGAAAATGTTGATTTTATTATAGTTTATATTGTCATTTGTCTAACACATTACTTTTACACTAAAACAAAATGAGTCACAAATCGTGTTTTAAATATATTTATTTAAATAAATTTTAATAAACCATTCTAGAGTATTAGAATTAGATAAAATAGATAGATAAAATTAGAATTAATAAAATTCTCATTATCTATCCAATTTTTCACCATAATGATCAATTTTGCAATTTATAATCTCTTCTGGCTATTTCGGCAGCAAAACTTAATTACATTACATAGTTTTCTTAAATGAATGTGAACCTATTTGCATTTTGACGCAGCGAAAGAGCCCTTCGGAAGGGATGGTATGCGGTGATTTGTGCTGGAACACTTAGAAATGCACTAAACGATGGCCCATTACGGTTGAGCTCTCTTCATTACCAACTATGCCAGATGCTAAGTTACTGTTCCAACTTCGAAGTTGTAATGGACGTTAATTGTCCTAGTTAATGAAAAAATTCTATTGTAAATTCCTAGTCTGCTTCAACATAGCACATATAATGTTATACAGGGTCTATCAACAGGCTACGACTTAATGATACTTAATTAATAACAGGCACACACACAAAAAAGTCAATTTTCTGAGATTTCACATATATATTTTTGACCGCTGAATACGATCCCGATGTCAGTTTTACAAAATTAGGTCAAGGTGTTTTGTTAACTACGAAAAACAGGTTAAAATATAAAATATAAATTAAAGATTTTAAATAACTAGACCATGTACTCGATGTATTTTTTGCCGCTGAACACGATACCGATGTCAGTTTTAACCAATCAGGTCATGACTTTTTATTTATCCCGATTTATTCTTTTCTGTGGTGCCGTACTCAAATGATCTGCGTAATGGTTTTCTTTTTCGTTTTAGTCCTTTCGTTTTCACATCCCTCTTCAATGTCCAACAGTACTCTCCCATCATATTAACATCCCATTGACCTTGATATCTACGCTCTATTTCCTTTATGTCTTGGTGAAAAAGTTTGCCATGCTCTTCAACGTGGCAGAAAAATTCAGAAAATTGATCTAATGAATTTAAAACTACATTTCCTGCATTCTTATATAGACCAGTTTCCAGAAATTTTAGGTGATTATAGTGAAGAGCATGGTGAAAGTTTTCACCAAGACATAAAGGAAATGGAGCGTAAATATCAAGGTCGATGGGATTTTATGATGGATTTTGGCCTTTTCGTGGATAACACCAGGATTGTGTTTAGCGGTCAAAAATACATGGAAGTATATATGTGAAACCTTAGAAAATTGGCTTCTTTGTGTGTGTGTACCTGTGTTGTTAACTGAGTATCATTAAGTCGTAGCCTGTGGATAGGCCCAGTATAACACTATATGTGCTAAGTTGAAACAAACTAGCAATTGCATCGAATACATGGTCTACTTGTAGGTCGATGGGATGTTATGATGGATATTGAAAAGGGATGTGAAAACTAAAAAGAAAATCATTACGCAGATCATTTGAAGACAAAAGAGTACGGTATCACAGAAATGAATAAATCAGGATAAATAAAAAGTCATGACCTGATTGCTTGAAACTGACATCGGTAATGTGTTCAGCGGCAAAAAAATATATCGAATACATGGTCTACTTATTTAAAATCTTTAATTTTTATTTTAAACTCTATTTTGGCCTGTTTTAACCTATTTTTCGTGGTTAACACCAGGATTGTGTTTAGCGGTCAAAAATACATGGAAGTATATATGTGAAACCTTAGAAAATTGGCTTCTTTGTGTGTGTGTACCTGTGTTGTTAACTAAGTATCATTAAGTCGTAGCCTGTGGATAGGCCCAGTATAACACTATATGTGCTATGTTGAAACAAACTAGCAATTGCATCGAATACATGGTCTACTTGTTTCAAATCTATAATTTATATCTAAAACTCTACTCTGGCCTGTTTTAACCTGTTTATTGTGGTTAACAAAAAGTCCTGACCTAATTTTGTAAAACTGACATCGAGATCGTGTTCAGCGGACAAAAAAACATCGAATACATGGTCTACTTATTTAAAAATTTTTAATTTTTATTTTAAACCTCATTTTGGCCTGTTTTAACTTGTTTTTCGTGGTTAACAAAAATTCCTGACCTAATTTTGTAAAGCTGATATCGGGATCATGTTTACGGGACAAAAAAACATCGAATACATGGTCTACTCTACTTCGCAAAAACGAAGAGGATATTGCATTTGATCGGCACATTTCTAAAACCGGAAATGTCGCCCGTAGAGAAAAAATTTTCATATCAGTGAACTAATTCTGAACAACTTTCAAAATGTCTGTCTGTCCGTATGTCTGTCTATCCGTCCGTCTGTCCGTCCGTCACATTTCTTGTAAGCACGATAACTTAAGAAAGAAAAGTCCGATTATATTGAAACTTGGAAAGTAAGTTAGCGTTAGCTAAAGGAAGAACCCTATTGTTTTTTGAAGAAAATCAATCAGTAAATAAGAAAGTTATTAATCATTTTTAATTTAAAAAAATATATTTTCTTAATTTTTGTCGCTTGCACTTAAATAGAAATCTTGCGAAATTTTATCTCTATAACATATATTTTTTTGTTTATGCATTTTACTAATTAATCCAAGCAACGAATGCTCAAAAAAGGGCGTAGAGGGAAATGTTAGGGACAGAAAATTTGACTTCGGAACTTTGTTTGGACTAGTCTGGAGATGAACATATCAAAAGACCCCACTCCCTGGTGGTGAGCGAGGAGGGGCGGCACTTTAAAGGTCCCATTTTTTTGTTTTTCGCTTATATCTCGGAAACTATGCGTCGTAGCGGCTTGACCACTCTATACAAAATTTGTTACGGTCGATTTTCACATTTAATAATGGCCAGAAATTTATGTACTAATTTTCGTTATTTTCCCAAATTTTATTGTACATTTGAGCCTATTGATACCGTCTCTCGCGAATTAATAGAGTATAACTGGTTGCATAATAGCAGTACCTAATGGCTTACTCTGGTCATTTAATATACTTTGATACAGGTAGTATGGGTGAGTGCGTTCAGATATTCATTAAGAGAGTGCATTGCAATAACGCCCTTGTAAAGCTTCTACAATGGCCAGTATTGTTGATTAAACCTTCTTTGGTGGGTAGATTTATGAGGGGACGGCTTTCAGAGTATATTATGATAATATTTGTGGATATAAACGAAGTTAGGAAAATCTATTCTAGTTGTGGGGTGCGCCGTGGAGTAGAAATTCTGAACGTACCGAAACGGAAGACAAGAACTTGACATTTTGATAGAGGACATTTTCTTCTTGGTCATTTTTCCTTTTGCTGCTTGAAGATTGAGTCGTCTGAATACGAGTTTTAGCAATATTGTAAGTTTTGCTCCATTTATGGGATTAAGTATTCATCACGACAAGATTAGTTGTATTTTCATTTGGTTTGGAGTATCGTTTTGGGAAATGCAGCTACGGATTTTCCGGATAAAGTCAATTTTCAAAGCACGTGGCATCGTCTGAATGCAAGATTTTGGAGTGCCATTTTGACGGCAAAGGACCTCTTTCAGCCCACATCACATCTCAGGTACGTCTCTGAAAACCCACTTAAGGTTGAAATAGATTTGTAATTTAGGTTATTTATTTTATTGCAGGGTTGTTTGTTTGTCTGTTGATTTGTTCGTTCGTTAGTTGTTCATTGTTGAGTATATTACAAGTATTGGGATTTATTTGTTGGTTTATGGCTATTTGGATGGATACCTTATGATTTTACTTGGACCTGTTACTGGTATTCCACTTGAGCTTTTATGTCACATCCTACACTTTACGAGGGACTTCCAGCCTGACCTTAGTTTCAACTTCTAGTCCTGATTTTGGTGTCTAGATGGTGGATGCTTGACTGACATGTTGTGTATGTATGGTACTGGGGATCTCGGCACGTTACCTTAGACTCTACGTAGATGGTCTACCACCTGCGGCTGTTATCACCCTGAATTACGCTACCCTGGTAGGACGGGAAAAGGTATTCAGACACTACCAAAGGTAAGCGGAATCATATTCTCTATAACGAGGGATCCGGTACATCTACTCAACGTCCTCGTCCATTTTCAAGGAATATTGATAATATTTTGCTTGTAACGTAAATCTCAGTAACACATTAGATTTCAGTAATATTTGGTACATTTTGTGTATCGTTATTTCACTCACTTAATAGCATTGCCTTATTTCACAAATAGATGTCAATAATTTTAAGTAATTTTATGTTTTAACGTACCTTGGGTCAATTGTAGTTTTTGTCACGCTTCTGGCATATGACCTTTTGGACATTTTTAAAGGATTTATTATTTTGTAAGATATTTTGTGTATATTAGGTTAAGCGTGTGGGCCCCACTTATTAGAATATATTGTGACACTTGTACTGCGTACCGAGTTATCGGTGATAATTGTGAAAGATTTTGTACTACGTACCCTGATATTGTATTAAATGTTAAATTAGAACGACGTTGTCTTTTATATCTGACCACCTACACCACCCCAATTATCGAAGCCACCCCCAAGGACCTGAGTAGTCGGCCGTGTGAGACTTCCTCCTCACTAGCTTATTGCACGTAAAATATTAAAATTTTGTTCAGGGCACAGGGTGACCACCCTACCCCGCGTTCGAGGTTTAGCAGCCTTTGGGGCGCCCTTTTATAAGTGGGCTTAGGCCCCTGCAACAAATTGAAGCTGACAAAATTTGCTGTTGTTCTGTTCTCGAGATATCCGCGCTCGAAATTCGGAAATTGCGGAAAACAATTTTTTCGCACGACTTCTTCGTGGGAACAACATTTGAAGAGTTATCTTAACAAATTGAGCAAAAAACGTGAGGCGAAAAAATTGTTTTCCGCAATGTCTGAATTTCGAGGGCGGATATCTCGAGAACAGAACAACATATCGGAACAAATGTAAGTAGTGATTCTTGTAGCAAATTTTGTCAGCTTCAATTTTGTATAGCGGTTAAGCCGCTACGACGCATAGTTTCCGAGATACAAGCGAAAAAACAAAGTGGGACCTTTAAAGTGCCCCCCCCGCTCACCACCTAGGAGTGGGGACTTTTGATATGTTCATCTCCAGACTAGTCAACTAGTCCAAACAAAGTTCCGAAGTCAAATTTTCTGTCCCTAAAATTTCCATCTATAATCATTCGTTGCATGGCCTAAATATATATTTTATAATAATATGTCTAATGGGTTGAAATATGATTCTTGAAAAATATATATTACAGACATTCGATTTTTGTAGTGATCTCTGTTGATTCAGTGGCTAAATTTTTGCTTTGCAATCCAAAGATCGTGTGTTCGAATCCTAGTCAGGTTGGATGTTTTTTTTTTATTTTTTTTTTCATATATTTTTTTCACAACAAAGTTGGTATCACAAAATTTAGGATGTCCAAAAAACTAACATTATTTACAAAAAAAACTGCGAAGAGTATCCTAGGGAATGTGTAACAATTATATGAAAAGCTCAGTAAATTGACGAAGAGTACCTACGCTTTTAGCTTGTTTAAAATCTTTAATTTGCATTTTAAACCCTATTCTGGCCCGTTTTAACTTGTTTTTCGAGGTTAAGTCCTGACCTAATTTTGTCAAACTGACATAGGGACCGTGTTCAGCTGTCAAAAATACATGGGAGTAAATATGTGAAGCCTCAAAAAATTGGAATTTTTTTTGTCTGTCTGTGTAATTGGAACATTTCTTTATAGCAAAAACCACCTTAATAATTAACGGGAAGCCAGTATAATATCCTATCTTATTTCGTCAACCTGCGAGTGTATAAGTTAATCTAGTGTCAACGCTGTAAAACTATTGAGAAGTGAGTATATCTTCTCTATGTATTGGTATCATGGCTCATATGCTTAGTCCTTAATATACCGGGGGTCTCAAAATACAGCGAGATGGTTGAAAAATCATGTTTATTGTCCTAATAACATCGTTGATGAATGTAGTACGACAACAAAAGGTACTTTTATCAGTTCTATGCATTTATCAAAAACATTAACAAATTTTATGTTTTAACGTACCTTGGGTCAATTGTAGTTTTTGTCACGCTTCTGGCATATGACCTTTTGGACATTTTTAAAGGATTTATTATTTTGTAAGATATTTTGTGTATATTAGGTTAAGCGTGTGGGCCCCACTTATTAGAATATATTGTGACACTTGTACTGCGTACCGAGTTATCGGTGATAATTGTGAAAGATTTTGTACTACGTACCCTGATATTGTATTAAATGTTAAATTAGAACGACGTTGTCTTTTATATCTGACCACCTACACCACCCCAATTATCGAAGCCACCCCCAAGGACCTGAGTAGTCGGCCGTGTGAGACTTCCTCCTCACTAGCTTATTGCACGTAAAATATTAAAATTTTGTTCAGGGCACAGGGTGACCACCCTACCCCGCGTTCGAGGTTTAGCAGCCTTTGGGGCGCCCTTTTATAAGTGGGCTTAGGCCCCTGCAACAAATTGAAGCTGACAAAATTTGCTGTTGTTCTGTTCTCGAGATATCCGCGCTCGAAATTCGGAAATTGCGGAAAACAATTTTTTCGCACGACTTCTTCGTGGGAACAACATTTGAAGAGTTATCTTAACAAATTGAGCAAAAAACGTGAGGCGAAAAAATTGTTTTCCGCAATGTCTGAATTTCGAGGGCGGATATCTCGAGAACAGAACAACATATCGGAACAAATGTAAGTAGTGATTCTTGTAGCAAATTTTGTCAGCTTCAATTTTGTATAGCGGTTAAGCCGCTACGACGCATAGTTTCCGAGATACAAGCGAAAAAACAAAGTGGGACCTTTAAAGTGCCCCCCCCGCTCACCACCTAGGAGTGGGGACTTTTGATATGTTCATCTCCAGACTAGTCAACTAGTCCAAACAAAGTTCCGAAGTCAAATTTTCTGTCCCTAAAATTTCCATCTATAATCATTCGTTGCATGGCCTAAATATATATTTTATAATAATATGTCTAATGGGTTGAAATATGATTCTTGAAAAATATATATTACAGACATTCGATTTTTGTAGTGATCTCTGTTGATTCAGTGGCTAAATTTTTGCTTTGCAATCCAAAGATCGTGTGTTCGAATCCTAGTCAGGTTGGATGTTTTTTTTTTATTTTTTTTTTCATATATTTTTTTCACAACAAAGTTGGTATCACAAAATTTAGGATGTCCAAAAAACTAACATTATTTACAAAAAAAACTGCGAAGAGTATCCTAGGGAATGTGTAACAATTATATGAAAAGCTCAGTAAATTGACGAAGAGTACCTACGCTTTTAGCTTGTTTAAAATCTTTAATTTGCATTTTAAACCCTATTCTGGCCCGTTTTAACTTGTTTTTCGAGGTTAAGTCCTGACCTAATTTTGTCAAACTGACATAGGGACCGTGTTCAGCTGTCAAAAATACATGGGAGTAAATATGTGAAGCCTCAAAAAATTGGAATTTTTTTTGTCTGTCTGTGTAATTGGAACATTTCTTTATAGCAAAAACCACCTTAATAATTAACGGGAAGCCAGTATAATATCCTATCTTATTTCGTCAACCTGCGAGTGTATAAGTTAATCTAGTGTCAACGCTGTAAAACTATTGAGAAGTGAGTATATCTTCTCTATGTATTGGTATCATGGCTCATATGCTTAGTCCTTAATATACCGGGGGTCTCAAAATACAGCGAGATGGTTGAAAAATCATGTTTATTGTCCTAATAACATCGTTGATGAATGTAGTACGACAACAAAAGGTACTTTTATCAGTTCTATGCATTTATCAAAAACATTAACAAATTTTGAAGATTTATTTAGAATCAATATTTGGCATTTTGCAATAATTAATATAGGTAAAATATGGCTCAACTTATTGATGACCTGAAAACAATACTACAGTCTGTTCACTAACTTACGACAGAGGGTTTTCAAATAATATTGTAGATGTTCGGAAATATCTAAAGAACTAAATAAATTCTCACAAGAGCGCTCCACAATTAGGGCTCCACAATGTCAGGTTCAAAGAATTAGAACGACTCCAGCGATTGCAATAGAGGCTATTCTCGGGGTTACTTTCTTGCATGTTAAAGTAGAACGAGAAGCCAGAAAAGCAGCAAATAGACTGTTCAAGAATTTAATGTGGAATAACGTTACAAGAGCTGGAGCATACATAGGCTCTAGCTGTACCGAGTACAGTTATCGCTCAACCAGAGGATGACCGATGTCTCACCGTCTGCAGGTTTACTATTCGATAAACAGTCGTGGTCTCCAGTCGAGATGATTGGCATCTTCTGAATCCTGAAGGTTTGGAAGATATACACACGGATCGAAGAATCTGTGCTGGCACACATGGATGTAAACCAAGGGCTCGTATATTGGCATCACTTGGCAAGTATTCAAGTGTACTCCAAACAAAGGTATAAGCCATCTTTCTGTATGCAAGCGCATATTTTAGAAGAAGTTTGGTAGACAAAGATGTTTACATGTGCAGCGACAGCCAGGCGGCTTTGAGGGCCCTTGCATCAAACATAGTGACGTCTATGATGGTGCTGAATTGTCGCAATATTCTGTCTGAGCTATGTGAGCACAACTCAGTCAAACTTATATGGGTGCCGAAGACAGAGTGTGGAGGGTAATGAAGGAGCAGACCGTTTGGCGGAAAAAGGAACACGAACTCCTTTTCCTGACGCTGAGTCAGCCTTCGTTTCACCAAGAAGTTTGATTCAGTAAGAGCTACGAGACCCCAGTTTCGTAGCTCCAAGGAACAGTACTGGGACTATTGGGCCCAAGACCTCGAAATGAGGCAATCTAAGCTCCATGTAAAGAGGCCTTCAACCAACTCCACCATAAAGTAATTTCTTGGGCTCAGTGGAGAACGAATGATATGAATATTAGTAATGATAACAGTGTCCTCTGAATAAGCACCTGTATACAATGATGATTTAAGGGTTATCCTATTTGTCAGATGTGTGAAGTGGAGGATGAATCTATCACTCATATTCTATGCAACTGCGCACCACTAGGAGCAGTAAGGTCTAGGTATCTCGAAAAAGCAGTTTTTAAAATTGGAAGGACTACCGGATCTATCCCGGAATAGACCGGTATCTTTCGTGGAAAGCACTAGTCTATTCTACATGTTGTGAATGTATAACGGATCGACAGATGTGAGTACTGCAGATCCTTAGATCTGCTCGCGTTCCAAATAATAATAGTAATAAAATTATTTGGATAGGCATGGCCGCCGATTAAATCCGATTTAACTGCATTAGATGCTCATAAATGGAGATTTTTAAAAGACAAACTAAATTTTAATCATAACCTGGGTCAATTTTGTTATAAAAATTTCTCTTGATTTTGTTATACTCGCTTTTTGATATATTAAAATGTATTCCAAAAGGAAGCTGTTAATTAGAAGTCAATCTGATATAGAATTAATTACACAGGTCTACAAAAAAAAATGTTCTTTTAAGGTTCTCATCTAACTTTCCTGAAGTATTTTGACACGTTCTGAAGCCAATTTTGGACAAAGAATTTTTCCATCGTGTCAGTTTCTGTTTAGCACCCTTTTATCCCCTAAAATGATTAATAAAGGCCTTATCCTAAATTTCTGATCTAACTTTTTTGAAGTAGTTTGGGGCGCTGAAGCCAATTTTGGACAAAAAAATTCTATCGTGTTAGTTTCCCTCTACCACCCCATTTTATCTCCTAGAGGTGGCAAAGGGAATTTTTTTTTTTTTTGACCAAAATACTTTAGAAAAATTAGATCAGAACCTTAGGACAACACCTTTTTTGTCCTTTTTAGGGGATAAATGGGGTGGTAGAGAAAAACTGATATGATAGAAACATTTTTTTTTTCCAAATTTGATTTAAGCACATCAAAATACTTCAGAAGAGTTAGAGGAGAACCTTAGGACAAGACTTTGTTTATGTAGACCTGTGTTATTTGCCATTTAACTCACATTTTAGCAAGCATAGCATTACGTGTTAAGTCAAATATATCAAAAAGTATTAGTTAAATAGTCTAAGCTCCCATGGCACAAAAAGGTACCCCCATCGAACTTCTCAAATTTAAAAGGGGAAAATGATTGAAAAACATGTAATAAACATGTTACTCCTGCCAGACTAGTAAAAATGTGTTAATTGTTATTTTTAATTAACTTTTAAAATTAGCTAAAAGAAAATGAATTTACTTTTCAGAATACCTGCTTGAAATTTACACATTTTTGAAAAAAATTGTCTGTCTGACAATTTTTGTTAAGTAACATCTGACAGACTTTTTGTCATAAATAATTTTTTTCATGAAAGTACACTTCATAATACCTCCTTGGTTTTTCTTTAAAAATGAAGTTTGAGATTTTCCCTATCTATTAAAACCTGTCCGGCTGGAAATTTTTGTTAATTACCTTGTCAGACTGAATTTTGAAAGCGCAGCATCCATGCATGAGATAGATAGATGTCAGGTTGAACCGCTGGCATCCCATAACCCTCCTTTATTTTTGTTTTTAAATGAAGTTTAAGATCTCCTCTATGCACAAAAATTGATCTGTCATCCAAAGAATGTTTTTTACTATGTCAGATTTAATTTGTAAGTGCCGTGCCAACGGTTTTTTTTTAATAAGCTTCTACGACGGCCGCGTCAAAACACGATCTTCATTTTTTACTGAAATTAAGTTTGACATCCATTTTATCCACAGAATTTAGTCTGTCAGCGAAAAAACATTTTTTTTTAGATATAGCGATTAGTTCTGTATATAAGTAAAAAATATACTTGCATAGTTAGCGAAGTCGTCAACGATCTTAGAGAGTACAGCAAAAGAATAAAAAGAATAAATTGTACATTAAAACCGGAAAACTGGCAATAAACAACCAAGTTAGGAACAAAAGTGGTAAAGAACCGGAGTTAATAAAATGTGGTCATTAAAGATTTCCATGAACAATTGAAACTTTCAGCAGAGTAAAATGTAAGATAAACATGTACTTTTCAACAAAGATAAACTTGTGGAGAGAATTAGTGGACTGGGCTGGATTATTTGCTTTGTAAAGAACTTTTAGATACGTCAAAAGTTGCGCAAATCTATTTTAAATCTCCCATTTTAAGACTTCCATTTTAATAAACACGAAACAAAGTTTTAAGAAGAAACGAACCACTTAACAATTACACAACGTTTAATAGTCTGTAAAACACGAGTTTTTTTGGAACGGAACGTTATATTTTAGTTTTCTAAAGTCCTCAACTTAGTCCAGTCAACGGAGCGCTAAAATGACTAAAATCTCTAATTTGAGTGCTAATGAATGGATTTTGATGAAACCTTGTGCAATGTGTTTGTAACGAGGTTAATAAAAATTTTGAAAAGAAGAGTTTTTACTCTTGTGAATTTCTTCGGAAAATGCATATTTTTCGAGATATGGCCATTCTAAAATTTCCAAAGAGGGGGGAGGGGAAATGTAGAAGTTGAAAAAAAAAATCTGAAAAAATTCAGGTGAATGTAACATCGAAATACAAGACTTTTTATTTGCAACTTTTCTGTAAAGTGCGTTTTCACCGAGCTTTTCCGGAGAAACATGAAAAACTACCACTCTCTTTGAAATTGTAGCGTTTTAAAAATAAATAGCTTAAATATTTCAGACCTATGCATTGAGGTCTTCTAAACATTTTTTGTCTCTTGGCATTTTTCTGCAACTTGCTAATTTTCCGAGTTACGGGCAGTTTTTCACTATAAATAATGTACTACATTTTTTGCACATTAAGAAATACATGAAAATTCGAAAAATGAGCCTGATTTATACATATTATTATAAAAAAAATTAAACATATGTAGTTATACCATTTTTAAGGGTTCAATATAATTTTTAAATTGAAAATGTTAGTTTTCCCGAAAAAAAAATTTTTTTGTCTCCAAGTAAAAAAACTGCCAACATACAACTCAAAAGCTGATAACCAGTCATTTATGATAGGAGTAAGACCCCATTTGCAGACAACCATTTACAATTCTACATTCTGGCCAAGAAAAATACTTTTTGATCGTTTTAATTTTAATCGAGGTAGACGCTTTCTGGATAATAATCACACCAGCACAGATCCTGATATAAGTACTCAACCCAACTCTTTTTTATCCCAAACAAAATGTACCAGTGTACCACGAAGACAATCACCAAAGAACAACTGAGGGCAAATGATAGGAAATCTCTAAAAGTATTTCACATAAATGTCAGTTCGTTAAGAAACAAAACCGGAGAAATAGAGGTATTCTTAAAGTGCAGTGCAGACTTCGATGTACTATGTTTTAGTGAACATTTTTTAAATGAAAACGAGATAGATATTTATAAACTAGAAGGTTTTTATACTGCTTCATATTTTGCTAGAAAAAAGCATATTCATGGAGGCAAAATTATTTTCTGTAAAAACAATGTGGTTAGTAAATCAATTAGCACCTTAGAATCGTTATCTATAGAAATGCACTCTGAAATTTCTGCAGTGGAAATAAAAGAACAGAAATGCTTGATAATTACTATATATAGACCCCCGTCAGGAGATTTTAGTATATTCATGGGGACCCTAAATACTCTTTTTGAAAGTATAAAGACTAGTAAAAGGCACGTTATTATAAATGGTGATTTTAATATACATTTTAATGCTGAAAGTGCAAAAAAAAATGTTTTTCTAGACTTAATACATACTTATGGTTTCTCCCAACAAATTTTTGAAAATACAAGAAATCAGTACTGTTTAGACAATATTTTTATAAATTTTTGTGATACTTTAGAATTTAAAACCTTTGTTTTTAATCCATACTTGTCGGATCATTGTGCTGTAAATATTGATGTATATTTTTATAAAAATTTTAAAACAAATTTTACACAAATAATGAATCGTCCCTTTACAAAGGCTGGTCAAAATACATTTTTTTGTAGCCTGAGGGAAGAAAGCTGGGATTTTATTACAGATACTGATAATGTAAATGTAAATTTTAATAAATTTTTGGATAAGCTGGTGACACTGGCAAATACTGCATTTCCTTCAGTAAAAAGAAAGATAAAAAATGAAAATAAAATAAACTGGTTTTCTAATGAACTGAAATCAATGAGGGAGAACTTAAATCTCCTAGCAGAATTAAATAGAAACTTTAAATCTGATGAACTTACTAACGAACTGAAAACCTTCAGAACTAGATATAAAAAAGAAATTGTTTCAGCCAAAAAAAGGGGCAAACTCTGCATATGTGGAAAGGTCCGATAATACTGCTAAAGCGGCGTGGGAAGTAATAAATTCGAGTCGTAAGAAAACATATCACACTGAAAAAAGCAGCAACTTAAATGCTGATATTTTCAATAACCATTTTGTGAATATTGCAGATAATATAATAGCAAACAACAACAAGGTCCGTTTATCATCATATGATTATTTGATGATGTCAAATAGGGTCAAAACGGAAACCTTTTTCTTCCGAGAAGTCTCCTTTATAGAAGTCAGGGATGCAATTAATAATCTGAAAAACAAAAGTAGCAAAGATTTATATGAGCTGAACATCACATTGATAAAACAAGTCAAAGATCTCTTAATTATACCCCTAACAAAACTTATCAATCAATGTATAAAAACGGGGATCTATCCTGACTGCCTTAAATTAATTAAAGTAATTCCTATTTTCAAAAAAGGTTCAAAGGAGGAGCCCAGCAACTACAGGCCCATCTCACTGATACCAGTCATCTCCAAAATTATAGAATATCTACTAAGAAAACAACTATACGAGTTCTTTGAATCCAATAATATATTTATAGAAAATCAATACGGTTTCAGATCAGGAAAATCAACAGTAGCAGCCTCCATCAATCTTATTGAAAATATACTCGAGGGTTTTGAAAAAGGGGAAGATATTGGAGTTATTTTCTGCGACCTAACCAAAGCCTTTGACTGTGTAGACCATGATATTTTGATAAAAAAATTAGAATTCTATGGTGTCAGTGAGATGAGCCTAGAGCTAATGAAAAGTTACCTAACAAACAGACACCAGAAAACTTTTTATGATGAAGAGCTCTCCGAGAGCAAAGAAATAACCCATGGGGTTCCACAAGGCTCCTTAGTGGGCCCTATTCTTTTCCTTGTTTATATCAATGATATCTCTGTTGCTACTAGCAATAGTGAACTGATAGTTTTTGCAGATGACACAACATTAATTAACAGAAATCATGATCCAACGGAGCTAGCAACTACTGTAGAAAGAGGTATCGTTGATATTGCTGATTGGTATGCAGCAAATCACCTGAACCTAAACTTAGCCAAAACTGAAAAAATGTTCTGCTCTCTACGCAAGGATCAATTGCAACAACTCTAAATCTGTCACATTTCTCGGAATTACTTTTGACAATCAGTTAAAATTTGACACACATGTTGACAATATTTCAAAAAAAATCTCAAAAAACATATATTTATTGAAAAACCTAAAATACAAGACCGAACAAAATATTTGTAATATGGCATATCATTCTTTAATACAGTCTCTGTGCACCTACTGTTTGTTAATATGGGGACATTCACCACATGCCCATAGAATATTTGCTTTACAAAGAAAAGCTGTTAGAGTATTGGCGGGCCTAGACTACAGAGCGGATGTTAGGCAAACATTTATTGACATGAGTATATTAACCATTCCATCCTATTACATTTTTAAATGCCTGCTTTATGCAAAGCAGAATTGTGATAGGTATGGAACCCGTGGAGATACTCATGATCGTGACATTAGAGGTAGAAACAATTTGGACATTAGATATTTAAGATTAAAAAAATCATTGAACTCTACATTATATTATGCACCAACTTTTTTTAATAAACTCCCAGAGGACATCAGAAATTTAAATTTTAAAAAGTTTAAATCTGTAATAAAGGAGTATCTGATAAAAAATCCCTTCTATAAGATAGACGATTTTATTGACCACACATGTAATTTTTAAATTTTTACCTAAGAACGAAATGTACTGTTGTGTAGTAACCCCATTTTGTAATTTGTATTATTGTACTTGATACTATTGTTTTTCCTGTGGACTTGTGTAAGAAATTGTATTTTGTTAGCACCAATAAATATCTATCTATCTATCTATCTATCTTTTTCACAATCTTTATTTGTTAATGATAAAAGTTGGAGAACTGATTGAAAGGGTTGAAATAAGACTTTTTTAATCAATAACTTTTTCAAAAAACCATTTGGTTCGTAACAATAAGGAAGATAAAATTCGTGATGTATACTTTTTCGGATACCATTTAAGAAACCGCTGCCCAAGGAATTACTACTTCCACATCTAGATTTTCTATCCAAGTCTCACATAACGAAAAAATTTTGTATGTGGAAATAATTGCTTATGGAACTTTAATAATATAATATTTGAGATCGTCTACCCCAAAAACTCATAAAATGATATCCCACATCGGTAATGGGATGGTGATAGGGGGGTGTTAGTGGTGGGTGGATGAAATTAAAAAATATTTTGAGGTTTTTGGTTCCAGTACGTACACTAAATCACAATTTTTTTTCATCCTCTTAAATAATGGGGTAATGCAAAAAAAATTTTTGAGACCTTAGCTTCTCTTGTATATATTAAATGACAATTTTATGGCCTCTTACCTGCTTGATTTACCTATTTACCCCTGTTTACCGCAACCTTTCGACGGAATAAGTCGAAAATATAATATAATTCCAGATCCCGTTAAAGTATATACGTGTACCAAATTTCAAGTCAGTATCTTAAATGGTTCCAGAGTCATCGTGGGCACAAAAAAGTTACAGACAGACAGACAGACAGAAATTTTTTTTCGCTCAAACTTAAAGTATCGACGTTTCATGACATTCTAATCCTATATGAACAATAAAAATTTTCAAAATTTTTTTTGTCGTTACTATACTTCCACTGGATGTGGAAGTAATAGAATGCAATAAACAAGCACTGTGAAAAACTGGCTGCAACTCAGAAAACTAGGAAGTTACAAAAAAATTCCAACAGATGAAAAATATTTAGGAGCCCTCAATGCATACGTCTGATTTTTTTCAAATTTTTAAATTACGTATTTTTAAATCGCTACAAGGTCAAAGAAAGGAGTAGCTTTTCATGTTTTTTGGGAAAAACTTGGTGAAAACTCACTTGACAGAAAAGTTGCCAATAAAAAAAGTCTTCAATGATACATTCACTTGAATTTTTTCAGATTTTTTTTTTCAACTTTTACATTCCCCCACTTTTAAAAATTTTAGAATGGTCATATCTCGAAAAACATGCATTTTTCGAAAAAATTCACAAGAGTAAAAACATCTTATTTTGGGCCTAAAGAAATAATTTTGCGATTACAGCGCCATCAGTCACGAATCGAAAAAAAACGTTTCAGACAAACTTGACGTAATTTTTGCAGTAGAATCCGATTCTGCAATAAAAAGTAGAGGTACCCATTTAAGATTTCAAAGTTGCACCCCGCCCCACTGCAAGGGGTGGGGGTAGGGGGTCGCGTTTGGTATCATTGGATAGCCCTTTCAAAATTATTAAGGACTTATTTTTTCTTTTTTCGATCCAATCTGTATTTCTCGAGATATTTGACCGTTTCCAGACTTTTTGAACACCGTGTATTTATTTTTACAATTAATTATTTTTTATTTATCCGCTTTTAGAGTGTTTTAAAGTATTTACCTAACTAGTATATTAGCGTGCCCAGATTAGGGCAACAATATACAGAAAGTAGGTATTTTCATAATAAATAAAAAAATGTATGATTTGCTTAATACCTAAATAATATTTTCTAATTACATATATTTACTTGTATGTTTCCAGTCCTTTAATTGCATACTTATCTGCCTGGGCAGCTGTATTTTTAAATAAATAATTTATACCGCCAAACCGAATTTCTCAAGTTTACGAAAATTTTGCTTCATATCACTTTAGTTATTAAGTCGGGAACTAATAAATTTCAACTTGATTTCAATTAATTTCACACCAAGCTGTTTTTACAAAATTTTAACACACTAAATTATCAAGATCAAGCCTTAAGCCAAACTTGGAGCTTTTAAATTTACGATGTGGTTCTACTTGCTTAGAAAGACCCTTGGGGATTGCGTAGTTGAGAACCCCAACAATTCGATTTTCACTAGCGCGAGTAATCTGTTACCCAAGTGCCATTTTGTTGTGTGTGTAAATACTGATAAATATACCCGATCCTCGCACAGAGCTGCTAAGAGATTTCCTGATTTTACTGAGAAACATAATTATTTATAATTAATTGAGTAATAGTATCCCTATATAAGAATTAATGAAAATAGTTGATATATCAGATAAAAATGAAAGACGGTGATTTACTTGCACTTGTCGACGTTTCGATTCATTTTTTATTCCTCTTTAGGGTTACAATAAGAAAAATAGTATAACTTATGACATTGTACATTTGGTATATAGAATAGACATAAGGTTTTGCATTTAGTCGTACATTAATTATGAATAAAACTTGATTAAAATGTGAACAATTGAGGTAAAATAAATAAATTGAAAATAAAATAAAATGAAGTAACATCCTTCAGTGAAATAAAGTTGAAACAATTAGAACAGAGCGTCATAACTGTAAAAAGCAAGTTAAAGTGAGAAAATTACATGTCATCATTAATATATGTAACACAAACATAATACACAACTGATTAACAAACATTTAGATATATACATAATCGTTAATCAGTAATTCACATAAATAAAAAAAGTAAATCAAAATTATCACAAGTGGTAAATTAATTACTAAAATTATAAAACTCAGATATATTATAAAAACATTTGGTAACTAAATAGTCCCTCACTTCAACTTTAACGGCATTAAATTTTTTTTCTTCCTTAATGTCAAGAGACAGTAGTTCATAAACTTTATACCCATATATGAGGGTGATTTTTCGTATAAGCTAGAGTTGTGATGTGATATTCTAAGAAGATTCCCACACTGTCATAATTATGTGTATTAGAATTGCATTGCAATATTTTTGATGGTATTTAGTATACATTTGTATACAGGGTGATTCATAAGTAATGGTACCACACTTAACTTTAGATAGTAGGAGTCAAAATATTAAGATTTAGCCAATAATGCCTTAATGAAATGTTTATAGGTAAAAAGATACAGGGTGTTAGAGTTAAAATTAAATTTTTTATTTTCCTTTGTAATTTAAATATTTTTTAACATTTTATCATGAAAATTGGTGGGTAGGGGTTATTTGTGGTAGGAAATCTTAACACATCTTCAACTTTCGTCTAGATCCTAGCTATGTTTAATGTATTAAAAGGGCCGTAACTTTTTCACCCGCACATTTATCGCAAATTTCGCATAAAGTTTGTATTCCTCTATCATTTCTTAATAAAAAAGTTATACTTGTTTCAAGTCTCAACGACAGGTTTTGAGAAAAGTGCAAATAAAGAGTTGCATGCAAATTCATTATATAATTTTAAAAAATTATTTTGGGGGCAAAATTCGACACTCTTTACTTGTAAATATTTTTTTCTGCGTAGCTAATACCGCTTATGTGGTAACTGTTTGTATGGCGTTTAACAACTTCAAAATTTCAGACATTAAAACAAAACAAATAATGATACACTTTTAACTAGTAGACATAAACAATTTAATTCAAAATGGTAAACAATGTATCACAAATAATATGAACTAGAATAATAATAACTTTAAAATACCCACTGCAATAAATATTCAACATGACCACCATTAACCTCAATACATTTTTTAAGCGATTATTTAGAGAATATCTAATTTTAAATGATAATTTTCTGTTATTCCTAATAGTTTCCACAGCTTCACAAATTTTTTCCCATAATTTTTCCCGGGTATTTATGTTATCATTGTATACTAAATGCTTACAGCAGCCCCAAAGGTAAAAATCCAAAGGATTGAGGTCAGGACTACGAGGTGGCCAAGGAAATTCACTTCCTCGACCGATCCAGTGATGTGGCTAGTGCATATTTAAATGATTACGTACTTCTATCGAATAATGTGCTGGGGCCCCATTCTGCATGTACCACATATTGTTTCTTAAATTAATCGGAACCTCATATAAGATATCGGGAAGAATGTTTTCCAAAAAGTCCAGATAGGATGCACCATTTAAATTTGGTGGTAACTCAATCGGCCCTAATATGCAGTCTCCAATGATAGCACACTACCCATTTATTTTAAATTCGTGCTGGAAGTGTTTTTCCTTGTATAAATAGGGATTCTCAAGTTCCCACGAATAACTATTTCTCCAGTTAAATACCCCACGCCTGGTAAAAGTGGCCTCATCCGTAAACAATATTCGTTTCATAAACATATGGTCATTATGTTGTTTGTTACGCAAAAATAATGAAAACTGCGACCTTTGTGGAAGATCACGAGGTAACAAATTTCGTACTGGAGTAAAGTGATATGATTTAAGTTTTTCTTTCTTTAATAAACTATGAATTGATGACTGACTTAAACCAGTTGCTGCCGATAACCGCCGCGTACTTATTTGCGAATTTTCTGCCACACGAACTAAAACGTCTTTTTCTTGATCCACATATATTCTTTTTGGAGGACCAGCAATATCACGTTTTGGGCGGAATGCACCTGTTTCTTCCAAACGATCAGAAAGGTTTTTAAATAACCTATGATCAGGCTGCCTTCTGTTTGGATAGTTCTAAGTACCTTCGAGCTGCAGCACGACGACAAAAATTTGCTTGCGAGTATACACAAACCATGTCTCTCATTTCAGAAGTCGAAAAAAAGTATGGTAAGGCATTTTTTATAAAACGATATTAGAAATGAATGAAAAACACAACACTTAATTAAATAAAACTCTCCGCAACAACTAATTATGGTTTGAAAGATTAACTGTTTGACAGGTACTTTTGTCTTTATGCCTACTTGATAAATATGCTTCTTTATTTACTGTGATAATGCTGTGTCAGAACGCCTACTTTTAGAAATTATTTTTTGAAAAGGCTTTTAAAAAATTTAATTGCAACTCTGATTTGCAGTTTTCTCAAAACCTGTTGTACTTGAAACAAGTATACCTTTTTTATTAAGAAATGATAGGGGAATAAAAAATGTATGTGAAATTTGCGATAAATGTGCGGGTGAAAAAGTTTTAATACATTAAACATATTATAATTTCCCATCACAAATAACCCCCACCCACCAATTTTCATGATGAAATGTTAAAAAATTATTAAATTACAAAGGAAAATAAAAAATTTAATTTTAACTCTAACACCCTGTATCTTTTTACCTATAAACATTTCATTAAGGCATTATTGGCTAAATCTTAATATTTTGACTCCTACTATCTACAGTTAAGTTTTGTATCATTATTTATGAATCTGTATATAAATACAAGGAAATGTCAATATCTTATATAAAATACGGTTCGCAAGAATTGGCGCAATTTCAAATAATAAACGAATAACCATTTTTTGACATTGAAACTACACGCATTACCTCAAATAATAACATCATATTATGCCAAAACGTAATATATGTTAAGAAGCTGTTTAATATCAAATATTGTTTTTAACTGACACTGTTAATTTTTTTGCATATATAGCCACAATTAATCAAAAGGTACCTAAAAATTATGTAAAACATGACAACTGAATTGAATTTGTTTACAACTTGAAAATATGAAAGGAGGCATTATTTTTTCGAGAATAAAATTGCATGGCAACAGTTTTTTCAGCATGTAGTATTAACGCGTTTTCATAACACCAATTGGTAAAATCGACAGATAAGGTGCTTAGACGAACTTGAAGCGTTACAGCACTATCATCAACTGCTGCAAGTGTCACATGATCTGCATATAATACTATGCAATCAGTGCTAACATAGGATGGAAGATCGTTAATGAAAATAAGAAAGACGAGTGGACCAAGTATTGAGCCCTGAGGAACTCTTAGATCTGTATCTTGAACGTTAGAGTTATTACTATTTAATTTTACGTGAATTTTTCTATGCTGAACATATGACATTAACCACGATAAGGTCTAGATGATCAAAGGCCTTGGAGAGACATATTTACCCTTGTATATGTACTCAATAAAATCCTAGGTAGCACTTTCCGTTGATT
This sequence comes from Rutpela maculata, assembly GCA_936432065.2. Lineage (NCBI taxonomy): Eukaryota > Metazoa > Arthropoda > Insecta > Coleoptera > Cerambycidae > Rutpela > Rutpela maculata. The sequence continues at coordinate 47,286,138 of OW386289.2, forward strand.
TATTGGGACAAAACCCATTTTGGCATCTAGAAATTATATTGTATTTTTTAAAATACGATAGCATTTTATCATATTATTATCCTCTCTACTACTTTACTTAAGATAGTTGGAACTGTAATGCCTCTTTATAATTGTTAATAATCAGCAGATACTTTTTTTTTAAATATTGGGGTTATTACACCAATTTTCAAACTGTCCTTTGGAACATTATTCATAGTGAAACATACTGATATAGAAAACAATGAAACAAAATTTCAAAACACAAACGTTTACTTAATTATTTTTAAGTAAATCAAAGGTGACTGCAATTGCCATTTGCAAGTTAATAAATTTATTAAATATTTTGTTTATTGTCCAATTGTAAATTGTAGTCATATGGCTACATTTGGAAGAAAAATGCGAATTTTGTTACTTAAAACATTAAATTTAAGATCTCGAAAACCAGTGATTTTTTGAAAATTGTTCGTATTATAAAAGTTGCTTAGAATGTAATGTCTCATCACATGCACCTCATTTGAGAGTTCCTAGGATCGATTAATTACTTTACATCGCAACGCCATCTGTACCCCCATTTGCAAAATCACCATGTTTACTCAAAACTGAAATCCTTTAAATATACTAGAGGATATCTTCTACAGAATTTAAATATCTCTTTTAGTTATCGAGAAATTGGCCCTGGAAGTTTTAAGTGGCCCTGGAAGTTTTATATTGGATATACATACATTAGTTTAATATCAGATATTGAAATGAATCTGATATGAACCTGAACAAAGATTGAGGGGCCACACAATTTGTTTGAACACTAGTTAAACATTTTTTTTAAACTTATGTCAGCTCTATGAACAAGAAGGCATTGACACAAGACTGCTTTGATTCAGAAAAGTGTATCCAAACCGAAGATAAACAAAATTTCTTACAGCGTGCTCTCATAATTGTTCCCTCGTGCACAGAGGTCGTAAATACATACATTCATTTTAATTCAGCTTGCTTACATGTATCATAAGAACATCACATATTACAGGAACCAAACCACTGAATAGAGACAGGGCTTCTATTAGAGCCCTTACAGACTCAGAAAGTTAGACTTGCAGTATATCCCTCGGGACTCGTGTGTATACATCAACATACGGCATGCAGAACCTCTTCAGTGTTTCCTTTATCAGGCAGGGCTTTTAGAGTTACCGGCGTAAAATAATTAAATTATTTACTCCGTTGTCGTGTCTCGGAAATGTGTTAGAATCAGTTGAAATTAAGTTGTGGCGGTTGATTGTCGCTTTAAGTTCTATAAATAATTTAATTAATTTCAAAATGGGCGATGCTCATGATATAGTAAATTTTATACCAATAATATCTCTAGTACCAGTGTCCAAGATCTATAAAAGAGGTATAAAAATAAAAATTGCAGAATACTTTGAAGAAACCCGAAGTCAGAATTGTCAGATTGGCTCGTTTTTCAGTTTTTCACACCATGTATCCTTACCAAATACACAAAGGATACACTGGTATGGTCCGCCGGACAGAGCATTTTTGGGGGATGTTTTTTGGGGTTAGAGGTAAAAAATGAGCCAATCTGACAATTATGTCTTCGGATTAGGTTTCAGCGGATCCAAATACATAAGGATATACTGGTCTGGTCCTAAGTCCACACCACCTTTGTGTTTTTAGAGTTAGGGTTAGAGGTGAAAAATGAGCCAGTCTGACAATTCTGACTTCGGATTCGATTTTAGCGGGTCCAAATACATAAGGACACACTAGCCTGGTCCGCAGGCTATACCACTTTTTTGTGTGGCTGTGTCATTAAACAAAAAAAGTAAAATATTTGTAAAAAAAAAAAAATTCTGCGATGAATGATTTTAAATATCGTGAAATTGGTTCTATATACATCTAAGAATGTGTTAAAAACAAATTCCGAGTGGCAACAACTTTGATTTAAATTTGGTTGTAGGCCACCTTGCGAAGATTTATTTAAAATGTTAACATTTTCATTTTGAAAATAATTCAAAAAAATTATTTTTTGTTATTATTATATCCATAGAGATTGTTTTATATCTATGACGACAGTATGTAAGTGAATACGCTACATATACCCCCCCCCCCCTACATCGGAAAAACCAACTTACCAAAGTATCAATAATAAAAAATCAGCTTTAAAAAAGAAGTCAGAACTGACAGACAAATGACATTAGTAAAATGAAATAATTAATCAATAACAATACCCAAGTAGCGCCCTAGGTTAGAATTACGTAATGTAGACCTCTTACTTAAAATTTACTTATATTTTACGTAAATTTTAAGTAAGAGGTCTACATTACGTAATTCTGACCTAAGGTGCTACTTGGGTAACTTATAGTTAATTAATCCATTTAGTATTTTAATAGTTTTCTTTGGTCGCCAATTTATGCAATTAATCCATTTAATATGGCTAATTGGTTAAGCCAAAGCCATTTAATCCAAAAACACATCCATTTAATATTTTAATAGTTCATGTATTTATTCAGTATAATAGTAATAATTAATTCAATAAAAGAATATTTTTGGGAATGAAAATGAAAATACACAATCGAGCATAGATAGCATCAAGATTGAGCATCTTTCATTAATTAAAAATTGAATGTTAAAATAGCAAGAAATAATTGATACATTGATACCTTGATAAAATGGTTTAATACTGTAGGGAGTTATATAGGTAGAGTACTCACCTACACACGCACAAAGTAAATATCAATGTGTACGGAGTTATTGTTAGTCTCTAAGTTTCATGGTTGGGGAATTCAACGTGTTGCCAAGGTCATCAGGATACAGCGGGGAATCAACCAGCATCAATAACATTTCTAAAATCATAACTTCTTGTAGGTTCCGCTTATCAAATACGAATTCATTACTTGCAATCATAGGATCTCAGTGTACGGCATACTTTTAAAAATTTATGCCTCGATTTTGGATATGATTTGGAAAATTTCATATTTATAGTCCCAAATTTCATTTAAAATTGATGACTGTAAAACCATGGTATACTTGCCTCTTCATTCATAGTTATTTGGTGCGGTTCAACCAACAATACACGGAAAAAACACTATTGTATTCTGAACCATATACCCGTTCAGCCAATGGTACACTCTGTTCAGTATTCCTCAGATATAGTTATAATTAATGTAAACAAAGACTTATTATTGGTAAACAAGATGCTTATCTTATTACCTTAAATATAAACTTCTTTTGGTAACCAAATAATGATTTAATGACAAGGACTCTTTCATTGCAATAATACTCTGTTACTATTTCTACATTATATTATTTTTCATAGTACAAGATAACTTTTTGGAAGGATAATATAACAATTTAAAACAATAAATTATTTCATTGTCCTATTATTACTCACGTTAATTTCAAGTATAGGTATCATTGAATGCATTTATTTTTATCGTAATTTTATTCTGGTATGTTTTTCTACCTAATGTAGATATAATTATTTCAATAAGAAGGATATATTACCTCAAAAATATATCGATATAGAGTCAATTTTGAGATATAATTATTGGTAGATTATTACTTTAATTGATTGCTAGTATATAATTATTCATTTAATATAGTGATAGTATTGACTGAAAATATCAATTAAAATTTATTATATTTTTGGTTATAGTTGGGTATAATCTGAAATGGGTTTGGTATGTGTCGCACATAAAGTTATTATAATAAGAAAAACGTATACGATATAAGTGACATTTTTCTGTATTATTGCTATAATTTTATGAACGGCATATATGAAACAAGCTAAAAACGTACTCTTCGCCAATTTACTGAGCTTTTTATATATAATTGTTACACATTCTATAGGATACTCTTCGCAGTTTTCTTGTAAATAATGTTAGTTTTTGGACATCCTAAATTTTGTTATACCATCTTTATTGTGAAAAAAATTGTATGAAAAAAAAAATATCCAACTTGTGGGATTCGAACACGGGACCTTTGGATTGCAACTCAAAGCTTTAGCCGCTGCGCCACCACCTATTGCTACAGAAATTGATTTTCTGTGATATATATCTTTCGACATTCATACATATTTCACTTCTATGAAATATATATTAGTAAACTTCATAAAAAAAAATATTATGGAAATAATATCTCGCAAGATTTCCATTTTAGTACAAGCGACAAAAATTAAGAGAATTATTTTTTTTTTAAATTAAATAATTAATAACTTTTTTATTTACTGATCGATTTTCTTCAAAAACAATAGGGTTCTTCCTCTAACTAACACTAACTCACTTTCTAAATTTCAATACAATCGGACTTTTGTTTCTTGAGTTATCGTGCTTACAAGAAACGTGACGGACGGACGGACAGACGGACGGACGGACGGACAGACGGACATTTTGAAAGTTGTTCAGAATTCGTTCACTAACACAATGATATGAAATTTTTTTCTCTGCGAGCGATACTTACGATTTTAGAAATGTGCCGATCAAATACAATATACTCTTCGTTTTTGCGAAGAGTATAATAATACGCAAATTATCAACACTTATGTGTTATTTAAAAACGTTACCTTAATGACTTCATCGCATGCGATGATGATGGAAATCACTAAGTTAACGTTTTAAATAACACATGTCTAGATGATTCGCGTATTATTTCATATATGTCGCTCATAAATTATTGCAATAATACCTAAAAATGTCACTTATGTCGTATACGTTTTTCTTATTATAGTAGCTTTGTGTGCAACACATATGGAATCTTAGGTGAATTATCAACTCATGCCAAACCCAATTTAGATTATACCCAACTATAATCAAAAATATAATAAATATTAATCGATATTTTCAGTCGATACTATCACTATATCACTAATAATTATATAAGATTATCAATTATAACATTGTTTTCTACTGAACTTTCAACGTCAAGATTTAATGATGAACTTGACAGTTCTTTGTGTAATTTCGTACATATTTATGCATGCGTCGAAGAAATGGTATACAGGATATTAAGAAATAAAATAATTTTTATATAACAAAAATATATTTTCTTTATAGTAAAACATTCTTGAACAAACAGTTTAACATGTAGTTTTTAAAAAATAAATATCTTGTATTTCTGCTTACATCATTGTTATAAAATATTATAAGAGGACTACTCGTTGATATTCTAGCTTGATCAGATTTAGATCAATAATATATGAAAGGAACGAATGATTTCTTTGAAAGTTATCTGCTGAATACCCAAAATAATATTTTATAACAGTTTAACAAATCAATAATAATATTACTGAATTCAATCAGAACATATCTAAAAAGATTTTCTTTAGTAAAATATTCGTGAACAAACTGTTTAACAAATCAATAAAAAATATTAGTAGTTATGTTAGTCCAAACAAAGAAAAATTATATGGCACAAGCCGCAATTAGGATATTTAAATGCTAAATTCATATGAACAAAAAATAAAAGTCAAAGAGAAAATAGAAATATATATTCCCAAGAGTTTGGTTACACCGTGTAGCCAGAAATGTTCACTTCGAAAAAAAAAAACACTTGTTTTCAGCTGGATATTATTGTTTCCCATTTAAACAATTTAAAACTTGTAGCACTGTAGCACATCGGGATTCACAAGTTTTTGGTAACTGTTCTGTAAAGGAGGAAGTTTGATTATTATAATTTTTTATTATACCAATAGCAGTATATGTTTTCCAATAAAATACTTATTTATTTAAAATAATATACAAAAATTCTAATACGTACAGGTGGTAACAGATATTTTTGTAACAAATCATGTTCAATAAAGACCAAAGTAAGTGCTGAAAACAAAAGTTACTGCAATTTATTGTCAAATGTACCTAAGTTAGTTTTTGTTAGTATTTTTGCATTATTAAATAAATAAGGATTTACCATGTCTACACCAGCTATTATTGTGCACAACCAAATTAGAAACAAAGCGGTACTACTGCGCTGCAAATTTTGCTCGTCGGTGTTAGTTGGATGCCGAAAGGACTTTCTCCCCACCTATAGCCTTTTTTCTTAGCGACGATGGGACTTCAATTTTTAACCTCCCCACAATAAAATTGTGGGAGGTTACTACAATTAGTCCAAAATCGAAAATTGAGATAACATCAAATCTTTACGTTTTGAGGTCCCAGGAACCCAAAAAAGTTGTTTTTGAAAAATGTCTGTGTGTGTGTATGTGTGTGTGTGTGTGTGTGTGTGTGTGTGTGTGTGTGTGTGTGTGTGTGTGTATGTCTGTTAGCACGATAGCGGCGAAGCCACTAAACGGATTTGGATGAAACTTTGCATGAGGGTTTCTTTAGTGCTCCAGAAGATCTGAAAAGGTTTTGGTTGAGATCGGATTACGTTTGTTGCTGTTTTGGCACAACAAGTTGTTTATTTTATGATTACTTACAATTTGTAATCGAACCATTGAAAAGCAGTAAAAATTCCGATTTCAACGATATATAACACTTGCACTCTTTAGCTTTGGTTTCCGTGAAAAAAATTAAAAACCAAATAACACGCTTCTTGTGTAAAATATATTTTATAGTGGAACCACAGAATACAGTAACTGCACAGAGGCGAAGTCTTTGGTGGTTCCTTTTAGTTTTGATGGCTCGTTTTCTGTGACCTTGCGTACCAGTTGCGTCTACACCACGGTGTATTAAATAGGTGGTCCGGCACTTTCCTATTATAATAATGGCTTCGTAAGTGCATGGTTTCTATTTACTTTAATAGATGGCGCGAGCAATACGGTCCTACAATTACCTGAGCATGTGCATCGCATAACTAACATAACCTAAAATTTTAAGGTGTTTTCGTTTATTCTCATATTTAATGTTTGTAACCGAAATTTGAAACGTAGGTATAAATATTGTAGATGGACGGATTACGAGTGAATTAATAATACACCTACGTCACATTACGTCACAAATAAGAAAAAATCTTAGAAACTGGTGCAGATATCGACTTAACTATTGGAAACATCCAATTAAAGTTTGAAACGTAGATGGAAATATTGTAGATGGATGGAATACGAGTGAATTAAAAATACACCTACGTTCTGATGACGTCGTAAAAGCATAAAATTCTTATAACAGGCGAACTGATGATGATATCAAAAAAATATTTCTACAAGACGAGTCACGAAATTTTTTTTTTTTAATTTCCAAGAAATATCAAATTTTCGGAGAAATGTCACTTTTCAGAAAAATGTCAGATTTTTAAAAAATGTCAAATTTTCAGGAAAACGTCAAATTTTCGGAGAAATGTCACTTTTCAGAAAAATGTCAAATTTTCGAAAAAATGTTGAATTTTCAGGGAAATGTCACTTTTCAGAAAAATGTCAAATTTTCAAAAAACGTCAAATTTTCGAAGAAATGTCACATTTCGGAAAAATGCCAAATGTTTGAAAATTGTCAAATTTTCGGAGTAGTCATTTCAGAAAAATGTCAAATTTTCGGAGAAATGTCACTTTTCAGAAAAATGTCAAATTTTCGAAAAAATGTTAAATTTTCAGGGAAATGTCACTTTTCAGAATTATGTCAAATTTTCAAAAAAATGTCACCTTTCAGAAAAATACCAAATGTTTGAAAATTGTCAAATTTTCGGAGTAATGTCATTTCAGGAAAATGTCAAATTTTCGAAAAAATGTCAAATTTTCAGAGAAATGTCACTTTTCAGAAAAATGTCAAAAATTCAGGAAAATGTCAAATTTTCGAAAAAACGTCAAATTTTCGAAGAAATGTCACCTTTCAGAAAAACGTCAAATGTTTGAAAATTGTCAAATTTTCGGAGTAATGTCACTTCAGAAAAATGTCAAATTTTCAGAAAAATGTCAAATTTTATTAAATGGACTCAAAGGAAAATTCCCAAAAAATACTACGGGTCCATTTGTGGTATAAGTTCTCTGCTAGTGTGTTAAAGCGTGCAGACTGTATGCTGAGTATTTTTGACGTGTCAGGTGTATCGAGAGATTACAAGTTTTTTCGACGTTTATAAAGCCCACGGATGGTGTGAGAGTCCATCCTGAGCCGCTTACAAGCTCTACAAGTGTAAGCAATCCCACCGGAACGCTTTCGGTGAGTTTTTTCCAATAAAACTTTAAAAGTGACAGTGACATATTTTAAAAACTATTTCCGCTGCTTCCGGCATACCGCCGGAAATTCTTCCGGCAACATAACCTAAAAATAGTACTACATAACCTAAAAACAATTTAAGACATTGGTACCAACCTAAACATTTTTCAGAAACCAAATTCCCCAGAGAAACATTGGAACCAAAAATTTGACAGCTATCACTTCCCCGACCGATTTAGTGAAAAATTGGTCGAGGCCAAAAGATAAAACAAAATATACCAACTCAAACTTAAACGATCCACCATGAACACTACCCTGGCTACATCTGGCAGGGAAGCTGTCCACCAAGAGTTATATGGTTTTTTCCAAAGATGGCCATCCCTGCCATCCATCTCATTACCAACGAACAGGTTTTTTCGTTTAGTTGTTTCCCGTATCAATAATCAAAATTATTAAGTGCTCTTGCCTACGAACGTTTTTATAGAATTGTGTTTATTTTCATATTAATTTTAGGTCCATGTGGACACATTATAATTTTAACCTAGTCTTTAAGCCTGCCTACAGAAGACAGGAGCTACTTTTCTATTTTTCTCGAAGCCAAACCGGACCTACCCCGTTCAGCTTCACACTCGCCACGGCGGTGTTCACCGTGGTTGTCTGGCTGGCCCCGGGCTAGGATCCGATGAAGCATATATTTGTATTAAAAACATTGAATAAAATATTAATGTTGTGCAGACTATAAATTTAACACTCAAGTTCTTAGGTCCAAATCCCACCGAACGCAAGACTTTTTTTCCCATTGTAATACGAAAAAAATATTTCAACTTAATAAATATAATTAAATGAGATCGTTCATATTGTTTAGTGCTCTTTTCGGCTTCAAAGAATCATCGGGTGGGGAGGTTCCAGCCGCTTCCAGTAGCTACCGATTTTTTTCATTTATAAAAGGTTCGCTTCAACGATAAGAATTAATGAAGCTAATACTAGATATAGTTCTTATAAAGGGAGCAACATTTAATTTATTAATATCATGGATAGCTAAGAAAATATAAAACATTGTACCAATTATTTATTATAATTTAAGCAAATGATAAGTATTTTAGATCGATGGCGTTCTTTATTAATTAAAGAGAAACAGACTATTGCTGAACACCCATTATTTTTATTGGACAAATTTGAGAGGTCTGCTTCAATAAAGCTAACTATTTCTGAAATAACTATATACTTCAGATCGTTATTAACAGTGGTTTTAGGATTCATGTGATTATTTTTTTTTTTAAAGCAAATTTAAATATGATCGATTTTCAATTAAAGATTTGTGCTTAAAAGAAAGTTTGATATTTCATTGTTTAGATAACACTGTTTTAGATCAATGCTAAGTAATATTAATTTAAACGAAAGGTCATCAAACATAGGACTGTCATCGGAAATACAATAACAGTTTTTTCCGTGTAGAGGCCCAGTTTCAGACTTATCCAGATTCTGCGCTTGGGACGAATTCAGAGTTTAGTTCAAAATGACGAATTTCTTGCCATTCGGGGTCACCATATTATAGGAAATTTATAATACATCGTTCATAATCAAAATGTAGAATTCAAATTGGAAGATTTATTTAAAATGTGCATAAAAATAATTCAAAAAATTATTTTTTGTTATTATTATATCCATACAAATTGTTTTATATCTATGACAACAGTATGTAAGTGAATACGCTACAGCCAATAAAATCACCTGACTTTTGTTCTATAAGCCATATCTGGAATGTGATAATTCGATAACTGGTTAGTGTTGCTGAAAATTCTTGAGATTGCATCTAATTTTCTTATCTCAACTTAGACTCTGAAGTTTCTTTCAAGTATTTAGATAATTGAAGATAATTGGGTCTAGCATCATACATATTTAAAACTCTAAAATGTAAAGCAGTTATTTGTTGACTTAACGTATATTCAGGGTTATAGAAAATACGATATGATAATACTAGTATGGGGTTTGGAGCAGAGAAATGTCTCTCGGGAATTCTAAGAATGAGACATCAAAGGTTGCGAAAGCCAAGAAAAATTTAATTTCCTTGTAATTCTAAGTATTGAACGAACCTGCACGCTTTCTGTATTGAAGGGTGCATACCTATATATAATCTCCCTTTCGGTATTTTGAATCGTTACATTTTAAAAATATTTTCAGTAATTCTATACTGCAGCAAATATTTCAAATATGTTACAAACAAATTACAAGTCCAAATTAACGTGCTTTACTTAGAGAAATGATTTTAATGTTCACGGGCCTATGAGAGATTTTTGCAAGGTAAAAATTTACGTAATACTGATCATAAAAAGACCTCTGAGTCATTAATTAAATAAGTAATTAGACAGGTTGTAAATTATCCTGTTAAAACTCAAATGAAGTAGGAGGTATACGTTAGAAAATATTGGGCACAGCCTTTCTTTGTTGGTCAGGGTTCATGTATACTGTTTGCAGATAACACCACCATAATTACCAAAGGTGATATTGATTTAGAGATAGTCTAACTTCTGCAAAAGACATGTCTTTTCCAACGAGCTAAAACTAAATGTACCGCAAACTCAAAAAATGCTCTTCAGCTCTGATAAATAGGTGCTAAAAACTGAATCGAAATTGTTTGAGATCATACTTGACAATAGCTTAAATTAGTCACCTCAAATGGACTGTTCGAAAATTTCATCTTAAATTATCTGCATGCGTCAGTTAATATAAGGGTAGCGGTGCCGTGCTTAAGAAAATGATTTCGTAATTCGACAATTTCTTCTACATTCCTGAACGGATTGAAAAAAATCTTTGATAGGCTTTTAGAGAAAACTTGATAGAATGACACCATACTATTAAAATCAACAAAAAAATTGCTTTTGATTGAAAACTGCTTAAGGTAATAAGGGTGGCATAGTTTAAAGATGTTTTGCTATTTGTAAAAGAAGTAGTAATATGAGGAGGATTAAAATTACTGTTAGTTCTGTGATTTCTGTTCTCCTGGTACAGGATTCCTCAAAGGGAATTTGCATTGGAAGGATGTTTTTATGGTTGGATATTGTCTGTGTAGGGAGTTGGTTATTGTCGTCTTGTGTGGTAAATGTCAAGTAGTTTGTGTGTATGTGGTACATTGTCATATCTATGTATGTGGGCTATGTCTCGTGTCAGTACATATGTGTCTGTTTTAAAAGCAAGGAATTTCTGGACAGTCTCCCTGATAAGATCTCGAGTCCTGAGAATACCATGGAGCTCCTCTATATTGATGTACCTGTGGGAGTTTACTAACAGGCGGAGCATTTTCGGATTCAGCGGGTCAAAATACATAAGAATACACTGGTCTGGTCTGCCGGACAGACCATTTTTTTTGTGGGACTATGTAATTAATGACAAGATTTTAGAATTGAGTCCATTATAGTTATTAAAGAAATCTAGTTGGTCATTGGTAGTGGAAGGATTATTTCTAAAGGTAAAAACATGTCGAATATGCTACGCAGCTAGAAGTTCAGACTGCAGTTTCAGTGAATGCATCGAAGACATCAATTTGAAAAACAAATCTGTACATTCAAATGAGAGGCAGGGTGAACTGCTAGCATTCACGGTATGTGCGGTGGCATTTAAATGTACAGGTTTGTTTTAAAAATTGATGATTTCGACACATTAACTGAAACTGCGGCCTGAACTTCTGACTGCGGCTTCGGCATGTTTTTAGCCTAAGGGATTTTTTAATTTCTAATTGCTCGAGAAGATCTAAATGTTTCTCTTTTGTTCCTGCATGGATTAGCTTTACATTTTTAGAGTCTATAAAAATGGTATTGTTAGTACACTGAGTATTGTTTTTATTATGGTTTGAAATTGAATTTTTGTGTTTTTTCAGCCTCTTACCAATGCTCATACCACTCTGACCAATACAGACTGTCCCACAGTCACTACATCGATTTCATAAACACCAGATTTACTTAGTTTATTCATTTTTTCTTTACTGTTAACTAGTAGTCTCCCTAAATTTGTTTTATTTAGAACAAACCGTTTTATTTAAAATAAATTGTTTTATTTAAAACAAAGATGGAAACTAGTAGTTAACAATAAAATAAGAATGAATAAATTAAATAAATCTGGTGTTTATGAAACCAAATATAGTGACTGCGGGGCAGTTTATACTGGTCAGAGTGGTAGGAGCATTGGTAAGGGGGTAAAAGAACACAAAAAATCAACTTTTAAACAATAATTTAACCTGTAATTTTATGAATTAGTACCTTTATAAATAGTAGAATTTTGTTCTCCAGCTTTAGTAATATTCATATTTACTTTTGAGAAAGGCCGGGAATAAGCCGAAACATATGTAGAGTATCAATATATTTATTTTGAAACATAAAAATGCGGATTTTTCTTGTAATTAGAATTATTTACAAGATGTTTCACAAGGAACCGACCACAAATTTAGTTCAATGCTGTCACTATACGCACGCTGAATAATATATCAGTTTCTTTTTATCACTTTTTCATCTTGCAGCGAATTTTCATCTGAACTTTGAAGGTGATTTTTCAGCACACCCCTGGTAACCAGATCTGCAGTTCCCACCCAACCATCGAAGCTCCTTATCTCGGGACCCTTGCCCGAGAGAACAGAAGAAATTCTGCGACTAAGTAGGAAACAGATCAGAATCGTGTCAGGTCTTTTGACTGGACACGGCTCTTTAAGAAAACAGCTGCACACATGGGGATGGTGTGCAACCTCGACTTCTGGTTGTGCGGGAACGAGGAGGAAACCTCCATCCACGTCCTAACTTCCTGCCCTCGTCTTATGTACTTGAGATACAAACACTTTGGCACTGGTTTTCCGGTGCTAAAGGAAATGAGGAATGCCCCCATAGGAAGGGTTTTGGCCTGAGGGTTAAAATCCGGCCTGAATGGGGAATTCACTAAATCAGTATCGGTAGCATAATGGGCCACAAGGTCTGAGTGCGGCGACCATTAATCGCCCAGCCAAAAGAATAAGAATCGTGCGCACAAGAAAAATTACGGCAGACATAATTTTTTTTTGCTTAAACTTAAAATATCGACGACTCAAACATTTTTAGCCCATTTGAGCAAAAAAATTCAAAATTTTTTTGCCGTTACTGTACTCATTGCATTGATTCTCTAAGTTTTTCCTTTATAATGCAAATTGGGCGCTATTTTTACTGCACTATTATTGTATATTCAGGTTGTTCCTATCTGTATTTGTTCGTATACTGGAAACAGACTAATCCGAAAAAAATGTACCTCTGGTTTGTTTTTCATATTTACTGAAGGGTAATACAACACAGAAGTCATAAACAAAAGAAATATAATACGTTCTTCGCCAGAGGCAGGCCGTTTATGGCAACATTCTAGTTTAAACTACAAATATTAATGGAAATATTATTCCATTGTGGACATTAAGTAAGTACCAAGCTTTATTTGGTAGTTCATCCTTGCGGCGACAGTGTTGAATTTATATAATTGAATTAGACTATATTTATCCAACCGTGTTAATTTATACAAACAAAATTTTGTGATGCGTATTGCTCTCTGAAATAAACATTTGCAACGTTTGAAAATCTAATGTACGCTGTTGGCTTGTATGAATTAAAAATTAAACATACCAAAAACAATCAAATAGAAAAATTTTGTTTATAAGGAAGAAGAGAATAAAAAACAAAAAAAAATGTTAATTTCTATGTAAGGTATATAAGAACTTTTGTCCGAGAAATTAGAGGCTGATTCTGTATGCACAAATATGGAAAAATTATTAAATCTACGGAAATATTCCCCTCCAGAGTTATCTTGAAAATGGTACCCGGTATTATAGAAAATCAAATTTAAAATGTAAATCGACTAGTTAATCATTAAAGAACAGCAAATATTAACAAATAAATAAATAAATAAATAATATTGTACACATTTTACTTGTAAATTTATTGAATAATTTTTTTTCAAGAAATCGGAGTACTCACATGCTGAAATTAGCTACCACTCATTTCAGTCCCTCTACCGCTCCCATTACCACTCCCACCCAATTATTAAAGGGGGTAAAAAAGTTGACATTTAGTGTGTGTACAAGAACCGAAGGCCTCAATTTTTTTTAGTATCGTGAATGTCTACTTCCATTTCCACCTTCACGCCTTTAATAAAATTCAAGGCGGTAAAAAAATTATGATTTAGTGTGTGTACAAGAACCAAAGGTCTCAACTTTTTTCGGTATCATCCATCCCCTCTACAACCCACATTACCACTCCCACCCCATTATTAAAGGGGGTAAAAAAAATGTGGTTTAGTGTATGTCCAAGAACCAAAGGCTTCAATTTTGTTTGCACCAACTACCCTCTTTACCACCCCCACACCATTATTAAAGTGGGTAAAAAAATAAAATAGTAATTTAGTGTGGGTGTGCAAGAACCAGAAGACTCAAAAGTTTTATTTGCATCAGCCTCCCCCTCTCCCACTATCGTGTAGCATATCGTTCTATGGGTTTTTGAGGTAAACGATTTCAAATATTATATAATTGAAGTTCTATGAACATTTTTTTTCACGTAGTGGAGTATAAATATAGTATCAACATTTTTTTCGTTATAAGAGGCTTGGCTAGAAAATCTGGAGGTGGAAGTAGTGATGCAGCGGTTTTTGCTTACTCTTTCAGGATTTAGGGTAACAATTTTTAAGAGTTAAAAAGAAATTAGTTTTATAATGAAAGACTGAAATATTTCAGGAAAAAGAAAGGTTGTAAGTTTTTTTCATAGATACCATGGTTCTCGGTACCACGGAGTCCATTACGGTGTGCTAGGGCGAATTAGTATATACAACTGTCGGCTCGCTAAATTACGGGCGCTCTCAGAAACCAAAATGTAATAATTCTTTTAATAATCATCTAATCACAAAACATTTTAAAGTGAAAGGTTTCAGTTTTTCAATTTATTTATTGCTTAACAATTATCGTTGATTTATATTATTGAAAATTGTATGTGGAAAACTCATTTGGATTCGTAGGCTTTTTAAATTTACACGTACAGTGTGATGGGCCTAACTATACTTGTATTTTTATTTTTTTACATTTTAAGAGAGAAAAAACAT
Organism: Rutpela maculata; assembly: GCA_936432065.2. Taxonomy (NCBI): domain Eukaryota; kingdom Metazoa; phylum Arthropoda; class Insecta; order Coleoptera; family Cerambycidae; genus Rutpela; species Rutpela maculata. The sequence goes on from OW386289.2 coordinate 47,301,290, forward strand.
TCTTCATAAAAAGTTTTTCTTGTTCTGAAAAGCCCTTGGTCAGAATTTCGAAATAACATACAGGGTGGTTAAAAAAATAAGGAACCGTGAAACTATTCCAAAAGTAAAATATAGGATTTCTTGAGAGGAAATTAAAAATGATACAGGAAAAAGGTGTTTCTTACATCAATGAATGTTCAGATATAAAATTTGAACATTGTATCTCAAGGTTGCTAATTATCAAAACTATTGTGATTAATGTAATTAGATACGTACAAATTCAACTAAAGTGCATAATTTATTAAGTAACTTGATAATAAAACAAATAAAAAATTACTCTGTGTTATCTTCCTACTGCTACGCATTATTCAATCTGTTTTCTAAACTTTCCATACACTAAGGCCTGGTACTTTTATCTCCAGTTAAGTCTATTCTATGGATAGATCCCAAGGAAATAATTATTGACACAATTGTATCCAAGAAAATTATCTGGAGAATAGACTTAACTATGACTTAACTGGAGATGAAAGTACCGGCCCTTTTAATGTATGTTATTCTCATTTATATCGGCTATTGTTTCTGGTACTTTCTCTTTCTCTCTTTCTATACTCTCGTGTCAAAAATCACTCCCAATTAGCTGTAAGCACACAGACACGTATACACATTGTGCACAAAACAGGAGAAATTCGTTGAAAATTCAACATTGTGAAAACATTTGTACATCTCACATTTAAGGCAGAAAAGGGAAAATGAGTTCCTAAAATGAAAACATATCTTCTTCTTATTCACAACCAGACGTTTTGTGATTCATGAAAATTATTCTAGTTGGCCTGCACTTGCTGTATAGCACGCCTGGTGGCATCACGCCTCGCATCACGCCATCTATCGCGGTTACCTGTTTGCACAGCCTTATTGAAGCTCTTTCCCGTCAGCACCATGGTGACATTGGAGGGCGTCCCCCTCGCCTCTTGCCATCTGGTTTTCCCTGAACCATCGACCGTTCTATATGGACTCAATTAGTTGTGACGTTACGAATTATGCAACCTCTATATACTACTGTCATGACACACGGGTTGCCTGCCAAGAACACTGAAACTTTGACCCTTAATGCATATGTTTATAAGGCGACATTTTCGAAGATAGAAACAGAGCCTAGAATTTTATTTTATTTCTCTTGTCTAATAAATATTTAAGGACTTCTAATACATATTTCACATTTAAGAAATACGTTACAATGTATATATCCATATTTGATTTATAAAAACTTTATTTTAGTTTCATAATACAGTTTTTGTAATTCTTTATACTTTTGTATATTTTCTTATACCTTTTGCATGATAAATGGTAACTGAAAGTTCTTAAACATTTCTTCCAAGGGAGAAATAAAATAAAATCCTACGCTGTTTCTATCCTCGAAAATGTCGCCTTATAAACATATGCGTTAAGGGTCAAGTTCTGTGTGCTTGGCAGGCAACCCGTGTGTCATGACAGTAGTATGTAGAGGTTGCATAATTATGTGACGTCACACTAATGCGGTCCATTGTCCTCCCCCCGGTTCATGTGGCCAACAAATGAGAGAATTCGAGAGAATACGGTGCTGGAGAGTCGGTTTTGGGACATATTTCTTGGAAAATCGAGGTATTAGTGTGATGGGTTGTCCAGGGAATTCGTAACATACATCTCCAGACCCACATTACGAAAGTCTGCTTCCCTAATGGTCAGAGGCTCAAGGAAGATGGAGAAAACTAGGGCGTTAGTAAGTATGATCTTTATGCATCTCGTGATATTTCTGCATTCTTCGCCGAATCTCATGTTCGCAGTCACCAGTATTGTCCACAAGGACGCCAAGGTATACCATCTTGTCTACTACCTCTCAGTCACCTATCCTTAATATGTCTTGGTTATCATTTGTTCGGTCTACAATCATAATTTTCATTCTGTTGTAGTTTACACTGAGGCCATAATCAGAGCTTGTTGTCTGAAGCCTGTCTCAACACGTGTATGAGCTCATACTCGCTGGCTGCAACTAATGTGGTATCATCTGCAAATCTCAAGTTAGATATCTTGGTTCCGCCTATAGCTACTTAAGCGTAACAGTCCTTAGCACCCATCGCATTACGTGTTCACTATAGATGTTAAAGAGGATCGGTGACAGAACACAGCCTTGTCTGACGCCTTTGCCGACTTTACATTTATCAGAGTTAGTGTTGTCTACTTTCACCAAAGCAAAGTTTTCTTCATAGTCGACGGATAATAAATATCAGATGTTTGGGTCCCCATCTCCAATAATACAGTCCAAAATTTGTTCCATTCCACATTGTCAAAAGCCCTACGGTAGTCTACGAAACAAAGGTACATAGGCACGTAATAATATCTTGCTTTCTCGATAAAAAATTTAGTAAAATGAAGTGTATATGACCTATAAATACAAAAATTGTTTTGTGTAGTTTTTGTAAAAATTGTATGAAGTGATAACCATTTAATTTTCCATTAAGCACAAAAATATGTGTGCATTTTAGTTGGAGATTTTTATTTTCGGGTACACGAATAAATATTTTATTTAGCGTTTTAAAAGACATATACATATAGACATAAACTTTAGACATATACTATAGACATATACTACACACTGGCACTATACAGCATTTCTAATATGTTTTTTTCTGCGTACCTTCCATTATTAAGGCTCTGCCACTACAATTTTTAACTTCAATGTCAACGTGATTGCAATGGCCACAGTTTGCTGTTCCCCATTCGACACACGACGTGACGTCACTGTCATTTCCGCGCCTACGGCCTCATTTGGAATAAATAGCTAGCGATTACAACTTTAGTTATTTATTACAAATTAAATATTGCGACTTAAGAGCTGATGTTTTTAGGCCAAGCCTATGTTTCCATATAAGTAACACTCTAGTGAAATAAAAAAATGCAAGTTCCCTATTGTGTTTAAAGATTAAGTATGGGAAATTTTGTATATATTTAAGTTAGTGCTTCAGAAACAGTTGAATATAAACTATATAACTAATGTGGAACAGCTAAATGCAATAAATTCAATATCTTTGGATTCTGAAATGACATCCTGCAACGTACAAATTTCATTCCTAAATTCAACCTCCTTCGAGTGGCAGTTGCAACCCCTAAATTTTTAAATGGGGAGTAGGGGCTTGCGATAACCTCATTTGAAAGGTCTTTTCATTATTCCCTATTCAAAAATGCTATTAATATTTACTGCAAGAATTAACGGATTGCTTGACGAAATTCGTTACAACAAACGAAAAACATAAAAACAAACAGCGTTTTGTTCTTGCAGGCTTCAGCGTTCTTTTTCAACATTATCAACTAAAAAGAAGACATAAAAACATCAAAATTCTCCATAGCTGGCATTGCCAGTTTTATTGAAAACGCCGCACAGTGCTGGAAAATGGAAACAATTCGACCCTCGGGACAATTTTAATCGTACAGCCATAATTTTTTTTTATTCTCTTTGAAATTTGTGGCATTTTATTCTAGAAGTGCGAAAAGTTAGATATTTAATTAGATGTTTTCATAAATGGGCAACTTAGCCGACTATTGCAGCGTAGAGCCTTCCTAAAATACCATTTCTAGAAAAATATACACCTTGGAAATTGGTGGTTTTCCGAGTTTCGGGGGTTCCGTCCGCCATATTAAAGGAGTTCAAGACCTCAATTTTTGAAATCAACGACCCAATAATCCTACAAAATAATAAATCTGGAGATAAACTTATTAGTCGACGTAAATTAGATATAATAATGGCATCTAGAAGAATAAATTTATAAAGATTTAAAAATTTGAGTACAGAGTCTTAATAGCCATCCAAATATAGATCAAAAGAGTTCCCACCTCTCAGAAGGGTGCTTCATCCCCTTTTGCTTCAAAAACCACCCTCCAATGATGCATGCTGCCAGTTTTTTAAATTTTTCTCGAAAACCATTAGCCTGGCGAGAAAAATGTATAGAACTTAATTTATTCTATTTATTCTTCTGCATCTTTTATGTCCTATACATTTTTTTCCTACGTCGAGCCCTAATCGCAGAAATAGCGTTTGAAATTAATTAAGGATGGTAAGAAGACAATTTCCCTAAAATTACGATGATAGAAGCAAGCATATTTTTACAAAATTTTAATCGTGACGCTCGGCTCGATTCTCTGCTGTTCGTTGCCTTGGAACGATCCATTGTACGTTATCAAGGAGGGAGTCGGTAGAACATTGCCGTATACCTACGCGTGCGACACTTCATTGCACATCGAGTATTTTTAATCTAGTCTGCTTTAGATACCGGTGCAAGTAATAGTGCGTTAATTTTATTGGGTAGATCAAGGATGGAAATGGATGGCGATTGCTTTATTTGCGAAAAGACGCTTCAAAGTGGTGAAACTGTGAGTGTAGAAAAAAGTTTGGCAAACTTAATAGCGGTTAGCAAAACGCGAAAGGACGGTAAATACGAACTATTAGAAAACATTACTACATCGGCATTTTTTGGCAAAGGAAAAGCACAAACTGTAAAGTTGATAAATACTAGAAGGGACTTGGACGAAGCTTTGAATATATTTAACAATCCATCATCGATGAAGCCTGACATTGTTCGAGCTGGAGAAAAAATTACACTTGCTTTACACAAGGCACCTCGTACTGTTACATCATTAAACCAATATAGATTCATTTCATTTAACAAATTTGTCGGTCAATCTAATCAGGCGGTGCTGTTATCAAAACTACCACCCACATCTGCTGCTTTAGGACAACATTCGTATCGCGTTTTCCAACAAATTCACTCCTGGCGTGGAAATATTTTGAAGCCTAATGATTAGTGCCTAATCCTACAACTGAGATACCAGCTCCTACTTTCATTCTTAAATTGATATCTTGTAATTGTAAAAAGGGTTGCGGAAAACGGTGCGGTTGTGCTAAGGTTGGATTAAAATGTTCAACAATGTGCTCCAGTTGTCATGGACAAGGATGTCTTAATTCATTGGTAGAGGAAGAATTACCTGAAGATAATCCAATTATTGAATAAGCAGTTGTTAGTTTTTAGTAGTATTATATTGTAGTAATAAAAACATTTTTGAAGTCTTTTTTTGTTTTTATTGCTAGGTTTGTAAACAAAAATCTGCTTTTTATGTAACATTTTTCTGTGGTCAAGGTATTTTAAGTTGTTTATTACTTGTTTTTGCGTAACTTTAGTATTTGATCTAAATTTGTGAGATTAGGATGCCATATAGGGAAAAATTGTATAGGACATAAATTATGTAGAATTTTATAGCGAATTATTTAATTCCTATTCACTTTTGACGTCAGGGTAACCGTTTTCGAGATAAATGTAAAAAACTAGCAGGAGGTAACATTGAAGGGTGGTTTCTTAAGCTAAAGGGGATGAAGCACCCTCCTGAGAGGTGGGAACTCTTTTGATCTATATTCACTTGCCTTTAGAGAGTTCGTATCCAAATTTTTAAAACTTTATAAATTATTTCTCTTGAAAAACCTAATTTACTTCGACTATATTATACAATGAGGGAGATATCAACAAAAATGATGGAGTTGTTATGTTTATAAAAAATTCAATCAATTACTCCGTAAAAATTGTGCCTATCCATCTTAGCAAGGCAATTCAAATAAAATTCTTTTATATGGAAAAATCCTTCATTATAACTGCTGTGTACAGACCTCCCTCCACAAGCGAGAAAGAATTCTTAGTCAGGCTCAGAGAATATTTAAGCGAAACTGCAAGAGAAGACTCTGATTACAATATTATAACCGGAGACATTAATATTAATATAAAAACTAATAACGATATATTCGAAGAATATCTTACTATAATGAGTGAATTTAACTTTGAATCGATGATAAATGCTTTTACAAGAGTAGAAGGTGAAAGCAAATCCTGCATTGACCACATCTTCTTAAAAACGAAATTTAACATCAATGATAATACTGATTCTTTTATTCTTAAAAATAAAATAACAGATCATTTTCCAACTCTCGTGAAGATTGTTCTAAACTATAATAAAACAATTTCTCAGCACGTAGAAAAAAAATATATTTCTGTAATAGATTACAATAAATTAAAATCTGAAATTAAACATGTAAACTGGGGCAAATTTTACAACGCTGAAAGTGTAGATGAGGCCACCAATATATTAATAAAAAATATTACCGATATAACAAATAAAAGTGCAAATAAAATAAGATTAACTTATAAACAACGGAAGAGATCACCGTGGGTAAGTTCCGGTTTATTGAAATCCATGGAAAAAAGAGATAAACTATACAAACAATTACAAGACGGTCCTAATAACATAAATTTAAAAAATGAATTTTTGGTCTACAGAAATAAATTAAATGATTTAATAAAAGAAACAAAAATGAATTATTATAAAACAAAAATATCAAATAACAGTAAAAGTAGTAAAAATATATGGAATGTAGTAAATCAAATAACTAACAAAAACACAACTAATCATTTAATTAAGGAAATAAAAACAAGATCCGGAGAACTTACTTCCGATAGTTCAAGAATAGCCAGTGAATTTGTAAATTTTTTTACAGATATAGGTAAGGATTTAGCAAATAAAATTAAAAAACCGTCTCTTACACCATTAAGATCTTCAACGCAATTTTCCTTTTATCTTGCGCCTACAAACAGAATAGAAGTTAAAAATGTTATATACGAGCTTAAAAATAACAAGTCACCCGGAGTAGACATGATAAAAGCCGAAACGCTTAAAGAAATTGCCGACGATATCGCTCCTCATATTACTTATTTAATCAATAAAGTATTTTACACTGGTATTTGCCCTTCGGCTTTAAAAATTGCTGTTGTTAATCCCATTTTTAAAAGCGGCGATAAAACGGATGTTTCTAATTATAGACCTATTTCAATTCTATCAAACATTGCAAAAATACTAGAAAAACTTATCAAAAATCGAATAAATAGTTACACAGAAAAATTCAAATTAATATCAGAGCGTCAGTTTGGCTTTCAGCAGAACAAATCTACACAAAACGCAATTGAATATTTAATTGCCGAGATTTATAGGTATCTGGATAAAGGAACTCCTTGTATGTGCGTATTTCTTGACCTTACCAAGGCTTTCGATACTGTGAGTCATGCACAGCTATTGGAAGCCTTGGGTGATTTTGGTTTTCGCGGTCCTAGTATAAATCTGTTTAAAAGCTTCCTGACAGACAGAAAACAATTTGTGAAAATAGGTAATGCGAATAGTGAACAACGTACTGTCGAATTTGGCGTCCCACAAGGTACCGTGTTAGGTCCACTGTTATTCACAATATATCTAAATAATTTATTAACAACAAAATTCTTCGGAAAGGTTATAAGTTTTGCTGATGATACGGCCATTCTATACAGTAATCAAACGCGGGAAGATTTAAAAGTGCAGGCAGAATTAGACTTACAAAAAGTAAAAGATTGGTTTGATTATAAATTATTGACAATAAATTTCAATAAAACTAAATTTCTACCTTTTGCTTGTTACAAAAATACGCTGCCCAAATTTTCATCACTTACAATTGATCACACAACTAAAATTGAAAGTGCAAACAGAGTCAAATACTTGGGTATTATTATAGATCGACACCCAAGATGGGATCACCATATCAATAATGTGTGTAACACTCTAAGAAGCTTAATATATAGAATGAAGTGCCTTAAAAATATACTAGATTGTTCTACTTTAAAAATCATATACTACGCATTGATCGACTCTCGGCTAAAATACGGTATTATTGCGTGGGGAAGTGCTGTGAAAGAGCACCTAAACAAATTAGAAATAATGCAGAAAATATTTTTAAAAATAATACTTAGTAAACCAAATACTTACCCTTCCGATGATCTCTTCAAAGATGCTAAAATTCTAGACATCAGACAGTTATATTTTTATACTGTCGCTTTGTACCAGTTTAAAAATAAGGATACTTTAATTCAACTAAATCATTCCCATGCAACCAGACACAAATCAAAATATATAACACCCTTTTGTGACAAGTCCATAGGCCAGAGAAGTTTTACATTTCTCGCACCCAAATTATATAATGAATTCCCGGAACAAATTAGAAATCTGACTAATTATCATATATTTAAAACACGTTCCAAATATTTCATCTATAATGCAAATAGAACAAAAATTTATGATTTAATAACAATGAAAAATAACTAAAATCACAAAATTCTGAAGATGTACCTCATAAAATATGATGTTACATATGTTGGTAAAAATATATATTTTACGTTTATACGTACACCTAGTGTATTTTATTATATATATATTGCGTATATTTGACGTAAACTTATATTAATATTTTCTGGTTTTAAGATAATTCTTAGTTTAGATCTAGCTTAGTAAAATAAATATATATATATATATATTTGACGTATATTTATATTAAATTTTCTAGTTTTAAGATAATAATTCTTGTACAATCTAGCTTAGTAATATAATTATTTTTGTTAAAGTCCATTTCCAGTAGGTTTATATAGTTATGTTTCACATCATTATTACATTTATCGTTAAATAAATATTCTAAACCACAGACAGCCCTAGGCTTTGTGGTCTTCGTCTATTTGTAAATAAAGAGTAATAATTATACATGTGCCAATTGTATATTGTAAAACTTCTGAGCAAATAAACATTATTATTATTATTATTATTATTATATAGTTATTCAAGATTTTTATTCAGATAATTGCAAAAAACCCTTAAAAGGGGTAATTTTCCTAATTTCCAAATTCCATTCGTATTTCGGTACACCAATTTTTGGCATCAGCAACCCATAAATTCTAATTTAATAATTTGCAAGTTGTATAATTTTCTAGAAATCGTAACCCCGTATTTTAGGTAGGCTCTATGCTGCAATAGTCGGCTAAGTTGCCCATTTATGAAAACACCTAATGAAATATCTAACTTTTCGCACTTCTACAATAAAATACATCAAATTTTACAGATGGTTGGTTACGGTGATAGAATGCGATCACAGGACGAAGTTGCTCGCCTATTTCAAGAAAAATTTCCTAATTTTCCACCTATATCCCAAGGTACAATTAGCAAAATTGAAAAGCAGTTTCGCGGAAATGGACATGTAAGGCAGATAAAAAAGAAGCTTCCAATGAAGCTTGAGTTTGAAGAAAACCCACATAGTTCAAGTCTACTAGCAGCTTCAGCATTTAATGTTTTCCACTCCTCAATTATTCGCATATTAAAAGAAAATAGTAGTGAATTACGTTAAGCATATGATTTAATCTTTATCGTCAATTTTTGCAATAAATATTAAAACCATAGCATTTTTGAATAGAGAATGAAAACCTTTCAAACGAGGTATCACAAGCCAGTACTTCCCATTTAAAAATTCTGGGATAGCAATTGCCACTCGAAGGAGGTTTTTTTTTGGCATAAAGGCCGAAGCCATATAGCCAGCCACAGAAGAGACATTACAAGCCTACATCTAACCTAAACAATAAATTACATGACATACTGTCAGAAACAAAACAAAGGATGTACATAGGTCACAAACGTTTTTCAGGTCATTTTTCTAACATACAAAATAAAACCACGGTTAGGAGGGTTTTTATAATACAAAGGGGTAGAACAAAGGGAACAAAGCTAACCTATAACTTAATTTTTATCTCTTCCAAGAAATCCATAAGATAGTCAAAAGTATTCTTATTATTTAAGGACAATAGATATAGTATATTGAAAGGTGGAAAGGATGTTGCCATATTTTATTAGATTGTTATATAATGTATCGATTGCTTCTACGTGTCTTGTACATTCAAAAAATATATGATCCAGGTCACCTGTGGCATTGCAATATTCGCAAATATCAGAGCTGTAGATCTTTATTTCAAACAAGTGTGCAGGATAACATGCATGTCGGGGCGAGCGTAGAGGCGACTTCAATGTGAATATCAGTCGATATTCCGTTGAAGCAACGTCGAGCGCGGTTAGTACTTGGATGGGCTCCCATCTTGGGAAATACAGCGTTCTCGTCCCACCTTCTAGAGGCTTGTATATCAGTGTATACTCGGAAGTTACGTAATTTCAGACGAGGATTACGTAGTGGATATACCATCCATCGGAGGGGATGTAAAGCAGGCGGTCCCTGTCTATTAAATGTTAGGCAAGTAAAAGACCTCTACTCTTCTTAAAGGAAGAGGTTCGGCAAAATTTCCAGGTTGGGGGTAGCTCATCTCCTGGCGTCGGTGATAGGCCCTGGTAGCGGAAATAGGCCGACGTTAAACAGTTAAAAAAAAAAAAAAAAAACATGCATGTCCAAATTTCAAGAGGATAATCATTGTGATGTATTTTCTTGAGCAGTTATAGTTTTCATGCCAAAGCTTATACGGCAAGTCAGGGTGAATAAGAAAATAACGAGTCGGTTTTATGAAAGCTGATTCTTTCCACATGTAATCCTAGTTATTCCTTAGTTTCGATCTAAATAATATCGTTGCATCCGTCATACATACTTTATAATTATAATTATTTCCTACATCAATACTGTCCTTAGCTATATCGCCCACGTGTTCGTTATCCTTCGATCCTATATGGGACTTTACCCACACAAAATATACCTCTCTCCTTTCGTCAAAGATATTTTGTACCAATCTTTTAATGTATATTATAAGGGGATTGGTTTTCATTTTAAAGGTGGTAGTATTTTTTAAAGCCATGAGAACTGATAGGGAATCCGAAAGAATAACGGTTTTTCTGATATTTCGAAGTAAATACGAACTTGAGGCTGTCGCCTCCGCTGTAAAAACAGAGCACTCTATTTTAAGTTTTATTTTTCTCTCGATATTTTTCGAGGGTATATAAAATGCGCATCCTGTTCCACTTGAGGACTTAGAACCATCTGTATATACCAGCTCAATTTGAATATTTTTCGAGGGTTAAATTTAAAGAATTTATGCTTATCCTTAAATTTGCACTGTAATGTGATTCCGTCAAGTCCGTAAATAAGGAAAAATAACTATAGTTGCTAAGACAGTTATCATTTTCAATGTTTGGGAGTAATAGAGAACAATCAGAATGCAGAAGCGAGGGGGGAGAGCTTTTTTTAATCCAATATTTATTAGTCAGATCAAAGGTGATGATATTTTTTTAAAAGTGGAGGATTGTTAATATAAATTTTTAAAGGTAGTTTTTCGCTCAGCGCAGGGCATCAACAGAAGTCGACCTCATAGCACCAAGACAAATCCGAAGGGCATTATTTTGTATTGTGTCAATACGTTTAAGGAGTGACTGACTAGCAGAACCATAAAAAGTAGAGTACAATCAATTATTGATCTTATATAGGCCTTATAAAAAAGGAATGACGTTTTAACATCAGACCCCCCACCACGTTCTAGTAGTCATCTTTAAGAAATTTAAACCTTTATTGCCTTTACTATTTCGTCTATAAAAGGCTTCCAATTTAATTTATTGTCTAGTATTACTCCCAAGTGTTTAACGTGTCGTTGAACGGGGAAGGTATATTTCCCAAGACTAATAGACTCAATATTAGGTTTTTTATGCCTACTGAAGATACAGATATTATATTTATTATTTGCAAGTTCAAATCCATTTCTGTCCAACCAGTCACCTAATTTAGGTGATATTTTATGCAGATGTTCCAATGATTTTTCATAGTCTTTGTTTACAATATAAACACAAAAATCATCAGCATATTGTACAATATTGTAGTCTAGATTGTTAATGGCATGGATATCTGCTGAATATAAATTAAAAAGCAACGGGCTAAGTACAGAACCCTGTGGTAATCCCAAATTATTAATGCGAGGGCCAACTTTATTATTGCCCTCGTCTCTGATGTAAATTTTCCGGTTAGAGAATAAGCTAATTAATGCCCTTGCGACGTGACGTGTTATACCAAAGTTCGTAATCATTTTGTCATTCAATAAATCTGAATTTACTGTATCATATGCATCCTTAACGTCTAATAACAAGGCTGATAAATACGAATTATGTGAAAAATTATTTTGTATATCCACTACCAATGTAGAAACCGCATCGACAGTTCCAAAACCCATTTTAAAACCGAACTGATTGTTTGGAAGTAATTTCTCAGTTTGAAGCCACCATACCAGTCTGACTTTAATCATCCTCTCCAAGGTTTTGAGTATACAAGATGATAGTGGTGGTGGTGCAGTGCTTAACGTGTTAGACTTGCGACCACGGGGTCCCGGGTTCGAATCCTGGATAGGGTATGGATGTGTAGTGGCGTTTTTCTCGTGTTGCCGAGACGGTAGCAGTGGGCTAGACTGCGGTTGTGTGAGAGACAACACGGTCTAGTCGCTCTCCTCTCCTGGGTTCGAGTCTCAGCTGTGGCAGATGGCAATGTCGCAGGGAACGGATGTTGTGATGTTGTCTATGTATGTGTCCGTCCTGGTTGATATTATAGTAGAATAGCCATCGGCTAAACTCCATCAGGACTAAAATAAATAAGGCGATAAAAAAAAATCGGTCGATAAGACTCGGCCAAATTTGGATCCTTGTCAGGTTTAAGGATAGGAACAATTATATATTTTGGGGGGTTGAATTTAGGGATGAAATTTGTACGATGCAGGATGTCATTTCAAAATCCAAAATCGACGTGTCTCGGGATTTTTTTGTAAATATGCACAATGATTGAGATACTGAATTTATTCCATTTGGCTGTTCCACACTGTATATTGTGTTTGTGTATTAAGGATTCGACTTATTTTCCTATTAGGTACTTTTTTTTAATGTGGCGAACAGTTGGCAAATTACACAATTAGCAAAAAAATATTAATTTCAGGACATCACACTCCATTATTTTCTATTGATGGCACAATAGAACGAGAATTGTAGCCCATCGCTTTTTTTACACAAGAAATAGTAGCGCCAACGTATATTGAACACCAAATGCTCCAAGCATTTAACCACCCTAGAAAGCTAGGATTTAAAACCGATCCATTCAGCTCAGCCAGCTGATTAGTCAAACTGTCAAATCAATATTAAACCTGCTCGCCTGAAGATTTCACGAGGGCAGCCCGCTTTATTTGACAGTTGTGACGAATTCAAAGGGTGATATACCCGGACAGAACCGAAAAGTCCGATTTAGATTTTTTATAATTTATGGGGTCAAATCTCAAATCTGATGAACACTGGAGCATTTTTAATTCAGAAGAGTTTATCTAAATATGGCAATCGAAACCATTTATTTTATCAAATTACATAAGAAACTACATATATGTATACGGCACGTCAATCGAATAGTGAAAAAAGTGATCACATTCACATTGCATAAATAAAACAGTATATACATTATAATAACTTTTATACAATACACAAAATTAGTACACGAAAACTTGAACAAAATTGTTATTAAAAAACTAAATTAAATCAAAATACCACCAAAATGAGTTTTGAAATTTCTAATATAAAATAGCTTTTAATTTCATTGTCAATGTCCAATTATGTGTTCAAAATGATTCCCATTCCCCGCAACACAAAGTTGTGTCCTATTTAAAGTACACCGAACAACATTTCTTAACTCATTTTTCGAAATTTCTTAGAATACTTGTGTTACTCCATCACACAAGTCTTCTAATGTTGTTGGTGGTCTGGAGTAAACTTTATTTTTAAGATATTCCCACAAACAAAAATCGAGAGGAGTCAGATCAGGTGACCTAGGTGGCCAACTAACTGGACCATTGGTGCCAATCCACCGTCCTTTGTAGATTTCATTTAGGTAATCGCGAACGATATGGGCATTGTGTGGTGAAATCCCATCTTTATGAAAGTACATATTATTTTTTAATCGTGGGGTAGGTTACACAGCCCTACAAAAAAAAAGTTTAAAGCAGCGAACCAGACCCATGTATTTTCAGTCGCTGAATCCGAATCCGCGGTCAAAAAAAATCGTACAGCCCCAAAATCATTAGCTAGAGCCAAAAAAACACCCCTGAAATGGGGTAAAAAGAAGATTAAGCTACAAGAGTAGTTGTTACATCTTAATCAATCGAATTATACAAATTAAGGTTAAACAGCAGCGTACATACAATAGATATGACACACCCCCAGGGAGGGGCGAAAACTAGCCCCCATATATAAAAAACCGATCCAAAATAGCAATGACTGCTGAAAAAGCTTAAAATGTCTAGGTTTTGTTAAAGTGATAAGAAACTACATCAGATCCGACGTAATCTTCATAAACTGCCCCTTGAGAACAACCACCCCCTAAGTTCAAAGGACACGAGAAAAACAAGAAAAAACGTAAAATCCAACAGGATTTCTATTTTCATGGGTGCTATGATTGGCTGAAATTACGTAGTACTCTAAAATAGAACCAGAAACTTACGTACCATCAACATCCTACAGTGTCAACCTTCAGAGGGTGTGAAAACTACCCCCGATGTAAGATTTAACTATAAAAAGTTATAGTGACTTCTATAAAAATTCGACACGGGGTTGCGAGATGCTACCCCCATATCCATAGATTGCTGGAAAAACAAAGAGAAACTAACCGGATTTACATTTTTATGGATGCTATGATTGGCAAAAATCGTGTTGCATACTTAGACTTTGAAACTCATGTCCTATCAATGTTATTAAGTAACACCCCCAGAAAGGATGTAAACTACCATAATTCAAGATGCAACGAAAGAAATGTTGCAGTGACTACTGAAAAAGCTATACTGTTGCTTATTCGTTTCATTTCTATAGTTTTTTTTTTATATGGGTGGCGTCTCGCAACCCCGTGGGGGTGGTTTTTAAGCACAGCGTCGAACAAGTTTCTTCTCTCTTTCACACAACGGAGGTGTTTCGAATTTTTATAGAAGTCACTGTAACTTTTTATAGTCAAATCTTACATAGGGGGTAGTTTTCACACCCTCTGAGGGTTGACACTGTAGGATGTTGATGGTATGTAAGTTCTATTTTAGAGTACTACGCAATTTCAGCCAATCATAGCATCCATGAAAATAGAAATCCTGTTGCATTTTACGTTTTTTCTTGTTTTCCTCGTGTCCTTTAAACTCGGGGGTGGTTGTGATCAACTCTATAGGGGCAGTTTATGAAGATTACGTCGGATCTGACGCAGTTTCTTATCACTTTAACAAAACTTAGACATTTCGAGCATTTTTAAGCAGTAATTGTTGCTTTGGATCGATTTTTTTATATATGGGGCTAGTTTTCGCCCCTCCCTGGGGTTGTGTTTCATATCTATTATATGTACGCTGATGTTTAACCTTAATTTGTATAATTCTATTGATTAAGATGTAACAACTATTCTCGTAGCTTAATCTTTTTTTATCCCATTTCAGGAGTGTTTTTTGGCTCTAGCTAATGGTTTTGGGGGTGTACGATTTATTTTGACCCCGGATTCGGATTCAGCGGCTGAAAATTAGGGATACATGGGTCTGGTTCGCTGCTTTGAACTTTTTTTTTGTGGGGCTGTGTTATTAATTTCATTTTGGATATCATTTTGGAGAAATTCAAAATATTTTTTGCCCGTTAAAGAACAAAGGACCAATAATTCTGTTTCCAATTATCCCAGCCCAAACGTTAAAACTGAACCTTGCCTTAATAACATCGGATTTTCTTGAGCCCAGTGAGGCATGTTGCTTCGGTTGAACATACCATTATTGGTAAATTTTTTTGATTTCTAATGCTATAAACTAAAACCCTTTGAAAACTACCGCAATTCCGTAAATTAAAAAAATATATATAATTTTTTGAAATCTCAAATCTCAAAAAGAAAAAATGATCGGTATTTTTAAATATTTCTTTTAAGAAAATAATGATTGTTATGGTTTTCAAGGTTGTTATAAAGAAATTGTAAAAAAATTAAACATTTTAAAATTAATTATAAATTTTTATTACAAAATTGTAGCATAATGAACTGTTATAGATCTAGTGATAAAAAGATGAGTATTGAATACATTTTGATGATAGAAACATGTGATCTATATTTGTAGCTGTGAAGTTTCTGTAACTTGTAGATTTATTGATCTGAGGATAAAATTCTTTCTCAGAGAGAAAATGTATATCTTCCTGAACTATTATATCGTTTTATCAACTTTATACAAATTTCTAGTTGTAAGTTATTATACGTGTAAACTAATTGTCTCCGACGTTTTCATTTTCGATGTCATTCATTAATATCATTTGTGGAGCACTTAAGCAGCTAACTCCTTCACATAGTAAACATGCTACAGAACAATTTAGCTACTTTTCTAAATCCACAAGCAGGGCCACACCCAGTTTAACATGAACAAAAATTTATTTTCAATAAATTTTCAGAAGCTGGTGGTTGATTCATTGTAACTGGCACTAGTGAATTATCTTTTTTTTTCCATCCCCATTCTTTTGGCAACCTATCATGTCCCATCCACAATTGTACTTGTAAATACCCTCTTTTTATATGTTCTGAACCAGCATCAATAAAACCAAGTTGACACAGGTATTATTACTTGTAGCTTTAAGAATCGATTGGTATCGAAAATTATTTATATTTTCTTGATTTTTAGGAGTACCATATAATGTTAAAATTCATAAAAGACCCGATTGCAAAATATTACTGACGTCAGCATTTTCAACAATAAAGATAATAGCAGCATTTTGTAAATCTGTACGTATTTCGAATAATTTAACTCGAAGAGGAATATTACCTTGATCTGCTATTTCTGACTCAGATATAAGAGACTGCAAGCCTTTGATTCGATCTCTAGGCTTAATACCGTTAAATGGAGTAATAATTTGAATCGAACCCAAATTGTGAAAGGTTCCTTTACCATCAAGTGTATTAACATTGAAATCTGCATTATCATGTACAAATTGAACAAATGTACCCAGTTTTATTTTTGATGAACCATTATAAGCTGCCGAGGCTTCGTACAATTGTACTTCTCTATATAGACCATGTGCCAGACCTATCAGTCATTATAATTTGGGGGGACTGAATGAAACCTTTACCATGGGTTTCTGGGGTCACATGGAGCAAAAAATTTGGGGGGGTCCACCATGGAGAGGTAGCTTTCAAATATGGCGGCCGTTCAAAATGGCGACCCGACTATGAATTTTTAAATTCAATAATTATCTCGAGATTGGATTGAGAAATATTGAATTTCTTTTTTTCTAAATGTAGGTGAATGAACGAACTACAGTTTTGTTCCCAATGTTTATGGCCGAAAAAACAGTATTTATCGGTCAAAACTCGAAAAAACGAAAAATAAGGTTTTTTTTAAATTTGAGGTTTGCTGTTTATTGGACTAACGGTTGGGTATATTGAGAACATGTTCTGAATAAGTGTTTTAGAGAAACATCTCGCCTTTAAAATGCAAAGAAAAAATTGAAGATCGGATGAACAGAATCCGAGATATCGAGATTCAAAGCAGACGGGGTTGAGCGCATTGACAAAGCGCTCGGTGCTTTGAGCACCGTGAGGCGAGACGAGACGGCCAGCCATATTTGAAAGCAACAGCTAAGAGAAATAAAAATGCCTTATTAATATTATTAATAAACTTGAATTTATTCTTCTTTACTTGAGTCACTATTGCAGCTTTTGTAATTGTACTCTTTCTCATCTACTGTTGCTTTGGTACACCCCTTGCACCCACATTTCTCGGTGCATTAGATTTGAGTTGCTAAGCACGAACAAGTTTCTGGTACACAGTTCCTCTTGCAGAGGCACCGCAAAAAGGAAAATACGCACTCCGGTGCTGGCAAGCCTTCCATCCACTTGACGCATAAGTTACCAGTAATGTCCTTTTCCCACCCATGAGCAAAGGGGTCCGGAACTATGGGCCTGGTTTCCAGGCTTCTGAGCCATAATCCGGCCTGGTAGTTGGCACGTTTATTGTGCTGTCTCAAGGTGTCTTTACAAGGAGGCATTTGGAAACTCTCAATTTGCCCCTTCTTTCGTCTGAATATCTGGTAACGCAGCTCATCAACAGGTTTCACCTTGCATTTAGTGGCATATAACTGGCAGACGAATTCCTTTATGGTGTCATCAACATCATTAGACAGCACCCAATCTCTGCCTAACTTGCTGAACGCTTCAATAAATCTTTGCTCCTTTTTGCTCAAAAGCTTAAATCTTTTAAGTTTTCCCTGGCCACAATACATACGGTTATGCTTTTTATGGTTTTGCATAAACATACGGCCAAAACTAATATATCCGTATCGTTTGAAAAGCAAAGAACTGATTCATATGATGTAGGTGCGTTCCTTGCATGCAGCATCATTCCGGAATCAGCTTTTTCTTGAGTGCAGAACAGCTCAGAAACAGTTTCGCTCCTAGCAGATGTGATCCTGAAGCAGATTTCACCAACTGTTACGAAAATTTCTTGGTTTCCAATCATGTTCTTAAATGTCTCCTCTTTCCAACTGTCAACAAAGAATTTTATCATTTTATTTTTGCTGTCACTGCTCCTTAACAGCTTCCTCCAACAAACCACTTTGTTGTGGCCACCCTTGATTTCACTGAATTTCTTACCTTCAGCGGTTCCTCGTTTTTCCCGCTCCAACGATTTGATCGAAACCTCTCGGTAATCATCAAATACTATGTCAATTCTACAGCAACTCCTACCTATATTCAAAATCTTCTTGAGAAAAGTCGTTGTCAATTCGTCAAACGTTTTTTGTTCTCCTTTGATGGACTGAAGTACAGCCATTGCATTAATTATGTAGGCCGAATATTTTTTCGGCAGACTGGCAGGGGTGATGTATTTTTCCAAGTGATGGGCAAACACTGATTTGCAAATTTTCTTCAAAGACCCATAAACATTTGCCAGAGTCCATGGAAATGGTGCCAGAGGATATTTGAACACTTCCTTCATGTCAAGTTTTTTATTTTCTGCGATATAAATCATTTTGCTGAATAGATTTCGGTTGCATCGGAGGATTACTCCTTTGTTTTGAACCTTGGTCGTTTTGCTCGTCTTTGGTCTACTTATCTTGAGATCCACTTTCTTAAGAGGATTATGAAACCCTTCTCCTTTGGCTAGGCAAACGGTGAACTCTTGATACGCTATTTTCCCCTCGTTTTCCGAATTAATGAGATCAGCAGCTGTTGATTCATCAACACATATTTCAGTAGATAAATGTACAATATCAAAGGGGTTCGTCCACTCGTGGGCTAGAAGTTCTGTGAGACCTGTCACATCTTTATCGTCTCTAATTATCCGTGGGCTTCGAAGGTCAGGGTAGCAGTGATTTGTTTCGCTGGATGATAGAACGCTGCGGAGGATTCCTACTGCAGAAGCTCTGTGCTCAGCATTAACATAGTACCGTGCTACAGCCTGCTTTTTTAGACTGAAACCTTTAGTACCTCCAGTAATTTGGGTGTCTTTGTCCATAGTCTCTTCGATGGCCTGGTCTGCTAGAATTCTAGAAAAAGGATTTTTGCTTCTTAGTTGTACTGAAAAACCTTCATCTACAAAGTATTGGTGAACAAATTAACAATTTAGTTAATTCAATGAAGTGGTATGATAGATAGCGTGAGTACTTCACCCTATCCAGGGGAAAACACCAAGGCACCATTTTTTCAACCGCAGCTAAGAACAGAAACCAATTTCCTTCCCGATTAGTTCGAAGAAAAGCGAGAAGTAGCTCCACTAGGTCTATATACTTCATCCAAAAGGACGACATTGCTCCATTACTTGTACGAAGATGTGTCAAGTAGTTGTCAAAAGACTTTAGAGTGGCTTGAACATGTTCATCTTGAAGAACAGAGTTATGGGATGCATAGTTCGTCTCACGGCTCAGAGAAGTGAAGCATTGAGAGACGTAGGAAAGGTCTAACTCATTTGTATCTACCCATTCCAAAAACCCAGAATCAGCGAAACGGTGATTTTTGAATTTGTATTTGTGATTGGCCGGATGCAGTGAATTATGAATCAATAATTCACTACAGTGAATTATAAGTACGATTTTTCACCAAAAAATGCTAATAATTGTCATGTAATTAAATAGGTGTAGAAGAACCCTATTATTTTAAAATACAGTATTAATGCTCAACCGTCCACTTTGAATCTCAAAATGTCGGGTTCTATTGATCCGATCTTCAATTTCTTTTTTGCGTTTTAAAGGTGAGATGTTGCTCTAAAACTCTTATACAGAACACGTTCTCGATATATCCAACCGTTAGTCCAATAAGCAGCAAAACGTAAATTAAAAAAAAAACAATTTTTCGTTTTTTCGAATTTTGACCGATAAATACTGTTTTTTTTGCCATAAACATTACGAACAAAAATGTAGTCAATTCATTAACCTACATTTAGAAAAAAAGAAATTCAAGATTGCTCCACCCGATTTCGAGATAATTGAATTTAAAGATTCGCAGTCGGGCCGCCAGTTTGAACGGCCGCCATGATGGACCCCCCCGACTTTTTTGCTCCACATGAGCCCAGAAACAGCTGGTAAAAGCTTCATTCAATCCCCCAAATTATAATGACTTTAGGAGGTCTGGCACATGGTCTGATATGAACTACAGAATCCCAGAGAGTATAATATTTATTGTTTAGCATAATTTGTTAATACAATATTGTCTATAAGAAATTGATGTACTTGTATTATTTAACGTTTCTTTCATTTATTTCGTTTTTTGGAGCTTCTGCCATCTTCAAATTAATTTTAAAAAGTTTCATTTTTTACAAATTCTTTATAAATAACCTCGAAAACTGTAACAATCATTATTTTTTTTTAAAATAAGTATTTAAAAATTCCAATAATTTTTTTCCTTGAGATTTCAAAAAATGTTAATTTTTTTTTTTAATTTACGGATTTTCGAAATTACGGTAATTTTCAATGGGCAAACATTTTAGTTTATGGCATTAGAAATCCAATAAAAAAAATCATTCAAATCCATTAATTAACTGGGTTCCGAGGTATAAAAAACCTAATTGCACTGGACTATAAGTTAATCTTAAAGCTGCCTTTGTTAGCCAATATTCCAGTGGCACAGTTCATTCTATTTGTTGTTAAAAAGAAAAAGTGACATCTGATCCAAGACACTGAATATTGACATAAAACACATTTTACTTAACCGGAAGCACCGAATTTATTGCGAACTATAATCACTGAGTACAAATAAATAGCTGCATGGTTAATATCGTAACCCTAAACTCCAATAACTATATATACATGGAGTCGTAATTAGATTAGAAAACCACGCTGCAGAGACTCACAATTCACATTTAACACAAGCCATAACCTCCCAAACCTCTGATTTTATCACAATTAAAGTAGATTTTCGTAATTACTTTTCTGTACGAGTAAGTGGTTGAGTTTGATGGCACTATAAATCTTGGTAAGAGAAGTTAGAACTGAAATACAATTTGAATCGTGTCACGCAATACGGAGAGTGTCAAAGGAACGATCCAAAGTAAAGGTCAGATAAAATTAGAAAAATCGACTTCAGATATTAATTAATGAAATTTATACATTTTAACAAACAATTACGATGGCATTACTAGATAACATTTTAGTTATTTTAATTAATTAGACAACAGCAATAGCTCGATATATATTTTTAAAGTCTTTCCAACGATTTGAAAGCCAATTATTAAAACATGTCCACGCAAGTTTCGAATTAGGAGAACTCGGGGTAGCGTGGTAGAACGGGGTACTGCTTCTAAAAGAGATATTACTTACGGCAGATATGTACCATAGTAAATATTTGGAAGCTATTGCTGTCCCCTACTCAATGCATTTGCGCTGGTCAAGATTCAGGCTTTAGCAGGTGTGTTAGTCTGAGTTCATACTTGATGGTGTGCGTGTGTACGTGTATATTGCAAATATTAGTAGTTTTCAAAGCACGGTAAGTACTTTACAATAAATGCTATGATCTAAAGTATTTTACTGGCTGAAAATGATGACTTTTAGCTATATTATTGTCCAATAGAATTTTCTCTAATGATTTTTTTGAACATATATTTTTACAATTTAAAAAAAAATGGCGCTTGGATCGGAATGGAGTACTAATATAAGGGGCCGCCCCATGTTCTAGTTCTGAAAAATGTCATTTTAATAAGTAGGTACTGATTTTCTTTTTAGATGCCCCGTGTATACAAAAGGAAAACCACCAGACAAAGTTGGTCCACAGAGAGTATGGAGCAAGCTGTCGAGGCGATTGTCAATCAGGAAATGGGATACAAGAAAGCTGCAATACAGTTTAATGTACCACAGACAACTTTAGAAAGATATGTGGCTAAGAAGAAGAAAGATGGAGACAATTTCGAGATTGATAAGAGTTCTGGAAAGTTTAGATGTGTTTTTACAGAGTTGCAAGAAAAGGAATTAAAAGACTACGTGCTAAACATGGAAGCCCAATTGTTTGGGTTAACAGTAACCGATTTGAGAAAATTGGCCTACCAACTCGCCGTTCTAAACAACTGTAGTGAAAGATTCAAGTCCGAAAGCCATCTCGCTGGGAAAGAGTGGGTCCAAGGGTTTTTAAAAAGACACCCTAAAATATCATTAAGGAAACCAGAAGCAACATCTGGAGCTCGGGCAATGGGTTTCAACAAAGTTGCCGTTTTTCAAGTTGCTTGAAGAAACTGTCGATAAATATAAATTAACAGGTGACAGAATTTATAATTGTGACGAGACGGGCATTACTGTTAACTCAAAAAGACATTCTAAAATACTGGCATCAAAAGGAAAACGTCAGGTAGGAATACTCACTTCGGCAGAACGGGGGAAGACAGTAACGGCTGAAGTATGCTTTTCGGTTTCAGGAGCTTATATGCCTCCTCTACTTGTGTTTCCGAGAAAAAGGATGTAACAAGAACTTGAGCTTGGTTTGCCATTGGGATCGGTAGTGAAACTGGGCGATTCAGGTTGGATGAATGGAGAAATATTTATGGACTGGTTTAGAGAGTTCATAAGATTTTCTGGAGCAACTCGCAAGAAGCCAGTTCTTTTGCTTTTGGATGGTCACTCAAGCCACACTAAGAGCCTTGATCTGATAAATTATGCAAGAGACAAGGAGGTAGTTTTCCTTTGTTTTCCTCCCCACTGTTATTTAAGTAATATTTTGATATCCAGTCTCAACCAAACTCGAAATCGACGAAATCTAATTCAGTAACGAAACCTGCAACGATTAGTGCAGTGTGGACTAGAAAGGCAAACTCTAGTATTATCACTAGAGTAAGAACAGAAATCACATCTCTACGTACGGCAAGGAACACGTACAATCACCCATAACTAAATCAACTAACCACAAAGTATAGACGATTGCCGAAGAATAACGATGCTCATACAAACAATATGTAAAAGTTATGTAGATTGGGAAGTAGCCTCGCAGAGAAAGAAGAAATATCATCACTGCTGGACACAGACAAACAAGCTTGTTTGTCTCCGTCCAGCAATGACGATAATTCTTCTTTCTCTGCGCGGCTACTTGCCAACCTAGGACGGTTGACGGTATCCTGGAAGACTAGTATCCTGGAGTAAAAATGTAGAGAAGGGACAAAACTACATTAAGCCGCGATAGATCTCCAAAGGACATTTGATACTCTTAGTCACGAGGACGTAGTTGATTGATTAATTAATTGATTTACCAACGTGCGGTAGGCATTGCTGCCACCCCCAGAATATACCGCTGGGTCGGCTACGTGTTTTCTCTCTTAGACTCCTACTTCTTCTGAGTATTGTTTCTTCTGTTTCTGATTCCGCCAAAGCATTTATCCTTGCGATTTCTTTATAGTATACATTCTGTCTTGCCATCTTTCTCGGTATGCTTGGTCTTTTCCTAGATTGTTCATGATCCTCTCAACTATTGTTATCTACGTGTAGCATGGTCTCCCTATTTTTAGTTTGTGACTGTTAATATTAGCGCTTTCTTTAGTAAATGGGTCGAATCTCTTCTCTGGACATGTCCCCAGTACTTCGCTGTAAATGTTTCTGTCCACTTCGTAACTGTCTTCCTTCCAATTATGTTGACGTTTTATGTGGTTGCTTTAGTTCTAATGATTTTGTGGGTGGACGATTTCTCTTTCAGCTCTTCTTAGACTTCTTCTGTTTGCTTCTGTCGTTGCCACATTTTTGACCCCGTATGTCATCATTGGCAGCATATGCATTAGGGCGGTCCTTATTTATACTTGAGGAAAAAAATATTTTCGAATTTAGTTTGGGCCACCCCCTACAACGGTTTCAATTGCTAAAAAAATAATGTGGGTGAAATTTGAGCGAAATTGGATACGAGGAAAACGTGCCACCCACCACCTCTAAATTTAATATTTCTTGAAATTCCCCACATTGTTATATTTGGTTTTTCTAAGTAAACAATAGGTATAATTGACATCCTGAAGATAATTTATACTAGTTTAGGAAGAGGAAAGCGAATTCTAAACACTACCCATGAAAATATTTACATTAAAATTTCCTAACCTTTTAGGATTAAGGAATTTTAATAGGTGGTCGCCCGCAAGGCCCTAGTTTTAAGATCTATTTCCTCGAATTTTGTCTCTGCAGTAGGGTTGAGTTTCTACCTGAACGGCATAAACCTTAATCCTCACTGTAATTTTAGCCGACCTGTATGGCAATAAGTGCGTCAAAGCATTTCAGTACCTCATTATCAGTGAAAAGAGCAGCACGCAGTACAATGTCCCGCCAAATTAATTTGCGTGGTCGTGATAGCGTTTATTTGCTCGGTAATTTTTCAAACGAGATTACTAGAAGTAAACTGCCTTCTAATAAACAAGTTTTGAGTGTACTTTTTTTAACTTAAGAGACGTGAAGCTGAAGCCAGACTTGTAATACAAGAAGTTGTGATTTTCTGGGAAAAGGCAAGAATTCCCACTAGAAAACAAAACCACTGTATTGATAAGCTAGTATCTTTGTATGAAGAATGGAGGACGCTTCAATAAAGGTGTAAAAAGCAGACGAACTTTCAAAAACAGAAAGAGGCAAATTTTGTAGCAAAGTTTGATGATTGACTTCTTCGACATAGCCCACGAAAACGCGCTTGAGACGATGACTATCTAGGAAGATAGGCAATTTCTAGTTCAACAACGGAAAAAAGGTCGACCAGGATTTATGTACGGTATAGATTATGAATTAGAAGGCAGAGAAAGAAGAGCTGAAAAACGAGCACGCGAAGCTTCAGAAAGAAGAGAACGCAAGATACGAGAACTTGAAGAAGCAAGTAAGTACCAAAATTAATAGTATACAGTGTGAATAGGAAATCAAGTGGAAATATCTTCGTAACTCAATTATTGGTCATCCAGTTTCAACCAAATTTGGATCGGTATCAAAGATCTTTAATATTTCTTTTTTTGAGTAAAACAAAACTTATTTCAGTCAGTCAGTCAAATTTTTAAGGACGAGAATTTTCTTTAAACGCTTTCAACAGTATTGGGCTAAGATTAACAAACATTATTTTAAGTTCGGATTTGCAGACGGATATGTTCTTCCATTTTTATATGATACAAAAGAGGTAGTCACATTTGTGATATCTGCTCTGGAAAATCCGCAAAAGCAGCCTCGAGAAGATTATAGAGAATTTTTGGAGTTGTCCAGTAGCAGTTGCCTTCGCATTCTTCTATTCAAAATTGTCAGAGGAATCCAAAGTGAAAATGGTTGAAGCCTTAGGTGAGAAAGAGGATCTGGAAGAAGAAATATTGGATGTGGAAGAAGAATCATCGGATGTGGAAGAAAAGCCATTAGATATAGAAGAAGAATCATCATATAGTAAAAGTATCAAGCGAATAGAGATAGACGAAAATGAAATTCCAAAGTTTGTGGAGAACACATTTATTGAAAATTTTGTTACTATCGAAACCCGAAAGTTTTTCAAACGATTTCACATAAATGATGACTTTCTTGAAACGCACCCTTCAACTTGGTCTAAAAACGATAGTTTTAACAAAGGGTTGGATATTGTTAAAAAAATCAAAGTTGTTAATGATACAGCGGAGCGGGGTGTTAAGTTACTGACAGATTACAATAATGTAATAACAAAAGATGAGGAACAAAAACAATTCGCCTTGCAAGTTGTAAAAGATTATAGAACACGATTTCCCGATTTTGAAAAGAAGACCTTATCCCAAAAATTATAATCAAATTAACGACTTTTCATCAATAAAGTGATTTTAAGTATGTATATTACTTATTTTCAGTCACTACTAACTCGATTGTCAGTAGCAAGCTTTGAAAAAATAAATAACGAAATTTTTTAGAATTTATTTGAATCTCCTAGAATCAAGGGTTGGGTGGCACGTTTTCTCGTTATCCGATTGAGTTCAGATTTTGCACAGAACATTTTTTTAAGTATTGAAACCAATCTAGGGGGTGGCCCGTAAAAAAACATAAAGTCGAAAAATAAGGACCGCCCTAATATGCATATATCGTCTTGATCTTTTTCTTCTTTTCTTGTTGGATCCATTGGTGCCGCAATTTTTATTCTTGAACTTATTTTTGTCCAGTCTAGTTCTTCTCCTGTTAGTTGCATTTATATTTCCTTACAGTATTTTTCCTGGATGTCCTTATGCTGTAGTAGGTGGGTATTCTAGGTATTATGTATTTTGTTATTTTCTTGTTTCTTGTTTTTAACCCGTTCTCTTATCTTCCTGCTTACCAGAATATGATCTACTCTCAGTCACGAGGACGTAGTTGACGCCTTATGTAGCAAACGAACCAATCGAGAACGAGATAAACTGTAGAAGAGGGAATGAAGACGACATACAGAGTTACAAGTTATTGTTCATCAAGAAAAATAGACCACCCTAAAACTTGAGCAAGGTGATATATACATTCATCACAATGCCAACGCTGGCATACGGGGTTAAGAACGCAGAAACGGCAAAAATTAATTGAAGTCTAAGAAAAGCTGAAAGGGACATCGTTGACAATGCTCATAAAAACAACAAGACTAAAGCAATGACAGAAAATGTCATTAATATCAGGAGGGAAAACAATAACAAAAAGGATAGAAACGTACACAATGCAGTACTGAGAATGTCCAAAGAAGAGACTAAAGACATCTACTGAAGAAAGTGGTAATACTGAATAGCAACAAACTAAAAACAGCTATCATGCTACACGTTAATAACAATATAATTGAGAGTAATGCGAACAAACTAGGACAGAGATTAAGCATACTGTGAACGAACAGCAAGAAGAAAAGACCAATATTATATACCATGAAAAAAATACATTTATATACAGCTGCTGAAATCAGAAACGGAGAAAAGAGAAAACTCAGACGAACAACAACTCAAGAATCAAAGACACAAACAGAAAAACATGACAACACCACAATGCAATGGGACAACGCATCTGCAAGCTTCTACACTTTCTATATTCCTGTACTGTGTCCTGTGTCTCTCGCTGGTGGCAACAAGCATAATCCCAATCGCACCCAGGGTAGATGTAGCCGGCCCAGCGGTATTATTTCAAGAAGTGGCAGCAACATCTATCGCACGCTGGTAAATCAATTAATCAATGGTTGAGCAGACCAATTTTATAAATTCAAACAAATACGTTTGAAGAAAAATTAATTATTCAAAATAATAATGAAACGGTGTTTGTATTCGGTATATGAGTAACATTTTCAAATTCGTTAAAATTCAACAGTAATTCAATAATGCAACATATAAAGAACGATAAAGTGAGAGATGTCTGTTCGAAATACCATGATTATTTGCATGAAGGTAGACTCATTATCAAAATTACGTAAAAACTTACTTGTTACGAAGCCACGAATGAATCACCACATTTGGTTCCTGAAAAAAAATGAAACTGTTAGTTATGTTTGGAATAGTCAATATGATAAAATGGATTTTACAAAAATGGGGGCGAGCCAACCCTTCCCTTACTATAACCTTTATAAAACCCTATCCTATCATTTTTCCTAAACTTCATCTTTAATCCCCTCTTTCCTTTTCTATTTGTTCGTTTTTTTGCTGTTTATCATTTTTGTTCTTTTTATCAATTTGTTCGTAAATTCTTTATAGGCCGAAAAAGTTCTTGAAAATTATAATATTTTAAACCATACTCTTTTACTTTATCATACCTTCCTGGAGGCAGGAGACCACCAGGGCGACAGTTCTCGAACGGGTTTTTTCGTTTAGCTTTTTACCCGAATCAACAGCCTAAATTGTGGCAAAGCACTTGCCAAGTGTTGTGTTATTTTTAATTAGTTTTAGGTCTCTGCGTAGACAGCAATTTTTAATTTTATTATTAGTTTTTAATTTTGTTTATAACAGGAAAGCTAATCCCCCCTTCCGTTAATCGTTAAGCCGAACCGGACCTGCCCCGTCTAACCTTACATTCACCACGATACTACGTGTCGTGGTTGTTTGGTTGGTTGCGGGCTAGGATCCGGCAAAGCACATAGTTGTATTAAAATTAAAAATAAAATCTGTTTTGACTTTCAGTGCGGTTAGTACTTGGATGGTGAATTCCATCTTAGGAAATACAGTGATCTCGTTCCACCTTCTAGCAGCTTGTATATCAGTGTATACGTAGAACTTATGTAATTTGATTACGCAGTAGATATACCATCCTTCAGAGGGGATGTAAAGCAGTCGATCCCTTGTCTATTAAATGTTAGACAAGTAAAAGATCTCTTACTCTTCGACAAAGAAGGGGTTCGGCAAAATTTCAAGGTTGGGGGCAGCTCGTTTCCTGGCGTCGCGTCGGTGATATGCCTTGGTAGAGGAAATAGGCCGACGTTAAATAAATATATAAAAAAAAAACAAAAAAAATTACAAAAATAAATAGCAGATAGGGGAGTCAATTGCAAAATACGCCAAGAGAGTTGTTAGTTAATTGTATAAAATAGGTCGAATAATGTAAAAATTGTATGCAAAATGTGAAGAAGAAGAAATAATAATAATTAAATACAAATTATTGTCTGTATGTTGGAAACTGATTCGGAGGTACGGCATTTTCAAAATATCAAAATCAACCACTTCCATCTCTTTTTGATGTGTATTATTAAATCATGAGAATTATTATTTTCATGAACTACTTGTAGATGTCCCTCAACTGCAACTCAAAATAATTTTTTTTTCAACATTGCAAAAATATATTTTTGCTTGATGGAGTAATAGACGAGGAGCCCGCCGACCACTAATTGTGTGTCGTAAGTTTAGTCCCAAAATGTGTGAATTGTTGTAATTTGGGATGGTAGAGCACAGAAATGTACATTTCAGCCCCTTTTTTGGTACAGGGGCGTACGGTAGGTCCCCAAATGTGTAAGAAATAAAACTTGTAAAATTTAAAAAATACAGCCACAAAATTCATAGGTTTACGCATGGGCGTTGGAGAGATTTCTTAATTTATTCCCAAAGATTATGAATCCTGTCTACCTTTCATTTTGGGTGGTACAAGGAGGCGCTACGTTCGCCCAATTTTGAATAAAAAAAAATAGGTAAAAAAATGATAAGTTTATGAATGGCAATCAGGAACTTGATAAGTATGAACCTACCGAGTGTGAAAATATATTCGCCTTCTCTGAAAAGTGGTACGACAGCCTTGTCATTCAGTCTTGTCAAATTTACGACTGGTAATCAGAAACTTAGTAAGTATGAAACTCGAGAGCGAAATTACAATTATTACAAGGGTAACGTACATGAGGTAGAAAGAGCCAATACGCCGTCAATTATCGTGAAAGGCTAAATCTTCGCACCACTTTTCAAAGATTTCGAATGCATTTTCGCACTCAGGAGGTTCATACTTACCAAGTATCTGAGTGCCATGCCAGTCGTAAATTTTTTATATTCATCGAATTACACAGGTAGTCAGTACATGCGGTAGGAAACTCCGGTACGCCATCAGTTATAGTGAATGACAAGGCTGTCGTACCACTTTTCAGAGAAGACGAATATATTTTCACACTCGGTAAGTTCATATTTACCAAGTTCCTGATTGCCATTCATAAACTTATCATTTTTTTACCTGACTATTTTTTAAAAATTGGGCAAGCGTAGCGCCTCCTTGCAGCATCTAAAATGGGGGTCTAAATTCATGATTTTTGGGGGTAAATTAAGAAATCCCTCCAATCCCCATGCGTAAACCTATGTGGCTGTTTTTTTTTTAATTTTACAAGTCATATTTCTTACGTATTTGGCCCCTGTACCAAAAAAAAGAGCTGGCATGGACATTTCTGTGCTCTACCATCCCAAATTAACAACAATTCACATATTTTGGGACTAAACCTATGATACACAATTAGTGGTCGGCGGGCCTCTGGTCTATAAGCGGGGCGTTATTACCTGATCTACACCATTTGAACTCCTACTATTGTAGGACTATTCTCTATTCTCAGTTTGAAAATTAATTCAAGGTAATGTTTCTTAGACAAAAAAAATAAAAAAATTTAGGCGCTTATAATTAAGTATATAATACTCCTACAAAGACCAACATCCAGAAAAATACTAACGAAGTCTGAGCTGAGGGAGATTTCGTACCATTTCCTAGTCATAGTCTCTGGCGAATACGCTAGCGATAATAAAAATTATTCATAATAACATTTTTTTATAAACTATAGGGTGATGACCTCATTGCAGTTTTTTCATCAACCTACATCCATTGCACAATGGGCCGGACTCAAAAACTAAACAAAATTCAAATTTCGTCAGAATTACATTCAAATTGGTAGTTAGGAATTCTTGCAGAGGCTAATACAGTATCTGACATCGACAGTTAAAAATTCAAAATGGCGAATTCAATATGGCTGCCATAATTGCAACATTTTGCAGATTTAACTTAAGTTGAAAATGAAGAACATTTCCTTTTACTGTGTAGAAGTTAAAGAAGGTGCCACTTATTTTTCACAACGTTTCGGCAGATGATTATTTACGCATCTTTTTGCTGAGAGAATTGCACCATCTGTCGTGATTGCCACATTGTCTTGACATTTGTAAGATTATTTTAGTGTCAATAGATATTTTGACAGTTGTTTGTTATATTGAATATAAACAACTAAAGAAACAACTTATACCAACATAAAACATACATTTTTTCGTGAAGGATAACATTTTATTTTAAAGAAAATGGAAACTTCCTTATTTTAATGAAACAAAACTTATGCCGACCCACTAAGAATATGTAAGTGCATGGAAATCTGTTGAAATTTATCTTAGACATGCACACAGACAAGTTTTGAGAATAAAGTCTGTGTAACTTCAGTTTACTAATAGGCACCAGGCAATCGATAATGTATATCTGAAGGAAAAATATTCTTGTTATTGTTGCTTATGCATACACAGAGAGCCCGAACAATTCAATAAATCAATAAATACATATTTATTTAGGAGCAACCTATGAGATTATGCGGTTTAGTTCTAGAGCGTTTCTTAAGCAGTCCGAAATCGTGTAAACAAAATAATATATGATCCGTATATTCCGATTTCGAAAAACCTTAATTGTCATGAAAGACTAATATATTTAAGAAATACACAAGCTATTTATTTCTCAGTGGACGTTAAATCCGAGACGATAGGAGTGAGCTAGTCTGATGAGTAATAATAATACAATAATAATGTATTGCACTTAATACAAATAACATTACAAAAAAATAACATAACATTGTATAAGCCAGTCACAAACAAAGAAAATAAGTACAGAACACTAATAAATAAATAATTTACATATGACACTATGCTCTATTTCTAACGCTAAAATAATCATTAATGGAGTAAGGTTCTAGATCACATAGGAAAGAGATTAGGTCTTTTTTTATTGTATTAAAGGAATTGTTAGTTTTTAAGTAATTAGGAAGATTATTATAGAATTTTATGCAAGCATAATATGGACTTTTTTCCGTCAGAGACAACCTATGTGGAGAATAAAAGTAATGTTCACCATGTCTTGTATTATATGGTCCTGGCATCAAGTTAGTTAGAAAGCTCTCTCTGTTATTATAAAGAAATTTTATGGATTCATATATATACAAGCCAGAGAGAGTCAAAAACCCTAAATTTCTAAACTGTCCTTGGCTGGGAGTGAGACAATATAGCTAGTCGCTGTTATTGTAGAAGAACGCACTACCGGGCGTCAAAATGACGCGACACCAATTTATTTCTCAGGGGGCGCCAGTCGCGTATTACCCCGTTCTTCTACCTCCCAGGCGGGTTCGAGATAAGATGCACTTCGGTAGCCGAGTAATGGACCAAGGCTGCACTACCACAGATCGGAAACTACGCTCTCTCTGGACCCGAATTCCCTCGTTAGGGGTTTAGGCACCTCTTAATTTCCTGAATTTTTGCATACAAAAAATCCCAACCGAAGAATTTCTCTGCGGAGGGATTAGTTTTGGTACGCGAAAATCACGTTTTGGTCCATTAATAACGGAATATATTTCTCAAAAAACGCATAAAAAAATCCCTATCAAACCTCCGTAAAGCAACCAGAAGGTCGAACGTTAATGCGAATTAACTCGACACATCCGGTTTTCTATATGAAAGTTCCAGGGATTATAGACCGTCAACAGGCCTCAAGATCAATTAAGAAATATTAGTTCAAAGAATCCGTTTATTTAACAGAATTGGTTATACAAAATTCTCAAGATAAGAATCGTGCCTTCCCCAATCAAGGTAGTGACTTTCAGACCATACAAGCGAGAGCGCTCACGCTAACGATCGATTAGGCAGAAAAGATTCATACATACCTTCTCAGAATCAAAATGCGAGCTTTTAGAATCATTTCAGACTCTGGGTAAATGAATAATTAAGGCTGACTGAAATTAACTTAAAAAAGTTTTACTAAATGAATTTAGTTTCGCTAGAGACTACTTAGCTTTAAAGTTCTTGTATCGTGGAGATTCACGTACTCAAACACATTCAGAGGACTTATTACTGCATAAGTTGAGTGGCGTTCGATCAGTCCACGACTTACTAACCCTTATCACAGTCGATTAATATTATCGATTTGGCAGCGTCTCACCTTCGAGCGACTTTTAGGCAAAATTGAATTTTTGGATTTTTATGCACAAGGCGTTTTCCTCTATAACTTTGTCATTTGAAAAGCCCTGTTATTGGCTTTTCTACCATCGCTTTGTCTGGACCACTCAACGCGCTCGACCAAATTGCGAGCCGCTGGGTCAATCCAAACTCTTTCTATGCGAGAAACCGGCCTTGTACATGTGCATTGATTTTTATCAATTTTTGCTTATCGGCACTACGCCGGCTTTGACAAAATCTTCTATTTTGCCTTTTGGATGCAGTGCATCGTTAAAATTTTATGCTCATACTTTAGAATTGGGCTTTCAATGACCGTACCTCAAAGGTCAATGTCTTTGGTTGAGGAATAAAAAATAAAAAATAATTTAAATTATATTTTCGTGGTACTTTTTAAACTGACTTTGTGGTACTTTTGAAAAATCCATTTTAAGACCAATTTTAGCGTACTTTTGAAAAATCGATTTTCGAGCCAAATTTCAAGGTACTTTTGAAAAACTAATCTGCGGGTGAAATTTTGGCGTACTTTTGAAAAATCGATTTTCAAGCCAAATTTCAAGGTACTTTTGAAAAGTTAATCTGCGGGTGAAATTTTGGCGTACTTTTGAAAAATCGATTTTCAAGCTAAATTTCAAGGTACTTTTGAAAAGTTAATCTGCGGGTGAAATTTTGGCGTACTTTTGAAAAATCGATCTTCAAGCCAAATTTCAACGTAGTTTTGAAAAATTAGTCTGCAAGTGAAACTTTGGCGTACTTTCGATAAATCGATTCCTGGGCCAAATTTTGACGCCCTTCCAAAAATATTATTTTTCAAAGTCCAATTTATGGTACCTTTGAAAAAGTATATTATTCATAAATCTTTGTCATTATATACTTCTACTCTGATATTCTGAACCAAAAACATTTTTCCTAAGTGAAAATTCGGTGTTTCTTCGAATTTTCGCCTGGTCATTTCCAACGCCTTATAGAACCCAAAACGGTCCTTATGGACTGATCTGCGCCTCTGCAGACTCCCAAAAATGTCTTTAAATGAAATTTTTGCCTAAGTCGAATTTTGATTATGTCTTCAACTTAGGACGATTTTGGAGAGTTCTACAACATTATCTAGGGCCGGATTATCCATAAGGCTAAATAGGCTATAGCCTAGGGGCGCCGAAGCGCAAGGGGGCGCTTCGGCAAGCAGGGCCGGATTAAGGATCGACGCGCCCCTAGGCTAATCATGTACTTGCGCCCTCTTATTCATAATGGAAAAAAAAATGATACGCGAGAGGGTTGTCCCGGTTTCAAAATTGATAAGGTGGGGGGGGGAGGAACCTAAAAAACATTTCTTATCCAGATTCAAAACTAGGGAACGGAGGCAAAAATTTTCTTAATCCAGATTCAAATATGAAAAAAATGATGAGCGGAAGGGAGAAATCTGGAAAAATATTTTTGTGTCCAAATTCGAAATTTACGAGCGGGGAGGAGAGAAATATTGCATTGTCTTCCTTAGGCTGCAGCCTAGTTGGCCACATGGATAATCCGACCCTGAGTGGCCAGCGGCTGCAATAAACAGCAGGGGCATTACTATAGGAGCGGAAATATATAATATCTATCTCTTTCCGTTTCTATTTTCCTATAAATAATCCTGTAAAATGTTGATATGGTTGGAAAGGAACATATAAGAGAAATAGACATTTCCTTAATTGGCACAAAAAATTGAGCAGGCACATGCCGGTCAAAGCGCTTTTCGCTTTCGCACTTTCGGACGAACAATGAGGCCGGCGCGGAAGGTCTAAAGAGGTGTACAGACGATCCAACCACCCAACTAACCAACCTTCTCGGTACACTTTGAAAATTGCCATGACAACTCGTAAAAATGAGCTGGTCTGCTGGAATTCCAGCATCTTCAAAGCGTCTCAGCTCACTTTTACGAGTTCGCATAGCAATATTCAGTGTACCGGAAAGGTCGTGGATCGTCTGTAGACCCCTATATAAAGTGCAGCGCAGGTCGGGTATTTTTTTGTAGTATCCACAGGTTTAGGTAAACATCTCTTCGCTGAACTATACAATACAGGGTAATAAATTCGATAATTTTATCAAAATAAAATAATCAAATAATAAATAAATAATTTTCTTGTATAAAAAAAATACCGACGCGACGTAGATATAAAGGCCCGACGAACCAACCAGCCAACCTTCTCGGTGCACTTTGAAAATTGCCATAACTCGTAAAAGTTAGCTGGTCTGCTGGAATTCCAACGTCTTCAAAGCGTCTACAATGTTGGCTCCGGCAATTTTACGAGTTCGCATGACAATTTTCAAAGTATACCGCGAAGGTCGGTTGGTTGGCTGGATCGTCTGTAGACCCCTTGAGGAAGACTTCAGACTATACTCGGAAGGATTACGGCAATAAAAACTTCAGACATCGATACTTACTTTAAACGTATGAACATTTTCTATTTCATATTATTTACTTCTCTCTCAGATTCTGATATCTCTGAAAATTAAATATAAGTAAATGAATAGTTAGATATTTTGGTATTTATAATTTTTAATATGGATATAATAGGGTCATTTAGTGATATGGCAGTTTCCTACTTTTTCTTCCTCATTTTAAAGTATAACAAACCAATAGCCTCAGAGAAAAATTTCAGATCAATTGAATCAATAGCCACAGAGATATTCGCATTTGAATAAAAACACGCTCGGCCGGCCAACAGTCCGTAGAGTGACGTCACTTGGCGTGCGCCGATACCTATATTAGAGCAGCGATTTCGTAAGTCTATCATGACGTTTTTTTTTTGGCGTAGAACCAGGTCAAACATGTTAGGTTCCTTTGAGTATGTCACCGGGCGTATGAAATCATATTTTACGATATTTTTTTTTGGTCTCGAACTTTTTAAATCAATAAAAAGTGAAAAAAATGTATATTTAAATAAAATTGTTTTTTTTTTTGTTTCCACCGCCATATCTTTAAAACTATTAAAGGTACCGAAATTTGTTTTGTGTCAAATTAAAGCACACACTGTAGCGCTTTTACCAATATAAACGGTTTGAGCACAATTCGCACTTTCACTTCGCTAAAAATCAGATAAACTAAAAATATATATTTTATGTATTGAAATCTTCACCAATCGATAAACTTTTTTATTTTTGAAAATATTTACAAACATGCAGCGAAGAAAATAAAGCTTAATAATCACAAAAGTTTTTGAAACAACATATTTTTTCCTAAAATGTACAGTGTGGCAACAGCGATTTTTTTTATCAGCGCTAAATGCGACATAGGGACGCAATTTATACACCTCGCATGCAGGGTTGATGGTCAGATTAGTCGCGTAGAAGTGGCGGTTGTCGAAAACCATTAAGTATTCATTGTTCGGTTAAAAATTGTGACAATCGAAAATGTGCTTGTTTTAAGGAAGGCCTAAAATGTTGCAACGAGTGCAAATGTCATTCCTGTAACAACATTATTAAAGATTTCGAGGCAGATATGAACGAATTAGAATGCCATCAATGTAGGGCCTGTATAAACTACATACTACATATTTATCTATCCAAATAGAAAATTTATTTCAACAATAAAACTCATTTCATGCGTACGTTTTTACTTTCATTCATTTAAAAATGTCTAACAAACTTACTAATTAGGTGGGTAGTTAGTAACACTGATTGATATTTATAGATTAGGTATTTATATCTACCTACCTGCCTTTTTATTATTATATTTATTGTTCAATTTCTTAATATTAACAACATATGATCAATACTACTGTACAATATATGAAATATTGAACAATAATATTGATCCCCTAGATGCTTTTGATCACTAGTGGTTTTGTATCTATTGATATAAGTTAAACTACTACATACACCCCGACCGGGACCGTCAGATCTTTGCAGTCGGCAGGCTTGCTACAGCCGAGCGCGCAAGAATGTGACTTTGGCCCGTTAAAAAAAATCGCTGACTCAATACTATGTACGGGGCATGAAAAAGTTTTATTCTAAAAACTTTTTTCAACTATTGGCTGCTTCAATTTGTACGCAGCATGTATATACAAATTTTCATAAATAGATTTTTTTCTCGATTGTCTAAAATTACGCTACTGAAAATAACAAGTTTGAGTTTCCTATTATTTTCCCAACTTAAAAAAAAATAAATCGGGTTCACGTGGGACGTTGTTCGAAGTGCTATTGTGTCTACTTTAATCTAAAAAAAAAAAAAATAGCTTGATAGCACAAATATTTTCAGAGATATAGCGGTGGAGACGTTAAAAAACATATTTCATTAAAAATCTGTTTTTTTGAGTTTTTCCGAAATAAAAAAGTTCTCGACCACCAAAAAATGTCGTAAAAATGATTTCGTGTACACGATTATCTTACTAAAGAATCCCACTAAGTCTGGTTTGGTTCTACGCCGGTTTTTTTTCTCGAAAACTAAGCGACTTTACTAACTTGCATTCACAGCCGTGTTCACTGGGCGGTTCAGCCATCTGACGTCACAACTCGACTACATGGTGATCCCGAGCGTTTTTAAGCGCGCCGACTTTAATAATTTTTTTATACATGAAGGCGGCGTCAGTAAATTCTAATTTTTGGCATACTTACTATACTCACCAAGCTCTTTCAGAATATGTAATAAATAAAAAAATGTTAAATGAGCCTATTATAAAATGCAACCAAAATAGTTACATAAAATATACATAGGCTTATACAAATTTATTAATTTCGGCCCAAATACATTTATTTTCAAAGGTTAATGGTAAATAGTAAATGTCGGCCATCGGGAGATAAAATTAGTGAGTTTTGAATTGCTGAAGCGCCCCCTTGCGCTTCGGTGCCCCTAGGCTATAGCCTATTTAGCCTTATGGATAATCCGGCCCTGTCGGCAAGTCAAAACTAACTAATTTTATCTCCCGACGGCCGACGGATGACATTTACTGTTTACCATTGACCTTTGGAAAATAAAATGTATTGTAGCGTCATATAATGCATAAGGGCTAGCGAAAAGAACAGCCACAAAATCGAGTTGGGATAATGAGCGTAAAAAATTGTTTGTCTAAGGAAAGACAAGCTTAAAAAGCCGTACCTGCCGCCTTATCTTGACCGAAATTAATAATTATATCCATATTAAGAATTATAAATTCCAAAATACCTAACTATTCATTTAGTTATACTTAATTTTAGAGGTATCAGGTCAGGATTTGAGAGAGAAGTAAATAATATGAAATAGAAAATGCGATATAATTTTAAGTATAGTCCTGTTCATACGTTCAAAGTAATTATCGATATCTGAAATTTTTATTGCCGTAATCCTTCCGGGTATAGACTGAGGACTTCCTTATATCCGTACTTTTTTTTATACAAGAAAATTATTTATTTGATGTTTGATTATTTTATCTTGATAAAATTGTCGAATTTATTACCTCTGTATTATTGTATAGTTCAGTGAAGAAGATGTTTACCTAAACCCGTGGATACAAAGAAACACCCGACGTGCGCTGCACTTTATATAGGAGTCTACAGACGATCCAACCGACCTTCTCGGTACACACTGAATATTGTCATGAGAACTCGTAAAAGTGAGCTGGTCTGCTGGAGCCAACATTGTCGGTAAGCTTTGAAGACGCTGAAATTCCAGCAGACCAGCTCACTTTTACGAGTTATCATGACAATTTTCAAAGTGTACCGAAAAGGTTGGTTGGTTAGGTGGTTGGATCGTGTCTGTACACCTTTTTACACCTTCCGCGCCGGCGTCGTTGTTCATCCGAAAGCTCAAAAGCAAGAAACGCTGCAATTTGACCGGCATGCGCCAGCTCAACTTTTTGTGCCAATTAAGGAAATGTGTACATCTCTTATACAGTATCGGAAAGTCCTGGCTTAGGCGTTGCATAGTTTCAATGACTTAACCGACCGCCCACAATAAAGGCGTCTACCAGTGCTCCAGCAGAGGGACAAATAGTGACACGAATCATCAAGCATCAAGGCGGAAACAAACTGAAATTCCGCAGACAGAGCTGCCCACGCAAGATACGATACGATACGATAAAAAAGAATAGAATAGTTGCTTCGCTCTCGCTTGCTCTTATTGCCCGTACCGAAGCGAACATTTTCCGATAGTGTATGTTCCTTTCCAACTATATCAATATTTTACAGGATTATTTATAGGAAAATAAACGGAATGTAATAGATATTTCTTTCCGCTCCTATAGTAGCCTTTATTGTAATCGCTGGCCACGCAGGCACGCAGGGCTGGATTATCCATAAGGCTAACTAGGCTCCTAGGAACGACAATGCGTGAAGAGGCGCGCGCTAGGGCATGAGGGGCATTTTATCAAGTTTGGTTTAAATTTTTTTTTAGCCACAAGCCTCCCCTCCCGCTCATCAATTTTGAAACCCGGACGAACAAATATATTTTTTATATTTCTCCCCTCCCCCGCTCGTAAATTTTAAATTTGGACAGAAAAATGTTTTTTCCAGATTTCTCCCCTCCGCTCATCATTTTTTTCATATTTCTACCCCCCTCGTCAATTTTGAATCTGGACAAAACAATTTTTTTTTCAAACTTTTCCCCCAGTTCGTCAATTTTGAAACCGGGACAACCCTCCCGCTTATCAATTTTTTTTTTCAATTATGAATAAGAGTAGCCTAGGGGCGCGCCAATCCTTAATCCGGCCCTGCTGTTATCTCCACCAGGGCCGCGCCAAACCTTTTGAGCGATCGTGCAAGTACGAACATAGTAGCATCACAGCATAGATAGAGAGACAGCAAAGAAACTCTCGTCAGTTCCTTTGTGTTGGCGTGACTAAAATCATTCACCTTGAAGTCGCCATTTCGGGTTAAAAGTCAGAGTTGGATTCCAAACCATTTAAATGTTTCCGACAGGACCGTATTATCCAATTTAAATTAAACAGTCTGTGTGCTTGAAAATGTAGACCAGAAACTACGAAACTGTACTTAGTCATAAACAGAAAAAATATTGTGATATTTAACAAGAAAAATTTGTGTTCGTTACCTGTTATAATGGAATATCACAAAGTAACAGACAACTCTATTGATGTCTTTAAATACACAATAATTTTAGATAGCTGAAAAAGTCATATGTATTTTTTTTTCCAAAGTAAAAGCATATGAAACAGAATTTTCTTTTATAAATACATTGATATAATTTTTTTTCAGTATTTTTTCAAATAAAAATAGCTCAAAAAAATAGAATAGTTTCTTCATAGCTTCATTTGGGGTTTTTTATAACAGAAGGGCCTTCGTTACTTGAGTTAAGTGATGATAATTATACTATATCAAATAGTAGAATGTCTGCGTTCCACTATGGGTTCATTAATATAACTAAAAATAATGAGTAATATAACACCCTCCATCCAATTTTTGTCATAAAATTCAGACTACCAAATAATATGACAATCTATAAATTATCCAACACAGGAAGTTCCTAAAAAAGTTGTCTCAAATTTAGGCCGCTGTAGTGGGCCGGCCATTTCGACTTTCCAATTTTATTAATTTTCTTGAGAGTTTAGTACACATCTACTTGCAAAATTTCATGTTCTTAGCACGCGTGCAAAAGCCCAAACAAACAGATATAGCCGTTATATGACTTATTAACTACGTCGAGGCATCTTGCGAACTAAACAGTAGAGATGAGTTGCTATTTAACAACCTGTTATTTTATAACTGTTATTTGTAAATAGCATTAGCAGACTGTTATTTCTGTACGAAAATACCAGGTGAGAAAATAACAGATAAGAAACACGACGTAGTAAAAATGTTCTTGCTGACTTCTATTAAACTGTTATTCAGAAAACAGCAGTAGCAGATAACGAAATCGCAACGCAACCGCTAATGTAGTGAAGTTGAATATTATTGTGGGTATCTTGAGTCATCGGCTTTATGTATATATTTCTTAGTTGCTTTTTAATCATAACATATTCAAATCTTTTCGATTTTGTTCTCCGTGTGTATATTTTCGATAACCCGCGTACCAAGTTTAAAAATTAAGGAATGCCAGAGTTGAGTTGAATCTTTTTGTAGAAATCTCGAGCCATCCGCTTTATGTACTGACTTTTAGCTGTGGTTTAAATCATAATATTGTAATATGTTGCAACCCCTTAAAATTTAAGGTTATGTTGGTTACTAAAAAGTAGGCACAGACTTCAACAGATCGAATGTCTGAATGTAGTGTATTTGCACCTACTCGAGAAAGAACCTACCAGAAATTAGTTCTGGTGGCATCTGGAATTATCTAGCGAATGGTGGCGTCATCACAGAAAAATCGAGATCTGTCATTTTTAGGTATAAAAGACCGACCGCATTCTCAGCGAGTAGTTCAGAAAGTATAGAAAGTGAGGTTAAGACTCCAAAGAGAAACAAAGTGATAAACATTGTGATTTTTAGTCAGTAAAGTGTATTTAAATTAATAATAAATAGTATTGTGAAGTATCCAGTAAATATTTAATAAAGTGTGTTAGTGGACATCTCTTGTTATAATTTTTGGAACCCACGGAATTTGCAAGTGGTAGTTTCCTAAGGGTGGAAACACGTTACAAATTGGTGTCAGAAAGCGGAATTTTATGACAAGAGGAGCTCTGAAGTTGTGTTGGAGTGTTAGAGAAGTATTCTCGAGAGTTAGTGCTAACACAGGACTAATTTACTGGACATTGTTCGAGGGTTATTTTCGAACAGGAAAATAGTGTTTAAGTGCATTTTTGAGACATTGTAGAACATTTTATTAGGACATTAGTATGATAATTAAATCCTTTGAACTGAGAAGTGATAGAGACACTGAAAAAGACTCATTTGCGTTAGTGCGTGAAAAATTACTAGGACTTCTATTTGGACATTAGTGAAGATTATTAAATTCTCTGGACTGGATAGTGACAAAAGACTCTGGATAAGACTTTTTCGTGCTGGTTCGAGATTTTTCTGGAATGTTCCATTACCGATATTGACGTGGCAGTTAAATTTATTTTAACATAATCGTATGCCCATTACAACAAGAAGCATGGCTACGGAGAAACAAATGAAGGACCTACTTGCGGAATTTACGAGGATGGTGGCACAGCAGCGCCAGGAGGAGGAAAAACGGCGTCAAGAAGAAAAAGTCGAACAAGAAAAGCGACGTCAGGAAGAAAAAGAAGAACAAGAAAAACGACGTCAAGAAGAAAGGGACGAATTAAAGAAAATGATGGAAGATCAGGAAATAAGACGTCAGAAAGAAAAAGTGGATGAAAAAAGAAGACGTCAGAAAGAAAAAGAGGATGAAGAAACAAGACGTCAGAAAGAAAAAGAGGATGAAGAAACAAGACGCCAAGAAGAAAAAGCCGAATTGAGAGAAATGATGGAGGACCTGAAGATACGACAGCAAAAGGAGAAAGAGGAGCAAGAAAGACAACGTCAAGAGGAAAAAGACGAACTCGAAAAGACGAGAAAAATAATGGAAGACTTGGAAGAAAGATGCCAGGAGGAATTAAGGAAAATCCTGAGCGATCAAATAAAAATACAATAGGACGCAATCATTTCTGTCAAGAGTGAAGTCAAAGAAGAGATAAACAAGGTAGAAGAAAAAGTAGATAAGGTCGAAGATAAAGTAGGTGAAGTCAAGACCGAAGTCGGTCAAGTAAAAGGAAAAGTAAATCAGTTTGAAGAAAAGATGAGTGAGTTCGAAGAAGAAGTCAAAGCAGAAATAGACCGGCTTAAACGACAGTTGAGAGATAGAGGAAGCCAGCAGGTGGTATCATCAGGTCAGCGACTAAAACCTCCTTCTTTTGATGGCCAAAGTTCCTGGACGACGTACAAGAGGCAGTTTGAGGCAGCAGCATCGGCGAATAACTGGGATAACGAGGAAAAGGCTATGGCATTAGTTCTGGCGTTAAGGGGCCAGGCCTCAGAATTACTTCAGACTATCCCAGTGGAGAAACAGAGAGACTTCAAAGTTTTGGAAGCTGCTTTAGACTTGAGATATGGCGACCAACACCTTGCCCAAGTATACCAGGCTCAGCTAAAATCACGGACACAAAAGGCTGGGGAAAGTTTACAAGAATTTGAAGCTGCGATAGAGAGACTGGCACACCTGGCGTATCCGAGTGCACCTAGAGAATTTCAGGAACAATTAGCCGTAGGGGCCTTTTTAGATGGCATAAGGGACGAAGAGGTTAGGCGAGTTCTACGGCTGACGAGACACCAAAGTAGTAGCGAAGCTTTGGTGCGTGCTCTGGAAGTAGAAGCCGCTTACAGGGATATTCCAAGGTCGAGAGTGCGAGCTGTGACTCTCGAAGAATCGCAACCAGAAATGAACCAGCACCCTATGTTGACAAAGATGCAGAAAATGTTCACCAAATTATTTGACAAATTGGATGGCCTCGGAAAGCAGGAAAAACAACAAAATAAAGGAAAGCCGAGTGGAGGTATTAAATGTTTCAACTGCGGCAAGGTAGGACATATGAAACGAGACTGTCAACAGCGGAACTCGGAGAGTCGAGTAAATGCTGTGAATCTTGAAGAGAAGCAGAAAAACAGTACCAGGGGGGTTGTGCTGGCTAGGGAATGCAGTGCCCCTAGAGAAATAAAGATTTCCCAGCTTCGAGGAATTTCGAATAGTCTACTGTTACAAGGCTATGTGAATTGAAGAAAATGTTTGTTTACCATCGACACAGGTACTACGTCATCAATAGTACGGCCAGGATTTATATCGGGCATAAAGATTACCAAGAGGCAAAATGAAGTGATCGTCCGGACAGCTACGGGGGACAGGGCTACGGTTCATGGAGAAGTAGACCTGGGTTTGCAGATTGGGCATTTGAGGTTCGACCACAGGGTCATCGTGGCTGACATTACGGATGACTTCATTTTGGGACTGGACATTATGGAACAGTATGGATTTATTGTTGACGTAGGAAAGCGAATGTTAAGGATTGGGAACGAACAATTTATTCTGTCAAAAGTGAACGACCAATGCGAGAAAACCAGGCTATTGACAACGCAGGCAGTCAAAACTCCTGCATTATCCAGAAAACCAGACAAGGAAGATTGCAAGCGCTACCCTCAGGTGAGAAAATTGCCGAACATGGTTAAAGTCAACACTGTCAAGGTAGATCTTCCAGATAGTTGGTCAAAGAAAACTCTGAGGCAAGAGCAATTGCGCGATGTAGAAATCGGACCCATGTTGAGAGCAAAGGAAGGGGGAACGCGACCAGTATGGAAGGATGTTTCCTACAAAGAAGTGGGGCTGAAGGCTTTATGGTCACAATGGGATTCACATATGGTCGTAGATGGGCTTTTGAGGAGAGCATGGGAAAGCCCAGATGGGAAGCAGGTTGCCATGCGTCTAGTGATTCCCAGGTGTCGTGTACCAGAAGTACTCCAGGAAGCACATAATGAAATATCCAGCAGACACTTCGGCATAAACAAGACATTGAATAGAGCATGGGAACAGTTCTATTGGGTTAATAGTCGCCAGGATGTGGAGGCCTGGTGTCGCAAGTGTAAAAATTGTGCTGCCCGTGGAGAACCATTTTCGATGAGCAACTACAGAAATGGAAGTCGAGAACAGCCGAAGAATGATCGAGAGCAGATGAACAGAACTAGTAACCGCTTGAAGGCTCGTTATAATCAGAATGCCAGGACAGGGGGATTCAAGGTGGGGGATCTGGTTTGGCTCTACAACCCACAGCGGAAGGAATGGAGATCCCCGAAACTTCAACCTCCTTGGGATGGACCGTATACTGTTATTACCCGAATTAATGATGTCGTCTATCGGATTCAATGAAACAAAAAGTCCAAGATGAAGATCGCACACTTGGATAGACTGGCGAAGTATGTGAAAGAGGCTGAATTGCCTGACCGGGACGTTCAGGCTTAAGGAGGGGGCAGTGTAATATGTTGCAACCCCTTAAAATTTAAGGTTATGTTGGTTACTAAAAAGTAGGCACAGACTTCAACAGATCGAATGTCTGAATGTAGTGTATTTGCACCTACTCGAGAAAGAATCTACCAGAAGTTAGTTCTGGTGACATCTGGAATTAT
Source organism: Rutpela maculata (assembly GCA_936432065.2). NCBI lineage: Eukaryota > Metazoa > Arthropoda > Insecta > Coleoptera > Cerambycidae > Rutpela > Rutpela maculata. The sequence continues at coordinate 47,346,190 of OW386289.2, forward strand.
CTAGAGAATGGTGGCGTCATCACAGAAAAATCGAGATCTGTCATTTTTAGGTATAAAAGACCGACCGCATTCTCAGCGAGTAGTTCAGAAAGTATAGAAAGTGAGGTTAAGACTCCAAAGAGAAATAAAGTGATAAACATTGTGATTTTTAGTCAGTAAAGTGTATTTAAATTAATAATAAATAGTATTGTGAAGTATCCAGTAAATATTTAATAAAGTGTGTTAGTGGACATCTCTTGTTATAATTTTTGGAACCCACGGAATTTGCAAGGTAGTTTCCTAAGGGTGGAAACACGTTACAATATGTTGAGAGCTTTTATATTTTTTGCTCCATATATATATTTTCGTTTACCTGCATCTCCAATATTGTCATTGCATACGCTGTGTTTGGCGTGTTTCTATGCTGGTATTTCTTTATTAATTTAACATAAAATAATAATCATTAAAAGTTGAGGCTTGAAAATGATTTATATAAATAAAATTATTTATATTTTATTTATATGTATATGAACGTAAGAAAAAATCAATTAATACCTCTATAAAACATAAAAATAAAAGAATTTTTTCTATCCGTCGGCGAGCGGCAGCAGCATAATGTATAATATAATGTCTATGAAATAACAGTTGGAAACTGAGCGCTGCGGTATACCAATGTCAGTACTTCTCAGCGATCTGTTATTTTTAAACATTTTCTTTAAACTGTTATTTAAAAATAGCAGTAGCAGTTTAAACCTGTTATTAATAAATAAGAGCTTTTACCCTTAACTACTAAACAGAGTAAAAAGTAAATAAACTAAATACATAAAAGAGAATAGAATGGAATTTATGTAATAATTTATAATTAAGAAATTTTATGTAAATAAAACAAAACGCATCGAAATTTTTCTTCCTTATTTACAGGTAAAGAGTACCCATATTTTATTGCTTTGGCAATATATGCATTTAAATTCGTTCAATCCGCATGAAACCACACTGTACGTTTCCTGTGCACATAAGTATTAAAAAAGATACACACGTATGCACTCACATTCTTTTTTGTAGAAACTTTAATTCTCTATACAAGTATCAGTTACTAAAAAGTTTCAGTTAATTTTACCTACCTATTATTATGATCAGTAGAGAATCTAAAAAAGACTTTTTGCACAAATAACGTTTGTTCTGGCAATATTTTGCAGCACAAACAGAGCCCATACTTGAAAATAATAGGGAAATGTTAAACAATAAATAACACAATAACACACTGCACTAAGTACATCTATGAACTAAATAAATTGTACCCAAATTGTACCTACGTCGCCCGCACTGTTTTCCAAGGTTTTAACCCCAAATGGTTCGTGCGCGACGATCTGCGCAAACCGTTCCCGCCATTTAAGTTTCCCTGCTGTCTCTCTTTCTCTGCTGTGGTAGCATACCGTGCGTGTAATTTCCCATTAGACATGTACATTCACGTAGCGCGAGAGATCTGACAACACCGGCAGCCGTAAATTCGTCCGTCGGTGGACATCCCAGCTCTGTTATTTCATTTCAGCCAGCTGGCACCCGCGATGTTGGAATTCTACTCCCCATGCCTAGCCCGCGACTACACACACGGTATCTAGAATTCAGCTGAAAACGGAGGTTGAGGAAAAAAGTATCTCAAATAAAATGCTAGACGCTAGACAATTGAATATAAAATTTCAAAATGTTTAGTTCATGCCAGGGCCGGATTAAAGATTGGCGCGCCTTTAGGAAAATTAAGTATTTGCGTCCTCTTATTTACTGGCGAGGTTACGGAATCTCAAAATGCTCCGCAGACGAAGTTTTCGAAAGGTCAAACAGCCTGAAATTAAAAGTTAGAAATTTGACTTAAAATTATATTATCTTCGAAAAGTAGGTTTCGTGGGCGCAAGACATAAAAATATAAAATACCAATAAAAAATTGCAGTATTTATGAACTAAAATTAAATATAAAAATAATATATTGAAAAGCATATCCTTATTCGTGACTTCTTACTTGCGAACTCCGCTAGAATATAATCCTTTAAATAATTTTGTCAATTGTTGCTACAGAACAGAGGTAATAAATGCAACAATTCTATCAAAATATAATACTCAAATAGCAAACAAATAATTTCCCTGTACATTTTATTTTCCAACAAATTAATGGTAAACGATAAACGTCGGCCGTCGCACAGTGGAGCAACAAAGCTAAAAACGTGGCAAGAAATCAAAATATACAATAGAGTTAACACGATTGCTCTTTTGAGCTATGCTTATGCTTAGCCAACACCATTGCACATAATAAATTGGACTTTTTTGTTATGGAGGCTTCAACTTCAGGTATATGTTATATTTTCTAGTACTTATAATTGTGTGATAAACAGTAGTACTTTTGTAAATACCAATTTAATTAAATAATGAAGCATTTAGTTTCGTTCCAAGTGCGACCAAAACATTTTTTTAAAATGTCTGTATTCTTTATTTATTAAATAAATACATTACGTATTGAAATGTATGCCCATGTTTTGCCCTTCACTTTAAAAATTGAAATTATTTCTAGCATGAAACGCTTTTTAACAAGAATTAGTCCAGTCAATGAATGGTTTCTAGAGGGAAATGCTGAGATCACAATTTTTGACTAGAGGGCTGTGTTTGGACTATTTAGGAGGTAAAAATACCAAAATTGAAAATAAATTTTAATAATCATCGTAGAAAAAAATTTCTGGTACAGATATCCGTTTCACAACAGACTGAACTGAAATATCGAATAAAAAATGTCTTTGCGTCTGTGAGTGTGTGTGTATGTATATCTATGTGTACCGCTTCTTGTAAACACGATAACTTCTGTAATACTTAAAATATTTGATTACAATTTGGAACATATGTAAAACAGCATATTACAATAATCCCTATTGAAATTGGCCTATATCTGTAATACATGGTGATAAACAGAGGCCTACAATTCTCACTTCATAATAATGTTATTAAAAATACCATGTTCCATATTTTAGGATAACACTGATATATCAGATAATTTAAATAAAGTTGATTTGCCTAACATACACCCGGTATATTGCGGTTTAGAAATCTTATACATCTTCTTATTTTTGTATGCTTAGTAATATTTTGCTCTGAAATTAAAATAAAACGTATTTTACGTATGAGAGTTTGTAGGCTTCTGGTTATCACCATGTATTACAGATACGGCCCCATTTCAATAGGGATTATGGTAATATGCTGTTTTATATATGTTCCAAATTGAAATCAAATATTTTAAGTATGACAGAAGTTATCGTGTTTACATTAAACGGTATACACGCGCACATAGATACATACGCACACACACACTTACAGGCGCAAGGACAGTATGCTGTGAAACGGATATCTGTACAAGAAATTTTTTTCTACGATGATTATTAAAATTTATTTTCAATTTATAATAAATTTATAATAAATTTAGAATACAGTCAAAAGATATACAATTCATTACTGAACGAACCATAACAGATACGAAAAAAATTAATAGAAACATTATTGTCGAAAATTTAGTCAGCTTTAATTTTGCATATAGCCACTTTTTGATTAGTTTAGTTAGTTTAGTTTAGTTTTCGAGATATGAGCGAAAAACCAAAACCGGGCCCCCCTGCACCCCCCCCCCCACCTACGTTCGGGGACTTTTTCGTATGTTTACCTCCTAAATAGACCAAATAAAGCCCTCAAGTCAAAAATTGTGATCTCGGCATTTCCCTCTATTGAACGTTCATTGACTGGGCTAAATATATTAATTTATTATATCCGAATGTTTTTTTCGATACTTATAAAACCTTAAATTAGATTTATTTTTCCCATCACTAGCATTACAGAATATATAAAAATACAAAATTTCGTAATTTTCTGTTAATATAATTTTTCTATCCCCTTATTAAGAAATGATTTTTCTATAAACCCGAACCTATTTTTTGGATCATTAGCCAGGTTTCAGATATTTTGCCAAATTTTTGAGTCTCCTGCCCCACTGTGCGGAGATAAAATTAGTTTGTTTTAAACTGCTGGAGCGTCCCCTCGCGCTTTGGGGCCCCTAGGAAATTGCCTAGTTTGTCTATTGGATAATCCGGCCCTGGTTCATGCTATATTGTAAATAAAGGCTTATATATATTTTTCTAATTTTAAATTTCAAAACTCGCTGCGCCTTACGGCGACATTAATTATGTCGCGCCGTCGTGTGCCTCACGACTTGTGTTTATGGACGGCGCGGTCCTGATCTCCATTCAGTTCGAGTCTCAGCTGCGGCAGCTGGTAATGTCGCAGGGAATGGTTGTTGTCTGTGTGTGCCTGTTCTAGTTGAATAGCTATGGCTAAACTCCGTCAGGAGACGATCAAATATATAATCTGTAGTTAGTTTGATAGTATTTTTTTATTGTAATGACTTCGGTGGCGTCACCATTTAAACTCTTTCAAGTGACAAAAAGTTCGTAATTAAAAGTTTGTTCTTAAATAAGGGTAGGTATCTATTCCGTAAATGAATTTTGATTGTTGTTAGTGCATGTCTGATATACATGGTGATTGGAAAATTAATCTCGTACGTTCAGCAGCTGATTCTAACATGTAAAAAGTAGTACTACATGTAAAATTTAGTAAATACGTAATTTACCTATTTAAACAATTAAAAAATATTTGCATCACATGTGCATACATGAACTTGTCTATTTCATTCATCTCATTAAGAGTATATTAAATAATCTGTAAAAGTATTTACCCAAAATTCCTTCTTTTATTTATTAATTATTATTTATATTGTATGTTGTGTATTGTTGTGTATTTTTGAACTAAAAGTTGTATCAGGTATGTTTAGTCGATTATTATTCAAATTCATTAAAACTGTTGTCACTGGCAAGGACATTATTTTATTCGTTTGAATAATAAATGTTTTACCCCTTCATCGTTTCTTAATTATTTTTTTAGAATGACCACAATTTATATTTTTCACTAAAAGTCTAGTAAGATTCTTCCTCGGCAGTAGTATTAACTACATTCGAAATATTATTTTCTACCATCGTTTCTTCATTAATTACACATGTCCATATAAAAAAAAAAGATGTTCTAAGGTTCTCATCTAATCTTTCTGAAATATTTTGACGCTCTGAAACCAAACTTGAACAATTCTTTTTCTATCTCGTAAGTTTTTCTCGACCACCCCTTTTGTTCCCTAAGGTTCTGATCTAAATTTCTGATGTATTTTGAAGCGCAGAAGCCAATTTTGCCAAAAATTCTAACCCGCCAGTTTCCCTCTGCCACACCTAGGAGATAAAAGGGTAGAGGGAAACTTACATGATAGAATTTTTTTTTGTCCAGAACTGGCCTCAGCGCGTCAAAATACTTCTAAAGTTAGATCATAACCTTAGGACAAGACCTTTTTTTACCCTTTTTACGGGATAAAAGGGTGGTAAACAAAAACTGACACGATAGAACATTTTTTTTTGTCCAAAATTGGTTTCAGCCAGACCTGTGTTATATTTATTAAAATGACCAACCTGTATATCTTAAGCTAAGAATATAGCAAGTTTCATTCTTGACAATTGTGTCAATTACATGCATATTATTATTTGTCATATTTTCTCCATTACATTTTCCACTAAAAGTGTATCCTATTCCATATAGAGCCAACAGACCAGACCTACAGACAGACGGACGGATGGACGGATGGACAGACAGACAAACAGACAGATGGTATTGAAATACCTTAATTTTCATTACTTATGTAATGTCAAACGTAAAAATAAGAAGAAATCTCGGAGAGTTATCTCTTGACGACATCAATACTTCCTTTCAATAAGCAAGGGAAGTAAAAATGGACATTTATATGAAACACATGTTTCTACATCTTTTAGTTACGTATGATAAACTATGCAAAAACTTTTTGGCAGTTTTTCATTGTTAACTTAAGTACAGTTTCTTACGCCGATCTCATTAACATCCTCCGCAACCCCCATTCCTCCATCAAAGGTCTTCCTCTCCGTCTCTTTTCCAGTGATTCTGCTTCAAGAACCCTTTTAGCTGTTGCCACCTTATATTCCCAGTTTTATTGTTTGTACAATGTCGGCTCGTCAATTATCTATACTTTTGGAGCGCCCTAAGGCTCACTTCTCGGACCTCCAGTGTTTATGATATCATTTATGAAATTAGCCTTAATTTTAACCCCCGTGTTTTTCAGTTTCTATGACAATATCATGGTGGTTTCAGATAGAAATCTAGGCTTTATAATTTAAAATATTACAGTATTTTCGTATCTCCTCATATTCTGTCGTTATTATTTGCAAAAATGTGTTAGATCTGTTGCAATATGTACTTGTTTACTTGATTTTAATTCCGAAGACTAGTGCTTAAGTAACTATTTTTTATAAATGAACTCTCTTACATATCAAATGACAAAGAACTATGATAACATTGACTCTTAATTTGACATACGCCTGTAATTGACTAAGTTCCGTCAAATACTTGAAATAAATAAATAAACAAATAAATAAATAAAATTAGAAGTGACAAATCCTAACCAATTTCTCAGCTTAGTACTGGTTTTCTGTTTCGTCTCAAAGTGCTATAGATTGGATTTATTACGTCTATATATTTTGATGATTTGGAGAAAAAGGGAGAAATATTATTATAAATATTTATCTAAAAGCTGGAGAGGAACATAAAATATGATGAGTATTGATTCAAATGTTTTATTTATATATGAATTTGGTATAGAGATAGCTGTCAAGTTAAGTTCAAGAAGTATTGAGGATATTTTCTCTTGTTTAAGAATGGGACAGCAATGGTGTGAACAGTGTGAACACACACCAGTGACATAATAGATGTATATTGTGATATTAGAATAAATTATTAATGCGCGAATATAGATTATAATTATTATTATCACAATTAACTTTGGTTTTAATAATTATGAATGAAGCGTATTATACAGTATGTCCACAGTCAGAGTGGATAAGAAGGTAAACTATTTTATTTCTCGTTTTTAAGCGGAAAATTTAGTCTTCATAAAAACTTTTGCTTTTGCTAAAAATATGATTACCATAGAATAAGTTAACAGGGTGATCAGAATATTAAAAAATCTGAAAATTATGCAAGAGTAAACTACGTTCAATTTTAACGATATGAAAAACTATCACTAATGAAAGTTGTTTAGAATTTGTTAGAATTCCGATTTATGGATAACTCTACCTAATTCGACTTTTTAAAAAATGTTCATAATTTTCGCGGTAAAATTTGCGATAAAATAAAAATTATTTTCTTAGAAAAATTATTAACAGGATTGAAAAAATTTATTAGGAAAATTTATTAGAAAAATGTATTGCAATTTGTTTCTAAATCGGCATTATTTTACTATTTTGAAAATTAAAAGAAAAACTGTATAATGGAGGAGTTGGCTTGTTGACAATGACATTTATTTATTCTCGATTCGTCATTTTACTGTACAACATCATTTTCTACTTCATTATTAATAACTATTGTAAGAATGCTAACTTTACATCAATAAAATTATCTAATACAATGTTATTATATGGAATTATTATGAAACTGTTTTATCATTTCACTTTCATTTCAACTCACGTTACACAGTGTTTTTGTTTTGTTTGTCGAATTTTGAATTATACTGTTATAGTGATTTTGTTTTCGTTTTTTATAAGTTGGTTTAGGTGATTCTTTCCTTGAGTATAATTTGATCGTATCACGTCATCGTTACAATTATTTCTCAGCCATCTGAGATTTTTTAATTCAGTGAAAAAATTTATTTTCTTGTTCTTTCTAATATTATAGACCTGGGTATTTTCTTTAAGGGGAAATGCCACTTCAAAGCACTACTGAAAATTTTCAAAAAAGGAATTAAACCAGTGTATCTCGTTGAAATTAGTATATTCCTTTTTGAATAATGTTTTAAATTCGTGAATTGAATGTTCATTTATATCTCTGTAGGTTGCGTGCATTTTCTTTTGTTCAGTTGGTAAGGCATTTAAATTCTCGTTAGATAACAGTATTTGACAGTGATGGTCTGAAATACCGGGTTTTCATATATTGCGCATCATTTATATTTGTTACAGAGGGGGGGCATGTGACTCAATGTAGTCGATATTTTATCGAGTACAGGCAGTCTGGAAGGAGAATGGGTGGGTGAGCGGTCGAACATGTAATTTTTTTGAGTTAAAAAATTGATAAGGTGCAGTACTGAAAATTTGTAGAAAGACTAAAGACAGTATAAGTAAGTAGGAAATAAATCGCAAGAAGGATGGGTGGAAGGTAAAGGGCCGCCAGAAGGCGCCAAAAGTTGCACAAAACTTCGCAACATTTACATAATCAAGTGCACTTCTGACAATTTGCGTACTTATTGTTTGTTTCAAAATGAAATTATGTGCAATTCGTCAGAAGGCTAAGTGAAAGAAAGAAAAAAGAGAGGAAATATCGATGCTGAGAGCGTCAGCACCTTAACCGATCGATCACTTTTCTCTGTATTTTCACATTTTACAAAATCAAGTGTACCAGTGGATCGTATAAGGTAGAATCCCTCCATACATGTGCAATATAATGAGCTCTTTCTGTCTGCTGACGCAGTTCGACGTAGCAAGGTGACAAGCAAGAAGTATCGAAGTTTTTCAAGTATTTTTTTTGAAAAGGCTCGTTAACATTTTTTTATCGTGTAATTTCGAAGGAACATTTCGAATTTCAGATTATTTACTTCATTGAAGGATGGGATACCGTACATATTACAAACGAATGATTCAATAATCGAGAAAGTATTTTCTTTATCTACAGATAGTTACAGATAATTTTTGACGTGAGTTCGAGGAAAAATTCTTTAGGCAGCAGATACTCATTTTCTCAATTTTCGTATCGACAAAAACCAAATACAAGTTAAAAAGAGGAGCCAGAGATAGGATTTGCCCGGGGGGCATTTAGATCCAGTCCGACACTGACAACATGCATAAAGTTGTGCTGAGAGAATTTAAATTATCTGAGACACTCGTAAATTATGTCGATGCTTTCGTAATTTCTTCAGATTTTTTCAGTTTGTCGTATTTCTCTACGTATTTTTTTGAGACTGCCAAGAAATTCTTACAGCAAATGAAATGATATCCATGAACCTCATGTACATGTTCGAGAAGAACAACGTCGTTGTATTTCATTTGAAATGCTACGCGAATACACAGTTTCTCGTGTCACTGTCGCAATTTTTCTTCAATGAAGAGCCATATTTTGTCGGGCACATCTTCATATTTGAACACGCACAATAAATACATTTTTTGTCGATCAGAAACGAAAATACAAAATGAAAAATACACGCTGACGATCTTTACGTTTCCAAATCTCCGGAGTGCGTCACTCTCCCTTCCAACGAGAAGTTGCATACATAGTCTATTATAGATGTAAAGAGGAATATAGTTGTCTTCAGGTCTACTAAGCACTCAAAAAATGTCGGCGCCTTTGACCATCAAACACGCCGCATTGCACCGCCAAAGACACTGACATTTTTTACACGCTAAAAAAGTGTGTAGTCAACTTTAAGAATATAAGATAGAGTATGGGAGAGGACGAAAAAGAGGGAAAACAATAGCGTAGATGTTCAAAAGAGACCGTATACCTGATTTGTGGCAGTAGCGGAAAGATTTTCAAACACAATTGAAAAAAAATTTTCGTTCCACAGAAGATTATACTGAAAGTTCGAACATGAAAGTGATTTTCTAAGAATATTTAAAATTTTTAATATAATTTTAATACAAATAAAATAAGTCGTCATATCTTTTCATTAATAAAATTAATAACTTATGTATATCTTCCTAATTGACTTCAAGCAGTTGACGAAATCATGTCGACAAATCATTAGAAGTACACTTAATGTAAAATGTGAAAATGCAGAGAAAAGTGATCGATCGGTCAAGGCGTTGGCGCTCTTGGCATCGATATTTTCTCTCTTTTTTTCCACTTAGCCTTCTCGCGTTTTGCGCGTAATTTCATTTTGAAACAGGTAATAGTACGCAAATTGTCAGAAATGCACTTGATCATGTAAATGTTGCGAAATTTTTTGCAAGTTTGGAGTCTTCTGGCGGCCCTTTACCTTCCACTAACTCTTCTGGCGATTTCTTTCCTACTTACTTATACTGTCTTCAGTCATTCTACAAATTTTCTGTACTGCACCTTATCAATTTTTTTACTTGAAAAAAATTACATGTTTGACCTCCCACCCACCCATTATCCTTCCAGACTGCCTTCCGGGCTCTCACTATGTCGGTAACAATCGAACCTGTACTCGAGAAAATATCGACTACATTGAGTCACATACCCCCCTCTGTAGCCAGCTCTTAGACTAAAGGTAATCTATATTATTTGCAGATTTGTCCGTTACTCTAGTGTGTTCTTTAACTAAGGATATTAGGTTATATGAGCAGAAGATATCGTTTAATATATTGGTTTCTTTTTTCCCGGTGTTTCACTTTTAATATTAAGGTCGCCACAGGGAATAGTATTTTTATATTTCTGTACAGCTTTTTTTATTGCTTCCGAGAGGCACATAAAGAATAATTCAGTATTAAAAAAAAGAAAAAACGCATATAATTACATATTAGATAATAACATATTAGATAATAACTTTCAGTTAAACGGTGAATTCTATTTCATAATTTTTAGAGACCTCTTTTAAAGACAGTCGAATTATTATTATTTTTTTTTTTACTTATAAGGACAAGAATGTTTATGTATATTTAATATATACAGCCCTCAAGAAGCCTGTCAACAAATGAGAGTCGACTATATATTCGGTATATTTATGTATTGAACATTAGGACATCACATGTCGAAGATCTGATCGCTAAAATCCCTAATGAATTTACAGCAGCTGCGTGTGGAGGTTCAAAAGGACGACATTCCACAAGATGAACTTGAGGGTTAATTCAGGGCCTGCCAGAAAGGATATTGGGGTGCATAAATTTGCGTGGTAACTCATTATTGAATAACTTCTTTATTTCTATTCTTTTCGTAGTAAAATGCTAATCGATTTCTTATCTCACACAATAAATCATTTTTGTAAAGATCGTGCTGCTCCTTAGATATTCCTAATTGATTTTATCTTTATGATAAACAATAAGTAAGGTAGGGAGTGGCGGTATTGTGTATGGATAGCGTCTGCATGTATTTATTATCTGTATTCTTGTATATTTAGATGAATTCATTTGAATTCATTAATATCCATGTATACTCAATGGTAGTTACCATGCACAGTGCGTGTATTTATATATATACTTCTCTACTTAAGAATAATGCCTTTTATTTCTGCTTTCATAATTACTGAAAAATTTTGATTTTAGATATTTAGCAGATGCATTTCAAACACTCAATTTAAAATTTAATATAAAAAAACGTTTATTCCTAGCTCATTCCTGGAATATTTGGTGCTGTTTGGGTGGTCCCCCCACTTCATATATAATATACACTGCATTGACTTTTAGTACATTGAATAATAATAACAGGCAGAAGATGATACCGTTTAATAAAAGTTAACAGCTTCTAGTCGAAAACACCAAAGAAGTACCGCGAGTCATAACAGTTTAAGTTTTCAACTATGGCGCACCGCTTCTAAAAATTTGAAAAAAAAATCGACAATAAAAAACTCATAGCAGTGTTTTTTGTTAAAAATTTTGTATACGCGAATCATTACTTTCATGAATATACGGTGTCATCAACAGTCATCATTCTGGGGCCGTTTTATTTTACTTATTCGGCCAGACCCTTTGATATATTACGGGTCGGTGTTTCGGTCGGAGCAGATGTGCAGAGTGGTGCTCCGGAATTTTGTTAAAATTAACCGGTAAAACCCATAAATAATTATCGAAAGTTACAGTGATTTAAGAAACAATTTGTCCCGCATTAGTTGAGTGACATTTCAATATATACCATCTAATGTGAAACTTTCTATCAATAAAATAGTGCAGCGCAATTCAAAAACATTTAATCTCAGCTCGACGCTATCAGGCCAGTTCTAAGAAACAGAAAAGGTTAGGGACTAGTGCAATAAAACATCTGGTACAGCACAAGTTACTGGTGGTTGAAACAAACAAAGTGTAGGTCCTTCCAGGGCCGGGTTCAGGATTCCCTTCACCATAATCATACAATATGATTTCGTCAAAATAAATACAGGCTATATTATAATAATATCATCATGTCTCGGTGTGGCACATGTGATGCTAGTACGACGCGTAAGCCAAGTATTTCATGTAGCGGAATCTGCAAAAAACAATATCATGCCGTATGTATTGGAATAACTACCGAAATTGTAACTATTCTTACTAATGTACAGGGTCTCTCATGGAAGTGTGACGCCTGCATATCTCTAACTTCTGATTCTCTTGAGCAGCGCCTGGAAAAACTCTTCGATTCAAAATGCAGTGCTGTCCTTGAAGAAATGAAAATCAAATTTGAAGAAAGAAATAATGGAAATGGCAGCTCAAAACTTGTCGCACATACCCTCCTCCAATGTACAGCCTATACCTAATTCCTATGCACAAAAACTACGAAACGGCACTGAATCAAAAATCATTATTAAGCCGAACAATCCAGAACAACAGAACTCTCAGACGAAAACTGATATACTGAGGAATATAAACCCTGTTGATGCTGAAATTAATATTAAAGTGAAACACGCCAGTAACGGTGGGATTATTGTTGAGTGTGAGAATAATAGTGAATCCGCAAAATTCAAGAAGCTAGCTGACGAAAAATTAAAATACTACACAATCCATCAGCTGAAAAGTGTACAACCTCGTATAAGGGTGGTTGGAATTTCGGAGAAATTAGAAGAAAACGTGCTACTGAAGTGGATCCAAAATCAAAATAAAGGGTTGTTCGCAAATTCAGAATGCGAAATTCTGCGTCTATGGCCGACAAAGAAGAAAAACAATATTTTTCAGGCTACACTGCAAGTTGACTCATCTACTTATGATAAGGTAATTAAACAAGGGTATCTGATAATAGGGCTTGATACTTGTGTGGTCTATGACGCACTGCATATACCGCGTTGTTTTAAATGTAACAAATTTAATCATACCAAAAAATTCTGTAAAAACAATATTTCTTGTCCGTTGTGCGCTGGTGAACACGAAGTATCTAGTTGTAAAGCTGAACGGGAAGAATATCGCTGCAGTAACTGTCTAATAGTTAAACAAATACAAAAAAATGATATCAATGTGAATCACGCCGTTTGGGATTATGGTAAATGCCTCTCATATAATAAGGCCACCGAAAAAATGAAATATGATCTGTTCAATTATCAATAGCAACTAGAGACACCTCTATCTATTACCTCACCTCCAAGTGCGTGCAAATCACAAGATGACTCCCATAGTTTGTCGTTATATTATCAGAACACGAGAGGTATCAATACTAAAACAAATGTAATATTCAATGCAACAACCTCTACACAATACGATATAGTCGCGTTTACTGAAACTTGGCTCACCGCAAGTGTGCAAAATTCTGAAATATTTAACGAGAATTATGCGGTTTTTAGACGTGATCGAGACTATGCGGGGTGTGGTCTTAGCAGGGGTGGAGGAGTACTCCTGGCGGTAAATAATATATTTGCCGCCATGCAACTTGACATTAAAGAACAGTTTAGTCACCTAAAAAGTATAGATATTATTGGAGTAAAGGTAATAATGAGGAGCCAGATTGTATATATATTTTTGCTTTACATCCCACCTAATATTCCTGTGGACACATATGAGGCTATATTTGACAGTATCAGCTCACTTGAATTTATATATAACAGTGAGATAATAATTCTCGGAGACTTCAATGTCTCTGAGTATTCCTCATATTTGTCTAATTCGAATGCTAGGGGCAAGGTAATACCATTGATAAATTTCATTAATTTCCTAGACTTAAATCAATGCAATAACATAGAAAACTCTGACAATCACTTACTAGACTTGGTACTATCTAATAAAAATATCACCGTCAAAAAAGCCACAGATATCATTACAAAGGAAGATGTTTATCATCCAGCTTTGTTAATATCATTCAATACCAATTTTAATCCAAGAAATAATAAACAAAAAATTAACACTGTCTTCTATAATTTTCGCAAAGCCGACTATACCAACCTATATCGTGAATTGGCCGAAATAAATTGGGATGGCCTAAATGATTTCTCTGACGTTAATCTAGCTTGCGATTACTTCTATGACAAAATATATCAGTCCTTTGATCTGTTTGTTCCTAAAACAAAACCTCGAAATAGAACGTACCCACCTTGGTTTTCCCCGGAAATAATAAAAAATATTCGACTGAAACAGATTCGATTGAAACAATATAAAAGAAATAATGACCCCACAGCACTAGAAGAATTCAGAGTTCTCAGGCGAACCATAAAAGAAAGTATAGATATTTCGTACAAAAATTACTGCAATAATATTGAACGTAATATTTCTAATAACCCCAATAAATTCTGGCAATTTGTTAACGCTAAGCGAAATACATCCACTATACCTGACTATATGATTCTCAATAACGAGGAGTATAAGGATCAAGAAAGCATTGTTAATGCATTTGCCTCACACTTTCAGGACTCATATATACCGAGCGATGACCTGGCTGATCCAACGGAGGATAGCTCTATAACAGACTCATTTCATGTTGAAAGTTTTACAGAGTCAGAAGTATATGACTGCATAAAAAAATTAAAGCCGAAAACCACATCGGGTCTTGATAATATACCAGCATTTATAATAAGAGACTGCGCTAATGTATTTACACACCCTTTGACCATAATTTATAATTTAGCTCTAAAAACACAAACATTCCCAAGTACTTGGAAAATGTCTAGAATTACACCAATTTTTAAAAAAGGCGATCGCAATAACATCCTAAATTATAGACCTATCACTATTATAAAAAACTTTGCCAAAATTCTTGAAATGCTTCTTCATGAATATACTTCTAATTATATGAAAAATCGCATCACTCCTTATCAACATGGCTTCACGCGTGGCAGGTCAACTGTCACCAATCTCTTATCTATTACTCAAACTCTATCTGACTCATTAGATGCTGGCATGCAGACGGACGTAATCTATACAGATTTTTCCAAGGCCTTCGATAGACTGGATCATAACATCCTACTGCAAAAACTTGCTAATAATGGATTTTCTCGAATACTCCTTGAATTCTTCAAGTCTTATCTCACCGATAGAAAGCAACTCGTGCAATGTTGTGGTTACCAGTCTGCTGAAATAGCCTCTACCTCTGGAGTTCCACAGGGCTCCAATCTGGGTCCACTATTGTTTAACATATTTATAAATGATATTGGATCTGATCTAAATGTTTCGTTTATGCTTTACGCTGATGATATGAAAATCTATTCCACTATTAACAACACAGCTGACTGCGATAATTTACAAGAAAATCTTCTCAAGATAAATCTATGGTGTTCAGAAAACAAATTACCATTAAATGTTCAAAAATGCCATGTTATGTCTTTCACAAATAAATTGCATAGAATAAATTACAGCTACTCAATAAATCAATCAACGTTATCTCGACCTGACACCATTCGAGATCTGGGAGTCACTTTCGATGATAAACTCACTTTCAAAAATCATATTAATAACCTAATATCAGAATCCTATAAAACGCTAGGCTTTATCGTTAGGAATTGTAAGGACTTCACTAATACTAGTACATTAAAGTTGCTATACGTCTCGTTTGTAAGATCACGTGTTGAATACGCTTCAGTAATATGGTGTCCTTATTATGATCTCCATGTGAATGCTGTAGAAAACGTACAAAGAAGATTCCTAAAGTATGCTTGCTATAGAGAAGATGGTGTATATCCCGCTATTGGCTTTCCTAATGATCAAATGGAGAACAGGTTATCCATCGAAAGTCTCGAGAATAGGCGTATGAAATCACAAATAATCTTCTTATATAAGTTACTGAACAGTAAAATAGACTGCAGTGGTATTCTTCATTGTATTAACTTTCAGGTACATAGAATTACCTCTAGGCATTCACTAACTTTTCATTTACCGACGCCGAGAACAAACATCAAAAAGTTTTCTCCTATTAATCAAATATGCGACAAATATCATAAAATTCAAGATAGAATTGACATATTCAACTGCAGTGTAGCCTCCATAAAAAAACTGTCATAAGCTGTTTTCTTGCTTGTTTTGTTTCGCTTATTTTTATTTTCGATTGTTACTTATATGTCACTTATGTTTATGCTTACATAATATCGAATTACTATGTAAACTGTATATTTATTAATTGTATTAATTTTGTTCCCATTCTGTAATTGGGTTAACACCTGTTGAATGGTTGTATATTAAATAAAATAAAATAAAAATAAAATATATATTATGGAGATTTAAGGATTTTCTGATAACGAGTCTGACGTGAAAGTTTAAAAATTCAGAATGATGTTCGTTTACTGTGTGGGAACAAAATAAGAGGTCACGTATAAGGGTGAAAATAGAATTAAACCGCCAAAATGTCACCGTCGCACAGTGGCACGAATCGTGATTTTTTCATTCAAAATGATCTAGAGCACTTGTTTCGCAACCGATTGGGATAATTTTTTTCTTAAATATTCGTTATTTAATTTCCAAAAAACGTAAGAGAGCATAAATCTTGTTACTCGGGGTTTTTGGGGTCGTTGATTACGAATTTGATAGCCACATTGTCACTGCAAGATGGCGGCCATAAAATGCTAAAAAATGATGAAAAATTAAATATTTTTGTTAAAGTTTATGTCGAGAAGTTTTGAATATTTCTGATAAGTACTTTTAAGTTAAAATAGCCTAAATTATAAGTTCCATGAAGACATTCAAGATGGCGGATCCAATATGGCGGCAATAAGATAATAAAACTGACTTAAAAATAAATTAAATGCATTAGGCTATTCCTAAGAATTATTAAAAAATTTAAAAAGGAACAAATTTTCTGAAATTTTCAAATATATCATCCATATGGCTGCCATGCATTAATTACACAGCCACACAAAAAAGAAATTTCTTTCAAATCTGGGGATCAGACTATCATATCCAATAGTATTTTGACCTGTTGGATCCAAATCTGCCATCAGATTTGAGCCAGCACGTCTCAGTTTTGCAGAAAATGCTTATTTTCACGGTTTGCGGTATCAAAAATAGGCCAGAACTTCATCTGGATTAATAAATTCATGATAGATATCTTTTTCCTCTTGTTATTCAGAACGTCTTGGCAGACATTTTGAGATCCATTAATTTAGAGCGGAAGCTAGGTGGATTTTTCGGCAGCTCATCGTTTTATGAACTTTGAGATATTTTTATGGTTTAATGGATGATAACGATTCATAAAATCGACTTCTGGAGGGGCACCTCCTGTCAGTAGCGTCACAAACACTGTTTAAAAATCAGTGAAATCATGTCATCGTTACAAGACTCATTTTTTTGTGTGTACACATTTTATGTTTAGAATGGATAAAATATGATCGCCAGAAAGTGTGGGCCGTCAGGAGGCGCAGCCAGAAAGGTAATAATGATACAATACATCTGAGGCACGGTACGAAGTCAAGTTAGCCGAAAGTGTTAAATTCCTATATATTTAAGAGCCTATGGTACTTTTATTGACACTAAGAACTTTACGGGGAGGCTATTCTATTGTTGAAGGAGCTTATATTTACGTTTTAAAAAGGAGCCAGAACTTGTAACGATGAGTTTAGAGTTCTGAGATGAAATATGCGAAAAAAAATCCAATTTTCTTAAAAAATCCTAAACATTTTCTTTCTGGCTAGCCTTACTGACGGGAGTTTCATTCTGTGAATTTTTTTCTGTGTTCAAAACATTTAAAGAAACATGCTCAACCTTAAAAAAGTTTGTAACGATGATGTTATCTAACTCGGTTTTTTTACCACTTTGACCTTTCTGGTTGCGCCCTGATGGCCCACACTTTCTGGCGATCTTATTTTATTCATTATAAACATAAAATGTGCACACACAAAAAAAAATTGGCTTTGTAACGATGATATATTTTCACTGATTTTTATATCTTGAACCATGGCCAACTCGACAGGCTGACATATGCCAGAAGTTTATTTTGTCGTTATTTAAGGTCGATAGAATTAATCAGCGCATAGAAAATGCTTGTGACGATGAGTGTCCGAAAATCCACTTAGCTCCCGCACCAATTGTTCTAGTTGTCTTCTCTTTGTTATATGGCACATCTGACAGCATCACACGACCTGCCGCGATTGCCACATTAGGTGCACAGCTCCACCAAGTCTCTCTTCCAATAGCTCTTTGGTAATATCAGCGCAATGTTAGGAAGGGCGCTATATATTGTCCTCTTACCGGTTGATATGACCAAAAAATGAAAGAATTCGGGAAAACACGATGCTGGAGAGTCGCTTTGTGGGACGTAGTATTTAGAGCATTGAGGTACGATGGGTTGTCCACAGAATTCGTAACGGGCGCCTTCAGGCGTACATCTCGAAAGAATCAATACGTCGTCTATCTGTAACCCTAACGGTCTACATCTCGGAGGTGTACAGAAAGATGGAGAGAACTAGTTCGACAACAGGTCTGATCTTTGTGCGTTTCGTGATATTTCTGTCACGCCAAATTTTGCCCAACTTGTTGCAGATCCAGATAGATATCTACCGTGTGATAAATAATAAACAGCAACCGCAACATATGAACAACATACAACTGCTTGTAGTCTCTTGGTGATGCCAAGTTACAGTTACATGTTTATGCCCGTTTGCGTCACGCAAAGTCCTACTGCATCGTGACAATATTTTCGTCACTTCCATGCAATAGAGAAAAACTGAAAGAAAACATGAACTCCAAAAAACACAGATCGTACTGTATTATTTTAGTAGAAATCAGTGATTGTAGAAACTAATGAATAGTTTTTGGCGAGGTTTTTATTTTCTTTCAGCATGTGAGAAAAAAAGGTGAAAACGCCTGAAGGCGCTTGTTACGAATTCCGTGAACAGCCCAACGTACCATCTCAATATTCTCAATACTCTAAGCTAAGAAGTACGTCCCACAAAGCGACTCTCCAGCATTGTATTTTCCCGAATTCAAAGAGCTGTTGGAAGAGAGCTTTAGCGGGGCTGTGCACCGAATGTGGCAACCGCGGCAGGTGGTGTGATGCTGTCAGACGTGCCATATTACAAAGAGAAGACAACTAGAACAATTAATGGATCTCCAAATGTCTGCCAAGACGTCGTGAATAACAAGAAGAAGAAGAAGATCTATCATGAATTTATTTATTAATCCAGCTGAAATTCTGGCCCCTATTTTTGATACCGCAAACATACAGCTGGTGATAGATGAGGAAAATAACGAGGATTAATTATCTTTTTGATGTTTAGTTAAAAATTATGTTATTAAGAAATGTAATAAATATTTGTTTTGAAGTTTTTATATTTTTTCAACATATGCCGCCAAATAAAAAAATCTGAAAAAAATTGAGGGTATTAATAACACAAATGCGCGTCTGTCTGAAAAATATCATGATAGCACCTTTTCAAAAAATGCACTTTTGAGCACTTTGGATTTTTTAAATTTTTTTAAAATTTCATACGACGTAATATTTTTTTCTGAATTAATCTGGAAGAACTTTATGGTCGATAATTTTCAAATTTTTTCGTCCATTAGGTAAGTTGCAAGAAATTTTTAATTAACAATTGCCCTTTTTGCAAAAATTCAGCTCCCCCAGACGAGAGCAAGCGAGAATATACTAGGTGCCCTCGGCCTCGCGGCTTGTGTTCCCTTTGACTCGTGGCCAAAAAACCGACACAAATCGGATCGTTACCGAAGCGAGGCGAGGCGAAACGAGGGCGCACGGGGCGATGCGAGCGCAGCAAGTACACTCTCGCGCTCGCCTGCCCTCGCAACGCCTCGGCGAGAGTGTACTGCAGGCAGATATACGCGGACCATATTTTGCTGATTTAGGAAGCAATGATGCTGCTAGGTGGGACACCTCCTCCCTCAATAAAGAAACATGCAAAAAACTTTCAAACGTGCTGAAAATTGATTTCTACGCGTTTTCAAGGGCGGGGAACACGATGCTGATATTTAGTCCCTCACCCCCAACTACCTCTAAATACATAAAACCACCCCTTTTCCCCATTTTTCGTTATCAGGCATGCGAGGACTTGTTGGATCGTTTTTTTTTTTGAGAAAACTTAATATGCCTTGTAAATTTCCCACCCCTAACCAACTACCACTAAATGCATAAAACCGCCCCATTTCCCATTTTTCGTTATCAGGCATGCGAGGACGTGTTGGATCATTTTTTTTTTTTTTAGAAAACTCAATATGTCCTGTAAATTTTAGCAACTAGACATCCTAACGATCCCCGGGAGTTGAAATCACATCCCCTCCCTCAATACCGAAACATGCAAAAAACTTCCAAACGGCCATGCATGAAACCATCTTTTTCCCATCATTCGTTATCAAGCAAGGGAGGACTTGTTGGATCAGTTTTTTTGTTGAGCAAATTCAGTATGTCCTGTATGTAATTTTAGCAACCAGACATGCTAACGACCCGTGCGGGTTGAAACCACCCCCTTCCTCAATAATAACTGTAGGTATTGGAAAACCCCCGATTCAACAAGTCCTCGCATGCCTGTTAACTAAAAATGGGAAAAAAGGTTGGTTCTATGCATATAGGGGTAGTTGGTTAGGAGTAAGAGGCTAAATAATACGAGCATCGGATTCCCCGCCCTTGAAAACGCTTAGAGAACAATTTTCAGCACGTTTGGAAATTTTTTGCATGTCTCGATATTGAGGAAGGGGGTGGTTTTGTAGAAGAACGCACTACCGGGCGTCAAAATGACGCGACACCAATTTATTTCTCAGGGGGCGCCAGTCGCGTATTACCCCGTTCTTCTACCTCCCAGGCGGGTTCGAGATAAGATGACTTCGGTAGCCGAAAAGCGGGACCAAGGCTGCACTACCACAGATCGGAAACTACGCTCTCTCTGGACCCGAATTCCCTCGTTAGGGGTTTAGGCACCTCTTAATTTCCTGAATTTTTGCATAAAAAAATCCCAACCGAAGAATTTCTCTGCGGAGGGATTAGTTTTGGTACGCGAAAATCGCGTTTTGGTCCATTAATAACGGAATATATTTCTCAAAAAACGCATAAAAAAATCCCTATCGAACCTCCGTAAAACAACCAGAAGGTCGAACGTTAATGCGAATTAACTCGACACATCCGGTTTTCTATACGAAAGTTCCAGGGATTATAGACCGTCAACAGGCCTCAAGATCAATTAAGAAACATTAGTTCAAAGAATCCGTTTATTTAACAGAATTGGTTATACAAAATTCTCAAGAAAGAATCGTGCCTTCCCCAATCAAGGTAGTGACTTTCAGACCATACAAGCGAGAGCGCTCGCGCTAACGATCGATTAGGTAGAAAAGATTCATACGTACCTTCTCAGAATCAAAATGCGAGCTTTTAGAATCATTTCAGACTCTGGGTAAATGAATAATTAAGGCTGACTGAAATTAACTTAAAAAAGTTTTACTAAATGAATTTAGTTTCGCTAGAGACTACCTAGCTTTAAAGTTCTTGTATCGTGGAAATTCACGTACTCAAACACATTCAGAGGACTTATTACTGCATAAGTTGAGTGGCGTTCGATCAGTCCACGACTTACTAACCCTTATCACAGTCGATTGATAATATCGATTTGGCAGCGTCTCACCTTCGAGCGACTATTAGGCAAAATTGAATTTTTGGATTTTTATGCACAAGGCGTTTTTGTCTATAACTTTGTCATTTGAAAAGCCCCGTTATTGGCTTTTCTACCATCGCTTTGTCTGGACTACTCAACGCGCTCGACCAAATTGCGAGCCGCTGGGTCAATCCAAACTCTTTCCATGCGAGAAACCGGCCTTGTACATGTGCATTGATTTTTATCAATTTTTGCTTATCGGCACTACGCCGGCTTTGACAAAATCTTCTATTTTGCCTTTTGGATGCAGTGCATCGTTAAAATTTTATGCTCATACTTTAGAATTGGGCTTTCAATGATCGTACCTCAAAGGTCAATGTCTTTGGTTGAGGAATAAAAAATAAAAAATAATTTAAAGTATATTTTCGTGGTACTTTTTAAACTGACTTCGTGGTACTTTTGAAAAATCCAGTTTAAGACCAATTTTAGCGTACTTTTGAAAAATCGATTTTCGAGCCAAATTTCAAGGTACTTTTGAAAAACTAATCTGCGGGTGAAATTTTGGCGTACTTTTGAAAAATCGATTTTCAAGCCAAATTTCAAGGTACTTTTGAAAAGTTAATCCGCGGGTGAAATTTTGGCGTACTTTTGAAAAATTGATTTTCAAGCCAAATTTCAAGGTACTTTTGAAAAGTTAATCTGCGGGTGAAATTTTGGCGTACTTTTGAAAAATCGATCTTCAAGCCAAATTTCAACGCAGTTTTGAAAAATTAGTCTGCAAGTGAAACTTTGGCGTACTTTCGATAAATCGATTCTTGGGCCAAATTTTGACGCCCTTCCAAAAATATTATTTTTCAAAGTCCAATTTATGGTACCTTTGAAAAAGTATATTATTCATAAATCTTTGTCATTATATACTTCTACTCTGATATTCTGAACCAAAAACATTTTTCCTAAGTGAAAATTCGGTGTTTCTTCGAATTTTCGCCTGGTCATTTCCAACGCCTTATAGAACCCAAAACGGTCCTTGTGGACTGATCTGCGCCTCTGCAGACTCCCGAAAATGTCTTTAAATGAAATTTTTGCCTAAGTCGAATTTTGATTATGTCTTCAACTTAGGACGATTTTGGAGAGTTCTACAACACTCCCCTCCTTTGGTTGAATCTTTTCTACTCATCGATTGCCTTTAATTTCCATATTCACTTGTATGTCTGTATGCCTTCATTTGACGGTCTGACCTATGGTACAGATGTTTTAAAAATAACGGCCTTAATTGGGGCAGACGGCTGATTCGCCTATCTAACTTAAAAATAATTACATTTTTTTAAATAATACGACAAGTTGATACAACATTTTTATCAACTTAATTACACCCGCGTCGAGGTGCGAAGCGTAGCACAATTTTGATTAGCGTCCACTCTCACTAATTCGTTGCACTCGCTTTTTCGCCCTGGTCTCGCTCTTGCTTAACTTCGGCCCTTTCTAGAAGAGTCTGTCTATATCTCCATGCCGCAGCTTGGACGGTCCTCGCCTTTGAGTTCCAGACTTCACCATGCCGCGCCCTTGCGACAGGCTGGGTCATCTTTCCATTTCTGCACATGGAAAATGCAGTTCTGCAACTAGATTGACTTTTTAGCAAGTCGTCGACTGGGACGCGTCGACTAACAAACACAATGTGTTGTTTTTAATGAAATATTTTTCTAACATGAATTTTGTTAACTTATAATGGTTAGAAATTGGTTCTTCGTAAGGTAGATTGAATCGGCTTACGATACTCGTGCGGTCATCACTACTTTGTGAAAAAAGTATAAAAAAAAATTGAAGCGTCTTCTTGAGCGAAGAACGGCTTCTGAAACTCGTCTCGTAGTTTCTCCTTCGTAAGGTAGATTAAATCGGCTTACGATACTCGTGCGGTCATCACGACTTGTGAAAAAAGTATAAAAAAAAAAAATTGAAGCGTCTTCTTGAGCGAAGAACGGCTTCTGAAACTCGTCTCGTAGTTTCTACTTCGTAAGGTAGATTAAATCGGCTTACGATACTCGTGCGGTCATCACGACTTGTGAAAAAAGTATATAAAAAAAAATTGAAGCGTCTTCTTGAGCGAAGAACGGCTTCTGAAACTCGTCTCGTAGTTTCTACTTCGTAAGGTAGATTAAATCGGCTTACGATACTCGTGCGGTCATCACGACTTGTAAAAAAAAGTATAAAAAAAAAATTGAAGCGTCTTCTTGAGCGAAGAACGGCTTCTGAAACTCGTAGTTTCCATTTGGGGTATACGTTAATTTTGTTGACTTAAAATGATTAAAATTGAAGTTGTCTTCTTGCATAAGAAAAACAGCTTCCGAAACTCGTACTGATTCGTACTTATGCCTACGTCCATTACTCGAACTTGGCGGCTCTCGCTCTTGAGAAGCTAGGCTTACCGGATCGCGCTCTTGCGTCGGGTTCGCCGTCTTTCCATGTCTGCTCATGGAGTAGACTTTAAATTTTCGATTCGACCGCATATAGGTCAAAATCGCCACTTAGAATTTTGAGAAAAAATATAAAAAAAAAGCGAAAACGGCTATTAGCCGTGGTCGACCTCAGAAATATCTAGAGGTGACTCTTCTATATCTGGCTCATCTCGAGCATCTTCGGGATCTCGACTTATTACATCCGGCTCATCTTGAGCACTTGCGGGAACATTGATTTGAACTAGTGTGGTATCGCTACGTCGCTCTGACCTGGGCGCGATCTCATTGTCTGATGAGTAAGCGTCGTCACTAAGATGAATTTCATCCGGACTATCTTCTGATTCTTCAGACAATTCCAATTCAACATCGGGGTCTCCCTTAGGTGCCGGCCTGATGGCATCGACATGTAATCTCGTCGAAGTTACCCCCTTGTGAATGAGGTAAACTTCATTAGACAATCTCTTTAAAACCTTGTGTGGCCCACTCCACGACGGTGTGAAGGTATGATCCTTCCTGATCCTTTTAGTCATTACCATATCTCCCACTTTATATACGACCGGCGTTACCGCCACTTTGGGCGCGTAACGCCATTGGTAATTTGTTTGATTTTTACGAATTTCCTTGACTCTTTCAAGGCGGGGAACGTCCGCTTGATTACGACGTTCTTGTCTATAAGCGAACATATTCCAATCACCAATCTGCGGTAATTCATAGCCGAGCACTACGAAACTGGGCGTATGCCCCGTAGCGGCGTTTTTTCTTGTTCTCAAGATATATGCCATCTGACTAACATGTCGATCCCACTCGTCGTTGGGTGAACCATATAATAAGGTTTTTAAGATCTTCTTAGCTTCTTGCACCCTCCTTTCTATTGGATTAGCCTGTTGGTGGTAAGCTGCTGTGAAGAATCTTTCAATATTGTTACGTGTACAGAACGTATCGTAAAAGCCGGAATTGAAGTGGCCTCCCTGGTCGGAAATGATGACCCTCGGAACGCCATATCTCGCCACTAGTTCCTCTTCGATAAATTGTGCTATTGTTTTTCCACTGACTTGGGTGAACGCCTTGGCTTCGACCCACTTACTAAATACATCCTCTACCATTAATATATATCGGTTATCTGCATCTTTGGTTCGCTGAAGCGGTCCGATTACATCGACGCTTAGAACTTCGAACGGATGCGATGGAGCATGGCTTCTGAGAGGAGCCTTCGGTTGTGACTGTCTGCTTTTTACGGAATTACAAATAATGCACTCATTTAAATATTTGTTAACTAGTCTCGACAAATTATTAAAATAATAGCGGCCCGAGATGATTCTAACAGTTTCATCGCGGCCGGGGTGACCTACTTCCGGTCGGTCGTGAAAATGAGATATTACTCTCATGACCATACGTTTTGGTACGTATAATTTTTCTATAACATTTTCGCCTCTCGTCCAAAGTGTGCCGCCTATCACTTGTCTTGTATTGACGAATTTCACCTCTGCCTCGGTTTTATCTGCTTGTCGCACTAGAGTATTCCATCGTTCAATTTGGTCTTGGATATCTCTGGAGTGCGTTTGCGCTTCTCTGACCTGATCGTTTAATTCCAATGTGGTAATCACTGATATTCGTTCCTTGTACGAGAATTTTGGTGGGTACATTCTCTCCTCTTCGTCGTCTGCTTCGACGTTTGGGCCTTGAGGATTCCTGCTAAGATAGTCAGCCAATATATTTTCCTTGCCGGGACAATGTTCTATGGTGAAGCTGTATTCCTGAAGTAATAATGACCAACGTGTAAATTTCGTTTTCTCGTCCTTATGCTTATTTAACCATAGTAAAGCTCGATTGTCGGTTTTGACTATAAATGGACGGTCTGCCAAATATATTTTGTATTTCCTTATATAATTAACGACGCTCAAACATTCCAATTCGTTAATATGGTATTTTCTCTCCGTCGGAGATAACGTATTACTAGCATAAGAGATGATGTGCTTCTGGTCATTATCCCCCAATTGATATAATACTGCAGATAATCCTATTAAGGATGCGTCCGTCTGCAGTATGAACATTTTATTGAAATCTGGCCGGTGCAGTCCTAGAGGTTTATTCAATACTTCTTTTAGTAAAATAAAAGCTTCTTGGGCTTCCGGATTCCACTTGAAGCGCCAGTCTTTCGAGAGTAGTCGGGTCAAGGGCTTTGTAATTATTGCAACATTAGGGATATATTCACGTACCCAATTACATAGACCAAGGAAACTCTGAAGCTGGCGCCTCGTCGTAGGGGCCGGATAATTTTGTATCTGTAATATGTGTTTTTCTAATGGTTGAGTGGTGTTGGCATTTATTTGATGCCCGAGATAGGTTATGCTTGACGTGGCTACCACACATTTTTCCGGTGACACCTTTAAATTATGCAAACGCAGGCGTTCAAAGACGGCTCTCAGATGGTTTACATGCTGTTCTATATCTTCACTGTAGATGATAATATCATCGAGATATACTTTGCAGAAATGATGCAAGTAGCCGGTCAATACGTCTCTTGCCATAAATTTTTGGAATGTACATGGAGCGGTCTTCAATCCGAAAAGCATCACGTTAAATCGGTAAGATGCTCCATCTAATGTTGTAAACGTAGAATAGTTTTTTGACGACTCCTCAAGAGGGATTTGCCAATATCCGCTCTTGAGGTCCAACACCGTAAATATGTTGGCGTTTCCTAGATCCTTTATACTCTCGTATATCTTTGGTAAGACGGATGCTTCGTCTTCCGTTACTTCATTTAAGTGACGATAATCAATGCAGAAGCGAGGCTTCTTGCCGGGCCTTTCAATTATAATGGGAGGCGAACTGTACTGAGCGGTACTCGGTTCTATGACCCCGGCTTTCAGCATCTCTTCAATTTGATCGTACATAACTTTTTTCTTAGAAGGAGACATGGGGTAGGGTTTGATATTGAACGGGCGGTCGTCTTTAACTTTTATTTTATGTTTCGTTGTCACCGTGGTAGCTTGGGTAGGCACCGCGGTGAACAATTCAGCGAATTCCTCGAATAGAGGTTTTAAATTATCGTTTCCGATGATCAGTTCTTCGGGAAGCCGGCATTGCTTCCTTGCTTGATGTGCCGCTTGATTCCAGAAGACGGTTATTCGCTCTTCGGTGCCGACGTAGACACATTTACGTTGATAATCGAATACGACATTGTGAGCATATAAAAACGGGGCTCCCAGAATGAGCTCTTCATTTAAATTTTGAATGACCTGAAACGTGGTCTGAAAGGGTACATCTAGTACATTAACGTTTATGGTCGTAGTCCCGAGGGATTCTACTAAACCATCGCCACAAGCCATAACAAAAGTTTGGGGAGCTGTAAGTTGATCAATGTCGTTCAAAAATTTCGGTTGGATAATATTCCTTGTCGAACCTGTATCCAATAAAGCGTTAACCGCTCGATTATTAATTATAATCTTAATGCGAGGCAGAGGGAAAGCGTCGTTGGTTTGATTGATAGATTCTAATGGAGTGAATCGGTGGGGAGATAGGTTGACTTCTTGATCCTTAAACAGGTAATTAAGGTCAGGAAGGTCATCGAAGTTTTTTAATTTAAACTTCTTGCTTCGGAGCTTCCCCGAGGGTCGCTTCGAGCCTGCTGGGGCCTGGTAGGCGGGGCTGGTACAGTTCGGCCTGGGCCATCGCCTCTGACCCCCGCTTGGTTTCCCGTATTCATATTACGATAGGGATTGTTTGGGCATTCTGCATGAAAATGCCACTGCTCCGTTGGGCAATATCTGCAAGGGCGATACGGGACTCGGGAGTTCCTTACGTCTCCAGTACCCCTTCTCGGTATATCCCCTCTGGGCAGCGAGGAAATATTATTTGCAAAATGCACCCTTGGTGCTGGCGGATTATCTCTTCTTTGAGATCCATTGAATGGTGTCCTAGATGCACCAAAGGAACTGGAGGACGGCTTCGCTAATGCGGAGGGTTCCGTTCTCCAGTTACTGCTCGATTGCTGATTCCCTTGAGCTGAAGCGGTAGAGGTGGACGCTTCTCGGTCTTTGCTTTTTTTTGCATTTTGCAGAATCTCGAATTCTTTATTCTCATCCATGATTTTGGCCATTTGTTCGGTCATCGTCACTAGTGTATTTGTATCTAGTATGACGGCACTCTTTAGGAGCATTTTCATATCAGGTCTCAACTGATTGAAGATGGTAGCCGCCTTCATCGCCTCCGGCTTAAACGGATCGATCCTGTTGAAGAGGCATACCTTCCTGGAAATAAATACTGACGTATTTTCCTCGGCATCTTGTTTCTTGCCATATAAATTAGCTACTGCTTCGGTGAGTACTTCACCTGAATCGTAACGGCTTCTGAACCGCTCGAGAAATAGAGGATACGTGGTAATTAGGGTTCGGTATTGTTCGAACCATTTCCTAGCATCGTCTTTGAGCTGTTCTGATATTTTATACAGACGGTCGTTATCCTGCGTAATTCGTACTCGGACGAAAAATTCCTCCATATGATGAATGAAGGTTTCAGGGTCTTCGTGTTCGAAGCCATGAAATTCCGCATTTGGATGCTTCGACCGATACTTATGCTCGTGTGTGGCTTCGCTTAGAGCTTTGGCAAGACCTGCTGCCATTTGGGCAAACACTTGTTCTGAGGAGGGCTGTATGACTCCTTCAGTGGTACTCGGGCCAACCCCCGAACTACCCAGTACATCCTCCGCGCACGGCCTCTCTAACCCTCTAGAGACGTTGTCCATCACAGATGTCGGCTCGTCGTAAAACTGGAAAGGCGTTGATTCATCCATATCCTTTCCAGAAAGCCCTGCTGACTAACAACGCCCCACGTTGGGCGCCATGTAGAAGAACGCACTACCGGGCGTCAAAATGACGCGACACCAATTTATTTCTCAGGGGGCGCCAGTCGCGTATTACCCCGTTCTTCTACCTCCCAGGCGGGTTCGAGATAAGATGACTTCGGTAGCCGAAAAGCGGGACCAAGGCTGCACTACCACAGATCGGAAACTACGCTCTCTCTGGACCCGAATTCCCTCGTTAGGGGTTTAGGCACCTCTTAATTTCCTGAATTTTTGCATAAAAAAATCCCAACCGAAGAATTTCTCTGCGGTGGGATTAGTTTTGGTACGCGAAAATCGCGTTTTGGTCCATTAATAACGGAATATATTTCTCAAAAAACGCATAAAAAAATCCCTATCGAACCTCCGTAAAACAACCAGAAGGTCGAACGTTAATGCGAATTAACTCGACACATCCGGTTTTCTATACGAAAGTTCCAGGGATTATAGACCGTCAACAGGCCTCAAGATCAATTAAGAAACATTAGTTCAAAGAATCCGTTTATTTAACAGAATTGGTTATACAAAATTCTCAAGAAAGAATCGTGCCTTCCCCAATCAAGGTAGTGACTTCCAGACCATACAAGCGAGAGCGCTCGCGCTAACGATCGATTAGGTAGAAAAGATTCATACGTACCTTCTCAGAATCAAAATGCGAGCTTTTAGAATCATTTCAGACTCTGGGTAAATGAATAATTAAGGCTGACTGAAATTAACTTAAAAAAGTTTTACTAAATGAATTTAGTTTCGCTAGAGACTACCTAGCTTTAAAGTTCTTGTATCGTGGAAATTCACGTACTCAAACACATTCAGAGGACTTATTACTGCATAAGTTGAGTGGCGTTCGATCAGTCCACGACTTACTAACCCTTATCACAGTCGATTGATAATATCGATTTGGCAGCGTCTCACCTTCGAGCGACTATTAGGCAAAATTGAATTTTTGGATTTTTATGCACAAGGCGTTTTCCTCTATAACTTTGTCATTTGAAAAGCCCCGTTATTGGCTTTTCTACCATCGCTTTGTCTGGACTACTCAACGCGCTCGACCAAATTGCGAGCCGCTGGGTCAATCCAAACTCTTTCCATGCGAGAAACCGGCCTTGTACATGTGCATTGATTTTTATCAATTTTTGCTTATCGGCACTACGCCGGCTTTGACAAAATCTTCTATTTTGCCTTTTGGATGCAGTGCATCGTTAAAATTTTATGCTCATACTTTAGAATTGGGCTTTCAATGATCGTACCTCAAAGGTCAATGTCTTTGGTTGAGGAATAAAAAATAAAAAATAATTTAAAGTATATTTTCGTGGTACTTTTTAAACTGACTTCGTGGTACTTTTGAAAAATCCAGTTTAAGACCAATTTTAGCGTACTTTTGAAAAATCGATTTTCGAGCCAAATTTCAAGGTACTTTTGAAAAACTAATCTGCGGGTGAAATTTTGGCGTACTTTTGAAAAATCGATTTTCAAGCCAAATTTCAAGGTACTTTTGAAAAGTTAATCCGCGGGTGAAATTTTGGCGTACTTTTGAAAAATTGATTTTCAAGCCAAATTTCAAGGTACTTTTGAAAAGTTAATCTGCGGGTGAAATTTTGGCGTACTTTTGAAAAATCGATCTTCAAGCCAAATTTCAACGCAGTTTTGAAAAATTAGTCTGCAAGTGAAACTTTGGCGTACTTTCGATAAATCGATTCTTGGGCCAAATTTTGACGCCCTTCCAAAAATATTATTTTTCAAAGTCCAATTTATGGTACCTTTGAAAAAGTATATTATTCATAAATCTTTGTCATTATATACTTCTACTCTGATATTCTGAACCAAAAACATTTTTCCTAAGTGAAAATTCGGTGTTTCTTCGAATTTTCGCCTGGTCATTTCCAACGCCTTATAGAACCCAAAACGGTCCTTGTGGACTGATCTGCGCCTCTGCAGACTCCCGAAAATGTCTTTAAATGAAATTTTTGCCTAAGTCGAATTTTGATTATGTCTTCAACTTAGGACGATTTTGGAGAGTTCTACAACAGTTTCAACCTCCGTGGGTCGTTAGTATGTCTGGTTGCGAAATTTTACAGGATATATTAAGTTTGCTCAAAAAAAACTGATCCAACAAGTTCTCGCATGCCTGACAACGAAAAATGCGAAAACGGGGTGGTCTTTTGCTTTAAGGGTAGTTCAAGGGGGTAGGGACCGCACGACTATCACCATCGTGTTGGCCGCCCTCGAAAACTGGGTGGTAGTCATGTTTGGTCGCTTTCTTTGCACTTTTGGAGTTTTACACTTTTTTGCAACTTTCTTATGGATTAATATGTCCATCAACATTCAGTACATTTACTATTGAGTTTATGTACACAAGGAACAAAATTTGACCTAAAACTGTTCCCTGTGGCACGCCCATGTTAATTTTCAAGGTTTCGCTAAGAACATTGTTAACACGTATCTGTTGTATCTGTAATAAATATTCTGACCCTGCAGTTAGCTTAATTTCCATTGTAAAAAACTGAGCCAACTTCCAAAAAAGTTATTAAAAATTATGAAAAAAAATCACTCAATCCTCCACCTAATTGAACCTTATTATATTATGTCGATTTCAATCGATTAAAACATGTTTTAATTAACCGGAAAACTGGTCAAATTTTATTTCATACTTTTTAGTGACTTGAAAGTGGTTTCATTTTTTATAAAAAATGAAAAAAATTCACACCTTTTAATGAAATACTGTACATAAAATTTATTGTACAGGGTGTCCCAGAATTTCGTAGCCATAATTCCCTTATTTAAGAAGAAGAAAAAATATCTAAACTGGATTGAGAATGAGTCCTTCTGATTATACCCTTGAAATCGCTTTTTACAATCCTTAACAAACCACCTCCAGCTTTTATTTTTGAAATTACATCCCCTAAAACTTTACACTAAAATGGAATTCCTACTTCACTGTTCATACTACAATAATTGCCTAGAGAATACTTAAAATTCTCCTGGGTGAGGCCAAAATATAAAAAAACGAAACTCGTTTAAATTAAAACCAAATTTGCTGACGTTACATTTATTGATTCCATTAATGGCGCGATTATTCCAGGAAATAGACGGTTAAAGTTATAATGCCAACAATTACCAGAGCTAATTAATTTTGATTGCATTTTACGCTAATAAATACGGATAGAATTACATTGCATACTCCCTGACAATACATACCCTCATATATCCGTATAAACATTTAAAAAGCACGCTAAAATAGAATACAAATAACCCATTAAAAATAAAATCAACTGTAGGTAAATCCAAAGCTTATGAAGTGCTGTTGGATTTCCAGATCTAGTTCCGCATGGTTGGTAGAAGTGAAATTACTTTGAGAAGATAACATACTAAAACTACTAAGTTTACTATTTTCGTTTATTAATATTATTGGACAGTCGCAATTAAAATAAATTTCATTTCATCTGTTTTATTCATAAAAACGGTTGAATATTCACTATAAATATATAATAAATACCGAACACGACCTAGACAATCGGCACGCGCTAGCGATATCGGTTTGTGCGGATGTTATCTTCTCTAATTAATTTCACTCTAGGTCCTTAGAAGGGCCCAGGTTCCCAATACACATTCATCGCCAGAATTACTTTAATTCGACCTACTATTAAGTCAGAATATTTAATTTACCAATTTGGTAATGAGAAAAGGGCATGAAAGTTGATAGCAGTGTTAGATGAAATTTCAAAAAATATTATTTTTGGAAAACCATTTTGACGGGAATTATATGGGTAAAAAGAAAAATGGAAAAAAATGTTTTCTCAGGAACCGATAAACCGACTTTCATGTAAAAATGTATGTTATGTCCTAAATTTTTTCAGAATAAAAAAAATTTAGGGGATGTTTTCGAGGCACATTTCCTTTAAACTATATCTTATTTTCAAAGTGATCGGAAGGTAGAACATATTCAAAATTGATAACCACAGGCGTACTGCGGGCGGCGCAGCTCATTACCACATCCTACCACGGTCACTGACGGCCATTACACCCCTACCGTTCAAATCAGTATCAAACTACAAGAAGTGTGGTGAAGATATTTTCAAATTCTCTGACGTCAACTGTTGGGTCAAACAAAACCTAGTTTGAAAATCTGAACATTTTTCTGTAGTCAGCCTATGAAAGAACTCTAGTTTTCAAAGTCCACTAAGAGGACTTTATAGAGGTTATAGTGCCTCTCACTAGTCAGAGTGTCTGTTTATTGTGAGTCTCCTTGCCTCTCATGGGTCGGGGTGTTTGTTTATCGTGAGTCCCCTTGCCACTCACTAGTCGGGGCACTTGCGCTTGTTTATTGTGAGTCTTCTTACTTCTCATAATTCGGGGTGATTTTTTGCGTGGATTCTCTGGCCTCTCACGAATCGGGTTACTCTATACTGGGGAGACATTTCTTATTCTTCATTGCTATCGTCCTCAATTACAGGAATATTATTATTCCGAGTAAAAATATCACTGAGAATTTCAGCAGGCTTGAGAACTTTCGACAAATATCTTGCATAGACAGTATACAACTGCACTGTTGGCTGCTGCTCACACGTTGCTGCAATTGTATACCATCAGTCCCATGCAAGGTATTTGTCGAAAGTTCTGTAACCAGCTGAAATTCTCAGCGACATTTTTATTCAGAATAATATTATTCCTGTAATTAAGGACGATAGCAATGAGGACTAAGAGAAGTCTCATCAATATAGAGTAACCTGATTCGTGAGAGGCAATAGGACTCACGCAAAAAAGTCAACCCGAATTGTGAGAGGAAAGGGGACTGACGCAAAAAAATCACCCCGAATTGTGAGAGTTAAGGAGACTCACAATAAAAAAGCGCAAGCGCCCCGACTAGTGAGTGGCAAGGGGACTCACCCTCGCGATAAACAAACACCTCGACTCATGAGAGACAAGGGGACTCACAATAAATAGGCACCCCGACTCGTGAGAGGCAAGCTGACTCACAATAAACAGACACCCTGACTAGTAACCTCCTCGTAGTGGACTTTGAAAACTACAATTATTTCGTAGGCTGACTAAAGACGTCATCATTGCAAAATGTTTAGATTTTCAAACTAGATTTTGTTGAACCTAACAGTTGACGTCAGAGAATATGAAAATATCTGCACCACACTTCTTGAAGTTTGATACTGATTTGAACGGTAGGGGGGGGGCAGTGGTAAGATATAGTAATGACCCACGCCAACCGCAGTATGCCCGTGATTATCAATTTTGAATCGTTCTACCCTTCCGATCGCTTTGAAAATTGGATATTTTTTAAAGGGGCATATAAACATTTATTTGAAAGGGTGGCCTCGAGAACATGGAACAAATGGACTCAATATTTTTTTTCCACGTTTGTGTTATCAAAAGCCAAAATATATTTTTTTTTTTCATGAAAATCGGTTTATCTGTTCTTGAGAAAAACAAATTTTTTTCATTCAAAATCATTATATTTCAAGATTTATCGAACTTATTTATTAATTGGCTTAGAATCTAATTGGAGTGTGTTTGCTTTCTGTTATGGTTACAATCAACAAGTTGTAAAATTAATAACTTTATAATAATTTCCGCCATTTAAGTTATTTACGTGAGATTTTGCAATAAAAATATGGATTATGATGAAAGTATCGACATTTAGGAGGCAGCCAAAAATGCATGTGCTTCGTTGTTGCCAGAATTTCATTTATTATTTAACTTCCTTATTACTTTACTTTTTGCCCCAGGGCATAAAAATAAATTTACTTTTTTGGCCTAGGGCATAAAAGTAAATTTTGTGATCTTTTGCCTATAGGCTGTAAGTGACACTTTCATAACTCAGACAGACGTAAAAATGACAACTTACACAGCTAGTAATACGAAAACAATATTTTCGTACTACTTGCTCTGTAAGTGTCAGCAGCACAAAATTTATTGTTTTGCCCTAGGGCGAAAAGTAAAGTAACAAGGAAGTTAAATAATAATGAAATTCTGGCACCAACGAAGCACACGCATTTTTGGCCGAAACCTATACTCCATTAAACGATTTGCTTAACAGGCAAATAAATGTTTTTAACCTCTGACACCTGGAGCGGGGTTTTTGTTCATTATTTTCCTTGTATATTTTTAAATATTACTCACCTTTCTCATTAAACACCAAATATTTTTGAATGTGAAATCGTCCATACGAAACTAGAGCCTACGATTTAACTATAAAGAGATCGTTTATTTTATATAATAAATTCACATAGTCTGAAAATCATTTGCCATAACGTCCGGCAGTTACATCACTCGCGCGCTAGGTACGCGTTTATGTAACGTAATGTTATATACTCATCTTTCATACTATCCTGAATCCGAAATATGTATCTGTACGGAAGATCCTGAACCAGTCGCGCAATCCTGAGCCGTATGTGTGGCTCAGGATTACCTACCTTTAAGAAATATAATTAAATTCTGTACGGATGCATAAATATGGTTCAGAATTGGTAGTAAGTTACAATAGGTTCAGGATTGATAGAAGGATGACTAAATATATATACAGATTGTAAACTGTAATATATATTTAATATATAAAATGATATAAAAATGATGTGAAACATAGTTAAACAAAATAAAAGCATATGTAATTTGGTAGTTTGGTATATATGAGATAAACAATATAACCTCGATATGTAAATACAAAATCAATAAAAATTATTTT
This sequence comes from Rutpela maculata, assembly GCA_936432065.2. Taxonomy (NCBI): domain Eukaryota; kingdom Metazoa; phylum Arthropoda; class Insecta; order Coleoptera; family Cerambycidae; genus Rutpela; species Rutpela maculata. Next base: position 47,381,871 of record OW386289.2, read on the forward strand.
AATGGTTAATGGTTTGAAAATAATTAAAAAATGTTAAAAACCAGCCTTTAAATGCGGTGGGAACATAAAATTAACAAATTTTCAGTAATACAAAAATGATCGGAATTTTTTTTGCACCCTTTTGCAATCGCGGTCAGGCTGGCGCCCTCCACACTTAAATGGGCAAGGTCATTCATTCCAAATAACGTTAGAATTTTTTTAAAACTACATGCACACCCTATGATCGAATTTGGCATTTCAGATTTCCAACTATAGAGATCGGTCTTCAAGCGGAGCATGAAAACAGACAACATATGGGCCTGGAAATGTTTTCTTGGCCACATCAATCGAAGAGAGATATACGACGGTTAATCGTTTAGGAAAAACCACACGGTAAGCGATCAAGGGTACGACCTTCATAATGTTAGGTTGATGATACCAAGGAATTGATGAAACTTTGGTACAGCTGGATACCTAATAGATGGAGATAGATGGCGTGGTGCTGTTAAATTTTTCATACAACAAAGGGAGGCCAACTAAGTGAGTTGTGAGTAGGAAGAAAAACCAACAGAATCTTAAATTTTTACGTATACTGGAAATGGGAGGAACATTTATGAGTACGTGTGAGAGATTTCACGTTGATAAGTATAGGTATATGTTAGATCACGGTTCACATGAATGACTTTTTAAAAAAGATTTATTTATTTAATGGAGCCAACGTTGGCTCTTGGAAAAGGAATAATATAATAAATTAGAAGTGTTGCATTCTAACTGAGTTTAATAACTGACTTTACAAAGCATGTCTAGTCGTATTTATAACATACAGAATCTGAGTAAGCAAAATATAGAACAAAGGAAATGCAATTCGACAGTCAGCATAAAATGTGAGAAACAAAGGTGAAACATAATATCTCTAAGATAAGCGATTAATAAGAGAAGTCGTTATCATGTATTATGATATACCTGTAAAGGTTTGTTATGACTAAGTCTTGGTAATAAGCGTATAGTTTTATATAACAACTTCCCCCTTAATAAAAAAGTTGATGTTATGCAGCAACTTTTGAAAATTGTTAGAAACGTTAAATGAATATAATGCAAAATAAATTGAAACAATGTTGAATGAATACAAAGCAAAATAATAAAATACATAAAAGTTAAAATTGGTAAATGATAATAATAATAAGAGAGTAGTACATTACATAAATGTGATAAGAATAAAATACAATGGTCTAAATTAATAGACAAGGGTAAAACTCCACATATGAAAGTCTATGTTAACTCGATGTCCTCTTCTTCTTGAGGTTTAATACCGGGTCGCTTTCTTGGAGGGATCAGTCTAGGAAATTTGGTAAAAACTCTGCTTCGCTCTGAAGGAGGTGAAGGAGGGTTGTCCGTTGAGGGTTGGATTCGCAATGCTCCACATCTTCTTCTTCTGCATTTACAGGTTATGTAAAGTAGAACTAATAGAATGATGAGAGTGATTATGAAATATGTGAACCAAGATATGTGTTTGGTCACAAAAGGTTCGTTTATGAGGTCATCCAGGTCTTTGGAATATTGGTCCAATTTGTTTTTAGCAATATCTAGGTCTTCTACGTCGAGACTTTAATTTGAGAGGTTTTAATTTTGGAATTTCGATTTTGTCGGGCATGTGATTACAGCATTCAAAAGGCATTTGGATAGGATGTGAATTGTCCTTAATTTCGGAAAAGTCTTTGGCACTGGCTTGTATTCTAGTAATGCCTGCATAGGCGTAACATCCTGGTTGTAGTTTGATGATGGAATTTTTGTTGATTAACTCTGTTGTGGATTCTCTCTTTGGACAGTTGATGATAATGTGAAGTGGTTCGGAATTAATTACTAGCCATGTGTTGTCTTCAAGTTCTTGGACGTTGTATCCCTGACTAATAATGAAGGAAGTTTGACAGTTCTCTGGAAATTTTGGCAATGGTTTTAGTATTCTGGCTTCACATATGGCATTTTGGTCGATAGGATACGCAAACAGGTTCGAACATAGTTTGGTTCCAAAATAATGAGGTTTGCACTCTTTCAAATTTTGTATAGGTATGTACATTAAAGAATCATCGTCTCTCGCGATAAACTTTTGTGAGATAGATAAAATATGATGTAGACCAGTTCTGTTATCAAGTATCGGGATAGGGTATAGGCGATAGGTGTTATAATTTTGGGGTTCAACAAGTGATATTGTTAAAACAAATACTAAGTTAGAATCCATTTGAAACGCTTGTAATTCAATAATATCCAAATACTTAGCAACTGCCGATAATTTAATGGGGAGAGGCAAATTGTTCCTTCGTAAGCTCTGTGAAACTTCTTGTAGTGCTGTCACTAAGTGATTAGGGGTTATGATTGACGTGTGAATGATTCCTAATCTGGCAAATGTTATTGAATTTAGGATGTCGTTTAAATTATCTTCGATATACAAATAGCTTGCCATTAGTTGTTCAGAAATGTATAAGAATTTTAGTTTTATGTGAGCAGCCTCAATAGCTTGAGTCATAGTTTGAATTGTGTGTCCGATTTCTTCGAGATCTTTGTTAAACGTTTCCTCGTCAATTTGTAATTTTTGTATAGTCGAGTTGAAGTTTTTAATAACAGAAGTTGTAACTGAAATTTGATTTTTGATTAAGTTTTCCAACTGATGTTCGTCATTATTTAGTTTATTTATACAATTAGTATAGTACTGGCCATCTTCAGCATCTAGGTTTCCAGTTATGGATTTGAATATTGTACCGATACCGTTAAGTATTCCGCGTTTATATCTTTTTGTATCTGAAAAGATTTCGTCAAATTTCGTTTTTATAGAGTTGGATATTTGTGTTAAAAGGTTAAAGTCTGTTTTAATTTCACTCGTAAAAATAATTGACTTATGATCACCATTATTGAGAGTGTACAAAATTTTGTCTAAGATATTTTGATTTTTGTCAAAAGCTAGTTTGAGGGATGAAATGTTTTTATGCACTAGCAGAGTCCATTTGTCATTTGTCACCACGATGTCCGTGTCTTGGTGGTAGTATACACCAACAGTATTATTGATCGGGGTAATTTTGTATTGACAGAGTGCTGATCCGAACAGCAGGACAAACCTGAAAATAAATTTAATTTTCAGTATATGGTTTCATTCTATCAAAATTTACTTTAGTTTCTTGTTTCGTTTCGAGATTTAATAAGATAGCAGAATTTTGGAAAATTTCTTTTATTTTAAAGGGACCGTTAAATTTGTTTTGCAATTTGTTTTTGATTTGTGATTCTTTTACGTAAACTAAGTCACCTATTTTGTATTCGGGTCGTTTTTGGGGAACATTTCTATCAAAGCGAACTTTCGCTTTCTCCTTTTGAGCTTGCGTTCGACTACGAGCTATTTTATAGTAGTGGGATATTCTATTGTTCAAATGTCTGACATATTTAGTTATTAGTTCTTTCTGGTTATATAAGGTTTCAGGTGGTCTGTTAGACGTATGTCCAAATATAAGTTCATATGGAGTAAAACCATGTGTCTTATTGACCGAATTATTGCAGCATACTACCGCATATGGTAAAATCGTGAAAGGATGTTCGTTTGGGTTTTCAGTTTTGTAGATTCTTATCATTTCGGCTAAAGTAGCATGAAATATTTCTATGGATCCGTTCGATTGGGGATGTCCTAGCTTGAATAAGTTAATTTTATGTCGTAGAGGGTGCAGAGATCTTTGAGCAAGCGGTTGTCAAATTCGCCACCGTAATCGCAATGGATTCTTAATGGGGTACCATAATGTTGAAAATATAACAACAAAGTGTTTACGACAGATTTTGCGGATTTATCCGGGACTGCATATGCTTGCGTGAATTTAGTTAATTCGTCGCGAATGGTTAAAGCGTAATTTCGAGTGGGGAATTCAAATAATAAATCGATATTGATTCTTTCGAATGGTGTTCTTGGGGTTTCTGTGACTACTAGAGGGTTATTAAGGTTTTTCCGGCATACTTTAGTCTTTTGGCAAGTTTCGCAATTTTTTATAAAATTTTCAACGTCTTTAGTTAGACCTTGCCAAGTGTATTTTTCTCTAATTCTTCGAATCGTTTCATTTATTCCGCGGTGTAGATTATTTTTACCAAAATGATTTTGCTCCAATATAATTGGAATTTCATCTTCGTCGGCAGTTCTGACGATATCTTGACAAATTACTACTTTTAAGTCTTTTTCCACAAAAATGAATGATAGGATTTCAAGTATGGGGAGGTCTAAATTATTTTCGACAAAGTATGTCTTAGAGAGATCTAGGACATCTTGATTTTTAAATAATACCAAAAATAGATGTTCAATTACAGATTCGATATCAAAAGGTAGAGGGATGATAAAATATCTCCTATGTCTGACTCTTTTGCTCGATACAATATTGATTTTATCGTTATGAAATTCGGGGTTTTCTTCGAATATGTCCTCGATAATTTTGTGATGTAGGTCTTGTAAGTTATTTTGTTAGAAGAAGGTTATAATATCTTTATGTTCTCGGTATAGGAGTTGTTTGTTTGAGGCTTTGATTTTTTGAATAGTCTATTAGAGATGTTGTTTTATATAGGTTGGTGAAAGTTTCAAATTCTCGTGAAATTTGTTCGTTAGTGATTTCGTTGTTATCGTATGGGTTTTCGTCGTCATCTGACTCTTCGTCGTTCGCGGCTAGAACCTTTGAATAGAATTGGGAACATTCGGAAAAATGATTAATTTTGATTCTGGAAAGTGCGTCCGCGTTCTTATTGATTTTGCCGGGTTTATAAATTATTTCGTAGTCGTACTCTTCTAGTTTGAGTCGCCAACGGGCAAGTCTACTTCCTGGGTCTTTTATAGAGAATAGCCAGGTGAGTGGTCTGTGGTCGGTTACAAGCTTGAACTTTCTACCGTATAGATAGGGTCTAAAGTGCTTTACACTCCATACTATGGATAAAAGCTCGCGTTCAATCGTTGAATACTTAGTTTCTGCACTGTACAAGGTTCTAGAAGCATAGGCAATGGGTAAATCTTTGCCAATAGGCCTCTGGCTCAGCACCGAGCCGACGGCAAATGCGCTCGCATCAGTGGTTAGGACGAAAGGTTCATCAAAGTTAGGGTAGATTAATATCGGAGTTGTCGTTAATGCTTGTTTCAAATTTTGAAAAGAATTTATACAATCATTGTCGAAGAGAAATGGTATGTCTATTTGTAGTAGTTTTATTAACGGCTTGGTAATCTTGGAGAAATTGGGGATAAAGCGCCTGTAATATCCGTCTAAGCCTAGAAATGATTTAATTTCTTTTTGGTTTTTTGGTTGAGGGAAATTTAGAATAGCGTCAACTTTCGAAGGATTCGGTTTTACGCCGTCTTTTGTAATGACATGTCCTAAATAAGCGGAGAAACTCGCATTTGTCGGGTTGAATTTTTAGATTGGCTTTCTGTAATCGTTTGAAAACTTTTGTTAATCGAGAGATATGCTCGTGAATAGTAGGGGAGTAAACAATAATGTCGTCCATATAGACGAGACATCGTTCAATTTGGATACTTAACAAAATGTTATCCATCACTCTTTGAAATGTTGATGGAGCATTCTTAAGTCCAAAAGGCATTCTTACGAATTCAAAATGACCATTTTCAACTGTGAAAGCAGTTTTTTGAATATCTTTCGCATCAATCTCGATTTGGTGAAATCCGGAGGCTAAGTCCAAAGTTGTAAAATATTGACATTTGCCTAATTGATCGAGGAGGTCGGAAATATTGGGTAGCGGGTATTTATCGTCAATAGTTAGTTCGTTGAGTTTTCTGTAGTCCACTACAACTCGCCATTTTTGTTTACCGGAGGCGTCGAGTTTTTTAGGCACAACCCAAACCGGAGAGGACCAGGGAGAAATCGAAGGTCTAATGATGCCTTGATCGAGCATATTAGAGACTTGTGTTTTAACTTCCTCTTTATGGATATGAGGGTAGCGATATGACTTTGTGAAAACCGGTTTTGAATGGTTCGTGTCAATGGAATGCTTAATTTCGTTAGTAAAAGTTAAATTGTCTCCTTTCAAATAGAATACATCTTGAAAGTCTACAACAAAGCTGCGTTACTATTTCGGCCTCTTCTTCGTTTAGATGATCCAAGCGCAATTCGTTCCTAATTTCGAAGGATCTGTCTGTCTGTGGATGTTTGTCGGAATTTTTATAATTTAAATTAAAAATTGATTTGAATTTTTGTACTGGTTCTAGGTTAAGGTTTGAAAAGTTTATGGTTTTTGGAATAGCGCTTGCGTTTATTATTGAAGTTAAAAATTCTCCATTGTGATCGATTTTGACAATGGCATTTGGTAAGCGTACTTTCTTCTTTCCTGGGCTAACAGTATAGCCTCGGTATTTCGTAAGTTACATTTTAATTTACAGATTTTCCATGCGAGTTTCGATAGAAATTAAATTTTTGATGTTGCCTAAATTTGGATTTTGGTTTTTGATGTTAGAGTTACTAGTTGGTTGTACAGGTAAATTTACAGTAGTTTCTTCTGTGACTTTAAATAGTGGTACGGTTTTAAAAGTTGTGACTAGTTGTTTATTTTTAAAGTCTACTTGGCATTCGTAATGTTCTAAAAAGTCTGCGCCTAGTAGTCCATCAAAATCTATATCTAGATTATAGATATAAACTTTGTGTGATTCATCTGAAAAGAGGATGAGAACAGATTCGTTGATATAAATTTTTTGATCAGTAATGCTCTGAATAATTACATTTTCAGGAGATCTACGTCTATAATTTTCAGCTGTTTTAGGTTTAAAAATTGATATACCTGCGCCTGTATCAATTAGAATTTTAAATTTACCAGTTGCATCCTTCATATAGTAAAGGTTCTTTGAATTTACAGTTAATAGGGTATGGGGAGGCGTATTTACATGAACGTCTGTTCTGGGAAATTCAGCATTGGGTCGAAACTGTCGTTGAGGTTCATAGTTTGTATTTGAGTTTCTAGTTCCGTAATTGGTTCGAACTCCTCGTTGGGAGGGTCCGCTGGTTGGTCTAAACCTTGGCAAAAATCCTGAGGATTAGCAGTATAATCCTCGTATTGCTCGTTTTGAGAATTAGCAGTATAATTCTCTGTGTAGTTTTGGTTGTTTTCTAAATTACAGTTTTCGTATGATTCATTTTGAATTTGGTAATCGTCGGGAGAGTAGTCGTTGTATTGGTTAAATTGATCGGCATAATTATCGTAAGGTTCGTAATTTAAATGATGTGCTTTTTGCTGATTAAAGCGGTTAAAATTCGGGGTAGGCTGAATAGCAGATGGTCTTTGTTGCGTAAAGTTAGGGTTCGGCCTTGAAAAGTTTTGGAAACTTGAATTTCCTGGGTAATTTGGTCGTTGGAAGTTTTGTGAAGTTGACTGCATTGTTTGTGTTTGTTGCCTTGTACGGCATTCATTTATGACATGTCCGTTTCGTTTACAAAACGAACAGAATTTCTGCTGAAAATTTGAAGTTGGTCGTTTTTGTTGCATAATAGGATTTTTGACCGGACTATTTTTCGGAAATTTCTGTTGCTCGAAATAAGAGAGTTGTAGCTCTCTACGAATTCTGCTTACAGCTTTTAGTATGCTAGGAGGATTGCTAGCACGTATGATGCGGCCTAAATTCGGTTCTAAACCTGTTAATGAATTGTTTAAGGTCATCGTTTCGATGAGATCTGATTGTGCAGCTCTTTGCGTTGTCGTGAGAGTTTGTTTTTGCACTGCGGCGTGCATTTTCGCATTGTGCGTTTGTAAACGCGAAACAAATGTTAAAGCGGATTCACCGGGCAATTGGTGAATTCGTTGTAGGTCTTGGATAAGAGCCGTTAAATCTCGAGAATCTCCAAAATGAGTTTCTAAAAGTGCTTTTATTTCTGGCCAGGTGCCAGGATTACGCGAATTTATTAATTCGGCAACTTTGCCTTTCAATTTATTTTTTATGTGGACGGTCAAAAGAATTTTTTGATCTCCAATTGCCATGCTTTGGGCATAATGACAGGAGTTTAAGAATGTTTGTAAATTTATAGCATTGTCATCAAATTCAGGTATTAAAGAGAATATCTCAGAGAGCTTGTAAGGCTCAATTTGCTCTGGTTGTTGTTGTTGTTGTAGTTGTTGTTGTTGTTGTTGTTCAGCTGTTGCCGGTGCTGTTGGTTGAGCTGTCTCTGGTTGAGCTCTATCTGGCATTTTGCTTTCTATTTGGAGATTATTTGGATTGCAAAAAGAAATTGGTTGCGTATCAGCAGTATGATACGAACTTAAATTAAATTAGCTTGTTACGTTGCGTGCGTAAATGGATTGTATATTAGCTGTATAATACACAATGTTTCGTAAATACGAAAATAAATAAACTTAAAATTAAATGAACTTGTTTCGTTGTGTTTGTAAAGGAATGGATTTCACTTTGACAATAGAACTGGCTTTGTGCGCCGAGTGTATTAGCAGTATAATACACTTTTAATAAAATAAGTTGCAAAAAATAGTAAAATAATAAAATGGTACGACTTGTTCTCGTAGATGTACACGCACTAGTTAGGCACCTTCTGCAGATGTTCTCCTTGTTCTCTTACGCTTCACTACCAGTTAGGCTTCTTATTCTGATGATGTTTACGGATCCTACCGACTGCGCCAATGTTAGATCACGGTTCACATGAATGACTTTTTAAAAAAGATTTATTTATTTAATGGAGCCAACGTTGGCTCTTGGAAAAGGAATAATATAATAAATTAGAAGTGTTGCATTCTAACTGAGTTTAATAACTGACTTTACAAAGCTTGTCTAGTCGTATTTATAACATACAGAATCTGAGTAAGCAAAATATAGAACAAAGGAAATGCAATTCGACAGTCAACATAAAAAGTGAGAAACGAAGGTGAAACGTAATATCTCTAAGATAAGCGATTAATAAGAGAAGTCGTTATCATGTAATATGATATACCTGTGAAGGTTTGTTATGACTAAGTCTTGGTAATAAGCGTATAGTTTTATATAACATGCATCTTCTTGTACCCCCCATCAAGATAAATGAACATGCTCGTTAACACCCTGTATAATGTTTCATTGATAACAAATGTTTTGAAAATTTATGAATTTTCTTTAAGGTAATTTTCTTACAAGGTGATTATGTTTGTTATTCTTGTTTGATTGCACAGAATGAATAATAAAAAGATACAAAATTTCAATTATTCTACAGTAAGTTATATGATGAATAGGCATAATTTTCTAAATAAATACAACGACACTTAACATCTGACTTTTAAAACATCCCTTTGCGTAGGTATACTTCTTTATTTTCTTCATTATAGAACAAAGGTCTGAATAATGAAATTTTCCTTCTAGAAAATATATATAAAGCAAAGAAAAATAAGATAATTAAGTGTAAGTAAAGGTGCTTTCACAGAGAACTGGCTTTTAATGTCAAACAATTCCGAAATGATATATACCTGCACTTTTGCATCTAAAGAAAAGCTTAAATGAAAACTAGGGGTAATAAAAACATTCATTGCCTAATAGTATAACATTTATTACAAAACTTTGTTTAGTGATGAGGCGTATAATTAAAATCATCTAAATTATATAATGTATAGTTTTACTTTCACATAGACGCAGTGGAGTGGAAGTATAGAAACGATAAAAAAATTATTGTTTTTGTTCAAATAGGTTTAGTTCAGACTTTAAGTTCAGAAGAACAACAATTTCTGTGTCTATGCGTCCGTCCGTCCACTTGCCTGTCTGTTTGTAACTTTTTGTGAGCACGATTACTCTGGAACGATTTACGACATTGACTTGATTTGGAACTTGGTTATATTTTGATCTTATTCCGTTAATAGGTTGGGAGGTAATGGGGACAAATAAATAAAGCAAGCAAGTAAGTGACTATAAAACTGGGAGAAGTCAAGTTCCCAATTTTTTTTTGACATCATTGAAAATAGAAAAGAGTTTGTATAATGTTGCTGTCAAAAGGCGATCTCAGACCCACAAGAAATATTGGTTCTAACGACCTAAAACTTAGCGTTGTATGCTTATTTCTCATTGGACACATCCAGGACCGTGTTATTTTGCCGCGTTTATAAACCATTTTATACAAATTCTGTTAAAATGTCGACCATTACAGACCCTACTGAGCCGCTTCTGAAGTCCCACAGAGATCCACATTGGGAGCATTATTTTTTAATGTATACATCAATCAATGATAGTATAAACGATATGGAAGCAAATTGTTTACTTGATATGAAAATATATACCTGATGGCTGTAATAAGCTATAATTAGCATTTAACAAAATTAATAACTGGTGTACATTTAACAACCTAAGTATGATTTAATTATTGCACTTTGCTCTTGTCAGAGATCGAGTTGGATATTCCTTCATCACATGTTATCCCCATTACAATATCCATGTGTAAAACGTAGGGAGACACCAAAGACGTTTTTTAACAGATTTTAGCTACAAGGAAGAAAATCTATATCCAACAGTGGGATTTCCACAAGGCACTCATTTCACGTTCTTAAAAATCATCGTACTATTGCATCAGATTGTTGCACATTAACAATGCATCAGCTATATGCTGTTTCAGCAGAATCGTATATATAGAAGTATAACATTTTTAACTTAATTTCACTTTTTAAGAAAATTTAGAAGTATTGTGTAATGAGAAATATATGTACAGTATTGCACAGTGTGTCCCCGGATGGTGTTTGCGATAGGTGTAATATACCAAAAAAATATTAGTACGGCTTTCATTTTCTGCAGTCTCGGAAGTTAGAGCCATATGCCAACTTTCATAGCATTTGAACAAAATAATAATAATAATAATAATAATAACAATAAAGAAATTAGACGAAGTTACAGGGAATTAAAAGAAGGGTGGAATTATGTAGTAATTTAGGTGAGGTACTATTCGAATAGGTTTCTAGTTGAATTCGTTGAAATTGTTGTGTTAAAAAACAAGGTTATTTATTTTAAGTGGTATTTTTTTTTGATCAAATGCAATGAAAGTTGGCATATGGCTATAACTTTCAATGCCAAATATTTTATACAAATAGAATGTTTCCGTAAAATTAACAGAAAGACCAGTTTACCTACAATGATTTATTTTCTTTTATTTTCTTCTTAGATTAACTTCGCGAGGTAGATTCCATTTTAACTGAAATTTGGTAAAAATCCATTTTACGTCAAGCAGACCGAGACTGCAGAAAATGAAAGCCGCACTATTTTTTTTGGTATATTACACCTATTGAAAACACAATCCGAGTATACACTATATAACTACAACAGCTAAGTATATTAGCTCAGCAAATAACCATCAAACTGACTATGAATCTTTTACAAGTTACTCAAATATAAAATGTGAAAAGTATATACACTGATTAGGTTTCACGACTCTCTTCAACTAATGTCTTCACCGTAAACTGGATGGAATCGGCGTTTCTAACCTATTTTAATAATAACAAAATCACATTAAAATATTTAAACTAACCATATCAAATGTTGTATCTTTTCTCAGTAGTTTAGTATTTTGTATATAATAATTATAAAAACTTTAATCAGTAGCAGCTAGTCAAGAGATACCTAAAGGGAGAGTTAAGGCCAAAGACTTCCTAAGATAATACTAACGGGACCTAGAACGACGATTTTTTGACTAATCGAAGAAAAAAAAGGATTAAGCCTGTGGAACCATAATCACATATTAAATGAATAATCCTTATCGCGTCAAAAAGCCTATACTCTGCCACTATGAATCCTAACTTTAATCCAGTTTTAATAAAACTGCTCCAAATATTTAATTAGGGAATCCAATGAGCTGTCAAAATTTGGCGTCGTTGGCAAACAATTGGCAAACACAGATTTGTTTTGACTAAATTCCGGAAACGTAGCCAAACCAACAGAAAAACAAAAACGTTTAACGAATGAAAATGAATGTTTGCCCTCGACTCCATCAGACGCCATATTGGATGTCACGAGGTTTGGATTGCCTAATATGGCTTGCGACATACATATTTAAAAGATACCGTACCCACTAACTTCTACCAACAAATGCTACAAGTAAATAGTAATTTAAAAAGTTAAATGAAGCAATTTCTAAGAGGTAAATATAATTTGTTCATCAAACAATGTATATCACAGAAGATATTTTTTATGCAATTAAGAGAATTAGAAATCTACATGTTATAGGTCCGTGATATTTTATTAACCGCTAAGTTCAGCCTGTTGTCATCACATTGTGTCTTTTAGGTTAATAGATTACACAATTATTTTGTATCTTCAAGTAAAAAGTAACAATAACCTAAACTTGTGGTTAATAAGCAATACAATGGGATATCTTTCAATGTAACTAAATACAGCAATCACATAAATCTTACCAACTATAGATACCTATAACAGATGAATATCTAACGATGGTCTCTACTTTTACCTTAGTATTTTACTACTAAGGTACATGCACGTAGACCAAGAGATTTCAACCGGACTTGATCCTCCCTGTGGATATGGCTTCTGCACCGGACTGTCCCTTATACATTTCTTTACGATTTATTTTGAATGATGAAAGAATATACCGAGGAATTTTCAAAGGCTAAACTGTATGACAAGAGGTTTGAATCTTCTAACTTCTCATCGCTGAACTATCAGATAAATAATAAGGCATGATGTTCTTCTTCTGTTAGCGGGGCGACGAAGGATCGCCGCACTAAAGCCTAGTGGCCCATTATGCAACCACTACGAATTTAGGACATTCCCCCATTCAGGTCGGATTCTAACCCAAGGGCCAGAATCCTTCCATTCCTTATTTCCCCAGCACCGGAAAACCAATGCCGAAGTGTTTGTGCCTCAAGTTCATAAGACTAGGGCAAGAAGTTAGGACGTGGGTGGAAGTTTCTTCCCCGTCCCCTGCAGACGGAGTTGTCGACAACCCCTATGGTGTACAGATGTTTGCTGAAAGAGCCGTGTCCGGTCAAAAGATCTGCCACGATTCTGACCTGTTTCCTGCTTAGTCGCAGGATTTGTTCTGTTCGCTTCGGCAAGAGCCCCGAGATAAGGAACTTCACTTGCTGGAGCCCTAGGTAGACGGCTCAGAAATCAAGGAACTGGGAACGAGTCCAATTCTCTATTGACTTCTTGGCATTTGATCTAGGGTAATCGATAGTCGGTTCTGGACCCAGTAGAGGCCGCTGAGAGCCCCCGGCCATAGCATCTTCCCGCTCGTTACCCTCAATGTTGCTGTGTCCAGACACCCAAAGAAGTTTGACCCAGTTGGTTGAGCCAAGTTCACAGAGAGCCTGTTTACAGTTTTGAACCAGTATTGACTTGATCCTGACTGATGCAAGGGCCTTGAGGGCCGCTTGACTATCGCTGCATATATGTATATGTTTGTTAGAATATTTCCTGCAGATATTATCTTGTACGCAGGTCAAAATGGCAAAGATTTCAGTATGGAATACCGTGGCGAACTTACTTATTTAAGAAAGTTCAACCCTAGGTCTTTCACCATATATCCCCGCTACAGCACTTTCCTTATACCTCGATAAATTTGTGAACCAGACGATATTGGCAGGCCTGATTAAGTCCTCAGGTGGCCTCCAGTCATCCATTTTGAGATGACAACCTCAGAGGGTTCTGAGAAGGAGAAAGAAGGCACTATGTCATCACTCCCGGCATGATGTTAATCAAAATTTCTTTTTAAAACATTTAAAAGATGATGAATTTAGAATTAGTCAGAAACTTTTATATTAATCTTCTACGTATTAGCAAACAAGCTGGCATTCTAGAATTTTTTTACAAAAGAGGCAAAAAACATATCTTAGACACATGTAATATTAAGGCTCAAAATTCTAATTAATTACTGTGAAAATCACACAAAACCATAGGCATTATATTCAATTACTAACCTGCTATATTTTCAACATCGTGACTTTAATAAAAGTGAAAAGAGCTCAGAAAGGTCGTGCCAGCTTCAAATCTCGATCAGAAATGCTTTTATAATCTTAAAATCTAAAATGGCATATCTTTCTACGGGAAATCCCTACTTTATGACCAAGAAGGAAATAAAATTATAACCATCAAGTATATAAACAAGCTAAAAACTACATTTTGATATGCTTTTTATCCTTGTTGGGCTGATTCAGTACCTTTTTTTTTTCTTTTTGCATTGACTAAAGTAAAGGCTAACTACATTTTGAAATACAGAAAGGGCATCGGTTATATTGTGGTCATGCATCTTTGTAAATAACTCGTTTATTTTTAATTTTTCGAAAAAACTCTATTTCAGATTTTTTGTCCAAAAAGGTCCGTGCCTTATACCGGTCATAGAGATTGATCGACGGAATACTTAATTTTCGATTTTTATTAGGAAACTCTTCGGTATTTGTAGACTTTATCAAAAAAATCAAGTTTTCCAGGATTTGTAGATTCGCTTTTGTTTTGTGAAATTTCCCACAAACGTCACCTAATAGACTTAATCGAGCCCTACAATTGCCATTTTTGAAAATCAAAATCGGACCTTCGGTTCGGGAGTTATCAATATCTTTGGAAAATCATACTTGGCCTTGGAAAAAATACTTGCGGTCAACGGATTCGGGCCGCCAGCAATAGGCTTCATTTGTGGCCGTGGACCTTCAATCCCACTAAGTCTCATCGAAATCGATCAATATCCTGGACAGTTATCGTGCTTCCTAGCCCGATTTCGAGAAAACCAGTTTTTTGCAAAAAAATTCAATTTCCATTTGTTTTTCGACATTATCTCCGGTATACTTATCTATAGATCGTTGCCAGCGGCACCATCTCTTTTTTGAAATATCTCGATCCAACCGCCCGTTACCGAGTTATTCAATTTTTCCCGAAAAACTTGAAACGTCTATATCGGGTATTTCCGGTTTCCGAACGGAGCCGAGCTTCCAGCGTTAAGGTTTTCTAAAGGCCTCCTATCAACCACCCAAGTTTCATCGAAATCCAAAACGGATTAGGGGGACTGAGCGTGACAGACCGACTGACCGACGGACGGAATTTTCTAAATTCGCTCTCGAGTCGATAGATATGACTTTCATTTCGATCCGACGTTTTTTTCGGATTTCGATGGTCCGCTGGAAAAATGCAAAACCTATACTACATTTTTTTTTTCAAAATGTAGTAACAAGTGTGGCAAATTCAAATGGTGAATTTTAACAGTTTTACACAGGGTTGGAAAAAAACAGTTTTTTTTATCATTTTAAACAAAAAAAAAACAGTTTTTTTTTGTTTTAAAGTTTTTTTTGTTTAAAACAGTATTTTGCAATGTTTTAAATTGTATGTTTAAAACATGTTTAAAACATATTTAAAACAGGTTTAAAACATTTAAAACTCCATTCAACTAAAATTAAATGGTGCCAAGTTACTGTGTCTGCTACTACTATTCTACTTCATGCCAGATGGCGCTCTTAAAGGGATTTTATACCAGTCTACAAATAAAATGCTCAGTTTCGAGCATGTGACCATTGACCACTTGACTCATAATGAGTAAGACTACAGAGGCTATTTTACTTCAACATCCAGTGGAAGTATAGTAACGACAAAAAAATTTTTAAAAATTTTTATTGTTCAAATAGGCTTAGAATGTCACAAAACGTCGAGATTTTAAGTTTGAACGAAAAAAAAAAATTCTGTCTGTCGGTCTGTCTGTCGGTCTGTCTGTCGGTCTGTCTGTCGGTCTGTCTGTCGGTCTGTCTGTCGGTCTGTCTGTCGGTCTGTCTGTCGGTCTGTCTGTCGGTCTGTCTGTCGGTCTGTCTGTCGGTCTGTCTGTCGGTCTGTCTGTCGGTAACTTTTTTTGTTTACTTTGGAACCGTTTGAGATATTGACTTGAAATTTGGTACACATATGTACTTTAACGAGATCTAGAACTAGATTATATTTTCATCTTGTTCCGTCGAAGGGTTGGGGGGTAAATTGGGGTAAATTTGGGGAAAATAGGTATATCAAGCAGGTAAGAGTCCATAAAATTGGTATTTAGTATATACAAGAGAAGCTAAGGTCCCAAAAAAAGTTTTGGCATTAGCCACCCCCATTACCACCCCCACCCCATTATTAAAGGGGATGAAAAAAAATTGTGATTTAGTGTGTGTACAAGAACCAGAAACCTCAAAATATTTTTTTACTTCATCCACCCCCACTACCACCCCCACCCCGCTACCCATATGGGGTATCGTTTTATGGGTTTTTGGGGTAGAGGATTTCAAATATTATATTATTAAAGTTCCATAAACAATTATTTCCACATACAAATTTTTTTCGTTGTGAGTGACTTGGATAAAAAATTTGGATGTGGAAGTAGTGATTCCTTGGGCAGCGGTTTTTTGTGAGTGTGTTTACTGTCTATATCAGAATTATTTATCGAAATGGACCATCATTGGCACTTTTCCTGATTTTCCAGAAACTAAAAAATAATACATTTGTTTAAAACATCGCACTGCGTTTTAAACTGTGTTGTTTTAAACAATTGTTTAAAACATCGCATTGCGTATTAAATGTTTTAAACATTTGTCTAAAACATAGTGCAATATTTGAAACATGTATTAAACATCTTATTTAAAACATTTTCTTTTAAAGATGACAACCCTAGTTTTACATGATTAGCCAAGAACTAGATTTTAAAACATAAAACTATGTATCTACTAAACTTCTGCATACATTCCTAATAAGTTATTAATAATAAAATGGTGAGGTTACTTTTGAGTGAGAATATTAAATTGTAAATTGAAATTTATTTTAGATTATGTAAAGATTTGTCACAAACAACTTTCTTTTTGCTTACAGGCAGCAGTACCATATCTAAAAGTTTACATAAGAAGAATTTGTTTACAAATAAGAGGAGGATTTAATACAATATATAAAAAATCGGCAGCTACTGGAAGCGGCTAGAACCTCCCCACCCCACAGTGGGCCATTTGCAACTTCTAGGTGGACAAAATTCTACAATTTTCTAAATGAGCTTAAAATAATTGTTAGAAGACCGAAAAAATAGTGAAAAAATTCTAGGCATTAAGGGGGTGGTTTTTGAGGGTTGAAAAATAAATTTGCTTCTAGAGTGCCGAAACTCGGTGAGTATGATAAAATGATATCTGTGAATATATAAAAAAATAGTTAAAAAATTATAAATAGTAGAGGGGTTGTTTTTGAGGGGGTTGAAAGATAAATATTATTTTAAAATTCTGAAACTTTGTGGACATGATAATATTATATCCGCGAGTTCGCTAAAAATAGTAAAAAAAATCTAAACAGTAAGGGGTTGGATTTGAGAGGATTGAAAAATAAAACTTTAATAACTATGTAAGAAAGTTTCAAAAAATTTTGTTGTAAATGTTTTAATTTTTTAACATCACTTCACATCACATCACACATCATTTTTTGACTCTGGCTGTTCCAGGGTTATTATCTTCATCTTTTAATGTTTCATAAAGTTCTCTTTTTGACACAGTAAGGAGTATCCCTGTAAAAACACAAATATCTCTTGCTACTATTTATAATTATTAACTGTTTTTTTTTATATTCACAGATATCATACTCACAGGGTTTCGGCATTCTAGAAGCAAATTTATTTTTCAACCCCTCAAAAACCACCCCCCCAATGTCTAGAATTTTTTCACTATTTTTCCGGTCTTCTAACGACCATTTTAAGCTCATTTAGAAATTTGTAGAATTTTGTCCATCTAGAAGTTGCAAATGGCCCACTGTGCGGGTGTAGGAGGGGTTGACTCATTGGCTTTTTGACTGGTTTCAAGAAGATCCCAGTTTTTTATTATAATGTCACCACAGATCCAGTCATGGTGATTGCTTAAAAAAATATTTTTGTTGCGGCTACATCGCTTCCATCTATCATTCACCATAATCCAGAAAGAGCGCATTTTTTTTTTGAGTTCGTTCTCCATTTCTTGTGAGCAATGGAATAATTGCAGAATTGTCTTTACAGCTTTTAGCAGCTCATCCTCAGTTTTTATCACTGGAGGATCGTCTCCTTTGATTTTATCAAATAGTAGTTTTAAAGAACTAGTTGTTGACCTGCAAAAAAAATCTCTAAGTTAAACTCGCACGAATTTGCGCTTCAAATCAATGCCTATAAGTCTTAAAGAACTACACTTTACAACAAAGTAATGAAACTGGGATAGACACGCATAGCAAAAAAGTTGCAGCTAATAAATATGCGACTTTAATAAAAATAAAGTATTTTTTTGTCGTATTTTATTTAGCCTCTGGCAATTATATAATTACAATAATTTCCAAATAAATTATAATATTAAGTACATACCTTTGTCAACCATATCGGATAAAAACTTTGAAATTACGCTGTACACAATTATTACAAAGGCAAGCGCACGGACGACTGATTAACCTGCGAAATAGTACGTAAATACCGGTCGGTTTGTCAGTCTCTACCACCCAAGTGGGTAGTAATAATTTTTTTGTCGCGGCGGTTTATTGCTTCCTGGAATGTTGGCAGTGGTTATATAAAGGAATAATAATAATTTTTACAAGTCGAATTTTTGGAATATTGGCGCGCTAGAATCCAATTCTGGCCCACTGTGCAGCCGGTGGATCTTTAAGGCCGAAAAGAGCAATAAATTGTAAATCTCAATTTGCTTTGTTTTTTAATTTTTTTCACGGAAACCAAATCGAAAGGGTGCAAGTGTGATATATCGTTGAAATCTAAATTTTTACTGCAAAACGGCACTAAACGTAATCCGATTTCAACCAAAACCTTTTCATGTATTCTGGAGCACTAAAGAAGGGCTAATTAAAATGGCCCCATGCAAAGTTTCATCCAAATCCGTTTAGTAGTTTTGCCGCTTTCGTGTTAACACACATACACACACACACAGACATTTTACAAAAACCACTTTTTTGGGTTCCTGGGACATTAAAACGTAAAGAGTTGATGTTATCTCAGTTTTCTATTTTGGAAATACAATACATACCTATTACAATTTAGATGGAAATCTACATATTCAGTCCTATACCTAATTACGAGATTTACCTTTGTGGGTGTAAATATATGGATCTAAGTATATAAATATTTCAACGTGATTGACTAAATATAAACTCCATATGTAATTTCTAAATATGTTATTAGTCGGAGAGCAGCCAATCTGTAGGAAGCATTTTAAAAGTAGTCTATACAATTCGCGAACACCCACCTAAAAAACAGATGATATTATGTAAAATTACCTTCTGGATTTGATTTTTGAGTTCGCCCGTTAATTGGAGATTGCCAAATCGGTCAATTCGCAAATTTTTGAAAAATTTTAAAATTATGTGTTAATTTTTGTTTTGCACATTAACACATCGTATCTTTTTTATTTTAATTCCGATTTAGACCAATATTTTACACATTATCCCTCCAATATTCTTGGACAGGCTGACGGCAAAGAATATAGTGTAACTAATAATATAGTGCCTAAAAAAAATATAGTTACCCTCTATTGTCGCGGTTTTTTAAAATTTGCATTAAAAAATACCCGATCGAGGTAACTTTTTTATTTTTAAAGAGAGAGTTATAGTATAAACGAGAAAAATGTTCCATATACTTTAAACAAACTTTTTTATAAAGAGATTTTTTTGAAATTCGGCTCATGTAACGAGATGACGCTGTTGAATGCGGCCGCGCAACTCGTCCGCATTAATTTAAAGCATAACTTCTGTTAACGTCGCCCATCTGTGGTGTCGTTTAAGCGATCAAGTGAGTCTATGGATTATTTAGTTTCTATTTGCAATTAAATGTTATAAAATTATGTAGATAATCTCCAAACATACACATTAAAAAATATATTTTCATTAATTATAACAGCAAGTGGGTACTAACGATTACATTTTCCTTCGCATAAACAACTTACGTTACATTGCACGTTTGCTTTGCTACGCTTGCAGCTTGTAGTACAGTTATATAATTTACATTTACAAAATGGAGTTAATCCAATAAAATTGGGTTTTGGGCTTTTTGAAATCATCTTTGGAAATAAGATTTCCCCCATCCAAAATCTAAAACATTTGGAATTCTGGGCTTAATTTGGTAGGCTGTCTTGTAAATAACACATTGCAGAAATGCCCTTTTTACTTGTATTCTCTGTACTAGGATTTACAATTTCTGATTTTCTTTTATAAGCAGTTCGGGTATACGATCTTCTACATTGTGCATGGTAAACTGGAGAAAAATAAATTTTTCTGTTCTAAATATTGTTTTAGAGCCACAGAAATGTCATCGGATTTTGCATTTGATCGGTACATTTCTAAAACCGTAAATATCGCTCGCAGACAAAAAATTTTCATACCATTGTGTTAGTGAACGAATTCTGAACAACTTTCAAAATGTCCGTCTGTCCGTCCGTCACGTTTCTTGTAAGCACGATAACTGAAGAAAGAGAATTCTGATTGTACTGAAATTTGGACAGTAAATTAGTGTTAGCTAGAGGAAGAACCCCATTTGAACAAAATCGATCGATAAATAAAAATGTTATTACTTAATGATTTAAATTTGAAAATTTTTTTTTTTAATTTTTATGTTTTTGTAATTGAATAGAAATCTGGTGAAATGATATTTCATTTTAATATCTAAATCTAATATATAAAAATCTCGTGTCACAGTGTTTGTTATCGAACTCCTCCGAAACGGCTTGACCGATTTTGATGAAATTTTTTGTGTATATTTGGTAGGTCTGAGAATAGGCCGTAGGCTATTTTTTATACCCCTAGGTGATAAGGGTGGCCCTATCCAGAAATTTTCTTTTTATTTTTTGAACAAAAATTTATAATTTATATGGCAAAACAACGTTTGCTGGGTCAGCTAGTATTTATATATTTTACAAATATTCATTTCATAATGTAATATACAACCGTGAAAATATGATTTTAGCTCGTGTCTTATAATGTAAAAATTTACATTCTTTTATGTGTAAGGTGGTGGTGTAGTTCTTTTGACTCGGAATCGAAACCAAAATGGGGTTTCGTATACTTTTTTTACAAAGTCTTTTACCAACTAAGATCGTACTATAAAATTAGCTTGTTTCCTTTGATTTCCTATCCGAGTAATTATAATTTATTATGCCAAACTATGTGTTTATAACGCACTAAATATAAGGACTAAGACAAGAAGCACTTTCAACTTAACGTAAATGGACACTGGAAAATAATAATCACCCGGCACGTGTCTGCGTTTAGCTCTAGATGCGATTGCGGCCGATTCATAGTAGCGCGCATTCGTTCGGACGCTGAAACAATCAATGAATATTTCGATAAGGCAGCAAAATTTCAAAAAAAACTTCGTATAAAAGATTTTATTTCGTTCATTCGGAACATTTTCTTCGGTTATAGTAGGCACCTAACTTTAAAAATAAAAAAGATATCTCGATCGGACATTTTACTCTGCAAATTTTAAAGATTTTGCGTCAAAGAAAAGTTGTTATTTTTTTTTGCCAACTAATTATTTTTTAGGTAAAGTTTTTTACTTTTAACATATCAAAGAATAGTTAGAGAATATTATGTAAAAAAATTTAACAATTTTGAAGTAAAATAAAAAATATATGACGTGTTATATGAAAAACAAAAAATAACACATAATTTTTATTTTTTTTAGAAAATTGTCAATTTGGTCATTTTGGCAATCTCAAATCAATGGGCGAATTCAAAAATCAAGTTTAGCAGGTTATTTTACATCAGATTACCTATTTTTTAGGTGGGTGTTCGCGAGTTGTATAGAGGGTGTCGAATTCAGAGGGTCTGGTCTTCCACTATATAACCATTCCTTCCTTTTGGAACGTTACAATTTAGCCAGCGGTATATGCTGGGAGTGGCAACATTGCCTACCGCACGCTGGTAAATCAATCAATCAATAAATCAATGATCATAAGTCTGTATTGTACCCATTCTGTAATTGGTGTTATACTGTGGAACACTGTAAGTTAAATAGATAAATTACAGATTTATAATATGACAGTTGTTAAGATATATAAATATTTTACAAAATTCTAACGTTGCATCCCATTTAGTAATTTATTTATGAAATTGAAAATAACTGCTATATCACCCTGACTTTATTAAATGACAGTCTTAAATGTGAAACCCAATAATGACATTGCTGGATTTTCTGTATACTGATCAGATAACGATATTCCCCGCAGCTCTTATACTAATTTGGGTCACTATCACTATCTCTTTCAGTTTGTCAACAAATTAGATGAATTTTATCTTGAAGTAACCACTCTTGATTGAACTGAACGAGGCTTCAATCACCATCCGGTTTAGTCGGTTCATAAATAATATATGACCCTAGTAACTTATCTTTGAAGCTGTCTTTCCGACTGCCCTTAATTTATCATTATGTTATTAGTGTTAGCTTTGACATTTACTAGGTCCGATAAAAGTTAAAACTAAATGGAAAGATATATTAAGTATTGTTTACAATGTAGTACAGTACCTAGAGGTAAAAAATATGTAAAATTTCGAAATAATCTCATATGTAATGATATTTTTTCTTCATGAGTTATTATTGTAGCAAAAGGTATCATATTCAGTTTCTATATGGTCCGGACACTTGCTCTTACCCTCAAGGGGTGAAAACTACCCCTATATTTGGATATTTAATACTTGTAAAAGTATTACTGACTTATTGTTGAAATGTGGGATATTTATGTTTTTGGGATTGATTACGAATCTGAAGTGAAAATTAAAAAAAATTAAAATGGCGGTGGTATTAAAAAAAGTATTTTTCATTTTCATCATTTTTTAGATAAACGGACTGTTATAAACAATTTGTGCAACTCCCCATGTTGTTATATAAATAGTGTTTCTTTTTCTCCTCGTTTCTACAAAGAGTATAATAATAATAAATAAGAATATAAATATGATTAGTAAGTATAACTTATTTTGTTTTCAGTTATAAAGCTACAGACGAAAGTTTGCTACCTTTGGGAATTTTAATTTTTCTATATTTTAAATTGTCAACATTTTTTTCCAAATTATTAGTTTTATAAAAATGGGTGTACATTGAGCGCAATGAAGACGAACATATTTATTTTAAAAATAAAACTTAGTAATGAAAATATCAGTACCGCTTGAATCTATAGGAATATAATATTTACTCCAAAAAATAAATAATTAAACAAAATATACAGGGTGTGCCATTTAAAACTCCTCAGACTTGTAACTTTTTTATTTTTGAAGCGATGATCATGTTGGAGACATCAAATTGTAGACATTTTTAAAGCATTTAAACATACATACAGAGTGATTTAAAAAAATTTTTTTGAAAAAATTGTTAAGAAAGGAAACTTAATGTCTTTGAATATTTTTTTACCTCACCTTATACATGAAATGTGTTAATGTTTTCTTATAAAGATTTTAATTAGCTTCAATTTATGTTATTAAAATAAAAATTTTTAAAAAATATAAATTTTGCAATTTCCTATTATTTAGTACATTTTAATAAAGTTTGTTTTTAAAAATATTTATTTCTTTTGTTTCTTGTTGCTGTTTTGTTACGTTGAGTATTGTTTGTGATATGTCTTTTACAAATAAAGCACAAAATTATTATTTACATTTTTTCAGTTATTTAAAAAAAAATCAGTTTGGAATCGGAAGGAGTGTTTTTAATTTCTTTCTCTAAAACCAAGAAGAATTTCGAATATGACGTAATAACATAAATTGATGCTAATTAAAACCTTTATAAGAAAACATGAATGCAGTTCATGTACAGGATAAGGTAAAAAAATATTCAAGGAAATTAAGTTTTCTTTCTTAACAATTTTTTCAAAAACTTTATTTAAATCACACTGTATACATGTTTAAATGCCTTTAAAATATCTACAATTTGATGTGCCTAACATGGTCGTCGCTTAAAAAATATAAAAGCTACAAACCTGGGGAGTTTTAAGTAACGCACCCTGTATATACTATTGAAAATCAACGTTATATCACAAATGACTGCAATATTTGCTCTTATAGAATAGGAGACAAAAATCTTGCAATCTTTCGTGTGTGTTAGAAAATGTGTTTATCCAATTTTTAACTTCTAGTCGGAAGTAGTCCGCATTATGGCAGAAATAGTGGAGTCACATTAGGATTAAAAAATTCGCAATGTGAATTGTCTGATCAGGGCAGTTTTTTTGTTTTAACTTGTTCAGGGGATCAACTTCACAGTTCAGTTTTGCAGTTTCTGCGAGGTCGGCTTATAGCTTATTTAAACAATTTAATTTTTTAGACCGTGTTTTCCATCGGTTTTCTTTGAATATCTCGAAATCTATAAGTCCTATAGAAAACAACAAAAAGAAGAAAAGTGTTCGTTATGGGCTGAACAATAAAAGCACATAAACTATAATTCATTAAAATTGTTATTATTATTTTAAAAAAATGAGTATTGCAAAATTATGCGTTATCAAACAAATCACTGTTCTTTCAAAATAATTGATAATATTCAATGAAATTTTGGAAAAATATAGCTCTTATAAAGTAATAATATAATATAATATAATATATAATATAATAATATAATAATATAATATATCTTTATTCATCCAAACGATCACATAAAAGGATATAGGACAAGTCGGCAAAAAAAAAAAGCACATGCTTTCAAAATGTGATTAGAAGTAAGCATATAAAAAAAAATACAAAAAACACAAATGTAAAATACAAAAAGACACAACTGCAAAAATACAAAGATATAAAAATACAAAAATTCAAAAAACAAAAAAATACAGGAAGAATCCAAAATGAAATACAAAAAGGACAGTTTCATGATAATTTTATAAACATAAATAAAATATATAATTGGTCAGTAGGACAAAATACTAGAAAAAAAATTATTACGAAAATACGTGGGATAAATATTCGTCTATAGAGTAGAAAGCATTTTCCAATAAAATATTTTTGATACATGTAGCAAACTTTGTTGTGCTTGCAAGTTTAATAGTTTCAGGTAATTTGTTGTACAGAGTTACACCTAGATAATAAGGATTTGACTTATATAATTCTAATCTGTGCAAGTTATATTGTAAATCATTTCCATGTCTAGTTGGATAATTGTGAAATTCATTTTGAAAATTAAAATTCATAATATTATGCTTAACAAATTTCAACACATCTAGTATATAGATACATGGTAACGTTAGTATTTTTTCCTCAATAAATATCGTTTTACATGTTTCTCGAAATTTTAATCCAAACATACATCTAATTGCTCTCTTTTGCAATATGAATATTCTGTTTGCTGCAGTTGAGTTCCCCCAAACAATTATGCCGTACCTAATAATGGATTCAAAACTTGAATGATAAAATATTTTCGATGTTTCTTTACTAGTTATTTCGTGTAATCTTTTCAATGCAAAACAATTTTTTGCGCATTGTTTTGATAAGTAATCTACATGGCACTTCCAATTTAAGGATAAATCTATATACACCCCCAGTAATTTAAAGTTTGTTACTTGTACTATGGATTTATTATTTAGTTTAATTAATGGACTAGATAGATAATTTGCTGCATGTAGATGAAATTGTAGGGTGTGTGTTTTAGTTGGATTCATTACTAAGTGATTTGAACAGAAGTATTCATTTATATATTTAATATTATTATTCATTAGAGATGTCATTTCTTGTTGGTCTTTATGAAATGATAATAGTGTGGTGTCATCTGCAAAAGCAGTGTGAAATATAGATATATAGTTGTCTATATCATTACAATATAATAAAAATAATAGAGGGCCTAGAACACTTCCTTGTGGAACACCTAAACTTATATCTATTTTATTTGAAGTTTTACCAAAATAGTCTACAAATTGTTTTCTGTTGTTCAAATAGTCGCTAATTAATTTTTTACAATTTCCTCGCAAGCCAAAATGTTCAATTTTCTCCAAAAGAATTTCATGATTCACGCAATCAAACGCCTTAGAAAGATCCACAAAAAGAGCCATAACTTTATTATTTTCGTCCAATTGTTTATATACGGTATCCAAAATTTGTATCAGAGCCGATATTGTAGACTTCTTTTTCCTAAAACCGTGTTGATTTGGTGATAAAATGTTATTTTTTTCGAGAAATGAAATAATTCGTTTATATAATACTTTTTCAAATATTTTTGAAAATACAGATAAAAGTGAAATTGGACGATAGTTTGAGATATGCTTAGGATCACCATTTTTGAAAAGAGGAATAACTTTTGAGATCTTTAAGGCATTTGGAAATCTACCCTCTTTTATACATAAGTTAGCAATATAACATAATGGTTTGGCAAGGTATTGTATGCATTTTTTAATAATATAAGTAGAAAAATTGTCAGTACCAAAGGAATTTGTATTTTTTAGCTCCCGTACTATGTTAATAATTTCACTTTCGCATACTTCATAGAGAAAAATAGTTTTCTCCGTAAAGTTAGGTTGGTTCATTTCCCGCCGGCTAGTTGGAGCAGAATTTTTATTTAAGATTTCATTAGGTAAATTGACAAAGTAATTATTATATTTATTGGCAATTTCTGTTTTATTAGTTATTTCGATGTCATTAACAATTATAGTTTTATTACTTTCAACATTTTTATTTTTAAGAGTAGAGTTTATAATATTCCAGGCTGCTTTTGATTTGTTTTCAGAAAATATAATTTTTTTGTTATAATACGTTTTTTTTGCCAACCTAATGACACGCCTATAAGTTGCTTTATACCGTTTATAGTAATTTGAGTCCACTGTACCTGTTTTTTGCATACTAAATAATTCTTTTAATCTAATTGAAGACGTTTTTATACCTGTAGTTATCCAACTTTTTTTGTTTACATTGTCCTTATGATTTTTTGTAATATATTTAAAGCTTTGACTGTAGTAAAACTCCAACGTTTTTATAAAGCAATCAAATTTATCATTTACATCCCCATTTGCATTGTAAAGATTACACCAGTCTTCCTCTTCTAGGTACTTAATAAATGTTTGAGTATTTTTTTGTGAAAATGATCTACTTTTGTAAGATTTTTCAGATGTATTGTTCATAACTGGAAATATAATGAGTTGTGCTCCATGATCTGATATACCATTTTGGATAATTTGTTTAGATAATATGACATCTTTGAAATTAGTAAAAATATAGTCAATTGCACTTGAATTTGTCGCGCCTATTCTTGTAGCTTCATGAAATGTTGAATCTAAACAGAAAGA
This sequence comes from Rutpela maculata, assembly GCA_936432065.2. Classification (NCBI taxonomy): domain Eukaryota; kingdom Metazoa; phylum Arthropoda; class Insecta; order Coleoptera; family Cerambycidae; genus Rutpela; species Rutpela maculata. The sequence goes on from OW386289.2 coordinate 47,408,997, forward strand.
ATTTGTCAAGTCAATCAATCTATTTTTATTTTGATTGTCATTGAGAAAATGTATGTTTATGTCACCGCATACAACAATTTTACCCAAATTCTTGATACTAGAAATAATATACAAACATTCTTCCAATTTGGTGAAAAATACGTCTATATCACTGTTAGGACTTCTGTAGATACATAATACACATATATTTTCATAGTTATTTTTCACTTTTATGCAGACACATTCAAATATTTTATCAACGTTTAACTTTGAGCACTCCAATATTTCAGAAAATTTTTACAAGATTTTTTTACAAGTAACATTACACCACCATGAGAAAAACTGGTTCTGTTGTAAACACTAGCTATCTTAAAATTTTTAATTTTAATAAATTCAATATCATTTACATTGCACCAAGTCTCAGTTACACCTACAATATCAGCTTGAGTTTCTGTCAAAAATATTTCAAATTCTTCCACTTTGTTTTTTAGACATTGCATATTTTGATGTATAACTGTCCAGCTCTTATCAGATTTAGTTTGCTTGTTTACTATTTGCTATATTTTAGAATAATTAATTCTCGCTTTGAGTGTAGAAATCTGTTTTAAATAAATTGGACATGTTGCATCCTTTGAGGAGTGTTTCTCACAAAAACTTGTTTTAAATTTCATGTTATGGTTTACACAATTTATACATTTCAAAGATTCTTTTGGACAATCTTTTATTTGGTGATTTCCAGAACATGTTGGACAATCACCACTTAAAATTTGAAATCAATATAATTATTAAAACTGCTCGAATATACAATTGTTGCTAAAACTTTGCACCCTTGTGAAATCTTACCATCAAAACCAAGAAATGTGTACGACGGCTAAAATTGTAGCTTTTTATAAGTACTTTAAGATCATGGAGAGGGAATTTTTTTTTTTTTCAAAATTTAAACCCTTTTTATTGCAGTAATTTTGTAGTTATAATCAAATTCAATTTTTATTAATTAAAAAATGGTAAAGGAGCAATAAAAGTAGATTAAAAAACTTTTTAAAAAATTTAATACTCTACTTGTATTTGGAGCTGAGATACGTTAGTTTTTACGTTTAGGTCACTTATAAATAAACAAATCGATATTTCTTATTGAAATTTGGACTGGTAATTTTCCAATGCCTATTCTATTGTCTCTGCTACTTGAAAATAATCCAAAGCTACAATTGTTAAAAGATACTGCATAGAGACCCGAAAGTGGGGTCTTTAGCGATTTTGTTAGAGATCCGAATATCACCAAATATGTCTACAAGTTAGTTGTATTGTTCTTACAAACTAAGCCCGTGGCTAGGTGTCCGAGTGGCTAAGGCAACGAGCACTTTTTATTCAGGGAGCGGACATCTCGGATTTGAGCGCGAAATATATTTTTTTTATTGTATCAGTAATATTAACAGTCTTACAAAGCTGTGTACATTAACCTAAGGGTAGTTGATCAAGTTAGGTTGGTTTACTATTTTCGTGACAAAAATTAAAAAAAGTTATAATAAAATTGAAAATATGTATTGTTCTCAAAGCCACAATATTGGATGTTATTTTAAGAATTGTAGCTTTGGATTATCTTGAAATAGCAGAAACAAAATAATAAGAATTGGGGAATAACCAGCCCAAATTTCAAGAAGAAATATCGATTTGTTTATTTTTAAGTGACGTAAACGTAAAAACTAACGTATCTCAGCTTCAAATGCAAGTAGAGCATTAATTTTTTTTTTCAAAAGTTGTGTTTTTTAATCTACTTTAATTATTCGTTTACAGTTTTTTATTTCATAAAAAACCAGAGAGTTACTTGAATTTGTTTATAATTAAAATTTCGAAAACTATAAACAAATGCAATAAAACGGGTTTAAATTTTGAAAAAAAATGTTTTTCTACGTGATCTTAAAGTACTTATAGAATGCTACAATTTGAGCTATCGTACAGATTTCTTGGTCTTGATGGCAGGATTTCACAAGGGTGCAAAGTTTTAGCAATAATTGTATATTTGAGCCGTTCTAATAATCATTTAGAGTTGAAATTTCAAGCGGTGATTGTACTTTGTAAGAGCTACATTTTTCTAAAATTTGATTAAAAATTATCTTTTATTTTTGAAAGAACAGCAATTGGTTTAAAGACGCATAATTGTGCAATGTTCATTTTTTTTTAAATAATAGTAACAACTGGAAAGAATTATAGTTCATCTGCTATTGTTCCACAACTCATAACGAACATTTTTCTTCTTTTTGTTGATTTCCATAGGACTTATAGATTTCGAGATATTCAAAGAAAACCGATGAAAAACACGATCTAAAAAATTAAATTGTTTAAATAAACAATACGCCGACCTCGCAGAAACTGCAAAACTGAACTGTGAACTGTGAACTATACACTGAACACGTTAAAACAAAAAAACCGCCCTGACCAGACAATTCACATTAAAATCCTAATTTGACTCCACTAAAAGTATTTAACCGTTTTGGCACTTTTGGCATTACTTAAGTTTTCAATAGTACATGTAGATACATACAAATACAAATTTTCTAAGAAATCAATAGCCACACCCTTGTTACACTCCTAGTTCTGAACCGACATCGACCATTAAGAGTTCCCCTTTCCCCTTCATCTTTTGCCTAAGAAGTACATCTGCCGAATTTGAAATTTTTACCTTAAATACAGAGCTCCGACACAAGAATAGATTTTTACTCTCATTAATGTTTCATCCGACGATTCTTGTTATGTTTACTAATTTAATTTATTTACCTTAATTTTGAAAAACACTCACATAATGATTATTTTTATTATTGTACCTGTTTATTTGTCTGCGCTCTACTTAATAGTGATTTTACTGTGATTACAAACTGTTATGTATGTTTATAATATATTTCTTTATTGATTAACACCATCCATTTCTAGTTATTATAAAAACTTTTTTGTATATATAATTTTAAGCAGTATGAAGTTTACATCCATCCATGTCAGTTTGTATACGCTTTGTATTGAATACATACTTGTTTATTACAAATGGGTTGAATTCACATTAATTAATTTTGGCTAAAGAATGATTCCCTTATTTAAACTCACTTATTCCTGAAAAAGTATAATGTCGAAGAAAAAGACAAAAAACGTTTATTTTATGACCATTTTGGTACACAGTAGCATAAATTAAATATTCGTTGGGGTAATTGTCACAAGGGGATAGATAAATTAGCCCCAGCAGTCCATCTACAAAAATTCCTTGCAAAAGACCAATCGATTGAAATGGGGCTACTCAAAAAGCCCGATAGTCAACATGCAGAGAGTCAGCAGGAAAGCATAAGAGTACTTTTAGGTACTCACTTCCATATAATCGAAGGTGAACTTCCACAGACCTATCTGGACCACTATTCTGTAAAAGCGTGAAAGCACATTCCCGTGAGAAGTGGGCGGAGTTCACTTGAAAATGAATAAAAGTTTATTCTGTAACTACGGGAGAGATCACCTCGTGCGAAAAATGCGTGAACTTACTTCTATTAATAAATCGTGAGGGAATCCATCAGTTCCCCGGGAGAACGGCGATCCTAACCTTACTTTTATGACAGTTTGTGACGGCCAAAAGTTATTGTTGTTAAATCTGTGAATCAGAATGGACATTGCAATGGATTTGCTCATCGCCAATGAGGTAATAATAATATAAGTCTTAGCAAATATTACAATTACCCTTTTAGTTTATTATAGTCATATATTTTTTTAAATATATATTATCAATAACGAGGGAATTTTTGGTCAATAAATAAATTCTAGGTATTACGAGATCTTCGTGATGTCGAGGAGGATTTGGAAGGGGAGCGGCAAGTTCTTCATAAATTAACCCTTTCGCATCATTAACCGACCACTGAACAGCTGATGCTTTTGCTCCAACCTAATTGGCTGTAAATTCGGTTATACCCGATGATTTACTTCACGTTCACCACCTATTCACTGCACTTACGGAATGCAGTCTAGAACGGTCGGGTGAGATGCGTGTGATGGGAGCTCTCGCTTCGCACGATGAATGCTCACTCTCCCCATAATTACAGAATAGAGGTCCAGGAAGAGGATGCACACCGGCCTACCAGGGAAGGAAAAAGGCTAGCTGGAAAAATATTCACCCATAGCAGAATTAAATGGACGGTATCGACCTTCGAGCCCTTTAAATCACCGGACAAGGACTGTATTTTACCTGACCTGCTTCAATATGGAATTGAGGAATCCCATGCCTGAGAAGTATGTTATACTCTTGAGTATATTCCCCAAGCTTGCAGGGAAGTCAAGATGGTGTTTATGCCAAAAATAGGCAGACGTCCATTAGATGAACCTTATCGCCCCATCAGCTTAACCTCTTTTCTCCTAAGAACAATGGAGCAAATATTAGATCAACACATCAGAAGCGAAATCATTACAGGGAAACCGCTTCACTTAAAACCTCCGATTAAAGAACTTATATCTAGATACATAATGGCTACCTTTTCTTCATATACCTCATTTGCTCCTAACATAGTCACATTATATGTCCATTAAAATGGATAGATGAACATCACATCCCATAGGCAACAGAGGCGGGTATGTGTAGAAGGGAAAATGTAAAATATTGTACCTCTTTTATGTGATAATTATTGGTTAACTTCTAGGAATATTAACGCAGATTGAAAAAATACAATAGGTAAAGATGTTTTATTCAAGAGAAATATGCATTGGAAGGATATTATTTATAATATTATTATTAAAACTATAAACTGAACCTCATCATGTTACGACCATGACCTACTTACTTATGAAACGATCGATTTCTGCAAATGGCACAGCACTGTTGCATGTTGCACTAAATTGTCACTAAACTGTCTAAATATAAACAGAGAATATTATTTAGGTGTTAGGCAAATCACAACTTAAAATAAAAAGACTTCTTCACCACATTTTGATCGAAAAACACGAAAAACACTTATTAACATTAATTACGGATACTGTCAAAACTGTCAAATTATGATTATGATAATCGAATTGAAGCCGACCGTGTACGAGCGGCCGCGAATACGCCGATGGGCTAATCAGCAACTTATGGGAAGAAGTGCCTTAGATTGGAAGTCTTTCGGGATCATAAAATTCATGCCATTATGTACCTAGATATAAGTTCTTTAATCGGAGCTTAAAACAATTTGGCTAGGTCATAGATTCTGACTCAATGCCAATCAACACGACTTTGACTGCCTGTTTGATGCGCTGATTGAGAGTCGTCAGGCGAACAGGAGAAGTACTACAGTTGGAGAAGGAACCACTCATCTGGTACACAGATGGATCTAAGATGGATGAAGGGGTTGGTGTAGGCTTAGCGGGGCCTAAATGCAGACTATCTAAAGCCCTTGGTAACACCTCGACCATCTTCCAGGCAAAAATTTATGTTATAGATCCCTGTGGCCAAGAATGCCTTAACAGAGGCACTCGAAGGGCAAAGATCTATATACTTTCAGATAACCAGACAGTCTAAAGGCTCTCAGGCCTTATGCTTTTGAGTCTAAAATTGCCTTGAAATGCAGACAATCTCTGAAGCAACTGGCAAAAAAACAACGAAGTTACCTTGATGTGGCTGTGAGGGCATGGAGGAACAGAAGGCAGTGAATTAGTCCCATTTTCGAATCCGAATCGTTCTGTGGCTTATCTAAGGGACACATAACGGAGGAGGTCCAAAAATGGGAAAAGGAACAAAAGAAGTCCTGCTGGAGGAATGCCACAGGCCAAAAACAAGCGAAAAGGTTTATAACCTATTCGACAAAGAATGCCACAAGGCGGCTGATCACAGGCCTTCTAACTGACCATTTCCCCTTAAGATATCATCTCAACAACGTAGAGATAACAGAAGATAACAAACGCACATATACCTTGCGAATGCAAGGTATTAATCCGCATTAGGCTAAAGTACCTAGAACAGGCGGAATTAACGCCTGAAAGCTTAGGGAAATTAGCTCCCAGGAAAATCACAAGCCTTGCAAAAACTCTTGGAATCCTGGGCAACAACTGGTTGTAGGGTAAATCACAAAACATCTTTAGGTGGAGGTGAAGAAAGGCCAACTCAGGACAAAGTGATCCCTTAAACAATCTACAATCGTCACATTTTATAGGATGAAAATGTTCCTTGAGTTAAATAGTCACTATAAATTTAATTAATGGAAAGCACTCGTAGAGATTAATCGTCACATTTGCCTTTGTAGAATAATCAGGTGCATTATGCAAACAACAAAAGAATGTGTTTACAACGACAATATTCGCATATTCTAAAATATTGGTAGTTGACGGAGGCATACGTAAGATCTGATACAAGTATTGTGAAATTTCCCCGAAGTGATGACTTCAAATGAAATCACACAAGTTGATATGACGAAAACTGTCGTAGATTTTGTTGAATTCTTCTTAACTCAACTAGAATCCCGATTGAGAATGGGAGGTCAACTGACCTGAGTGTTTCGATGATTCGTTGGATTGCAACTTAGCAGTGATCGACCGTTCCCGATTAAACACCTGATAATCTATTTTTTTATAGGTGAAGTGACAATCAACAAAACTGTTGGATTTATCATCAGAAATCTTCGAAAAACATGACAGTAAGCAGCCGTGTTCAAATCTTATCGTATGTAAGTAATGGATCTTTGTCGATACCAACTGCACAGATGACACTTAAAAACCTTTTAGTACAGATTCTAATACAGAGATAAAGAATTGTCAGCTCTGGCGGGTATTGGCACGCGCCATAGATGTATTGCACTGTCGTTTGGATAATGTATTGGATAGCAGGCATTATAATGACATTCTCATGGACAGTGTCCACTTTATAAAAATGGGGTAAATCCAATGGGAAGTGAACTGCTTCCATCGTGCAAAGGTTATGTTTCTAATGGAATGATATCTTGATGCTCGGCTCACAACGTTTACGTGGGGGACGCTATATCGAACACAAAATATACACGTAGGTCGCTGACCATTCAGTGTAGAAATTGTGCAAGTAGAAACACTCGCAGTTCAATAATGGAAACAAATAACTACATCAGTAAATTCTACCGTTCAGATCACAATGTAACCACCATACGATGGCCGGTAGATTGAACACAAAAAAAATTACACCGATGCCGTTTAAGATTTCCATAGAGCCAACAGACTCCAGATGACTCTCTTTTTACTCAGCACAGAACAATACCATAAGGTCGCTAGACTGAGTTCAAACAAGAAATAATCACTCACGTGGTGGTCCTGAAGTGGTGGTTCTAAAGCGGTGGTCCCAAAGTTTGGCCAGGTAAATAACAATTTTTTAATGCGTCTTTATACCAGAAAGTCTATGACGTATGATGAGGGTATTTTATAACCGCATTAAAAGAGTAAGTGAGAAAGCTAACACATAGTGTTAATGTTATGGAACCTCCTAGAATCGACCTAAGTCGAAGGCACAATGGAAAGCCGACTTAGGTAAAAAATTCATTTAAAGGCATTTTATATCATAACATACAAGTTTGAAAGGCTCCAGAGCCATAAACTAGCACAAAAGTAATGATATGTGTTCGTTAAGACATGAGGCACAATCAGGTGAAAATTCGAAGAAACATCGAATTTTCACACAGGAGAATAGGTTTTGGTGCAGGCTATGAAAGTGAAAGTATATTGTGGTCATGGAAAAATGTACCAAAAATAAAAGTTTGGTCAAGGAAAAATAAACAATGCACTTTTACGAAATACTTTGAAAATATTTTTAACTTTTTAAATTCCCCATAAAAGACAATGGAAATAAAGATAGTCATTATGGGTATCATTCAAAAGAATGAATATAAAATTTTAACGATGCAACGTATCAAAAAGGGGGAAACCGACAAATGTGGCGAAGGCGCGTAGCGCCTATAGGCAAATATTAACAAAAAATAGTAAAAATGGACAAGGCCGGTTTTTCACATAAAACAAGTTTGAATTCATCTAGCGGCTCGTAATTTGGACGAGTACGTTGGATAATCGACCGATCAAATTACAGACCGATCTCACTGGTACCTATTTTTTCTAAAATTTTTGAGTCTCTTTTAAAAACACAAATAGTGGAATACTTTGAGAACAACAATTTATTTAGTCCATGTCAAAATGGGTTCCGAAACTGCAAATCAACAGCAATTAATAACCTCACTCAACTAATTAACGATGGGTTTGAAAATTATGTGTTCACATTTGCATCCTTTTACGATTTGACAAAAGCCTTTGACAGTGTATCTCATGATACGCTCATAAGGAAATTATCTGCATATGATTTTGATGAGAACAGCTTGAGTCTTGTTAAATCATACCTCACAGAAAGATGTCAGTACGTGACATACAATAACACACATTCAAATAAAAAAACCGTCCTACACGGAGTACCGCAAGGATCGGTGCTAGGTCCCGCTCTTTTCATAATTTATATTAACGATTTGCCCAACTGCGATCCCAGTGTAAATCTAATTTTATTCGCAGATGACACCACTGAGGTACAACAGGATTTATCGCTTGATCTTGTCAAGACTAAATCTTTGAACACACAATCAAATATAAAAACCTGGTATGCTGCTAACACACTAGGAATAAATGATAACAAGACGCAACATCTTACATTTAGCTTACGACCTACAAAAAACCACAACGAAGACACAAAAAACGAATCGGTAAAATTTTTAGGTGTCCACCTAGATCCTATGCTGACTTGGGAAAAACACGTGGATAACCTCTCAACAAAAATTTCGAGAAACATTTATTTAGTCAGGAACCTAGTGAATTCAGTCAGCCAAGAAGTTTTGATAACAGCATACTATGGTCACATACACTCAAATATAAGTTATGCCGTCCTCAGTTGGGGACACTCCGCTCACGCATCTAAAATATTTGGATTACAAAGGCGATGCATCAGAATTATAGATAAATTGAAATACCGAGACTGCTGTCGGCAAACTTTCAAAAAACTTAATATACTTACGCTACCATGCATTTTTATACTAGAATGCCTTATACATGCAAAAAAAATGAACACCTACTCAACAAACATAGTGATGTTCACAATTATGAAACAAGAAATAACAACAATGTCGTACCAAACTTTCACAGGCTGTCAAGAACCAGAGACGGTACCGGTTATTACTGCATCAAATTTTTTAATGTCTTGCCAGAGGCAATTAAACAATTAAATATAAACCAGTTCAAAACGAAGCTAAAAGCTTATTTGAAATTAAAAGCATTTTACACCTTTGAGGAATACCTCCAAGATAAATTTGAGGATCTCATTTTTAGTCTGTAGTCTTCTTTTATTCAGTTTTTGTCCTTTGTCAAGTTTTATTTTTTTATTCTAGTTTTAACTTATGTTTGTATTAATTTTTAATCTTATGACCTATGTATACACCCAGTGTCATAACATCAATAAACCATTATTATTATTATTATTATTAATCAATAGAAAGCGATAGCAGGAAAGCCAAATTCAGGGCTTTCCAAGTAATAAAGTTATAGAGAAAACCGCCTTGTGCATAAATATGTCAAATAACAGTTTTGCCAAAAATTCACTCAAAACCGAAGCGTTGTCATTTCCATTAAATGGAACCTGCATAAGAACCAGTATGTCGTGAGGTTGATCGAAAGTTATTCAACTTATGTATTAGTCGAACGCACTTTTGAACGTACTTTTAAACGCATTTTTGAACTCCGTTCTTGTGAAGGATATAATCACATATGAGAACCTCAAAGCTAATCACAAGCGAACCAACATTTTTTTAGTAAAACATTTTGTTATTTTCAGTCAGCCTTAATTATTATTCAAAAAGCTTGCATTACATTCTGGGGATGTTGCATGAATCTTTTCTACCTAATCGATTGTTAGCGCGCGCTCTCATTTGTATGGTAAAATTTACCTTTCCTTAGTTGGGGAGGCGATTCTCCAGATTATATGATTTATTAGATAGGATTTTTGCATTTATTTTGAACTTACTAAATAAATGGTATTCTTTGAATGTTTTGCCTTTTATTGATATTATGACTTGTTGCTAGTCTTATCCCATGAGAGATTTCGTTTGGAAGACCAGAAACATTAAGTTAATCGGAGTCTCATGACTCAATGTTCTGGTCGCCTTACGCGAGGGATTTTTATGTGAAAATTTCAGAAATCTTTAGGCGTACAATCCATTATTACTACGTAAATAAGTAAAATCCCGTCAGAGAGAAAGACCAAATTTCAGATTTTATGAGAGAGCGTCGCTAGCAATATGTATCGCTATAATAATAATTTCGTATCAGATTAGAAAAGATTTATTTAAAATGTTAACATTTTTGTAAAAGTAGAAATTAATAATAAATTGTTATTTATATCAGTAGAGATGATATACACACATATATGTAAGTGAGTACGCTATATATACTTCCCCCCAGCAAAAGAGAGATCAACCTACCAAAGTATCAATATCGAAGATGACATTTAAATCAGAAAAGTCAGATTTGACTGACAGTTGACCAATTATAGGTATAATGTATAAAAATGAGGTAATATACCTTCGGAGGCCTGTAAGGAGTGCACGGGGAAAGTATATGTAACGAAAAATAAAAATTTAAAGCCAGAAATTCATAGAGAAAAAACGCAATAGAAACACATGTTATATTTATTGGATGAGTCCAATGTTTAGAGCTATTAAATAAATATAAAAATAGATTGTAAAGATTTGTATTTGAAAATGTATAAAAAGTAAAAATAATTTTTGTTATTTTTTATATCTATAATTATTGTAAATATGTATATTTACACATATATGTAAGTGAGTACGCTACAGCGTCGTTAATAATCTACGGTAGTGCAACCTTGGCCTATTACTTATATCTTATCTCGGACCCGCCTGAGAGTGGACGAACAAGGGCAGAACGCGACTGGTGCCCTTAATAAATAAATCGGTGTTGCGTCACTCAGATGCACGGTGGTGAGTTCTTCTACATTAACGCAGGCCGTCACAATTTACATTCCTGCCTATAAAATGCAACTCTTTTTATCAATGAAATTCAAACAATACTGTTTATTCTTTTTAAAATTCTTTATCACTCGCGGTTACAATGTTATTATACTCTTCGCAAAAACGAAGAGTATATTGTATTTGATCGGCACATTTCTAAATCAGTAAATATCGCTCGTAGAGAAAATTTTTTTATATCGTTATGTTAGTGAACGAATTCTGAACAACTTTCAAAATGTCCGTCTGTCTGTCCGTCCGTCACGTTTCTTGTAAGCACGACAACTCAAGAAAGAAAAATCCGATTATATTGAAATTTGGAGAGTAACTTAGTGTTAGCTAGAGGAAGAACCCTATTGTTTTTTAACAAAATAGATTAGTAAATAAAAAAGTTATTAGTAATTTAGAATTTAAAAAAATATTTTTTACATTTTTTTATGGTTTGTAATAAATAGAAACCTTGCGAAATATTTTTTTTTAATACATTTTACTGTGTGTTTCCTAATAATCACAATACATTTTCTAATGGTATATATTACACTCATTAATAATTTTAGTAATAAGAAATGGTGGTGTAGCGGCAAAAGTTTCGTCTCGCAATCCAAGGGTCCCGGGTTCGGTCCCTCACATCGTGATTTTTTTTTTCATATATTTTTTTTCACAACAAAGTTGGTATCACAAAATTTAGAATGTCTAAAAACTAACATTATTTACAAGAAAAATGCGAAGAGTATCCTATAGAATGTTAACAATTATATAAAAAGCTCAGTAAATCGGCGAAGAGTATAATGCTTCCACTAATTTGTTTATGTTTCAACCCTAGTTCTTGGATTTTGTGCGTGACAGCTTGATTTAGCAATAATAAACATAAACTTAGTATAAATATAAACACAGCACATATATTAGGCAACTCTCAAGTTCAAAGCCAAGGACGTCCAGAGCAGGGTTACACTTTTGAAAAAATGTAGACAATATTCTACCCACCAACATTGCCAGTATCGCAGCTGGGGTATCGAACTCAGTACACGATAAACTTGAATAGAATTCCATTTAGCTCAATGACATAAAGTAATAGCCTTTACCTACGATCACTATTGTAAATAGTAAAAAAACACACTACCTGCTATCTATGTAAGTTGAATTTTACATATTGTAAACAAAACACACTGTAAACAATTGCAGGGTAAACAAAACGCACGGCACACGCAATTATAGGTGGCTTATATCGCTGATGCGGGGTTTAAAAAAACAAATGCGCCTACGTAATTTTCAAACGCTGTCAAAACTGACATAATATTTGTTGAATAATATTGTTGACTAGTAAACTAAATCCAGATTTTACTAAATAAATAAATATGATCGTAGGTAAAGTATAGTACATAATTCGAGTTGTAAAGCAATTACGCACTCATGGAAATACGCACTCGCCGCTACGCGGCATCGTGCGTAACTTTTCCATTCGTGCGTAATATGCTTCTTACAACACTCATTACGTAATATACTATTAACGATTCTTAATAACAAAACAAATTTCATTGCTGTAACATAAAAGGTTCCGGAAATATTAAATCGGAATCTAATCTAGGCCACCACCTTCAAAGGGTTTTAGCTCCCATAGAAAGCATTTCCAAACACGTATCTACAGGAACGTTTTTATATCTTTGCATAAACTATCATCACTGACAGGAATTTCTGGACACACTATATATTTAGGGTGGCCCATCTTTTTCGAAATCGAATTTTTTTATTTCTCACCTCTGCAAATGGTTCTATTTGAAGAAAAAACAGTCCCCTCAAAATATTATTGAGGCAAATTGAAGGCAAGGGGTGCCGCAGAATGCATTATTATGCAATAATAAAAGTAAATGGAATTATTTACATTCTTTGGTTGATGCATTGTTTTTTTTTAATCAGCAACATTTATCTTTAGAATAACTAATCAAGTCATACAAATATCAAAGACATTATCTGTTGTGACTATGACATGTGTCATACTACTGTAAATTCGTAGTCTAAGAAAACTAGACTAGAAGTTTTTGAAATAAAACTCTCGTTTTATCTTTGTGTATTTCATTATGAAACGTTTTTTTCATACATAGTACCAAATATTATCCTAAATCTACAAGACATATAGTAATAAAAACAATATTTTTTGCACTAGGCCAAAGCATGCGACAGGGTTTCTTTTTTTACATTTGGAAACTGTGATTTATAATCATTTACAACTTGGAGTATAAACTGTTTTTGGTCTTCATTTTTTGTTAAAATGTCATTATAGTCAGTAATAAGTTTGATTCCTCTCTCAGCGGCATCATTTACAACTTTAATTTTGTTTACAATATTGAAACATCGGGTATAACTTTCATTTTCCCTCCATGTTGTTGGATCATTTTCCAAAAATTCCATAGACAAACCTAATTTTTGAAAAAACTGTTTAGTGTTCTCGCATATGAAGTCCTGAATTTCCTTGTTTTCAACGTCAGTAATGTTACTAATCATAAGTCGTTTAATACCCTCTTGATTTGGTGCTTTCCTATTCAAAGCTTTAACCATTTCTCTTTTAGTGGTAACTGAAATATCGTCATCAAAGAAAGATAAGCCAACATTTACTGAATTAAGGTACCACAAATGGTTCACTATTTTTCTACTTGCGGCTTGAGATATTTCTTTGACAATATTTTGATAATTAATGAGTTCTTTACAAAAGTCTAAGTCATGAAGCGGTGCTTTACTAGCAAATGACGCTGTAAACCAGACCTTTACATAAACCTTTACAATAAAGAGACATATATCTTCAATACCTATTTTTTCTTTTTTAGTTAGTTGGAACTGATCTTGGAAAAAAAATATTTTTAGACAGTAAATGGCTTTGGCCATCCAACGTGCATGATGAAGTGCCCCTGGTTGATAGAATGTCGTGTGAGTGGGCTCTTCTTCAACAAAAAGTTTAGAAAGCATTAAAAATTCTTTATAATCATCACGAGGCTGTTGCAAAGTTAAAGCTGCATTTAGAAACTTTTACAATTTCGGCTTTAACTGGTTGTAAAATGTGTTTAATTTTTGATACCTGAAATCCAGTTTTTAGTTTATTTTGATCTATTTTAGGCCAAAATTCCCTAAAATGTTTAAATAGTGACGCATTTGGACCAGATGAGGAAGGCATTTTTGTGTCAAACACACTTCTCAAAACCACTTCAAAAGTATGATGTCTACAAGGGAAATATAGAATATCTCTTTCTAATTTTTGTTGCAATAGTGTGGGCTGCCCCATTTATATAACCCATATTTGATGCTGTTGTATCACAACACAAAGCTATTACCTTTTCGTCCAAATTCCATTCACAAAGCACATCATAAACTGCTTCAGTCCGTTCTCTTCCAGTTGAATTGGGCAAAGCTGGTACTCCAAGTAGTTGTTCAATATCTCCACTAGTAACTAAGATAGCAAGTCTATCGATATTTCCCATTCCAGTGAGAGAAGGTAAAAGTTTTCCATCCCAATGGATGACTGGGGCCGGCAATTCAGAATTACCGAAGGCAGTTTTTAATATTTCAGCTCTTTCTTCGCGGATGCGTTGTCTAGAGCGCTGAAGTGTGGTTCTGCTGATGGACAAAGATGTGGTGTCATGTCCTAGTGCTTCTGCTACTGCCGTCAAAATATGGACTCCATACCTGTCGCTTATTTTGCAAGCATCAAATGCAGCGGCTATTTTTGGTGTGATGATGTTACATGTTCCATACAATCTCCTCTTTTTTGGCTGTGACGGGCCAGGCTGGTCTTGTAACAACTCTTCTTGGGCTTCGATTATTTCATCTTCATTTTCGTTGGAGTCGGCTGAATTACTACTTGATGATGGACAGGTGACTGTTTCCTCTAATCTAGCTTTTTCTTGTTGACTTCGTTGCATTCGTTCGGATAATTTCTGTAATTTCTCCTCAGGTGATTTTTCTTGAGAAGCAAGTTGGTAATCAATACCATGGATAAATCCAGGACGTCCCTTTTTTCTTTGGTTAATTAAAAACTGCTTATCTTCATTTATTTTCATCAACTCCAATGCATTTGCATGAGAAATGTCGAAAAGATCGTCCAATTTTTCAACGAAATTTTTTTCTTTACTCCCGCATTGGCCCTTTTAGCCGATTTTTGTAAGTTCCTCCACTCTGCATAAAGTTTATCTAGTTGTTTAACACAATGAAAATCCTGACGTGTCGGAATGCGAGCTTTATCCCAAAAAACTAACACCTCTTTTATTGTTAATTTAGCACTTTCATGTACACTTAGCTTCACTTCACTAATGTTATAAAAGAGCACTTGTAATACTTGTCTATTAGACGGCAATTTATTGCCAATGATTTGTGACGAAGAGTGTCCAACTAAGTAAATGAATCGTTAAATGTTTTTTCAAAAAGGAACGTATGCTAGAACTTATAATGTCACCACTGTAAAACACAATTGCAAACTGACGTAAAAACCTACCGTAGGTGCACTATATTTCCAAACTTCCAAAACAAATAATTTCTAGGAAATAATTACACCTATAAAACATTATGAGAAAAGAGGTAGATATTTGTATTTCAAGTAAAATTTAAGTGTATTACCGTAATAAAATCTTATCTACAAATTTCTACCTGAATGCGGCACGGGTTACCGTTCACCGAATTATCTGAAACTTTGACATAAATTATTCGTAGTATAATAGTATATTTTCGTGGGGTGAGACTTAAAAAATACGCAAAAAAAATTCACCCCCTATAGAGATGGGCCACCCTACTATATATCTTCTTTTTTGGC
Source organism: Rutpela maculata (assembly GCA_936432065.2). Lineage (NCBI taxonomy): Eukaryota > Metazoa > Arthropoda > Insecta > Coleoptera > Cerambycidae > Rutpela > Rutpela maculata. Next base: position 47,424,771 of record OW386289.2, read on the forward strand.
ATCATAACCCAGGGTGGGTTATGATGCCACTCTCTCTTGAATTTTTCTTCTCCAGTTTCTAATATTCATAGCTCTCAGGTCATCTTCTACATCATCTATCCTTCTCATCCTGGGTCTTCCTCTTCTTCGTCTTCCAGCAGGTTTCCACTCATATATTTTCTTAGTTACTCTCGAATCTTCCATTCTGTTGACATGTCCTAGTCATGTAAGTCTTTGATATTTTACATATTTAATAATGTCACTCCCATTATTGATCTGATTCAGTTCAGCATTCATACGGATTATCCATGTTCCATCATCACTGGTCCATGTATCTTTCGAAGGACCTTTCTTTCGAATACTAGTCTACTACTAATAGTCTACTTGTCATTAATTTTTTGTGGGCGTTGTAACATCGATTTCCACCTACTATACGTGTCTTGATTTCACAGTTTATTGAATTGGTTTGGTTAAATTCCGCTCCTAAGTATGTAAAGGTTTCCACGCGTTCAAGGTCATAGTTTTCAATTTGGATGCTGTTGTTATTGTTGGTTGGCGTTCTTTTCATTTGCATGTATTTTGTTTTATTTTCATTAATATATATAAGTCCTCTCCTTTGTGACTCTTGATCAATTTGAGTAAACGTTTCCTCTAAGTGGGTTTTATTTCTGCTGATGCATATATTTGAGATGATTTGATTCCAATATGAATATGTAATTGGAGTTTTTTATTACTACAGCTTCAAGTATCAAGTTGATGAGCATGCTTGATAGTACGTTACCTTGTCTTAATCTTAGATTCATGTCGACAGTTGATGATAATTCTCCATCTACTCTATCAGCCGCCTTTGATCCGTCTAATGTCACACTATATATAGCACTCTAAAACAACAAAAATATACTTACATGAAAAAAAAATGTTTTTATGGAAGTAACGACTGTAAAAAATCAATTAATATCAAACCATAGTGTGAACGAATTATCCTATGGACTTCTTTTACACTACACGCGATTTTAGCAATATTTTATAACAATTTTTAATGCATTATTATAATTGTACTAAAAGAAAATTATGCTTCTCTAAATTAATATTTACGTTGAACCAGTAAAAATGCCCATTCTCCGGTCGCACAGAAGTGAAAATGAGAAATGTGATAATCAGAATAATTTAAATCTTTTACCATTTTGTTTTTATAGTGTCTCTAATGTATAAAATCGTTAGAACTTTTTCGGCCCTAATAGTTATCTATTTGTTGACAATATTTAAGGCAGACAACAACAGATATGCGTAGTTGAAAGCCACCCATTAAAATTTTAAGAATTCCAATCTCAGCTATGACGTACATAAACTGAATAATAACGATCGCTTAAATCCGTTAATGAAAATTTTGTTCTACTAAACACAATCCAAATTGTCGATAACACGAGCTTAATGTTCCCGAGTAGAACGTCTGCACATTAGCTATCATTACAATAGGAAAATAATCTCCCTACGTGTCTAATTAATTCTTGATACCCTGCTCGGTTTAGAATGCTAATTATTACATATCCATAATTTCGTTGCCACCTGTAGGCTTACTTTAATAAGAAGAACATTAGTGATTATTAGTTATCTTGCTAAATCTCTTCCATTTGATGATTATAATTACCCATTGCATTGTGATAATTTCTTCCTCGCGTCTTTAAGATATGGCCTGGAGCAATAACAATGAACATTACAGACCAGTTTTGGTAATATTTATTGCAAGTTTTATTTATTGCAATGTAGTCTATAGAGCAAAAAAAGAAATAATACCCACGAATAATTTCCTTTGTATATATAATGCAGAGGGGGTTGCAACAATCAATCAATCAAACAAAATAGTAAATAATCGCCTCGATTGCATCGGACTCTCCAATCAAATCATATACAAAGTATCTAGAATTTCCTCAAGAAATTGCAACCTTTTTCATCTCCCCACTGCCAAAACAAATATTCTTATGTCTTCACCGCTATATCAAATGTACCTTAACTACTCAAACCTGGAAAGTCGACTTGATATATTTTGCACTAACCCATCGCAAATAAAGAAATATGTTTTTAATTAACTAATTGTTTATCCTAAAGACTGTCATGTTTTCACTTTTTTTTTCCATATTGTTCTTTTTTACCATTTCACATTACTCTAAAATAAGTATATATACCTACTGTACGTATAATTTTGTTTATATCTTTTTATATCTTTGTATCCTAATTTATTTGTAGTTGTAGTTGTTCTCTCTTTATCCTGTAATTGGGCCTTGTGCCTTGGATATCGTAACAAATAAATAAAAATAAAAAAAAAAACAATTTAAGTTTTTCGGAAAAATATCATTGCCGCCATATAGGAAAAATTCGGTGAATGTACGTTCTTCTCGATTATCTCCTTTCGTGTTAGTTCTAGCCTAAAATCCAGTTTTCAGTATGAACTATCTGGGGACAGCTATTTCTTTATCGAAATGGACAGCTGTATTAATGTAGAATGGGCATATAAAAGTACCGGAAAATCCTAATGTGAGCTAAAGCCATCATTTAGAAAAAATGCCTCCAGAACAATTTCTTTTAGAAGGACATATCTCAGTAACCACTGTTCCGATTTTAGATTTTTTTATTTTTGTTCTATTACCCTTTTTATTTACACACGAAAGTATTATTACATCTTTCGCCATAAAATAGAGGATAACTGAAGAAAATAAGACTTAAGTTTTTGGAAATATACAAGATGTCCAGTTAGTGCTTCCTCGGAAGATTGTGCAAAAACAGCTAACTTTATAAAAAAACTTTGTAACAAAACTTTCAATGTTTCATCTCTACTACAACGTAAAATTATTTTCAATTATACAAGGTGTCACAAAGAGGAGTTACACAAGAAGTTATAAATCGTTCTAGTTAAGCTTCTAAGGGTCCTGCATTATGCCCTAAAATTTTTTGCCAATCGGATGCAGCGTTGCCAAGTTATGATTTTTTTTCCTGTTTTTTTGGTAATTTACAAACATTTTTTTGACTGCCATATCTCCGCGATTTATGAACTGTTTTTTCTAAAAATGTAAAATGTCATTTGATAATGATGCATTTACTGAAAAACATTTTTGAAATAAATTCTTATTATACCGGGTGTCCAAAATATTTGTTTATTTACATTTCTTAATATTTAATTATTATTTTTCTCAAATTTTTTAAATAGAATGCCTAGATTTTTTACATGGATGAATAAAGCATACAATTCCTCACAATCTAATATTATACATTTAATTTTTATTTCAAACGGTTTTTGAAATATGATTATTTCAAATAAGTTTTGCGTAAATTGAGGTGCTTTTTATTTTAGCATTAAAATCTAGTATAGCTTTTGTCTTTTGTTTTGCGTTTGTTTTCCACTTTATGACATTTCTCTAATGTGTTTAAGATTATTAATATTGTTAATATTTAAAAATAAGAATTATAATTATTATCAATAAGATTTGATATCTATGGTAAATGTTATGTTATTGGTGAATGTGATGGAAATTGTTTAGTGACATCAAGAGTGTATCGTCAAAAATATCCCGATAAATATCCTGATGTGAAAATTTGAAAGAACGTTTTGAACGTTGAACTGGAAATGTTGCATATGAAAAGAAGGCGAGACGACGAAATGTATTAAGTGAAGAAAATGAGCTGGCTTTAACTTTGCCGGTAATCGAAAATTCTACGGCAAGTGCTCGGGAGTTAAGTAGGGATTTAGAGGTCAGTGAATATTTCCCTATGTCTTCGTAAAAATAAGCTTCACCCCTATCGAGTATAGCTACATCAAAAGCTTTTGGATGTGGATTTAAATCGTAGATTAAATTTTTGCCAGTTGGCTCAAAACCACATTGGAGAAAATAAAGAATTTTTCAAATTTGTATTGTTCACGGATGAATCAACGTTTCATCGCAAAGGATTTGTGAATAGGCACAATTTCCATTATTATGACAGAGAAAACCCTGATGCTGCACAGAAAAATCAGAACCAGAGTTTAAATGTATGGGGAGGAATTGTGATTATATTACTGATCCTCCCTTTTTTGAGGGAAATGTGAATGAAGCAGTCTTCTTAGATACGTTTCCACAAATAATCGAGCATATTTCTGATTACATCACAAATAATATGTGGTTACAACTTGATGGTGCACCACCACATTTTAGTAGAAATGTTCGTCAGGCCATTAGTAACCAGTTTCCTGAAAGGTGGATAGGAAGAGGAGGTCCAATATTTTAATAAATATTAAATATAAATGTTAAATAATATCTAATTTATTATTTTGTTTATTTATTATTTATATTATTTATATTTTATTTATTATTTTATTAAATCATGTTAGGTCCAATTGTATGGCCGCCTAAGTCACCCGACCTGACTTAGGCTTATAAACGTATGACTTCACAAATCCCCAAAGGAAAAAACTCATTGGAGTTTTTTCTTTGGGGATTTGTGAAGTCATACGTTTATAAAGTAGAACCAACGACTCGAGAAGATATGATGAATGGATTCGTCACTGTTTCAATCGTATAAATGTTGATATGTTCATTTATCAAGAGACTTCAGTGTTACGTGAATCAAAATGGTGGAGAGTTTGAACCATTATTAGGTTAGTTTCAATATCGCGAAAAAAATTATTGCTCAAAAACCGTTCATAATTATTAAAAGAAAGTGTATGATATCAAAATGTGAGAAATTGTATGCGTTACTCATCCATTTAAAAAAAATTATAGGCATTTCATATAAAAAAATTGAGAAAAATGATAATTAAATATCAAGAAATGTAAACAAATATTTTAGACACCCGATATACTAAAGGTTTATTTCAAAAATGTTTTTCAGTAAATACATCATTATCAAATAACATGCCACATTTTTAGAAATAACGATTAATAAACTACGGAAATATGGCAGTCAAAAATGATTGTAAATTGCCCAAAAAGAAAAAATCATAACTTGGCAACACTGCATCCGATTGGTGTTTTAAGGTGTAATACAGGACTCTTGGAGGCTTAACTGATGCTAAAGAAATACAGGCTGTTCTATTTAAAAAAATTATACTTTCTTGTGTGACTCGTTTTTGTGACACCTTGTATAATGAAATTAACTTTAAGTTGTAGTAGAGACAAAACATTGTTAAGACTTTTTTTTATAAAGTTAGCCGTTTTGCACAATCTTCCGAGAGAACACTAACTGGACACCCTTTATACCTTAATGTACATTATTAAAAATTATTGCAATTTTATATCTTAATAACTATTACTCCCTTAATATTTGAGTTAGTAACATCGGTCAAAATACAAATGAAAGCTAATTGTGCGCTCTAGAACTATTAATAAAATTATTTTTTCGAAAATTGACTAGAAATTTCAGTACAAACGTCTCGAGTTTACAAAAGTTTAAATTTCCGTAATATTTAAATTATTTTTTAATTTTCTAAGTTTATCGTTTAATTTATCGTAAAATATGTAATCATACTTTCTGTAAAATGTGAAGTGAGGAATGAAACAAAAAAAAGAAATCGAAAATCGGAGCAACGTTTACTGAAATATATGATTTTAAAGAAAATGTCTCTAACGGTCATTTTTTCTAAATTGCGGCTTTAGCTCACTTAGAGATTTTTTGGGGCTTTAGGTGCTTATTCTACATTAATAGAGCTATCCATCCATTGCGATAAACAAATAACTGTCCCCAAATAGTTCAGCCAAACCCATTTTACACTGAGATTTGACTGGTCTAAGGAATGAAAAAACGTACAACTTTTATTTGAACAATTTTTCGCCGTTGTTAACATCTTACGATTTATATCGGTCACAAAAATGAAAATTCGTGCCTCACTGCAGGTTTTCGCATTTATCTTTATCCCAGCAAGCAGGCAAACAAAGCAAATAAAATTTATTAATATTTATATATACATATGCGCCTCACCGAAACCTGGCCCGGAGCCAGCCAGACAACCACGGCGCGTGGGTTTAAAATTAATAATACCTTTGAAAATAATGCTGCCCACATAGGCCTAAAACTAATACATATAAAACTTAGAACTAGTAACTGGTTCTAACACTAAATAAATTTTGGCTGCTGACTCAGGTGAAAAGCTAAACGAAAAGACCCGTACGAGAACTGCCGACCTGGTGGTCTCCCTGATGCCAGGAAAATGTGGTGGAAAAATGATGGGGTTTAAAGCGTTTGAATTTTTTAGAGATTTATCGGCCAAAATGGAATTTTTGATGACAAAAAGAACAAACAGAATAAAAAAAGGAACAAAAATAGAACATACAGAAAGAGAATAGAAAGGATTGGAAAGATAAAGTTGAGGAAAGATCAAAGATGGGGAAATGGGTTGTGGTATAGGAAAGTATGGCTAGGGAAGAGGTTGCTGGAAGATAGGCAACGCTTGGTATGGTAGGGGGTGTTTTATCTGGAATGGGGCATTATGCATTCTGATTTGAGTTATGTTGCTGGTTAGCGGACTATGGCTCAGTTTGAAGGTGTAAAATTTTTGGGAGATTTCTTGAACGTAGTCCGCTAGTGGGGTTATGTCGTGACAACGTGCGTATAGATCTCTGAGGGAATCTGCCAGAATCAGAAATGAGGCGCATAAATTTGTGTTCAAGAACTTTGAGTTTTCGCATTGTCGTAGCCGGAATGCTGCACCACACCGGCGCCGCGTATGTGATGGCCGGCCTGATAACCATCGTGTACAACAGTTTCTTATTTGTCTTGTTGAGTCCGCTACCCCTAGCCAGGAGCGGGTACAGACTCCTGGACATGGAGTAGACCTTGCGTATTGTTTCGTTAATATGTATGTTAAACGTCAGCCGTTTGTCTAAGTTGGCCCCCAGATACTTCACGCATCAATTGATTGGAATTTGCTGTCCCCCGATCAAAATTGGCGTCAATATGTGGTTCTCTGTGAACCAGCACGTGAAGAGGATCGACTCGTACTTCTCGGCGTTGATTCGAATCTTCCACTTGTCGTAATACGCCGTGGCATGGATCATGTGCGCTTTCAGCAGCATATCAGCCGCTTGAGCATTGTGTGAATGTGCGTACATAGCCGTGTCGTCGGCGTACTTGGCAAGGTTGGTATTCGGGAACTCCAGAAAGTCAGAGACGTATAAGTTGGACAGCTTTGGTGACAGGCACGACCCCTGGGGAACGCTCGCGCGAATGTCCCACCGTGTTGATAGTTTGTTATTCAGCCTGACCTGCAGTGATCTACCTGTCAGGAAAGAGTGAATAAGTTTCGTTATGTGCATGGGGAAGTCCAGTGCGTTCATTTTGTGAAGAAGCCCCGGAATCCATACGGTAACGAAGGCCTTCTCAATATCGAGGAGCACCATGACGGTACTCTTTCCGAGGTTGCATTGCACCTTGACGTCATTCACCATCCTGACGACCTGCTGCACAGTGCCCCTGCTCCACCTGAAGCCGAACCGGTGTGGAGTTCATCCTGAGCAGAGTCTAAACTGATCAGGATGACCTTCACTATCAATTTGGAGATCGGCGACAGTAACGAGATGGGTCGATAACTGCCGATGAGCTTCGCGTTCTTATTCGGCTTGAGAATTGGCACGACCACTGCGCATTTCCACTGGCTGGGCCAATGTTGCAGTCGCAGAATCGCGTTGACAATGTACGTCAACTGTACAATACTTTTCCTCGGGAGATATTTGAGTAGTCTATATCCGATACCGTCTTTCCCCCGAGCTTTGTTGTTCGGTAAAGTCCGGACAATGCCAGCAATTTCCGAGGGCTTGACCATGACCTTTAAAAATTCTCGTCTTGTCAATCAGTTCGTTGATGTTGTTTTCTATGCGGTCGTACTCAACGTTGTTCGGTACTTGTACGTTGTGTATGTCTGCAAAGCGATTAGCTAAGTCATTCGCCTTCTGCGAGTCCGTCATAGCTGTCTGTCCGTTTGGTTTTGTCAAGGCGGGTATGGCCTCCCGCGTATTTTTCATGGCCCTCGACAGCTTCCACAGCGAGTTGTCTTGAGGATTCAGCGCTTCCAGCCTATCCCTCTATTTCCGGTTTTTTGTGTTGATGGCGGTTCTGATCTGCCGGTGCAGCCTGCCCATCTCGGCCTTAGCATCGACATCGCGATTTCGCTGCCAAAGCCGCCTCAGTCTATTTTTTTCCCGAATGTCTCGTTTGACCGCTTCGTCACTCTGTTTGGCGTCCTGCAGTACCCTTGTGAGCTCCTCCACCGCATTTTCCAGGTCGGTGGCTGTAGTGATGTTATTTGTTAGTGTTAAGTTTGTGTTTATGTGTGCTTTTTAGAGACGCCAGTCGGCGTCTCTATAAAAAGTAATTTTACGTGTAATATCTTCCCTCGACATGTTATCCAATTGTAAAAGGATAGGGTTGTGGTCAGATGTGAGTTCCTCCAGCACTACCGGCGGCGTAGAGTTTCTCACACTCTTATTGACCACTATGTCGAGGGTGGTAGGTGTTGTACCGTTATCCGGAAAATGGGTGGGATCGTCCGAATACTGCAACACGACATTACGATTATTGACGTAATCGTACAGCGTGGTGCCGTTGGCGTTGTTGAGATGGCAGTTCCATGCGCGATGTCGTGCGTTAAGGTCGCCTATGAGCAAACAGCGTGAGCTTGCGTTCAGCAAATTCTCAAGACAACCCATCGTGAACCCGTTCGCGGGCCGATTGGACGCGGCAACGATGCTCATGCCGCTCTCTAGCGTCACACACACGTTCTCCACGGAAGTGTTCCGTAGACGCCAATATTCTTGGCTAAAGATGTCGGTCTCGGATGTCTGGGGCCGGGCAGGACTATTGCCCTTTACCCCAGTACATCGCTGTAGACCGGGGACCAGCCTCGTGCAGGGCGGGCGAACTTACTTTACGTCGGCCCCACTCACAATTGTGAGCGGTGCAGACGATTTCGGTCCACCTCCCTGGGTCCTGGCTCGTTGGACCTTGCTGGCTAAGGCCTCTTCTGGCGTTCTTCTTTCTTCGTCTTCTGTTCTTCGCCAGCTTGTTTGCCCCCCGGGGGGTAGTCATCGGTCTGTTGGGTGTTTTGGGTTTGTGGCGGGAGTGACTGCCGGTACACAAGATGCCAAGAGGCATCCTGTCATCCGGATCATCGGTAGGGTAAGGATGAGCTGTGTAGCTCGAGGAAGGGCAGACCTAACTGCTTTGGTAGCATTTTTGGTCTGCCCGGAGCTAGGGGGACTACAGGTACTGGACGGTTGTTTGTCCGGTACCCGCAGGGTCTTGGGTGGGTGGTTGGGTATCGTCATGTCTCTTCCGTGGGGGTGGATCGTCGGTTGGTGGTATGCTTCTCATACTCACCCGTTATCCAGGAGCTGCACCTTCGGCCGCTTGTGCCTCGGAGCATCTGCTGGGTCATAGTCAGTTGCCTCCCTGACTAGTGGGTTCCCATGCTCCTCGGCAAGGGCGTACATCTTTCTGGCTCTGTGCTTGATGATCTCAGTGACCGGGGTGTGTTCCAGGTCCCTGTAGATGTCCTCGTTGCGGATGAACCAGGGTGCATCGACTGCCGTTCTGAGGGCGACGTTCTCCACTCTCTGGATCTGATGGAGGTAGCTCTTTGCTTGGTAGCCCCAAGCTACCGAAGCGTACGTCAGCTGAGGCCGGATGAGGGACCTGATAAGCGTGAGCTTGTTCCTCAGGTTGAGTCTGCTCTGTCTACCCGTCATCGGGTAGATTAGGGCTCTCGTCCTCCTGGCCTTCTTGACGATGGCCTCCGTGTTCAGTCTCCATGTTAGGCCTTTGTCCATGACCACGCCAAGGTAGTTGGCGGAGTCGTGCCATTGGATGTCCTCACCAAACATGGAAACGTGACCTGTGGGGTTTTGTTTTCTTACCTTCTTGAAGAGTACCGCCTTGCTCTTCTCGGCGTTGACGGCTACCTTCCATCTGTTGCACCAGTCCTCTAGGAGGGTGGCCGCCTCCTGGAGGTTTCTGGTGGCTAGCCTGGCACTCCAGGATCTGGCAGTCAGGGCTGTGTCATCGGCGTAGAGGGCCATGGAGGTCCTCTCCGTCCGGGGTAGATCGGATGTGAAGATGGAGAACAAGTGGGGGGACAGCACTGAGCCTTGGGGGACTCCTGCCTCCATTGTTCTGTACGTGGACACCTTGTCCACGATCTTCACCCTCATCTGTCTCCTGTGGAGGTACGATCTCACTAGCTTGACGAGTGCAATGGGGTAACCCATACTCATCATTTTGGCTAGGAGACCGTCGTGCCAGACCCTGTCGAAGGCTTTGGCAACGTCCAGGAACAGCGCTGCCGTGACCTGTCGTTGGTTGAACCCCTTCGTGACCTCCTCGGTGAGGCGGAGCACTTGGAGTTCGGTGGAGTGCCCTGTCCTGAAGGCGAACTGCTCGTCTGGGAGGACTTCCAGCTCTTCTGTCTTCTCGGCTATCCTCTTGAGTATGACTCGTTCGGCTACCTTACTCATCGCTGGGAGTAGACTGATTGGCCTGTAAGAGGAAGGAAACATTAGGTTCTTACCTGGCTTTGGGATGACTATGACGTCGGCCTTTTTCCATCTGGAAGGGAAGTGTCTCAACCTCAACATTGCGTTGATGATGTTGACCATCGCCGCTACTCCTTTCCGGGGCAGCTTCTTGAGGGCGATGTTCCCAATGCCATCACATCCTGGAGCTTTCCTGGGTTTTAGGCTCCTTAGGATCTCCTTGACCTCCTCGGGGGTGGTCGGGGGGATGTGGTCATCATCTGGCAGACGGTTCATCCTACGTACCCTGCGCCTCACGTCGTCCTCCCAGTCCTCGTCCTCATCATCGAGTTGGTTTTCCCTACACTGCAGTTCCAAGCTGTCGGCAAAAGCCTCGACTTTTTCCTGGCGAGTGTAGACAACACCATTCTCTCCGTGGATCGGGGGCATGGGAGTCCGCCGGTTTCGCAGGGCCCGTTGGGTGGTCCAGATGCTCCTGTCCTGCGTGTCCAGGGATTCCAGGTGGCGTTGCCACCCTTCTTGTCTGTGTTCCTGAAGGGCGGCCTTGACTCTCCGGCTCAGGGTGTTGTAGTATCTCCTGTCCTCCGGGAGTCGGGTTCTCTGGGCCCGTCTCTTGGCAGTTCGTCTGTCCCGTATCAGCTGCCTGGTTTCCTCTGGGAGGTTGGCCAGGGGAGCTGGTGCTCGCCTTGTTTCCGTCTCGGTGGTACTTACCCTTAGTGCCGCCTGGATCTGGTCCTCCAGGGAGGTGATGGCCCTCTCCACGTCTGCCTCGGTTTCGAGTCTGGGAATGTGTGCTATGTTCCTCTGCAGTTCTGCACGGAACACTTCCCAGTCCGTCCTCCTTTTGATGAATGTTGTCGTGTTCTCACCGTCCTTTTCTCCTAGTTCTAGGAGAATGGGGCTGTGATCGGTGGAACCATCCATCATGGCGGTGATTTCGGCTTCGAGGGGGATCTCCTTCAGCATCGCAATGTCCAGGACGTCCGGCCTCCCAACACCATTGTCATGGGTCGGTCCCTCCGGGCCAAGGACCAGCAGGTTGCCATCGTGTCGTCCCAGGAATCGCAGTAGCTCTCGTCCTCGAGTGTTTGTAATCCTACTGTGCCATTCCGGGGACTTGGCGTTGAAGTCGCCGATGGCAACCGTCTGGGTCCCTGGGGGAAGAACCAAGTCCAGGTCTGCGTCTAGCAGCATGTTGTTGGGTGGCTGGTAGCAGGAGACCACTCTGATGTCACCATTTCGTGCCGTGGACACTACTATGGCTGTGGCCTGCAGGGTCTCCGTCTCTGGGAGTAGGATCGGGTGGTGTGCGATGCTCGTCTTCACTAGCAGGGCTACTCCTCTCATCACTCGTCTGTATGGCCCGGTCCAGTCCTTCCTGTATACGTGGTAGCCTGGGAAGTTGATAGCCTGGTCTGATCGCAGCTTCGTTTCCTGCAGTGCCATGATGTCTATGTCACCCCTGGCGAGGAGTTCCTCTACCTCGAGTTTTCTCTCTCGCAGTCCGTTGACATTCCACGATGCGACCTGCAGGAACCCTGGTTTGACCTGAAACAACATTATACATTAGAAAATGCTGGCATTTGTGCAAAAAATGCGCTCATTGCTGAGCACATTTGTTGCATCTGTGCAAGCACCGCGGTGAGGTTTTGGGCCTCAGCGGGTGCCTGCTGCCTGGGGGCTGGGCCTGGGTTCTGTCCCTTCCCTGCCTTGCCCTGGGCTACCCTGGCGTAGCTCAGGCCTCCAGTTGTGGGTATCGCCTTTTTAGGGGCAGCACCGGTCTGGGTTGGCTTGGCTGCGGGGGCTGGTTTCGCCGCCGCCGTCTTCTTGGGGTACTTGGGGCACCCTCTGTAACTGGCTGGGTGTGCCCCCTGGCAGTTGGCACACTTCGCCGGTACATTTCGGGGCTTCTCGCAGTCCCCGGAGTGGTGTGGCTCTGCGCACTTCACGCACTTGGCCTGTGCGGTGCAGTGTCCTTGGGCATGGCCGAACCTTTGGCAGCGGTGACACTGCGCAATTGCCAGGGCGGCTTTCTGCCTCTCGGTCCTAACTACCAGTGAGCAGCAGCGGCTCACCGATAGTATCCTCTCCTCGTTGAGGGGGACCTGGACGAGCATCAGGGGGATCTCTTTCTTGGTCCTCCTTGAAGTCATCCTATGGACGGCCACTGGGTTGAAGCCCTGGGTCTGGAGGTCCTCCTTGACCTCCTCCCCGGTGACTCCGCTGGGGATCCCTCGGATCACTACTCGTAGTAGTCTGTCCTCTGGGAGGGCGTATGTGTGATATTCACGCTTTTCCTGCGCGAACATCCTCGTCATACGCCGGTAGTCCTCGGGCGTTTGGGGCTCGATGGCGATCCCCTCTCGCACGGTCCTGGCCTTCGTGAATTTTATCCCTGACTCATCCAGCCTCTGTCGGACAGCCGACCAGGTCTCCGCCTTTCGGAGGATTACTGGTGGGATTTTGAGGTCCTTTTCCTTGGGGGTTGTTTGGCTGGGGGCCCTCTGCTCGGCCCGGCTGGTGGTTGGGGCCTCCTGGGTGCTGTTCTGCACCTGGGACTCCTGGTTGGCCTGCTTTTTCGCCCTTGTCCTGGTGACAAGGGTGAAGTCACTGTCGCTGTCCATGTCAGCGTCAGCTTTTCTCTTGGGGGCCTCTTTTTGTGCGGGTTGCACCACCGGGGTCGGGGGCTGGTCCTGGACCATGGGCTGGGCCTGGGGCTGGACCTGGGCCTGGGACGGGACCTGGGCCTGGGGCTGCGAGGCCTGGAGGGCTCGCATGGCTGTTACCAGTTCCGTTAACTGGGCACCTTGGACCTCGTTTTTAGCTTTCTGCTCCTCGTACTGGGTACGTTGAGCTTCCAGCTGTTTGGCCATTTCTGCTCTAAGCTGGGCCATCCTCTGTGTGACATCTGTCAGCTGAGCTCGCAGGGCTGCGTTTTCGGCCCTGAGGCTGGCGATCAGGCCCTCTTGGGTCTCGTACTCCATATTTGTTGGAGTTGGCCCTCTGGGGTCCATACCGTCCTCCACGGTATGTTCCTGGCTATCTGAAATAAAGTTTATATTAATATCTGGCACAAAGTTATTATTAGTCCTGAAAGAAAAATTTTTATTAGTAGAAATGGTTGGGATGGGGAAAAAGGTAAAAACAAAGTGTCCCCAGGCGGGGGACTTTATTTATCTTTTTACACTAGTGTCTTGAGAAAGACAACTAGTGTTTCTCCTCTTCTCACTCCTCTCCTATTGTAACGCTTGCACACGCTACAATACGCACTCACTGTGGGGCTGCCACTTCGTTGTTCACTGACTGCACTGCACTACTCACTAGGTGGTCTGCTTGCTTCGGAGTCTCGGTGAACTGTGTTCCGTAGAGTGCGATGTGTGTGCGCAATATCCGGCTTTATGAGCACGGCCACACCGCCCCCTCTATTATTGTTTGCCTATCTTTTCTGATCGTCGTGTACCCTCGGACGCGTAGCTTGTCCCATCGGGTAAGTTTCGTTTCATTCAAAAGCATAATATCAATTTTATGCCTCGATAAATAGTTTATTAAAAAAGGAATTTTGTTACCTATACCATTGGCGTTCCATGAAGAAACTTGAAGCCTAAAAGGCATCTACGCGGAGACCTTGAAAAAGGACAGCACCACCTGGAATTTGTCAAAGGACGAAGTACATCTCTCGAGTTCGTCGCTTAACTCGTTCAATCGAGCCAGCAAATATCTTAATCCCCGTTATTTCTACATATACAATAACTAATTACTGTACATTAGTTATTACTAATACTGTAGATTGTAACATTTCCTAAGACTCTTATTTAAATTATTTTCTTCCATGATGAATTAGGGTTGATTTGATTTACCAACGTACGGTAGGCGTTGCTGTCACTTACGAAAAACATACCGCCCGGCCGACTACGTCCACGCTGAGTTCTCCGCTAACCGGGTTCTCTTTTATTGACGGGTCTCGCACCATCACCAAACCATTCTGAAAATTTGCATTCAGCCCGCTTGTGTCCAGATGCGGTTTCATATTCTTTACATCCTGAATTTCTCCTATGATAATTATACGCGGGGAGCCATGACATCGAAAGTAAAATCATCGCGGATTTGAAAAATTCTAGTGAAAATTGACTGTAGAAAACCATACGAATAAAATGAGCCCGATATGACGAGGTTTCTCTTGCCAAAAGTATTTTTTAATTAAATTAATCATCATTAAAAAACAATAATGTTTTACCGTTTAGCCGGAAATTGATTTCAATTAGAGCATTTATTAGGAAATTTCATGCTCTTTCAGAAAAACCTGGTATGACAACCTCTACTCTGCAGAAAATGTGTGTCACACCTATTTGAAGGAGGTGAGGTAACAAGTTTTACCGTTATGGCGTTTTTAAATATTTTTCGTTTTTGTGCGCTCTTTCAGAAGATCATGATATGACAGCCCAAAAACTGCCAGAAATACCTGTCATACCGGTTTATTGCATAGTTTTGACTCTCGGAATTAAAAAAAGTAGCGAATTGAATAAATTTGTTTTGGAGCCAATGTTTCTTGTAAAACTATTCCTGTTCTGCTTTTCTTACACCCAGCACTGTATAGTGTGGAATATTATATTACAAAGGTGGGCAAACTCGAGTCCTGCGTGCTAGAACAGTATTCATGGCCTCCGTGAGAATAAGTGAGAGAGATTTGGGGTTCACTTTGAAACCTTGCATGACTCTTTCTCTCTCTCTAGCCCCCAAAAAGTTGAAATTTACCTATTTTTGCTACATTACATGTGCAGTACATTGCAGTAAGGTCACCCTACTGCCTATTTGAAGGTCTAGGCCATCCTGTTCCTTCAGCTGTCTTGATAACTGTTGAATGTTTCAAAGTTTCAATCAGATTACTGCGTACTAATTATATAAACTTCATTTCTCCTCGTTAGCAAAAGCATTGATTTTTCTTATTCTTGAATTTTATTTTTATTATTGGTATAATAATTCTAGAATAATTGGTTTTTGATATTTTATTTTATATAATTCGCAAGTTTAGAAAAAATATATGGTAATTCTTTTGAATTTGAATGGATTATTTCAAAATTCAAAAAATATATGTAGATTAACTGCATGGTAGCTTAATCGGTTAAGGCGTATTGAGTGGCGAATATGCTGATCGACTGCCTACCGCGCTCTGGGTTCGACCCCCAGCCCCGGTATTGACAACACCGGTGGGTGTGGATGTATGTCTGCGTTTTTCCAAATGTGTAACCCCCTTCCGCACAGCCTTGGCTATGGATTTGGGGGTTGTCAACTATCTGTGGTGTGTTTATGTTTATGCTCTAAAAATTAGCCTATTATTTATTTGCACTTGTTTAAACTTATAAAGCTTCAAATATAAGAAAAAAATTAGTCATTTGTTTCATAAAATTTACTTAAAGAAAGTTCTAGTCATTGAATAATTTGGAAAATATTGATATGTACAACCGGTATGACAGGTATTTCCGGCAGTTTTTGGGCTGACATATCATGATATTCTGAAAGAGCGTATAAAAACAGATTTTAAAAAATTGTTTCCACGCCATAACGGTAAAGCCTTTTTACCTATCACCTCCTTCAAATAGGTATGACAGACATTTTTGATAGAGTAGAGGCTTTTCTGAGAGAGCATGAAATTTCTTAAAAAATGCTCTAATTGAAAACGGTAAAACATCATTTGTCTTTTAATGATAATTAATTTAATTAAAAATACCAACAAGAAAAACTTCGTCATACCGGGCTCACTTTGTTCGTATGGTTTTCTATAGTCAATTTTCACTAGAATTTTCAAATTCTCGATGACGGTACTTTCGATGTTACGGGCTCCTATATCTTTAGGAGATCATTGACGTATGCTAGTACAATCAGGGTTGTCAAAGTTTCTGTTTTCTTTAAAATTTGGCGTTTCCTTTATTGTGTTTGGTATCACTTGCTCTAAGACCGTGGTGAATAAGGGAGGGGGGGAGGTATAGGGTGTGTTTTGTTATTTCGTTTACGTATTTTCTCTTTTCATATTTCCAGTTTCCCATATAGTATTTTATGGTATGTGTTGACTTCTGTTGTCCTTTTTGCTTTAATGTTTTTGATCCGTTCTTTTCCTGCCTACCAGAATATGATCTATTTGTGAAGTTGAATTTCCATTACTCTAAGTGTCAAGACAGGTTCTTACTCCACGTGTTCTCTTGTTGTGCATGTGTTTTCTTAGAAGATACTCCTGAAAGGAACCTGTACTACGCGTACCTCCGTTGAAGTACTGTGAGAATTCAGTCTTCGTGCGATATACCAGCAACTCCTCTAGCCATACTTCCCTCTACGATAACCTATCTCTACCCCACTCTATCTTTCCTCAACTCTACATCTTTCAATCCCTCTATACCCCCCCCCCTCCCTTTTTTATATTTGTACATTTTTGTTTTATCCTTTTTGTTCTTTTGTCCCTTTTTGTCTTTCCAAATCCCCTCTAGGCCTCGTAAATTCAACTTTTTAAATCACAACATTTTAACAACCCCATCTTCCTCGACGGCAGCCAGGCCACGAGGTCGTCATTTGCTCGAACGGGTTTTTTCGTTTAGTTCTGTTTTCCCGTATCAGCAATCAAAAATATTATAGTGCGTTTACCACCTACGGCGGATTGCCTATTAAATTATTGCCTCCAAACCAAACCGGACCCACCCCGCCCAACCACACGCCCACCGCGACGCTACACATCGTGGTTGTCTGGTTGGCTCCGGGACGGGTTCGGGCTAGGCACGTTGTACAAAAATGTTAAATAGGACCTTTTTAAATGAATTGAATTGATTATTTCGGGTTTAATTTATATTAAATTCTTTTGAACATGAAGAAATAATTAGGTAATAAGGTTCAACTGACTGGGCGACGCGTCGGCGAAATTTTATTTCATAATTTTTAGTGATCTTTTTGATGGTGGTTAAATTTTTTTATCAACAATTTTTATTGCTTTTAGCCCTATATTTCAAAAGATAGAAGTATACATTCTAATACAATAGTCACTAACTAAATAATTACGTAGCATTTTTACATTTGTTACGGATGATTTCAGTTACAGAGTGTTCTAAACATACAAATCGATTACATTTGACACATATTTTTCTCGACTTCCTGTTTTTTCCTCTTGGATATGTATAGCAGATCCCCTCGGTATCGTTTTCATTTTTATGGCCTCCAATAATTCGGGAAAACCACTGTTATGTGCCACTTTTTATTAAGTTCAATGCATTTATGATTATATCGCAAGAAAAAACGTTGTACCTTATTAGTTTTTTGCCAATCGCCAAGTTGAATGTTTTACGTTTATCTAAATTATTTTTGCCAATTGAGTTCTGTTAGTAACTACAAATTGTGATTTATTTTAACAGACCTGGGTCTGAACAGACCCCAAGGTAAAAATTTAAGAATTAAATTAAAATGAACCGCCAAACAATAAAATCTACATTATATTTTATAAAAAATATAAATAAATTGATTTCACAAGGAAGGTCCATGGATAAAATGCGTAGATATATAGTGAAAATTATGTTCTGGGGTACAAGTGGACCTCGGTCTGACATATGAAGGTTAATAAGAATATTTATATATATGAGCAGAATACTATCTCGGACGATTTGGATGTAACAAGATTTAAACTTTTATTATAATTATGAAATAATATAAGATACGTAATAGTATGCCCAACTGGAAGAGTATAATTTAAAATTACACAGTATTTACGATGATGATAAAAGTACTATTAGGTAATTAGAAAGTAGAGGGCTCCTAACATAAAACTTTGTAGTACGTATAACGAATTAGAACCCTGAATATGAAAATATTATGGTTTATATGAAACTAGTATTATTTTTCACGTAATATCTATATATTAGAAAAATTTGTCTACTATACAAATATGGCGTGAAACGTGAAAATAATAGTAATTTCATACAAACTATAATAATTTAATGTAGCAAACAATAATTTGGTGAAAAGTTAACAAAACGAGAATATCCTCACTTTTTCAAACATTCTACAGTCATCTAAAACGTTGAGTAGAGTAGCAGCAACAGTAGTACTACTATGTCCACTTCTAAAATGTATGTCAAAACCATTAAATAAGACGGCATAGCCAACCAGTGGATCAAAAGAAATGGTATAGACATATTGGATTTCCCCGGTTATTGACTTTATTATTTCAGCCAACGGGCTGGACCAGATCCACAAGAGATAAAACATAAAATTTCGAAAAAAAAAAATACGAAATTGTTCCTTGCAGTGTACAGCAGTTATTTAAATATGTATTTAATAGCAGCACCATTTTCTTAAAAATTGGAGAAGGACTTGAATTGCTGCCAACAAACTATTAAACATCCTAGCCGCAGCTGCTCAGTGTTTTCCAGTGTTGTGCGTGCCCTGAGTTCAAACATTTGTTGCCTTTGGCTGAAGTTTTCGATAGAGGGTTATAAGAGAGAAATCCCAATTCTATGGAATTCTGTATATATTTGTTAGTTGACATTGGCGCTTAAAACTAGCTTTTAATGATTTTATGAATTCTTTATATCTGGCTCATTATTTACTTATTTATTTATTTATTTATTTATTTAATTGGTACACTATTCAACAGGTGAAACTTAATTATAGAATAGGAAAATAAAAAATAATTCAATACTTATCTTGATTATGAACAAAACGATATATAAATATTATTCATATATCTGAATTAAACTAATAAACTAAACTAAAGTAAACTAAATCAAACTAATACAATGCGTTTGTTATATACAAAACAAAGTGAATGTAAGAAGTACACTCTAAATTGAATCTAATAGTTTGCAAGTCGACAAGAAAGAACAAAAATTCATTTAAACTAGACAATTTTTTTATGTTTGCAGCATTGCAGGTGAAAATATCTAAAGAAGTATTCAAATTATTATATATATATTATACATTTGCTTTACATTTGTTCTTGGAAATGGCAAGTAAAATAAATTGTTGTGCCTAGAGGCCGCCCTAGAAATTTGGAAATTAGGCATACTTAAAATTTCTCCACAGTCGATGTTACCATGTAAAATTTTATACAAGAAAATTAAATGTGATCGATGTCTACGGTTTTCTGGACTGTCTAGGGAAAACTTAGAGAGCAGTTCTTGATGTGGGTAACCAAAATCAGGATAGGTCCCATCAGTCTTAAAAGACGCATATTTTAGAAATCGGCGTTGAGTCCTCTCTTGTGTGTGTACATTTTAAACTGAACAGCATATTATTGAAGCATATTCAAGATATGGTCTAACAAGAGTAGTGTATAGTTGTTTTAATGTATTTTCGTTATTGTGACGTGTACTTTCCAGTGAGGCCAGAAAGTGGTCACTTTTGACACCTGAGCAACAGTTCGGTTACTCGGGCGCCATCTTTACAATCGTTTTACGTGGGGCAAAGGTCCCTCACTAGCCTCTTAACACAGCCTGTTACAGTAGGGCTGGGGTAACTACAGTGGAGCAAACAGTAACTTCCAGTGGGTCAATTGGGGAAAATTAGACTTTTACACAAATAGCAGTAAAACACAGAATTTTGAAATACCAGTTATTTTATTTCCTATAAGATACTGTGATAACAAAACTATTTACAGCCTAACTAGTTTAATATGTACAGTACATTCATAATACACAAAAGAGCAAACCCAGGCTGTGACGTGCTGACGATTACGGTAAGTGCTACCATGCGATACGGTGACGTTATTAGGGTAGGCAGGAGCGAAGCAGCGGTATGACGGTAAAAATGGCGTTGACGTACAGTTGACAGCAGGAAGTGATAGGCAGCGGTATGACGGTAAGAATGGCGGTGACGTACGGTTGATGGCAGACAATGACAGGTTAAAGGAGCGAATTGCCGAGTCAATCGGGTTACGGGTTGTCGTTAGATACCAGGAAGAAGCAAGCAGTTAAGAAACAAAGCAGCAAAAATGATTCTTCCAAGGGTTAAACTTGGCTAATACCAGAAATCTCAAAGCTGGAAGAGAGGTATGATAGTCAAGCGGCATTCTGCAACTCCTGGCCTGAAACAAGGTATGATTAGAGTGGCAGACACACCAAGAATCTCTGGGAGGGATGGCTGGGAGAGTCGTTAGGGCGCTGATCCTATGCCCACGGTGCACCTTCAGGGAGGCGACTAGACCTTGGGTACCTCGAGAACACAGAACTCTACCTGACAAAACAGACGAACTCGTAGCAGCGGCAACCCAGCAAATGCTCTCGCCCTCCTGGCCCGAAACAAGGAATGCTTAGAGTGGCAGACACAGCAACATTCTCTGGGAGGGACGGCTAGATCCCGGAGTTGTTAGAGTGCTGATCCTTAGCCCACGACGCACCTACAGGGATACGACTTGAATGCCCCGAGAACAGAAGACTCTACCAGAAGCTAGTGACGTAGGTAAAAAAAAAATGAATGTTCAAAGCTGTAAACGCACCAACAACCTATGTCCACAACTCACCTTCAGGGAGACGATTAGACCCTCTGGTGCCCCGAGAACACAGATCTTACCAGAAACAACTGAATAGATGCAAGAAAGTTACAGATCCCTAATATCATCCAAGTCGTTGCCTTTACCTATTATTTTGAATCTACTCACTTTTCGTCCTGGCCCCCGTCCGGTCTGGTGACGGTCTTTAGTAGAACTGTCTTCGGTGCGGTCTTCTGAGTGGCGTCTAGAACAGAATGTTCACGATTAGAGTGGGGGAACGTTATATTCGCTGCGTGCGGTCCTGATGTAGTCGCGGTAGGAGTAATATTCGAGAATCGGTACTTGCGCGGTTGGCGGGACTCCTTCTACTTACAGCTGGGTACGTCTTGAGTCATGAGGCGGCCGATCATGACTGTTTATTCTCCCGAGTTCCACGGTTAACTTCCTCTTTCAATATACCTGTAGAGTGGGGGAACATTTGCTGGTACGGTGCGTAGTGGCAAATTGAAAACTTGTCAGAAATCGCGGACTTTACCATTATTTTCTGTCTCTCGGTGTTAGAAAAATTTCACTTACTCTTATTTCCGGAGGTCGCTGCAGTACGTCCAGTCAGTTGGGTGGCTCGTGAGGAACTGTCGTCTGCTCTCAGCGAGTCGGATATCTAGTCTACTATCCCCTCTCTTCACGGTAATGACGGGGAGACGGTGCGCGTGGATATCGATCGACGTAGGCGCAACTTAGTTCAAATATGGTAACTTACGTCTGCTGGCTGGAGAAGGCTCGCCGTCGTTCACTGGTAGCAACTGACTGCTTTCTGCAGAGATCACGGAAGGCGCAACTTAGTTCAAATATTGTGACTGGAGAAGGCACGTCTGCTCGCCGTCATTCATTGGTAGCAACTGACTGCTTTCTGCAGAGATCACGGTTTAGTATACACTTTCAGAACGGTTGGGCCTGGGTTTGAGCTGCGGTTTTAAAATTGTTTTTCACAGCCTGGTAATTTTTATTAAATAATTCAATAGAAACATATTTATTTTTGGAAAATATAAATGGTTTATTCGGGTTGAAAATACGTTTCATTACATTATCAAAATGTTCGGAGTTTCTAATGACAAAACCCAGTGTTCTATAACTTTTACTGACAGTAAGTTCGATGTGGTTTAGAAATTTTATTATTCTATGAAATGTCACACCTAAGTCACAAAAAGTGTCAGGACGGGAAAGTGTGTGATTGTTCAATTTATAATCAAATAGAATAACATTATGTTTAGTTGTAAATATCACATTTGGTTCATTTAAAGGTAATTTGTTTATTATACATCATGTATAATACGATCAATATTATTTTGCAATTCAAGACAATCATATTCACACCCAACATTGCAAAATAGTTTTAAATCACGCCCATACAAAACGCAGTTAACAATGATATCGTCTACTATGTCGTTAACAAGCAAATAAAAAAAGTGGCCCTAAATTTGAACCTTAAGGGACTCCTGATGTAACTCAGACTTCGATAGATCTAACACCATGATATAGAACATATTGTCTTCTATCAGGTAGGATTTAAAAAGTGCAAATGAGGTTATCCGAAAAGCCAAGAAAATTTTTTAAGAGAATATCGTGGTTCAGTCTATAAAATGCCTTTGAAAAGTCAGTATATATAACGTCTGTTTGTATACCCTTATCAATAGAGTCACAAATAAACTCCGTAGTATTAATTAAATTCTTAACTGTTGAACGGCCCTTGAAGAATCCGTATTCAGCGCTTGATATTTGATGCCTTACACGGTTAAAAATAAAATGGTGTAAAATAATTTCAAATGCTTTAGCCAAATTATTTATTATTACTATCGGACGGTAGTTAGAAATATCGGATCCATTATCCTTCTTAAAGACTGGAATTATTTTTGATAATTTCCACTGCAGAGATAAGTTAAATAATGTAGAAAGGGGCTAGCAAAAATACCAGCACAGTAACGTAATATGAATGGGGGATCCCATCAGACCCAGAAGTTAATTTAGGTTTAATTTTCTTTCGTAAAACAGGTTATATTTAAATATGAGCTACTCTCAACAAAATTTTTAAAATTATGCGTGATATTTTCACATTCAGAATAAGATTGCTGAAAAAAGTTAGCAAAAGCATTAGTAATTTAACGTTATGGAATGGCTCATTTGAGTTATTATCTTCATCTGACTTTTTTATTTTCTTTCACTGTCTTGAAATTTCTAATTCCCTGAAATTATTAACCCGACAGAAATAAGAAAGAATCAAATTAATATGCTTAATTATGCTTATAGCATTTTAGTCTCTAGCATTTTTTCACTAACTTGGTACTTACTTTGTGGCCATTTTCAAGTATTCATCAAGTATCACTTACTATAGAAATATGTCTTTGGGTGCATTTACTACCAAATTATAAAAAAAGAAACGAAATTTAATCCATATGACAATCTTTCTAAATTAAAATCTCTAGTTACTGCACTAATATTATGTTCTACTTGGGCATATTTCGTAATTAACTTACAAGTGCCCAAGCATAATAATAATAGTAAAAATAATAACCACTACCAACGCAACAAGTTCTTTGAAGGGGGTTGCAAAAAATTCTATCGTCAAATGAACGGACAACAGATCGAAGTAGAGACACCGCTTTTACAGCAACACGTCGAGGACTTCTAGCATGAAATTTTGAAGGACAAAATGATCCACAATGAGAATGCTCCATGGATCGAACAAGAGCGTAGGCAGCACCGAGGGAGTAAACCCGATGCGTGGTAGGACCCAAGAGTGGATGAATTTGTGAAGATAATTTAACAGATGCACAACTGAAAATCCCCTGGATCAGACATAGTGCAAAACTTCTGGATAAAACAACTTAATGCTCTGCATGAACGCTTAACAACGGCTGCCAATCAAATCATAATAAGACATCCAGATAAAACCCCTGAACGGTTGACTGAAGGAAGCGCTTATCTCCTATATAAATGCAAGGACGCTAAAGATCCTAAAAACTACCGGCCAATAACCTGCCTGCCAACAATGTACAAAGTCATCACTGCTGCACTAGCAAATAAAATCTACAACCACGCGCTAAAGCACAAAATACTCCCAGAGGAACAGAAAGGCTGTAGAAAAGCTTCCAGAGGCTGTGAGGATCAGCTGCTAGTGAGTAAGACCATCGCATCGATCGCAGAGAAGCGGCACAGAAATATGTGCATGGCATAGGTGGATTACAAAAAGGCGTTTCATAGCGTTCCCCAAACATGGATTGTTGAATTGCAGAAAACTTACCGTGTATGCCAAACAATAACAGACTTCGAGGAAACCACGATGAAGCACATGTAAAACTGAAATATGGCTCTACTACTCAAGAGGTCACATAAGAACAGGGAACAAATTAAAAGAGGAATTTTCCAGGAAGACTATCTCTCTCTCCCCTACTGTTTTGCCTAGCGCTCGTCCTCCTCTCAAACCACCTAAACAAACAGGGAGATGGCTTCGAAATTCGAAGTGACAATAGAGTAAACCACCTCTTCTGTATAGACGACCTGACGTTATTTGCTAAGAATGAAGCTCAATTACAGCAAGAGCTGGACGGTTCAGTGATGACATCAAGATGGAATTTGGTTTAGATAAGTGTGCTACAGTGGTCCTGCAGTGAGGTAAACATATGAAAAGTCAAAATATCGTACAGAATGATCAACCCACAATACGAAGAATGGATCTGGGGGAAACATAGCACCTGGATGTTGAAGAAAGTGCCGGAATCGATACGACGAGATGAAAAGTATGGTTGCCACGGAATACTACCATCGCATTAAGCAAGCTCTTAAGACCGAGCTAAACGCCAAGAACAAAATCGCAGCAGTAAATACTATTACAATGTTCGTAGTTACCTACAACTTTGGAATTGTCGATTAGCTTCGGAGCGACATCGTGAAACTATATAGGAAGACGAAAAAAATTTTAACAATGGGCGGAATTCATCATCCGAAAGCAGATGTACACAGATTATACGTTAAGAGGAAAGACGGGGTCCGTGGATTAATAGACCTAGAATGTGCTTTTGACTCCTCTATCGTGGGCCTGAGAGCGTTTATCGAACAGGGGAAGGACAGATTCACATGGATAGGTAAAGAGTATGATAAGGATAAAAAGTTGTACTCCATCCGGAAGAAAGCGCGTAAAATTCAAGCAGAATATCTGGGTACCGAAACCACCGACGAGGACACAAAGAAGAAAATTAAAACCAGCATCGCAAAAAACAAAATAGAAGTACTCTACTCAAAGCCCATGCATGGACAATTCTTCTCCGATCTCGATCGATGGCGTTTACGAAGTGGCTGAACGGCTCGGAAATCTTCATAACAGCAGAGCAGGATCAAGCGCTAAACACTAAATACCACAAGAGAATGATCTTGAAGCAGCCTATTGACATTAAGTGCAGAGTGTTCGGAGTAGTAGAAGGACATATCAGTCACGTAGTAGCAGGATGTACTACGTTGGCACCATTAGAGTACACTCACCGACATAACAGAGTGGCCAGATATCTCCACTGGGTAATGTGCAAGCTAAGGATTCATAAATTCATGTTCCATTACTAAGTTTCCGAATTTACACACGATACCAATGTGCACACGGCACGACAATTACCAAGCTCTGGTCTAGAGGCACGGATTTGCACCCGACACCAATCTATACGCAGCTCTACGCCACCAGTAAGCGAGGATTCTCGGATATAAAAGCCCAGCCCCAAATCAACAGATTCAGTGTGGACACTTCTGACAATCTGTTTTCAGCGGGATGAGCTGGACATATTACAGTTTTGTGCATCTCCCAACGCAAACACGACGCAACGAATACTATCTGATCTAGAGGACTCCTTCAGCGAGGAGAGCTGGGACCACTTGAGTCGTTCGTCATTCCCCAAATTCGTTTCGCCGCCACAACCAGAGCGAATGAGTTCGACCTAGAGGTCTCCTTCAGCGAGTTGACCTGGGAAACTCCTTGAGTCGACGATACTTGCCAGACGCCCGATGCCGTCCCAGTAGCAGTTAATCACCGCATCGTCACATTACACTCTCGCCTCCTCTCTCTCTCTCATTTATCTAATGCTAACCGTAAAAGATACGGATCTGTAAAACCAATAGCCTGTACCGAGACGTATGTTATGAAATACTGTTGAATTTTACCTGAAGAAAATAAATTGTTATTTTTTATTGGGCTGTCTTATTAACTAAACTGGACACTGTATTAATCTCCAAATCAGCTACCTGAGCAAGAAACCGTTACAAAGCACTTCAATATACCGGTGCCGCAAAAATATTATGAATATACCACTGAGACGTTGTCAATACCAACGACGTCACACTTACGTGGAATCTGCCAATTATAACAGACGCACAGTAGTCGATTTTCTATCTTTAGGGGGACAAAAATGTAGAAATTTGTAAAAAAGCTCCAAATCGTTTTAAGAAAACAGGAAAAAATAGTGGAAAAAATGTAAGCACCAAGGGGGTGGTTTTTGAGAGGGTTGAAACTTTAATTTCGCTTAAAAATTCTAAAATGTTGTAAATTTAATAATATCATACCTGTGAATTCAACAAAAATAGTAAAAAAATTTATGAATCAAGGGGGTGGTTTTTGAGAGGGCTGAATTATAAATTTTTCTTAAAAATTCTAAAATTTTGTAAATTTAATAATATTATACCTGTGAATTCAACAAAAATAGTAAAAAAAATTGTATGAATCAAGGGGGTGGTTTTTGAAAGGGTTGAAATATAAATTTCGCTTAAAAATTATAAAATTTTGTAAATTTAATAATATTATACTTGTAAATTCAACAAAAATAGTAAAAAAATCTATGAATCAAGGGGGTGGTTTTTGAGAGGGATGAAATATCAATTTCGCTTAAAAATTCGGAAATTTTGTGAATTTAATAATATTATACCTATAAATTCAACAAAAATAGTAAAAAAATTCTCTGAATCAGAGGGGTGGTTTTTGAGTGAGTAGAAAAATTAATTTCGCTTCAGAAATCTGAAATTTTGTGAATACGATAGTAAATCTGTAAATACGTCAAAAATAGCAAAAATATCTATAAGCCCAGGATGGTATTTATAAGAGGCTTGAAATTAATTCTTTGTTGTCAGAACAATAGAAGACATGCAAATAAATACTACGGTCGTGATTTTTTTAATTGTATTTTAATATTAACACTGTTTAAAATTCTACACGTGTATTTTAAAATGAATCTAAATCACTTTCTGAGGTATCCAGAGACTCCTCTTCACTTACTGATGACTCTTCTGAATCTTGACGATCATGCGATAACTTCTTGGTGGGAATTTGAAGCAGGTTAATTACTTGTTGGAGTAATAAGTTTACTTTCCTTTTCGGTAAAGGTCTTAAACTGGAAATAAGCGGATCTGATGATATCTGCAGCGCATGCAATAGATCTTCAATATTTTTTTTCCTGCTCATTTTTTGGGTATTGTGTTCTCGAAAGTAACGGCATTCTTTGTGCCTTGCTTCTAAAGCTTCTTCACTCAGC
Source organism: Rutpela maculata (assembly GCA_936432065.2). Classification (NCBI taxonomy): domain Eukaryota; kingdom Metazoa; phylum Arthropoda; class Insecta; order Coleoptera; family Cerambycidae; genus Rutpela; species Rutpela maculata. The sequence goes on from OW386289.2 coordinate 47,452,259, forward strand.
TGTCCTATTGGGAGCAGAAGTGTGTCCATAACGTCAGCCCCATGAATTAATATTTTATGGACACTAGCTGGCATTTTATATCATGGATATAATTTGACAAATAATTTGCTGTGTCGTGAGCATACTTTCGAAATGACTCCCTGTGTAGCTCGTAACCGCAAGATATTGCTTGTAAAATGACTGAGAATCGTGATATCAAGGTTTCATCAACCCCGGTAATTTCTGCGGCCCTTTTAGGCTCTTGGAAAAATCGCCGGGCTGTGTTGCCGTCATTAGTAGTTCCACTGCCCTGTTTAACGACATCCACAAGCAGACCAGTTTCTTGACGAAATTTTGTAATAACCTCTTTTTTCTTTTCTTCAAGTGCAGCTTTGTTATCTAGGCCTCGAGCCTGCCAGGTTTTCATATCTCTTCGGTATGAAATGTGTAATATGCATTCAAAAAATCGGATATGTGCATGTAGTGTAGATAATCCGTATTGAAACGTACTCGTATTGCAAGGCATTTTCATAAGGGCTTTTATATCGTTAATTTGGCTTGGTTCTGCTTTACAAATATAGCAGCTCTGTGTTGATGGATTCTCAGCTAGAGCATCGGCTATTTTCCCATTCAGCATCGTATTTAGTAAGATATGATGTACATTGATGTACTTCCCATCAATTTTTATGCAGGTTGGTGTAAGTGTTAAGATTTGGCTTTCCATATATTCATTTTCCTGCATTATAACGTCTTGCGTCTCTTTTATAAATTGAATTTTTATTGGCATACAAAATCGTGTTGACGAGGTACGAGGATTCATCCAAATTATTTCTTCAGAATTTTCAGTTTTTGTAATAACTCGTAATGGTACAATTGACGTCAACAATATATCTGAATCTTTAGCATCTGAGCTCTCCAGAAATTTTTGCTTGTATACCGAGTGGCCAGAGCTCCCATCAAAGCCCCATTTATATAAAATTTCTAATGCTGATATATTTTGATCTTTTATAACGTGAGTAATAACCTCATTCTGAACTATTGACAGACGCTGAACGACGTGGTCGAGAAGACTGTGTAATTTCACTTCTCCCAAATTCTCAGTAATTTTTATATCCTTGGGGTAGCACTTTTTTTTAGCTAATAATACTTTTTTGTATGCGGGATAGATGTCGCAATTTCTCTCGTTTGCTCCTTTTCTCATTTTTATGTACTGTGATTTGGTCATTTTAGTATCAATAATAAATGCCACAGCTTCTTCTGGAGTGTATGCTCGCCAGTTTAATTTTGAAGGATCTATTCTCTTCATTGCTCTTAGCGAGCGTGGACTTGTCAATGTGGCTTTCTTACATTACATGAGCAACATTTATCTGGCCTTTTTTAATGAAGCTTGTTTGAGTCGCCCAATAGAAGTTCTTCGGAACTATGACTCTACCAGATTTTTCGTTCGCCTTCTCTTTGTTCTTGTACTCGTGCTTTCGAATTCTTTTCTGGCTCGACGAACTAAACCTCTAGTGGGTGTAACACTAACTAGATGTTGCTGAGTGCCTAATTTTATTTCTTCTCCCAGCCAAGCTTCATTTTTTTTCAAAAAGCTTTTCTTATTTCTTCCACTTGCCTTCCATCGAATTGTAAAATTGCACGAAAATATTTTAATTTTGGCCAAAATCTCTTCTTCTGGAATACTTGGTATAGCAATTTGATGAAATCAACCATCTTCTGCTTCGCAGGTATCGTATTTGCCGGAGAAAGAAGGCCTTCATCAGAAAGAAAATCAAACAATTCATTTCTTTTCACTCCCAGTTTGGCACCTGGAAACAAATGGTTAAAAAAAAATTACTTCCCTGAACCCACGCACATTGCGAGTAGTATCATTTGATAGATAGATAAATGTTTAATAAAACTATGCTATTTTTAGGCCAAATAAATGTAAATCATTTTTTTTTCTACTCTAATAAAGTTTAAGCAACAGTTAAGAAAATGATTTTTTTCATTTACCTAATTTATAAAAACCAAAAATATAAACAGCCAAACATTATATAGACTTAAAAGTTATTTCAAAAATTACCTGAAGGACCAGCAGCCATGGCGAGATAGAAATTTTCACAATAAAACACTATAGGTACTTGTGGAAACAACTTCTACACAACCGTTTAATAGCGGCGACTAAACGTAACTGAACATATTCTTTCCTGTGCTCGCTTACCTGCTTCAGTACCGACCTATACTTCCAAGAATTCCCATTTCTGTTGCATGCCCTTCTAGGATAATTGTCTGTCTATAGTTCTACAACAGACGTTTTTGATTTCAAGGAATTGCATTTTGTGACAAATGTCCCCGTAAATTAGGTATTTCGACCACGGTGAGACGAGGAGAAATTCGCGCAGATCGACCAGACATCGTCGTACACAATATCGATTCTGATCGATGTATCCATTCCGAATGACACCAATATAATGCTCAAGGAAATAAAGAAGTTGAGCAAGTTCAATGACCTCCAAATAGAAGTTGGCAGAATGAGGAATGCAAAGGCCACAATTGTGCCAGTAATTGTAGGAGCCCTTGGAGCTGTCAGGAAGGGCCATGATCGGAGTCTACAACAACTGCCTGGTCAACTGAGCGCACAGGAAGTGCAAAGGATCACACTCTTAGGAACAGCGCATATTTTAAGGAAAGTCCTGGACTAGGAGTCTCTGTGATTCCTTGTTGGGATCTGGACTCTGAGCTGTTGAAGCAGGCATCACCAACGTCGCCGAAAGGGCTCAGTATCTTAAACGGGCTCCAGCAGAGTCGAATCTCAATCGTGCGCGAGAGATCAATGAATGATTTCCAGCTGTGGGTGAGAAAGTGTGCCGTTGCTAAGTTTATAATAATAAGAAGCTTTATTTTACTGCTTTTCAATGGTTCGATTACAAATCGCTGCCAAAATACCAAAACGTCACTAAACGTAATCCGATCACAACCAAAAACCTTTTCAGATTTTTTGAATCACTAAAGAAATTCTCATGCAAAGTTTCGTCCAAATCCGTTTAATAATTTCGCCGCTATCGTGCTAACACATACATGCATACACACACACAGACATTTTTTAAAAACTACTTTTTTGGGTTTCTAAGACCTCAAAACGTAAAGATTTGATGTTATCTTAATTTTCGATTTTGGACTACAATAATATTGTGGGGAGGTTAAAAATTAATATCTGAAATCAGCAGTAAAATATTCTGTGACAGAGTAGAAACTAAACCTTATTAATAAATTCGGTCTCAATTTCATTTAATCTTTCAAGATATTTAATATTAGCAGGCAGCTTATTAAACAGTTTAATACCTATAACAGTGCGACCAAACAGAGAAAATCAGTGATGCGAAATACTTATATTGAGATTCATCCTAAGACCCCAGCGGGAACTTCCACCTCGAACTTATAAGAAGTTTTCTGGATTTAATTTCACAACAACTGCTGAGGATATGGTTAGTATATTTAATTGCTTAAATAGTTCTCTACAGGAGGAAGTGATAGTTTTAAACAGTACCGTGTGAATAATTCTTTTCTGGCTTATGAAAATTTCATTAACTCTAGAGCAATTTTACCGTAGCTAATAGATGAGTGTAAAAGTGCAAAATAATGTGGCTTTAAAATGTCGAAATTAACTCTGCTCCTCATTTGCCATAATGCGAAGCAATGTGTAGCTAATTTTTTCAATAAAAGAATCAATTTGAATGCTCTACGTTAAATGGGCATCAAAATGGAAACCTAAAAACTTAACCGAGTTATTTTGCTGAATACTCATATTATTAATTTGTACAATAAGGCTTTGGTTGGCTTCTAATAAATTCTTAACAAACCAAAATTTCACATAACATTACACACTTTTAACTATCCACGACACTTTCCTGACGTCAGGAAGACTACCAGGGTGGAATTGTCTCAAACGGGTTTTTTCGTTGAGTATGGTTTTCCCGTGCCAGCAATCAAAATTTTTAAGTGTTCGCGTGTGCGCGGTTTTTACAGTTTTAATTTCAATTATTTTTAAGCACCCTCGTGTACTACGTTAAATTTAAGCCTTCTTCCATTAGGCAGGAGTTTTAACTCAGCAAATAATTTTCGTCACCGCCAAACCGGACCCTCCCAGCCCAACCTCACACCCACCTCGGCGATGTTCGCCGTGGTTGTCTCGCTGGCTCCGGGCCGGACTCCGGAATGGCGCATTATTGTATCCTGTAAAACATTAATAAATGTTTGTTGTTGTTGTTGTCGTCGTCGTCGTCGTCGTCGTCGTCGTCGTCGTCGTCGTCGTCGTCGTCGTCGTCGTCGTCGTCGTCGTCGTTGTTGTTGTTGTTGGATGGCTTCGGAAAGAAACAATAATTCGGGTTTTGAATTATTTAATGATAAGCAATTGTTACAACAAAATGTTACCATATTATTTACACCAACATTTACATATAGGCTGAGTTCAGTAATACTTGGTGCAGCAGTAGATGTGTAGCAAATATAGACACAAATGAATCATCAAAATGATCAACAATGTCGTTTATGAAAATTATAAAGGGGAATGGTGGGGGCGAGCGTAGATGCGTCTTCGCTGTTTATGTATCTCCCCCACCATACCAGGCGTTACCTATTTTCCGGCAATTCCCCTAGCCACACTTTTCCTACGATAATCTACCTCTACTCTTTATCTTTCGTCGACTTTAAATCTTTCAACTCCTCTACCCCATCCCCCTTATATTTGTACAATTTGTTATTTTTATCCTTTTTGTTCATCTTGTTTCCTTTTGGTTTCTCCCAAATCCCCTCTAAGCTGAAAATGCATTGAAATCATAACTTTTTAAACCACAACCCTATTTTACCCTACCTTCCTTGCTGGCGGTCAGACTGCAAGGTCGTCATTTGCTCGAACGAGTTTTTTCGTTTGGTTCTGTTTTCCCGTATCAGCAACCAAAAATTTCGTAAAGTGCATCGCCTAGTGAGTTTAGTCATTTTTTAGTCAGTGTTTAGTCTACCTAGGGCAGATGTTGCTAACCTTACAATTATTTTTAAAGCCAAATCAGACCTACCTCGCCCAGCCCCACACCCACCTCGGCGATGTTCGCCGTGGTTGTTTGGCGGACTCCGAGGCTAGGATCTGATGCGACATGTAATATTGAAAAAATTCTGAATAAAATCTTGTTGAGTTGAGTTGTTGTGTATGTACCTCGATACTCTAGTGAGGCAACGTGCAGCGCAGTTGGTACTTGGATGGGTGAAATCCATCTTGGGAAACACAGCGATCTCGTCCCACCTTCTAGCGGCTTGTATATCAGTGTATACGCGGAAGCGTATTTCAAGACGAGGATTGCGTAGTGAATATACCATCCTTCGGAGGGGATGTAAAGCAGGCGGTCCCTTGTCTATTAAATGTTAGGCAAGTAAAACATCCCTACTCTTCTTACGAGATGAGGTTCGGCAAAATTTCCAGGTTGGGGGTAACTCGTCTCCAGGCGGCGATGGGCTCTGGTAGCGGAAATAGGCCAACGTTAAATAAATAGATAAAAGGGGGGGGAGAATGGTTCCAGGACACCCATGGTGACCAAGCCACTATTAGACCCATAAACAACACCGCTACTCCTTATAATAACTTTCTGTGTCCTATCAAACGAATATGACTTCAGCCAATTTAAAGCAGTATTTTTCATTCCATATTCAGATAAATACAAAACTAGATAGTTTCATTAACAGCAAATTCAGATTTCTTATAGGTATCAAAGGTACGCTTTAAATAAAAAAGTATATGTGCATTTTTTAAGTCGTGGTCTTCGGTCGACTGATATTTCACACAGATTAGTTCTAATTGATAACTTATTTACCGCTCTAAATATTGCTAGCAACATATCAGTTAATTGCTTGCCACTTAATAATTACAGTTCTGCATTTGGCGTTTCAAATCAATTTAAGTGATATTATTAATTAATAATACACCCACTTATTGGAGATTGGTAGACTAAACGAAGACAATACCATTGTGTTATTTCATGCACACGCAGAGTAATAAATCACTGAACGTACCTATAGAATTTACGATACAAAAGAAGCAGTAAATATTTTTTATCGATTTTAGTTTACGTGCATAAATAAATGAGAGTTATGGTGGTGTAAAGTCTCGAACTTGCAAGGAAATTTACTATCTAGCTTCTTTAGTTTCTTACTTAACAATCTAGAAAATAAAATTAAAGTGGGTGCTGAGTACTGTGGCCCAATAAAAATTACAAATATAATAAATATACCTAAAAAATGTACTTTTTCATAAATATAATTATATAAAAGCATAAGTAAAGCGGTAGAGAGTTTATAGACCAGGCAAAGGACCCGGCACAAAAGTATAGGAAAAGGCCTTCCGGTCATTTTTTTTTAAATTTTAAAAAAAGTTCTCCTGGTTACACTGAACAAAAATTCTCATGGGCACAATGCTCAAAATTCAGTAGTCGGCCACTAGTGGCCTTTGAAGTCTAAAAATATATAGTTCCTCGAGGTAAAGCTTTGACCCCTTTGAAGTTCTGTGACTGGACCGCAAGACATCTACTCCTCCGTTTTCGAGTGCGGGAAATGCGATTGTGACAATATTTTCTGACATACCCTTCACCCACCTCCCCTAAACCGGAAAAACCACCTCTTTCTCCGATTTTCCGGTGCTGGGCTTGCGAGCGCTTGTCGAATCGGTTTTCTTTGTCAATTCGAATAAAAAAGTTACGACTGACTACAGGTGACCTAACCCACCCCTGGGGGTTGAAACTACCGCCACTCCCAATAACGAAATGCCACACAAGCAACGAAAATCAACTGGAAAACCATGTTTTCGAGTAGTGTTGCCGTCTAGACAAGACAAGACAAGAGTTGCCCTACTCTTGTCCTGTCTTGAAATTTCAAGACAAGACTTGCCTAAGTCCAACTCTTGACAAACTCTATACAAGAGTCTAGATTAGAGTCTAGAAACAAAGTACATACCTAAACATAATGATGGCATACTGATTAGGAGAGCATTTATTTCTCTCAACGTTCCATGATCATAATTTAAGTATAAAACCCAAACATCGTTGTCGGTGGGCAGCGGTCGGCGCCGTAATTGACATTAAATACCTAATCTTAATGGAACTGAAAATTGATGTGCTGTGGCACACAAATAATAATTGTTTCTTTCACTGCAAAAATTTGTTTATATATTTTTTTAATCGGGCTATATTACCGATGCCCGCCGCTAGTCAAGCGACATAGACGCGCCATTGTATGGAATTTGCATTGTATAATGTATATCAACCCATGAAATGATCTAGTTCTCAGAACGAAAAAATTAAGCGTGCTGTGAATTGTTGTAAGTCTCTGCAGCCAAAAAAAAAGGTTTTGCATAAAGAACAAATATCTATATCAAGAGTGATACCGATAGTGCATCAGTTAATAAATTGGAGACCGACCCAAATCTCAATCACCTCTACGATATTATTACTGGTAGGAGTGATCATAGTTTGTCTGCTGATGAAGACAGAAACAGTGACACAGTCATGCCATCAACAACGTCCGATGACCTGTTATCAACTACTGCAACTAATAAACAAGGGCCCTCTGAGACGACAAAGGAATTGGAAGCGAAAAAAAAAGACCGGGACATTGGGTCATTCTGGAAAACTTCTACTTAAGTTTTTCGAAATGAAGAAAATACGAAATAACGACAAAATTGGCACCTAACAACACTGGACTTAAGAGGCACCTACCTTCACGTCATCCGAAGAAATATTCCCAAAAATATTTTTAACGAGCCAAATGAAAATAATCAGAGAAGCTTAAAAGACATGTTTTCAACAGTAACTAAGGTAAGTACTTAATTTATAACTATTATATTATAAAGTACCTACGTATACAGGGTGTGTCACGACGATAGGCCGTTAGCCGTATATGGAAAAGTAATTCGAATTAAAGTCTGAAAATTTGTGTACAGGGTTTTGTGGTAATGATCTATTCAATGAAATTATTGCTAACTTCCAGTTACTTCCGGCTACACTGGAAGTAGCGGCCAACTTTGTTATTTTAAATGGAACACCCCATATATTTTTACATTTTATAATTCAGCGTAAAATTACCATTCCAACGACCTCCAGATTTTTATTTTTGATGTGGCGTTATCTATGCAGGATTTTTATATTTGTGTGGTCATTTTTATCAGTTTTATTTCATAAAGATTATTTATTTTCAGGAACAAGTGAACCAAGAAACAGCTGATGAAATGTAGATTGAATGGGTGGCGGCAAAGTATTTGCCCTTTAGTTTCTTTGACGACCAGAGGACTCAAGATTTTTTTATTTTATAAATCAAAAGATAAAAATGCCAAAAAGGAGCTCATTAAAATCAAAAGTGCAGGCCAAGTTTGTCGAAATGCAAGATGCAGTGATGAAGATCTTAAAAGACAACAAGTCAAAGTTTCCTTTTACCATCGATGGTTTGACATCCGTATATAACCAATCTTATTATGGTATAACTTGCCATTTTATTGACGACAACTGGAACCTACAATCCCTGGTAATAGATTTCGTTCCATCGCGCGGCGAACACACAGGGAGATATATTGCTGAAATATTTTATAATGTACTTATAACATATAATCTGACCGATAAAGTGCAGAGCATCACGGTAGATAATGTCTCTGCGAATACAACTTTTTTGCTTGAGCTTTGAAAAATGGTAAATAAAGAACATGGCAAAATCTTCAGTGAACATTTTCGATGTTTTGCCCACATTATAAATTTAGCTGTCCAGGATTTATTGAAAATATTGACAGTTTCAACACATGAATCAGTTGATAGTTATACTGGCGCAACCGATGAAGAGGATGAAGATTTGAGACCAGATGTCGATGAACCAATAAATTGTGACAGTCATGCAGTATCCAAAATACGATCTCTATGCAAAACGATCAAAAGGTCGGAGAAACTACAAAACAAACTAAGAAATTCTTGCGATCTGACTAATGTAAAGATGTTTTCACCCATTATTGATGTTCCAACAAGATGGAACTCGAACTATGAGATGTTGAGACTCGCATTAAAAATGCAGCCTGCCCTTAACGCTCTTTGCGATAATAATTAAGAATTGAAGCATTTACGAGTAATTAATCAAGAATGGGTTCTTTTGAAACAAGTCTCCGGGTATATGCAAAATTTTAAGGCCCTTTCTACTACTTTAGGTGGTGAAGATTATGTAACACTGCCATTAGTGGTCATAGGATTTAACATGTTAGTGGATACACTAGAAGCGCACATCATAAAATTAGACAATAAAACAGATCGATCCCCAATAGACGAAAATATTCTGTTAGCCCTTCAAGCGGCCCGAAATAAATTACTGAAACATTACCGCAAAGCCAATTGAATTTACTGCGCCGTTTTGATTTTAGATCCCAGACATAAAATTCAAACGTTTAATTTAACAAACTGGGGAAAAGACATGCTTGAAGGTTCTGTGGAAAAATTTGAAAAATTATATAAAAAATCGTACTACGAAGTTAATTTGACAGCTAAAGAAGAAAAAAAGATACTTCTCAAGTGCAGGAACTCTCAGAGGATGAAGAAGATGGGGAAGTAATCGACTTGAAATCCCTTTTTGAATCCAACAGCACTGATGGTAGTGGTAGTACCTACAACGAATCCGAAAAATGGAGAAAGGAAGTGGATGAATATTTACAGGGTAAACGTGCTCCCAAGGAGGACGACATTCTATCGTGGTGGCGTAAATACCAGCACACTTTTCCTACCTTGGCCCTCATGGCTCGTGATCTGCTAAGCATTACGGCGACGTCTGTACCAGCAGAACGTCTATTTTCAAAAGCACCCCTTACCATCCGAAAACATAGGAACAGGCTATCACCCGAGTCGGCGCGATCTCTATTGACCTTAAATTATCATTTCTATTATGTATTTTCGTTTATCCTAAATAAAAAATTAAATTAGATAAATGATTTTTTCTAATTTTTGTCATAATTAATTTCCCTAATAGGATATACAGAGTGATCACAAAGAACTTATTCTATAGTGGGCTGTATCTCCTATTAGTGTTCCATTATATAGTTCTGTCAAAATCCAGGCGACTTGATAAAAGTCCTTTATAATTCTTAACATTTACCGAATTTTGTATACTGGGTGTCCCTAAAGTACGCGGAAGTACTTCGGAGGTGTATAGTTTTGCTCAAAATAACACTAAAAGTAAGAGTAATTTTGCTTTCTTAGGGCGCTCCTTTCGGAGATATTCGCCCTTAAAGGTTCAATCTTGAAATATTTTTTTTGCAGATAACACCCAACTGCCTTTATAGATTGTTATAAAATTTGAACAATATACACAGTAAGTGGGTATCTATGATGATCTTTTCTAGGAAGATAGAGGCTGACTACTTCTAATGGTTTTTACCCCTAAACTTTGACGTGACACATCTTTGGTATTTTTGGTGTCTGTTTAACTTCCTTAAACAATTTCCTAAATAAGGTACTCTTGTTTGATACCGATAAAACCTTTTCGAGAAAAAAATATTTCTTTGATGAGGTGTCCAGGATAAAATTCAAATTTTTTGCCCAAAAAATTTTTAATTAATTTAATTCAGTGGGTCAAATCAGCAAATATTGAAAACCTACATAAATAAAATATAAAAATATTTTGTTAATTTTATAATAAATACAATAAATCCTAGAAATGAATGAACGCGAAATATTTGCTTAATTCCTAATAATAATTTTCTTTATGAAACTACGATAGCAAATAATTAATACTTTAAAAAACGAAAAAGAAACTTGTGAGAATTTTTCCGCTTTATCGGAATCAAACAAGAGTACCTTTTTTTAGGAAATTGTTTAGGGGACTTAAAAAGTCAGCAAAAATTCCAAAAACGTGTCAAATGCCCAAAGTTTAGAGGTAAAAACCGTTAGGGGTAGTTCGCCCATGTCTTCTTAAAAAAGATACGAAAGGCGCCATATTTCTCAATTATAGATACCCACTAACTGTGCATACTGTCAAAATTTTATAAGAATCGATACAGGGAGTTGGGAAGTGGGCGCCCTAGGAAAAAAACTTAATCTTACTTTTAGTGTTATTTTGACCCAAACTATACGCCCCGGAGTACTTCCGCGTACTTTAGGAACACCCTGCATACATATAGTCTAATCAAGACTCTTGATCTTTGAGGGACTCACTCTTGTCTTGTTCTGAAATTTCAAGACAAGAGTTTGTGGGGATCTTGTCTTGAATTTTTAGCTCTAATCAAGACAAGAGTTAGAAATTCTAACTCTAGACGGCAACACTATTTTCGAGGGCGGGGAACGCGATTGTGATAACATTTCCCTACCTACCCTTTACCCACTATCCCTAAATAGGAAAAACTACCCTCTTTTCCGATTTTCCGGTGCTGGGCTTGCGAGGACTTGTCGTATAGATTTTTTTCTCGTCAATTCGAACAAAATAAGTTAAATCTCGATCAGACGAGACCTAACTAACCCGGGGGTTCAAGCAGCCTTTACACAAAGTAAACTTTTCTTTCACTGACTTGTAGAGAATTGATTAACACAAGTCATTTGTATATGTAGATATTTTTGTCTTTCATTGATTATATAGGTAACATGTAAAAATATTCTCGTTTTTATTCATTCAATGATCATTCATTACATCTGGTTCATTATATACAATTCTCATTCTATGCTAATAGATCTTTTAATGATTTCAATTATAACCACACTGTTCATACGAGTCGAAATAGACCTCACAGTCACTGAAGGAAAAGTTCATTTCGTGTAAAGGCTACTTGAACCCCTGGGTTGTTTGGGTCTCGTCTGATTGAAGTTTATTTACTTTATTCGAATTGACGAGAAAAAATCCTATCCTACAAGTTCTCGCAAGCCTAGCAGCGGAAAATCGGAAAAGGGGATGGTTTTCAGGTTCAGTGGTAATGAGTGAAGGGTTGATCGAAAATATTGTCACCAATGTGCTCCCCGATCTCGAAAACGGGAGTATACCGTTTTCAAGCTAATTTTCGTTATTTTCGGGGTATTTCCCTATTGGGGGTGGGAGTAGTTTCAACCCCCGCGGGTGGGTTAGGTCACCTGAGGTCAATTTTTACTTATTTTATTCTAATTAACAAAAAAAAACCGAAACGATAAGCCCTCGCAAGTCTACCACCGGAAAATCGTTAAAGGGGGTGTTTTTTTCGATTTAAGGGTAGTGAGTGAAGGGTAGATCGGGGAATATCATCACCATTGTGATCTTCGCCTTCAAAAACATGGATATACCGTTTTTCAGCCGATTTTCATTGTTTTCGTGGCATTTCGTTATTGGGGGTGTAGGCAGTTTCAACCCCCCGGGGTGTGTTAGGTCACCTGTGGTCAATTTATACTTATTTTATTCTAGGTGATAAAAAAAACCCATCCAACAAGCTCTCGCAAGCCTAGCACTCAAAAAAGGGTGGTTTTTCCGGTTTAAGGGTAATGAATGAAGCGTAGGTCGGAAATATTGTTATCATCGTGTTCCCCTTCCTCGAAAATGGGGGAGTAGATATCTTGCGGTCCAGTCACAGAAATTTTGGGGTCAAAGCTTTACCTCAAGGGCTATATAAGAGCTTTATGTTTTTTGATTTCAAAGGCCACTCACGGCCGAACTATTGAATTTTGAGCAACGTGCCCTTGAAAATTTTTGTTCAATATAACCAGGAGAACTTTTTCCCAAAATTTGAAAAATTTTGACCGAAAGGCCTTTTCCTATACTTTTTGTTTCTGGACAGTTATTTCTTTGTCGCGATGGATCGCTTTATTAACGTAGGATAAGCATATAAAAGTGGCAAAAAACCCAATGTAAGCTGAGGCGACCATTTACAAAAATGGTCGCCAAAGTCGTTTTCTTTAAAATCACATAGCTCAGTGACGGTTGCTCCGATTTTAGATATCTTTTTCCATTCTATTTTCCTTTTTATGCACCACAAAAAGTATTATTGTCTTTGTTGTCAACAATGTCAACTTGGTCATCTTCTTCTGTTCTGCATATAAGTTCACATCTAACGATGTCACTTCCGTTTTCGTCACACATTCAAATAGTCGAAGATTTTTTAATATTATTAGCTTAGAATTTTTCTTCCAAATTAAACATACTTATAACTAAATTAACGCCTCTACTACTATATTTCACCATTTTTGAAAATTCGTCAACAGCCCAATAAAATTTAGTAACAATAACAGGCACTTTTGAATTCTTTTCTTTTTTCATATGATTTTAATTGAGGATTAGGTGTACTTGAATTCGTACTGTGACTAATCGTAATCATTAAATTACTTAAAATCATCGTCGTCTTGCCCCACACAAATGTATCTATATATAAATTATATAAAATACAAAATAAAACTGTTACAAGCATAAATCATATTTTTTTATCACTTATTTATTTAAAATTCATTTGAACTAAAGCCAAACGTAAATATTTGTTTAAATACGTATCTCTTATTTTTCCGTTAAAAATAACTTCTAAAATCGATACTTTCATCCGAGCAGGTTCTAAAAAATATTAATATCCCATATTTTATATATTCAAACAAATAAAAAGGGGATAGTAAAAATTTCAATAAACTTATATAAAGACACATGCCTCGCTTCACAAAGATTTTTTTTGTTGATAACCCGTCAAACTTAATGGTTTGTAAAATATTTAATGGCTTGCAGATAAAAAAAAAATAATAAATTTCGGGAATTCCGGTTGCTTGCAGCATTTGCAGCATTGTTTAGTAACTTTCACAGAAGCCCATGAGCTATGAAAATAAATAATTTATTGATACTTATGTCAATACCGTACAATGAAAAATCGTCGGTAAAACCAAAATACAGAACCTGCAAGCTTTACAAACTGCAATTGCAGTGCTATGCGTACAATTAATTCATTGGTCAAATTATTAGGAGTGTACTACTGAAGATTGAGGTTATTAGAGAAAATTACGTAATAATGAAAAAAATGTACTCAGCAAATTAATATTGATATATTACATAAAAAATTAATTATTATTTATTTACTACTAATAAGAATAATAATAACAGTCTTCATTGCACAACAATATACATATACTAAGAGATTAACAAGACATATATTTGGGTAAATTGTGGAAAAAGCGGAGTTCAACCATTTTGGATTTATCATCCAAAATGACCATTTATTTATTTAGCATACACTGATCAACAGATACTACCCATTTACAGAGCAGGACAGGTATCAACGCTATGCTGGGAGATCTAGAAGGTGCCCTAGAAGAATTTAGGGAGCTAAGTAGGGTCAGTAAAGACGTAATAGTAGCAGGGGATTTTAACGGCAGAGCTCCTGAATGGGGAATGGAGTCCACATACCACCGAAGAAATGTAATAGTAGAGTGATCATTCCAGATCAACCTACATGTTATAAACGAGGGAGCGATGTTCACATTCGTGAGAGGGAACAGTGGCTCTATCCCAGACAAAACGCTGGCCTCAACGGGCGTAGTGAGGACGATTAGCAACTGGAAGGTTCTCCTGGAGGAAACATTGAGTGACCATCGATATGTAGAAAAGGAAGTGGGTCAACAGACCGAAACACCGATAATAACTGGAAGAGGCTGTAACTTAGGCCTATTGGACAGGGTTATCTTCAAGAGAACCCACGGAGAACAGGTGATGGTGGTAATGCTGCAATAGAGGAAGACCTAATCAGGGCGCTTACTAGAACTTGCGATCAAGCAACGCCAAAGGGAAAAGTCATAAGGCCAAACGTTTTGGTATAATGGTGGAATGAAGAAATTTGTGATCTCAAGGAGGAGTGTGTTGCGGCCAGAAGGAGATACGTTAGGGGAAACGGAAGACAAGGAGAGCAACATTACCGGCAGGTAAGGACGAGATTAAGAGATGCAATCAAGAAGTCAAAAAATGACAAATGGAAAGAGTTGTGCCAAGATATAGATAGGACATATGGGGGGCTGGGTTCAAGATTGCGACAAGGCGCATGAAAGCGCCCCTCCGACTATACCAGCCGAAAAGTTGATGGAGATCGTAAATGCCTTATTCCCAGAAAGGGACGAAGTAATATGGAGCCCAACGGAGGTGAGAGGGGTTCCCCGTTGTACAGAGGAAAAAATGTCGGAGGCGTGTGGCAGGCTCAAGAACGGAAAGGCTTCGGGACCGAAAAATAGTAAAGCTGGTCGCGGAAGAACAACCTAGGGTTATCATCTGGATTATGAACCGCACATTGGAAAGGAGAAACTTCCCCGAAAGATGGAAGAAGGTAAAACTGGTGCTGATAAAGAAAGGGGACAAACCTCGGGATGAACCGTCCTCATATAGATCGGAATGTCTGCTCGATACAAAGAGCAAGTTAATGGAATATCTGCTTCTGAAGACACTGAAGAGAAGGGAGGGTTATCGGACACCCAGTTCGGTATTAGGAAAGGGAGATCCACGGTAGGAGCGATAAGATGCCTAACCAAGACAGCTGGGGAGTCTATGAAGGCCAAGAAACTCTATGCGGTAGTAACGCTGGACATTCAGGATGCTTTTAACACTGCGAATTGGGGTCAAGGGCGGATCCAGAAAGGTTACTGGGGGGGGGGGGCGCACTGCGGCCGTACGATCGATAATTATATCAACATTTTGAATATTCAATAATAAATAATATTAGATCCTATTCTTCTCGGGGCCCTCGGGGGGGGGGGGGATTGCCCCTGGTGCCCCCCATGGATCCGCTCTTGATTGGAGCGAGATAGTTAAGAAGTTACGAATGTTAAGAATAGTCCCATACCTGCTCAGGATAGTAAAGAGCTACCTCGAGAACAGGTGGATAGGGCTGGAGGCAGAGGGCACCACCCAGTGGAGGAAGACTTGTGGTTTCCATAGGGATCGATATCCTGGGCCCAACCTCTTGAATATAATGTTCGATGATGCATTACGATTACCTCAACCGGAGAACAATAAAGTGGTCGGATATGTCAACGATCTGGCAATAACGGTCACGGTCAGAACGGCGTGAGAAATCGAGGAGGCGGCTAATATGGCCATTGTAAAAATAGAGAGATGGGTAAGGGGCAAGAAGCTAGAGCTTGCCCCTGGAAAAACCGAGCTGGTGGTCATAACCAGAAAGAGGAATCTCCCTGTCGTGAAAATGAGGGTAGGGAAGCTGGAAATCGGCCCGAGCTAGGCGATAAAGAACCTGGGCATATTGGCTTGATTGGAAGTTGACACACGGGGTGCATGTGGCGAAAATGGTGGAAGAAGCCGGGCGAGTGGCGCAGGCTGATGCATAACACCAGCGGACCAAAGTGTCTACAGGACCAAATGCCAAAAGACACAAAAGAAAGGTGGGAGATCTAGGAGGGAATTGGCAGGAAGGAGGCCAACGATAGACTCCATCATAGGTGGCAGGAGAGAAGGGAAGATGGACGAGGAGACTCATTCCAGATATTAAAAGGTGGGTGGACACGGAAACGGGGAGGCTGAGTACTACCTCAAACAGCCTCTGCTTTGCAGAGTACGTCTACGACGTCGGGAATGTCGAGGATCGAGAATTCATGTGCTGTGGGGAGATAGACGACGCGGAGCATACCGTCTTCTGGTGTAGCAGTTGGAGAGGAGAAAGGCTTCGAGTCATAGATAGACTATTCGGCCGAGTTACACCCAATGACAGGTTGTTGAGAATGCTAGAATCAGAGGAAAACTGCCAACTACTCAACGACTTCATAACATCAGTTATGAAAATCAAGGAAGTAGATGAAAGAAATTTGAAGCCCCAAGCGTTTCAACGCAGTAGGGAAGTAAGGAGAGGGCATTTCTTCGGAGGCAGATCATTTTGAACACCTAACTCTAAGATTGACTTGATATTCTGACGGTAAGCGGGAGCCGTTCCAGTATATGAGGAAACACTGAGGACCAGGGTGGGGGCACTATTCCGGAGGGATTTTAGCTCGGTTAGAGTCCGGCACTACCCAGCGTGATAGATCCAAGGCTCTGGGTGTCCATGACGGATTTCCCCTCCTCCCCCCCCATATAAACAAAAAGGTACATAACAAAATAGAAAAATTAACTGGTTAAAATATAAAACAGAAATTATAACAAATACTCATATAAGCAAGGCTCGGGAGATTTATCTCGGCGCCAAAGACGGCTCTCATATAGACATAATATTATACTGCAAACACCTACTGAAACATTCAGAAAAACGATGAAATGGTGAAGAAGAAAGGGTTGCAAGAAAGGGTTTTTTCATTAGCGATATTTCTTTGGCCGTCAACGATATTTTTATACATATTTTACAACAACGCCATTTGCATATATTAATTATCTTAAGTTATTTCTCTTTACACCTTGTTAATCTTATACACATTTTAACACCCTTTATCGCGAAAGCAGTTGCCCGCGTACATAAATGCAATTCATACAATATCCTCGTATAACTTCTATTACGGCATATTTGCGCCTTGTCTACCACTTTTTTCCTCTGCGAGAATTTTCGTAAACGCGGCGTTCCACCTCGACATGAAAAGACGATTTCCACACGTCGTACTGGAAAATCGGCAAATATATTTTATCCGACAATTCGAAAATTGGATTCTACATATTTTTATTAAGCAATCTTGAAAAAATCAGCTGGTTATCAATAAATGTTTTAAAGTTATGTTATGTTATGTTTAGGGTGGTAGACACCTTTAACTTCCAAAATTTTTGTCTGACACTTTGTAGAAATATATAGAATATAGGTATATGTAGCATCCAATTCTCAAATTGTCCGACAAAATATATTTGCCGATTTTCTAGTCCGACGCGTGGAAATCGTCTTTTTCATGCCGAGGAGGAACGCCGCGTTTACGAAAATTTTAGCAAAGGAAAAAAGTGATAGACTAGGTGCAATTATGCCGTACAAGAAGTTATACGAGGATATGTATAAATTGAATTTATGTACGCGGGCACCTAGACTATAATTCAAACCTCGGCTCCAAAAATAAAAATAGACTACAGCTTATTAGTGCAGTCAATAGAGGCTGAAAATATGCGTTATTTGATTTTCCTAAAACCTTTTGATATCACTTTTACATAGCTTAAAATAAAAAGTTATAAACATATAATCGCGAGGAAATTGTTTATTAATTATTTAAACAAAAAAAAATTTTCATTTTAACAAAATTATTAGAAGCTGAGAAATTTTAAAGCAATTTTATTCAAATTGAAAAATAAGGGGTTTACGAGGTCCCTGAAACAGATTGTGATGACAAAAAACTTAATTCGAAATGGCTGATTCAATATGGCCGTCTGTTCGATAAAATCATTAAAAATTACGTAACTCGATAAATTTCAAACAGATTTCACTTGTACTGACTCTGTGGGGGTTTGAAATGGATTAGGATGTCAAAAAGTAATAATACGAAATGGCTGATCCAATATGGTCGACTTTTTGGACTTCATTAAAAATGACGTAACTCGATAAATTTCAAACAAATTTCGCTCGAATTAACATATTCAATATGGTATTGATGAAGTCTCAAAAAATAATATATCCCGATATAAAAAGTAAAAATGGTTTACGCAAAAGATTTTTATTAAACATAATAAATATTCAAATTATATTGGACGATATAAATTTATTTTTAAATATCTTCAGTTAATGGAAGCTCGACCTGCTCTTCTTGTTCCGGCTGTTGTTCCAAAAATATCTGACGGTTTGTGGAATCAGATCCGGCACAAATAATGCTGTATCACGTGAATATTTTTAATATGTTTTCGATATTTTAAACAGAATAAAAAATTTAGAAACAATCAACATTTAGTCGATTTGCCGAAAAAACTTCAATATTCAATATTTCGTGTAAAAGATATAGGTTTATGTACAGTGTGTTTTACTTGAAATGGTAACAACCCAATAACTTTTTTATTTCTTTTCCGATTTGAATCAAATTTTACCTGAGTATGGAACAAATTAGGGTCTAATTATGACCAGAAAAACATTTGCCTCCTATAAATACAAAGTTACCTGCGGTACCAAAATATGCGGAGAAAATCAAGAAATCATATTTTTATCGGAAAATTTTGTTAATGAAACTTGTTCAGAATTGACCAAAATTTAATCAAAAGAAAAAAATATATAAATTTTGATTAAAATAATATCCAACTCCGAAAATATCATATTAATGTTTTTTTTTTTGTTTAGAGAACTGTACTATGACAATTTTGTTTGAAATTAAACTCAAGCTGACAGGTAGTTGTCAAACAATTTACAGTTTTTTTAAATAATTATTTTGAACATTTAAATTTTTTAATTTTGATTAAATTTTGGGCATCAAGTTTTTGGACAATTCTAAACACGTTTCATTAACAAAATTTTCCGATAAAAAATGCCTAATATGATTTTTTTATTTTCTCCTCATATTTTGGTACCGCAGGTAGCTTTGCATTTGTAGGAGGCGAATGTTTTTCTGGCCATAAGTAGATCCTAATTTGTTCTATAATTGTTTCAAATCGGAAACAAAATAAAAAAGTTATTGGGGTATTACCATTTCAAGCGAAACACACTGTATATTCCAAATTCTTTTTACATCAGATTTAATTATTTTGAGGTCCTACTATAAATGTATGCTAGTAAGGTAAGCAAAATAATTTTTTTTATAAAAGTTATTAACGTTTATTTTACCTATAATTTCACGAATTTTCCAGCAAAAAAAATACTTTTCTTATTTTTGTAAAAAAAGAGGGTTAATTTATTTTTTAAGCATCTTAAAGTACACATTTCAAGCTTTAAAAATCGTACCTACAGAAGTCTAATAACGCGATTTAAATAATAGTAATAGGTGGTTAAAGTTAGTTATATATATCAAACTTTATAACTTTCTTAAAATTTTGAAATTTTGGAAGTGTACATCTTCAAAAATAAATTTTGGAGAATTTTTTCACTCATCGGATCTTTTTATAAATTGTTTCAAAAGCAAAATGTGAAAGACCCAGATTTGTATCTTAAAAATTTTAGAATATGTACTATTCCTATATACATTCCTTTTTATATTTGAAAATATAATAATCTAATAACTACATGTTTCTTCTTTCATTAAGTTTTGTGAGGTCAATTTCATTAATTAGTTCAAAAGTTACAATAAATTTAGTGTAGCGCGTCCGAGGCCGCGCGCGCTTCGCGTGCCGTACTTACGTGTCGTTACGTTCCATGTTCGTGCCAAAAAAAAAAAATTGGAGCCTACATTTTTGATCGTACAAAAAATTTCATATACATTTTTTATGTGAAATTTCTCGTGCTTTCGAATGACGCAATTAGTTTTCAAAAGAAAAAATTATTTTAAGATACATTTGACAAGACCTGGTATTTTGCAACTAATTTGTTTAATAACAAATGACGCTCAAGGACTATTGTTGGGAATTTTTGGCATATTCAGAGATGTATTTTCAAAAGTTACCGCTTTCCGGAATTTTTTCGGAGCGAAACCCTCTATTGACTCCACTATATTTCATTTTTGAAGGAACATCCATACTATTACTTGCAATAAGGATTTCAGTGAAGATGGCCCGCGACATGTACGCAGAGATCCTC
The DNA here is from genome assembly GCA_936432065.2 of Rutpela maculata. Taxonomy (NCBI): domain Eukaryota; kingdom Metazoa; phylum Arthropoda; class Insecta; order Coleoptera; family Cerambycidae; genus Rutpela; species Rutpela maculata. Next base: position 47,472,816 of record OW386289.2, read on the forward strand.
CATGGCTTCTCGGCTATAAATAAAATATCATTGATTACAATAATTAAAATACTTAACAATGCGGTATTATTTATAATTATTTTATCTCGACTTCGCTAGAACAAATAATCTATTTATACTTGGGCCTTGGCTTTTCTTGGTAAAAGGGTAATTTTTTACCATTTTATTTAAAAGGTTTTCTCTGAGTACTGATTAAAAATTGTTGTATAAATCACGAATTCTATCTTCACGAATTATAATAATCCTACTGTTCCGCATATCGATTGTTACACCCCCCTAGTCTATTGTTTCCGTTTTAAATAATCACGCCAATATCCTCAAGTTGCTTGAATAAAGCGTCAAAACTGGATTATAAAGTCGTAAGAAATTTCTATAGAATACATCAATCTTAGGAATATTCTGAAATTCGTCAGTACTCAAATCCGCGAGCGAGAGAAGTGCATATCTCCATAAAATATATAGCCAGGGAGGTAGCGACAGTTTTCGTGAAATCATTTCTACAAAGCTAATTTTTTTTCCCCAGAAAGTTTAGATAGTATCAATGATGAAGGTGAAGTTTTACCAATCTACACGTGTTGCAAAAATGAGTAAAAAATTGCAAAAAGTTGCATCAATGTATTATATCTACAAGATTGAAATTTTACATACTCACAGATGACATAAAAACATACCGGAAAATAATATTCTACTGCGTCGGAAGCGTTGCCATGACATGTCTACCACCCACGCAAAGTGTGGATAAAACGAACATTTTTGAACATTTTTGACTTATATCTACAAGGTGAAATTTTTTTTCTGGAATAGTTTATTGAATAAGACATCAAAAAAATACAGTCTACCGATCGTCTCATGCTGCTAAAGCCTCGATAGACGAAATGGAATACAAGCGCGTGACCCCGGCCGCTGTAGTTCGCGGAAAAGTTTTACGTTTTCCGCCGCGGAATATTAATCTACAAAGCTGATTTTTTGCCTATAAGCAGTTTATGCACTATTTCGATTAAAAATCACATTCTACCTCCGACAAAAAAGGTGGCTAAATCTTTGGTAGACGTTGCTGAAATTACAAGGATTAAAAAAAGTTAAACGATTTGTAACGTTCTGAATTCTTTCTCGAGTGCATAAAAATTTTACAGTTTTCATGATTTCAATTCCTTCCATTTATTCAATTTTCAATAGTAAAAAGCACATATAAAACTTTCAGATAGTATAGAAACGTGGACAGAAATGTGAGAGATAAAGCAAGGAAGGTTATTTACAGTGAATCGAAAGTAACTCTTTTACTTGCACCCATTACACAGCCCCACAAAAAAAAAAGTTCAAAGCAGCGAACCAGACCCATGTATTCCGCTGAGTCCGAATCCGGGGTCAAAAAAAATCGTACACCTCCAAAATCATTAGCAAGAGCGAAAAAACACCCCTGAAATGTGGTAAAAAGAATATTAAGCTACGAGAATAGTTGTTACATCTTAATCAATCGAATTATACAAATCAAGGTTAAACAGTGGCGTACAGACAATAGATATGAAACACACCCCCCAGGGAGGGGCGAAAACTAGCCCCCATATATAAAAAAATCGATTCAAAACAACAATGACTGCTGAAAATACTCAAAATGTCTAAGTTTTGTTAAAGTAATAAGAAACTGCATCAGGTCCGATGTAATCTTCATAAACTGCCCCTATAGAGTTGAGAAAAACCACTCCCCAAGTTTAAAGGACACGAGAAAAACAAGAAAAAGCGTAAAATGCCACAGGATTTCTATTTTCTTGGATGCTATGATTGGGTGAAATTGCGTAGTACTTTAAAATAGAACTAGAAACTTACGTATCATCAACATTCTACAGTGTCAACCCTCAGAGGGTGTGAAATTTTAACTATAAAAATTCGAAACACCTGCGTTGTGTGGAAGAGAGAAGAAACTAGACTATGTTCGACGCTGTGCTTGAAAACCACCCCCACGGCGTTGAGAGACGCCACCCCTATATAAAAAACTATGGAAATGAAACTAATAAGCAACAGTATAGCTTTTTCATTACATCTTGAATTACGGCAACCCCGTGAGGGTGGTTTTCAAGCACATCGTTGAACATAGTCTAGTTTCTTCTCTCTTGCACACAACGCAGGTGTTTCGAATGTTTATAGAAGTCACTGTAACTTTTTATAGTTAAATCTTACATAGGGGGTAGTTTTCACACCCTCTGAGGGTTGACAGTGTAGGATGTTGATGGTACGTAAGTTTCTGGTTCTATTTTAGAGTACTACACAATTTCAGCCAATCATAGCATCCATGAAAATAGAAATCCTGTTGGATTTTACGTTTTTTCTTGTTTTTCTCGTGTCCTTTGAACTTGAGGGTGGTTATTCTCAACTCTATAGGGGCAGTTTATGAAGATTACGTCGGATCTGATGTAGTTTCTTAACATTTTAATAAAACTTAGACATTTCGAGCTTTTTCAGCTCATTGCTGTTTTGGATCGATTTTTTTATATATGGGGGCTAGTTTTCGCTCCTCCCTGGGGGTGTGTTTCATATTTATTGTATGTACGCTGCTGTTTAATCTGTATAATTCGATTGATTAAAAAGTAACAACTATTCTCGTAGCTTAATCTTCTTTTTATCCCATTTCAGGGGTGTTTTTCGGCTTTAGCTAATGATTTTGGGGGTGTACGGTTTTCTTTGACCCCGGATTCGGATTCAGCGACCAAAAATTCATGGGGATAGATGAGTCTGGTTCGCTGCTTTGAACTTTTTTTTTGTATGGCTGTGTTATTATTATTATAGTTTCATGTGATATTTTTTACATAAACTAATAACACACAATATTTTAATAAAATAAATTTAATTATCATAATTGAATTAGTGCACACATAGTATTTTTATAATCAAATTAACTGTCGAATTCTTCGCTACTCATATCTGAATCTCCATTTTCACTCTCATAGCTGATTTTGTCCTCGGAATCACTTTCGTACGAAACACCATAATTTTCTTCCGAAATATTAATTGTCAAATCATCACTTGTAATAATTTTAGTATTTCATTGACAGTAACATCGGTAAATAATAATAAACTTGAAATAATAAAATAAGCTGAACTTGGCTTGAACTTAGTTCATACAACTCGCCATAAAATAATGAATTTTTTGAATAAATTATAAAAAAAATCATTTCTTACAATAGATTTACATAGGATCGTGAATTTATTATTTATTAATATGTTGACTATATTTTCTTTGACACAAAAAAAGATATAAATGAAAGATAAATTTCCTTACCGAAACATAGATCATAATGGAGTAAATAAAAGTGATTATTACCAGATCTATAAGAAAACTGTCTGTTTGTTAATATTAATGAAGAATATAATTGTCATGATTTGATTATGTATTGCCATTTTGGCAACGTCTACCAAAGATTTAGCCATCTTTCAGCGGAGGTAGAATGTGATTTTTAATCTAAATAGTGCATAAACTGATTGTAGACAATAAATCAACTTTGTAGATTAATATTCTACGGCAGAAAATTCAAAACTTCAACGGCCGGGAGCGCAGCGACCTCGGTCACGCGCTTTTAATCCATTGCGTCTATCAAGGCTTTAGCAGCATGAGACGATCGGTAGATTGTATTTTTTGGATGTCTTCTCATTTTTGCAACACTAAAAGTTTGGTAGACTTGCACTTTCATCATTGATACTGTCTGAGCTATCATGGAGAAATTAATAGTTTAAAAAACTAAAAAAACATGCTTTTATAAATACTGCACTAAAATGAAAAAATAATCATCGAACCTGTTCTCTCTGTCTACCCTGTAAGAGCCTTAGTGTAAGACGTGTTTGTAATTAAGTATAATATTTGAGTATAAAAGCATGGAGCGCAGCGGGGAATATATGCGCAAGGTTATGCAGATGATATCGCCATCCTGGTAACAGGAAAGCACGAGGGCGCTGCATCAGAAAAGTTGCAGCGCGCCCTCGTCATGGTAGACAGATGGTGTACCCAGGAAGGTCTTTCCGTGAATCCAGGGAAGACCACTGTGGTCGCCTTCACAAGAAAGAGGAAACTTAACCTGGGAAGATTATATCTAGATACCAAATTAAACTTCAATGCATATCTAGACAGAGTGACTACCAAAGCTACGCGGGCCTTATCGGCCAGCAGAAGAATGGTAAGCAAGAACTGGGGACTACAACCAAGAATGGTGCACTGGCTGTACCAAAGTGTTGTAGTACCAATAATAACCTATGCCTCCCTGATCTGGTGGCATCAAGCCGGAAAAGGGGAGGCAATGAGAAAACTACGGAAAGTACAAAGACTGGCTTGCCTAGGCATAACAGGAGCAATGTCAACAACGCCTACGCTACTTTGCCTGCCCCCACTACAATTAGTAGTGGAGAGTGAAGCACTGTTGGTGGCATACAGGCTGAAAATAAACGGACATGGGACCATTCCAAGAATAGGATACCACACCGAAATATTTTAACAAATAAGAAAAAATCGACTACTAGATATGCAGTCAGATAGGATCAGCACAAGCCACAACTTCACAAAGACCTTCAGGGCATACATGCCCGATGGGGAAGAGGAAGGAACAAGGCAACCGCGAAGACATCCAAATGATACCATATGGTATACTGACGGATCGAAAACGTCAAGAAGTACTGGAGCAGGTGTTACGGGAGACCAACCAGGGACAGACATCAGTCTGAACCTGGGCAGTACCGCAACGGTGTTCCAATCAGAAGTCACAGCCATAGAAATCTGTGCACAAGAAACGATCCGGAGGTCATATACTGGCAAAAGAATCCGCATCATCACTGACAGTTAAGCAGCTATCATAGCTCTGAATGCAGTAGAGATACGTTCCAAAACGGTAAAAAAATGCCTTGAATCCCTGGCGAAACTGGCGGAACAACAGTATACAACTGGAGTGGACGCGAGGACAGCAGGGCAATGAAGGCTATGAAAAAGCAGATAAGCTGGCCAAAGAAGGCGCAAAAACAGCCTTGATGGGACCGGAGCCATCCTGCGGGATATCATACAATACCGCAAGAGGAATGGTAAAGGAACTATTGAGACAGAAACATATCTTGTATTGGACTGGCGCGCCGGGGATGAGACAGTCACGTATGTTCACCGGCGGGACATCCAAGACAAAGGCTAACGAATTGCTAAAGCTGAGCAGAAAACAGTTGAGATGTGCAGTGGGAATTCTAACAGGACACTGCACACTGAACAGACACCTAACCAAAATAGGTGTGAAGGATAATCCAGAATGCAGCATGTATGGTGAGGATGAAGAAATTCCTCACCACATACTATGTGAATGCCCAGCCTTGGTGGCTGGGAGGTTTTCATACTTCGGGGGACTAACCGTGACCCCGCAAGAAATTGCCAGAGCTCCCATTGGCCGTATACTCTCCTTTTGGAGAGGAACGGGATTAATGGGATAACGAGACTATGGTGTACAATAAGCTGAAGCTTCAGTACAGCAGGGCATCGGCACCGCAACCCATAAGGAAAAAAAATGTTTTTTTAGTTTTTTAAACTATTAATTTATTTTTTTACTTTTTAGTCTCATATTTGGACAGAATTTTGGTACTTTCGAAAAAACAAACAATTTGTTAAATTTGGACCAGATAATTGTAATATGCAATCTCGATAACCCACAGATATCGATCTTCAGTTGAATCCGACGATAATTGATAAAACCTATCCGCCATGTTGACGTCGCCATTTCGAACTTTTAAGTTTTGATTACATATTTGTTTTCTACTTATCAAGCCCTTTCTTTTGATACCCATATCAAGGGAATCCGACGATAATTGATAAAACCTATCCGCTATGTTGACGCCGCCATTTTCAATTTTTAAGTTTTGATCACATACTTATTTGTTTTCTACTTATCTTTCTTTTGATACCCATATCAAGGGGGTTGTAAAGAAAATGATAATCCGCCATCAAGATGGCGGATTATCATTATCATTATCATTATCATTATCATCATCACCGCCGCCCCAAGGGGCGGCGGCCGTTTTGATCATATTATAATATTGAGTATACTATATTGTATTGTCATCAGAGCTACACACATTTGTCAAATTTCATGATGATACAACAATTAGAAGTGGGTGAAATTCAGACTTTATTACATAGATAGTTAGATAGATAGATACACGTCGACCTAATAAAAGCAGGTTAAAAACAAATCTAGCTTTATAGATATTAACGCGAAAAATCTGTTGCTACCTCCTTGGCTAATAGTCATTATCATAACTATAACTAACAATATTTTATTTAGAATTTTTCCATGGCATCGGCTTCCAGACCGGGGGTTTCGAGTATGATTCCAGCTCAAAGAACTGTTTTTTTTTATGATAATAAAGGAAAGCGTGGTTCGTATATTTTGTACGAGTTTACAAGAAAGACACAGAAGATGGCATTACCAATTCAACTCAATTCAGTAAAAATTTATTAATATATCTTTATACAATAAAATTTCGACACCCATGGTCAGAGCCAGTCAGACATCCACTATAGTCGAAGCAATAGATCTTTGAACTGACGTTATCCTATTTTGCATAAACTAATTTGTTAAAGGATGGCGATGATTTCGTACTATAGGCGGAGCAAAATTATTAAAGTAATAATTAATAACATTATTAATAATTTTTCACAATTAATTATTTTTTATTTATTTGCTTTTATCATGATTAGAGAATATTATTTAGGTTTTATGCAAATCACAACTTACACACTTTTTTATTTATTATGAAAATACCTACTTTCTGTATATTGTTGCCCTAATCTGGGCACGCTAATATACTAGTTAGGTAAATACTTTAAAACACATTATTGGAGAACCAATCAAACAACTACTCTCCTAGCTAATACTGACGAAGTATTGAATTACATGATAGGATTCTTCGCATTTTAAAGAAAAAAATATTGAAAATACTTAAATCATTTATTTACATTTAGTCATTCACACTTTTTTTATTTAATATGAAATTGTCTACTTTCTGTATATTGGTACCTTAACCGGGTCACGCTAATATACTACTTAGGAAAACGCTTTAAAACACTCATTATTGGAAATCCAATCAAAACAACTACTCTTCTAGCTAATACTGACGAAGTATTGAATTACATGATAGCATTCCTGGCATTTTAAGGCAAAAAAATATATTGAAAATACTTAAATTATTTATTGAAATTCAGTCATTCACAACAATTATTACTGAACCTTACATTCTATTTCAACTCTAGAAAAGTTGTACAAGTTTTTTCGAACTCGTTAGTTCTCATCAGTAGAGTATACTGTACTGATGAGAACTAACGAGTTCGAAAAAACTTGTACAACTAGAGTATACTCTACTGATGAGAACTAACGAGTTCGAAAAAACTTGTACAACTTTTCTAGAGTTGAAATAGAATGTAAGGTTCAATAATAATTGTTGTGAATGACTGAATTTCAATAAATAATTTAAGTATTTTCAATATATTTTTTTGCCCTAAAATGCCAGGAATCCTATCATGTAATTCAATACTTCATCAGTATTAGCTAGAAGAGTAGTTGTTTTGATTGGTTTTCCAATAATTAGTGTTTTAAAGTGTTTTCCTAAGTAGTATATTAGCGTGACCCGGTTAAGGTACCAATATACAGATAGTAGACAATTTCATATTAAATAAAAAAAGTGTGAATGACTAAATGTAAATAAATGATTTAAGTATTTTCAATATTTTTTTCTTTAAAATGCTAAGAATCCTATCATGCAATTCAATACTTCGTCAGTATTAGCTAGGAGAGTAGTTGTTTTGATTGGTTCTGAAATAATAAGTGTTTTAAAGTATTAACTTAACTAGTATATTAGCGTGCCCAGATTAGGGCAACAATATACAGAAAGTAGGTATTTTCATAATAAATAAAAAAGTGTGTAAGTTGTGATTTGCATAAAACCTAAATAACATTCTCTAATTATTAATAATGATTAGTAATAATAAATTGGACTAGACTAGACATAAAGAATCAGATTGGCCCAGGCAGTGGACTCAATTAGAACAAAAAAACAGATTTCTAGCTTGCGGCGAATTCATATAAAGAATTAATTGAATCACACGACTGTTGCGCTTCTATGTAGCCTAGATGTACGCGTTATCATTACTCTCGAATCTAATGCGCAGAAAGAGCGTGCGTAAGTCGTAGACTTGCATAGACTTGGAAGACTTACATCCTTACATCTATTCCAGGAAGTTCGATTGTAAGGTGTGAGACGCATTAGTAATGCCCGTTCAAAGATCTGTTGTTCCGACTATATACGGAGCGCGGTGTAAGTTAATGGCTGGATGAAGCAGCTTAATCAGCTTAATTAATCCATATGAATAAAAACCAAAACTCCTTTAATCGAGCGACAAATTAAAAAAGTTGATTGCAAAAAATCCAAAAAACCCACCAGCGCAGCTGTTGACACAGACGAAGGGAGAAATAAAAAAAATATCACTGGGAGTTATTAATTCAGTACAGAGCTGTTGCCAAGAAGTAGAGTATATGATTTAAAATATTATGATAAATACAATATATTATGATTTTATAGAAGTATTACATATTTTTTTTAATATGAAAATTGAAAACCGTACTTGTGATCTATTTTTCCAATGAATTATAAAATATTTTTGACTCGAATGCAAGTTAACATAATAACAAATAAGTAGAATTTCAGTACTACAATGATTGGATATAAGTTTATGCCCAAAACAACTGCTTATGAATTTTCGACATAGCGTTTGTATATTCTGATTCCATTGTAGATGCATATCTACAGTAATGTCCAACATTTTAATCGATTCTGTAGGAAATATTTGAAAATTATCAGAGAAATGTAATTTATCAGGGTTTCTCTTTAAGTTAAAAAATATTGAAGTGACCTTATTTTGATTTAAACATAATTTGTTTATCCATCCAGATATATTACATACTTTTTTCAGCGGTAAGTTTTAATTTATCTATATTGTCTTTTGCTATAAGAATGTTAGGGTCATCAGCATAACGGATTGTCAGAAGCATTAGGTATTTTATTGAAGTACAGAATAAAATCGTTTGTAAAAATATAAAGAGAAGCAGTCCAAGTATAAATCCCTGCGGAACACTATCTTACCTCTAGACTACTGCTGAATGCAACATTGGGAACCTGTACGCTATGTTTTCGGTCCTTTAGAATAATTACAACAATATATGCACAGTTTAGCTTTTAGTAACTGATGGCCAACATGGTCGAAACCTCAAGAGACCTATACCTACTCCGATATAGCCCCTAACACATACATATTGTTATCTAGTGCATTAATTATATTATGATGAAAGACAAATAATACTGTCTTGGTGTTTCTGTCTAATAAAGCCATGTTGTGAATTGGGGAGCAAGTCATTTCGATACAATAAAGACGTGAGAGGTTATTTTATAGCTAATTCAATAGCTTTAGCCGCAATAGAGAGAAGATTTGTTGCTTTGTAATTTTCATACATATTTGCGTCTCATTTTTTAAACAACGGTTGAACTATAGCTAACTTTAACACTGCTGAAGAAATTTTTAGAAGATTATTAGAATTATTATCAAAATGACTGGAGTTCGAAGATTTAAGCCTATTATTTATATAGGTAACATCCCATTCAGGTTACAGAAGGCAAGAAGCAGAATTTTTTTTGGAAAATGATGGCATAAGGAAATTACACAATTACAGCTACTCGTATTTGTTGTTGTTGGGAAGGCAGTAAAATGCAAGTTCAAACCGCTGACCACTTCTTCATCGTATATTTTACCACATCCACACTTATTATAGTTATTTATTGATAAAAATTAAATATATTAATATACAAAATTTTTCAGAATTTCCCTTGAATATCAGTATAAATAACGAGACAAAAATGTGTTTTAAAATGGAGACACTTCTATTATTTGTATTTTTACCAACTTGTATTAGATATTTTGAATATTTCCCATTTTCTAACTTTTAATAAACATAATGCATTCCAGCAAACTGATTTACTATTATGGCATATATAAACACTATTAAATTAAAATTTTATTTTAAATAATTTATCAGATGCTAGTCTGGTTTAAAGATAAAAGGCAGGTGTTCAAATACCATCTGGTTGAATAATCTTAAATACGCATTTCTCTAGTAATATTCATAATCATAAATCAAGTCTTTTTTAACATGACATGCATTTAATTATAAAATGTATCCGATGACACAAATAAAAAGGTAAATATTTATGGAATATTATCATTTACTTTGATGCGCGAAATTTGAACCTTCAATAAAATCAGAAAAGCAGAAAGCTCTTTTTCTAACAATAACATTTTCATTGTTTCACAGAAATGTTTGGTTGCTTGGAATATTTCTTGAAGAGTTTTTAACACATAAATAATAAATACATAGTGTTAGGTCGCGTAGATGATAATGTTATTCAAGGAAGGTCGCAGAAAGAGAGACAAAACTATGTGCAAACAAAAATTTTATCAAGATTCATGATTTTAAACAAGATTTTATACAGTGTCGTACCTGAGGTGGAGGCTGCAACATCCTCAATTTTCAGCAATTTTCGGACTAGGAGCTAAATAATTGCATTTTTAGTTTCAAATCCGATAATTTATTTTTTAGACATCTAAGGTGTCTTTTGAGATTAATTTATTCTACAAAAATAAGGTGGCAAATGAAACTGTTGGTGCATCGACACTAGGCGTTGCGACGCGACGCTTTATATATTATGTATTTTTGTGATACATGTTGTCACATGTTGAAAATTAATAAACACTTTCTATTTAAATTTGGCAAAATATCTTATTAGCATATTCCCTATAAATAACTACAAAAAATGGAAAATCCAAATTACAGTATTATTACCAATTTTAATTTTTAAATAAATAAACTAAATTCAATGTCATTTATTGACCAATCTATAAGACATACAGTATTAAAGCATTTCTAACATAATAAGGAATGTAGAGTATCGGATTACAATCATCAGTGAATAACATCAAACCATGTTTCCGAGCGATCTACGTATGCAGCCCTATGCTGGTCAAGTGATCAAGCATGTATCAAACATATAAATACACCAGAATGAATGGGCAGAGAGAGTCCAGTCTGGGGATCCATCTTCGCTCTCTAAATACATAACTATTGTACAAATGTTATTTTCTCCCTCTCACCCTAAAAGTTAGCACCAACCCCCGCTCATCAGGGGTTGGGGGTGGAAAGATTTTCTGCCCAAAAGATGTCTCCCTCTGAACGGATACAACTTTTGCCTAAACATTTTTCGCTAATGTCCCTTGCTGATGACATATTGTCTAATAAAATCAATACTTGTTAAGCAAAAGAAAGAAAAATGAGAGCCAACTAAAAATAATAGTATTTTTTTTTAATTATTAGCATCCAAATGAGTAGGAATTCAGTGGTCTAGGTTTTCGCACTTTGAAGTCCTTTGGAACTTCTATGGGACAACTTGTTATTTAATTAGTTCTTTAAATTACGAAGAAAATGATACCTATGCATAATGTCTACCTTCTCTTCGTATTAAATTTATAATTAAAAAAATATATTTTAATATTTTTTTTTAATATTTTTTGGAAATCAAAATAATATTTGAGGGGGTCAGATCATGTATTTTGGTCAGCAGGACCCAAATATGCAAAAACATGCAGGTTGCTTTATTTAAAAATTTGATTTTCATGTTAAGTGTATCGAAACCGGAAGTCGGCCAATTTGGTGCTTTACATCATATAATTGGTTTCATCCCATATCACTACACCAAATTTGAAAAAAAAATCCATTCGCCCAATCAAAAGTTAGAGTTAAAGTAGTCTTAATAGTGTGAGGGGAGAGGAATGAATGAATAAGCCGGGCAAGTAGATCTACCGTCTTTACACCACTTACATTAATATGAGAGAGATGATATCGATGTCGGCATCTGACGAGGCGTGTAGGCGTAAACCGTTAGACTGTTATTTTTAATTCAGAGCCGCTCTTAAGATACCGCTGTCGAGCTTATACTGTTGGGGTGAAGATATAATTCGATAATTACTTTAAATTTCTTTATTTGGTAATATGTTTTTGAAAATAATTTTAGTAAGTTTTGTTACCAATTCATAGCAGTGCTTTGGAGGATATTGTAAGTGTAATATTATAAATTATTATTATTTTATATCTATTTATTTTTTAATATAAAATATATTTTATTTAAAAATGTTTCGATCGTGTGCGGCATCTACGTCTATATCTAATCGTGTTTGTGAAAATGAAAGTGATAGTGATTACAGTAATTATAGTGATAAAGAAAATCAAAATCCATCAATGTTTTCAGTAAGAAAAAAACGAGTACATTTGGACGTGGACGGAAAACTTTGCTTAAATATTTACGTGAGTATTTTGGAACGAATAATGACCCTAATTTGGATGTTTTAGATGTAATAGGTGAAACAGCATATCTGACAAAGTTCCCCGTTCGACAATACACAAACTGGTGAAAGAAGGTGCCCTCCCAAGAAAACAACGATCCGGCGCACAGTGGAAAAAAAAGCCTTTTTTGGACAAAAATCTGCCTACAAGTCAAATCTTAATCAATTTTGATCTACCTTGGCTTAAAATGTAGGTTAGTGGCTACTCTTTCAGAGTATACTGCCCAAATTACAAACCCCGATTTTCTAACCCCAAAAAATATATCAAATATGAGAGTAATCACTTTTTTCTATTTCTACAAGTCAAATCTTGATCAATTTTGACGATCCTGCATTTTAAGCCCAGGATTGTCAAAATTGATCAAGATTTGACTTGTAGAAATAGAAAAAAGTGATTAACTCTCATATTTGATAAATTTTTTGAGGTTAGGAAATCGGGGCTCACAATTTAGGCAGTATACACTGAAAGGGTAGCTAATAACCTGCATTTTAAGCCCAGGATTGTCAAAATTGATCAAGATTTGACTTGTAGAAATAGAAAAAAGTGAGTCATATTTGATACATTTTTTGAGGTTAGGAAATCGGGGTTTGCAATTTAGGCAATATACTCTGAAAGTGTAGTCAATAACCTACATTTTAAGCCAAGGTAGATCAAAATTGATTAAGATTTCACTTGTAGGCAGATTTTTGTCCAAAAAATGCTTTTTTTTCCACTGTGCTGCGCCGGTAAACCGAAAACTCTGGCCCATCTTTAGCAAAACTTTTAAAATGTGTAGTTTACAACGCATATCAGAAAAATCAAATTCCAACTCTTGACGTGATAGACAGAAAACTAAAGGAAATGAATTATCCTCTAAAATATACCAAAAGAACTTTAAGAAATTGATACATTTTTTGAGGTTAGGAAATCGGGGTTTGCAATTTAGGCAGTATACTCTGAAAGTGTAGTCAATAACCTACATTTTAAGCCAAGGTAGATCAAAATTAATTAAGATTTCACTTGTAGGCAGATTTTTGTCCAAAAAAGGCTTTTTTTTCCACTGTGCGGCGCAGCTAAACCGAAAACTCTGGCCCATCTTTAGCAAAACTTTTAAAATGTGTAGTTTACAACGCATATCAGAAAAATCAAATTCCAACTCTTGACGTGATAGACAGAAAACTAAAGGAAATGAATTATCCTCTAAAATATACCAAAAGAACTTTAAGAAATTGGATGAAAAAAATTGGATTTAAATATCAAACTATTAATAAACGAATGGCGATTGTAGAAAGCAGACGACTAGTAGATTGGCGAAATTCATATCTAGCAGAGATAAAACAACTCAGGGAAAATAGACCCATTTATTATCTAGATGAAACTTGATATGATTTTTTTTATTTTTGCAATGATTCATCTTTCTGTTTTTATTGTAGTAACAACTTTACTATTACAGTTTATTTTTAGTTTATTTATTGAGACAAATATTTGTTTCTGTTGCTATTTTTAAAGTATATTTTTTGTTTTTATTTTGTTTTTAAAGGTTTTTTGTTACTTTTTAATTAATCTCTTTATCCTATATTAATATTCCATACCCATCCTTTCCTGGCGAGACATGCTCATACCTCCTTGCGGTTCTTGCTGAGTAGTAACAATTTATATTAAGCGAACTGTAGATACTGGAACTGCTATAGTCACTACTTTTATTTCAAGTTAATACGTTTTTTGTACATTGAAGAGTTTTGCAAAAAAAAATTCATCGAATTTTAGAAAAAGAAAAGTTTTAAAAATGAATTGAACACCACACAACAAATTGGTTTTTGTAAAAAGACTTATTTAAATTCTATTAAATATTGTTTTCCTCCTTTTTCTGAAATTTCATACAATTTAAATGAGTCTTTTTACAACTCACTTTTAAAACTTTCTTTCGCTTTCGATGTAATTTTTTTTTCGCAAAACTGCTTTGTTTTATCTTAGTATTCATGTCACAAAATATGGCTTGGGTCCCATGACTCAATACTAAGATATGACCAATCAAAATTTACAAGCCGAGGCTGACAAATAACTATTATACATTGAAAAATAAACGAGCGAACAATTTAGTTAAATCAGGCTCTGCGTTCTGCAACCATTGCGTCTCTACAACACCACCCAGATAGGTGGTACGTCGATCACTATTTCGATTGCTTCAACTATACAAGAAAGTCTCTATCGGCTGAGCCACCCGGTATTGCTTGTTTGCTTTCTAGGATAATATGAGCTATCATAAGTAGATTCCTATTTAAAAAAGTAGGGGGTGGATAATAAACAAATAATTTTCATATGCGAAGATGTGCAATTAAAATCGACCATTCAAATGTTTTTGAAAAAGTAGCGGGTTAGAGAAATATTTAATGTATTGTAATGCCGTATAAACATATTTTGTTTACTTAATGGACGTTTCTATGAAATCATTTCTTACGAGAAACACAGCGCAATAATTCGATTAAGTGAATAGACTGATACCATCGATTACTTCAGACCCTCTTTATTTCCTTTCCTAAGAAAACAAACAAACTTAATGAAAAAATCTATTTACTTTCAAGCCTTTGGTCTCGTAAAAATTAAATTAACCCGAAGATCAATCTCATGATATTAACCTCCGTCTTTTAGGAAAAATATTAGAAACAAATCGGTAACATTTACTTCATCAATATGCCAACTGACATTCCTACGCAATGCAAATTTGATCTGAAGCGGAAATATTTATAAAAATTTATTTTTAAAACTAAAATTTAAGCATTACATCAATTTTTCTCATATAAATATAGCACTGACTTCCTAGAAAGGAATAATCTCACGATTATGTAAATATTTTGAAAAATCAAATAATCAGTTCGGATTCAGTCCAAATAAATTTACCCAGGGATACAATTAGCATCTCCCCACCGATCCTTAGGGACAATGTTCTTCATAAAGATTAAAGCTTAAGGAACAATTTAAGACATGTCCCAAAAAAAACTGGCTGTACTTTCAAAATGGCGGCCATATGTTAACAAAAACTGTTGCCAACATTGTTTTCTTCATTTAACACAAAAACTAAAAAAGATGGACAAAAGCTTTTTTCATAAAAAACAACGTGCATAAAATTTTGTACAATTTTGTTCCTATACAATATTTTGGGGACATGTCCAAAATTGTTCCTTAGGCTTTAATCTTTATGAAAAACAATGTCCTCGGGGATCGGGGGGGGGGGGGGTGCACGGGCACTTAGGGCGGGCTCCCGTAAACAGAAATCTAGTTATTTTGCTTCATCTTCTCCTTCTAAGGTATGGTTAAAATGAGGTTTACATATTTTATTCTCTTTCAAAATTTTTTGGTTTCTTTTAACCACCTCCTCGATTTCTTAATGAAAATTGGGGATTTTCAGAAACAGATGCCAACACTAATATTGTGGTGGCGTCATTTTAATCATACATTTTTTTCTCTTTATTACGTCAAGCACTGAACCAGTTTTTTTTTAAAAATTTGACAAATTTATAAACTGTCATTCTCGAAACATACACATTGGGAAATATCTCACTGAATTGTTGAAGAACGTAACGGTATGAACTTCTAACCTCTCCATAGCACTCTATTAAAAAAAAAATTTGCTCGACAGTTAACATTCTAAAAATAACTTATTAATTCAGATATGTCATGATACGTAGACGTAACTATGTAACAACGCAACTAACAATCAAATAGTACATGGTAGGAATTCTTCAGGATGTTCCTAAAACAGAATTCCAAATTTCAACAGCTTGTAGTATTTGTCAAAATAAAAGAAAAGTAAAAAAAAAATTTGACAAAACTCGAGAAATATTTTAATAATAATTCACTTATTTCGGACTAGTATTTTACTAAAAATGCACTTATTTCGAAACATTACAATATTCAAATAAAATTTTGAATTTGGACACACCATGTAATTTGAAACAACTTTTTTATTTTACATTTTGTTCCAAAATAAAAAATATAATAGTTTACGGAATTTTAAGTTTTTGTAATTCTTGAGCACCCCGCATAAAAAATATAATTTTTCTCTACGTCATTACTATTTTTTAGGCAAGAAAAAACTTTTATAAGAATAATATTTTCTCGAAAAGTTAAACATTTTAACCATTACACCTATTGCCTTGACAACAAAAATATATAGCGACATAAATATACCGTCAGCTGCCACCTTCCTAAATCTAGTGAAGGCATTTCACACTATCAACCATGTAAAGCTTTTGGAAGAATTAGAAATGTATGGGGTCCGAGGCTGTTCCTATAACCAAACAAAAAGCTAACCTCATAGCAGAAAATACTATGTTGTAACAGATAAAGAAAGAAGCAGAGAATCCACAGTAACATGTGGCGTATCACAAGGCACAGTTCTTCTTCCGGAATTTTTTTGAGTCCTCTTTTAAGCAGTTAAAATATGCACACTTTTCTCTACGTATCGCTATTAGTGTAATTTCGTAATTTCTTATAATAATTTAAATTTGCTTCTTTTTATTCTTTTCATATTTTAAGTGAGCTTTATTTCTAAGCTTAATAAGTGTCTTTATAGTGTCTGTAAATGTATTATTCCTATCTTCCTCTCTTAATTTTGCCTTAATTAGTAGTAAACTAATACATTTTACAGAAACAATTGTGGGTGACAAACGGTACTTTACCAAGTAGAAAGCAGAATATGTACTAGTGAAATATTTACTAGTTAAATATTTTTGTCGAACTCATCTATACATTTCCTTAAATATATAAGGAATAAAAACCAGACTACAACCAACAGCTATTCTCCGGACTAATGCCCCGCCGAGCGCTGAATTACGAATTACAAGCCTGGCCGCTTTAAGTGTAATAACTATCAGTGGCGGCTGGTGAAATTTCAATATTTTTTTTCTCGTCTGTGGCGCATGGGACCCATACGAAACTTGGGAAATAACATCTAGAGAAGCACTTCTCTAATGACCCCTAAAAAATTTTGAAAAAGCAGTTTGCGAAAAAATTTTTGAAAATTCGCTAGCCTCCCCTGGGTCTAGGGACCCCTGTTTACTTTTATTTTTTTTTGTCATATGCATTTGACTTTTCATAAAAATGCATCGACAGATTTTGGAGTTTGTGAAAATATTTTCATTACTAACTGAGATACAACGAATTGAAATATTGTAATTTGTTAAATTGTAAATTACAAAATTTCAGTTCATTGTATTTCAGTTAGTAATGAAAATATTTTCACAAACTCTAAAATCTGTCGATGCATTTTTATGAAAAGTCAAATGCATATGACAAAAAAAAATAAAAGTAAACAGGGGTCCCTAGACCCAGGGGAGGCTAGCAAATTTTCAAAAATTTTTTCGCAAACTGCTTTTTCAAAATTTTTTAGGGGTCATTAGAGAAGTGCTTCTCTAGATGTTATTTCCCAAATTTCGTATGGGTCCCATGCGCCACAGACGAGAAAAAAAATATTGAAATTTCACCAGCCGCCGCTGATAACTATGTATTGCCACAAAGCGCTAAAGTTTCAATTGTAACAGACACCAGCCGAAAAACTCATTCGTACTCAAAGGAGCTCTCGTGCCAGCCACTTCACACCATTTGCAGATTGCAGTTTCGAACTATTGGCTCTCGTCAGTGCAAGGTATGTCCGAGATGGTTGGAACGAGGCACTTGTTCACTCTTGGTACATGACGAAATTTATAATTCCACGACATGCAACAAAAATGGCAGGCTCCATCTAGCGGCTGATGTCCATTACGATTTTAGAGGGCAGAATATTTACTAGTGAAATATTTTTGTCGAATTCCTCTATACGTTT
The DNA here is from genome assembly GCA_936432065.2 of Rutpela maculata. Lineage (NCBI taxonomy): Eukaryota > Metazoa > Arthropoda > Insecta > Coleoptera > Cerambycidae > Rutpela > Rutpela maculata. Next base: position 47,491,071 of record OW386289.2, read on the forward strand.
CCTTAAATATATAAATAAATGTAAGTAACTAAATTTGTTTTTTAAATTGTTTTTGTTGTTTTAAATCGAATATTTTAACTTTTTTTATAACCAAACAAATTTTATATAAAAATTATAATATACCATTTTTTCTTCTCAATAATGACATCGAATTAACCAATTTACTTCTATATTTAACATTTAATTTCAAAATAGTGAGAATAATAAAAACGAGATCGACCATTGTTTATTAGATTTGTCTCTATTACGGTAGCTCAGTGGTTTAGCGCGTCTAGCTTGCATACTGGCGTACCTAGCGAAGCAGGTTCAATCCCTGCTCATCGCGAAATAATTTTAATTATAAAATTATCCCCAAAAAGTGGTTCGGACTCCACTATAAGCTGTAGGGCCTCGTTTCTCTTTACCTAACACAAAATCATTCTGGATTTTCAAGGAGTTACTTCGGTGACTTGAGAAGCGGTTAAGAAAACATTTTAAGAAAACATTACATCTTGCATGCATATTTTTTAATCAGTGAAAAACAATAAAAATAAGTTCTAATAATAATACAGTACCGCTCTTTAAATGGTTACATTAATACACACAATTGTAGGGTCCTGAGGATGCAAATGTTTTCTGTCGCAATATCGACTACCAGAAAAGCTATTTGCTTTACACTTAATGGTCTAAACTCGTCAACCTTTGCCATCAAAATCAAATCAACCATTAAAAGAATTTTATAGTAAATTATACATCATTTTCCATTTTTGAAGAATTGGTTACAAAAGATGAATTAATTCAGAAATGGCGGAAAATGGTGAAAAAATTATTACTTAAGCTAGCAACGACAAATTAGATCTAAATATTTCAAACAAGTCTATTTTTTGTATTCATGTTTATTCTCTAAATTTATGAAAAATAATATTTACCTTTACTGCAAACTGCTAGAACCCTGTAAAATAAGAAATCTGTATTAAGATAAAAATATTATAAAGTAGAGATTATGAAAACCAGATTTTTAGGTATTTAAATTGTGTGTGAAATAAATACGGGACATACTTAAAAATTATCATAGCACTAAATAACAAATGAGAAACATTTTTTTTTCTGGCATACAACTGAAATAATAAAAATTTTAGATTAATTCAGTTTTGCATTCAAGTTTTAGAACCTTTAAAAGTTATGTTGAAACCATCTGTTAATATATATGAGGAAAAAGAATATTCTCTTTCCTCCTGCCCCCTAGATTGGAATTATGAATTAGGCAGCAGAGAAAATTGAGTAAATAACAATCAATTTTGTTCATGTTATGTTATGTTATGTTATGTTAATTATATTACCTAGGCGACATTATTATACAAGAATAACATTCACCTAAATGCCATAGAAACCACGATAAAATAAACTCTGCTATCAAATGCCTATGCACGTATACGGTACACGTTTGCTGCACAATTATTTGAATATGTTGAATGTAAACTTCAGCAGTCAATATCCTATGTAATGTTATCTCACATATGTCACACGTTTTAATGTACGTGTAATTTTTCTTGTATACGATAAAAGTGCTGTATACTAATAATTCCAAAATTATAAATTTAAATTTTAAGTGGTCAATTAACATAATAAGTATTCATGACAGTATTTCCGCTTCTAAGCAATACAGTGAAAGAATAAATATTTATGGGGAATTAGAAGCAGCATTTGTATTTATTTTATTACAGAAAATTGTAGAATTCTTTATTTTTCAAACAACACACACACACAATCCATTTCTTCCAGAACTCAATTACCAGATAACTACCCCGGCCAATCTAGTAAATAAATTTAGAAAAACTTACGATGCTAGTGTGTGTTACAATAACGTTTATCCCACAGGTATTGTACAGAATTTTTTCTACAATCATTAGAAATTTATCAAATCTATCATGTTCTATCTTTAAAGTTTAAATCAGTTATTCAACGAAAGTTATCTATAGGTCATAATTCTAGACGGTGGCAAACCAGGTTACTAAGGGTGCGTTTGTTGTCAATAAGTTTATTTATCAAAAGTTAAAAGTTATAAGTTATTAATAAAGTCATGTCTGATTCACTTATTCCATCAAATATTGAAGAAGTCATTACAAAATTTTTTTCATTTCTTTTACCTAATAAATCAATAGTTAAATATTAATTGACGTGTGGGTGATATGAGAAACGATGTGCAGAAAAATGGCAAATAATGTTACCAATGAGAAGATTTTGTCAGCGTATTTTGAACATTTATCGAAGATTCAGAAACCCGCTTCACTTTGGGCGTATTATTCGATGCTGTCGAGTGTTGTAGCTATGAAAAGAAATGTGGATATCGGCAAAACACATTCAATTGCATTTTGGAAAATAAAATGTAATCGTTATCGACTTAAAAAATACAAGATTTAAACTAAGCAAAACATTTTTAAGGACTTGCAAGAAGTAGTTGACAACACAGCTTTAATGAAGAAAGCTGCTCTCATTATTGGATTTACAGGTGCATGTAGAAGAGAAAATTTGACAAAACTAGTTCTTGGACGTGCAACAGATGAAGGTCAGTGTTTTCATATTGTATACCATTCACGAAGATAAAAATTTCTCGAGAATGTTTTCTTTTGGAGATATAGAAATTATTAGTATGGTGGAAATGATCCGAAACTACGTCAAGCTACGTCCTTTGAACACTGACCATAGTCGTTTCTTTGCGTTTTACAAGAACGGTAAATGTACAACACGTAGAAATTAACAACTTTAGGTGTATACCGAAGAATATTGCTCGATTCCTTAATATTTGGTACAGCATTAGATACTTTTTCAGTATTTCTAAGAGACTTTCTCCACAAAAAAATGTATTTTAAAAGTTTTCAAAAAAACAAACAAATGAGTTAAGATTCATCGTTCACAATAAATTCTTCAACACTTTGATGGTTCCGTTCCAAAATACCTATCACCAAAGTTGCCAATACCAGACAAAACATCAAATATATTGTTAATTTCAAGATCAAATGCAGTAGTTACAATTTGAACCTTGGGAAAAGCTTAACCAAGAGACTGCACTCGGCCATAACTAATGACACTATATGTTTATTACTCTCTAAAACATCATGATCCAATCCAATCTAATTGCCATCATTGCCGCAGCCCCTGTTGCTACACTTGCTTCCATTAGTATCACTTTATAATCTTTCACATCCCTTGAAAGTCTCAATAGTACAATTCAGGTTCTCCAGTTCGTAAGTTAATCAGGATCAGTATTTTCCCAATTCGAATATCCTTGGCTAGTGTATTTTTCAGGATTAGATAATTTTATCTAATCCTCAACAATACACTGCCTGTTGCTTCAAGTCATCTACATTACTGTTAACTTATCCTGGAGTTCATTATCTAATTGTGAATAGGCACGGAGGGTGGAACTCAAATATAGTCGCTGAAGGATACATTGAGTTGCGAAGAAAATAAGAGTTGCGAAGAAAACAAGAAGAGAATAGCTTCAAATATTCTGGGTAGAACTATAAACACAGCGATTCGTTACCAAGAAGTGAGTATAAGTTCAGCTTCTTCAAACTTATTGCCGTCTGGTGTCAATTTTACTAAATGCAGTTGCGTTGTTAATATTTATAATAAAGAAAGTTTTCCATATTGTCAAGGATAGTATATTAATATATGGATTTTCGACGGTTGTTTTATTATCTCATTACCACAGTAATGCGATAATAAATTTATTAGCACCCTAGTGCGATAATATCGATCGTTACCTAACTGATACAGGTGGAATAAGTGGTTTTTATCTAATGATTGGAGATAAAAATGTTAATTAAATATAGAAATACCGAAATTCCACCTTTTTAGTGCCCATGTTATTGAAAATATTTCCACTCACCGACAAATTATATCACTCAGTATATATAATCCGATATTCTATCCTACCACGGTCCTTTTGGCATTAGAATGCGACAAGTGATAAGTAAATTTTATTATTTCTTATATTTGTTGGTTATTTTGCCACTGTAAAAAATATTTAAAAATTTTAATGAAATAAACCTCTGTGCCAAAAGGATCAGACAGAAGCTGGTTTTTACTTCCACGTCCAGTGGCAGTATTGTAACGACAAAAAAATGTTTGAAAATTTTTATTGTTGAAATAGGCTTAGAATGTCACGAAATGTCGAGATTTTAAGTTTGAGTGAAAAAATACTAATTTCTGTCTGTCGGTCGGTCGGTCTTCTGTAACTTTTTTTTGTGCGCACGATTACTCTGGAACCGTTTAAGATATTGACTTGAAATTTGGTACACGTATGTATTTTAACGTGATCTGGAAGTAGATTATATTATTCTTATTATTATTATTATTTATATCTTATTTCGTTGAAGGGTTAGGGGTAAATTGGGGTAAATGGGGGTAAATAGATAAATCAAGCAGGTAATAGTCCATAAAATTGTAATATAGTATACACAAGAGAAGCTAAAAGGTTTCAAATTTTTTTTTGCATTACCACCCCCTCCCCACCCCTTTATTAAAGGAGGCGAAAAAAAATTATGATTCGATGTGTCTAAAATAACCAAAAACCTCAAAATATTATCTACCCCCCACTACCACCCCCACCCCACTACCGACATGGGATATCGTGTTATGGGTTATTGGGGTAGACGATTTTAAATATTATGTTATTAAAGTTCGAAAAACAATTATTTCCACATACAAAATGTTTTCGTTGCAAGAGACTTGGATGAAAAATCTGGATGTGGAAGTAGTGATTCCTTGGGCAGCGGTTTTAATGCTTTTGTTACAAAATGTCACACCTAAAAATATATAAACTGAAACAAAATTGTTAAATGATAAATTGAAAAATTAAATCGAAGGCAGTTAACGTTTCAGAAAATGTTTCTTTTTCCGTTATCAAAACTTTCACTTTTAATCATGTCAAACATGAGAGTTTGTTGTTTATGTATTTCCACAGTCGATTTAATTTTTGTCATTATCATTTAACATCTTTGTTTCAGGTTATATATTTCAGGTTATATATTTTTGTAGGTGTGAACATTTTGTAATAGAAGTATTAAAGGCCAGCCTCTGTCTGATCCTTTTGGCGCAGAGCTTTCTTTCATCAAAATTTTTAAATATTTTATAGTGGAAATATACCAACAAACATAAGAAATCGTAAATATGCCACAAATAATGACGTATAAACAATATCTGAAATATTATTAGTTTCATTTTGGTATTGATACTTTCTAAGTATATTAAACATATTTAAATTTCATTTTCAAACTATAAAATGAAATTGAAACCGTTCATATCATGGAATGAAGAAAGAGAAAACTTTTCGCATAATGAAAAACTGACAAAGACGGTCTAGAATCTACATAATATATACCACGATAAATCGTATAATTGACACAATATATCATACAGGCTTTTGTTCTGATTTGATACCATTACTGACACCGCGATTTTCAGGGTTCTATTGTGTAATAGAAACTCTATTATAACGGTGCGGTGTAAGCAGATGATAGTTAACTGTGAACTGTAATAAGAACTACGAACCAGATGCTCGCTTCCGAGAATCAAACAATAGCCGCGTTTACCAGGTGATCTACCTGCAGTATTTAAGACAATAGCAGGTTAACTTTTTTGTATGTTGACCCTTACTTGCAGATTAACTACAACGTTGCTGGCATTTCCGTTTTTCAATGTAAATTTAAGTGATAATAATTTGTAAACTAGAAGTCTTGTATAAGATTTATAATGTTGGCTGGTGCTAGGAAAATTATGAAAATACTTAAAATATATGATTTTATGTAGTTCCCAACCTAACCTGCTTGTCAAATATAAACAGACATGCATTTTATATTTATTATACTCTTCGCAAAAACGAAGAGTATATTGTATTTGATCGGCACATTTCTAAATCAGTAAATATCGCTCGTAGAGAAAATTTTTTTATATCGTTATGTTGGTGAACGAATTCTGAACAACTTTCAAAATGTCCGTCTGTCCGTCCGTCCGTCTGTCCGTCCGTCCGTCCGTCCGTCCGTCCGTCCGTCCGTCCGTCCGTCCGTCTGTCCGTCCGTCACGTTTGTTGTAAGCACGATAACTCAAGAAAGAAAAATCCGATTGTATTGAAATTTGGAGAGTAACTTAGTGTTAGCTAGAGGAAGAACCCTATTGTTTTTTAACAAAATAGATTGGTAAATAAAAAAGTTATTAGTAATTTAAAATTTAAAAAAATATTTTTTACATTTTTTTATGGTTTGTAGTAAATAGAAACCTTGCGAAACGTTATTTCCTATCACCATTTTTTTTTTAATACATTTTACTAGTGTGTGTTTCCTAATAATCCCAATCAATTTTCTAATGGTATATATTACACTCATTAACAATTTTAGTAATAAGAAATGGTGGTGTAGCGGCAAGAGTTTCGTCTCGCAATCCAAGGGTCCCGGGTTCGATCCCTCACATCGTCATTTTTTTTTATATTTTTTTTTCACAACAAAGTTGGTATCACAAAATTTAGAATGTCCAAAAACTAACATTATTTACAAGAAAAATGCGAAGAGTATCCTATAGAATGTGTAACAATTATATAAAAAGCTCAGTAAATCGGCGAAGAGTATAATGCTTCCACTAGTTTAGAGTTATATTTATGATTTATCTTAAATTTTTTATATTGCAGTGAAGAAGGCTGTCTAAATTAGGTTAGTAAATTGATTAATTGTATTAATTTCTTATGTTTTATTTTAGTTATTGTAGTTTAGTGTTTACTGTACGTATGATCTAAGTATTGTATTCCCATGGTGCTGGTGATCATCTATAATATAAAATCTCTGAGAAGTGGCTCTACCTAGTAGCAATAAATGTCCGAGATATTTTTTGGTAAGTCCTAATCCGATCGTCTAGAAACCAGAAATCTGGAATATGGCGGATCTAATATGGCAGCCTCCAGGAAAAGGCAGTTTCTCACATTTTGACTTCGTAAAAAAGAGGTAAAAATTTCTTTAGCAACATCCCTCAAAAAGTCGAAAATTACTAAAGTACTACATGGAGCTGAACCTTTGAGAACTGCATGGAAAATGAATCATTATACGATCAATTTTTATAGGCTTTTATATGGTGTTTATCAGATTAATGGTTTCCTTAAAGTATAAATTAACTTTTGAAGTCAAACCCGGAGAAAGTCAAAAGAAAAATTCATCGAAGTTTGAAATAAAACTTAACAACACTGAGGTGCATTTTTCCCCACCGTCACAAACTATTTTCATTTAATTCATGACACATTTTCCCTAACATTTCAGATGTACGTTCCCAGGCCTTCATTTTTTTTACAAGCTGAAGAAGGGAAAATAGAGGCAGCAATTTGTTTCACCAAAAATATCCTTACCATGTAGCGTAGGTTAAGACATTATCATTCTTATCCTTGTACTTATTTTTATATTTACTTTTATATTAAATGTTTATTTAGGTTATTATTACTGTGTAACGCAGGATAAGATATTAAAAGTTGTGAAAGAATAATTACTTCGATATCTTCAGCCGTTCAGAAGACAATTTCCTTAGGTCTTTTAGCTTATGGGACTAAGCAAAAACCCACCTAGAACTTGCATTTGGAAATGACACTTACAAAAGTAACCACGGCTATCTGGACGTGGGTCTGAAGCCAAAAATGATACATTGGTCCTACCTCTCGGTTATCAGACCCGTGACCTACGCATCATGTGTATGGTGGCCAAAAACAGAAGAGAAACTAGCAGTAGGAAAGTTGCAAAGACTGCAACGCCTTGCCTGTCTAGGGACCACAGGAGCAATGTGCTCCTGTCCTACAGCAGCTATGGAGAGACTGCTGGACTTCTTCCTTTGCATCTGCAGGTGAGGAAGGAGGCAGTACTTAGTGCCCTAGGGCTGCATCAGGCACTTAAATTCAGACCAGGCGACCTGGCTGGTCATTTAAGGATTTTGGAGCTAATTCAGTTTGAAACATGTCCCCCACTGACTCAATGCCAATCAAACATGACTTTGATTGCCCGCTTTGAGAGCCGATAGGCGAGCAGGGTAGAAGCACTGCGGTTGGAGAAAGAGTCACTCATCTGGTATACAGATGAATCTAAGATGGACGAAGAAGTAGGTGTGGGTGTAGCGGGGCGTAAATGCAGGTTATCTAAAGCACTAGGCAACACCTCAACTATTTCCTAGGCAAAAATCTATGTTGTAAATCTGTGTGCCCAGGAATACCTTAACATAGGCATTCGAAGGGCGAAGATCTATATATTTTCAGATAGCCAGGCAGCACTAAAGACTCTCAGGTCCTATAACTTCGAGTCTCAAATTACCTGGGAATGCAGACGATCCTTGAAGCAACTGGCTAAAAACAACAAGGTTACCTTGATGTGGGTGCCATGACATGAGGAAATAGAAAGCAATAAATTAGATGAGAACCTTGCAAGAAAAGGGGCTAAAGCCCCATTTTTCAGACCTGAATCGTTCAAAAATGGGAAAAGGAACAGAAGAAGTCCTACTGCAGGAATGCTCCAGGCTGGAGACAAGCAAAAAAGTTTATAACGTATACAAAAACACAAAAATGTAAAACACAAAATACAAAACTACAAAAATACGAAAACACAAAAATACAAAAGAACAGTTTCATGATAACTTTATAAACATAAATAAAAATACATACATAATAGGTAAGTAGGAAAATTATTACAAAAATACGTGGGATAAATATTCATCTATAGAGTAGAAAGCATTTTCTAATAAAATGTTTTTAACAGATATAACAAACTTTGTTGTGCTTGCATGTTTAATATTTTCAGGTAATTTTTTCTACATGTAATAAGGATTTGACTTTTATAATCCTAATCTGTGCAAGGTATATTGTAAATCATTTTCATGTCTAGTTGGATAATGGTGAAATTCATTTTGAAAGATAAAATTCATAATATTACGCTTAACAAATTTCAATACATCTAGTATACAGTGCGACTCGTTTCAAATGGAAACACCTTCGTAACTCAGTTATTGGTCATCCAATTGGGACCAAATTTGGATCGATATCAACGATCTTAATATTTCTTTTTTGAGTAAAACAAAACTTATTTCAGTCGGTGGCGTGCATTTTTATTAAGAAAAAAAAGGGTCGATTTTTCGAGAAATCATAATAGGCATTTTTTTTTCTTGTTGAAAAACTAATGCAATATTATTGATCAGCATGCTGTAGAACCCCTATATTCAGAATTTAACAACATTTTGATTTTTGATTTTCGAATTACGGCCCACTTAAAATTGCCTATTTTAAATATTAAATAATCAATAAATTGGTAACGAATCTTTTTTCGAAAGAAAGTCATTCTTTATTTTCTCTTTAAATTCATTTTTTCTACCATTCCATATCATCAATACTTTCAAATTCGGTAATCCTTAATACCCGAATAATTTACAGATCTGATCCAAAATTTTTCAATGAAAATTCTTGGCCTTCGAAATTTGAAAGTTTCGATGAATGAGATAGTAGAAAAGATTTTTTTTATTAAAGAGAAAATGAAGATTGACTTTTTTTCGAAAAAAATTTCGTTACCAATATTGATTATTTGATATTTAAAATACGTAATTTTAAGGAGACCGTAATTCGAAAACAAAAAATCAAAATGTTGTTAAATTCTGGATATAGTGGTTCTACATCATGCTGATCAATAATATTGCATTCGTTTTTCTACAAAAAAATGCCTAATATGATTTCTCGAAAAATCGACCATTTTTTTCTTAATCAAAATATACGCCACTGACTGAAATAAATTTTGTTTTACTCAAAAAAGAAATATTAAAGATCTTTGATACCGATCCAAATTTGGTTGAAATTGGATGACCAATAACTGAGTTACGAAGGTGTTTCCACTTGAAATGGGCCACACTGTAGTTATATGGTAACTTTAGTATTCTTTCCTCAAAATATGTCGTTCTACATGTTTCTTGGAATTTTAATCCAAACATACATCTTACTAATCTCTTTTAAAATATGAATAGTCCATTTGCTGCAGTTGAGTTTCCTCAAACAATTATGACGTACCTAATAATAGATTCAAAATTTGAATGATAAAATATTTTTGATGTTTCTTTACTAGTTATTTCGTGTAATCTATTCAGTGCAAAACAATTTTTAGCGCATTTTTTTGATAAGTAATCTACATGGCACTTTTAACACTTTTAACGACAAATCTATGACACCCTTCGTAGTTTAAACCCACAGAGCACTCGATTGCTTTAGGATAGCCAGTGGCCATACTTATAGAATAAGCAAGACATCCTATGGACGTCCTAAACTGGGTTACTCTAGATTTGGGACCTCCAGTTAAGACTAATTGGGATAGCCCATGATTGTCCATAGGAAGGAAAAAGGACCAATTTAAGTTAAAATCTGGACAACCTAGAGACATCCACAATGGGATAGTCCATGGTTTTCCATAGGATGAGAAAGGGATCAATTTAAGTTAAAATCTGGACAATCTACAGACATCCACAATGGGATAGCCCATGGTTGTCTGTAGGAAGAAAAAGAGACCAATTTAGGTTAAAATGTGGACAACCTACGTCCTACAGACATCTACACATAATTGCATCCAGTTATCCATAGTATATCTACGCCCTTGCGTAATAAATAAATCTCATATTGCAAAAAAGTAATAATAAAAAATAATAAAATATGCATTTGCAATATATGCATTTCCTGCGTAGTGGATAGACTACAGTGTAGTTTCTGGCTTTTTGGCAATAGTTACTGCTGACTGGGTGAGTATCGCAACAGAAATAATTTACAACTTGCAAGGAGAGCCATCTACCATGACTCCTAGAAACTAGCGCTAAGAGCGAGCTATCCAATATATAAATATACAGGTATCTTATATGCCTATATTCAACTCAAATTTGTATCTCAGTTTAAGGTAACTGATGGCAAAATCTTAAATTGAAACTTGTACGTCTCTGATTTTTTTCTTGAAGGCGAGACTTTTCCAAAAAAGGCCTACATTAATAAGGAAATTGACTGATAAGTAATGTTTGGAAAACCATATTAATATTTCATGATGAAATTTAGCATACGTAAATCCCAAGGTCACTTGTATTTATATTTACAGTGAAGATATTTTGAAATTATTACTTTGTTTCTAGCACATCATGCGGAGGTGTATTGATCGGAAAAACAGCGATATGCACTAGTGGCAGCTAGAAATCTTGGGTCGATCCCTATAATAAGATAGAGTGAAATATAAATAGCAAAATAATGTACGTGAAAGAAAGCAATATATTAACATCGATTCCAGGCACTTCAACATGTTAAGAGTTCCGCCGACGACTAAAAGTAGCTAAAGAGAAAAGTGGCAACAGCGTAGGTTAAATTTGTTTCAGCATATTATTTGTCCATTTCTCTTCTCTTCTACCTTACATTGACATCGACTTAATATTTTACAATGCCACTACTGTATATTACCAACCTATTTACATATTTTCATGCCACATAAAGAGTTAGTATTTTTGCTGATAATATAAATTTCGTATTTTATTTACTGTACGCTTCTATCTTTCACATCCATATAGGTTATCCGGTGAATATCCCTATTCTAGCTGTTATTAGGACCATATTATTATTTTAAGTAACGTCTTCCACTAATAAAATTTATTCTGTAACAATAAAAATATAATGTAAACATAAAGTAAATTAAAAAAATCTTATTTGGACTTTAGACGAATTACAAATTATCATTACATTAGCCCAAGAAGTTGACCTACGATGGCCCTTGGGATAGCCTTTGGTTATCAATATATAGGTTTTATATAGAACATCAACAACCTTAAAGGCTATCCAATAGATACTCGGATAGCCTTTAAGGTTTAAGTGGATATCCCCTATTCTGGCTGTTATTAGGACGATTGAACTTCCTACCGACATCTCTAACGAACAATCCATTTATCGGATATACGGGATCATTTTAGGATGTCTCGGGTCATCCTGTGCTATGTGAGAAGTTTGTTACTTGTACTATAGATGTATTGTTTAGTTTAATTAATGGACTATATAGAAAATTTGTTGGATGTGGATGAAATTGTAGGGTGTGTGTTTTAGTTGTATTCATTACTAAGTGATTTGAACGGAAATATTCATTTATAAATTTAATATTATTATTCATTAGAGATGTTGTTTCTTGTTGGTCTTTATGAAATGATAATAGCATGGTGTCATCCGCAAAAACAGTGGGAAATATAGATATATAGTTGTCTATATCATTACAGTATAATAAAAATAATAGAGGGCCTTATTTCTCTGGCTCTAATAATTTGACGACTTCCTATAACAACATAACATATTACCTATTCTGTTGGCGCCCGAGCATACTAAAATACCCATTGTATACATCATAAAGCCAAGTTTAGGTTACACATACACATACGTGTTATAAAACAACCCTAATGTTGGTTTTAATGTTTTTATTTAGCCATTATTATTATGAATTAACCGGTAATTTTCAACAAAGATTAATGGTCTTTTGTTATGAAAGGAAGGCGTGAAGGTTTACGATCAATAATTAATCCAAAGCTAGCTCTTCCTCGACGATTTCTAAATGCATATTGTTTCCGCCTATAAATTTTGTATTGTTAATATTGATTCTTAATATGCACGTAGTTGGCCGGAAAATGTATTCCTATTTGATTTTAGATGCAATTTTATATAGTTGGAATGGATAAAATATTAGTCAGACAATTACGCACTCTTTTATTGAATAAATTGAAAAGTCATATATTTTCAGTACATAATATAGAGGATACTTGGGTATACGGCCGTAGAAAATTTTGCTGGAAAGCGTAGAAACTAGATGGGCATAAACTTATTTATAGGTTCAATTATTAAATTTAAAATTCGGTTCAATGTTGTTTAAAATCTGTGAACCAATACATGTTTTAAATAGGTTTTAAGATTGACACTGCAAGGTAGGAAGTAAATAATATTTGCAACAATTTAAAAAGAAATTGAAACTAATCTTTTTGTAATACGATCAAAATTAAAGTTAAGAGAAAATGTAAAAATCTGCCTTATTCCAATTTGAACGTAATTGTACATTAAGGTGTAAAAAATTGTGATGCAGTGATTTTGCCGAATAGCAGAATATTCGGTAGCGTCTTTCTTCACCACATTTTACCATAATTAAATTTTAATCACAATATGTAAGTAATGAATGAATAACTATATATGTATTTGTTCTAAACAATCTAAACTTATACAGTATCGAAAAGTGTTCGGTTTGGTATGGCAATAAGAGAAAACGAGAGCCAAGCAAGCAATGATGTACATAATTCTCTTGAAGGAGCGTGTCACTCTTTGCCTCTGCTAGAGTATTGGTAGACGCCTTTATTTTGGGCGGTCGGTTAATAGCGCAATACCAAACACAGGACTTTCCGATTTTGTATAACGGGTGACAACGGATTCGTTTTACAAGGCGCCACTTAATTGTCTTTTAAAGTAGAAGTTTCAAATTTAGTTTGTAGATATTGCTCATTGGGGCTCATATTTTCAAAGAAAAAACAACTGAATACCACTTCCGGTTTTTCCGGAAGTTAGTCTAAGTCAAGAATTTTTTTTCTAAATATAATATGGTGGCAGACTGGCATTATTAATGGAACTGATGCCAAACAACTTGTTAAGATAACAAACAAAATGTGTTTTCTTATTGGTTTTTAAATAAGGGACACCGGAACAAAACCGATGGTGTTTCGGTGGAATTGGCTGAAACTTTGCTATACTGTAGTTCAAGTCATGCTGCTCAAAAGTTGTTATCACATCGAGCCAATCCTTTGGACAATAAAATTTAGTACAATTAATTAACTAATTAATTAATTAACTAATTAATTAATTAACTAATCAGTTAATTAAACTAATCACACAATTTCCACTTTTTCTTGTGAATAATAATAATGAGCCATTATTATAATAATACGTAATAACTAAGTTGTTTTAGTCGTTTATCAAAGAACTAAGATGCTAGTTAAACAGTGTCAGTGACATTTTTCAACTAACATTTTTTGTTTTCCACGCCTGCTAAGTTTTAATAACACAAACCGGTCAGGTTCTTACAAATCTAAAAATCCAATTTTTTTTACAGGTTTATGGTAATTGTTTATAAAGTTTTGAAATAAATAAAAATTTAAATAATAATAATAAAAATTTTATCAATAAATAATTGAAATAATACAAAAGTAATGTGTTATTTTACTATAAATTTCGTTATTTTAAAAATTTATTTTTAATGTTTTGGGCCACCCTGTATTACTATCACGACAAAAATTGGTACAATATGGTACAATATATAGGTGGTTCTAAATAAGAATCCTTTCCAATATTCTTAAAAAAAAAAGTATCTAATAATACTTCTCAATATTTCGCACTTTTTTTTTAACTGTTTAACGTCGGCCTATTTCCGCTACCAGGGCCTATCACCGACACCAGGAGACGAGCTACCCCCAACCTGGAAATTTTGCCGAACCTCTTCCCTTAAGAAGAGTAGGGATCTTTTACTTGCCTAACAGTTAATAGACAAGGGACCGCCTGCTTTACATCCCCTCCGAAGGATGGTATATCCACTACGTAATCCTCGTCTGAAATTACGTAACTTCCGAGTATACACTGATATACAAAGCCTCTAGAAGGTGGGACGAGAACGCTGTATTTCCCAAGATGGGAGCCCATCCAAGTACTAACCGCGCTCGACGTTGCTTCAACGGAATATCGACTGATATTCACATTGAAGTCGCCTCTACGCTCGCCCTGGTATTTCGCACTTAAGGATAGGATTTTGCAGAGTGAAAGGAAAATAAGCGTTTATTTTCGGTTTATTATAAATATTTAAAAAATCGTACATGGTATAATCTTGACAATAGTTTCAAATACTTCCCATTGCTCTAAGGGATACCACCTTATACAGTTTTTATCATTAATTTTGCATATAGTTAAATGTCATACTCTAATAATGAAATTACGCACTATTTTTATTGACAAACCACGATATCCAAGTACAACAGAAATTTACAATAAGAAATATACAGGGTGTCCCGAATCTCCCGCCTTTCCCTATTCTCCATGCAAAAATAGTAAGAAAAGTTCCTATAAACATGTGTCCGGAAATGCTTCCTAAGGGAGCTACGGCCCTCTAAGGATGGCGCAAAAATAGGTGTTTTTACTAATTATCTAGGAAATGATTTGGGACAACTTTATGAAACTTAATTTTATCCAGGGGCGGAGAAACGAGAGGTCGGTGTTCTTTGTTTCCACATATTAATTTTCCATTTGACATTTTTAGTACTTTAATCCCTGATTATGATTCCCTGGTTAATTCTGCATAAAAAAAGGCCTCTTTACAATTAGCCATATGGCAAGCCGTTTTCGAGTAAAAGCGGTCTAAACGAAATATTGCGTATTCGTTTGCTAAATGCGCATTATTTATTTTTTAAAGTAGGCGTAAAACAATAACTTTTATTAATCGAAAAAAGTTAACCAAGTTTCATAAAGTTGTCCCAAATCATTTCCGAGATAATTAGTACACCTATTTTTGTGCCATCCTTAGAGGGCCGTAGCTCCCTTAGGAAGCATTTCCGGACACATGTTTATAGGAACTTTTCTTACTATTTTTGCATGGAGAATTAGCACCTAAAGGGAAAGGCGGGAGTTTCGGGACACCCTGTATGTAGTTGTATTCGTTACAATAATAGCAATTATTTAAAACAGTTTTAAAGATTACACTATGTTTGGTTCTTTAATTATTTGTAATAAACCGAAAATAAACGGATATTTTCGTCTCACTCTGCAAAATCCTATCCTTCAACAACAGTCGTAGTTGGCCGTGGCTTTGAGTTCCAGAATTAATAGAACATGTTTCTAATGCCTTTTTGCGAGATCTACATATTAAAAAAAACATAAAAATCGGTTCATAAATAAAAATTTTACGGGGGTAGCTACTCCTTAAGTGGGACACATTACATATATTTTACTAAAAGTTGATAAAAAATTCTTGAGCTTTATTGGTCCCTAACAAAAATATTTCGACCCTTGCAATTTTTGCTAAAGTTAACAGTTTAAGAGTAAAAAATTCTTGAATCTCAAAAATGACGCAAATTACCTAACTTTGGCAAGCTGTATCTCAAAAACTGTCGGCTAGGATTGACTCAACGTGATAAAACTTTTGATCAGCATAATTTGAACTACAAAATAGCTAAGTTTCAGCCAATTCCATCGAAACACCATTTTCATCGGTTTTGTTCCGGAGTCCTTTGCCAAACTTTTCATTTGTCACAAAATGAGGTACATTTTAGATATTGTATAAAATGTCAGTAAGTTTCATAAATTTTCTCGGAAATTTTGAATAGGAACCACTATTTATTAAATATTAACATTAAAGTGTATCTTATAACCTACAGAAAAATTTATAATACGAATGCACTTTGATTTTTGGTTTTAGTTTTTAAATTTTTTTTATTTCAAACAATAATATTGGCTTAATGAACTAATCACCTAAGTAAATACATAAAATAGACATTAAATTGGTAGAACAGTTATTCAATTAAATATTCTATGCGTTGGCCGCCTTGTTCCCGACACCATCTGATTCTCCTATTATTTTCTCTGAGCAGGTTTTGTAAATGCTCTCGAGAGATGTCTTCAATACCCCGTCAATCCTGTTTTCCAAAATTGGTCCATTGGTTTATAACCAGTTTTCACTAAACCGTCCATTCAAATAATTTGCAACAGTTCTTGTTGGAAAATTAGATTTTCGTTTTCCTGCAAGTTATGTATAAAAGGCTCTATTTGACTTTGGAAACATTTTAAATACATTCCTCCATTTAATGAACGATAGAAAAATATTGAACCAATGATATTAAGTTCTATCATGCCCAACCAAACTTTTACTCGAAAACTTTCCTGAAAAGCACCTTCTCTTGCTAATCTCTGAATTTTCACAGCCCTGTTAAACATTCCTAGATTGAGAACCTGAATTCATCCGTAAAAATATTATGATGGAACACTGATGTTTAAATTATCTGACTAGGTCTTTTTTAGAAGTCATTTTCATATAGGTGATGGTGAATCTGGTACATAAATGATTTAAACTCACGTTTCTTTAAAATGTTCCTGGCACTTTCGCTGGACGTATTGCATTTCATACATAATTCGCGAATGCAAGCAATGCGGTCATATTCGATATACACTAGAATGTTTATTTCAACTTCTTCGCTTACAATGAAATCTTTCATTATTATTAACATTAATGACGCCATTATTTTCATTTTTTAGATGCTGCTCCAGCCAAGGGTAATATGCACGTGAAGGAGCATCACGATCTGGAAAATATTCCTGTTACACTCGTTCGGCGTTTCTGGCATTTTTTCGACACTCCCCATAAATAAGGAACATGTCAATTTGATGCTCTCTTGAATAAATGAAATATTTCTGGACGATTCTGAACAACTTTCGTTAATAAAATTTTCCGATAAAAAATGCGTAATATGTTTTTTTAATTTTTTCCATTTATTTTTGTATCGCAGGTGGCTTTGCATTTATAGGAGGCGAATGTTTTTTTGGTTATAAATAAATACTGATTTATCCTTGAGCATTTGAGTAAAATTTGAAAAATACTAGTTTTAAAGGTGCTCCCAATTTAAATGGGTCACACTCTATAATGATAATAATGACTATTCGATTATTCGGCAGAATAGTGGTCAGCTATTCAGTATTCGGTATTCGGTCGAATAGTGCAAAGCGTGCCGAATATGCCGAATACCGAATAGTTGCCGAATATTCGCTGCATCTCTCATTTTACTAAAAATGGTATAAGATGTAAAGTGTAAGGAATGAAGAAAGAAACACAATTAATTATAATATTTGTTCAAAATATTGTCCATTGACGTCAACACACTTCTGCATTCGCATAACTGTATCTCAAATAACTGAAACCAGTTGGTGGGCTGATATACTATTTACTGCATATCTTAGTCCTATATTTTTTAAATAAGGCCAAAGGAAAAATCCAGGGGAGTTAGGTCAGGTGACCTTGGAGGTCATTGTACAGGACCATTTGTTGCAATGAACTTTTCTTCGAATTTCTCTTGAAAATAATTAGACACTATTCAAAAGTTATGGGAAGAAGCTCCTTCTGGCTGAAAGTACATTTCCTGTTCTAAATTCAAATCCAAAAACCCCTTAACCTAATTTTGTAAGAAACCTAATTATCTGACACAATTCAAGAATCCTTCAAATATTATCGGACCGATTATTCCGGTACCAATTATTCCCAGCCAAGCGTTGAATCCAAAACGCTCTTGAATATTACTCTTCCTCAATAAATGCTGATTTTCTTGAGACAAGTATCTTGTATTTTGTCGGTTAATTGAGCCTATATTCATAGATCTGAATTCATATGAAAATATTTTTTTTTCAAAAATTAATTATTTGGCTGTACGTTATGCCTACTTTTTACCATTTAATTAGAAGAAAATTAAATATTTTAATATTTTATGGTCTGTAATTTCAGTTGTATTTGTTCCAGATACTTAGTGGGTATATCAGAAGATTCCTTATTACGGTAGTATTCAATTGGTACCTTGGTACCAGTATAGTTCCATTACACAGTGGTCCGAAAATTTCAAAAAGTGGCCAAAAATCGAATTTTGTTATAGATCGATTAACAATTACACATGTAATGAGGGAAAAATAACTTAAAAATAAATATCCTCAGGGGTGGCTTTTAGGGGTTGTTTTTCTGAAAAATGGTGTATTTCAGCTTTTTTCGGTTGGACGTTATAGCAAACATTTAAATAAGTCAGACAACCTAATTAAAAATATATTTACCATCGGGGGTTGCTTTTAGAGGTTGTTAGTGTAGAAATTGACATATTAATTATTTTTTTTCAATTTAACGTTATCAAAAACCGCTTAATTAACCCAGAAAAAATATGTAAACAAATATTTACAAACAGGGGTGATTTTTATGGGTTGTAAGAGTATATAAAATGGCACATTTTTGCTTCATTTCAGTTATAGACAACCGTTTATTTAAGACAGAATAGTAACATTTTGCTCTAAAATTATAATAAAGCATAGTTTATACGTCTCTGAAGATCGCTCTGTATGACGGATATTGTCAATTTCAATAGGGAGTATTCTACCATGCTATTTTACATACGTGCCAAAGAAACCAAAATATTAAGCCTAACAGAAGTTATCGTGTTTACAAGAAACGGTTTACACACATACATACACCCCCACATACACACACGCACACACATACACTCATACATACAGACCCGCAGACATTTTTTTTATTCGATATTTGAATTCAGCCTCTTATGAAACGGATTTCCATACACAATTTTTTTTTCTACGATTATTATTAAAAATTATGTTCCGGTTATAATACATCTATTTAATTAAATCAAATAGTAGAATAGAACTGAATTTTTTTCGAAACATTCCTTGGACGGGACCATTTTTATTGATAATAAATACTGATTAAAAAAGGATATTATAAATATAAAAAGTTATTTAACAATAATTGATTCCGCATCTTCTTGCGTCAAGTGATCGATGCTGCCGGTGCTCGCGGAATACATGTCGCACGTTATAAAAAATCCAAAATTTCGAAAATCCGCTTGAGATTGCCTATTTTTTTTGTTTGTCATAAAGGAATGTCTAAGACATTTTTTACGTATTTTTCCAAGGCATGATAACGTAAGATTTGTTTCGTGGCTCTACACAAATCTGAACCTACTCGTAAAAGTTTCTGATAAACACCCTATAATAAAACAACCTTCTATCTGTTTTTAAATTAAAAACTTTCTTTATGCAATATATTAAAATAAAGTACATACCTCAAAGAATCTGCTGTAAAAATTTCACTTTGAATTATCACGTTTTAGGCACACACTCCCTCTTCAAAAGTTGGTGATTAAATGAGACGTAATACGCCAATATTCTTGGACTATTGCCCTTTACCCCAATGCATCGCTGTAGACCGGGGACCAGCCTCATGCAGGGCGGGCGAACTTACTTTACGTCGGCCCCACTCACAAATGTGAGCGGTGCAGACGATTTCGGTCCACCTCCCTGGGTCCTGGCTCGTTGGACCTTGCTGGCTAAGGCCTCTTCTGGCGTTCTTCTTTCTTCGTCTTCTGCTCTTCGCCAGCTTGTTTGCCCCCCGGGGGGTAGTCATCGGTCTGTTAGGTGTGTTGGGTTTTGTGGTGGGAGTGACTGCCGGTACACAAGATGCCAAGAGGCATCCTGTCATCTGGATCATCGGTAGGGTAAGGATGAGCTGTGTAGCTCGAGGAAGGGCAGACCTAACTGCTTTGGTAGCATTTTCGGCCTGCCCGGAGCTAGGGGTCTACAGGTACTGGACGGTTGTTTGTCCGGTACCCGCAGGGTCTTGGGTGGGTGGTTGGGTGTCGTCATGTCTCTTCCGTGGGGGTGGATCGTCGGGTGGTGGTATGTCTCTCATACTCACTCGTTATCCAGAAGCTGCACCTTCGGCCGCTTGTGCCTCGGAGCATCTGCTGGGTCATAGTCAGTTGCCTCCCTGACTAGTGGGTTCCCATGCTCCTCGGCAAGGGCGTACATCTTTCTGGCTCTCTCCTTGATGATCTCAGTGACCGGGGTGTAGTCCAGGTCCCCGGACGAACCAGGGTGCGTCTACTGCTGTTCTGAGGGCGACGTTCTCCACTCTCTGGATCTGTTGGAGGTAGCTCTTTGCTTGGTAGCCCCAAGCTACCGAAGCGTACGTCAGTTGAGGCCGGATGAGGGACCTGTTAAGCGTGAGCTTGTTCCTCAGGTTGAGTCTGCTCTGTCTACCCGTCATCGGGTAGATTAGGGCTCTCGTCCTCCTGGCCTTCTTGACGATGGCCTCCGTGTTCAGTCTCCATGTTAGGCCTTTGTCCATGACCACGCCAAGGTAGTTGGCGGTGTCGTGCCATTGAATGTCCTCTGCAAAACATGGAAACGTGACCTGTGGGGTTTTGTTTTCTTACCTTCTTGAAGAGGACCGCCTTGCTCTTCTCGGCGTTGACGGCTACCTTCCATTTGTTGCACCAGTCCTCTAGGAGGGTGGCCGCCTCCTGGAGGTTTCTGGTGGCTAGCCTGGCGCTCCAGGATCTGGCTGTCAGGGCTGTGTCGTCGGCGTAGAGGGCCATGGAGGTCCTCTCCGTCCGGGGTAGATCGGATGTGAAGATGGAGAACAAGTGCGGGGAGAGCACTGAGCCTTGGGGACTCCTACCTCCATTGTTCTGTACGTGGACACCTTGTCCACGATCTTCACCCTCATCTGTCTCCTGTGGAGGTAAGATCTCACTAGCTTGACGAGTGCAATGGGGTAACCCATACTCATCATTTTGGCTAGGAGACCATCGTGCCAGACCCTGTCGAAGGCTTTGGCAACGTCCAGGAACAGCGCTGCCGTGACCTGTCGTTGGTTGAACCCCTTCGTGACCTCCTCGGTGAGGCGGAACACTTGGAGTTCGGTGGAGTGCCCTGTCCTGAAGGCGAACTCCTCGTCTGGGAGGACTTCCAGTTCTTCTGTCTTCTCGGCTATCCTCTTGAGTATGACTCGTTCGGCTACCTTACTCATCGCTGGGAGTAGACTGATTGGCCTGTAAGAGGAGGGAAACGTTAGGTTCTTACCTGGCTTCGGGATGACTATGACGTCGGCCTTTTTCCACCTGGAGGGGAAGTGTCTCAACCTCAACATTGCGTTGATGATGTTGACCATCGCCGCTACTCCTTTCCGGGGCAGCTTCTTGAGGGCGATGTTCCCAATGCCATCACATCCTGGAGCTTTAATGGGTTTTAGGCTCCTTAGGATCTCCTTGACCTCTTCGGGGGCGGTCGGGGGGATGTGGTCTTCATCTGGCAGACGGTTCATCCTACGTACCCTGCGCCTCACGTCGTCTTCCCAGTCCTCGTCCTCATCATCGAGTTGGTTTTCTCTACACTGCAGTTCCAAGCTGTCAGCAAAAGCCTCGGCTTTTTCCTGGCGAGTGTAGACAACACCATTCTCTCCGTGGATCGGGGGCATGGGAGTCCGTCGGTTTCGCAGGGCCCGTTGGGTGGTCCAGATGCTCCTGTCCTGTGTGTCCAGGGATTCCAGGTGGCGTTGCCAACCTTCTTGTCTGCGTTCCTGAAGGGCAACCTTGACTCTCCGGCTCAGGGTGTTGTAGTGTTTACTGTCTTCCGGGAGTCTGGTCCTCTGGGCCCGTCTCTTCGCACTTCGTCTGTCCCGTATCAGCTGCCTGGTGGCCTCTGGGAGGTTGGCCATCGGCGCTGGTGCTCGCCTCGTTTCCGTCTCGGTGGTACTTTCCCTCAGTGTCGCCTGGATCTGGTTTTCCAGGGAGGTGATGGCCCTCTCTACGTCCGCCTCGGTTTCTAGTCTGGGAATTTGTGCAATGTCCCTTTGCAGTGCTGCACGGAACACTTCCCAGTCCGTCCTCCTTTTGATGAAAGTTGTCGTGTTCTCACCGTCCTTTTCTCCTAGTTCTAGGAGAATGGGGTTGTGCTCGGTGGAACCTTCCATCATGGCGGTGATTTCTGCTTCGAGGGTCATCTCCTTCAGCATTGCAATGTCCAGAACATCCGGCCTGGTTACACCATTGTCATGGGTCGGTCCTTCCGGCCCAAGGACCAGCAGGTTGCCATCCTGTCGTCCCAGGAATCTCAGTAGCTCTCGTCCTCGAGTGTTTGTGATCCTACTGTTCCATTCCGGGGACTTGGCGTTGAAGTCGCCGATGGCAACCGTCTGGGTTCCTGGGGGGAGGACCGAGTCCAGGTCTGCGTCTCGCAGCATGGTGTGGGGTGGCTGGTAGCAGGAGGCCACTCTGATGTTGCCATTTCGTGCTGTGGACACTACTTCGGCTGTGGCCTCCAGGTTCTCCATCTCCGGGAGCAGGATCGGATGGTGTGCGATGCTCGTCTTAACTAGCAGGGCTACTCCTCTCATCACCCTTCTGTGGGGCCTCTGCCAGTCCTTCCTGTATACGTGTTAGCCTGGGAAGTTGATAGCCTCTGGTCGCAGCTTCGTTTCCTGCAGTGCCATGATGTCTATGTCGCCCCTGGCTAGAAGCTCCTCCACCTCGAGTTTGCGTCCTAGCAGTCCATTGACATTCCATAAGGCGATCTGCAGGAAGCCTGGTTTCACCTGAAAAGCCATTAAACGTTAGTAAAGGCTGGCATTTGTGCAAAAAATGCGCTCATTGCTGAGCACATTTGTTGCATCTGTGCAAGCACCGCGGTGAAGTTCTGGACTTCAGCGGGTGCCTGCTGCCTGTGGGCTGGGCTGGTGGGCTGCCCTGCCTTTCCCTGAGCTACCCCTGGCGTAGCTTAGTCCACTTGTGGTCTTCTTGGCTGCAGCACCGGCTGGTTGCTGGGATGTCTTGGGTGTTTGCTTCTGGGAGGTCGTGGCTGTCTTCTTTGGGAACTTCGGACATCCCCTGTAGTTGGCTGGGTGCGCCCCCTCTCAGTTTGCACACTTCGCCGGTGTGCCTCTCGTCTTCTTGCAGTCGCCCGAGTGGTGTGGGTCTCCGCACTTCACGCCCTTTGCCTGTGCAGTGCACCGTCCTTGTGCATGGCCAAAGCGCTGGCAGCGGTGGCACTGGCCTATGGCCAGGGCGGCTTTCTGTCTCTCTGTTCTCACGACCAGGGAACAGCAGCGGTTTACTTCCAGTATCCTTTCCTCGCTGAGGGGGACTTGGATCAGCATTAGGGGGATTTCCTTTTCCGTGCGTCTTGACGTCATGCGTTGGACGGCTACGGGTGCAAAGCCCTGTCCTTGGAGGTCCTCTTTTACCTCCTCGCTCGTCACACCAGTGGGGATCCCTCTTATTACTACCCTCAGTAGTCGCTCCTCCGGTAAGGCGTAGGTATGATATTCGCGCTTTTCCTGCGCGAACATCTTTGTCATCTTCCTGTAGTCCTCTGCGGTTGCAGGTTCTATGGCAATACCTTCTCCTATTACCTTGGCCTTGGTAAACCGGATGTGGCTCTCGTCCAGTCGCTGTTTGACTGCGGTCCACGTTTCTGCTTTCCGGAGGATCACAGGGGGGATCTTTGGGAGCTTTTCCTTGGGGGTCCCTGGCTGGGGGCCTCCTGGCCAGCCTGGCTGGACGTTGGTGCGTCCTTGCTGGTGCTGGGTTGCACCACTTGGTTGTCCTGTTGGGCCGTCTTTTTCGCCCTTGTCCTGGTGACAAGGGTGAATTCGCCGTCACTATCTGTGTCGGCGTCGGCTTTCCTCTTGGGGGCCTCTTTTAGTGCTGGTTGCACAACTGGGGCCGCCTGGGGCTGGGCCTTGGGTTGGGCCGGGGGTTGGGCCTGGGTCTGGGCCAGGACTGGGGCCTGGGCCGGTGGTTGTTCTTGGGGGGCCCTTTCAGCTCTCATGGCTGCCAGTACTGCCAATAGCTCCTCGTGCTGGATTCTTTGTGCCTCGCATTGGTTGCGCTACACATCCAGCTGTTTCGCCATGTCGGCGCGTAGTTGGGCCATCCTCTGGCTCATATCAGCTAACTGAGCCCTCAGCTCGTTGTTCTCTGCCATGAGGTTGCTAATCATCACGTCTCGCTCGTCCATGTCTTCCATGGGTCTGGGGCTTTCGTTGCCGGCCATTTTGTCCTGGGTTGTCCTGTTCTGTGCGTCCTCGCTCCTGAAAGAAATATTTGTATTAAAAATGTCTGAAAAAGAAATGGTTATTTGGGATTAGGAATGGTGAAAGGAAGAAAAATGTGTCCCCAGGCGGGGGACTTTATTTATCTTTTGATACTTGTGTCTTGATAAAGACAACAAGTATTTCTCCTCTTCGGTACTACACTCTTTGTGGGGCTGCCACTTCGCTGTTATCGCCACGCTCCGAAACACTGCACTCACTACTTTCACTGCACTACTGCTGCTCCACTAGTGGTCTGCTTGCTTCGGCTTCTGGGTGAACTGTGATGAGACGTAATACCGGTGAAACGGTGCTATATAAAGGGTTGTGTATGTGAGCCCCTAGCAGGTAGAGATATCGCCTAATGGCGTTTGTATTCTTGGAAAAGATGCATTAACCATTCTTTTAACTACCCCCAAAGTATCAAAGCGAAATTCGAAAGCTGAAAAAAAGCATTTTTGGCCACTTTTTGAAATTTTCGGACCATTGTGCATTAGAAAAAATGGACTTTCATCTAAAAAACCATTTTGAAGATTTTCGTTTACTCATGAATCACATAATTCCGATTTTTCCAGCATTACATGGGTTGGTTGGAATAAATCGGAACAGTCGTGATATATTTGGAGTAAAAAATAAAAATTGAATAAAAAGAAATTTAACATTTAAAATGTCACTTATGTGGTATTATTCTATTCAGAAAATCATAGAGCACTACTATATTGAACAATGTCACGCCCATAGTACCCATGGTCACAACGAGACAGTGCTGCTAGAACCATCTTCCAGGCAGTGAGCACTGAGCTAGTGGATAATGCAGAAAACAATAATTATTATACAGGGTGTCCCAGAATTGAGTTCCCGGACGGGAACCTGTGATTCCTGAGTTCATATTGGGCCTATTTAACCCAACTTACCTTAGTCCAAAAATGCATTCCTGAGGAAGTACATTCTTTTAAAGTGAGACAAAAAAAAACGTTTTTTCCAATAACTTCCGTTGTATGGAAGATAAAATTTTCAAATTTGGATGGGAGCTGTATCTCTATAAGTACTCTATGTAAACTTGATAACAACCAAATATCTTTTGTTTCTCAATTTTTTTTCATAATAATTAATATTTGACTGGTTGTGACTTTTTAATCACCCTGTAAAATTACGGAATACTTGAACATTTTTACACAGCATTGAAATGGCTGCAAAAAAGGTACTCTTAAAAATTTTTGTAATATCAATCAAAATACAAGAAATTATCGTTTTTTCTTCTATTTGTATTTAACATTTATTTACAGTTCTAGAACAGAATTTTGTAATAGCAGAAAAGTACTGTTTATTTTAAAAACTACATTCATAACAAATGCTCCACGTGACGTCCACCTGTTTCAGTACACAAATCAATACCTTTAAAATTTTTTGTAATATCAACCAAAAATCAAGAATTATCGTTTTTTCTTTGTAGGTCATAAGTGCTCGTGAAACAGAAAACCTGTCGCGGTCTCATGACAAAACTTAATTAATTCGTAACGTCAAAAGATAGCAAGTATAAGATTAATTTCGGTAATCTACCAGCAACGATGAAGCAACATTCACAAGACACGGAATATTTGCGATTTTTGTATTTGGTTATTTAAAAACCACTGTATACTCTGTTCCAACTGACACTAGGGGGCAACTTTGGCAACGTGTACAGAACGCGTGCGATGAATTTAGAGAAATTTTGCATATTTTCCAACGAATTCGCTCGTCATTGATGAAGAGAATTGATTTGTGTACCTACTGAAACAGGTGCATGTCATGTGGAGCATTTTTTATGAATGTAATTTTTTTTAAGTAAACTGCTTTTCCATTATTACAAAATTTTATACTAGAATTGTAAATAAATGTTAAATACAGATAGGGGAAAAAACAATAATTTCTTGTGTTTTGATTGATATTACAAAAATTTTTAAGAGTACCTTTTTTGCAGCCCTTTTAATGCTGTGTAAAAATGTTCAAGTAATACGTAATTTTACAGGGTGATTAAAAAATTACAGCCAGTCAAATATTAATTATTATGAAAAAAAATTGAGAAACAAAAGATATTTGGTTGTTATCAAGTTTACATAGAATACTTATAGAGCTACAGCTCTAATCAAAATTTGAAAATTTTATCTTCCATACAACGGAAGTTATTGGAAAAAACTTTTTTTTTCTGTCTCACTTTAAGAGGATGTACTTCCTCAGGGATGCATTTTTGAACTAAGGTAAGTTGGGTTAAATAGGCCCAATATGAACTCAGGAATCACAGGTTCCCGTCCGGGAACTCAATTCTGGGACACCCTGTATTAAGATATTTACTTATATATATTTTTCTACTTAATCCTTATTTATAATTTATTAAGTTTCAAAATTATGTTAAATATATTGTTAAGTAGAGAGTACTGTGAGAGGTTGAATACATTTTACGAGTTGTAATATATAGAGCATAGTTCCCGAATTATTAATGTGTTACTTTTTAATGAATTACTACTTCCCTATATGTTCCCAGAGCAAGTGTTTTATCTTGCCTTTAATATGTAGCAACAGAATGGTCTTCGCAAATGGTTCCATTCGTTCAGCGTTTGTGATACTACCTCCGCTATTTACAACAAGAGCAGGGAGGTGTGGTGAAAGTATTTTTGAAGGCCAAGGAGCAGGTCACAGACATCTACAAAGTCTTCTGTAATCTCCCAGCAACACAGAACATGGTAGCTGATGCGGGTGAGCAGCTTTTTTTGGCATTGTACCAGGCCCCACAAGGAGCAGACCTGAACCGGGTACGACACCAGGCCTTTGTTAAAGCCTCGACAAAGCCGAAGCCTGATTTTGTGGCACTTCCATCCACCAGAGGGGCTGCTCGCCAACACTCCCTTAGAGTTCATTTGCAGGTTTGTTTCAATATATGCTTGTTTATATTAACTTATGTTTTGTATTGTGCTTAGACAAGATTGTGTCACATTTTTTTAAACTACAAAAGACGAATTATTGTTTGCAGGTTCAGCAATGGCTATATGGAGATCAGGAGCAGGAGCCAACTGCCTGGGGATGGATGAGGGGGTCGGATGGCTTCCTTACCCCTGTCACAAGCACGGACCCAGTTGCGCCAGAATCCGTCCTAAATGACATATGTTGCGGGGGCCGTTGCAGGTGCAGCAAAGCAGGCATACCCTGCTCGCTTGTGCGCAGCAGTTGCCGCGCTTCATGTACCAACGGCCCTCCAATCGTCAGCATCAACGGCGTCGACGACCATGATGATCTTGACGACGAACTCAACCAATTATTTAATATGGCCTTATAAATATTTGTAATATAAAATTGGAAAAACTGAATATTGTGGGAGGTAATGTTGAACAAGTACAACATTACCTCCCACAATATACAGTTTTTCCAGCTATTCGCATTTTCAAACTCACATACACCCTTAACTACTGCCCCTAGCGAAAATGAATAGAATCTTTGTAGACAATTTAATTTACTTTCATTTTGTAATTTTATATTCTTTTTCTCAACGTGGAAATTTTTTTTCAAGAATTTATTTAATTTATCAAGGATTTTATTCTATGTTTCTACAATTGACGAGTGTATATAATGTAATTATCTCACATGAAATAAATCTATCTATCTATCTATCTATCTATCTATCTATAGAATGACCTTTTCGCTAGGATGCTATTTTCGAGATAATAACGAAAAACCTACAAACCGACCCTTTCCACCCCGCCACCCCCCCCTCCCGCCTAACGCATGAGGCCCACAGCTGAGGACTTTTGGTATGTTACTCCTAAGGGTCAACCCTACAACTTAAAATAATAATATGTTGAGCACTATTTATTTCCGAATTGGGGGATTTTTCGGTCTTCGTTTCCTGTACTAAAGGGACACTTTTTATTATTACACACCAACTTTTTTTCAATGGTCTTATAATACTTAGAAGTCTGTATGTATGTATGTATAATGTATGAATGAATCAAATTTATCCACCTCACGTTATCCAATCGAGCTGACATTTTGCATACACGTGTAATTAAATAATAAATAATTCCAATAATAATTGTGTATGAATTTCACTTGATGTAAAAAGTTATCTTTATGTGTTAGATAGAATCATCTCATGGAGTTCTATAGCTGATGAAAATTTGAAATGAATTCGGCCACAAATAAAAAAATACAAAGGGTGTCTTCACGAGAAGTGAAACATTTTTTTTAATATTCCTATTTTCACAAAATTTTACAGAGGGCGTATCCAGTGATTATGAAGAATTTTCAGTAACAAAATATTTGTTTATCTCTAAGCCTACTATGATTTCTCGAAAATTACGATTTTCTTTTTATCTAGGCTGGCGTTTTAGATCTAGACGGCATTGATGTGTTGAGTAAAGTCGTCTTATGGAGTTGTATGGCTGACAAAAATTTGAAATGAATTTGGTCACAAATAAAAAAGATACAGGGGTGTCTTCACGAGAAGTGAAACACACTGTAGATACAATTTTAAATCACAAATAGTATTTGCAGACAATATTTGACGATATATAACATAATTGACATTATGTATGGTTAACAGCTACAACGCGTTTACAGCGATAAAACCGTATATGGCGTTCTACTGCTGTCAAAAGCCTACTTTAATAATGATATTTGATTAACGCAAAGATCTCAAAAAATGGGCTCTCATTGGCTACTGCGTTAATGAATAAAATAATCCAAGTTCATAGGCGATGGGATCTTCTCCTAATTTATGACATCATCCTACATTTCTCAACTTTGAGAGAGGGGGGGGGGCTGTTTCCACAACACCATATTTAGTTGTTTGTAGTTTAATCACTAACTGATTTTATTGCTGTAAACATTTTTGCATCATTAACATGCAATAGGATGTCAACAAAGTCATTCACTATATCGTTGATAAATCAAACGAACAGGAGGAGATCCAGAATGGAACTCTGCGGAATTTCAAAATTTCGATATACTTGAAACCCCAATATTCTACATATTGTGTTCGATCGCTTAAATAAAGGAGGAGGGTCTCTAAGGCCGGTTTTCGGCATAATTTATTTCTTGAGAAAAAAATTTGAAAAATATTTTTTAGTATCTACTAACAATATTTAATCGATTACACCCCAAACGAAACTTTCCCGCACTCACCTCCCCTATTTAAACCTCCCTAAACTATTAAATAATCAGCATTCAGTTGGTTTTTTTGGAGGCCATTGAAACATTTTAACATGATTTTTGCTGAATAAGGATATTTTTGATTTTGTACGTGTATTTTCGTTGTTTCGGAAGTGGTGGGAGGGGGGAGGAGGGGGTGACAGGGGGTAAAAAGGGAGGATGGGGGAAAGTCTCGTTTTCTGGTGGAATCGATTAAATAGTGTTAGTAGATACTAAAAAAACGTTTTTCAAATTTATTCTTCAAGAAATAAATTAGGCCGAAAACCGGCCTTAGAGACCCTCCTCCTTTGGAAAAAGGTTAATAGCAAGGAAGAGAGACCTGCGACATCAAGTTTAATAAATAGAATTTCATAATTAAATTTGTCGAAAGCTTTGGAGAAATAGACATAAATCACACGAACTTGCATGTTAACATCCAAATTTCTCTAAATAAATGTGTTACGTGGAATATATTGGTTAATTGGTAATTACTAAAATAATTGAAGAATCTTAATAGCGAATTAATAGATTTAAGCTTTGAAACTGGACGAAGATTATAAAATTATGCAAATAACTGTTACATACAGCAACAGGGCAACTATCACACAAGGAGAGAACAAAAATAGTTGTAACTCGGAAGTGTATCCTTACATATTTATGCAGATTAATGTAAATTTTAGTCAAAATTCAAACGTGCTTGTAGATAAGAGCCGGTTCGTTTGTGCTGCCTTCAACTGCATTTAGTTTTTTATTATTCTCTTGCCCTACTCGAGAAATTCTAAAACGTTTTTAAATATGAATGGAGCATGAAAATATAAATAAGAAAGGAAACTTTGCTTGTTGAAATGTATTAAAGAATACCCCAGCTCTCCGAGATCTAAGCAAATATAGTAAAACCTGGAGGTAGAAACGAATTACAAAGAAATTTATTACATAAGGCATGATATAATTTTCCTTTTATAAACCTTTAGTAGAGATATTTGTTTGGATCTGCTGTTGCAGTATAATATGGTTTCTACCATGGACATGTAATAAAAAGGTATTATTATTCTGTTGACAGTTAAGAATCCCATTTAGGATTATGAACAATATATAGAAGAGGATAGCTTATTGCCTACGTACAACGTTAGCCACCATCTGAAGGTTGAAGGTCAGTCAGTGACGTCGCACTGGTGCTTAACTGTCTGTTCTTAGTAAGAGATCGTGTATTTTCTTGAATATTTGAGCCTGTTTGTTGTATTTTTTGAGGTTTCTAAACACAGTGTATTGTGAAGTAGAATTTTGTGAACTAGAAAACTCTAATATATTTTTGTTATTAAAAGTCTATTGTTTATGTTTTAAATTTTAACAGACCGTGTTTCCCAACCTAACTTTTGTGTTTGTGCGCTTTCTTCACTCTTGTGCTGGACTTTTTTAAATTTAAAGTTCTGATAGTCATAGTCTGGGAGGCAGCGTCAAATCTAATTACATGATTTCAACAAAGCTCATTTTTTTCAGTACAGGTTGCTTTTTCATTGCTTATCGAAGAATCGGGTGTCAGCTACTTCAATCGTGGAGATTAAGACAGGAGCTGCGCATTTGGTAAAATATTTTTTTTTGCGTCAATCCAACAAAGCTACAAAACTATAAATAGTTTATTTATGTAATAAAAATTTAAAAAAATGTATCAGCTGCATAGGGTAAGGAGCGAAGGTTGTCAATATATATGAAAAACCCGTGAAAATTCGTTATTTCAACAAAGCTGAAATTTATTTATATGATAATTTAACTATATAAAAAAAACAATTAAAAAGTGTCAGCTGACAATACCATGGGACAAAATCTGTCGGCTAGGCCTTTTAAGTGTACCGCAGCGTATTATTTCATTTTTTTAACCACCTGATGATCAATTTTAAGTTTCTCTCAATACAAACTAATGAAATACTCTATTTCACGTCTACTGATTCTCATATGAAACTTGAAAGAAAATCATATTTGTATGAAATATTAGATAATCATATTATGCACAAATAGTAACAAAGTATTTTTAGCACAGGAGTTTTAGTCAATATATCGCTTCTACCCGGAATTAAATCATGCTCCGAAGAAATTTACATATAAGAATTCTCACTGGTACTGGAAACAATCAACGATACGTTGACGTTAATAAAATATATGAGAAAATAGGTCAGCAGTTGTGTCTAGCACTCCCAGGTTTTCACGCCTTAACCGGCTGTGACTTCAATCCAGCTTTTTATAGGAAAGGGAAAAAGAAACCGCTAGAATTAATACGGAAATGTCCGTCGTATATACATACAGGCTTTCATTGACATTTCTCAACACGCACCTGAAAACTTGGATGAGAATTTTACTATTCTGGAGGAATTTGTTTGTCATATGTAAGGTTCTAAAAGAATCAAGAATATTAATCTCGTACGCGTAGCTACTTTCATGAAGGTGTATAATGACAATCAGAAAGAAGATGTCTTGAAAATTGATTAGAATTTCGAAGGATCTGTTACCTCCATGTAAGACAGAATTGAAACAGCATTTTTTGCGAACTTCTTACATTGCTCAATTGTGGAGTCATGATAATAAATGAGACAATGAGATGGAATGATTATTCCTTAACACGAAATTAAGAAAACTTGTCTACGTATTTTATAAACTCCGCAATATTCTTCTTAAAAATGACATATAAATCGTTAGTAGAATCAGTACTTACGTATGGCACCATAATATAGGGTGGGACATATAACAGTCAATTAAGTAACCTAAAAGCAAACTTCTTACATTGCTCAATTGTGGAGTCATGCACATCTTCATACGCCAAGTTTGTTTTTGCCAACTGATTATGGACGGAAAGAACATGATGGGGAGTATATTTTCAAGTGGTTTCAAGACGATCAATTACCGAAAATTGAAAGTATCGCAAATGAGAGCGAGGAAATTTCAGGTATTCTATGCATATAATCTTTTACGTCCACATGAATTCTCTCTTATTCACTTCAATGGTTTGCAATATTTTTCGGCAGATATTTGTGAAGACGAAAATGAGAACGATGACGCTCGAGAATCTGAGGAAAATCTAAATTTTGAAGACCATTCAGATAGCACTTCCGAAGAGGAAGATAATTTAGAATACAGCAGTGAGAATTGATTTGTTTTATTCGTATTGAATATGCAAAAATTATTTAATCCTCACTATTCTCAATCAGTGATTGCAATCTCTAAGTATTCTTTAATATGTATGTTGTAATGAAGCAAATTCCGAGGCCCAAACAAGTACCCTATTTTTACATATTATAAATATTGTTATTTAATTTTGTATTACTTGTTTAAACCCAGCCGGCTACAAAGCATTTATTACCACGTAAAAATACATTCCCGCGTTAGACCCCCACCAGCACAGCGCCAAGACCGTCCTAAGCACACGCTCTCTGTGGCGTCAGGGAGTCGATCGAAAGCAGTAGTAGCAAGCAGAGGTGCCCACCCGTGACCAGCCGTCAAGAGTAAGTGAATATTTCCGTAAATTAGTTCAAGTCCAACTTTTCGGACTCTGTCAATATTTCTTAAAATATACCATTTTACGAAACTGTACTAAGTCCGTAAAATCTATTATAACGAAAATTTCACAAGTGCCGTCTACACCGCTCATTGCCTACGCGCATTCACTTCTCCCACTACCGGGCGAGAGAAGGGATACGAGCCTACTAACTATTGAAAGCGACACCGACAGTTAAGTTCCTCACGAGCTTCCGAAGCAGGTAGACGTGCCAGTCTAGAAGTCAGCAACCAGACGCGCCAGGAGCAACTAGGAGGAAATAAGTAAGAATAATAGTAATAATTATATTAGGTAGCGGTTTGGCTGATACTGTGAACTTTTATTTGTCTTTGTACTTATTTTTCTGGTTGTGTCCTCAAGGTATCCGTAATATTTGCTAGTGCGGGTACTCTGTGGTCATAAAGTAGAGGTTCCTGGAGTCTTCGCAGTATCTGCTAATGCGGAGAAATCAGGTCCTTTAATTCTAATTGCTGTCTGGTAACTCTAGTACCCAGCGTGCGTGTAATATCTGCTAGTGCACGCGGGCTGTGTTCATAGAGAGAGCGTTTTGGAGTCTTCATAGTATCTGCTAATGCGGAGAAAGCAAGACGCTCACCCAATTTCAGGTCCAGGGTACGAGCTCGCATCCAGGTGCCAACCGTCGTGCTAGTGTGGCTGACTCCGGTGTACCTAGGGTATTCGTAATATGTGCTAGTGCGTTTACCCTGTGGGCACAGAGAAAACCTCTCCGAGGTCTTCGTAGTATCTGCTAATGCGGAGAAATCGGGACGTGGCCATATTATTATTTTTTTTTTAACTGTTTTCAGGTTAGGAGCTGCAGAACGCCGTCTTGTCTTAACTAATCATACATCTGTTTCCAGCTTTAGGGTTCCTGGTATTAGCCAAGCCTGACACCTAGAGTAGCCATTTTTCTTATTGTTGCATTAGTTACTGTTTGCTTGCTCCTTCCTGGTATCCGACGACTGTACATAACCTAACCGCTTTTCGTCACCTGCATCGTAACCCGTCACCTGGTCATTTTCGCGCCGTTAACCATCCATCACCGCCATTACCTCAAGTCCACGTCATACCGCTGCTTCGCTCCCACCTGCCATAAATAACCTCGCTGTAACCGCACCGTAACTGCACGATAGTCATATCATAGCCTGGGTACTGTCTGGTGTATATATATTAGTAGGTTTAGACTAACTTAGTGTTAGTATTGTAACTTGTAGGAAATAAATAGACATTATTTACCGAATTATGTGTTTTACTGTGTGTGTGTGAAAGTCTGATACATCCCAATTGACCCACTGGAATTTTCTGTTTTTCTCCACTGTAGCTATTCCAGCCCTACTGAAACAGGCTGTATTAAGAGGTTAGTGTGGGACCTTTGCCCCACGTAAAAAATTGTAAAGGTGGCGCCCGAGTAACCGAACCGTTACTAAGGTGCCAAAAGTGACACTTTCCGGCATCACCGGAAAGTATACGTCACAATGTCTAATATTTCATACAAATATGATTTTCTTTCAAGTTTCATACGCATTAAAGATACCATACAAGGTGAGCACCTGTACGCTGTGGTACACTTAAAAGGCCTAGCTGACAGGTTTTGTCCCATGGTATTGTCAGCTGACAATTTTTAATAGTTTTTTTATATCGCAAACTATCATATATATGAATTTCCACTTTGTTGAAATAACGAATTTTCACGTGTTTTTCGTACATATTGACTAGGGATGCTGACAACCTTCGCCCCCCTAGACTAACTTAGTGTTAGTATTGTAACTTGTAGGAAATAAATAGACATTATTTACCGAATTATGTGTTTTACTGTGTGTGTGTGAAAGTCTGATACATCCCAATTGACCCACTGGAATTTTCTGTTTTTCTCCACTGTAGCTATTCCAGCCCTACTGAAACAGGCTGTATTAAGAGGTTAGTGTGGGACCTTTGCCCCACGTAAAAAATTGTAAAGGTGGCGCCCGAGTAACCGAACCGTTACTAAGGTGCCAAAAGTGACACTTTCCGGCATCACCGGAAAGTATACGTCACAATGTCTAATATTTCATACAAATATGATTTTCTTTCAAGTTTCATACGCATTAAAGATACCATACAAGGTGAGCACCTGTACGCTGTGGTACACTTAAAAGGCCTAGCTGACAGGTTTTGTCCCATGGTATTGTCAGCTGACAATTTTTAATAGTTTTTTTATATCGCAAACTATCATATATATGAATTTCCACTTTGTTGAAATAACGAATTTTCACGTGTTTTTCGTACATATTGACTAGGGATGCTGACAACCTTCGCCCCCCTACCCTATGCAGCTGATACATTTTTTTTTCATTTATATTACGTAAATAAACTATTTATAGTTTTGTAGCTTTGTTGTATTGACGCAAAAAGAAATTATTTTACCAAATGCGCAGTCCCCCACGCTCTTAATCTCCACGGTCGCGCCAGCTGACACTTATTTCAGTTGTTTTTCGAACGAAAACTAACATTTAAAAAACAAAGTAGTCATGTCGAAATGACGCATAAAATATTGACGCCACCTCCCAGATTATCATTTAGGTAAGTACTTTTCACAAAACTATAAGACTTATCGTTTTATGGTATTTCTTGTTGGGATTCTCTGCCACATGTATTTTCTTCTAAAACAATGTTCGTGAAATCTACAAAATATTAGAGTCATCAAGTATTTTACTGGAAAATAACCTCTACAGGTGTGACTTTTATGTCAAGAGAACAGGTAATGAGATAATTGTATTATTGTATAGATTTCGCGGGCATTGTTATAGAAGAAAATACATGTACTAGTCGTAGCGCTACACAAAAAAAACGTTTCAAATCGTGATAGAAGCAAACCGCTTGGCAGAAAGTTTACTTACATATAATAGGTTGATTTGGCCCGCAGCACCTTATCAGGGGTGGCGTCAGATTCAAAATAGCGCTGCTTAGCTTTTTTTCTTATGCGACTAATGGGATTAAAATCAAATAAAATACCAAATTTGAACTTCTATAATTTAAAAGCAAAGTGTTTTCAAAAAAAAAAATCCAAAATGACGTAGTTTCTCACAAAATGGCGTCTTTTTTTTAAAAAAGACATAACATTTTAAGATTTCTAGTTTTAATATATTATGTAATACACGGTATTCAAAACTATTAACATAGGTTCTGTACTATGAATTGAAATAAAATAAGTGTATAGAATTTTAGGTGACTATTCAGAATGGCGGCGCACAATGGGGGATTTTGCTATACTTTTTTCAAAATTCTGTAAGTCGCTCAATTTTGAACGGATTTTGATGCGGTTGGGCTTAAAATGTTTGAAAAGTCTTGTACGTGCAAGTGCCACTTTCTGATAAACTGTCACGTACAACCCTTAAAAAATGTAAAAATAGAGAAAATTTTAAAAATAAAAATAAAAATTCAAAATCATTTTAAAAGTTAATGCATTTAAGAAAAAGGTCACTGGGCATTTCTTGGGCAAGTAAAATAATGATATATGTAAATTATTTATACACACCATTATTGGGGGGTTTATTTAGGTGGTGAATTTTGGACTATAATGGAAAAAATGAATATTGGGGGCTCAGAATGGCCCCTATAAGGTATATTGGTCTCCTTTTTCCATTTCTGTAGTCTGTTTTTATGTACAACCCTCAAAAAATATAATATCAACCCCAAAAATAGGGTAAATTTTAAATAAAATCTCATTTTTTTTTAAAGTTACTACATGTAAGAAAAATAGCACTGGGCTTTTAAAATGTCAGATAGGTCTTTTCTGAAGATAAAGTAATGACACATTTGCAAATTAATTGTACACGCCCATTTTGGTCTCCTCTTCCATTTCTGGATTCTGTTTTTACGCACGCCCCTAAAAAATAAAATATCAACTCCTAAATTGAGGTAAATTCCCCATTTTAGGGGTGTATATTACATTTTCTAAGGGTTGTACGGGATAGTTTATGAGAAAGTGGCACATACACGTCAAAGAGTGAAACTTTTCAAGCATTTTAAGCCCAACCGCACCAAAATCCGTTCAAAATTGAGCGACTTACAGAATTTTGAAAAAAGTATAGCAAAATCCCCCACTGTGCAGCGTGACTAAGTCTATAAGGCAGGAACATAGATATAATTAGACGGATAGTATTCCTTAGTCTTCCGAATCTTCTAAACTACAAAATAAAAATAAACAAAATAAAAATGAATAAGAATTTGTTATAATTTAAAATGAAAATGTTTAAAAGTACTAACTTTTGAATTATATTGTTGGTGCACATGTCTTTGCAGGAAGTGCATTGCGGAGTACATGGAAGGACACTTATTTTGCATTTACAGTGGTTACTGCTGCATCCAGTTTTACAAGAGCATTTAGCTAGCCAGGGGCGGACTGGCAAGGGAAAGGCCCGGTGGTACTTCAGGGATCGGAAGCCCGGCAAATACGGGCCCGAGGAGGAAATTTTCGGGAAATTTTCCGAGCCCGGACCCGGAAGGCTTTAAAGGGCCCGAGATCGGCTGAGGCCCGATGGGACTTTGCCTCCCTGCCCCCCAGCCAGCCCGCCCCTGTAGCTAGCTCTTGACAAGTCTGCCATACATTTGGAAAAACAGACCATAGAGGAGTCCACATTGTACCCTTTTCAACCCAGCCCCATATCCTTGGTCAATAGGCCATAAAATATCACCCGACTCGAAGCCTGGTGAGCAACGTGGGATTAGCAGATAGAAACTGACCAGGCTCCGTGCGATGTTGCCATTATCGTGGGAGGATGAACCAAGGTTAAAAATACGCGTTAAGTATTTACTTCGATATATTTTCGGTATGCCAGTCGTAGTGTAGTGGTGGTCTTGAGATATATACAGTATCGGAAAGTGTTTGTTTTGGTACGGCAATAAGAGCAAGCGAGAGCGAAGCAAGCAATGATGTACATTATGGGGCGTGTCACACTTTGCCTCTGCTAGAGTACTGGTAGACGCCTTTATTGTGGGCAGTCGGTTAAGTCGTTGAAACTATGCAATCCCAAAAGCAAATTTTTCGCACGTGGAAAATAGGGAATTAGCCCACAACTATTATAAATGCCGCCATCTTGAATCTTATATAGTGTTATAAAGTATATTTATTAAGTTAGTCAATTAGAAAACATTTAAAATCAGTACTTTTGCAAATACGCCGCCATTTTGAAATTGACGCCACTTGAAGTAAGGTGCTGCGGGTCAAATCGATTGTTTATGTGTATAGACCGCCTATACCAAGTGGTTTGCTTCTATCATTATTTGAAACGTTTTTCCTATATTTGGGTTCTGCCACTACGACTATACGTAAAAAAAAGGTACACTTCATAGAACTTGATAATTCCAACCAGTATCGAGAAAATTTCCGCAAAGATTTCAAGAATTCTTTGAAAACAAACTCAATTTGAAAAGGACAAATTGTATTTATTGAAAAGTGTGCTTTGGTGACTCTTAGTTCTCACAAAATTTCAAACTAATGAAATGTAAATGACAGAACTAAGACGCCACCAAAGCACACTTTTCAATAAATACAATTTATCCTTTTCAAAGAATTCTTGAGAAATGTTTGATAGACAAAAATAATGAGCAGTTATGGGATCAGTATAAGGAATATAGAAACTATTTAACTAAGTTGTTACAAAAGTCAAAAAAAGATTATTACACAAAAAAATTGAATGAAGCAAACAAAAATACAAAGAAGGTTTGGCAAATAATAAAAAACTCGGTATCAGAAAATAATAATAACAATAGTAATTATCAAATATACAATCAAAATAATGAAGTGGAAACAAACGAAAAACAAGTCTCTGAAATGTTTATCGAATATTTTTCTAATGTTGGTGAAAATTTAGCTAACAACATAAAATCAAGTCCGCTGAGAGAAACCGCACATATGACATCCAAATCTCAAATATTGAAAGTTCCATATTTCTAAAATCGGTTACTATAGAGGAAATATGAAATACAATTGATGATTTGAAAAGTAACTCGTCTCCCGGGATAGATCAAATAACTACAAGAACTACAAGAACTCTAAAAAGAATTAAATCTAATATTCTTGGTACATCTGATTAATTTATCATTCCAAAATGGACAATTTCCAAACTTACTAAAACAAGCTATTATTACTCCTATATTTAAAAATGGTGACAAACTTGTTACAAACAATTATAGGCCAATATCAGTAGTTAATACCATAGCCAAAATATATGAAAAATGCATGGTCTCTGGACTACACAGACACTCATTGTTTCATAAAATAATGTCACCAATCCAATTTGGTTTTAGACAAAACCATTCCACAGAAGACGCCTTATTTCACTTAACAAATAAAATACATGAACATCTTAATAAAAATGAGAAAAGCCTTCGATAGTATATCACATCAGTTATTGTTGGAAAAAATGAAAAAATATGGAA
This sequence comes from Rutpela maculata, assembly GCA_936432065.2. Lineage (NCBI taxonomy): Eukaryota > Metazoa > Arthropoda > Insecta > Coleoptera > Cerambycidae > Rutpela > Rutpela maculata. The sequence goes on from OW386289.2 coordinate 47,530,887, forward strand.
TTAGAGGAGTAGCATTAAACTTGCTAAAAAGTTGGGCATTAGTAAAAATTAATAAAACACTAAGCAGTCCAAAAAAGTGAAATACGTGTTCCACAAGAAACAGTTTTAGGTCCGCAATTGTTCCTCTTTTACGTAAATTATATGCTGGAATTAGATATAGGCGGGGACATTATCACGTATGCCGATGACACTACGCTAACATTTCATGGTACAGATTGGTCTGAGGTCACCAAAAAAAAGTGAACAAGGACTATATAAAATTAAATGTTGGTTGGACAACAATCTATTAAGTCTTAATCACACAAAAACAAAATTCATCACATTTGACAATAGTTTTAGACTACAGCCGAAAATTAGTAATTTAAAATATCACGCAAAATGTGACTTAATAAACTGTACATGCCAAAATGTAATTGAGAATACTACAAACATTAAATACCTGGGTCTGATAATAAATAAGACAATGAGATGGAATGATTATACCTTAACACGAAATTAAGAAAACTTGTCTACGTATTTTATAAACTCCACAATATTCTTCCAATTAGTATCTTAAAAATGACATATAAACCGTTAATAGAATCAGTACTTACGTATGACACCATAATATAGGGTGGGACATATAACAGTCAATTAAGTAACCTAAAAGTTACCCAAAAATTGATACTTAAAGTAATACTCTGGAAAAATCGAAGATATTCTACAGAACAGCTTTTTCTAGACAGTAAAGTTCTTGATATAAATGGATCATATATATATTTAATGTAGCGAAATATATCTACAAAAATAGGGAGCTAAGAATACCAACAAACCATATATATAATACAAGACAAAATGAACGCAATGACCTTATTGTCTCTCGACCAAACTCCACTTATACAAGAAATCTATTAGCTTCACAGGTCCCAAAATTTATAATATTATTCCTGAAAACATAAAGATAATTATAACCTGTTTTGTAAAAAGTTGTAAATATTTGTTATAAATAACTTAAATCTATTTGAGCAAATATTCTCATAATTGGGAATAGCCTTCCATGTTTTTAGTTCACTTAATTAAATTCATAAGTTAGAGTAATTCCATGTTTTTAGTTTCACTTAATTAACTTCATAATTTTAGGGCAATTTTAGATTTAGATTAGTGTTAGAAAAAATGTTAGTTTGTTATTTGTTAATTATTATATATTATTAATCTCATATATAAAGATTTTTTAGTAAAATGATAAGGAACAAAACGATTTCCTTGTGAAATCAGGTGCATTTATTTCGTTAAAATCTGAAATGTTAAAAAAAAATACTTGTAAATTTGGATTAAAATAAATTTATTATTATTATTATTATATGCGGCAGTTTTCTCGAAAAAGGTTGGAATTATCAAATTCTGTTACTTAGAAATAACTCCTGAGATTTTCTAGTCAAAAGTGACACAACTTTTCGTAAAAAAAATATGCGCCCTTCACGGGCTAGTGTGATGTAATACATAAATTATTGTTTCTTAACTTAAAAAATCTTTCCTTACCAAATTGGGAGAAGATCGGTCAAGAGGTAGTTGAGGTATTGCAAAAAATTACAAATTAAAAATTACAATTTTGGCACAGTACCTTCTTCCACAGCAATAATTTACTAAAGCATGTCCTCATATTTTGGTCCAAAGAATCTACCCTTGAACTATGGCCTATTGTTAATGGTCCACCCTGTATACAGTAAAATTTAAAGAGCAAAATAATTTTAGCTTTAGTAATATCATGAAAATTTAAATTTTAATGTTAACGTCACAAAACAGGTAAGTCGAAGCAATGGTTGGATGTTTCCATATTTTTTAAGTTCTTATAATGCAACTGATATGACACAAAAAAGCTCTTTAAATTACTGAATCAAGAAGAGTTAAACAGTAAAATTATTTCATAACTGATATTTCACTAGGCTATAAAAGCATATATTGTTATATATGGGAGTGTAAACGAACTTCTATTCAACTCTTCGCACGTCTATAAATATTTGTAGAATTATTATTTTTGCGGATTTTAAATGATAAAATGATTATATAAGCCTACTCCTATTCTGGGTATATAGTGGTTGTAAAGGTATTGAGAGAACGTTCTCAGACCATATTTGTAAAGCTTTTATTCTTATACAATGGCGAATATAGATGTTCTTATAGCAATTAAAAAATAAATAGTATCGGCTGGGGTTGTACTACGTATGTTTAACAAAAATGATTATCAAAGTTGCTCTAGACTTATTATAAAACATGATTTAATTAGTAGTTTTCAGGATTTTGACACGCTGCATAAAGCCTCGTCCACATCAAACCGACAAAACAAAATAGCGGCTATTGTTTGTCGACAAAATGTAGACATTTCTGTACATTTGATGTTTCTTTCCATTGTGTTTGAGTTTCCAGTAACTTTGTCATATCCCAGCGGCCAGTCGATGGACATCAAAAGGTTTACATTTTGTTTAGGTTTTAGCGAGTGTTTCAGTAATATTTTATTAACACTGCAGCCGTAGTGTGTACCCATTTTCTAAAACAAGCTAAAAACAGTAGCAAGTTGGAATCATAGTCTAGGAATAATAATAATAATAAATTGTTACTTGAGACCGCAAATTACATGACATTTTGGCAACTGTTATAATTATTTTGACTTGATTGCGTATTTTATTTCTTACCCCCATTGTTGATAGGTTAAATTTCTCATGGGAGATTCCATGATAAATCAGCCAATAAAAACAATTTTGAAATTTGACTTCTCCGATTTTGATCATTTTTGATGAAAACATTGTACCTGACAACAGCATGAAAATTCCAAATTTTCTATTTTTTTTTAATATTGGTTCTTGAGTAATAAGTAATTTTAAATTAAAAAAAATGTGAATTTTTTGGAAAAATGGATTTTCTATATCACAATATTTCCAGAACGGTAAGAGATACAAATCAGGCGGGGCAAACCCGATTATTTGTAATATTTAAGCAGTGGCGGATTCAGAATAAATTAACAGGTAGGGTAAATTTTTTTTTCACTAAGCAATAAAAATGCATGATCGGGGGTAGAAAATCACTAAATATTCCACTCACTCACAAATAGAAAAAAAATCAACAAATTTTTCATGCTCCGGACTTTTTACAAAAAATAAACGACAGGGGGAGGGGTACGTACAGTACATATGTATATTAGGGTGGTCCAAAAATAACTTAATTTTTTATAGAGAGCCTAGATCCCCCATTTGTTTCCAAATCCGAAAAAAGTAAGTACATATTTTTCGGTTTTTCAAAATATTGATTTTATATGGTGCCTTTGGAGACCCGAAGGTTCCCATTTAAATTGCATGGGGAAAATCACTTCTTGGGATTTTTTGAATAATTGTTTAGGGTTAGGAAAAATCTTGCATTAAACCTATAGAACTTGAAGAGGACTATCCAACGAAAAATATTATGTATATACATATGGGTTTGTCGCCCCTCATACACCTCCACGGTGCCTCGAAATCTACCCTTAAATCAATAAATGTAAATTCTTCAGGTAGCTTTCGGGGCACCGTGGATGTGTGCTAGGGGCGACAAACCCATATGTATATACATCGAATTCTTCGCTGGATAGTCCTCTCGAAGTCCTATAAGTTTAATGCAAGATTTTCCCTAACCCTGAACAAATTTTCAAAAAATCCTAAAAAGTGATTCTTCTCCATGCAATTTAAATGGGAAACTTCAGATCTCCCTAGGCACAAAAAATTGAGTCATTTTTGGACCACCCTAATGTATACCTATATAATACACTAACAATAACACAGCAACACATAAAAAAAATTAAAGTTCTGTACCAGAGACGTGAATATATAGATTTTGTGTACTTCTTTATGCTGAATCCGAATCTGCAGCCAAAAATGTGGGTTACCCAGGTAGTTTTTTAGTAAAACGCAAAAACATCCCCTAAAATAGAGTGATACTGTAAAGCTTTATAATGAAATGCAACAATATGTAAATACTTTGAGAAAACATTTTAAAATAAGAGATTTGAGCATTAGAAAGAAATATATTCAAATTAAATCCATACCCACCACTACGAGGGGGTTAATTCCACCTCTAAGATCAAATAAATAATGTTATAGTGCAAAACACTGTGAAAAGCCATAGCCTCGTAGTTTGTAATTCCAAATATACAAATGCAAGTTGACAGACAATAAACCTAAAAGATATAATATAATCTTATTTTTAAGGGGCTTGAAACCACCTCTGCAGGCCTAGGTATTTCTTACCTCTTTGAGTCACATATTTTTCTACTCAATGGTTTGGTCTAAATTTTGTTACCGCGAGTTTTTGGGGTCGCTGATTGTGAATCTGAAGTCCGAATCCGAAAATTTCTGAATAAAAGATGGCGCATCCAATATGGCGGATGTAAAAATCGGAAAAGCATTCAAAATTTGAAGATTATGGCTGAAACTTGTTACTCGCGGGTTTTTGAAGTCGCTGATCACGATTCTGGGGTCTTAATTCGCAAATTCTTAAATCCAAAATGGCGGACCCATTATAGCGGATTAGAAAGTACCATAGAAATTGGTATTTACCACCCAAAGAAATATATTATGAATGTTTAAAAAAATTGAGGCATTTGAGCAAAAATAGGCAAATGTCTAAAAATGAGAAACAAGGAATATAAATTCGATTTGCAGTGTGCAGTCTCGCTTAAATGTGAAAGTGAGACTGAATAAAATAGGGACGATTTGAAGTCAAATATGTAAAACTGATCACCATGGCAATATCGTGGGAAATTATAATTTAGAGCTTGAAAGTACCCCTTTCCTAACGAGTTACATGAGCTGGGTGGAAAATTTGAATGGCAAATAGTACATTATTATTATTAATCTTATAACCACGTCGGGGTAGCTGTCAGTTTGACATCTGTCAAAATGACGTCTATCCCGTTTGACATCTGTCAGTTTGACATCTGACAAAATGACGTTTATCCCTTTTGACACCAGTTTGACATCTGTCAGTATGACATCTCTCAGTGTGGCATCTGCCAGTTTGACATCTGTAAGTTTGACAGACAATTTTTTTTATATAATTTTTACCAAATAGGCGTCTACAGAGAATCGTGATCAGCGACTCCAAAAACCCCCGAGTAACAAGTTTCAGCCATAATCTTCAAATTTTGAATGCTTTTCCGATTTCTTACATCCGCCATATTGGATCCGCCATCTTTTATTCAGGAATTTTCAGACTCGGACTTCAGATTCATAATCAACGACCACAAAAACCCGCGGTAACAAAATTTAGAACAAACCATTGAATAGAAAAATATGAGACTCAAAGGGGTAAGAAATACCTAGGCCTGCAGAGGTGGTTTCAAGCCCCTTAAAAATAAGATTATATTATATTTTTTAGGTATATTGTCTGTCAACTTACATTTGTATATTTGGAATTACAAACTACGAGGCTATGGCTTTTCACATTGTTTTGCATTATAACATTCTTTTTTTGATCTTAGAGGTGGAATTAACCCCCTCGTAGGGGTGGGTATGGATTTAATTTGAATATATTTCTTTCTAATGCTCAAAATCTTATTTTAAAATGTTTTCTCAAAGTATTTACATATTGTTGCATTTCATTAGAAAGCTTTACCGTATCACTCTATTTTAGGGGATGTTTTTGCGTTTTCCTAAAAAACTACCTGGGTAACTCATATTTTTGGCTACAGATTCGGATTCAGCATAAAAAAATACACAAAATCTATGTATTCACGTCTCTGGTACAGAACTTTTATTTTTTTTTTGTGGGGCTGTGTAATTAATACTGTTCTTCATAAATCACTATTATTTAATAAAAACTAATACCAAAATAAACAACAGGGGGGGTGCCCCTGTGCCCCGCTGCACCCGCCACTGTATTTAAGCAATTTTTCTATGGGTCGCGTGCGCGTGACGTCACAATCTGAGACCTTAGGAAAAACAAACAGAAATTCTTTAACTGTCAAATGGCAACTGATTGAACTTTTTGTAATATTATTGTTTCTATGTATATTATACATACAAAATGACAAGTTTTTGGTTTATTATTAATTGTGGAAGTGTGACAATCCAAAACAATGCCAGTTTTGATAAAATAACCTCAATTTACAACCAGAAGAAGTTGGAGGTTAAAATACTGCAACTGATTTCAAACAATTAAAATGAATGATTTTACGAGAGTCTTCCAAGGATTTTTTTAGTGGTACGTTGTTGCATTGTAATGTAAGAATTTGGTTTTTAACGTGGGTTTATGTTGTAGGAAAAACAGCCGTATTACAAGACCATTACGATACATCCAGTTTGGGCATCCTCTCTTAAAAAGGAATACAATTTAAAACCCATATGTGAAACTGAAAGTGCTTATAATAATAATAACTGCTGCTCACATAAGCAATAAACAATTCATGGTAAAGAAAATTAACATTTTATATTGGTTTGACAGTATTTTTAATAATTATTTCTTCTTTAAATTTTAGTTGAGCGAAAGGTGTGTAAAGCTGTGCCAAAGGAGAGAAAAGTGCAATGGTAGAAATTGTTTTAAATAAAGTACACTCCGAGGAAGCAGGCTTCATAAAGATATTTGATAAAGTAGGTGCATAAATTAAGAAAGGAAATTCAAAGTACCTGCGGCCGTCGCACAGTGGCGAGAAATGCCAGTGTTCCACCCAAATTACTCTAGAGGTCGTAAATTTTGAGTTATTGAGACATTCTTTTTTTTTAAATGTTCATCTTGAATTTACCTATCGATCCCTCTAGCCGGATTTTGAAATTTCATTTTTCATTTTTTTTAATTTTTAATAGAAAATCATATTTTTACAAAAATATACTGTTTTTTCTATTAAATTTATTCTAACGGGCCGTAAATTTGAGTTTTCGTAACAAATTTTTTTTTCAAATCTTCGTCTTTTAATCAGCTATTGATCTGTCTAGATGAATTTTTGATTTAGTTGTTGACAACTGTCAAAATTACTGTCAAATATAAAAAAAAACGATTTTTAGATAAATAATTCATACAATAACAGGTTGGTGTTCAGAAAAATATATATAGTGTCTTCAATGTACCTTGACAGGAAAATATGTATTTCTAAATTTGGCAGCTGCCATAATTGTTGTCAAATTTCCAAAGATAGATGGAAGAGCTTATTAATTTTAAAAATACCCTGTAAATGTATAGAAAAATAGATATATTTTGTTTTTGATCCGTTTGATTTAGTAATTGACAGGAAAATATGAGTTTTAAATTTGGCAGCTGTCATAATTGCTGTCAGTTTTCAAAATACAGTACTTATTAATTTTAAAGATGCTCTATAAATGTATAGAAAAATAGATATATATTGTTTTTAAACTGCCAGATTTAGTAGCTGACAGGGAAATATGGTTTTTTAAATTTGGCAGCTGCCATAATTGCTGTCAAATATCAAAAAATAGAAGTTAGAGCTTATTAACTTTGAAAATACCCTGTGAATATATGTTATATAATATTACACGCTATCTTATTGCGACTTAGCCATAATAAACCTTCACAGGTATATCGTATTTCACGATAACAGCTTCTCTTATTAATTGCTTATCTTCAAGATATCATATTACACCTTTGTTTCTCATAACTTGTGCAGACTGCAGAACTGCAATTCCTTTGTTATATATTTTGCTTACTCAGGTTCTGTATGTTATAAATATGACTAAACACGCTTTGTTGAATCAGTTATTAAACTCACTTAGAATGAAACACTTCTAATTATTATTATATTCCTTCTACAAGAGCCAACGTTGGCTCCATTTAAGTAAATAAATCTTTTTAAAAAGTCACTCATGTAAACCGTGATCTAACATTGGCGCAGTCGGTAGGATCCGTAAACATCATCAGAACAAGAAGCCTAACTGGTAGTGAAGCGTAAGAGAACAAGGAGAACATCTGCAAAAGGTGCCTAACTAGTGCGTGTACATCTATTAGAACAAGGAGACCTTCCTCACTGGTGGTGGCGGATCCCAATCCCTTGACGGACGAAGAACCTACTCATGGAGATGAAACTAATGTAAGTCATTTTTAAGAATCATCTCGTTATTTTATTTTTCATTTTTACAATTATTATTTCTCACAATTATTTACGTGTATTATACCGCTAATACACTCGGCAAACAAAGCCAATTCTGTTATCAAACAAATCCTATACAAGCTACAACGCAACAATTTTAATTTTAAGTTATTTATTTTCGTATTCACGAAACGACTGTGTATTATACAGTTAATACACAATTCATTTACGACGTAACAAAACAAGCTAATTCTAATTTAATTTCCGTATCATACTGCTGATACGTAACCAATTTTAGTTCAAAAATCTCTAAATAAAAAAGCAAAATGCCTGATAGAGCTCAACCAGAGACTGTTCAACCAGTGCCACCGGCACCAGCCGAACAACAACAACAACAACCACAACAAATTGAGCCTTACAAGCTCTCTGAAATTTTTTCACTAATACCAGAATTCGATGGCAACGCCATAAATTTACAGACATTCCTAAACTCGTGTTCCTGTGCACAAAGTATGGCAATTCATGACCAAAAAATTCTATTAACCATGCACATCAAAAATAAATTAAAAGGCAGAGCCGCCGAACTTATAAATTCACGCAACCCTAGCACATGGCCAGAAATAAAGGCACTACTAGAAACTCACTTCGGAGACTCCCGAGATTTAACGTCCCTAATTCAGGACCTACAACGAATTCACCAATTACCTAGTGAATCCGCCTTAACATTTGTTTCGCGTTTACAAACGCACAATGCGAAAATGCACGCTGCAGTGCAAAAACAAAATTTAACTTCGGAGCAAAGAACCGCGCAAACAAACCTGATTGAAACTATGACATTAAATAATTTGTTAACGGGTCTAGAACCAAATCTAGGCAGAATAATACGTGCCAGTAACCCTCCTTCTATAATGAATGCGATTATTAGAATTCGTAGAGAGCTACAACTCTCTTATTTTGAACAGCAAAAATTCCCAAAAAATAGTCCAGTCAAAAATCCAGTAATTCAACAAAAGCGACCACAAAGTCCCAATTTGCAACAAAAGTTTTGTTCCTTCTGTAAACGGAATGGACATGTAATAAGCGAATGCCGCACAAGGCAACAGTCTCAAAACTTCCAGAGACCAAGTTTCCAAGGAAACCCAAACTCACAAAATTTTTCTTATCAAAACTTCGCACAACCTAGTAATAATCAATTTAGTCAGAGGACATTCCCTCAAAATAATCAGCCAAATCAATCACAGCAAAACAGGCCCTCAGCCATAAGGCCGAACCCTAATTTTATGCAACAGCGACCATCAGCTATCCAACCTAACCCAAATTTTAATCGCTTTAACCAGCAAAAAGCTCATCATTTGAATTACGAACCTTATGACAATTATGACAATCAATGTAACTATAATCAATATAACGACTACTCTTTCGACGATTATCAAAATTACCAAGGTCAAAATGAATCGTATGATAATTACAATTTTGAAACCAACCAAAATTTCCAGGAGAATTATACTGCTAATTCTCAGAGCGAGCAATACGAGGATTATACTGCTAACCCTCAGGATTTTTGCCAAGGTTTGGACCAACCAACAGATCCTCCCAACGAGGAATTCGAACCAATTACGGAGCTAGAAACTCAAATTCAAACTATGAACCTCGACGACAATCTCGACCCCATGCTGAACTTCCCAGAACAAAAGTTCATGTAAATACGTTTTGTCGTACCTTATTAACCGTAAACTCAAAAAATCTTTATTATACGAAAGACGCAACAGGAAAATTTAAAATCTTAATAGACACAGGTGCAGGTATATCAATTTTTAAACCCAAGACAGCTGAAAATTATAGACGTAGATCCCCTGAAAATGTAACTATACAGGGTATTACTGATCAAAAATTTCATATCAATGAATCCGTTCTCATCCCCTTTTCAGATGAGTCACACAAGGTTTATATCTATAATCTAGATATAGATTTTGATGGATTATTAGGCGCAGACTTCCTAGAACATTATGAATGTCGAATAGATTTTAAAAATAAACAGCTAGTCACAAATTTTAAAACTTTACCGTTATTTAAAGTTACGGAAGATATAGCTACAGAAAATTTACCTCTACAACCAACTACAAATTTTACTATAAAAAATCAAAATTTGGACATCACAGAAAATCAAAATTTAAACATCTTAAAAAATCAAAATGTAGACAACGAAAAAAATGTAATCCCTATCGAATCACGTATGAACAAGATTTTCAAATTAAAATGTAACTTGGAAAACACCGTGGCTATACTGTTAGCCCAGGAAAATGAAAAGGTACGCCTACCGAATGCTCTTGAAAAAATCGATAACAACGGAGAAATTCTAACATCAATATTAAACGCTAACGCGATATCGAAAACTGTAAGTTTCTCTAACCTTAACCTGGAACCAGTACAAAAATTCAAAGCAATTTTTAATGCAAATTATCAAGAGCCGGATTCCCAACCTAAGAACAGAAATCTTGAAATTAAAAATCAAAATTTAGGCAACAAAAATAATTTAATTCCTTATGAATCACATACCGAAAAAATAACTAAACTAAAACGTAATTTGGCTAACACTAATGCCAAACCAGAAATACAGGAAAAAGCAAAAATCTCAGATTTAACCTCCACTGTTGTTAACCTACAAAGAATTAACATTTCCGATACAAAATCGTACGATAAACCCAAGCCGACAATTTCAATTTTTAACATTTCAAAAAAACGATACGAAATCACAACTGAAAATAAAAACACCTAACATAGTTTCAAAACCTTCATTTCAAATCGGCAACGAAATATCTCGCAAACCGAAAATTCGGAAAATGAATAAAATTCTAAGAAACATTCGAACAATTTCTTGCAATCAAAATAAAAATAAAGTTCATATACCACACATACACATGAACATAAGAGAACAAAATTTATTTTTTGCATCTATAAAAGCAGTAGCAAAAATTGTAGAATTTTCAAACCTAAAATTCGAGCCTATTCAAAAATTCAAATCTATATTTAAGCTTTATTAGTGATACCAGGTTTTGTCTCAATCGGATTTCGACACTATGAAAAATATGCTAACAAATAATAAATTAAGTTTTACAAACATAAACAATTTTTCAAAATTATTTAATAAACATTTTTTTTTTTCACCCAAATAAAATCTTTCCAGTAAAATAGTTACTCGAAACAGATTATCTTAGATTAAAGTCATTTACTATCGTTTTCCAAAAACTTTCCTATACCTATTAAAATAAAGTATTTTAAAATTATATGATTTATATCATCTCAAATGATTTCTAACATCACCCTGTAAATTAATACTTTTATTTTTCGTTCACTTCTACTGAAAAAAATGTTTCTTTTCCTTTAATTGAGTTGTAACAATAATGGAAATAGAAAATAAAATACCTTAACTCTTAATCTTATCGATTAAACAAAAAGCGACTTAAAGAAAATGTGTAAATTAAATTCGAAGAAATTCTAACAAGCACATTTATACTTCCCACAGAAGCACGTCTTGTATGTTTATCAATTAAACATTTTATCAAGAATTGCAGGACATCTAATACTCTAGTTTTATATTGTATTCGCTATAATGTTTCATTACGCGCGTTTTACATGTAAACAACATTCAAGATTAAAAAAAAAAACGCATCAGAAACTTTTCACGATTAAACTGTAACCTAAAGCTAGAATGCATGATTTAAATTAGTAAATCCTTCACAAAAAAAAAATAATAACAAATATACAGTACGTTGTTTAGAAGAAGAAAAATTAACAATTTTCAGAATGTTCAAATTCCATCATAAATCGTACACGAATTTAACACCTTTTTAAGAAAAAATGTATTAATTAATAGACTAGTCAAACAAGCAACTTTTATATCGAGAATACAAAGATATTATGACTTTCTTTCATCAAAATAATTCATAAGACCTCCGTCACAAAATTTGAAGGACATATGTTAACCTGAATTTTACAACGATAAAATCAATACTATATCGAACAAAACAGTCAGACATAGGAGATATTTCATCATCCCTCTATCTCTTGATATTGAATCTGTAATTGAAAATCTATTTTTGGTATTATTTAAAAATCAAGATATTTTAGATCTTTCTAAGATATACTTTGTGGAAAATAATCTAGACCTCCCTATACTTGAAATTATATCATTAATTTTTGCAGAAAAAAAGACTTAAAGGTAATAATTTGTCAAAACATTGTTCAAACTCCTGACGAAGACCAAATTCCAATAATCCTAGAACAATATCATAGTGAAAAAATAATCTACACCGCGGAATAAACGAAACGATTCGGATAATTAAAGAAAAATACACTTGGCAAGGTCTAACTAAAGATGTCGAAAATCTAATAACCCTCTAGTAATCATGGAAACCCCAAGAACACCTTTCGAAAGAATTAACATCGATTTATTTGAATTCCCCACTCGAAATTACGCTTTAACCATTCGCGACGAATTAACTAAATTCACGTAAGCCTATGCAGTCCCGGATAAATCCGCAAAATCCGTCGTAAACACTTTGTTGTTATTTTTCAACATTATGGTACCCCATTAAGAATCCATTGCGATTACGGTAGCGAATTTGACAACCGTTTGCTCAAAGATCTCTGTACCCTCTACGACATAAAACTGACGTATTCAAGCGTAGGACATTCCCAATTCAACGGATCTCTAAGAAGATTTCATGCTACCTTAGCTGAAATGATAAGAATTCATAAAACTGAAAACCCGAACGAACATCCTTTCACAATTTTACCATATGCAAAAATATGCTATAACAATTCGGTAAATAAAACACACGGTTTCACCCCATATGAACTTATCTTTGGTCATACATCTAATAGACCACCTGAAACTCTTCACAGCCAAAATTAATTACAAAATATGTCAGAGATTTAAACAATATAGAACATCTCACTATTTTGAAATTGCCCGCAATCGAACACAAGCTCAAAAAGAGAAAGCGAAAGTTCGCTTTGACAGAAATGTTCCCCAAAAACGACCCGAGTACAAACTAGTTGACTTATTTTATGCAAAAAAATCACAAATTAAGAACAAACTACAAAACAAATTTAACGGTCCCTTTAAAATAAAATAAATTTTTCAAAATTCTGCTACCTTAATTAAACATCGAAACAAAAGTTAATTTGCCGCTGACCAGAAATCAATTCTGTTTAGAAGCGAAGTCAAAACAGAGTTTAACCTTTTAACACAGATATCTAGTTCTATAAAAATTAAATTTGACGAAGTCTTCTCAGACACAAAGAGATATAAACGCGGAATACTTAACGGTATTGGAACAATATTCAAATCAATAACTGGTAACCTAGATGCTGAAGATGGCCAGTACTATACTAATTGTATAAACAAATTAAATAATGATGAACATCAATTAGAAAACTTAATCAAAAATCAAATCTCAGTTACAACTTCTGTTATCAAAAATTTCAACTCAACTATACAAAAATTACAAATTGATGAGGAAACATTTAACAAAGATATCAAAGAAATCGAGCACACGATTCAAACCATGACTCAAACGATCCAAGCTGCCGAAATAAAACTAAAATTTATTTTAATAACATTCGCCAGATTAGGAATTATTCATTCATCAATCATAACACCTGATCACTTAGTAACGGCGTTACGAGAGATTTCACAGAGTTTGCGAAGGAACAATTTACTTCTCCAATTAAACTATTAGCAGTTGCTCAATATCTGGATATTATTGAACTAAAAGCTTTTCAACTAGATTCTAACTTAATATTTGTTTTAACAATACCTCTCATTGAACCTCAAAATTACAACACCTTTCGTCTGTACCCTATACCTATACTTGATAACAGAACTGGTCTACATCACTTTTTATCTATTTCACAAAAGTTTATCGCGAGAGACGATGATTCTTTAATGTACATACCTATACAAAATTTGAAAGAATGCAAACCACTTTATTTTGGAACCAAACTATGTTCGAACCTGTTTGCATATCCTATCGACCAAAATGCCATCTGTGAAGCTAGAATACTAAAACCATTGCCGAAACTCCCAGAAAATTGTCAAACTTCCTTCATCATTAGTCGAGGATACAACGTCCAACAACTTGAAGACAACACATGGCTAGTAATTAATTCCGAACCACTTCACATTACCATCAACTGCCCGAAGAGAGAATCCATAACAGAGCTAATTAACAAAAATTCCATCATAAAACTACAACCACGATGTTACGCCTATGCAGGCATTACTCGAATGCAAGCCAGTGCTAAAGACTTTTCCGAAATTAAGGACAATTCACATCCAATCCAAATTCATTTTGAATGCTGCAATCACATGCCCGACAAAATCGAAATTCCAAAATTAAAACCGCTTAAATTAAACAGTCTCGACGTAGAAGATTTAGATATTGCTAAAAACAAACTAGAGCAATATTCCAAAGACCTGGATGACCTCATAAACGAACCTTTTGTGACCAAACATATATCTTGGTTCACATATTTCATAATCACTCTCATCATCCTATTAGTTCTACTCTACATAACGTGTAAATGCAGAAGAAGAAGATGTGGAGCATTGCGAATCCAACCCTCAACGGATAACCCTCCTTCACCTCCTTCAGAGCGAAGCAGAGTATTTACCAAATTTCCTAGACTGATCCCTCCAAGAAAGCGACCCGGTATTAGACCTCAAGAAGAAGAGGACATCGAGTTAACATAGACTTTCATGTGGAGTTTTACCCTTGTCTATTAATTTAGACTATTGTATTTTATCCTTATTACGTTATGTAATGTTTTATTATCGCTTACCAATTTTAACTTTTACATTATTTTATTATTTTGCTTTGTATTCATTCAACATTGTTTCAATTTATTTTTGCATTATATTCATTTAACGTTTTAACAATTTTCAAAAGTTGCTGCATAACATCAACTTTTTTATTAAGGGGGAAGTTGTTATATAATATTACACGCTATCTTATTGCGACTTAGCCATAATAAACCTTCACAGGTATATCGTATTTCACGATAACAGCTTCTCTTATTAATTGCTTATCTTCAAGATATCATATTACACCTTTGTTTCTCATAACTTGTGCAGACTGCAGAACTGCAATTCCTTTGTTATATATTTTGCTTACTCAGGTTCTGTATGTTATAAATATGACTAAACACGCTTTGTTGAATCAGTTATTAAACTCACTTAGAATGAAACACTTCTAATTATTATTATATTCCTTCTACAAGAGCCAACGTTGGCTCCATTTAAGTAAATAAATCTTTTTAAAAAGTCACTCATGTAAACCGTGATCTAACATATATAGCAAGACGGATACAGATTGTTTTTAATGTACCTGGTTCCGAAGTTGACAGGAAAATGTCATTTCTAAATTTGGCAGCTGCCAAATTTAAAAATAATATTTTCCTGTGAGTTCATAAATCAGGAAGAGAAAAAATAATATATATCTATTTGTCTATGCATTCAAAGGGTATTTTTGAAATTAATAACTTCTAATCTGCACACCTTAAAGCTTGACAGCAATTGTGGCAGCTGCCAAATTTAAAAATTATATTTTCCCATTACTTACGAAATCAGATAGATCAAAAATAATATACATCAATTTTTCTATACATTTGTAAGGTATTTTTAAAGTTAATAAGCTCTTACCTCCATGTTTTGAAATTCGACAGCAATTACGTCAGCTGCCAAATTTAAAAATGATATTTTCCTATCAGTTACGAAATCAGATAGATCAAAAATAACATATATCTATTTTTCTATACTTTTATAGGGTGTTTTTAAAATTTATAAGTCTTACCTCTATATTTTGAAATGAGACAGCAATTATGACAGCTGCCAAATTCAGAAATCATATTTTAATGTCAACTTCGGAACCAGGTACATTAAAAACAATTTTTATCCGTTTTGCTACATATTCACAGGGTATTTTTAAAGTTAATAAGCTCTAACTTCTATTTTTTGAAATTTGACAGAAATTATGGTAGCTGCCAAATTTAAAAACCTGTCAACTGTTAAATCTGGCAGTTTAAAAACAATATATATCTATTTTTCTATACATTTATAGAGCATCTTTAAAATTAATAAGTACTGTATTTTGAAAACTGACAGCAATTATGACAGCTGCCAAATTTAAAACTCATATTTTCCTGTCAATTACTAAATCAAACGGATCAAAAACAAAATATATCTATTTTTCTATACATTTACAGGGTATTTTTAAAATTAATAAGCTCTTCCATCTATCTTTGGAAATTTGACAACAATTATGGCAGATGCCAAATTTAGAAATACATATTTTCCTGTCAAGGTACATTGAAGACACTATATATATTTTTCTGAACACCAACCTGTTATTGTATGAATTATTTATCTAAAAATCGTATTTTTTTATATCTAACAGTAATTTTGACAGTTGTCAACAACTAAATCAAAAATTCATCTAGACCGATCAATAGCTGATTAAAAGACGAAGATTTGAAAAAAAAATTTGTTACGAAAACTCAAATTTACGGCCCGTTAGAATAAATTTAATAGAAAAAACAGTATATTTTTGTCAAAATATGATTTTCTATTAAAAATTAAAAAAAATGAAAAATGAAATTTCAAAATCCGGCTAGAGGGATCGATAGGTAAATTCAAGATGAACATTTAAAAAAAAAGAATGTCTCAATAACTCAAAATTTACGACCTCTAGAGTAATTTGGGTGGAACACTAGCATTTCTCGCCACTGTGCGTCGTCAACAAGTGCATGATGCAATTGTGCCCTTTCGAAGTATATCGTGTGGTGTTTAAAAACTCAGTGTTGGACTATTGAACACTGAAAAAGTTGAAAATTAAAACTCTGAAGTGGTCTACGGTCAGTGAACACATAAGCAAAGTCTGACTCGGCTTTGTTAGTGTTGAATTGTATAGCTATAAAAGCCCTTCGAGTTAAATGTTACTTATTGCTTAGATAGATATTACTTTAAAGTATATATATTATGTTATGTTAGGTACCTACATTGCAATCATTTATTTTTTGTTACAATATTAACCTCTCTTATAACTTTCTTGTCGATTCTTCTTAGAAGTACTAATAGACCTTGGACAATAAATAACTTATTTAGTAAAGATATTTTGTTTTACTTTCAGTTACAAGTTCGACGTAACACAATTTCAATTTACTGCTAACAATATATAGTAGTAGAAGTGATAAATAAAACATAATAAAGAGTATATTTAATAAAATGATAATGAACAAACGAATTACATAAAATTATGAGACATTACATAACAATATATGAAAAATAAAATTTTTATAGAAATTACAATGGATTGTATAGACGAGAAGAAATTATGCACATCTTACTACATACTTCAAATAGTTTATAGCACATCAGTCTTCATTGCTTAATTTATATGGTGTCTTTTTCACAAAATTTACGGCGGTTAATACCTTGATCATAGCCATGTTTACTGCTAAAAAGGAAATACTTCCTCTCTCAAGTAGTGGACATGTTTTGTCTAAACTAGCAACACATTCACAGTAAGTACTAAGAAACCATCTGGAGTCAATGGCTTTTTTTCATGATGCCACGACTTAACCTGAAAAATGAATTTGTATGTTAGCAATTATTTCTAAAGCAACATTTAATTAGGCAAGTGTATATGAAAAGAATGGTAAATCATTGATAACAATTCTTACCTTTGCAACAAGGTTTTATTCTGTAAATTTCTTGCAGAGTACTTCTTTCACATAACCATAAACAGCTTTAAGACTTTTAAATGCCTTGAACTCATCCTTCTCTCTATACACTTCTCTCAAAAACCAAGTAATTCGCAGTATCCTTATGTGTACTATTTGGAAATACATCAATATTTACACTAAAGCATTTTTTTCTCAAAATTTAAGGATTTAATTCCATGACAGCAGAATACCTAACCTCTACATCATGAGACAATTCTGCAAAATACGAACTAACCGTCATCCTGTCGAACAAAATTGAGTATATAAAAGTAATAAGAATAGCTGCAGATGTTAAATAATCCAACATTAAACTTTTAAATGGCACAAAACAGTAAAATTCACTTTAAAGAAAAACATTCAATACGCGGATAATTCAATGACAGCTGTTTGTTTTTCCTAAGGTCTCAAAATCTGTGACGTCGGCGCACGCGACCCATTTGAGTTTCAAAAATTTTGTAACTTCAAATTTAAAGTCGAGATCAAGGTCGCAAATGTAAACAGTGCTTTCTTTCATATATCTGAAAATTACGGAAAACATTGTTTTTGTTTCTTATACCATTACAAAATGTGTGACATCGGAAACATTGCAGAACTAGGATCTACTTGTAACCAGAAAAACATTCGCCTGCTACAAAGGCGTAACCTTCTGTGGTACCAAAACATGCTGAAAAAAATAAAAACATTTTGAAAGTTAAAAATTCTAAAAAATGCATCGGATCGGCGCCCCAACCATAAATACACCAAAATTTGATTTGGTTATGGATGGGGGATTTTTTATACATAAGCTCATCTGACAAAGGGGGTTCTCAGTTTCCGTGATTTGTGGTGGATACGTGAAATTCGTCAATACATTAATATGGTTTTTAATATTTTTCAGCATATTTTGGTACCACAGGTGTCTTTGCTTTTGTAGCAGGTGATAAGTAGATCCTAATTAGTTCTATACTTGAGTAAAATTTGATTCAAATCAGAAACAAAATAAAAAAGTTATAAGGGCGTCTTCATTTTAAGTGAGTCACACTGTATATTTAATGAAATGTATAGATTTCGACAAAATATTACGTTAGTAAATACGTCTAGTGTTGTAAAATAAAGATTGTTTTGTGACTGTGATTTATTAGCAGACCACGGTAAACCGCTTTGATAGAAATATTCAAGGT
Organism: Rutpela maculata; assembly: GCA_936432065.2. NCBI lineage: Eukaryota > Metazoa > Arthropoda > Insecta > Coleoptera > Cerambycidae > Rutpela > Rutpela maculata. Next base: position 47,549,874 of record OW386289.2, read on the forward strand.
ACCTAATACTTTTTTTTTAATTATCTATTTTGGCTGGCGAATATCTCGTAAACTATAACACATAGGAAGAAAATGAATATAAACATTCTTGTAGGAAATTTAATTATGTTTAATTTTGCATAGATTACCTTTTTCCATGCGACGCCTAGTTTCCGAGATATAAGCGAAAAACCAAAAAAATGGGACCTTTAAAGTGCCTCCCTCCCCCCCGCTCACCACCTAGGAGTGGAGACTTTTGATATGTTCATCTCCAGACTAGTCCAAACAAAGTTCCGTAGTCAAATTTTCTGTCCCTAAAATTTCCCTCTACACCCTTTTTTGAGCATTCGTTGCCTGGCCTAAATTATATTTTTTTGTAAATATCAAAATCTTCTGAAACATTAAACGTTTTAAATCATAAATTATGCGGTCTGGCATAGCCGCTCGCATTTGCAATTGCTTGAAGCGGGTTTTCTGTTCAGTAATTTTCCCTCGTAGTTATCATATTTATCTCTGATACTTATTCACACAAGCGCCTTTTACCTTTTTATTTCAATTATTTTGAGTTATCTTTTTTTTCATGTTAATTTTACTAATATTTATCTCGATATTTATGTTGCACCCTGTGACTAGGAGATGTTATATTATTTTTCAGTTCTTTTTAGCTTTACCTGGTCTTACATCATCGAGTCCTTCAATTTCCGCGATTGGCACCGTTAATGTCTGACTGGCTCCGGAACGAGTATTTGGGGAGGCTCAAATGTTATATTATTTTAATCTTAGATAAACTAGTTCTTGATTGGATTTGCATCCAGCTTGCTCTCCAAGCAAACCTAGCGAAATGGATTCGAGCCCCACACTCAGCCGAAAAAATGTTTCATAGTAAATTTTCCCATAGAAGTGGTTCGGATTCCGTTATAAACTGCAGTGCCCCGTCTCCTTTACTCAGGAAAATTTAGATCTCTCAAACTTGAGACGGTCATTGAGGTGAGTTGGTTGAGAAATAAGTGACAGCACAGTGAATGCTGTATATTCACTTCGAAAAGCCGCATCAGAGCTTGTACCTGCAGGTATTAAATACACGAACTGGTGAATATACACTCCAATAGAATTAAGTAAAAGTGTTTTTGTTAATTGATTATTTCAATGTGAACAAATTAGGGAAAATGTTTCTGTTTCTGTTCTTATGTACAATAATTAAACTAATTTGTTTATCCCGTTCCGCTTAATGGGGTCATTTGTTTTTAATGCAGAAAGTGAGGGTTTCTTTTTAATTAAAACTATTTTTTAATGAATTAATCCTAATTATCTCAGGCCACCAAATTAACTTTTTGTCGGTTTTCATTTTTTACTCAGTAAATTTAATAGGGGAACCTTTATCTCGTTAAGCTTCTAAAATTCATTCCTAGTACATAATGTGTGTATCATTTTTAATGAGTGGCCTATGGTCTAAGATCTGGCAACTTATTCGTGCAGATATCTGTTTTTTTAATAAAATTTTATTTAAATGAAAGATTAATGATAACAAAATACATTACAGCCGGGTTGCCCAGTAAAATCTAACTGCAATTGCTTTTAAGTACATATATTCTAACAATTTTTTTATTAGCTTCAACCAGTGGCTGATCCAGAATAAATTAACAGGTGGGGCATAACCATTAAAAATGCGCCGCCGCAAAAGAACAAACATTTTTACTGCCCCTGGATCTGCCACAGGTTCCAACTGTACATTTTTTAAGTGAATAAATACTATTTGAAAGAAAATGACGTAGAGAATGTGAAAAAAAAATGAATACCAGCTCTCAGTTAGGCGCAACCACCAGTTTGCCAGGTGTAAACAGGTAATTATTTATGCTCACCGCGTTTTTCAAAAAGTTTTATACTAAATTGAAATTTATTTTTTTCTGTTCACGATGGCACATGTCACAGAACGGTCGCAAATAGTGGTTGCCAGTAGTTTCGCTCTGGATGAGCGTGAGCGAGAGATAAGGAGTGCACAAGCTGCGTCGTGCAGTAAAGGTGGACGCAATGTCGTGATGACTTTTGAGCATAAAGGATGGTTTAGAGCACAGATATAGTATGTCCACTTTTTTGCAAATTTAAGGTTATTATATTTTATGAACCATCTTTGTCCTCTCTAAGCCCTGCACAAATATAGTAAGTCCCAGTAAAGCGGGAAATAGTGTAGAGACTATTTCGAAATATTACATGTCCTTGATAGGCACGCTATTATTGTGCACAGATGTAGTATGTAATATTCTTTGCTATATTTTAAAAATTATAAAGCATACATATTGCATGTCCAGACATAACTTACTAATTTCCAATGAAATATTTTACTTACAGTGCACACACATTGTATATCTAGACATGCAATATTTCTGCATTAAATAACTAAAATAGTCGTTGTAAGTCCACACATACAATATTTGTGCTATGTTAGAGAGCTCTAGGCATGAAAATAAATAGTTTGGGGTGGGACATACAATAATAAAGTTGAGGATATTGTTCCATGGCCGACACCTAGCGATGATGAGGATGAATGTTAAAATTATACTTAATAATAATAAGAATTTTCCTATTTTATGTTCTGATTTTTGTACTGTCAGTAAAGTGTACTTATATACTGTTTTCTTTTAATACTATATCTTTAATATCGATAAAACTCATCTATTACACAGCCCCACAAAAAAAAGTGGTCTGTCCGGCGGACCAGACCAGTGTATCCGTATGTATTTGGACCCGCTGAAACCGAATCCGAAGTCAGAATTTTCAGATTGGCTCGTTGTTCACCCCCCAACCCCAAAAAAATTGTGTATTTGGATCTGCTGAAACCGAATCCGAAGTCAAAATTGTCAGATTAGCTCGTTTTTCACCCCCAACCCCAAAAAACACCCCCAATACAAAAACAAAGTGGTCTGTCCGGCGGACTATACCAGTGTATCCTTACCAAATACATAAGGATACACTTAGTCCGGGGTCCAAGCACTCCAAAATCAAGATGACCTGTTCCGACATGACGTACAAATGTTGATATAAGTAATGAAGAGAGCATTACCTGGGACACTAGAAAACACTTGTCGGATTAATTTTTGCTCTTGCGCAACTTCAGAAATCGCAAAAAAGATGGCGGATTGATAATTATAAAATTATGTTTTACAATGGTTATTCTCCGTTAAAACAAAAACTATGTAACCTACCGATCTGATTTTTGGTATGTATACTCAAAAGATATACGTGATTCTAACTAAGCTATTGGTATTTTTGAAAAGAATATTTTTTTTGGAAAAAAATAATTAAAATCAAAAGGTTGATATATACGTTCTAAAAATTTCGATATGCGGACAACTATGTTAAATTTATGAAATTCTTATATACAATTGCTTACCAAATATAGTCCATATATTGAAAAAGTTTTTTTTAAAAAAATCCTGTCGATAACGTATACAGTTTTTTGTTTATGATTTTTTTATGAGGTTCGTAATTATGCAGCATTAAAATAAAAATAGTCTACACGATAATTGGTACAGTGTAACAGTAAAAAGCTCTATATTAGGGATTGCATTACCGATTAACCGGTTAACCGGTAAACAGGACAAAAAACACATGACGATAATTGCCGGTTATTTTAATTTTTTACCGGTTATTTCGGTAAATTCTGAACTTACGATATGTCACGTATTCAACGTTTCTATTTATGTCAGTGACTAGTATTCACTAAATATAGAGTGACTGTCCCAACACTGAGCACTTTTAACAATAAATAAATAATATTATAAAAAGTAAAACCCAAACACCAAGCCCTAAGAAACATTGACAATATCTTGCGACAGGAAATTGAATATTTCACTGCCTCAAATATCCGTGGAAAACATTTAGAAGAATGTTATTACCAATTCTTATTAACTTATCGACCTACCAATATCGATAGAGGAAGAGCATTTTCAGTTGGTGGTATTCTATGTACAAATATCAGACGACTAACAGATACAGCTTTGAAAAACTAGCCCTTTTAACGGGCTATTTTTAAAAAAATATTATATTTTTAGATTAGGTATTCAGTAAATGCCCTATTTGAGTTTATGTTTGTAGTTTTTGTTATTTACAGAATAATTATTTATTTAAATTTATTTCATTTATATTTTTTCCCTTTGATAAAAAACCTTTTGTTTGTTTATTATAATAACAATAATAATAATAATACGTTTATTTTACTCAAATTAAAAATGGCAGAAAATGATCTGTAGAGCTCTTCTTCCATTTGCCCAAATATAAATAACCTAAATCTAAGATTATAAAAGATTATAAAAAAATATTAATATATATAAATCTAAAATTTCAAGAAAAAAATAACAATTATTTTATTTGTTAATATTCAGTAATGAATTGTAATAATCTAACAAATGTTATATTTTATAATAATAATAACAATAATAACAACAGCAGCACTCAGACATGCGAGCAGACAAGGGGAACGGGCAGACCCCGCGAAGCGAAGCAAAAAGGTTAAAAGTAAATAAAATTTATCGGAAAAAGAAATATACGCACATCCACAACGCAGCATCAAGTCTTCTGTTTCTGATCAGCCAAAATGTAATTTTTGACAGCTTTAATAAAAAAATGTTTGATTCATATTGTTTATATTCATTTGGAAGTTCATTCCAAAGATGAGATGCAAATTACGTAAATGATCTTTGAAAAATCGCAGTTTCATGCTGAGGCATCAAAAAATTTTGTATGTATCTTGATTATGCAAGTGATCTCGTGAAATTAACTTATTTCTTAAGTATTGAGGTTCGTCATTATGAATTATTCGCCAAATAAGTGTGAGCATGTGTAAACGTCTGCGGTTTTTTTATTTAATATGCTATGTTTATTTAGATGTGGTGATATATGTTGTCTATATGGGATGCTGTAAATATAACGCATACATGAATTTTGAAGTTTTTGAATTTTCTTTTTTGCTGTCGCCGATAATAACTTTCCATATACAACATGACCATAATCAACTAAAGATAATATGAGTGAATCACAAAATTTTGATTTACACTCTCTAGATATGTCTTTCGCAAAACTGTATAATTTTTTCAATCGACTGCAAGTGAATTTCAATTTGGAAAAAATATGTTTCGCAAAGCCTAATTATATTAATTATACGTATATAAAAATATTTTTTGTAAAATTTAGATAATTTTGTGCATGGAAAAAGACAATTGCCATTTTCGCCACCCTAATCATGCGCTCCAAAAATTACCGGTAAATACCGGTTAACCGGTTATTTAGATTTTTATTTACCGATTTACCGGTTATTAAAACTTCCGGTAATTTGCAATCCCTACTCTATATTGTTCAATATAATTGCAAATTTGAATTACTTTATGTTAATAATACAACAAAACGAATGAAAGTAGTAGTCGGGCGTTGCCGATTGCGGCCACTCATTTAAAAAAATAATAATCGATACGAAGTGAATTGTGTGTTCGAGCAAAATGTTAATCAAATAGGTATTCGTAATTGGCCATGCCCGAGTACAACTTCTACTTGTTTTTATATTGTTTAAGAAATAAAACATTAGTGAGAAATATTATTTTAGGTATTTAGCATATTTAATAGAAAGCAGAAAAGGGAGATATTTTAAATAAAACATTAATGTTGTATATTATGTAATTTTTGTGTATAACTATTCTAACATTTTAGTCAGAATCACTATCATTATAAAATGATGCATATTGCTTTTTTCCTTAAAACAATTTTCAGGAAAAGCAGCACACGAGCACGCAACTGAATACCACTCAAAAGAACATTTTGTGTCGGATTTTATTTTACAGTTGCACTTTTTAATTTAAGTTCAGATAAACTTTTTTTGTCGACATTATCGGTACCAGCTCCTGATTTCCAATTCTGCATCCAAAATTTTGTGCAAGAGGTAATTTGAATGACGGTTCACAACACTGTTTAAAAAAAAGTAATATTTGCAACATGTTGTTGAAAAGCGTCTTCCGTCGGTGGGAGGGAGCGTAAATCACTTTTATTAAATTATTTTACCTTTTAATAATTTTCAAACGTATACATATAATACATTTGTAAAGTTGACGTGTATGTACATTGAAAATATTTGCAAAAAACTGATGTGGGGGATGTAAGATGAATAATGGAATACATTAAGACAGATTTTGGAATTTTTCTCTGTTTGTCTGCTTGTCTGTTTGAACGCGCATCACGCAGAAACTACTTAACCAATGAGGTTTATCTAAGCTAGGAGTAACATTTAGTTCTTATTTCATCGAAATCGGCCTAGACTAAGCCAAGTTTTATGAAAATCGGTCTAGTAAAACAGGAGATACAGCTTGATCTCTACAATAAGCGTATTTGCACGTCATAAACTTTTAAGATTAAACTTCTGTAATATTTCAGAAAATTCGAGAGTACTCTGGAATATTCCAGAAAATTTGTGAGTTTTCTGAAATATTCCAGAATGGTGATTCTACCTCAAACGTCGTTTATAAAGAAGCTTTTTAGTCAATTTCAAAATTCCACGCGAACGTAACCGCGGGCATAGCTAGTAAATAATAAATATGAACCGCAAACAATAATCAATCGATTTAAACAATCAAACACAAATAGTTTTTATAATGTTAAAATGTTAAGACAAATAACTTCACACTATATACAAAAGTACATAATACGCCTAGTAAAAATAAACATACCAGCTAATTCCACTGTAAACTGTTTTCATGTGCTTTATGAATTTTAGGGAGAGCTGTCGCCTTTATTACATGCGCCGCATCATGCACCCATTTTAAAAATTCACAACTCGAATACTATATACAATATCAACTTAATTCTTGTCTTAAAAACATTTTCAATATATTGGGTATGTTTGTTAGTATAGTTTATACACAAAAAATTTAAAATTGAAGTACTTGCTCGTGTGTTGAAATTCTTACTACAATATTTTATAGTTACAGATTTCATATTTTTTTCCCAAAAAACTAAACATATTTAAACAGTGCCATCGAGCCTCATCCCAGCGCTTATGTCTTTAGTATATACTATAAAAAAATTAGATGGACAGCACTCATAGTTTCTTTTACAGGACGTGTTATGTATTAAAAAACATTTTTTTAGGAATTAGCATTTCGTCTCTTTTCTTATCATTTAAGAAGTTATGCAAGAGCTGATAAGAATCCGACAAGTCATTTCAGGTGTCCTATATAACCCTTTTTGCAAATCTGAAGTTGAAAAATGTACGTCGTGTCGGAACAGGTTACTTGGAATTTAGAGCGATTTCGTACTGTTGGACCCCAGACTAACTGGTATGGTCCGCCGGGTAGACCATTTTGTGAGGGGGGGGGGGGTGTTTTTTGGGGGTTGGGGGTGAACACGAGCCAATCTGATAATTCTAACTTCGGATTCGGTTTCAGCGGTCCAAATATATAAGGATATACCGGTATGGTCCGCCGGACAGACCACTTTTTTTTGTGGGGTTGTGTTATTAATAATGTCCTCACAAACAATTAAGTGTATAAGATAGTATGTCCAGTTATTGAAAACGTATTCGTTGCATGTCCATACATTTCATTATTAAATGTTAATTTCTCGTGTAATTAGTTTCACCACTAACTTTTCATTAGGTCTCAAACAATCTAAACATTTGCAGCTATATTTTAAGTTTGATTTTTATTTTCTAATCGAACACAATTTTCTATTTAATTAAGGAGAAAATGTTTAAATCGCTCTCCTGAACAATTTTAATAAAAGGACATACCATATGTGTGCTCTAAACCATCGATATGTTTTCCGTATAAGGAAGTAACCATATTTTGTTGAAAAATCAATAATGGAAACAGATCAAAATTCTAAGATTGATTAACAAATTGAAATAATACGCTGTTATACTTTGTTTGATGATGTAGCGAGGCTGCGAAACCTCGGTCACACTGCTGTGTTTCAAAATATAGTGGCTTGTTTAACAAAGTAAGTATATTATTTCATTTTTTTATAATGTACATTATACAGCCAGAAAGTAACGGACACTTCCCAGCGCAGCGCTGCCCGCGCATTCTTTCTCTCTCACTCACGAATTCAAATACTGGCAACCACTACTTGCGGACGTTTCTTAACAGGCAATCATGCGTTATCGTGTACATAAGAAATTAAACTTCAATTCGATTGATTGATTTACCAGCGTGCGCTAGGCATTGCTGGCACTCCCAGGGTTATACAGCTGGGCTTGCTACGTCCACGCTGAGTTGGACTAGGGTCATGCTTGTTGCCAGCAGCGAGAGCCACAAGGCGCATGGTAAAGTAATATAGGATGGTAGGTATTTGTGAAATGCGTTACCGCACTGTGTCGTGAGGGAGCATTTGAGCTCCCTTCTTTGTGTTTTTGGTTCTGGGTATCTGCCGTCTTCTTGTGAAATGTGGGTTGTGTCTTGATATGGAGTGTGTATGCTCCTCCTTTTGTGTTTCTGCTTCTTCGAATCTTCTTTTTCTGAGTCTTCTGATTCCTCGGTTTCCGATGCTGGGTTGGATTTGGGTCGTTCTTGTTGTTAGCAGCGAGAGCCACTAGACGCATGGTACAGGAGCGGGGGATGGGCGGTGTAGGTGTAGGAGTAGGTGTGTTTCTGCTGTTTGTGCTCTTCTTTTTGTATTCCCGCTTCTACAAATGTTCTTTTGTGAGTCTTCTGATTCCTCCGTTTTGATTCTGGTAGAATATATATCGCTGCTATTTTTTTTGTGGAATTCATTTTTCCCCTCGCCTTTCTTTCCCAGTTTGCTCATGATCTTCTCGATTGTTGTTTTCCACGTGTAACATTGTCTCCCCATTTTCAGTTTGCTGCTGTTCAGTGTTAACGCTTTCTTCGGTAGGATTTCTGCTGTCCTTATATGATTTATTTGTGAGATTAAGCTTCCATTACTCCAGGTGTCAATGCAGATTTGACTTTTGCTCCATGTATTTCTTATTGTTAAGTCAAACATTTGTGCCAAGTTTTTAAGCGCGTTTCCATTTTCATTAGGTCATGTGTGGAGTAAAGTTCTTCCTATGATGCTTTTGTCCTTCTTCGTCTGATCGTCTTTTCCTATATGTGGAACGAAGTCTCCTAATAGTATAATCGACATTTTTCTTGATTTTTCACAGCGTTGTGTGTGCCGGGGTTGTTACGTTTTCTCCTTCTAACTGATGGCTTAATGCGCCATATAGACAATTCCCGTCGTCGTCGATTTTGTACCAATAGTTGATGTGCCTTCGTTCCTACGTTCTGTAGTGGACACATTATTTTTGTGTTTTCTGGAGAGTTATTATTTCTTGTTTCTTTTTTTGCTTGTTATTATTACGGCCCTAAACTTTTTAATAAGATTCCTCGCCTTACTAGAGCCTTACCAAATGTGAAGTATGAATAGTCAGTAAAAAAAAAAAGAAATTTTTGAAAGGATCGTTTTTTTCTCTTATATAGGCAGTTCAGTAAATTGACCAGTCAGCATCAACAAAATAGGACGCAAAACTAATAACGTCATTTGACCAATTTGAGCTCGACATTCGCTGCATATTTTTTTTTATCGCCTTATTTACATTAATGTCCTGGCGGAGTTTAACCGTAGGCTATTCTGCCACTCAACCAGGATGGACGGACACACTTAGACAACATCACAACACCCATTCCCTGCGACATTGCCATCTGCCGCAGCTGTTGTCTCTCACACAACCGCAGTCTAACCCACTGCTACCATCTCGGCAACACGAGAAAAACGCCACTACACATCCATACCCTAGCCAGGATTTGAACCTGGGACACCGTGGTCGCAAGCCTAACACCTTAAGCACTGCGCCACCGAGCCATACTATTAGAGCTAATGAATCAACTAATACAATGTCTACAGAAAGAATTAGGGAAGGAAGAAGAGTTGTCGTATATCTAGAATGTTAGATTCATTAAATAGTTTATCAGATGAATAAGTTGTCTCCTTATAAAGCATGATTTTCAAAAATCTCTTTTGTAGTGATTCCAGTTTTTTTATATGGCAGTTTAGAACCCCTCCCCAACTAGTAATACTGTATATTAAATGGGACTCAACGAGTGACTGATATACTCGTTTCATGTGTTTTGTGTCTAGAAAATTTTGTATGTATTTAAATTTGTTTAGTATAAATCGTAATTTTCTTAAGATATATTGTACATGCGCATCCCATTGCAGTTTTTGATATATATCGACCCCCAAGTATTTCACTTCTTTCTTAGGTTCCAAGATGTAGTTAGAGTGGTTGCTTTCAATGGTTAGATTTAAGAATTGCGGTGCTGACGTTTTTTTTGGGTAGAAAGGTAAATAGTTTGTTTTGCTGTAATTTATTTTCAGTAGTTTAGAGTCGAACCAGTCTTTTAACCTTCCAAAGTCACGTTCTACTTTACCGATTATATACAGTTTACTCAGCAGTTAATGTAAAAGTAATACAATTCACCTTGACAAATGGCTTTAAAGCTGTATCTATATTATCCAATATGAGTATTAGGGTGGCCCATCTCTATAAGGGGTGAATTTTTTTTGCGTATTTTTTGTGTCACCCCACGAAAATATACTATTATTCTAGGAATAATTTTATGTCAAAGTTTCAGATAATTCGGTGAACGGTAACCCGTGCCGCATTCAGGTAGAAATTTGTAGATAAGATTTTATTACGGTAATACACTTAAATTTTACTTAAAATACAAATATCTACCTCTTTTTTCATAATGTTTTATTGGTGTAATTATTTCCTAGAAATTATTTGTTTTGGAAGTTTGGAAATATAATGCACCTACGGTAGGTTTTTATGTCAGGTTGCAATTGTATTTTACAGTGGTGACATTATAAGTTCTAGCATACGTTCCTTTTTGAAAAAACATTTAACGATGGCTGATGTTAGATCCTTACGAAAGGATACTTTCATTTACTTAGTTGGACACTATTCGTCACAAATCATTGGCAATAAATTGCCGTCTAATAGACAAGTATTACAAGTGCTCTTTTATAACATTCGTGAAGTGAAGCTAAGTGTACATGAAAGTGCTAAATTAACAATAAAAGAGGTGTCAGTTTTTTGGGATAAAGCTCGCATTCCGACACGTCAGGATTTTCATTGTGTTAAACAACTAGATAAACTTTATGCAGAGTGGAGGAACTTACAAAAATTTCGTTGAAAAATTGGACGATCTCTTTGACATTTCTCATGCAAATGCATTGGAGTTGATGAAAATAGATGAAGATAAGCAGTTTTTAATTAACCAAAGAAAACAGGGACGTCCTGGATTTATGCATGGTATTGATTACCAACTTGCTTCTCAAGAAAAATCAGCTGAGGAGAAATTACAGAAATTATCCGAACGAATGCAACGAAGTCAACAAGAAAAAGCTAGATTAGAGGAAACAGTCACCTGTCCATCATCAAGTAGTAATTCAGCCGACTCCAACGAAAATGAAGATGTAATAATCGAAGCCCAAGAAGAGTTGTTACAAGACCAGCCTGGCCCGTCACAACCAAAAAAGAGGAGTTTGTATGGAACATGTAACATCATCACACCAAAAATAGCCGCTGCATTTGATGCTTGCAAAATAAGCGACAGGTATGGAGTCCATATTTTGACGGCAGTAGCAGAAGCACTAGGACATGACACCACATCTTTGTCCATCAGCAGAACCACACTTCAGCGCTCTAGACAACGCATCCGCGAAGATAGAGCTGAAATATTAAAAACTGCCTTCGGTCATTCTGAATTGCCGGCCCCAGTCATCCATTGGGATGGAAAACTTTTACCTTCTCTCACTGGAATGGGAAATATCGATAGACTTGCTATCTTAGTTACTAGTGGAGATATTGAACAACTACTTGGAGTACCAGCTTTGCCCAATTCAACTGAAAGAGAACAGACTGAAGCAGTTTATGATGTGCTTTGTGAATGGAATTTGGACGAAAAGGTAATAGCTTTGTGTTGTGATACAACAGCATCAAATATGGGTTATATAAATGGGGCAGCCACACTATTGCAACAAAAATTAGAAAGAGATATTCTATATTTTCCTTGTAGACATCATATTTTTGAAGTGGTTTTGAGAAGTGTGTTCGACACAAAAATGCCTTCCTCATCTGGTCCAAATGTGCCACTATTTAAACGTTTTAGGGAATTTTGGCCTAACATATATCAAAATAAACTAAAAACTGGATTTCAGGTATCAAAAATTAAACACATTTTACAACCAGTTAAAGCCGAAATTGTAAAGTTTCTAAATGCAGCTTTAACTTTGCAACAGCCTCGTGATGATTATAAAGAATTTTTAATGCTTTCTAAACTTTTTGTTGAAGAAGAGCCCACTCACACGACATTCTATCAACCAGGGGTATTTCATCATGCACGTTGGATGGCCAAAGCCATTTACTGTCTAAAAATTTTTTTTTCCAAGATCAGTTCCAACTAACTAAAAAAGAAAAAATAGGTATTGAAGATATATGTCTCTTTATTGTAAAGGTTTATGTAAAGGCCTGGTTTACAGCGTCATTTGCTAGTAAAGCACCGCTTCATGACTTAGACTTTTGTAAAGAACTCATTAATTATCAAAATATTGACAAAGAAATATCTCAAGCCGCAAGTAGGAAAATAGTGAACCATTTGTGGTACCTTAATTCAGTAAATGTTGGCTTATCTTTCTTTGATGACGATATTTCAGTTACCACTAAAAGAGAAATGGTTAAAGCTTTGAATAGGAAAGCACCAAATCAAGAGGGTATTAAACGACTTATGATTAGTAACATTACTGACGTTGAAAACAAGGAAATTCAGGACTTCATATGCGAGAACACTAAACAGTTTTTTCAAAAATTAGGTTTGTCTATGGAATTTTTGGAAAATGATCCAACAACATGGAGGGAAAATGAAAGTTATACCCGATGTTTCAATATTGTAAACAAAATTAAAGATGTAAATGATGCCGCTGAGAGAGGAATCAAACATATTACTGACTATAATGACATTTTAACAAAAAATGAAGACCAAAAACAGTTTCTACTCCAAGTTGTAAATGATTATAAATCACAGTTTCCAAATGTAAAAAAAGAAACCCTGTCGCATGCTTTGGCCTAGTGCAAAAAATATTGTTTTTATTACTATATGTCTTGTAGATTTAGGATAATATTTGGTACTATGTATGAAAAAAACGTTTCATAATAAAATACACAAAGATAAAACGAGAGTTTTATTTCAAAAACTTCTAGTCTAGTTTTCTTAGACTACGAATTTACAGTGGTATGACACACGTCATAGTCACAACAGATAATGTCTTTGATATTTGTATGACTTGATTAGTCATTCTAAAGATAAATGTTGCTGATTAAAAAAAAAAAACAATGCATCAACCAAAGAATGTAAATAATTCCATTTACTTTTATTATTGCATAATAATGCATTCTACGGCACCCCTTGCCTTCAATTTGCCTCAATAATATTTTGAGGGGACTGTTTTTTCTTCAAATGGAACCATTTGCAGGGGTGAGAAATAAAAAATTTCGATTTTGAAAAAGCTGGGCCACCCTAATGAGTATTATGACTAAAATCAACCACTGCACAACTTTGTCTCAAAAATGTCAAATATGAAACCCACTGTAACTTGATTACAGTGGGTGAGCTAATGAGTTTGTTTTCATAAGAAAATATTCTTACTATAAAGAGAAATTAAAACGTTTATTACAATATAATATGTCGAAAATTGTATAGTTATCGCGATATATTAAATAAAATGAAATTATTACAGCGCCGTTATTAAATTTTTGTAAATAAATTTTCATCTAAAAATGTTAGCAAAAATATACCTTAGACAAAAATCGTTGCCCACACTTTTAGCCGTAATTAGGTATGATCATGTTTTTTCGCCTAGCATGTGTAAAAATGAATCATATTAGCCCTAAAAATATGACCGAAAGTAATGTTTATCGTCTATCGTGTTTATATTTTTCATTAAACCTCAGTTAAAGCCAAAGTTGAGCATAACCTTATCCTGACTTTCCACTGTGTGCTAGCCAGTTTTTTTTATTAGTTTTTGATTTATTGTTACAGTATGCCAAATGGGAGCGGCGCGGCGTCCAGCATTTGAGAGTGTATCATACTCGACAGCAGACGTCTCTTCGAAGCTTTAGGCCCTCCTGTGTTTGGAACAAGGTTGGCTTGAGCTGTAGTTGTCCTTTGCATTTTCTACACAGTTTTGTTTATATGTTCATCGAACGTAAGCTTGATATCTAGCCATACTCCCAGACATTTTATTGCCCTCGATAGAGTCACTGCCACGTCCTGCACGCTAAAATATATCGAGGTTATCTTCCTCCCTGTCGTTAAGAGGGCGGTTTCTGTCTTCTGCGGTACCAACTGGAGCCCCTATCCTTCAGCCAGTTGGGGAATCGGTGAAGGGCGATGTTTGCCGTACTCATAAACAATTCCTCCCCTTTATCATGGCCACATCGTCCGCGAATCTTGTCAGGCTAACTCCCAGTTATTCCATCCGCAACAGTCCAACATACATTATGTCTTACAGGGTTGGGCCCAGTACTGACCCTCGTGGTACGCCGCTGTTAATCAGTCTTATCTTCGAATTACTTTCTGCCTCTAGAATGTAACGGTTTGTTGTCGGATAGCTGGTTTGGAGATTAATCAGGGTCCAGATTAGTTAATAAGACAGTACAATAAAAATATAAACAATTTATTTACTTCTTCAAACAGGCAGTGTTACATAACATACAGGTACAGGTTAAATATCCGTATATTTTACGGTTCTTAGCACAACATTTTTTATTATCTGAGAGAGAGAGAGAGAGAGAGAGAGTGTGTAGCGATTGCCATGCGACGTTTGTTGTTGCTACAGGAGTGGCATCGGGCGTCGGGTGAATATCGTCGACTTAAGAAGTTTCCCAGCTCAACACGCTGTAGGAGGTCTAAAGGTCAGGCTCATTCGCTCTGGTTTTGGCGGCGAAACGGCGTCGGGGAATGACTAACGACTCGAGGGGTCCCAGCTCAACACGCTGCAGGATTCCCAGGGTCAGATTGCATTCGTTCCGTCGTGTTTGCGTCGGGAGATGTACAAAACTGTAATATGTCCAGCTCAGCACGCTGTAGACAGATTGTCAGAGTTGTTCACACTCTGAGTTCGTTGATTTGTGGCCGGACTTTTATATCCGAGGATCCTCGCTTGCTGGTGACGTAGAACTGCGTATAGTTTAGTGTCGTGTGCAAATCCGTGCCTCTAGACGGGAGATGGGTAGATTTGCGGGCCGTGTGCACATTGGTGTCGTGTGTAAATCCTTAAACTTTAGTAATGGAACATGAATTTACGAATGCTTCATTACAAGAATGATCTCTATCCCTGATAGAACTACACGACTATCTGCTACTTTCTAGCTATTTCAAAAGTTAAATAAAGTTAAAGAAAAATTGAATGTGTACGTTTAGATTCAATTAGAGGTTTTACCGCTTCAATCTATCATTTCGCTGATATCATGTATTCTTTCTATGCTTTAGTCGAGTGTGGTGCTGAAGTATTTTGAGGTGTGTGGAAATAACATCATCATCAGTATTACACCAAAGATACAACCCTCTTTAGGAATTACCTATACCGTCTTTCTGTTCATTTATTTATCTTGAATAGTGTCGAATTGGGGCCGAATATATAAAATAGAGCTTTTGGAATAATTCAACTGCATCTTGTAGAGCAGTTCAAAATATAAATTCTACATTTATTTAAACGGACCACTCTAAATGTGCACTTTCGTAGTTTATTACTGCTTTTAGTGATTTTATACGTTTGCAGTGTTGACACTTAAATGGTTTCATTTCCATATCAAATCTACATCATAGAAGCAATTAAGATGGCACTTATAGTCTTGTATTACGACTTTAGTCCTTTTATGACAACCACATGTATTTGTATTAGCACTGCTAATATATATGATAAAAAAAAATAAAGCCCTGTAATACGTAAGATCGATTACGATTACTTGATAATTCCTCTTAATCATAATATTTATCCTAACTGTATCAATGTATATTACTTTAAGAAATGGGATTATAAAAAAATGATTTATCGTCCACAAACATAACTGGTAATACCTATAATTTATTGTCATTATCGCTTACATAAAAAAACAAATTTTATACTATTGAACGTTAAGGATAGGATTTTGCAGAATGAGTGGGAAATATGCTTTTATTTTCGGTTTATTATAAATAAAAAAAAATTATAAATGGTATAATCTTTAAAATAGTTTCAGGTGCTTTTCATTACTCTAAGGAATACAACCATAGACAGATTTTTTCATAAATTTTGTATCTAGTTACTTAAATGGCTGCTCTAATAATGAAATTAGGAACTATTTTCATTGACAGAGTACAATATTCAAGTACAACAGAAAATTACAATAAAGGACATATATAGTTGTATTCGTTAGAATAATAGCAAGTATCTAAAACAGTTTGGTTTTTCAAATATTTATAATAACTCGAAAATAAACGCGATTACCTAAAAATCTAGAAAATGAAAAGAGCGACAGGAAATGACGATGACACACATTTTTCATCCAAGAGTCGGTCAGGACATTTCTATAACTCAAACACACGAGAGACTTCGGAAAGTAGACTAAAACAATATGAGGAAAGACGCAAAGGTTTACGAGACTAACCTACAATAATTTCAGTTTCTTTTATAAAAAGCATAAAACTCTTATATATTTTCTTTGACCCAGTTGATAATAAGTTTATTAGGTTAAATGGAGCGAATGTATTGCAATTTTCAACAATTTTTTGTACTAGTTTAGTTGAGGAAACTTTGTATTTTCCACAGCCGGAAGAAGGCAAGACCGATGTTGATAAAGAAAAGAGACAAGCCACCAGATGAACCGTCCTCATATAGGCCGGTATGTCTGCTCGATACAATGGAGAGGTTAATGGAATATCGGCTTCTGGGGAGGCTGGAGGCAGACATTGAAGGGAAGGGAGGGTTATCTGAGACCCAGTTCGGTTTTAGGAATAGTCTAGGAAATAGCGTGCAAATTCGACGACGAGTGGTTACCGTCTGCCAGTCGGTAATCGAAGAGACCATATAAATACAACATTTTTTTCTCTCTGGAACTTTTTGGTATGGTGGGGGTATAGGGAGGGGGGGGGGCGTTTATTTTTAAATCGAATGAATATCGATATCTGTCCGCATAGGTAGTTAGTATATGTACTTCACATACCCCAATTACGCTAGCAGACAAAAATTCCGAACGGCGCGCGCGCTAACCGGAAAAAGAAATTAAAATTTTTTTTTTCTTTTTCCGATTAACACGCGCGCCGTTCGGAATTTTCGTCTGCCAGCGTAATTGGGGTATGTGAAGTACATATACTAACTACCTATGCGGACAGATATCGATAATCATTCGATTAAAAAATAAATGCCCCCCCCCCCTCCCTATCCCCCCACCATACCAAAAAGTTCCAGAGAGAAAAAAATTTTGTATTTATATGGTTTCTTCGATTACCGACTGGCAGACGGTAACCACTCGTCGTCGAATTTGCACGCCATTTCCTATACTAGAAAGGGAGATCCACGGTAGTAGCGATAAGACTCCTAACCAAGACTGCTGGGGAAGCAATGAAAGCCAAAAAGATCTGCGCGGTAGTAACGCTGGATGTTCGGAACGCTTTCAACACTACAGATTTGGGCGAGATAGTTAAGAAGTTACGAAAGTTGAGAATAGCCCCATACCTGCTCAGGATAGTAAAGAGCTACCTCGAGAACAGGTGGAATGGGCTGGAGGAAGCGTACGCGAACATGATTTGATGGGATAGTTGCAATATCTCTCCTTCATTATTAAGGAACATCACGGATGAGGACATCAAAAATCTAATACAAGCTGGCACACCGCTGCAATCGGAGTTCCAAAGCTTCCTTTGTCACATCCAGGCTGTAGAACGGTGTGTCAAACTTGCAACTGAATCATCCAATAAAGTATATGGCGCTGACGCAAGAGACGGATTCATTAGGACGACCCTCCTATGAAGATCTATTATGCCAGAATATTCTCAAAAATCTGACTTTAAAGTGCACCCTTTTGAACAACAAAATTAGAAATGATAAATATATTCTCCGTTTGTTTACTAAAAATGAAAAAGTAAAATTAGCAGAAATTACGAAATACTGCAATTTTTACAAAAAAATGTTTTTGGGCTTTTTGAGCGACAATAAATATTTTGAAAATACAGGTTTTAAATTTTTTTTATGCTCCTCATGCCCCAAAGTTCACATTATAACCTACAGCGTTTCGATGATAGTGAGTTTAGTAATTATAAAGTATTGACGAAATACAGCAACCTTTCGCCATTTTTCAAAACTTTGAGTGCGATGTGCGATCGGAAGATATTTTTTTGATTTGAAAAGTTTTTCATTTTGCTTAGCTGGGCGATAGGCATTGAAAATGGCGATAGAGAAATGGAAAAAATAATGTTTTTCGGTCCACTCTACTGTGAAGTGATGCAAAAGACAAAGTTGGATAAGGTTCTCTAAAAAAAAACTAAAACAAGAGCGCTACAATAAATCCACAGATAGCTAAAGTGGTCAAATATATAAATTTTTAATTTTGATCAAAGTGGTTTAAACTATATTTAAGCAATTTAAACCACTTTCGACCTGGACAAAACTTAAAAAAGTAGTTTTAAAGGCGCTCTGAGTATGTCTCTAAATAACACATACAGCTGGCCACATTTTATATTAAGTAATAGTTTCTTTCCAAAAAGTTGTAAAAAGTTGGAAAACCTTTCCTTCCCAATAAAAAGTTTCATTGTTGGTGGGTCAGTTCGGAGACGCACTTTATATAACCAAACCATTTCTATATTTCAATAGACATCAGGTACTGACCATTATATAAACTATTACTCTTAATTACGTCATAAAATTGATTGACATATTGATAATAGATTATCGTGGCTGATAATAATTGTTTTGTTATTACTTACACGTATTTTTATTGTTGTAATTTGTTCCTAATATACAGAACATTTCGCTAGTAAATATACTTGGAGCAACTACGCAAATCAGGTCAAAATATAACAAAGCCTTTTTGCTGCATGAAAAAAAAAATAATAAAAATACACAGTGGTCTTTAAGCTGCAGAAAGTTTGACCAAAATGGATCCAAAAACGGGTTTCACAGAATGTTTTCAGCATATCTGTAGGGTAAAAAAATGCAAACCGAAAAATCCTCGCCCTTCAGGAGATATTCAATTTCTAATTACACAGACCCACAAAAGTGGTCTTTCCGATGGACCAGATCAGTGCATCCTTGTGTATTTTGACCCGCTGAATCCGAATCCAAAGTCAGAATTTTCAAACTGGTTCGTTTTTCTTTCCTAACCCCAAAAAACAACCCCAAATTAAAAAAGTGCTCTGTCCGGCGGATCAGACCAATGTATCCCTATGTAGTTTGACCTGCTGAATTCGAATCCGAAGTCAGAATTGTGAGATTGGCTTGTTTTCATTTCTAACCTCAAGAAACACCAGTAGAAACCAGTTTTTTGCCTTTCACATTATTATTGAGTTCTAGGGATATGAGGTTATGGCTTTTAAGGTTATGAAATAAACATATTAAAAAAATTCTAACTACTCATTTGATTGTGAAAGTTGAAAAACTGGAATTTTGGTAGTGTTTTTTGAGGTTAGACATAAAAACTGAGCCTCTCTGACAATGCTGACTTCCGATTCGGATTCACCGGGACAAAATGTATAAGAATACATTGGTCTGATCCGCTGGCTAGAGCACTTTTTTCATTTAGGTGTTTTTTGGGGTAAGGGATGAAAAACGAGCCAATTTGATAATTCTGAGTTCGGATTCGTATTCAGCGGGTCAAAATACATAAGGATACATTCTTCTGCTCCGCCAGACAGAGCACTTTTTTTTCGTTTAAGGAGTGTTTTCTGGAGTTAGCGATGAAAGACCAGCCAATCTGAAAATTCTAATTTCGGATTCAGATTCAGCGGGTCAAAATACATAAGGATACACTCGTCTGGTCTAGCGGACAGAACACTTCTTTTGTGGGTCTGTGTAATTAGAAAATGAATAGCTCACTAAAGGGATCAGCTAGGATTTTACGATTTGCATTTTTTTACCCTACTTATATGCTGAAAACATTTTGTGAAACCCGTTTTTGGATCCAACTTTCTGCAGCTTGAAGACCACTGCGAATAAAAGTCATCCTTTAAAAATAACAAATTTTATTATAACGATAAATACGTCGGTAGAGCAAACACGACAGCTCAGGGTGAGCAAATAAAATGTGCTTACGATATTGTACTTTTCAAAACAATTTATCAAAATACAAAGTACACAATGAGAGACAAACATACGTATAAAATAACTATAAACGATAATTCATAAAAATGTAATATAAGAAACGTTGGCCAAGTCAGATTATTATATTCCGAATATAATTATAGTTATTATTAAGAAACTAACGGTTCAACCGTTCTAATTAAAACAAATTATTAGGAATAAGTAAACAGATATTGCTAATGATCGGAAATCAAAGGCAAAGTAATACAATTAACTAAAATGTATAAAGATCATGTGCTTGTGTATGTATTAACACTTTACGTGTGTTATACAAGAAAATATCTATCTAAGTTTTTTAGAGAAAAGATGATGCACTCGCGAAAACAATTCTGTATATCTGTTTAAGCGGAAGACAGTTCAAAAAGTTATACCAAGCTCACAAGAAATTTTGACTCAAAATCAAAAAACCTCACTACACCACAGGTGAACAAAGCTGTGTCGCCGTCAAAGAAGCTTTTATTCCAAGATATTCTAAGATATGACGAAAGCGCTATGGACGCCTGCAGCGAAGGTTTCGGTACTATCTTATTAAGTATGAATATAAAATAAAATAATTAAGACACAACTAAGATGGCGGAATATCCTTTTCCGTGACGTCATTGTAAACCCAATTAAGACTAAGAAGTTAAAAATAAATAAATTAAAAAAGAAAACTTTTTAAAACAATGGTTTTATTTTAAAACCAAATTATACTAAAAAGTAGAAAATAATGTTTTTTTCAACTTTGTAAATAGGAAGTCGCTGGGCGCTCTGATAGACGAAGTAATATTTTATGACCGCCCAATAGTTTTCTATTTACAAAGTTGAAAAAAATATAATTCATTTTAAAATATAAATATTTTCTATTTTTTAGCACAATTTGGTTTTAAAATAAAACCATCGTTTTTAAAAAGTTTTTTTTAAATTTATCTTTTTAATATGAAATTCCACTTTTATTGGAGAATCGCCCTTAAGCTTTAACGTTCGACTCGTTATCAGAGAATCATGAAATCTCCATATATCAAATTCCATGTAAATCTGCAATAATGTTGCATCATGGCAACCGTACTGGATTCATCGATTTGAATTCTTAGTTTTTAAGGTCAAATTCGGTTATCACCTACTCCTAAAATACCCACTACCAATCTTAATGCAATTCCCACGAAATTGGATTAATATTGCAAAATTTTCAACTAAAAAATTTTTCTTTCCGATTTTTGCTCACCTTGCAAGACATAGCGTAACTTGATGAAATTAGTATTGCACCACCGCTGAGCTATACCTTACAGTTTGAGAAATATTACATAGAAATTACTTAAGTCAATCAAATATTATTAGAAAAAAGAACATACGGGTCGAATTGAGAGATTCCTCCTTTTGTAAATTTTCTGAAGTCAGTTAAAAAAAAGGGGCATTGCGTAAGTCTCCTGGACTTATTGTAATCGTCCTAGTTGGCTGATGTCAAAACAAACGGTGAGGCCTTTCTTGGTTCTTGTACACACACTAAATCAATTTACTTTTTGTCACACTCTTTAATAATAGGGTGGACGTGGAATTGAGACCTTCTCGTATACACACTAAATCCCAAATTTATGGACTCACACTTACTTGCTTGTTTGCTTTGCCTATTTACCCCCATTTACACTCCAGCCCTTCAACGGAATAAGATCAAAATATAATTTGTTTCCAGATCTCGTTATAAAACACACATTTACCTTTCCAGTCAATATCATAAACCGTTCCAGACTAATCATTGGCGACAGACCGACGGACAGAAATTTCTTTTTTGCTAAAACTTAAGATCTCGACGTTCTATGACATTTTTAGCTTATTTAAACCAAAAAAATATATATTTTTGTTTACGACTAATATATTATAATGCATTAAGTTCAAAACTATTCATCTGAAGTAGGTACGATTTTCAGCAAAAACACGTCGACTTAGTTTTCGAAGGGGAACCACTGTTGGTTGAATTTTGTGTTCCACGTCTTCACCCCCAGCCACTCCAACTTTATAATTTCAAATGGCCCCCTCTATCTTGTGACCCATCATTTCAAACGGTGCAAAAATTTCTATCCGCATGTGAAATTGTTTCATCCGTTTCTGAGATAAAAGCAAAATAAAAAAGCAAAATAAAAAAAAATTGGTATAAAACACAAGTAGGTACTTTATCACTGAGTATTTAGTGTAGTTTCTTAATACACCAGTCAACAGTTCTTTAAAAATGGTTGGCAGAGAGAACAGAGATTATCTACATTCAAAAAAGTGAAAATTGTTGTGCTCCTAGTAAATTTTGGGTTTTCAACGATAGACACCCTAGTAAACGTGTAAGCCACCAGTATATTCTTGACTTAGTTAGGAAATTTGACAATACTGGTTCGGTGTATAATATAAAAAATTATCAACCAAGATTTCTGGACGAGGCAACGCAGATCGAAGTTCTTGGTCATTTTGCTATGGATCCTAATACTTCTATTGAGAGTAGTAAGTAACCAAGTTAACTCAGATTTCCATTGGTTCTGTACATACGGTGCTCAAATCAAATAAGTTATTTTCGTACAAACTGCAGGTTCATCAATAACTCAGTGAAGATGATTATGATGGAAGGACACAGTTCTGCGAAGAAATGAGTCAAAAAATAGCAAATAATCCAAATTGTTTTAAAAATCTTTGCTTCAGTGATGAATAGACATTTTTCTTAAATTTAGAAGTTTTAGAAAATGTAGTAAATCTATTCATCACTCAATTGCTAGAACACCAAATCGATGAAGACGGAAACGTTATGCTGCATTTCCAACAAGATGGAGCTCCTCCTCCTCATGCTCCTCCCGTGAGGCAATGGCTGGATGAAACATTTCCTGAGAAATGGATTGGAAGAAGAGGCACTCAAGAATGGCCACTAAGATCTCCAGATTTAACGCCACTTGATTTCTTTATTTGGGGGTACTTCAAAACTCAAGTTTATAAAACTCAGCCAGATGACATTGATGATCTCAAAGCTAGAATAACTCGAGAATATAGACAGATATTCCGGGAAACATTTCGAAAAGTCCGGCAAAAATTCGAAAATAGGCCGCATTATTGTTTAGCAAATAATGGAGCACCCTTTGAACATTTATTCATTCATATTGAATTTTCTGATTTTCTCTCTATTTATTTTTAATCATTACAGAATGAATTTATGCCTTTATGTTAGAAACAGATTGAACAATGGGGTATTTTCCATTTTTTTTTAAATTCAGTTTTGGTGATATATATCAAGTAATGTTAGAAACAGATTGAACAATGGGGTATTTTCCATTTTTTTTAAATTCAGTTTTGGTGATATATATCAAGTAATAGTATATTGTGTATTTAGGTGTGAAAGCAGTACATTCCCGGACGACGATGCAAATTGTTGGCCGAGGCGTTAGCCGAGGCCAACAAGCATCGAAGTCCGGGAATGTGCTTTCACACCGAAGTACACATACTATTTTTTCTGAAATCACAATCAATATTATTATAAATTAAGGAATTTGTATTAATGCATAACAGTTCTTCATTAAAATCTAACTGCTTACTAATAAATGCAATTTTAATGTGAATTGGTTTGTCTGCATGTATTTTTTTACTGTCTAAAATATACATAAAAAACCGTACGGGAATGTTACTTTCCCGGCCTAGGCCGGGAAAGTAACATTCCCGTACAGGTTTGTTGATCGTTGCTTGGCAACGGATCTTTTCAGGTCTGTTTTCTGATAGTTTCTTAGCAACGGACTAAAATACTGGAATTGTGCATTTTTCGATCTGAAATCGCGCCGAAAACGTAGACATTGCTGATCGATTTCAGAAAAAGTTATTATTTTAACAATTACTGCATAATCAATTTAAACCAAAACCATAATTTCTTAAATAAAAATAAGAAATGATTTTATTTGGCGGGAAATAGTTTAACTTATCATAGACAACTTTCGCATAGACTGTAACTAACTTATATGAATGCCAAATTGTGTATTTACTTTACATTATTTTACCTATGACACTTCTATTTTTCTCAATATCTTGAATATCAATAAATATTATACATATGTATTTAGAAGGAATTAAAAGTTATTTATATTTGTTATTATGTAGAAGTTATCTTAAAAATGTAAAAAAAACTTACGGCGAGGATTATGTGGCAACATTTCTTGCGTGCCGCCAGCTGACACTTCTTGTCACAATACAAGTGAAAGACATATATTTGTTTGATTTATTTGTTGTTTGTTCATGTGGCAATACACTATTAAGATAGAGTTAAATTTTGTGTAAGGAAATTCGTCCAATTTGCCCAAAGTTGATTATGACTTGAGAGATTCTTTCTATAAAAAAAATTAGAGTTTTGAAGGGATGGGATCAAAAATATTGGAAGCTTGCCATCAAGTTCTTCGAATATCAATTTTTTCGGAACAGTTAAAATTTTTTTTCCGAAGCACTTATATTTGCGTTTCCACAACTTTTATAAAATACCTCTTAAATGACATTATCTACTATTTGTAAATTACAGCAAATAACTCGATCAAAGAAACTGAAATGCTTCAAATCAACACGACGGCGACGTTAGAACACATTTGTCATTTGACTAGCCGTTGACATTGTTGTCATGTTTTGCTAAATATGTTTTTAAAAATCTAATCGGCATTAAAAATTATTTAAAACATTTAATAATTCACGCCTATTATTATTTTTTACATAAGAAATTTAAATTTCGTGGAAAAATATACAGGGTGTAATCAGTTTTATGTCATTAAAAAAAACTGGTGGTGGGGAACGACTAAACGAACAAAAAAACCTTATATAACATGGGGTCTAAAACCCATAGTTTTAGAAAAAAAAATAAATAAACAAAAATTTCGAAAATGTTCAGTAAAATTGTTTCAGAACTGCTGGAATGGCTTTTATCTTCGTGTATGTCGGCGCCTCTAACCATAAAATACGCTAATACGGCTCTTTCAAAGTGCCGCGTTCCTTTGTTAGAGACCGTGCGTCGACGAGGACACGAGTCGATAGTCACACTTTTTTATGGCTTTTTAAAATTAGGTAAGGTAAGGTCTTTAGTGGTGCGGAATTTTAGTTTCTGTGGGCATTTCGTTAAGTACAAACGTCGAAGCCGTTCGTTGTATGTTACTTTGTTCTTTTGAATTTTGGACCACGTATTTACCAGTTCAGATTTATTTTATTGACTTACCGTGCAAGTCGTTAAGTTCTTGATTACGTACAGACACTACTTGTTCGTTCTTTTTGTGTTTGTTTTGGATTTTGGACCAAGTTTTTCTTTTTATTTTCTTTATTGACAACGTTAGTTAATAGTTTTGTATGGTATTTTAATGTGGATAGAAACCATAAAAAATGATCCTAATTTGGTAAGTTCTAGATTTATCGAATAATTTTAGTTTTCGATACCTGATCAGCAATTCGTTAAATAAATCAGATTTTTTCCTAACTTAAAATACACATAATTCTGTTATCGAATCTCAGACGTCACTCTTTATTTCCCAATGTCATGCAATAATTATTAATTTTTTAAGCTTTTAACCCAGAACACACATTTAGATCACAAATGTTAATAAATCACATTTAAATCTGATAAATTATAAACAACAATAAAAGCTCCAATATTTTGTTCTAAATTAAAAAACACACATGTAAAGAAATGCTGTGTTTAACTTCTACGCCCATCATTTGCTTTTTCAGTTCGGCAAAAAGAGAACGAATTGTTTACATTTTTATAATTGGTTCGGTTGAGGCGATCATCAAAGGTGCCGCCCTTCTTTGCTTTGAACCGCGGGCTGCCGTCGGTAATCTTTGCACTTTTTTATGACAATTTAAAAGTTGTATAATTGGGAACTACTACACGTCCATTGACCCAGAAAGGCAGTGGTTCTCAAATGTTTCCTTCCTTCCTATAATTCAAATTGTTGATCTAGGTCAGCTTTTTCAAAGAGCCCCTAGGGGAAAAAGTCATAAAGGTTTTTTGTTTGTCTAGTCGGTCCCCATTACCAGTTTTTTTAATGACATGAAACTGATTACACCCTGTATTACACCCTGTATTAAAATTGATTTAATAAATAAGCTTTATACTCATGTTTTATTCAATTATCTTTGCTAGAACTAGAGAAGGAATTTCAACTTGGCAACACCACACTGTTTTGTATAAAACCATTATATCAACAAATCCATACAGTCTAGCTACGTCATCGGCCAAACTACCTACGTCACCAATTTAAAACACCTGTTGCTTCACTTATTTTAACTTCTGTTTTTTCAAAAAATTGATAATTATTTTCGCGGAAATCTGTATTGGAAGGCTTGTTTGTACATATTCTACGATATTATTCAATAAAAAAAAAAATAGGAAAATACCCCATTCCATTCCTTTTTGGTATACGGATAGAACTTTTTAAGCCGTTTAAAATGATAGGGGGTGCCATTTGAAATTAAAAAGTTGGGGTTGCTGGCGGTGAAGAAACGGAACGGAAAATTCAACCAACAGTGGTTTTGAAGTTCCCTCTAGAAAACTAAACCGACGTGTTTTTGCTGAAAATTGTGTCTAATTCAAATGACGAGTTATTGGCACTGTATACTTCCACAGTGTGGAAGGAAAACCGTGAAAACGATTTCTTTTGCAAAAATTATGGGTCACGTATTATATAACGGATTAGACCCATTAGAAAATGCGTTTTTAGATGAATTCATCAAAACTATTAAAGTAAGTAACTTTGGAAACTGTTTCGTGAAATCACTGAAACTGCTTTTGCTATTTCCAATTTAGGTGAGGTAGAAATTGAATGCGGACGATAACAGCAAATGAACCGACGCAGTTTTTAAAACCACGCTCTCTAGGATCTAAGTTTGATGAAATATTGATTTTGAATTTTGGTAAGATTGCATTATTTTCCCCACTAACGCGCTGGAAAGTAAAAATAGCTTTACGATAAGATACTAAATAGGATCCGAAAGAGCGTAGAGAAATAACAAACTGTCTTATATCCCTAGATATGTCTTCAGTTGAGTGAAATAAGGGTGGAATTGTAAGCTTATTTTTTAATTTCCTCTTATTATATACATTCTTTGTGAAGCACAGGCAGAGGAATACATTTGATCTCCCATGCGCAGGGTGCTAATTCTAATACCGGTAAAAAGACCATGCCGAATTCGTCATAGGTATATACAGGGTGCGTCAAGAGTGCGTAGACGGTCAATGTACTATAAAGTTTGATATCTATGCTGGGGATAAAATGGTCGGTAAGCCTAAAAGTAATTATTAAGTTCTAGGGGAAATTATGTATGACAACAAGGAACATTTTATTGACAAAAATGAGACCCAACGTCGTTGTTCGTAATGTGGAAAGTGTTCTAATTTTGTTTGTTTGGAATGTAATGTACGTCTGCATCCCGATGGCTGTTTCAAGCAATACCATACAAAATAAAATAATCATGTTTTTGATAAATACGAAAATAAAACTTTGTTACCACTTTTACATTTTTATAGCTCCTATTACCCACCGTATGCTATATCATACTCAAAAAAATCACCTTTTTGAAGAAAAAAATTTGTATTTCATGTTTTTATCGTAATTACAAGTCTAACTGACCACTAAAAAAATTACATATATATTTTTAAAAAATAGTTCTGGGCATTAGTGGGCTAATTCGAATGAAACAGTCAGGGAATCCACCCTAGCTGCACCCCCGCCCATCCCCCCTCTACTATTCTGCTATTGAGGATATGTTAATAAGTCTTCTTTTATTGCCAAATCCGGTATCAAAGAGTAATTTATATTTAATTTTATTGGAATGAGCCAGCAGAATCCAAAAGATGTCACTGTAACACTTTTAACCCTAATCTGTTCATAACCCATTGTCACCGTTTTCGAGGTAAATGTCTGCAAATTATAAACTCATTTATCTGGAAAATGGTAACTCTTATCAAAATATTTTCTAGGACCAAAATTGTAGAAAATTTTATATGCACGTTGATTTTTGTGAAAAAAGTTTTTGTCTATCTTTTTAGTTTTTGTGTTAAATGACAAAGACAACATTGACAACAGTTTTTTTTTTAACATATGGTCGCCATTTTGAAAGTACAGCCATTTTTTGAGGATATGTCTAAAATTGTTCCTTAGGCTTTAATATTTATGAAAAACATTATCCCCAAGGATTGGGGACAATGTATATTTAGTAGTATAAATATAATTGCATGTGAGCTGCATAGAAATATATTGAGCATTTTTTTACACATGAAATCAAATCATTGATTTTGTAAAGTTCCGGTACAAATAAGTTTATAACAGAGTAAAAAATGAATTTTACCTATGTAGAATGTTGATAAGGGATGCCACGCTAGACCTTGTTGTATTAAGGAATACACCTGGCCTGTGTTGTGATCACCCCTTTTCAAAGATCTATCACAAAGCTAGAGAAATAAAATAAGATAAGAGAGGAGTACAGACAGAGGCAAGCCACTACGTTACAGAAAACAATGAACACGTGAGAAAGATACACTATATCTACGTTACATATAGAGAGGGAAAATATTTAATTATTAAATATCACATTACATGTTCATCCAGTATTTTATAAAAATCGTCATAATTTTACTTCCACATCCAGGGGAAGTATAGTAACGACAAAAAAATTTTTTTAAATTTTTATTGTTCAAATAGGCTTAGAATGTCACAAAACGTCGAGATTTTAAGTTTGAGCGAAAAAAAATTTCTGTCTGTCTGTCGGTCTGTAACTTTTTTTTGTGCGCACGTTTACTCTGGAACCGTTTGAGACACTGTCTTGAAATTTGGTACACATATGTACTTTAACGAGATCTAGAACTAGATTGTATTTTCGTCTTGTTCCGTCGAAGGGTTGGGGGGTAATTTGGGGTAAATTTGGGGTAAATAGGTAAATCATGCAGGTAAGAATCCATAAAATTGGTATTTCGTATATATAAAAGAAGGTCTCAAAAAAACTTTTGGCATTAGCCACCCCCATTACCACCCCCACCCCATTATTAAAGGGGATGAAAAAAAAAATGTGATTTAGTGAGGGTACAAGAACCAAAAACCTCAAAATATTTTTTTACTTCATCCACCCCCACTACCACCTCCTATCACCACCCCCACCCCACGACCAATGTGGGATACCGTTTTATGGGTTTTTGAGGTAGAGGATTTCAAATATTATATTATTAAAGTTCCATAAACAATTATTTCCACACACAAAATTTTTTCGTTGTCAGTGACTTGGATAGAAAATCTTGATGTGGAAATAGTGATTCCTTGGGCAGCGGTTTTTCATAATATAACTTTTTGTTTCGGTTTTAAATTTGTGAGGTTTATTGCCTATTAATTTATTACTTCCATTACTTCCAAGTATAGTAACGACAAAAAAAATTTAAAAAATTTTTTTTGTTCAAATAGGCTTAAAATGTTATGAAACGTCGAGATTTTAAGTTTGAGCCAAAAAAAATTTCTGTCTGTCGGTCGGTCTGTCTGTAACTTTTTTTTGTGCGCACGTTTACTCTGGAACCATTTAAGATATTGACTTGAAATTTGGTACACTTTTGTACTTTAATGAGATCTGGAACTAGATTATATTTTCATGTTGTTCCGACGAAGGGTTGGGGGTAAATTGGGGTAGATTTGGGGTAAATGGGTAAATCAAGCAGGTAAGAGTCCATAAAATTGGTATTTAGTGTATATAAGAGAGGCTAAGGTCTCAAAAAAATTTTTAGCATTAGCCACCCCCATTACGGCCCCCAACCCCTTATTAAAGAGGATGAAGAAAAATTGTGATTTAGTGTATGTACAAGAACCAGAAACCTCAAAATATTTTTTACTTCGTCCACCCCCACTACCACCCCCCTATCACCACCCCCACCGCACTACCGATGTGGGGTATCGTTTTATGGGTTTTTGGGGTAGAGGATTTTAAATATTATATTATTAAAGTTCCGTAAACAATTATTTCCATATACAAAGTTTTTTCGTTGTGGGTGACTTGGATAGAGAATCTGGATGTGGAAGTAGTGATTCCTTGGGCAGCGGTTTTTTTGAAGGTAAAGATTTGAAAAATTTTGGAGCAAAGTAAGCAATATGTCTTTGATTTTGAGTTTTTGTGAAAAAAGGAATTGTCAGTATTTCATATGATGTTGGCCTAGTCCCATAGTTGTTGAAAACTGTTGGAAATAAATGTTTGATTTTAAGTAAATAATTTAGACAACAGTGAACATTTAGTGATTTAATATTTAAAGTTCCTGTATGCTTATAAAGTAGTGTTGTAGAATATGTACGTTTTTTTAAAATAATCTTTAATACAGTATTTTGTCATTTGGACAACTATGCACTTCCGTAAGATAGACTCGTCCAAAGCATTATACAATATTTTGAGTAGTTTTTTGCATAAAATATCCCGTACTTGATAAAATTTATAAAATAATTTACAAATTTTTTTCGTTACATAATCATAGTGGTCAGTCAGTCCACCCACCTTAGATGCTGATCAACTGTTACATTTAAATATTTTAATGCCTTTATTCTAGTTATTTCTGTGCATGAATAATTTGTTGATTCATCTGCAAGCAGTTATTTTGATGGATTTTTAAAGTGACTATACCAGGTTGATGAACAGCTGAGGTAGAGAATGTTATGTAATTGTTTTTGTTTACATTAAGACTCAAAAGGCTGGAGTTTAGCCATATTTGCATTGTGCTGAGACCAATATCTACCTTCTTGTATACATCCGACCAGTTTACACCTGTGAATAATTTAGCTTTATCCTCAGCATATGAGACAATGCAAGCATCTGTCATCATATTTCCAATTTGGTTAATGTGCACAAGAAAGAGGATAAGTCCCAGCACAGTAGCCTGTGGTATTCTAATGGAAATTACCCTGGAACCTGAACGATTCTGCAATTTTGACTTTTTGTATTTTGGTACTTTTTGCTTTTATTCAAGTTATTTATTATTAAATTTGCAAGTTCAAAAACTTCATTCTTCTGTATTTTTGTTTGATCTGAATCCAAATTATTTCATTCATGTTATGACTATCTAAAAATTCTGTTAACCTTTGTTCTAGGCATTTTTCAAATATTTTACCAAAGTAGTTGATAAGGATAGGTTTATAATTAGTCAAATTTGCACGATCTCCTGACTTATAAACGGGGGTTACTATTGATACTTTCCAGTCCACAGGGATTTTAAAGGTATTACTTAAACGTTAAATTTACCATGTGACGCGAATGGGAAGTGTGTAGTGTAAATGTAAAAAACAGGGGCCCTAGAATGGAACCACGTGGCACAGTACTCCCAATATCCCTATCAGATGACAGCTTTCCATTTATCATTCCTCGTTGTTTTCTTCCAGTCAACTAACTACTAATCTGATCTACAGCAGAACTATTATCTAATTATTAAAACTATTTCGTAATATTGTTTACGTATCAGTATAATATTTTGAGATTACGTAGAAAGGAAATCATCAATTCAGTTTATTCTCATCTGACTATCTATCAATGAAAACACTATGTTAAGTTTACCTAGGTTTTATGAACCTGCATAAATGTAATTCACTTAGCATTGATTTCATTTTTAAATTTATTTTAACTTACGAATAATTCCAAAAAATTTGAAATTTCGTTTAATTATGCAGTTTCTTTGTTACCAACAATAACGTATAACTGCGCGGTCAGACGTAAGTTTACATTAACTTTTTGTTATTTTGCAACGATAATGCCCTAGGAAAATTCAGCAAAGCGGCTATCAAATAAAAACACGACTGATACCGACGTTTAGAACAAAAATGGCTTAGTTATTTAGCTGGCCATCAAGTAGGTGTATTATCGCTGTACCAGGGTAGATAACGAAATTTTGTATATAAGTAGCTAATTACGGCATGACTAGTTAATTATTGTTGTGGCTTTGATTTCCTAATAAATAACAGATTAAAATTAATAACTGTCGAATTTATTACTTATGCAAGTGTTAGACTTATCTCTGAACTTTACTGATAATACACGAGAGAGAAGGAGAGAGAGAAGGAGAGAGAGAGACAGAGTGGAATCACAAATTATCTAACTTGATATATGAAACAACAAAGCACCGAGTCGATGATGCTGAATTTTTTAAGTTATAGTTCAGTCAACGGAGCGGTAAAATGACCAAAATCTCTAATTTGAGGGCTAATGAATGGATTTTGATGACGCCTTATGCAATGTGTTTGCAATGACGTTAATAAAAAAGCTGAAAAAAAGATTAGACTAGGATATAATCGGAAGAGCTATTATCACGGGTTCCGTAACTTGTAGAATTAGGTCAAAAATAAAGAAAGAACAATATATTTACCTTTTTTTTTTTTTTTTTGGACCAAAATAAGATGTTTTTCTTTTGTGGATTTTTTCGAAAAATGCATATTTTTCGAGATGGCTACTCGAAAATTCCTAAAAGTGGGGGAGGGAAAATGCAAAAGTTGAAAAAAATAATCTGAAAAAATTCAAGTGAATGTATCATCGAAATACAAGACTTTTTTATTTGCAACTTTTCTGTAAAGTGTAAAGTAAAAACTACCGTTTTAAATATATGTAATTTAAAAATTTGAAAATTCAGTCGTATGCATTGAGGTTTTCTAAACATTTTTTGGCTCTTGGAATTTTTTTGTAACTTTTCGAGTTACGGGTAGTTTTTCACGATAAATAATGTACTACATTTTTGTACATTAATACATGAAGATTCGAAAAATAAGCGTGAATTATACAGTGTGTCCCAGGATAGATGTAACAAGAGGTGAAATGGACCAAAAATTTTGGAATTTTGGAATGGTATTTGGGGATTGAGTCCTCCTTGTTGTAAAACTAAAGTATACCAAAAATGACTTGATTTGGTGTTCTACAGGGTGTTTTATAAGCAAAGTTGTAAAAATCACCACTAATAAAGTACCTTTATTTTTCAAAATATGAAAAAATTCCACTAAGAAAAGTTATTTAGAATGCAATTTTATACTTCTGTACCAAATTTCAGGAATATAAAATTATTTTTTGAAACTTCCCATTTTTTGCGAATTAAGAGTTGAATTCATATTTAAAGTTGTGTAGGAGCAAATGTTAATCATCTCAAAAAGAAGGCTATTGGTAAATAAAAAATTGAATATACGAGATGTAAGAAGGTATAATGTTAATCGAACTAATTGTAAAACAAGAAACAATTACTAACAGAAGATTAATGAGGTTTAAAAATTATAACAAGTAATAAATGTCAAAAACATAACAGATTCACAAACAAATTAATTATTGACCAATACAAAACAATGTTTACAATTTTTTTATTATTCGACGTAGCTACCACCCACATCCACACACATTTCGATCCTTCGCCTGAAGTCATTAAAACTGTTTCGAATATGCTCAATACTGCTACATCGTTAGGAAGTGGTTCAGCGTAAACCAACTGCTTGAGGCGACCTCATAAAAGAAATCCATTATTGATAGGTCTGGGGATCTGGCCGGCCACTTGATCGATCCATTCCTGGCAATCCAATTTTTTCCAAAATTTAAATTCAACCGATTAACCATTTCTGTGGAGTGGCCAGGGCAACCATCATGTTGAAAATGAACTAAAGGCATTTAAATGTTCTTCAGAAAATATTTCAAGAAGCTGTAAATAAGTGTGCTGGTTTAACCTTCCCTCAATGAAATAAGGTCCAATAACTCCAACGTGATAAGAAACGGCACACCACACATTCACTTTTTTATAATATTGTCTTCTACAATGAATTCTAAAATTTGGATTTTCGGAAGCCCAAAACCGACAATTCTGAGATGAAACAACACCTTTGGCTGTGAATGTGGATTCATCTGAGAAAATTATGAAATGATGAAAAAATCTCTCTTCCATGATTTTTTCTCCAATGATCAAACAAAAATCCAACCTACGGCCGTCATTTCCCTCTTCAAGCGTATGTTTATAATTTGCTTTTCTCATAGCCTACTTTTAGCATCTACATAACTTTAAATATTAATTCACAGAAATAATTTCTATGCAGTTTTAATTGAATGGTTCAAAATAAAATACTAATTTATTGAAAAAATGGGAAGTTTCAAAAAAATAATTCCTGAAATTTAGTATAGAGGTATAAAATATAAATAACTTTTCTTAGTGGAATTTTTTTATATTTTGAAAAATAAAGGTACTTTATTAGTGGTGATTTTTACAACTTTGCTTATAAAGCACCCTGTAGAACACCAAATCAAGTCATTTTTGGTATACTTTAGTTTTACAACAAGCAGGACTCAATTCCCAAATACCATTCCAAATTTCCAAAATTTTTGGTCCATTACACCTCTTGTTTCATCTATCCTGGGACACACTGTATATATTATTATAAAAAGATAGGTCCACAATAATTTTAAATAAATATATATATAAATTGAAAATGAGAAAAAAATGTAGTAGATTACATATCGTGAAAGACTCCGCCTGTAACTCAGAAAATTTGCAAGTTACAAAAAAACTCAAAGAGACAAAAAATATTTAGAAGGCCTCAATGCACACTCCTGAATTTTGTCAAATTTTTAAATTAGATATTTTTAAGTCGCTACAATTTCAAAGAAAGAAGTAGTTTTTCATGCTTTTCCGGAAAAACTCGGTGAAAACGCACTTTACAGAAAAGTTACAAATAAAAAAGTCTTGTATTTCGATGATATATTCACCTGAATTTTTTCAAATTTTACGTTTCCCCTCCCCACTTTAAGAATTTTCGATTGACCATATCTCGAAAAATGTGCATTTTTCGAAAAAAACATCTCATTTATTTTGGGCCAAAAAAGGTAAATAATATTGTTTTTTTTTTCATTTTTGACCTAATTCTACAAGTTACGGAACCCGTGATAAAAGGGGTGTTTTTTACCCCTTCCGATCATTTCCTCCTTTAATCTTTTTTTCAACTTTTTTATTAACGTCATTATAAACACATTGCACAAAGTTTCATCAAAATCCATTCATTAGCACTCAAATTAGGAGTTTCACCCCCTGTTGACTGGATTATTAGTAGGAAATTATTATTATTGCAACTTCAAAGTGAAAAATTAAATAAATTTAAAACATTCAAGTGTGCCGAATTCTCATTTCTAATTAAGTACATACTGTTGTTTTGTCATCATTCAAGATATAATGATTATAATATGCCACTATATAAGCCTCTGCTCTCTATAGTCCACTCGATCCGGTGTTAAAAAAAGTTCAACCGTGCATTTGGGTAGGGTGCGATTTTATTTTACTTCCACGTCCAGTGGAAGTATAGTAACGACAAAAAAATTTTTAAAATGAACGTCGAGATTTTAAGTTTGAGCGAAAAAAAATTTTCTGTCTGTCTGTCGGTCTGTCTGTCGGTCTGTCTGTCGGTCTGTCTGTCTGTCGGTCTGTCTGTAACTTTTTTTGTGCGCTCGTTTACTCTGGAACCGTTTAAGATATTGACTTGAAATTTGGTACACATATGTACTTTAACGAGATCTAGAACTAGATTATATTTTCATCTTGTTCCGTCGAAGGGTTGGGGGGTAAATTGGGGTAAATTTGGGGTAAATGGGTAAATCAAGCAGGTAAAAGTTCATGAAATTGGTATTTAGTATATACAAGAGAAGCTAAGGTCTCAAGAAAATTTTTGGCATTAGCCACCCCCATTACCACCCCCACCTCCTTATTAAAGGGGATGAAAAAAAAATGTGATTTAGTTTATGTACAGGAATCAGAAACCTCAAAATATTTTTTACTTCATCCACCCCCCACTACCATCCCCCTATCACCACCCCCCACCCCACTACCGATGTGGGGTATCGTTTTATGGGTTTTTGGGTAGAGGATTTCAAATATTATATTATTAAAGTTCCATAAACAATTATTTTCACATACAAAGTTCGTTGTGAGTGACGTGGATAGAGAATCTGGATGTGGAAGTAGTGATTCCTTGGGCAGCGGTTTTTACTTCCACGTCCAGTGGAAGTATAGTAACGACAAAAAAATTTTTAAAAATTTTTATTGTTCAAATAGGCTTAGAATGTCACGAAACGTCGAGATTTTAAGTTTTGAGCGAAAAAAAAATTTCTGTCTGTCGGTCTGTCTGTAACTTTTTTTGTGCGCACGTTTACTCTGGAACCGTTTGAGATATTGGCTTGAAATTTGGTACACACATGTACTTTGACGAGATATAGAAGTGGATTATATTTTCATCTTGTTCCGTCGAAGGGTTGGTGGGAAAATTGGGGTAAATTTGGGGAAAATAGGTAAATCAAGCAGGTAAGAGTCCATAAAATTGGTATTTAGTATATACAAGAGAAGCTAAGGTCACAAAAAAAAATTTTGGCATTAGCCACCCCCATTACCACTCCCACCCCATTATTAAAGGGGATGAAAAAATAATGTGATTTAGGGTGTGTACAAGAACCAGAAACCTCAAAATGTTTTTTTTACTTCATCCACCCCCACTACCACCCCGCACCCCGCTACCGATGTGGGGTATCGTTTTATGGGTTTTTCAAATATTATATTATTAAAGTTCCATGAACAATTATTTCCACATACAAAATTTTTTCGTTGTGAGTGACTTAGATAAAAAATCTGGATGTGGAAGTAGTGATTCCTTGGGCAGCGGTTTTTTTTTTATTATGTTATTAATATCATCTTATTTATAAATAATATCCAACAGTGTGCCCTGCGTGGGGTACCGCACTTTTGTAAACTTTCTTATATTTGATTTGCTGAGAAAAAATCATTGAGTAGTTGAAAAAACTTTGTTAAATAAAATTTCCAATAAAAATGTAAAAAAAAGGTAGTTTACATAAAGTCGATTTCATATTTTCTAATTTTTGGAATACCCTGTATAATTTATTTCCAGTTTGGCAACTGTTTATGACTTTCTAAGACAAGTATAACTTCTTATAATGACTTTTTCTCAGCAAATAAAAAATAAGAAAGTTTACAAGAACGCGGTACCCCATCAAGGGACATACTGTTGTGTATTTATTATAAATAAGCTGATATTATTAATGAAAAATATATTAATAAGTTAATATAAAAAGTATAAAATATAATAATATAAATGGTATGTAGGTAGAAATAAAGTACCAATAATTTTTTTCTACCCATATAGGTATCTCACTTACTTTTGACCTTCCTCCCTTTGCAGCGCTTAAAACCCTTAAAAATAATCAAAATATGAAAAAACAGTAGGTAAAATTATTTGTTATAAAATGCTCTATATGAAAGCCCTGATGCACTTTTTTCATAAAATTAATAGAAAAAACTTATTAACAATAATAGTTCTTCATCCCCTAAATTTTCATTAATTTTTGTTTATAACTTCTTAATTATCGAAGTTACAACAAAAATATGTTAATAAATAATAATAAATATGTATAATAAATATGTTAATAAATAATAATAACAGTTAATAGACAATAGACAGTTAATAGACAATATTATTATCTCTCTCTCTCTCTAGCTCCCTACAATTTTTTCGTGGGAGTTATAGTTTTCAAGATATATTAAAAAAACCATTTACACCCTCATTTTGAAGATGGCTGCCAAATGTGTGCACCCTCGATCCTGAAAACTCAAATTTAAACTTATGTTGGACCTCCCATATAATAAAAAAATAAAATCGCACACTACACAAAATGCACGGTTGAATCCCCAATTGATTGAACCACTAGGCGCTGACGTGTTTTTGTAATATAGGATAAGTCATAAAACTGTAAAGCAAGAAACACGTACAGACGAGTATAAGTAACATACATGAAAGATAAGACAGGTATTTAAAAAAAATGTACGGTCATAAGTTAAAAAATGTCTAACGAAATTGTCTACTGAACGGCTGAAGATATCGAATTATTTCTTTCACAGCTTTTAATGTTTCAACCAGCGCTACACAGAAATAATGTTTTTGGTGAAATGAATTCTTATCCCTTTAGTTTACAAAAAAAATTTGAAGGCCTTGGAACATACATCTGAAATATCAGAGACAATGTATCATGAACTGAACGAAGGAGCTTGCGAAACTCAGTATCCCACTCAAGACGCCACTTTTGAGTTATATTTCAAACGTCGAGGGCTTTTCCTCATGATTTTCTCTGGGATTGATTTTAAAAGTTAATTTGGACTTTAAGAACATTTATTAAGTTATTAAAAAAACTTTTAGATTGTTTAAGCGGCGCACAACTCTTTCAGTCCTTCTTCACATCGACCTAAATGATCTTTTGTAAATTATCCTGCAATTAGGGGCAACAGGGAGGAAAAATTTCATTTTTTTGTCAAATTGAGGCAGCAGTGTTTTTTTTTTTGAACAGCTTTGTTTCGAGGTCATAAATGACATATAAAAAATGTACACACTTCAGAGATACGGAACGAACTTTAATTAGGCAAATTAAGTACCAAAATCGGGATTTTGTACAATAACTCGTTTTCTATAAATCTTACGCTTGAAATGGTGGTATACAAAGTTAAAGATAATCAAACT
Source organism: Rutpela maculata (assembly GCA_936432065.2). Classification (NCBI taxonomy): domain Eukaryota; kingdom Metazoa; phylum Arthropoda; class Insecta; order Coleoptera; family Cerambycidae; genus Rutpela; species Rutpela maculata. The sequence goes on from OW386289.2 coordinate 47,588,726, forward strand.
CTCTAAAAAAGCTTAAATACATTTTTTTTCAGACTGAGCAATACTCGCGCAAAGTTGTCAACGTTGATAGTGCTAGCCCGTAATGGCGAAGAACAGTCGTATGGGAATGCAAAACTATTATACTAATCCGGTGATTTTAGCTTCAAAAATAACGATTTTTCGGAAAGTTTTGGGAGTAACCAAAAATTAGTCTACCCCCTACAGAATTTCCTCAGGAATCCAAAAAAAAAAAAAATAGTGTTGACCACTCAAACCGGCGGCTTTAATTGTTATTAAACTTTTTATGAGGAAAATGAATTTTACAACTTAGTTCTTTGCTTATATCTTCGCTTCTAAAGGTCGTAGAAAAACGTTCGACCCGTCAATTTCTCCCATGAGCTCCCCTATAAGGTAGGTAGGTCGCCGTAACCAAAAAAAAACGTGAATTCTCCAAGGCCTCGTAGCATAATTTTTTTTTTAAATTTGTGTTTTTTTTATGACAATTGAAATGCCGCCGTTGGTTGCAATAAATTTTGTGCAAAATCCACTGAGATATTTACATTTGTTTAAGCTGCAAAATTGATTTTTTGCGTAAAAAAGTCGCAAATTAATTTTTTTTTTGCAATATTCTTTTTGATTATGTAAATGTACGTCAAAAACAATGTATTTACTGAAACAGAACTGTAAAATATTGATTTCATCTTTTAATATAACAGTGATTTTTTTTTATAAATTAATTGCAAAAAAATATAATTAATATTTTGCAGTTTGCATTATATTAAAGGTAAAAATATGTACCATCTCTCGTAATATCGCTAACATACAGATTTTATATTTGTTTCTACAGTACTTCAAAGTTCGAGGATAGAAAAATTAAATTTTTTCAGTTTTTTGCCATAAAATGTTATTACCAATCAAAGATTCGTTCTTTGTGTATACCTACCTTATAGGAGATCTCACGACGAAGAAATTGTCGAGTCGAACGTTTTTCTACGATCTTTAGAAGCAAAGATATAAGCAAAAAACTAAGTTGCAAAATTCATTTTGTTTACAAAAAGTTAAGTAACAATTAAAGTCGGTGTTTTGAGTGATCAGTACTATTTTTTTCAGATTCCTGAGGATATTCTGTAGGGAGTAGACTAATTTTTGGCTAGTCATAAACTTTCCGAAAAATCGTTATTTTTGAAGCTAAAATCACCGAATTAATTCATCTGAGGAGCAGAATGTATTTAACCTTTTTTTTTTACAGAATTTAATTATATTTAACTTTGTATACCGCCATTTGTAGTGTAAGATCGATAAAAAAAGAGTTACTAAAGTTATTCCTGACCTCGAAACAAAGCTGTTAAAAAAAACCATTACTGCCTTAATTTGCCAAAAAAAGAAAAACTTATCGACTTTTTACAAAATCGCGCTATGAAGAATGCTTGCACAACTTTTTTTCCGTTCAGCCACACGTATTTTTTTAGTAATTTTCAACTTTAGGGCCTGCATAATATGGACACCCCAAAAAAGAAATTTAATTTTCGATCTCTTTTGGATGGGATCGAGACGCGAAAAGCTTTCCTTAAGGCCGCCATGCTGCATTAGCCACATTGGATTTTTAAGGTTTAAGATTTTAATCCTCAACATTAGGCGCCAAGGAATGTCAGGTCACTAGGTGATCGGGAAGTACGAAAAACAATTGAGGATATTTTTTTACTAATAGAGCAGAAATTTTATATTAGATTTTTTTAAGATTTACGAGTGTTTTTTCAATAAACAATCTCTTTTATTTAAGTTATTTATTTTAAAGTCGAGCTGTTTAACGGTGTATTTTAACTCTTTTCTTTTATTTCATTTAATTATTTTTTCTTTCTCCAGAAACAAAACATTTGTGCTAACCGAAACTCAGACCATTTGATGTTTAGTAGTTCTGTATACCTGATTTGAGTATAAAGAAAATATATAAATCATCCTTTAGTACGATGCTGATTTTCGAATCTCTTCAAAAGAAGATAAACTAACTAAAACGTAATAATTCACCCACCACGTTCTCTTTAATGGTTAGTGAAATACTTCATTAACCAGATTTTTGTAGACCCAGTGGAGCATAAATCGTGAGAAAAAAGGCCTAAAATCAATTTAGTAGTTATAATAAATCGAAAATCGATTAAAAAACTTCAAAGTGAAGCATTGTCGATCTTGCCATCTGTATTTCTATCGGTATTGTCCACATATTCACCGAGATATACTATTTTGTTTACTTGATCACAATCACTCTTTAATGTGTCTGGATGATTTTCATTTGCTAGGTCTTCAATTAAAATTTTCTTTTTGTTTTAATTTACACTTAAACCATAGTTTGACCTGAGTATTGTTACCAAATATCGTGCAGACGTGCGATGAAATACTCTCGTGTAAACTGAATAATATCGGGTAAAACTCCGTTAAATTTGATGAACATTAAGCGATTTTGTTTAAAAAAAAATCCGCGTAAATCGGTGTGTCATGGTAATAAAACAAAGTTGAAAATAAGTAATATTTGAAAATAGTTAATAAAAAAATTGATCGTTCCTGACTCGTGGTTGTGGGCAGATATGGAATTGTCAGTGCTCCACTGCGATCACTTCAAGAAGTTTACTGGTAAAAGTTATATACAAAGTGTAGAAAATGTAACTAAGTTGTGTACGGTTTGGAAATAATGAATGGTACATATTTCGGGCCATATTCAGTAATATTATAAGAAATGTCAGTTGGTAGTTAATTAGGCATACAAATTAAAGGGAAGGAGGTAACATAAAATTAGCTGTGGCCAGAGGAGGTAAGTTTTTAATCATTTAGTTACTTTACTAACAAACTCATATTTTGTAACATTGCATGTCATAACTTTCATACTTTATAATATTAAAAGATACACTAACAATTAACATTTTTTTTAGATAAATAAAATGCTATATATTATTTATATTAAGTTAAGTACTTCGAGGAGTGTGTGGTATAGTTGGAAAGGCATAGGCATGACCTTTATAAAACTTTTGAAATAATTAATGTGTATCACTAATAGAAATATAGTACAAAAAAGAAGTTTCTTTTATTGATGTCAACTAAAAATAGCCCAGCGCAGGCAAATGATTTTCAAAATATTTAATTTCAAGCAAATGATTTTGGAAGGCTATTTCAAATAACATATTTGTTTTAAATGGAATACTTTGGATTATAATTTATATTTCGAATGCCCTAATTGAATCGGGAATGAAAGAAGCGTTTTTAAAACATTTTATTACTTAAAGAATTGTTATTACAGTATTACGCAAATAGAGGCAATACTGAGCCTAGAGTGGCAAATATCATAAACAGTTTTGCGCACTATTTTATTTTACTATTTTCCTGATATAAATTGGCCACCGTATACTGGTCAATCAATCAATCAGTCAATCAATCAACATCCAAAAGAAAATAAAGAAAATACAATTTTGTATAAATACGCGGCATTTTGAACACAATTAACAAGAATTTTAAACAATTTTTAAAGACACAACAAAAACACCAGTAAACCAAGAAATGTTTGACAAGCTAAATATTTCATTGTTTTCAAAGCCACCTTAGTTAGTTACTTCTTAACATTTAATTAGAACAAAATTGTAATTTCTTATTTTCTTTTAGCTGTAATTTTGTTTGTATTTATCGCACATTTTAATACAACATAGGGGCCACCCATAAATGACGTCACGCTCCAGGGGGGGTCTGATTTAGTGTGACGTAACGAATTTTTTTTTTGGATTTCTACTAGCACTTCTTCCCATGAGGTGGAAAAAAATTTTTTTGGATTTCTATTAGCACCCCCCCCCATGAGGCGAAAAATAACTAACTGAATCGAAAAAACATAAGGGGGGAGGGGGTCTCTATAAGAGAGACGTATTTTTTTTGGGGGGCGTGACAATGGGGGGGAGGGGGTCCAAAATCTCAAAAATTGGCGTGACGTCATTTATGGATGGCCCCATATGAATAAATTCCTTATTTATAGTACTAATACATGGTACCATGGTTCCTTTTGAAAAAAATGAGTTTTGCCCTAAAAACCATTTTGATGAAATTTATTTGCTCATAAATCACGTAATTTAGTATTTTTTGCGGGATTTCGATTTTCTAATATTACACGGGTCATTTAGAATAGAAAGAGAAAAGAGACCATAATCCTGTTACACCCGGTATACGACAGACAACAGACAGACATATTTTTTAAATACACTTTTGGGTTCAGTGGAAAGTAAAAATTGGCTCTGAACTTTTTTGGTCGACACCAGTGGATATAAGTAACTGCATGAGATGCGCGTATTTACACTGGTCCAACTGACTTTGGAAAGGCTATAACTAAAATTTACAAATATGCTTTTTGTCGCAAGTTATGAAATGAGTGATAAAGTACTATATCACAAAACTTTGTCCGTAAATATATATGTCCGATTTAATGTTATTGGGCTATCCTCTGAATAAAATGACTTAAATAACAATCCGACATTGGTATATAAAAAGGAAATGGAAAATCCACGTTAGAATTGCTTCTTACGTTATTCGTTTATATAAAATAGTCCCAAGCGGAAACGGAAAAAAGTTTTTAGAATCCCAACTCTCTTGTGTTCAACTCAGCAATACAAAGGATAAATAAGCTTCATTTTTTTTCCGTATATATATGAGAAAAAACTATTCAAGTATTGAAAACGCATTGTGAACATACAAATATAAACAATTTTTTATCGGTCAAATAAAATTTTGTTTCTGTCTCGGTTAAAACCCTCGGATTTCATTATATCTTTACTAATTACTACCGCACAGTGGAGTAAAAGTAATTAAAAGTTAAAAAATACATATTTTTTTTTGTTGAAATAGGCTTAGAATATAGAATATTATTTAGATATGAAGCAAATCACAACTTACACACTTTTTTATTTATTACGGAATTACCTACTTTCTGTATATTGTTGCCCTAATCTGGGCAAGCAAATATACTAGTTAGGTAAATACTTTTTTGACTGGTTCTCCAATAATGAGTGTTTTAAAGTATTTACCTAACTAGTATATTTGCGTGCCCAGATTAGGGCAACAATATACAGAAAGTAGGTAATTTTGTAATAAATAAAAAAGTGTGTAAGTTGTGATTTGCTTCATACCTAAATAATATTCTCTAATCATGATAAAAGCAAATAAATAAAAAATAATTAGTTCTAAAGGCTTAGAATATGCCACGAAAGGAGCATATTTTAAGTTTGAACAAAAATACATTTCTGCTTATTTATCGGCTTGTTTGTCTGTCTGTCTGTAATTTTTTGGTCTAATGATTACTTTCGAATGACTTGAAATTTGATACACCTAGGTATTATAACGAAATCTGGAACAAGATTATATTTTGATCTTATTCCATTGAAAGGTTGGGGGGTAAACACTGGTAAATAAGTAAAGCAAGCTAAGAGTCCATAACATTAGAATTTAGTGTGTGTACGAGAAGACAAGGTTCCAAAATTTTTGCGGTATCGGCCACCTCCATTACCAACTGCATTATTAAAGAAGGTAAAAATAATAAAATTGTGACTTAATGTGTGTACAAGAACCAAAGGTCTCAACATTTTTTTTGCATCCACCACTGATGTGGTATACCGTTTAATGTTGTTAAAGTTGGGGATTTCAAATATTATGTTATTACCCAACTAGCAATTTGGTATTTTGTAAAAGCTGCAGAAATGTTTCCGACGCAAATTTTATAAAACAAAATTAGTCTCAAGAACACTTTAAAAACGTTATAATGACAGCTATAAATGTAAAATTGACACCATCTTAAAAAAGGTTAGTCATTGTAATTTTGTAAAAGTTTAGTCATTGTAATTTTGTAAAAGCTATTGCAACAATATTACAAAATAATTGTATAAATAAATCCGCAGGCTCTAAGAAAATTCGGTACCGCCACTATAAAACTATTCTTCTTCTTCTTCTATTCAAGCTTCATTTAATTGCGTTATAAAGCACATACTTCACTGTTTGTTATTATTGCTATAAAACACCAATAAAATAAAACAATTTCTTAAATGAAATCAAAAAGTCGCATACATATACTTACAAATAATATATAACATGCTGATCTCTATAATACCCATACAGCTTGCAATTTTTGATACGAAGGAAATTTTACTGTGAATTATCCCATGTGTTTTTGATGAATTTTAAGTGCCCTTCATGTTTAGTGAAGGTTTTTAATAATTTTTGGAATTTTATAAAAATCGATTTCACATTTTAAAATTTTTTTGTAATGAAATTTAATGTCAATTTGTTTTAATCATCATAATTTTATAATTAGCACGTATTAGTTGCCATAAATATTAATAAAAACGTGATTTTTAAACTTTTTATGTCTTGTCATATTTACGATCTGGAACGCTGGTCTCATGAAATGGCTCCCTTCTATAAAATACTATTGTGTTAAATACAAGCAATTTAAGATAATTAAACTACAGGCGATTCTTACTAAACATCTATAAAACTAGTGGAAGCATTATACTATTCGCCGATTGACTGATCTTTTTGTTAATTGTTACACATTTTATAGGAAACTCTTCGCAGTTTTCTTGTAAATAATGTTAGTTTTCGGACATTCTAAATTTTGTGATACCAACTTTGTTGTAAAAAAAAATATCCCTGTCAAGGTTTTGAACACAAGACCTTTACAAAGCTTTAGCCACTGGACCATCACACATTACTACAAAAATTGAATGTCTGTAGTGTATATCATGCGAGTATTATATTTCAATGAATTAGATATATATATACTCGTATATATACAGTGTGTCCCAGGATAGATGTAACAAGAGGTGTAATGGACCAAAAATTTTGAAATTTTGGAATGGTATTTGGGGATTGAGTCCTGCTTATTGTAAAACTAAAGTATACCAAAAGTGACTTGATTTGGTGTTTTACAGGGGGTTTTATAAGCAAAGTTGTAAAAATCACCACTAAAAAAGTACCTGTATTTTTCAAAATATGAAAAAATTCCTCTAAGAAAAGTTATTTAGAATGCAATTTTATACCTCTATACCAAACTTCAGGAATATAAAATTATTTTTTTAAACTTCCCATTTTTTGCGAATTAAGAGTTGAATTCATATTTAAAGTTGTGTAGGAGCAAATGTTAATCATCTCAAAAAGTAGGCTATTGGTAAATAAAAAATTGAATATACGAGATGTAAGAAGGTATAATGTTAATCGAACTAATTGTAAAACAATAAACAATTACTAACAGAAGATTATTGAGGTTTAAAAATTATAACAAGTAATAAATGTCCAAAACATAACAGATTCACAAACAAATTAATTATTGACCAATACAAATCAATGTTTACAATTTTTTTATTATTCGACGCACACATTTCGATCCTTCGCCTGAAGTCCTTAAAACTGTTTCGAATATGATCTAACGGTATGGAGTTTACGGCATTTGTAATTTTCTGCTTCAATACTGCTACATCGTTAGGAAGTGGTTCAGCAACTGCTTGAGGCGACCCCATAAAAAGAAACCCAATATTGACAGGTCTGGGGATCTCGCCGGCCACTTGATCGGTCCATTCCTGGCAATCCAATTTTCTCCAAAATTTAAATTCAACCACCGATTAACCATTCCTGTGGAGTGGCCAGGGCAACCATCATGTTAAAAATGAACTAAAGGCATATCTCTTAAAAATTTTAAATGATCTTCAGACAATCTTTCAAGAAGCTGTAAATAAGTGTGCTGGTTTAACCTTTCCTCAATGAAATAAGGTCCAATAACTCCAACGTGATAAGAAACGGCACACCACACATTCACTTTTTTATAATATTGTCTTCTACAATGAATTCTAAAATTTGGATTTTCAGAAGCCCAAAACCGACAATTCTGAGATGAAACAATACCATTGGTTGTGAATGTGGATTCATCTGAGAAAATTATGAAATGATGAAAAAGTCCCTCTTCCATGAATTTTTCTCCAATGGTCAAACAAAAATCCAACCTATGGCCGTCATCTCCCTCTTCAAGCGTATGTTTATAATTTGCTTTATATGCCCTAATTTTCTTTGCCTTGTAAATTCTTTAGAGTTCAGACTTGCTAATATTAATAAGAGCTGATCTCTCTCTTAGTGGCATCCAAGGATTTTCTATAACAGAGGCATGAGCTATAATAGCCCCAACATTGTCTTCATCATATGCTTTTATTTTTCTTTTCATGTTAAGAACACTACCAGTAGCCAGAAATTTTTTAATTATTCTCATAGACTGAGTACGTGACAAAGCAGTGTTTGGAAATTTCAAATTAAATTGGCTTACCACTTCTCTTAGCGAGTTTTCACCGCCAATTCCGTAGCATTGCACAATATAAATTTTTTCACGCACTGTGAGTACCATTTTCACTTAATTTTTTATGCTTGGTTCGTTAATTTAAAACAGAAATTAAGGATAATATTGACTACGTTTGACAGATATGTCAATAATAAATGATAAATATGTATCCACTGCTTTTCTCATAGCCTACTTTTAGCTTCCACATAACTTTAAATATTAATTCACAAAAAATAATTTCTATGCAGTTTTAATTGAATGGTTCAAAATAAAATACTAATTTATTGAAAAAATGGGAAGTTTCAAAAAGATAATTTTATATTCCTGAACTTTAGCATAGAAGTTTAAAATTGCATTCTAATTAACTTTTCTTAGTGGAATTTTTTCATATTTTCAAAAATAAAGGTACTTTATTAGTGGCGATTTTTACAACTTTGCTTATAAAACACTCTGTAGAACACCAAATCAAGTCACTTTTGGTATACTTTAGTTTTACAACAAGCAGGACTCAATCCCCAAATACCATTCCAAAATTCCAAAATTTTTGGTCCATTACACCTCTTGTTACATCTATCCTGGGACACACTGTATATTAGTCAAATGTATAAACAAAAAAATTATAGAGAATAAAATTTCTATTTAAGTACAAATGACAAAAATTAAGAAAACTTTTTTTTTATTTAAATAATTAGTAACTTTTTTATTTACTGATTGACTTTTTTTCAAAAACAATAAGGTTTTTCCTCTAGCTAACGCTAACTTACTTTCCAAATTTCAGTACAATCCGACCTTTCTTTCTTAAGTTATCGTGCTTACAAGAAACGTGACGGATGGACAGACGGGCGGACAGACAGACGCACAGACAGGCATTTTGAAAGTTGTTCAGAATTCGTTCATTAACATAATGATATGAAATTTTTTTTCTCTACGAGCGATATTTACTGATTAAGAAATGTACCGATCAAATGAAATATACTCTTCGTTTTTGCGAAGAGTATAATAATGTGACTTAGAGGTGGCGGTCTTGTGACAGGGCCGCATCTTAAATGAAACATATAATAATTTTTTTTCCAAATGTCTTATTTTGCATTTTGCATATTCATCTCAGAAAACAGCTGTTAGGTAACTTTTACGCGATTCTTATATAATAAATTACTTACTTTCACGATGTTTTGGCATCTTTTTTATAATAAATATGTTAGCATTGTGTTGTAAATGCAGTCACTGAGAGAGTACTGACGCAATTTGCATAATTAACCTAAAAATTACGTTTTTAAAGTTTTTTTCATTATCCCAAATCTGATATTTTTAATTTCTACTTTAATACGTACGATCTACACCAGTCTGCTCAGAGTTAGACATAAGTTCTGATGAAATATAAACACACAGCTGACACAGGAAATCAATTGCCTCAAATATATTTTATTGTATAGTTAGCAGCATCATTTTAATGTTCACGTAAACAATTTTATTTTGTAACTACTTTATTGCCGTCGCCATATTGCAGAAGATTGCAACGCTATATAATAATTATGTAGCAGACTCTGGAACAACAAATTACTTTCAATAGCAAAATTGTCCCAAATACTGCTTTAATATAATTGTTTTATAAGGTAATAGGAAACAACTATAAAATAATTTAAATATGTATTTATAACAGTGCTGAAAATACTGCCGAACGTTACTAAAAAGGCACTATAAAATTTCGTTTTATAAGCTGAAATGTTTTATAGCTTACTCACGGAAACGTTTTCAAATTAATTTTGTAACTGCTTTATAAGATATTTTATAATTCTGCTGTAAAAACGTTTTAATGATAAATTTATAAAACAGTTCAGTTGCAGACAACCAAATAGTATTTTCTGCAATAAATATAATCAATTAGCATTCTAGAGGCATTAATAAAATAAAAATAAAACAAAATAATCGTATAACATTTAAATTATAAAACAAGCTGGTTGGGTAGTTCTATGAATAATTATTTCCACATACTGGAATGTAAATGCAGTATCATTTTTTGTTTCGCTTTAAGATATTTAGATAGAAAATCTAGAAGTGGAAGTAGTAATTCCTTAGGTAGAGGTTATTTAAATTATAGTTAAAGTTCTATTTATTTCAAAAATAAAAACGTATTACCTATGTATTCGACGATTCTAGGCAAATATTAAATGAAAACTAAAAATAATTTGGAATTCATTCCTATAGGATAGCCAGTAGCCATGTATGTTTTCTTAATGAAATGCTTATATATAAAATCCTATAGGTAGGTGTTGTTATGAGTTTCTAGAGTCCATGTATTGGTTCCGACTTATCTGTAAATATTAAAATATTTGAATATGTCAGTTTCACTTTTAGTTCTGATCTACAAAATCATTAATATATGAGTAAAATTTTTCTTATATGTCTACTTGAATCTCAAAATATCATATATTATAATATAGGGCAACCACGTTTCTTACGCTGCATTGATTATTATATAAATGAGGCATAATGCGTCTATATTTAACAGCAAATGACCTATTTTTTAGTTCCATTTGAACCTAAGTTTATATAGGTAACATCTCATTACCTACCATGAAATATGAAAGTAATGAATATATAATAATAATTATTTAACCTGGTAATAACCAAATGTTTGTAAAATAAATATAATTAAACATAAGTATATACAAAGTGTATATAACAAACACAAACAAAAAGTTCAAATAACGTCAGTCTTTAGTAAATAATTAAAATTAATGGTGTAACGAGAAAACAACAAGTAACTTACTACTATGCATCCAAAACTAAGATAATTAAGTTGTCTTTTAGTTTACTTAGTTGAAACTTTTACCTTTCGCAGCATTTGTTCGCTATGGTTTATAATGTCTACCAGAGTATGTTCGTCGCAAGAATTTGCATTTTTTGTGGACATACTTACACAAATTTTTGACTCTGACAATGAAACTATTTTCTATCGTTATAAAGACTATATTAGTTACTGCTGCTAAATACAGCCTAACGTGACAATACATTACACTCTTAATTTTTATGAAGCGAATAATGCAAAGAGTGACCGCAAATTAAGCTGAAATTACGTCTGTTTTTTAACCTCCATAATTCCGCAGGGACATAACAAAAAAAAATGGGACTGCCGCCAAAATTTTCTTTTTTAAAATCTAAATTATCGCCCCCTAAAAATGGGGTAAACACAATATACAGGGTGAGATGGAGATTTTCCTAATCAAAAGTTCTCCTATTTCCCTATTTTGATAGGCTACATGCTCATTGGAGCAAGTTCGTACTGATATACAAGGTGTGTCCTATACAGGGTGGTCCGGTAAAGTTCAAGGTCAATATACAAATTTATTGTTTTTTATTCAAATAGGAACTGGGTTAACAAAAACATAAAAAATAAAAAATTGCACTACTTTAATTAGACAATTCAAAATCTGACAAACGCTGTCTTGGTTTTTGATTAAAATTGTCAATAAAATTGCTTCAGCATGCCTTTGTTTTTTGTAATTTGCTCGAAACTGGCCTAACTGGATGAAAAATCACAAGAGCAATAGAAGTTTCTAAATTTAATAAGATGATCAATAAATAGTTAAAATTCCTAATTTGACACAACATAAAAAATATTTGACCTTGAACTTTACCGGACCACCCTATATAGGACACATCTTGCATATCAGTACAAACTTGCTCTAATGAGCATGTAGCCCATCAAAATAAAGAGCCGGATCCACAATTTGATCATCGTACGTCAATACACTTGAAGATTATTAGGAGAAAACTGGTTGCCAGGGACCCATTTTAAGGGGCTGTAACTCGGTTATGAGGCGCGGTAGGAAAAAAAATTAGTTAGGAAAATCTTCATCTCTGAGGTACCCCAATCTACAGTTGAATTTAATGTATTTTTTTTTAATGACCCTGTATAGAGTGAAGTATCTGAAGTATGTATTTTTACATATATTTTAAGTACTGATCCACTTGCAATCAACGAATAAGGGTAGCTTTTGTACTCATTTGTCCCCTATGGGTAGGAATACTGTCAGTGAGTGTACTTTATACAACTTGTTCATTTAGGCAATGTTAAATAATATGTTAAAGAGTTTATACATATATTTTTTGTACTATGCGATTTTTAGCACCCACTTAGGTGTAGTTTTTGTACTTATTGTCTCCCTGTGGGGTGGGTCAGTGGGTCTAGATAAAACAACTTGTTCTTTTTAGCAATTAATAAATAACATGTTAAAGAATTTGGACATATAGGGTCACTCTTGGTAACTTTTGAATGGGCGAATGGATTATTTTCATTTCATTTTATTTGGTGTAGTAATTTCCAATAATATGATGTAAAGAACCAAAGTGGGTTTCGATGTAATTGACATGAAAATCAAATTTTTAAATGGGGCAACCTGTATATTTTTGCATATTAGGATCCTGCTAGCCAAAATACATTTGTTCTTATCCTCAAATATTATTTTGATTTTTGAAAAATATGAATTTTTTAATTTTTTGTTTTAATCATAGACGGCCACGGTTTTTCCAAAATTGTTAAAAATCGATCTGCAAGCACCATTAAACTATTATCTCTTTGGATACTAACATTAAGCACGATTTATTCTTCATTAAGATCAACGATAGTGGTTAATGAAAACTGTTTTTTAATGGAGCTCCTATGGGAGCTGTTATTTGATTAGATCTTTAAATTACGAAAACAATGGTATGCATGGTGTCTACCTTCTCTTTGTACTAAAGGACCCCGCAAAGGGAATCATGTCAGTCATTCAACGTTGACGTCTCATAAAATCTCATTCAAAAACATCACAAATAGCATATTATATTCAATCAATTCTTCAATCAATCAATTAGTCATCGATTTATTATTTCACCACTATTAAAAATAGCACCTCCTACGGAGAACATTTAAACTTAAATTGCTACATTTTCTACATCAAATTTTATTACAACTTTTCAAGATACGCTGAATCAAGTATTGCACGAACAAGAAATCTTTACATCTCAATTACTCGCTATTGAATCTAAAGTTTCTTCAATAACTTCCGCTACTCCTACAGTTTCTGGAACTTATTGCAATAGTTGTAGAAATCGACTCGGCTCAAGAAATCGCAGAGGCTCAAGGCCCCGTTCTAACAGTCGAAGTGGTACCAGCGTTAGATATAATCCTTCTAATGCCAAAGTTTGCTATTACCATCAACTTTATGGTCGTAAAGCATTTGAATGTCAAGGAGATTGGTGCACTTTCACCAAAGATGTCGAAACCGACAATCAAAAATTACTAAATGTCAATAATATTTTGACAACTGACGTTAAAATTTCGGATAGTAAACCTCGTCTCTTTATATTTGATAATACTAATAAAATAGAATTCCTCATTGACACGGGCGCTGATTTATCAATTATACCTCGGAATCAATTAACGAATACTAGGAGAAACCCCGATGTTGTACTAACAGCAGCTAATGGTTCAGTTATAGATACCTTCGGGAAGAAATTTTTGAAAATTGATTTAAACTTACGTAGGTTATTTCCTTTCGTTTTTAATATAGCAGATATAAATATCGTCATTATCGGAGCAGACTTTTCAGCTCATTTTGGTTTAGTTGTTGATTTAAAACATAAATGTTTAATCGACAATATGACTAGTTTGTTAACATGTTTATTTTCAAACAATGGTCCGTCATATTCTCCTAAGTTATTTAGCATATCAAATGAATTCACTGCATTACTTTTACAATTTCCTACTTTAATTAGCTCTCCAAATTACAATTCGCCAGTTAAACATTCCGTTGAGCATCAAGGTCATTTACCTTTCTCACGCCCAGGTAGGTTGGATAGCGTTAAATTCAAGATAGCTCAAGACGAATTCAATAATATGGTAGAATTAGGTATTTGTGTACCTTCTTCTTCTTCCGTATCCTCACCATTACACATGGTTGAAAAAAAAAGCTCCGACTGGAGACCTTGTGGGGACTATCGTCGTTTAAATTCAATTACTGTTCCTGACAGATACCCGTTGCCCCACCTCCATGATTTTAACTCGCAGTTGTATAATGAGCAAGATGCATGAATTTTAAAAATTCATTAATTTATTATTTTTTCATTATACATATTATATAAGCCGAGTATATAATAAAAGGAAACTATAAAAAAAGTTATTTTGTAAAAAAAAATCATTTTAAAATTCAAATTTTATCGGAACAAAACCACGTGACTATAAACGGTACTGATGTCATCTGGCATAACGTTTTAGTTTCATCCATAGACCGCAGATTTCTAAATTCACCGGTGGAGCGCATCAGTAAGAAATAACATTATATGATTGGCTAATTTGAAAAACACAGCCAATCAGCTTCGTATTTTATCCACCCAGCGGTAAATTTAGAAAAGTACGGAGACAAGTGACAAGTTTGATAGCTTTGACAGTTTACATCTGCTAGTGCTGAAATATTAAATTGTGTGTTAATTAAATGTTAAATTTTAGTCTGCTGACCTTTAAATATCGATTTGTTTATTTTTGTAAAAATTATTAGTGTATTAATTTATCTAAGTGGTAAAAATGACGAACAGCGACTTTGTGCAAGCTCAAAGTGACAATTTGCCGAAAATCGACGTGTTTATGATGAGCAATTTTTTGGTAATAATACCGATTATATCAGTGCAGAAATTGGAGGTGGAAAAGCGACAAGGATGCATCATTCATTGTTCGTAACAATAAATTTGTTTACGCTCACTTTTATCCTTTTACTGCAGTTAGATTTAGATACCTAACCTCAGAATATGTAAACATAATGCATTATTTTAATATTTTTATCAACATTAACTATTGTTTTTCGTCTCAGATTATATAACTTTTTTATATTAAATAGTTTGCCACCACTAAGTACATAGATTAAATATCTGTTGAAAATAATACTAATAAACATTGCCAATGCTAAATGCCGGATGACGTCACACGCAAATGGCGGGAAACTTGCTTCGTTTGAACGTGTCTAAATTCTCAGCGAAACTAAATTATTTTTTTATCCTTTAATTCCGATAAAAAAAAAATAAAAAATACATAGAAAATAACGCTTTTTAGTGATCTATTATTCGGTGATGTCAAAAAAATTTATGCATTTTGCTCATTGTGTTATTTTTTCAAAAATAGATTTGGCACGTGCTTATCACCAAATACCTGTCGCAAAAAGTGACGTTTTTAAAACAGCGATTACTACTTCTTTCGGTTTGTTTGAATTTGGTCGTATGCCTTTTGGCTTACGTAACGCCGGTCAAACTTTCCAACGTTTCATGAACGAAGTTTTAGTAGGTTTACCCTATATTTTCGTCTATTTAGATGACATCCTGATTGCAAGTAAATCTAGTTCGGAACATTTAGAGCACTTGAAACTTGTTTTTCAGAGGTTAGAATTGTACGGCATAAATATTAAACCGTCAAAATGCATAATAGGTGTCAGTCATTTGACATTTTTAGGACACAATATTTCTTCAGCCGGTATTTTACCTTCTTCTGAACGTATTGATGTCATAAATAATTTTCCCTTACCTACTACAGTCAAACAACTTCAGCGTTTCATAGGTATGGTTAACTTTTATCATCGTTTCATACCTTCTTTCGCTGAAATGTTAATTCCTTTACATGCACTTTGTACTAGATTACTGCATAATAAAGTTAAAATAATAAATGATTGGCCTACCGACTGTCTTGACAGTTTTTCCAAAGCCAAAGCTGCTATAGCTGGCGCAACCTTTTTAGCACATCCACGTTGTGATGATAGCTCGTTTTTATCGCTGACTGTTGATTGTTCTAATGTCTCTATGGGGACAGTTCTTGAACAGCGCGATGACGAAGGTGTACTTGCCCCATTAGCCTTCTTCTCACGAAAGCTTACCTTGGCACAGACAAAATACAGTTCCTTTGACAAGGAACTTATTTCTTTATTTACAGTGATTAAACATTTCAGATTTTTACTTGAAGGTCGCACATTTATTTGCTTTACTGACCATAAACCTTTGGTCAAAGCATTATTCACTAAAACTGAAAGATCTCCCAGGCAAATTAGACATTTAGAATTCATTGCTCAGTTTGCCTGTGAAATCCGACATATCAAAGGGAAAAATAACGTTGTTGCAGACACTTTATCACGTGAGCATGATACGTCTTCTTTACAACAATGCATTTCCCCAATTTCAGCCCAAAAGTCTAACCTAGTTGATATTAACTTTGACTTAAATTTATTGAGCGATGCTCAAAAAGATGATTCTGACCTTAAATTTTTATTATCAGATACTTCATCGAACACGAAGAGAACTTTTCATTTAAAGAAAATTAAAATTCCATATTCAGACAAGTTTTTTTGGTGTGACGTTTATCGTCCTTATGTTCCTATCGTTTATAGACGGACAATTTTTGATATTTTTCACGGTTTGTCTCACCCTGGTATCAAAGCGACTAGAACATTAGTTTCTACCAATTATTTTTGGCCTAAAATGACTTCAGATTGTAATCTCTGGGCAAAAACTTGTATTAGCTGTCAAACTAATAAAGTGACAAGACATACGAGGAGCCCGATTACTGACTTCGATATACCTAAAGGACGATTCGACCACATACATATAGATTTAATAGGACCATTACCTCCTTCTAAAGGTTGTTCTTATATTCTTACTGTGATCGAGCGTTTTACTAGATGGCCCGAAGCTTATCCACTTCAGGATATTACTGCGGAAACTGTAGCGCGTACGTTATTTCAGAATTATGTTTGTCGATTCGGTGTCCCTGTCACAGTGACAACCGACCAAGGCGTTCAATTTGAATCAAAACTGTTCAAAGAATTTTCAAAATTTCTGGGATTTCATAGAATTCGTACGACACCATATCATCCTTCCTCGAATGGAATGATTGAAAGGTTTAATAAATCTCTTAAAACTGCTCTGAGAGCTAAGTCTTCTACACCACATTGGGTAGATGAACTTCCTATCATACTATTAGCTCTCCGAACCATCCCTAAAGACGATTTGCAATGTTCCTCCGCAGAACTCGTTTTTTGTCAAACTTTACGAATACCTGGTGAATTTTTTATTAAACCATATACTTGTCCGGATATTCCTTATTTTATTACTAAATTACGTACTTCATTTAATAATTTAACGTTCATTCCACCTGTTCACCACGTTAATTACAAATCATTTGTCAGCCCAGACATCTCGAATTGTAATTTTGTTTTAGTTCGGAAAGAACGTTTTAAAAAATATTTTACTCCGCTGTACGATGGACCTTTTAAAGTGTTGTCCCGTACAGATAAATTGGTTACTTTTGTTAAAGGAACTAAAGCCGTCACGGTAAACATTGACAGGATTAAACCAGCATATTTATTATCTGACAAATGTGATGTCACTCCACGTTCGATTAAGAAAGTTCGTTTTGCTATTGACAAATTGAATGACTGACTGATCTTTTTATTAGCGGGGGATTAGTGTGGCGATCAGTTCACTTGCTGGGTAAATATAAGTCACCAACCCCAGGATCAAGTAATCAAGGATCCAGAAAACAAAAATATAATACAATAACAAATTTAACAAAAATTATAATTTTAAAATTTGAATACAAATATTTTGAAACCCTTTTCGAATCTTATTTAATAGCATTACACCGCTATACCATCATTACACATTACACGCTCGATGAATAATATACTATTATCTACCATCGACCCCTAAAATATTATCTTGTAATTACGAATCACTCTGAATACACCGGTATTATACAATATAGTAAATAAAAATCTTCCAATAAAAATGATTCACGGTTTTATTCACTTCTTGTGTCTGCCGGAACCTCACTAAACAGACCGCCTTTAGATTTCGCAGATTATACTAGAATTGAAAATCCTAAGAAGATTTCCGATCCCTTCTCGCAACAAGAATTTCCTCCGCATTTGTAAAGGATTTACACTAAACCATATCAAGATACCCGCAGTGCTTTAACCCATGAAAAAATTTACAGGATCTGATAAAATTACTTTTTCTCCACGCACATTCAAATTAGTATATATACGAGAGAAAATCTTAATATAATTTGCGGTAATGAAGTTTCCTTCAAACCAGTTATGTTGATGTTTAAAATAGTGAAAAAGTATGTGTTTTCAAAATGACGACCAATATAGGGTACGAGTCATATAAGTGGTCATGTTTAAGTCTGGTCAACCAACTTCAACTGTTAATTACTTAGTCCTACAAAAAAGAAAAAGTATGTTGTGTGGTAGACTTCAGGTCTACCAAGCACTCAAAAAATGTCGGCGCTTTTGACCATCAAACACGCCGACACTTTTTACACTCTTAACAAGTGTGTAGTCAACTTTACCAGAAAAGAGGCCATCAAACTCTCACGCATTCTGGTGCGCTGAATCCGAATCTGAGGTCCAAATTAACTTCCATAGTGTAATTTTTTTGTAAATCGCGTTTTTTCGCATTTTATCTGTGGTGGTACCGAAGAATGGGTCAAATTGACAAGATATCGAAAAAGGTTATTATGAAAAAGTTGAATCTGACAAGGACCCCATATATCAATTTTAAACTAGATATAAGAAAAAATAAAAATACAAATTTTTACTCTGACCATTACGTACCTACACTATAAATGTAACAGAAAAAGAACAAGGACATATTTTCATTATCACATTTTAATCCCTAACAAAATATACTTTTATAATCTATGTCATATATGCGAAAACTGTAGACTGAATGTGAAGTTATGATATTTCGTCTGTAATGTAAAAATATTTGAGCCTCCCGCTAACTCAACTCCTTGAATTTTTCAGACTTTAGACTTTTTTCATTAGATTGAGAGCATTTTTTCGGTTTCTCGTTGCCGGACAGGGCTTCCGTGGCCTCCGACGCCACACGGTAGCCGCGCCGGCTAATTCATTACAGCCACTCTCCACGGCCTGTGGACCTATGGAGTTAGTGACTGTATACACCTGAGTCATGTGCCCTAAGCAGACGAAGATAACCGCTTTCTGCATCTGGCCTGCCAACCATCTTGCCGAATTCTGACAGGCCGGTATGATCTTTAATTCTGAGAGCAGCGAAGGCTTCATCCCTCCGAGTATGCCGATTATTAGGACGACCATCTTGACCGAGTAGTCTGGGTACAGCACTTGGAGCTCATACCGGAGATCAGGATATTTGGTTTTCCGCCTGTTTTCCTCCTCCTTCAAAGCGACGTTTGTCTCAGCAGATGCTGAGAATTCGATTACAAGCATCACTTTGTTCTGATAGTCGAGGAGGACTATGTCAGGCTTGCTGGCTTGAATTAGCTTGACACTCGCAGTCGGGGATGAGTAGTTCCAATAAATTCGGCTCCTCTCGTTCTCGACAACGGACTTAATATCTACGGGGATGTAAGGCAGTACTGGTGCTTGATCTACCCTGAGCGAATGTCGTAGATGGTAATATAGCACTCGTAAAGTCGCGTTATGGCGGTGGATATAGGCCTAAATCACGAATACCGGGCATGCTGAAAGCAAATGCATCAGCGATTCCGGCGTCTGACGGCAGGTCCTACAGTTGATATCATCATACACTCATTACGCGGCTTCGGTAGGCTGACAGGCCACAATGAATCCCTCGGACGCCGTCTTAAGCCCAGCTGAACTTAAAAAGGCGAATGTCAGCTTAGTCAGTGTTTCTATGTTTTTATAGTATACACCGTGCATGAGTTTATTGACATGCTGCCTAAACAGACTCTCCTGTTCGGCAGCTTTTATTTTGGCTTTCAGATGAGTTGGCTGAAGCTCAGTGACTGACTCTGGGTCAGCACCGCGCCCGCCACCTCCTCTGACGTCGAATACGAAACCAAGTTCATCTGCGGCTCTATTTGCTGCCTTAAACAATCCTGCGCCCACCCCTACTATTTCATGATCTCTCACTAATAGCAGAAGTGGATCCGAGCTCCTGAGGATGTTACATGCCATACTCAGTACTACTCTGCCATGCATACACTCCATACCCAAGAGTCCTCGGCCCCCCGATGACGTGAGAGATAAACACGAGGAACGGACGATCTAGGATGAATACTCCTATGGATGTTCATCAACTTGCGGGTATCGTCTAGTTGGCGCAGCTCATCTACCGTCCATTCTACTACCCCGAAGGAGTAGAGCAGAACAGGAACGGCAAGCATGTTAGTGGCAGACACCTTATTCTTCCCCGAAAGTTCGGACGACCAAATCTTTCGGAGTAGGCGTTTGTACTTGCCGCGGAGAGATTCTTTGATCGAAAATTCCCCGCATTGCCCTCTCTTGAGGTGGATGACCGCGCACTTGTCCAACCCGAACTCCATACCAATAGTCAGCGTGTACTCCTCGACCACCCTTAGAGCATTTTGAAATTCACGCTCTCCGGAGGCATACAGTTTTAGGTCATCCATGTAGAATAGATGAGTGACCTTATGCCTCCGGTTGCTGGGTGGGCCACAGAGATACCCGCGAGTTTGGCGGAGCTCAACAGACAACGGCAGCAGTGAGATGCAGAAGAGGAGAGGACTCAGAGAATCTCCCTGAAAAACTCCTTTTCGGAACGCCACCTGCTCTGTCGTAACCCGCTGTGAACCTGATGTTATGGTGAAGCGGGTCCTTCAGAGTGGCAGCAGTTGTTCTATGCATCTTCACTAGTGGATCTGCTACCGCAAGACACTTGAGCAAATGTAACAAAAGTTCATGTAATATTGCGTCAAATGGCTTACGATAGTCAATCCAGGCAATCGATAGATTCCGCTTGTACCTCACAGAGTCCTGTGTAATACAACAGTCTACCAGCAGGCTGTCCTTACAACCTGCAATGCCTTTCTTGGCGCCACGCTGCTCGTATATCTGCTGGAAGACCGGATCAACCTGCCGTAGAGTCCCAGCATACAAGATACGTGTAAATAACTTGTAGCGGGAGTTCAGGTGATTGGTCTATAATTCCTTGGGTCAGACAGACAGACAGATTTTAGAGATGAGTACGTCCCCTGACTAACCAGTCCGGAATATGCTGCCACTCGTTCAACCGCTTGTTGAAAACTCGTGCCAGACGACGCCGACGGTGGGTGGAAGGAAATTTTTTCCATCACAGTTATTTATGCTTTCTGGTCCCGAAGCAGCGAAGTTCTTGGTGTCAACAAGAGCTTGTTGGACTTCCTCCGGGCTGATTGCCGGGCACACTTCTTCTGGCTCTTCAAAGGTTTTGTGGCAAAAAGCCTCGAAGTGTGCTATTGCTAGAGTGTCGCTCTTGAATGGACGTGTCGTTTCGTAGATTCCTTTCCAAAAGCTTTCGACTCGGCTACAGTTGGCGGATTGTCGACAACACGCCGTGGCTCTTGAAAGAGCATTATCATTGTTATTATTAGTGCGTCGCAAATTTCAACTTTATAGAATATTTACATGTTAGTTTTTTTTTTGGGCACATATACGGGTTATGCCACTACAACTTTCTGCATTTCAGCAACTGTTCATCGTGTTTTATCCGACTAACCTATTTTTATTGTTAGATTTTTTTGACAAATGTAGAATCTTTCCGAAATAAATACTAAATATAAGACAGTCAAATCGCAAAGAGACGCCTTTTGCTACAATGGTACAGATTCAAGTAAATATAAATAAAACCAACTATATGTCCAAATTCTTTCTTTTTTATGGCAACCAACAAATTTAATTTGAGTTCCTGATTCTTCATTAAAAAGTAATGCGAAATTGTCTTACTTTCCTATGTCAGTGGTACTGTTTTTCAAGATATTTACAAAAATTACGTGTGGAATCTTTTAAAAACCCCTTTTACAGAAATTAATATTCTAAATTTTCAAAAATGTTTCTATGTCAATTCTTATTATAATCCTTTATATTTAAAATAGCATGACTGAAAAATGTAGGCTAAACTAAACTTGGATTTGAACTTGGAGTATCTACATGAAAGGCTCAGTCCTCCATGTTCAAACACTGAATTTTATGTCTAGCCACATAAACAAAACATGAGAATAGTCAGTGATTAATGTTTGGCTAGCATAAATTGAATATTATTTTCAACTTGCTAATTCATTCAATATAGGTATTTGTCAAATAATTAGTGTTAATACTATTTGAATAACGTGTTCATTATTTACGATAACGTATATGCAAATTAATAAATACGACGATGCAGGGCCGTCAAGTCTCTCTTGAAATTTGCAGGCTCGCCTAAATCATAATGGAAATATCGACGTACCAGCGAAATGAAAAGAGAAAAACATATACACGTTATCAAAAATACTATTTTCAAGGACTGTTTTGCGTAACGCAGAATATTAAACCGTTAAAGAACGCCAAATTTTTTAACATTGAACAAAAAATATTGCAGCCCGAAACGTGGCCAATGATGGGTAGAGTAGTAGTGGTTTTTTATTAACCTTCAAGTGGTAAAAATTACAGCAATGGTTTCGTCAAAATTAAAACAAAGCATAAGAAGCATATGTCTAGTATTACAAATAAAAAATACAAACCATATAATCAGTTAAAATACAGGGTGTAATTATGTTTCATGCCATTAAAAAAAAATGGTGGTGGGAAACGACTAGACAAACAAAAAAACCTTATCTAATATGGGGCCTAAAGCCCATAGTTTTGGAGAAAAGAAAATAAACAAAAATTTAGAAAATATTTAATTATATTTTTTGAGAACTGCTGGAATATTGGGGTAGGCTTTATTATCGTCGCGTCTGGTCGCGTATGATACTCCACACCATTTGTGCAATTAGCACCGGGTATGCCGACAAAGGAATAGGTCGGCGCGTAAAAAGGATCGGCCTGTTTAAACCCCTGCGGCCATCCTGTGCTTGCGGTTGTGCAGAAAGAGATAAATTCTGTACGTTTTCATAATTGGTATAAAAAGTTGGGTTCAAGTGGTCCCATCAAAGTGCCGTGTCGGTAATCTTTACACTTTTTTATGAATTTTTAAAAGTAAGTAAGAAACTTCCATGATTCGGAACTGTACGTCCAGTGACCCAGAAAAGCAGCGGTTCTCAAATGTCTCTTACCTTAACATTAACATTTTTGACCTGGGTCAGTTTTTTCAAAGTGCACCTAGAGTCATAGGTTTTTTGTTTGTCTAGTCGGTCCCCATTACCAGATTTTTTAATGACATGAAACTAATTACACCCTGTATAATAACGACTATTAAATAATTCATTAATTAACGATACTTTCTTGATTAAGTAACAGGGTTCATTACTCACGGCTGCGGGGAATAATCCATTACTCAATGGGCTAAAACCGAGGCTAAGACCAATCCCATGACTTCATTTTCATTGCCCAACAGTTTTTGTGGAGCAATCACAAAAGACGATTTAAAGTTCAAAAATATCGAGTGTGCCAAAGCTCAGTTCAAACTGTCATGCACATTTAGATTTCTTTAATTATTAAAATTACCATTAGTTTTGTTTTTTACTATTTGCACAATTTGTCGTGAAAAAATGATTTAAAGTGATGATAAAATTACCGGTACGAAAAATACAACCAGCGTTATTGATAATAAGCGTCGCACAGTGGGGGATTTTGCTATACTTTTTTCAAAATTCTGTAAGTCGCTCAATTTTGAACGGATTTTGATGCAGTTGGGCTTAAAATGTAAAAAGTTTCACTCTTTAACGTGCAAGTGCCACTTTCTCATAAATTATCACGTACAACCACTAGAAATGTAATAACAACCCCTAAAATAAGGAAATTTTTTTAAAAAATTTCAAAATCATTTTAAAAGTTAATGCATTTAAGAAAAAAGGTCACTGGGCATTTCCTGGAAGTAAAATAGTCATATATGCAAATTAATTATACACACCCTTTTTGAGTGGTGAATTTTGGATGTAATGGAAAAAATTAATATTGGGGGCTCAAAATAGCCCTTATAAGGTATTTTTGTCCCCTTTTTCCATTTCTGAAGTCCGCTTTTACGTAAAACCCCTAAAAAATATAATATCAACCCATAAAAGAGGGGTGAAAGAGGGTAAAAGTAGTCTCATTTTTTTAAATGTTACTGCAAATGTTATCTTTTTCGTACATAACTTTTAAAATGATTTTGAATTTTTTTTTAATTTTCCCAATTTTAGGGGTTGTACGTGATAGTTTATGAGAAAGTGGTACTTGCACGCGAAAGAGTGAAACTTTTCAAGCATTTTAAGCCCAACCGCATCAAAATCCGTTCAAAATTGAGCGACTTACAGAATTTTGAAAAAAAGTATAGCAAAATCCCCCACTGTGCGTCGTACCTAGACGTTTTGGCGCACAGGGCAAGCATCTAATTTTGCGCCCTCAAACATGGCCGGATTAAGGAATGGTGCGTCCCTAGGCTAATATTATATTTGCGCCCAAAAATTTTCTATGCTCAAAAATGACAATTGACAATTAATAAGCGAGGGGAGGAGAAAAAAAAATGAAAAAAAAACATTTCTTGGCAAGCGGTGGGGGGGGGGGGGAGGATTGCGATATAACGACTTCGAAAATGCGATTTTAGCTTAAAAAAAAGGTATTTCCAAACAGCTTTCGTCAGGTGTCTTGAAAAGTACTGCTTTATCGAAAAAATGTTACAGGCCAATTACAAAAAGTACAATATTTTTTGTTTATTGATGTAGAATTAATAATTTCGGAGATATTTAAGTTTATATTTGGCATCCAAGTGTTCATAAGATAATTATTTAGAGTGAGAGTTAAATATCTCAGAAACTGTGACACCTACGTCAAGAATGCTAATAGGTAGAATAATAGGTTATTAATTAAGCTTTCAACTGTTTTTTAATTTGTTTCTGTAGCATAAAAAACAAAGTTATGACCGAAGCAATGTGCGTCTTCACATTTTTTAACAAAGGCGCCATTTTGTTACTGTAATTAGCCAGTAAATAAAAAAAAAAGGAATTTCAAACACTGTTTCTCATTAATATATAGCATGACCTAGATGATCGTTTGTAAATAGCACTTGCTTTAGAAAAAATTACAGTTTAAACTATAAAGGTATTTTTGATAAAACGTATTTTTTTTTCCTTTTCGAAATATCTCAATAAATATTAGTTCTATTGAAAAATGAAGCTCATAAACTGATAACGAATTCCGGTTTTTTATTTATTTACATAGATTTAATAGTTTCGGAGATATGAAAGTTTACAAATGGCGTCTGAACGTTTATGAGACGAAAAATGCGGTTGTAATATTAAATATCTCAGAAGATGTGACAACTACGTCACGCATGCTAAGAAATGAAATTAAAGACAATTAATTGCGCTTTCAAATTATTTTTTACTCGTTTCTGTAGCATAAGAAACAAAGAAGTTATGACGGAAACATGTACGTATTTATATTTTTTTATATAAAAAGCTCGTCATTTTGTTACTCTAATTAGCTAGTAATTTTAAAAAAATAATCTCAAATATAGTTTTTCGTTAAAATGGAGCATTACCTAGATGCTCAAATTTTTTTGCTCATTTAAAGCACATGTTTTTTAAAAAATGCATTTTTAAACTTTAAGGCTAATTTCGAAACACTTGGATGCAAAATATAAACGAAATTATTAATTCTACATTAATAAAAAAATATATAATTAATTCCCAATTTGTACTTTCTGTAATTGGTCTGTAACATTTTTTCGATAAAGTAATACTTTTCGAGATACTTGACGAAAGCCGTTTGGAAATACCTTTTTTTTTAAGCTAAAATCGCAATTTTGAAGTCGTTATAACTTAAACACTATCAATTTATGTGAAAAATTGTATAGAACCTTTTCTTCTTAAAGTTTGATTCTTTTTCAGCTCCAATAAATACATATATTTTTTAAGTGCCACCCCCTATAAATTAGCAAGTCCCCGTACAATATAGAAACTTTTCTGTGAAGCATTTCCTGTAATACTGCCAAAAATGAACGAAATCCGTTCAATATGACATTATTCCGAAGTTAAAACCTCTAGTTACTGTACTAATAGCTGATATACATGTCTTAAATTCTAACCACTTTTATAGACTTGCCTCGTCAGTTTCTGTGCCTTAATAGAAGTCACGAAGCAGATCTGAGGTTGAAGTTCCTTGAAAATCAGTTGTCGATCTAACACATAGAATCGTATGAGATCTTAAAATTATAGTCAATTAGTCGAGAAATAAGGTAAGGATTTAAATAATATGAATATATATTGATCAAAAGTTTAATTTGTTTACAGTACCTCTAACAATTTGTAAAATGCATAAGTAATTAAGTATAAATTAAATCAGATCCGCATACCACGCATGGCAAGGAGGGACACATCCCGTAGAGGGTGTTTAATCTCAACTATATTCAATGGTGAAAGTGATGGTATCAATCGTCTGCCAAAACAAGATTCAAATAATTATCTAAAAGATATGTTTAACAATTTTGGTTCTGGGGTTGAAGATATAGAGATTGCCGGTAGTAATACATACGAAAAATATTGGTTCGCTTGTGGCTAGCTTTATAAGTCCCTATGGGCTATTATATCATTCTTTAGAACTTTGATGCGCTTTCTTCAGGCAGTATATGAGTTATATGAGGCTTTCCAGCTCATTAAAGATAATGTCATTCCGTTTCGTTTTCGATCTATCCTAATATAGATATCCATATACTCATTTCACGGTGCTTTTTTCAATTAGCAGGAATTTTGGTAAAAATTAAAAATTAGCCTTTCGACGTAAATAAAACTTTGCTCCATCGGCATCAAAGTTTTTGTCACCGGATAAAAATAACTCTGATTGATTGATTTACCAGCGTTCGGTTGGCATTGCTCTCACTACCAGAAACATTTTGCCGGACCGGCTACGCCTACGCTGAGTTTGATTCAATTCATAATTGTTGCCAGCAGCGAGAGCTGAGAAATGTGAGACGCATTGCCGCGCTTAACACCGTGGGAAAAGTAGCTGAGAGGGTTGTGCTGCGGCTTCTGCGAAAAAAATAGCCAAACACCGCTTGATACCGGTGCAACAGTTTGGTTTCAGAGAGGGGTATAGCGCGTCGCTATCGCTGGTAAAACTAGTGCAGGACATCATTGACTCGTACGATAAAAAGCAGTGCACTGTTATGTTACTCTTGGGCATTGAACGCGCCTTTGACGCCGTGTGGCATAACAGGCTAGTCTACAAACTGCAATATGTTTGTGGGCGGGTATTTGGTTGCCCTCAGCAGGAATTAACTTTGGGACAAGCAAATAATCGTAGTGGTGAATAACTTTCTCACTTCCATATAGATTTTCAGCGGGGTTCCTCAAGGTTCCGTCCTCTCTCCCATCCTATTTAATCTTTATATCTCTGATATCCCTACTCATCCATCCACCAACTTATTACTATACGCAGACGATACGACAATATAGGCATAAAGTTTTTACGCACAGACGGCTTCGCAAAAAAATACAGTACCAGTACAAAGATATTGAAAGACTACTACCAAAAATGGAAAATCAGAATAAACCATACAAAATCCGAAATAATTACATTCTATAGAAAATCCACAAATATTAAGACCACTACAAAATTAAACTTGACGATAAACAAATTACGGAACGAAAAACAGCAAACTTACTTGGACTTACAATGGACACGAGACTTTCTTTCGCACCTCATGTAACTAAAGTTATAAACAATGCAGCATTAAGCAAATTGTATCCGCTAAGCTAGACAACAGGCGTAGCAAACTTACAATGGAGAAGAAACTGTGCCCCTACAAAGTAATTTTCCGCACTATTTTGACCTATATCTGTATGTCATGGAACTTCATTTCTGACCCACAGTGTGTTAGGTTATAAGGGACACGGAATAAGTAGCTGCGCCTGTTTACAAGCTCCCCGCGGTATATAACTATCGAGGATTTGCATAGGCTTACGGAGGTGCAAATGATACGCGACTTCATAGACGAGACTTTACAAAGATTTTCAACATTTAAAATGATAAACTCGGAACTGATATGAAACGTGATTTACACTAGAAGACATGACAACTTCCAACATACACATAAATTGATCCACGAACGACTTTAGCCATAAAAAGATGCACTTAGTGCAAATAGTTTTTAATGCTTGACAGCTGGAGTAGGGTTTTTTGTTTATTTTCCCTACAAACCCGTCGTATATGAAAAAATCCCCAAACAAAATAGAAGCGAAATTAGTGAAGTCTAGAACATAATAAAAAATTAAATATTATTGAGCCAAAAGAAGATCATTATTCAATAAAAAACCGCTGCCCAAGGAATCACTACTTCCACATCCAGATTCTCTATTCAAGTCACTGCACTCACAACGAAAAAAACTTTGTACGTGAAAATAATTGTTTATGGGATTTTAATAATATAATATTTGAAATCCTCTACCCCAAAAACCCATAAAACGATACCCCACATCGGTAGTTGGGTGGGGGGTGGTGATAGGGGGGTGGTAGTGGGGGGTGGATGAAGTAAAAAATATTTTGAGGTTTCTGGTTCCTGTACATTAAATCACAATTTTTTTCATCCGCTTTAATAAGGGGGTGGGGGGTGGTAATGGGGGTGGCTAATGCCAAACATTTTTTTGAGACCTTAGCTTCTCTTGTATATACTAAATACCAATTTTATGGACTCTTACCTGCTTGATTGACCTATTTACCCCAAATTTACCCTCCAGCCCTTCGACGGAACAAGATGAAAATATAATCTAGTTCTAGATCTCGTTAAAGTACATATGTGTACCAAATTTCAAGTCAATATCTTAAACGGTTCCAGAGTAAACGTGCGCACAAAAAAGTTACACAGACAGACAGACAGAAATTTTTTTTTCTCTCAAACTTGAAATCTCGACGTCTCATGACATTTTAAGCCTATTTGGACAATAAAAATTTTTTAAAATTTTTTTGTCGTTACTATACTTCCACTGGACGTGGAAGTAAAAATAACGTCGTCTGAGAGTCGCTTGCCACAACACCTGGCCACTACTGTGGTACCTTGCGCGGTTCAACCGCGAAATTGTACCCAGTGTTATTTATTTATTATTGTAAAATGAAATAATAAATACCACAAAATTACACGTTAAACTTAGTTAAATAAAATAAAAATATTTAAATTGGAAAATTGGAATAGTGTGGAGATGGAGTGTTTAAGCATTTTTTTGCTTCTGGCCTTCTGAGTCTTCTTTCCTCCGTACCTGATTCCGACAGAGCTTATATCCGATTTCTTTATGATATTTTACTTTTTTTTTGCTGTTCTTTTCCAGTATGCTTGGTAGCTTGGTCCTTTTCTAGTTTGTTCATGATCCTCTCAATTGTTATTATCCACGTGTAGCATGGTCTTTCAATTTTTAGTTTGTCACTGTTTAGGATTGGAGCTTTCTTCAGTAAATATATCGGGTTCTTTCTTTAGATATGTCCCTTGTACTTTATTGCGTATGTTTCTATCGTTTTCCGTAATTGTTTTCCCTCCGATTAATGTTGACGTTTTATGATGTTGCTTTATGCTTAACTGTTTTGCAAGTAGTTGGAAACATCTCTTTCAGCTCTTCTCAGACTTCATCTATTGGCTTTTGTCGTTACAAACCGCCCTTTTGAATAATTGTATAATTTTTATTTATGATTTTGATTATTTCTTTGTTTTTTCTTATTTTTGGCATTCATATGATTGCTAATTATCTGACATAAGGTATATAGACGTGGTGGACCGTAGTGCAGTGAGAAATATTTAGTAGGTTGCTAAATTATCAGATTTTTAGTTTAGAAAATAAAAAACATTACAAACTAGTGGAAGCATTATACTCTTCGCCGATTTACTGAGCTTTTTATATAACTGTTACACATTCTATAGGATACTCTTCGCAGTTTTCTTGTAAATAATGTTAGTTATTGGACTTTCTAAATTTTGTGATACCAACTTTGTTGTGAAAAAAAATATATTAAAAAAATGGAAAAAAAATCGCTATCATCTGGGGATTCGAACACAAGACCTTTGGATTGCCAGACAAAGCTTTAGCCATCTAGCGCTATCAGAGATCAGTACAATGATTGAATGTCTGTAGTATATATCATTCCAGTATTATATTTCAACGAATTAGATATATTTATGAAATATATGTATTAGTAAAATGTATAAACAAAAAAAATTATAGAGAATAAAATTTCGCACGATTTCTATTTAAGTACAAATAACAAAAATTAAGAAAATTCTTTTTTTTAATTTAAATGATTGATAACTTTTTTATTTACTGACAGATTTTTTCCAAAAACAATAGGGTTCTTCCTCTAGCTAACGCTAATTTACTTTCCAAATTTCAATACAATCGGACTTTTCTTTCTTAAGTTATCGTGCTTACAAGACGTGACAAACGGACAGACGGACGGACGGATATTTTGAAAGTTGTTCAGAATTCGTTCACTAACATAATGATATGAAAATTTTTTTCCTCTACGAGCGATATTTACTGATTTAGAAATGTGCCCTGTTGGGATGATTCAGTACCTTTTCAGCAGAGGGTCGTAGGATAACTCAGTACATTTTGACATGTTTTATTTTTCTTTTTTTTTTCTTTTTGCATTGACTAAAGTAAAGGCTAACTACATTTTGAAATACAGAATTGTATTGTTATTTAGTAAATGAAAATCGGTTAAATATTATTTATAGAGATAGAATTTTCCCCGGTATGAACTTCATTTTTTTTGGTTTGCACACCTATATAATTTCGTGTATTACCAAAATAGTGACTTTTTCGAGAAGGCACGATATCAAAATTTGTTTCATAGTAAAGCCTGTTTTGTTTTGCATTTATTTTTTTAAATAATTCTATGGACAATTATATATACGTCACCTCGCCATTTTTGAAAATCAAAATCGGACCTTCGGTTCGGGAGTTATCAATTTCTTTGGAAAATCACACTCGGTCTTGGAAAAAATACTTGCGGTGAACGGATTCGGGCCGTCAGCAATAGGCTTCATTTGTGGCCGTGTACCTTCGATCCCACCAAGTCTCGTCGAAATCGCACAATATCCTGGACAGTTATCGTGCTTTCTAGCCCGATTTCGAGAAAACTAGTTTTTTGCAAAAAAATTAAATTTCCATTTGTTTTTCGACATAGTCTCCGGTATACTTATCTGTAGATCGTTATCAGCGGCACCATTTCTTTTTTTAAACATCTCGATCCGACTGCCCGTTACCGAGTTATTCAATTTTTCCCGAAAAACTCGAATCGTCTATATCGGGTACTTCCGGTTTCCGAACGGATTCGAGCTTTCAACATTAAGGTTTTCTAAAGGCCTCCTATCAACCACCCAAGTTTCATCGAAATCCGAAAACGGATTAGGGGGGGCGAGCGTGACAGACAGACCGACAGATCGACTGACCGACGGACGGAATTTTCTAAATTCGCTCTCGAGTCGATAGATATGACTTTCATTTCGATCCGACGTTTTTTTCCGGTTTCGATGGTCCACCGGAAAAATGCAAAACGTATACTTTTTTTTCAAAATGTAGTAACAAGCTAAAAACTACATTTTGATATGCTTTTTATCCCTGTTGGGATGATTCAGTACCTTTTTTTTTTCTTTTTGCATTGACTAAAGTAAACGCTAACTACATTTTGAAATACAGAAAGGGCATCGGTTATATTGTGGTCATGCATCTTTGCAAATAACTCGTTTATTTTTAATTTTTCCAAAAAACTTTATTTCAGATTTTTTGTCCGAAAAGGTCCGTGCCTTATACCGGTTATAGAGATTGATCGACGGAAACTTAATTTTCGATTTTTATTAGGAAACTGTTAGGTATTTGTAGAATCTATAAAAAAAATCGAGTTTTCCAGGATTTGTAGATTCGCTTTTGTTTTCTCAAATTTCTCACAAACGTCACCTAATAGACTTAATCAAGCCCTACAATCGCCATTTTTTAACATCAAAATCGGACCTTCGGTTCGGGAGTTATCAATATCTTTGAAAAATCATACTCGGCCTTGGAAAAAATACTTGCGGTCAACGAATTCGGGCCGCCAGCAATAGGCTTCATTTGTGGCGGTGTACCTTCGATCCCATCAAGTCTCATCGAAATCGATCAATATCCTGGACAGTTATCGTGCTTCCTAGCCCGATTTCGAGAAAACCAGTTTTTTGCAAAAAAATTTAATTTCCATTTGTTTTTCGACATTGTCTCCGGTATACTTATCTGTAGATTGTTGCCCGGGGCACCATCTCTTTTTTGAAATATCTCGATCCGACTGCCCGTTACCGAGTTATTCAATTTTTCCCGAAAAACTTGGAACGTCTATATCGGGTACTTCCGGTATCCGAACGGAGCCGAGCTTCCAGCGTTAAGGTTTTCTAATGGCCTCCTATTAACCACCCAAGTTTAATCGAAATGCGAAAACGGATTAGGGGGGCTGAGTGTCACAGACAGACCGACAGACCGACAGACCGACAGACCGACAGACCGACAGACCGACAGACCGACAGACCGACAGACCGACAGACCGACAGACCTACAGACCGACAGACAGACCGACTGACCGACGGACGGAATTTTCTAAATTCGCTCTCGAGTCGATAGATACGACTTTCATTTCGATCCGACGTTTTTTTCGGGTTTCGATGGTCTACCGGAAAAATGCAAAACCTATACTACATTTTTTTTCAAAATGTAGTAACAAGATAATCTGCTAAAATAAAAGGTGACTTTTACTGAAGCGTATATATTAGATCAGGCGGGCCCCAGGGTGATAACCCCGACTGAGCCCCCGCCCCCTTTGTCATCGGGTCTGAGAGGATGCACCTTATTGATTTATTTTAAACGCTATTCAAGTTGAAAGGCACATCCTTTTTAGTTGTTTTAGAGTCCTAGGCAACTAAGTAATTAACGTAGGAAGTTTCTTTGTTAACTTGAATCTCCTAGCTAAAGTTTTAGATTTTAGAACTTTTGTGTTCAAATGCAGATAATGGTTAGCTGTAAATTTACTTCGAGGTTAACTTTGCTGTCGGACACTATTATTGTTTTGTCAGGTAAATATAGGTGGCATAAAATTATTGATTTGCGTTCAAAGAAAAAACGGTACGTATGAAAGTCCATTAACTTCATAATTGAAGTCTGGAATCATACTTTTTTTACAAGTTCTTTGCTATTATTATACAGGCATGAACGAAAGAGGAGTACTAATTGGAAAAAAGAAAAGATTTACTTGTGCTCGGTTAATTTTAGTTTAAATGTATACTTGATGTTTTATTTTTTCTTCCTGTTATTCACAACGCCTTGACGTTTTGTGATTCATGCAATGTTCTAGTATTTAAGTTACGTTCCCTTTGCTGTACAGAACATTCAACAGCCTCATGCCATCTGTCGTGGTTGCCTGCCAGGTGCACGGCTCACCAAAGCTCTTTTCCACTGTTGAATATGTTGATTCAGAGCATATCAAAATTAACACAGGAGTGTCACATGGCTCATTTCTTGGTCCGGTACTATTCCTACTGTACATAAATGATCTTGATGCCTTGACGGCTTCAATAAATTTTGCAACTTACGCTAACGCCAAGTCAATTATTATATCTGGCAAAAATTCAGAGTTCTTCATTTAATATCAATAAAACTCAGGCTCTGAGGTTTCAAAGTTAACAAAAAACATCTCGAGAACAGCGCATCTTCGAGAAAAATGTTTGCGACAGAAGTTGTTAGCGTTCGAAAAACAAAGTGAACCTTGCAATCACCTTCAAACCGTTCACGGATTCAAAAATAAATAATGCCCTTTCATTTCCCCGCTAAAACAAGCAACTTTTGATCGAAAATTTCGGTACACCCGGTATATGAGTAGTTTATACTATTAGAGCACCTAAAAATTTGCTCTAGATATCCACATTTCAAGCTAGCAGTATGGCCACCTTAATGTTATTTTGGTCTTCTGATATCACGATCTCCCATTAATGCAGAATCTGCTATTATTATAGGGACAAATGACTGGTTTCCATGGAGGTTCTCGACCTCGCTCACAACTCAAGTTTTGTCATTTTTATTCATCATTACAGAGTTAGACTTATTCGCAATTATTTATTGAATATGTGCTTGCTAATGAGTCTAACCGTGTAGCTTAATTAAAAAATCACGTATCTATAGGGTATTATACACATTACATAACAATAAATAAGCAGATGAAAAAAAAACACAACGTAAATTTTTTCTTGGAAAATTGTGCACATGTAGATAATTCTGCATTTTAGCGGGGCATCGGAATTTTTGCGAAATTTTTTCAGGATACACTAATTTGGGGTCGTAGAACACGAATCTGAAATCAGTTTTTGGTGCAAATGCATAGTTTTTCCAAAAAAATTTTTGAAATTTTCCACGACAACACACTCCGTCACTCTAAATACTAAAAAACCATCAATTTTGACCGACTTTGATCTTGTGTTCACGATGTAATAAGTGCTCCTCAAAAAATGCACCTTTTACGCACCAAAAAATTGCTTTTTCATAAAAAAAAAACAGTAAATTATTCAAACAAGGAAATGAGAAATCATCAAACTGTCAAACTAATGCACATGTGTATCCTCACTTTAAAGTGTGTCTAAGATATCGAGCAAAATCAGTAGGCGATTTTTGTCCCTCTCATTTTGAAATAGTATTTGCATTTCGACGGGTGAATAGGAGGACAAGGATCATTTTTGAATATTGCAAAAAATGCATTGTATATGAATAATTTTGAGCGTTTGTTCTTGGTTTTCCAAAAATTTTTGCGCAAAAATTTTTGGAAAACCAAAGACAAACGCTCAAAATTATTCATACAGTGTGACCCACTTAAGATCGCAACACCCCTATATACCCGTTAATTGATGCTTGATTAACTTCAAACTTTGGTGGTAAGAAAATATCGATAAGGTGATTCTTTGAACTTGGTAATATGTGATATATGTCAGTAGCGTGCGATTTTAAGGGGATTTCAAAAGCCAATTTTTCAAAAAAAGTATTAGGGATTTTTTTAGAAAAAAAATACTAAGGTATTCTTAATCAGCACCTTTAGAAACCCCTTTGTACAAGATTGCATCGTAGTGGGTACAAAGGTGTTTGAGATAGTGGCTGTCAAATTTAATACAATTTTTTCAACCAAAACTAATTTTCATTTATAAAACGGATTCCCAAATCAAAAAAATCTATTCTTCATTTTTTGTTCAGAATAATGCATTGTACTAGACTGAATTGATTTTATAACAAAATAAGAAAAAAAAAGTGAGTCACACTGTATTTTTTTTTTCTTATTTTGTTATAAAATCAATTCAGTCTAGTACGATGTATTATTCTGAACAAAAAATGAAGAATAGATTTTTTTGATTTGGGAATCTTACAAATAAAAATTAGTTTTGGTTGAAAAAATTGTATTTTTGACAGCCACTATCTCAACACCTTTGTATGCACTACGATGCAATCTTGTACAAAGGGGTTTCTAAAGGTGCTGATTAAGAATACCTTAGTATTTTTTTTCTAAAAAAATCCCTAATACTTTTTTTGAAAAATCGGCTTTTGAAATCCCATTAAAATCGCACGCTACTGACATATATCACATATTATCAAGTTAAAAGAATCACCTTATCGATCTTTTCTTACCACCAAAATTTGAAGTTAATCAAGCATCAATTAACGGGTATACAGGGGTGTTGCGATCTTAAGTGGGTCACACTGTATACAATGCATTTTTTTGCATTATTCAAAAATGATCCTTGCCTCCTAGGAATACCCAAACAGTAACTTTCACCAAACGATCTTGACCTACTAAAAATTCTTGCAAAAAAATTAAAAACAACTCTTAAATGCAACAAAAATGAAACAATACATCCTTTTACCCACCCAGCACTCCTTTTCGCTCCACGCTCCCGTAAGATTGTAGGATTATTTGCTATTTGCACAATATTTCATTACTCATAAAATACTTCTAATACTAGGTATCTATTACTTGTCACACAAAAAAAAAACATTTACCAATCTTTGAATATAACTAAAAATGCCGACTTCTTAAATTATCCCAAAAAATATTACCGTGACATCATCGTTCCTCCGCAAAAATGCAAATACCATTTCAAAATCATAGAGATGCTGATTTTGCTCGATATCTTAGACACAACTTTAAAGTGAGGACTGAGGATACGAATGCGCATTAGTTCGGCAGTTTGACGATTTCTCATTTTCTGATTTCTATAGTTTCAGTTTTGGTAAATAATAATTTACTGTTTTTTTTTATGAAAAAGCAATTTTTTTAGTGTGAGTGTTCTTTAGAACAAACACATGGTGAACATGACATGAAAATCGGCCGAAATGCAGGGTTTTTAGTGTTTACAGTGACGGAGAGTGTTATAGTGGAAAATTTCAAAAATTATTTTTGGAAAAACTATGCACTTGCACCGAAAACTGATTTCAGTTTCGTGTTCTACGACCCCAAATTAGTGTATCCTGACGAAATTTCACAAAAATTCCGATGTCCCGCTAAAATACAGAATTACGCACATGTGATCTTAAATGAAAACACACCACATATAGCTAAGGCTATCCGGAAGGGTGTTACATATTTGAAACGAGAAGTTACAGTCGGGCGTGGCTGAATGTGAATAGCTATTTGATTAACATTTTGTTAATACAATATCTTTCTTATTTTTTCTTTTTCAAATAAGTATTTGATAACTCCCGACTGCAATTTTCATCATAATGTCTCAATAAACATAAACATTCAAAAATATAAGATATATAATGTAATCTACTTTAATTTCATACAAATCTGAGACACACACTGTATGTTGCAATTTTTTCCATATTTTTGTGTGCTTAATCGAACATTTTGCTTCAAAATTATAACAAAACATAGTTTATATAAAACAAGGCAGTTCACATGCCTCTGACGATCATCCTGTGTGGAGAATATGGCTTAACTTAATCAGTATACCATACCATTTTATATTTGTTCCAATTTTAAAATAAAGGATTTAACAACAGAAGTTTTTGTGTTTAATAGATATTCGCAGTCGGCAACACCCGACTGCAACTTTCGTTCAATTCGTAATAGTCCTGTGTGAAACACCTAAATAACATTTTAAACTAACATGTCACACACTGCATATTGAATCGGTATCTTTTACATCTTCCTATTTTTGTGTGCTTAATTAAAAAACTTAACTTAAAACATACTTGATATGATACATGCCCAACAAGCAAAATTTAAATGTTATACAACTATTTTGCTTTATTGCAATTTTATAAATGTAATAAAATAGCAATAAAACAAAATTGTTTTGGAAATGACAATTATAAAACAAATTCGTTTAATGGGTGGTAATTTACAAGCATCTGGCGGGCACCATGTATGACAGGCTTGGTTAAATTTTAATAGCGAATATTCTACCATTCTATTTTACAAATTTGAAATAAACATTTTTAATTCAACAGACACTATCGTATTCACAAGAAATCTTCTACACACATACACACATTTTTGTCTTGTTATATATAACATAACTTTTTGACTATATCAAGTAGGTATATTAAAGCAGACAATATCCATTACCCACCAATATTTCCAATGTCAGGGATACAGATTGAACCCAGTACACAAAAGTTAGTATGGCTAATTATGCTTCCCACACAATTCACTCTACAGTATCATGCCGATGATTTAATGTAGTTATGTTTTTTAAGTTTACTTGTAAAATTTGCTAATGATCAGACTTTATTAAGACCGGAATCAGTTATATGCATTAAAATTAATAAAACTTGTTAAATGAATTCAATTAGACAAATACGGATACTTATTTATACCAGTGTATGCACTTAAATACCTAATGATATTAAATATTTTATTACTTTATAAGTACCGATAACACGCTGGCTAGATGTATATCAAATACTCGAAACCTTTTATAGATGTTTGAAAACTGGTTCTTGACTTCTGATCGACTACGTTAATCTAATCATTCTGTTCCTCTCTGTTTACCTCTAAATATATTAATTTCTTTTTGTTCTGCTTTCGGAAATATAATGCTTTAAAATAACTCTATTGTACATATGTGACCATACAGTGAGTCTCAAAAGTATGAACTAGATTCATTGAAATTGAAAGGAAAATTGTTCAGAGAAAAAATTCGGATGATTCTTTTTATTTTTTTTGAAAAATACGTATTTTGGAATAAAATTTAAAATTTTTACCTTATTTTACTTCCACATCCACATAGTGGAATGGAAGTATAGCATCTGTAAAGAAAATTTTAAAATTTTGTTTTACTCAAATAGTTCGATTGCTCAAATGTTGAGAAACGAAAAAAAATCGGTCTGTCATTATGCCGGTCATCTGTAACTAGTTTTTGGGCGCATCATTACTCTAGATCGGTTAATGACATTGCTTTGAAGTTTGGTACACATATATATTCTAACAAACTCTGGAACTAAATTATATTTTGTATGTTATTATATGTTATTCCGTTGAAATATTGAAATGGTAAATGGGGGTAAATAGGTAAAGCAAGTAAGTAAGAGTTCATAAAATTAGAATTTAGTGCATGTGCGAGAAGCCAAGGTCTCAACATTTTTTTGGCATCAGCGACTATCACTTCCATTACCACCCTCACCTCATTATTGAAGGGGGTAAAGAAAGAAAATTATGACTCAGTGTTTGTAGAAGAACCAAAGGCCTCAACCCTTTTTTGGAATCAACCACTCCCTCTACCATTATAAGGTTATAAAAAAAAAAGTGATTTTAGTGTGTGTAGCAAAGGCTTCAAAATCAGCCTCCCCAGGAGCCTCCCCCGCTACCACCCCCACTGTCGTGTGACGTATCATTTTGTGGGATTTTGGGAGAGATGATTTGAAATATATTATTAAGGCTGTAAACAATTATGTACATACTGAAGGGCAAATATAGTATCAAAATTGTTTTCGTTGTAAGAGACTTGAATAGGAAATCTAGATAGGGAAGTAGTGATTTCTTAGGCAAGGTTTCTTTAGTAGTAAGTAACTAAATAAAAATGTCATTAAATAACACAGGTCTACAAAAAAAAGTCTTGTCCTAAAGTTCTCATCTAACTTTTCTTAAGTATTGTGACGCGATCCCTTTTCATCCCCTAAAAATAGAGTCTTGTCCTAAAGTTCTGATACAACTTTTCTTAAAGTATTTTCACGCGCTGAAGCCCATTACACCGTGTCAGTTTCCCTCTACTACCCTTTTTATCCCCTCAAAAATATCAAAAATTAAAGGCCTTTTATGTCCTAAGGTTCCGATCTAATTTTCTGATGTATCTTGATGAGCTGAAACCGATTTTGGACAAAAAACTCTGTCTCGTCAGTCTCACTATATCATCCTTTTATCCCCTAAAAAGGCAAAAAAGGTCGTGTTCTAATGTTCTGATCTAACTTCTCTAGTGTTTTGATACTCTGACGCCAATTTTGGACACAATTTTTTTTCTACAATGTCAGTTTTCCTTTACCACACCCAATTCAATACTTCGTCAGTATTAGCTAGAAGAGTAGTTGTTTTGATTGATTCTCAAATAATGAGTGTTTTAAAGTATTTACCTGACTAGTATATTAGCGTGCCCAGATTAGGGCAACAATATACAGAAAGTAGGTATTTTCATAATAAATAAAAAGTGTGTAAGTTGTGATTTGCATAATACCTAAATAATACCCTTCTTATTCCCTAAAAATGGGTAAAAAAAAGATCTTGTCCGAAGGTTCTGGCCTAATTTTTCTAAAGTATTTTGAAGCGCTGCAACCAATTTTGCGCAAAAATAATTAGGGGATAAAAGAGGGTGCTAGAGGGAAACTCAAACTAAAATTTTTGTATCCAAAATTGGCTTTAGCGTGTCAAAACACTTCAGAAACGTTAGGTGAGAACTTTAGGACAAGACCTTTCTTTTGCTCTTTTTAAGGGATGAAAGGAATGTGCCCAAAATTTTGTACACCAGATTTCCTCTTTGACGAAGATTTCCTCGGATTTCCTTCAGATTTTCTCAGATGGTACAGGAAAAAGTGACACGATTTTTTTTTTGTCAAAATTGGCTTAAACATGTCAAAATACTTCAGAAAAGTTAGATGAGAACCTTAGGACAAGACCATTTTTTCTGTGGACCTTATTATTAAATGGCATTATAAAGTTTTAAAATTCTTCTTCTATGAAAACTCACATTATTTTTAAAATAACGAAAGACACACTTGTAAACTTTTAAATTTGACAGCGATTTTCCAGCTATCAAGAATAAAAAAAAAAGGAAATGAAAAAATCTACTTTGGCAGATCGATTATGTATTTGTAAAGCAAGATTTAAAACAAAATTGTGCGAATCTTTATATATTCGTGACCTGTAAACTGATTTTAATTAAAAAAAAAATGGTATTTTTAGTAAAAATTCAATTTTAGATCAAAATTATAGAAAATTGTAGTTAAGAGTCAAAAATTCGGCTAGATAGATTGGTAGAGAATTTCAAAACGAACATTAAAAAAAGTTTCCGATAACTTTGACCACCTGTAGAGTGATTTGGGTGATACACGGGAGTTTCGTCCCCCTGTATGGGGGGGGGAAGGGCAGTCCGTTTAAAAGGCGGTATGGAGTAAATAAAAGGAAATTTCTTCCTGAGCTAATCATTGATAAGCAGGGGGGGCGAGGGGAAAATCGCGAAGGAAATCTGGTGTACACTCAGAGGGAAATCCGAGGAAATCTGGCTTCTTCCAGTTATTATGCCAATTATCGATCTGAGAAAAAAACCTTTCAATATAATTTGTAAGAAATTTAATACTCTTCAATTTTCGTTCGAAGTATTCCTCGCCTAAGATGCACCAAAAGCGAAGTATTTGCAAGAAAATAGTTTTTGGACCTCATTTTTTAAGTCGGCGACGACGCCGGTAGCAGTTTGGCAAAGTCGCAAATTTGGAATATTAATAGAGACAGTCTGAGCTTCAATTTAAGACTTAGTTTTTGAAACCTAAGTATCTGTTAGATATGAAGCTGGAATGTGTCGTATTCGATGTAAAAATTTTTGCTCAATCCGAATTCGGAGGGCACATAAAAATCGGGAGTTGCCCTTAACCCTTACCGCGAATTCACCTTTATTTCGAAATTTGTGAAAAACTGAATTTTTAATTTATTACTTGCTCTTTTTCCCACAAAACATAAGAAAAATTATATATTTTTTTTCTTTAATTATAGCTTACAGTATATTCGATGTAACCGTTTAGTCAAAACACATCTAATATTTATAGAAATTTTAGAAGAAAATACCCCGTGAATCTACGCCGCCCACGCATTAAAAAATGTAGTCTGCGGGATTTTCTTTTATTTAGGGAAACTGACAAAACTAGACGACATAAAATTACAAGATAAGATCAAAATAATTTTTAGTGATTGATTTATACAGATATCTTGCGTAAAATAGTAGATATGATTTTTTTTAATTTGACAGACATGCGACCGAGTGCGCTACGAAGTGATGTCGTAATTAATGGATCATCATTAATTTTCTTAAATAGTTGCCCCTCCTTTTCTGTTTAGCATTTGGTGGACCTTATCACGGTGAATATAAATACGTTTGTATACATTTTGATATAGCAGATAAAGAATGTCGAGAAAAAACATTACAAACTACAAAAAACTAATATTGATATTTAACAGGAATTGAAATCTATGTTGATAAAGCTAACAATAAAAACAAAATAAAACTACGTGTTTAAACACTTGGTTTTCAATTTTAACGAATTTATTTCATACTTTTGAGATTCACCCACTGTATAATTATGATCTCGTAAAAATAAATATTGTAGATGAAGTGAACAGTAATTTAAAAACAATAAGTAATGAAGACATCAAATGTACCTAACATTAAATTGGCACACACTGAAATTAGTGGATTGTGTGAGTCGGAAAAAGACCCGAAAAACCGACTATTGCCTGATGCAACCAAAGTAGTTCTCCCACCGTTTTCGAGGATGCTGAACACCGTACCGTGGTGGTGGCAGAATTTCCTGTTGGGTGACCCACTCCCGCAAACGGCCAAAAACCACCCCCAAACGGGGTTTAACGCGTATTGATCATGTTTCGCGGAATCTAACTTAATTGATCCCACATTTTCTCGAGCATGCCAATTATAGGAAGGACCCTAAGACGCGTGCCTGACACCCGCCCACCCCTCAACGGCGATTAACCGCCCTCCAAAGGGGTGAGAGAGCGCTCTCATCATACCACTGGACCAAAAGGTTTCCCTTCCATTTTCGAGCATGCCGAATACGGAGAGGACCACGAATCGAGTGTTTGACACCCGTTCACCCCCTCAATGGCAGCAAAATACCCCTTCGCATTTTCATAATGAGTGTAAATGCACGGGTTCAAAGTACGTAAAAAATAAATTTAAAATAAATAAATGAATTTATTGTCTTAATTTTTTTTTATAGTCATAGTATTTTATAATGTAAGAAAAGCCAGCTTAACAATATATGCAGTAATTGTTTGCGTCAATAAAAATATTTTATATAATATATTATAATTAAATAAATCAGATGTTTAATTTTTATGTAAACTATATTTCCCAAAAAATATGTACAAAAAATATACATTCATCTTGTTTCAGTTCCTCAGTAAATGACTACTTTGTTGATGAGATAATGTTTTTTTCCTGTGTAGTATCCTCAAAAACGGGGAATGGGGGAGTTAGCTTTGCCCGTGAGAACGCACTCTCACCCCTTTGGACGGTTGACGGTTGTTATTGACCATTTACGAGGGTGGGTCACCCCGGAGAGGAATTCCACCGTTTACGATCAATGGATCGTTTTATTTGGGGAACTATTAAAAATAAAGTTTATGAGAGCCCATTAACAACTATTGAAGATTGTATGCAAAGAGTAAGAAATGCATTTCAAAACTTATCACAGCATTCAATTAGGAGAGATACCCATGAAGAACTAATCCAAAGGTGCGAAAAATGTGTGGAGGTTCGAGGGCGGAATTTTGAACAGTTATTAAATTAAAATGGGATCATGTTTTTAGTTGATTTCATCTTAGCTATTTTAGTTTATGCAGTGTCTTCAATCCAATTAATAGGCGTGTTACAGTGTTTAGTGTTATCTTCCGTTTTTGTGGATATCTAGTAACAAATGTACTACCAGTTCTTGATATTACTTTATCACATTCTCCATAAATAATAAATACATTCAAAAAGTCTTCGTGGGTGTAATATAAACGCATTGGCATTTTTTGACATAAGAGATTGATTACATTACTGATTGTTTCTAATCTCGGCTAATTTGATAAAATTATTACTAACATTTCTTCTAAGAAAATCGCAAATATTTCAAGAAGTTGTAACTTAAACCCCCACATGCTTATGTCAGAAAAAAAGGAATTTAATTTTACATAACTTGATGTAAAAAAATATAGGGTGTTCCATTTGACCTAAACAAGTTTTCGCGGATTGAAGTTTACAAAATGTAACGTTAAAAATGGAACACTTGGTGTACTATTATTGCATGTAATTGAATTGTAGAGTGCAGCTTCCCTTGGGTTCTTTTTATATGCCAAAAAGCAAATGAGTATCTTATCTTTTACACGAAGAAAGTTATAAAGGTTATTGTAAACCATGACACCTGTCAAATTTTTCTTTAAATGTCACATATCTCTGAAACGGCTGGGTTTAGGCATAGGGTATCCTACATGTTTTTGAGTCAGAATTTTATGCTCTTTTCGAAAACTCTAATACATATAGAGGGTGTTCCATTTAAAATAAGCAAGTTGGTACCGACTTCCGGTATAACCGGAAGTGCCAGATGCTTGTAATTATTTTAGTTGGATTGGCCACACTGCCATTAGTACCTCCCTAAATTATCAAATTTTCTGGTGCGTACTTTTCCCTATAAAGGCACATACAGATGTTCCATCATCTAGATTCTCATCAAATCATTTGTTTAGTGTAAATTATATTATCGAAATTATAACATTTGTAACTTTTTATAAATTGTAAATAAATAAATAAATAAAAATATATAAATATAAGTAGAAACTTCATTAAAAATGTACAAAAATGTGTTTTTCTATCTATTTGTTTTTCAAATATCTTCATGCACATAAAAACATTCCACGCCTTTCGTATACATATGAACTGAAAAAATTATCTAACATATAACTTATGTAAAGATAACGTAATGAGTGATGTAAGAGGCATATTACGCACGAATGGAAAAGTTACGCACGATGGCGCATAGCGGCGAGTGCGTATTTCCATAAGTGCGTAATTGCCTTACAACTCGAATTATGTACTATACTTTACCTACGATCATTTTTATTTAAATATTTAATAAAATCTGGATTTAGTTTACTAGTCAACAATATTATTCAACAAATATTATGTCAGTTTTGACAGCATTTGAAAATTAAGTAGGCGCATTTGTTTTTTTAATCCCCGTGTTGTTTTGTTTACCGTGTGATTTGTTTACAGTGCGTTTTGCTCGGCGTTTTGT
Organism: Rutpela maculata; assembly: GCA_936432065.2. Lineage (NCBI taxonomy): Eukaryota > Metazoa > Arthropoda > Insecta > Coleoptera > Cerambycidae > Rutpela > Rutpela maculata. The sequence goes on from OW386289.2 coordinate 47,633,497, forward strand.
TTACAGTATGTACAATTCAACTGACATAGATGGCAGGTAGTGTGTTTTTTACTATTTACAGTAGTGATTGTAGGTAAAACAACTTTAAAACACATTACTGGGAGCAATCAAAATAACCGATCTTCTCGCAAATACTATAATAAGTATTGAATTACACAATAGACTCGCTTCATATTAAAGCAAAGAAATTATATGTGTGGCCTTGTGTGTGGCTTTAAGTGAGTAGTCTTTTTTGGCCAAAATTGGGCAGAAATTTTTTGTTTGTTTACTGTACGGAGGGGGTTGACACAATAATTAATTAATGTTTTACACAAAAATATCGTTACCGCTACGACCGCATTGTAAAAGATGAAAAACACTAAAACTTTTATTAAAACTATTTTCCTCTACAGTTAATATTTTACGATTTACAGTCATCAGAATGGCGAAAATTTGTTCTTCGGTATAGACTAAGATGGCCCTTATTTTTCAATATATTTTTTTTTCTTTACGACGCCCCTTACATTTGTTCTACTTTGTAAAAAAATAATTTCTACCAAATATGAAATATTTTGGAGCACGGGATCACGTGGCACATTACAGTTAATAATTTTTATTTTTTATAACTACCGTAAATTTATATCCTTATTTAAACAATTGAGCAAGGAATATAGGACGAGTAGAGCTTAGAACATATGAGTTCTGAGCTCCACCAACTCTGAAATAATAGGAGCAATAGATATTGTAGTGGGAAGATATGTATGAGGTGCCCTTATCACCTGATATGCTCAGTTCTTTAGTTTCTTACGCCCATGGAAAGTAGTTCTTACTAGTCTATAAAACGAATTCGCTGTGCTAAAATTGTGAAATAAAGTAAAAGTAATAAATAAAAATCTACAGATAAAATGGCAATAAGACAAAAAGAGAAGCTGTATCTCCTTCAGCATGACGAAAGTCAAATTATTGGAGCCAAATTACCATCAAATGGACAAGTTGTGAGAGTTTTATTTTATAACCTCCGCAAAGTCAAATTAAATTTACGGTCTAGTGCACATTTGGTGGTGAAAGAAGTAGAAATATTATGGGAAATGGCGAGAATTCCAACAAAAAGTTTCAGAGTAGCATTGAGAAATTGGAATTATTGTATCAAGAATGGAAAACACTACAAAAAACTTGTAAACGTCGAAATCAACTACAGGAAAAGAAGGAGCAGGATTTTCTTAATAAAGTGGATGTCTTATTTGATATCGCTCATGCCAATGCGTTGAAGATGATTAGCACTGAAGAAGACAAACTCTTCCTTTTAAACCAAAGAGAAAAGGTCGACCTGGATCAATGATCGGCGGAGATCGTGTTTTATTACTAAAGGAACAAAGAAAAGAATTTCGAAAGAAGCAAGAAGAATTAAAGCAGTCTAGCCATCAAGTATTACAAGGCATATTTTAAATTAAACTGTAAACATAAATTGGAAACAAAATTCAAGGGTTTCCAATTCCTGTAGTTGTTCATCATCTGTTGAAAATTCCAATTTAACCACTTCACTTTCTAAAATGAAAAAAAATTATCATGAGATGATTTTTACAGTTTAATTTAAAATATACCTTGTAATACTTGATGGCTAGACTGCTTTAATTCCTCTTGCTTCTTTCCAGATTCTTTTCTTTGTCCTTTAGTAATAAAACACGATCTCCGCCGATCATTGATCCAGATCGGCTTTTTTTTCTTCAAACTCTCAGAACTTGTCCATTTGATGGTAATTTGGCTCCAATAATTTGACTTTCGTCATGTTGAAGAATATACAGCTTCTCTTTTTGTCTTGTTGCCATTTTATTTGTAGATTTTTATTTATTACTTTTACTTTATTTCACAATTTTAACTAAACGAATTCGTTTTATAGACTAGTAAGAACTTGTTTACTTTCCATGGGCGCAAGAAACTAAAGAACTGAACATATCAGGTGATAAGGGCACCTCCTACATATCTCCCCACTACAATATCTATTGCTCCTATTATTTCAGGGTTAGTGGAGCTCAGAACTCATATTTTCTAAGCTCTACTCGCCCTATATACCTTGCTCAATTGTTTAAATAAGAAGGATATAAATTTACGGTAGTTATAAAAAAAAATAAAATTTTTTAACTGTAATGTGCCACGTGATTCCGTGCTCCAAAAAATTTCAAATTTGGTGGAAATTATTTTTTTACCAAGTAGAATAAATATAAGGGACGTCATAAAGAAAAAAATATATGTTGAAAAATAAGGGCCACCCTAGTATAGACGTTTGCATTGTCCTCTAAGATTCTCATCTAGGTAATTTTTTTAAATATTTTGACGTACTGAAGCCAATTTTGTAGAGAAAAAATGTTTCTATCGTGACAGTTTTTCTCTACCTTTTATCTTCTAAAGGGGCAAAAAAAAAAAGGTCTTGCCCTAAGGTTCTGATCCAACTTTTCTGAGTAGCTATTTTGACGCGCTGAAACCAATTTTGGACAAACAATTTTTTCTATCGTATTAGTTTCCCTCTACCAAAAAAAAAAAGGAAAAAACAGGTCTTGCTTGTCCTAAGGTTCTGATCTAACTTTTCTGAAGTATTTTGACGCGCTGAGCCAATTTTGGACAAAAAATTGTTTTTTCCGTGTCAGTTTCCCTCCACCACTTTTATCATGTATAATATCATACGTGATATAATTTTGCCGGCATTTGATTATTAAGAGAGTTAATTGCTTGGCAATTTCGCGATTGACATTAATGAATAAAAATAAGGAGCCGTCAGGCGAGTTATTTTTTTTTTCATTTTTTAAACAATTTTCTTTCACGGTCAATTGTTTAAAATTACAGCATTTCGAAGTTTAAAAAAGTTTCTTGAGTTTCGGAAAAATGTCTGCCCCGTTGTTCCGAAGTTATTAATACTCATTATAAATTGTGCAAAATCCATGGAACTGACTTAGAGTAGTGTTACTTTTTTAAAGAATGGTTTTTATCCAAATTTTTCGAGTTTTCACTGATCTGTCGACACAATAATTTTTCTCTGTTGCTAATACTTTACGATCAACACTCCCCCAAAAATGCGAAAGTGTATGCTTCACATCTTGCTTTTAACTCTGTCCCCGTTACTCCTACGTAGTAATTAGTTGTTATCAATATTATGTGTAATTTTAAAATAATTCGTCATAGAAGAAAATTGTTTAACCGAAATTTTTGGGAAATTTTATAATTTACAATATTGATAATATATAATTATTACATAGGAGCAACGCGGACAGAGGGGCAGTTTTACAAAGCATGGTCGATTCATGATATTAGTGACTTACTGATCAAAAATTGGTCCAAGCTACAACCTGGGTCCAATATTTGCTTAGATGAGTCTTACCGCACCTTGTTATAATAAAAAACTTGAGCTAAATTACGACAAAAATAAAATATTGGCTGTTTTTACTCCTAAAACTCAAGACCGTCACGGGTAACTCCATACAGATTGACACTTGTTTTGGCTGAAATTTTGTTACCAGAGAAATGGTTAGTGTCCATCTCTGCTATAATTATTACAAAATATCCAAAATTTGTTGGCAAGATACCTACAACTTTCATGTTTTAAAGTCTAGGATTTAATATATAAACTATTAAAGTCGTGTATCTTGGTTAATACTCACGACCGTCACAGCGCTCATTATTAATTAATAAGTTGAATGCTAGGACTACCAGCTACTCAGAAACACATCGAAATTTAGTTTTCGTTGTGAAATCATGTGAGATACAACAACCAAGTGCTGTATCCCAAAAAATTTTGAATTTCCAGTAATTTATATGGTAAATGGTAAATATATGGCCCTGTGCTCTCTTTCAGACCGTCACGTTGTGTATTTTAGCATTTATCAACTTATTAATATCCAAATACGTTTTTATTTTGAGGTATCCAGTACACTCTGTCTTCTCCTAACCTTACTTTAATAATAGCTTAGGGTCAATATAATTCTTAGTCATTTTTCTCTAGCGGCCCTCACGACCGTCACACTCATGAACGTCACATGGCACAAATTTGAGTGTGATGGTCTTGAGACTCTAGTGACGATCATGAGAAATTTCATTGGCATTACTCTCCTTCACTCTTGTAACTTTTGAATGGTAGAATGGATTTTTTTCAAATTTGATGTAGTGATATGGGATGAAATTTTCAATTATATGATGTAAAAAACCAACTTCTGACTTCCGGTTTCCAGGCAAATGACGTGAAAATCAAATTTTTTAAATGTATATTTTTTCATATTTGGTTCCTACTAGCCAAAATACATATGATCTGACCGTGGCCTACGTAAATGATTTATCAGGCCTACGCATTGGATTTCAATGGCGGCCGTCGGAGTCCTAGCATTCCGGTGCATACTGAAACCTTTAACGCTTTCTTGAATATTTCTAATAAAATTATATGAACTAATACAACAAAGAATGCTTAAAAATGATTTACTTTATATAATTAATAATAAAATATATTATAAACACATAAATAGTTTTCTAAAAATAAATAAATAATATGTAAATGATTAAGAATCAGTATTATTGTACTATTAAATAAAATATATCTATAAAACTAAAATACACACTTGACACCTTATTGATTCAGAATAAAATAAACACTTCTAATAATAGTTGAAAACAAAACAAAAATAATTATTTCTTTAATCTAACAGCAATAAATTGTGGATAACAAAAATTTAAAATGCCTCTCTAATAAGTTACAACAGTTATTGTAATAAATATTAAAAGATCGGTACATACACGAGTATGTACAACATATTTATTTTAAATTTAATTCCTATCACAGAGATTGCAACTTTTCAACTTTTCAACTTTTCTTTTACTTCCACATCCAGTGGAAGTATAGTAACGACAAAAAAATTTTAAAAAATTTTTATTGTTCAAATAGGCTTAGAATATCATGAAACGTCGAGATTCTAAGTTTGAGCGAAAAAAAATTTCTGTCTGTCGGTCTGTAACTTTTTTTTTTTTTGCGCAAGTTTACTCTGGAACCATTTAAGATATTGACTTGAAATTTGGTACACATAATATGTACTTTAACGAAATCTGGTACTAGATTATATTTTCATCTTGTTCCGTCGAAGGGTTAAGGGGTAAATTGGGGTAAATTTGGGATAAATAGGTAAATCAAGCAGGTAAGAGTCCATAAAATTGGTATTTAGGATATACAAGAGAAGCTAAGGTTTCAAAAAAATTTTTGGCAATAGCCACCCCATTACCACCCTCACCTCATTATTAAAGGGGATGAAAAAAATTGTGATTTAGTGTGTGTACAAGGACCAGAAACCTCAAAATATTTTTTTACTTCATCCACCCCCACTACCACCCCCTATCACCATCCCCACCCCTCTACCGATGTGGGTTATCGTTTTATGGGTTTTTGGGGTAGAGGATTTCAAATATTATATTATTAAAGTTCCATAAACAATTATTTCCACATACAATGTTTTTTCGTTGTGAGTGACTTGGACAAAAAATTTAAATGTGGAAGTAATGATTCCTTGGGCAGCGGCTTCTTTATCAGACTTTATTTTAAACTCTTCATTGCTAGTCATTTTTTTTCTTATTACACCTCTTTTTTTTCCTCACTGATACGATTATTTTTCACTTTAGAATAATTGTTCAACAATATATTAGAAAAGTATATCAAGTCTCTCACAACGATCAAATTTTGTACGTGGAAATAATTGTTTATGGAACTTTAATTAATATTTGAAATCATCTACCTCCAAAAACCCATAAAACGATATCCCACATCGGTAGTGGGGTGGGGGTAGTGAAGGGGGGTGGTATTGGGGATGGATGAAGTAAAAAAATATTTTGAGGTCTTTGGTTCTTGTACACACATTAAATAACAATTTCTTTTCACCTCCTTTTATAATGGGGTGGGGGTAGTAAGGAGGGGGTGTGGCTAATGGCAAATTTTTTTTGAGACATTAGCTTCTCTTATATATACTAAATATAAATTTTTTTGGACTCTTACCTGCTTGATTTACCTCTTTACCCCCATTTACTCAAATTTACCCTTCAACGGAATAAGATGAAAATATAATCTAGTTCCAGATCTCGTTAAAATACATAAGTGTACCAAATTTTTAGTCAATATCTTAAACGATTGCAGAGTAATTGTGCGCACAAAGAAAGTGACAGACACACAGAATTTTTTTGCTCAAACTTAAAATCTCGACGTTTCATGACATTCTAAATCTAAATGAACAATAAATTTTTTTTAAATTTTTTTGTCGTTACAAGACTTGTGATTAACGCAGATTACTGAATTTTTATTCGAGATAAAATGTTTTCGGTGAATGCTGTGAGACCATTTTTTGCCAGGTTCTTGTCCGACGGAAAACGAAACAGTAGTATATCGTTGTTTATTGTAATTTGATTTGCACTGGCACACAACATCGACGCCATCGACGGGACATTCTTTTAATTGACATTCATTAATTAAGGGCGTTTTCATAATGTTCACAGTATAAAGATACAGTAATAAATCAATATCTAATTTCAGTATTAGGAGGCTGAATCATTTATTTCTAGTATTTCTCACGATCTATTTTGTGAATTATTACTGTGTTAGGCACATTAAATATTTAAGTAATTCCCTTTTCATTCGACTCCAGTACAAATTGAAATCCAATTAGTTGGCACTAATCCATACTCAACTTAATACTAAACAAATTATACGAAGAAATAAAATATTAATCTTGCAAAAGAGCGCTAAATCCACCCGTAGCCGCAGTAACTTTGTAAAGTTGTAGGACTCCTTTCGTGACGTCACACGCGGACTCGAGTGCAATGCGGAGGCCTGATAAAATCATTTACGTAGGCTACGATCTGACCCTCAAATATTATTTTTATTATCAAAAATTTGGCACAACCTCAGCCAGCAATTACACGACCGTTTTACGAATCTCACAACCAGCTCATGCCACTCACGACCGTCACGCGTAACTCACAGTACCTCATTCACAATGGTATCATAAATATTATTTATCCCCTTAGGACCATCGTCCTTTAAATTATGAACAAAATTGGTTATCGGTAACAAAATTTAGACACAAAAGGTAATTTGAGTCAATACAGTTAACTGAATTTCGAAAGTATTAGGCTCAAATAAGAAAGAAACAGATACTTCCAGTTATATCACTTTTTATTTTATTCATGGGTATTATTACGACCAAAATTTTCTCTAATATCTTGTAGGACATATTTTTCACTTCAAAGAATCAACTTTTTCATAATCCATTTAGCATATTTATATTAATACACAGCACAAATATAAATGTGACGGTCGTGTGTTTTGTTATACGTTTCACTATACATTTTAGTCACGGGAAAAAAGCTGGTGCCACAAGGCATACCTGAAAAGTAGACACTTTAACCATGTCAAAAATGTATGTTATCAATAGATTCCTGACATTTTATTTTTTAACATTGTCAATGTGAAATCGACCATGCTTTGTAGAACTGCCTAGGAGATAAAATTGCAAAAATCTGCAGCGAGGCACAAAGTTTCACCAGTCTGACGGTTGTAAATCGTAAAATATTAATAATAGAGAAGAATCATACAAATAAAAGTTGAGCTTTTCCCATTTTCTGCAATATTGGTAATACCTAATTTTTGGGGCAGAACGGACAGGGAAGAAAAGAACTGAAAAAGACTTATTTATTTTGTGAGTTATTTTTTCAAGATGGCGGTCGTAGCGGTAACGATATTTTTGTGGAAAACATAAATTAATGATTGTGGCAACCACCTTACATTCTATAAACAAAAAAATATTTTCGGGAAATATTCAGTTATTCGCTTTCTTGCTTTACAAACTGTTAACAAGGAAAAATTTTTGAACCAGCAGCCTTGTAAATTATTCGTATATTAAGAATTACCAAATTTGAAAGTATGGATAAAAGTGGTTGGTAAAAAAGTAATTTTAAATAGAAAATGAGGTATGATTTTAAAAAAAAAAACAATTCGTTCCCAAGTTATTAATTATTTTATATTTAATATTTTTGATAATTCTTGAATGAAAAATCTTGGCCTAAGAAAGTTTGAAAGTATCGATGACACCGAGTGGTAGAAAAAGTGAATTTAAATAGAAAATGAAGAATAATTTTTTTTTCGAAATACAATTAGTTTCCAAGTTATTAATTATTTATTTATTTGAAAAATGTAATTTTAGGGGACTGTAATTCGAAAACCAAAATCAAAACGTCATTAAATTTTGGATATAGGGGTTCTAAAGCATGTTGATCATTAATACTGCAAAAACTTAACCTTTTATTCTTAATAAAAATGCACGCCAGTGACTGAAATAAGTTTTTTCTGAAATCGATCGGCAATGTCTACATTTTCGGCGTGATTTCAGAACGAAAAATGCACAATTCCAGTATTTTAGTCCGTTGCTAAGAAACTATCAGAAAACAGACTGGAAAAGATTCGTTGCCAAGCAACGATCAACAAAACCGTACGGGAATGTTACTTTCCCGGCCTAGGCTGGGAAAGTAACATTCCCGTACGGTTTTTTATGTATATTTTAGACAGTAAATAAATAAATACACGCAGACAAACCAACTCACATTAAAATTGCATTTATTAGTAAGCAGTTAGATTGTAATGAAGAAATGTTATGCAGTAATACAAATTTCTTAATTTATAATAATATTGATTGTGATTTCAGAAAAAATAGTATGTGTACTTCGGTGTGAACTTCGATGCTTGTTGGCCTCGGCTAGCGCCTCGGCCAACAATTTGCATCGTTGTCCGGGAATGTATTGCTTTCACACCTAAATACACAATATACTATTGTTTTACACAAAAAGCTGTAATAAAGATCTTTGATACGGATGCTAATTTGGTTGAAATTGGAAACAAATATCATTATAAAAAAATTATAATAATAATGATTATATAATAATATAATGTTTATTGGGCAAATAAGAATAGTTTATAAAGATGTATGAGTAAAGAAAGTAAGTTAGATGCAAATAAACATGAAGAAATAGTCACTAAAGGTTCAGGTAGAAATTTGACTGTGACAATTGAAGCAATTATTTATATAACCAATGATTCTGTAACAAATTGTCTCAAAATTAGCAATTTTCCTAAAAAAAAGAGATAAAGAATTGTTTTAATTGCAAGTAAATAATTCACTAGTAAGAATAATTACATCTCGAATTACATATAGAATTAAACTCGCATTTTAAATAACCAAGTTCATATTGAAGATCTATAAAATATTTCCTCCTCTTTTCTATTTCAGTTAATACCACATAATTAGATGTTTCTTGCCACCAAGCAAGCAGTTCTTATCGCGAAAATAAAAAACAAATTGAAGGTATTTCGTAAGCCACAAAATGTAAAGCGTAATATTTTTTGATAAAGAGAGCATATTCTTGAAGTTATTTTCAAATAACTACAACATTTTTTACAATCCTTTATTTAAGTTGACCTGTTTGTGTGTTAGTAAGTACATTTAGGTCGAATCTTGCAAATCAATTTTTACCCACTTAACGATGTCCAATTGAGCTGAAATTTTGCATGCACGTGTAGTTCTCGTGACAAAAAGTGTGTTTTTTAGTTTTCTTTGACTATAATTTGATCGGAAAATGTATTCACTCAGATTTTGCATTCTAATTAATGGCGAAGGATCCGGTACTTTTAAGTAGGAACGACACAATGGATATAAAACTAATTAAGACGTAACTAAAAATTTAAAATTGTATGTAAAAAAACTTTTCTTGATATTAGGTGTAAGTACTAAAACGAAACAATAAGTTATGTTGAAATAATTGTCTCAAAATCTTCTCAAGTGAATAAAAAAAAAATACTTACTAGGTACTTACAATCTCTGTCAAACAAAATTAATGCCTGTATGAACTTCTCGCGCGCGGAACAAACAAAAACTACATTAAAGATAATTTTACCTACAAAAATATCCTATTTACATTTTTTTGATAAGACTTAATCTCGGACTTAATATTTAAAGGGATATTTAATAAAACGCACTGCCAATTTTTCCACTCCTCACGTCCGACAGGCAGGTGATTTATGTAAGCATTTTTTCTTGTTTTGTAAAATATACATACGTTATTACCTACAAGACTGCAAAGTTTTAGCCAGCTAATTTTATGTAGCTGAAAATTATTTTTCCTCTATTAAATCCATATCTCTACTATAAACGTGGCTCACTCATCATTTCCAGTATACGTAAAAAGTTAAAATCATCACTTTTGGAACTCCTAGGAATACCGTTGATTATTTCCCTCATAAATTATAGACCACTGACATTAAAAACCTAAACTTAAATATAATTAGGGAAATAATCATTGCTAAAAAATAATGGCTTTCTTACAAAAAATTATTCAGATTTGACATTAAAATAATTAAAATTATTTAAAAAAATACGGTTGTTTAATCGTAATTTCACAATTTCTCAATTTGCAAAAAAAATCTAATATCTACCTTGGCACTAAAGTTTCTTTTTGTGAGAGAAATAATCTGGAGCTCGGAATCTTATCTGACAAACTACCGGTAACCATATTTTTTGCAAAATTTTGCTTTTAAGCAAATGTTCTCGGCTTAATAATTTACACAGCAAATTATTAAGTCTCGAACATTTTCTAAGCAAAATTTTACAAAAATAAGATACCCGCAGTTTATCCGATAAAACTCAGAGCTCTCGGGATATAACCTATGGGTACATTTTCATACATTGCCCCCAAAGGAGTAAAATATGGTTTAAATTATTGCCAATACCACGACCGCTCTCTTCCCAAATACTAGAGTCCATTCAAAAAAGAATGAGTATTTTGGTTGTCAAATGTAATAATAATAAGTACCTACATAATAGAATAGAATAAAATAGAATAGAATAGAATAGAATAGAATAGAATAGAATAGAATAGAATAGAATAGAATAGAATAGAATAGAATAGAATAGAATAGAATAGAATAGAATAGAATAGAATAGAATAGAATAGAATAGAATAGAATAGAATAGAATAGAATAGAATAGAATAGAATAGAATAGAATAGAATAGAATAGAATAGAATAGAATAGAATAGAATAGAATAGAATATAATAGAATAGAATAGAATAGAATAGAATAGAATAGAATAGAATAGAATAGAATAGAATAGAATAGAATAGAATAGAATAGAATAGAATAGAATAGAATAGAATAGAATAGAATAGAATAGAATAGAATAGAATAGAATAGAATAGAATAGAATAGAATAGAATAGAATAGAATAGAATAGAATAGAATAGAATAGAATAGAATAGAATAGAATAGAATAGAATAGAATAGAATAGAATAGAATAGAATAGAATAGAATAGAATAGAATAGAATAGAATAGAATAGAATAGAATAGAATAGAATAGAATAGAATAGAATAGAATAGAATAGAATAGAATAGAATAGAATAGAATAGAATAGAATAGAATAGAATAGAATAGAATAGAATAGAATAGAATAGAATAGAATAGAATAGAATAGAATAGAATAGAATAGAATAGAATAGAATAGAATAGAATAGAATAGAATAGAATAGAATAGAATAGAATAGAATAGAATAGAATAGAATAGAATAGAATAGAATAGAATAGAATAGAATAGAATAGAATAGAATAGAATAGAATAGAATAGAATAGAATAGAATAGAATAGAATAGAATAGAATAGAATAGAATAGAATAGAATAGAATAGAATAGAATAGAATAGAATAGAATAGAATAGAATAGAATAGAATAGAATAGAATAGAATAGAATAGAATAGAATAGAATAGAACAGAACAGAACAGAACAGAACAGAACAGAACAGAACAGAACAGAACAGAACAGAACAGAACAGAACAGAACAGAACAGAACAGAACAGAACAGAACAGAATAGAATAGAATAGAATAGAATAGAATAGCCATGTATTAAACCAATCCATCATTACAATGATATAGGACATATAAAGAAATACGAATGAGAAAAGTATTTATACATTCAAATAGAAAAACAAATAAACAATCAATTAAAAACACTTACTTAATTAAAATTTAAATATTCACTTACGGAGTAAAAACATGATTTACTAGAATGATACCATGTAGTAGGGATTCGATTTGTACAGTTCTAACCTGAGAGTAGAATATGGCAAATTAAAGCTATGCCGTGTGGCGGCATACGGCATAGCTTTAAGAAAAATCTTGGGGAAGATGAAATTAACGATTTACAAGCCATTGATTACTGCGAAGGTTGCAACAATGAATCTGATGTAGAATAAAGTTGTTTATAACTATTATTTAATAATGCCTACATCAATATTTAATACTTGCTTACTTATACCTACAAATATATTCTTAACTATATTTTTTAATAAAGATTTTAGTTTTATAATGTAATAATTTTTTTCCCTTTCTTACATTATGTAAATAAATTCAAATTCAAAACAGATTTTGTGCATTCGTACAAATAACGTAAAAATACAATTTTATTCAAATTGTGTCTGATGGACCCTAAACAAGAGCTTTATCAGTCAGATATGGTATATTTATGTTTGACTGATCTAAAGCTATCATTTTGCTGATGAGATAAAAAATACATTTTTTTAAAATTGTGTCTGATGGACCTTAAACGAGAGCTTTATCAGTCAGATTTGATATATTCATGTTTGACTAACCTAAAGCTAACGAAATATGAAGGTTACATCTATCTTCCTCATGAGGAAAATAAATGCAAATATTTCATCACATTCAGGTCAGTCTGGTTTAATGAAAGCAAGGGACTTTTCAGTCAGATTTGGTATATATGCGTCTCTGTGTATAAGAGCTTTACTACAGAGTTGATTTTACCCATTTTCCCCATGATGTAATTAAATGCAAAATTTTATGTTTTTTCACTTCCTGTTCTGTGATAGCGCAAGATATACGGCCATCAGACAAAACTGATTATTGTATCGCGAGACAACCTCTACATATTCCTAGGCTCAAACCGTATTTCGCTTATGAGGTAAATAAATCGTTGGTCTATAATGTATAGCTCTCTTTTGCAATGTAAACACACGATTCGCTAAATTAGAACAGTCCCAAAAAATCACTCCATATCTAATAAGATTTTCAAAGTTAGCAAAATAAAATGTTTTTATAATATTCCTGTGGGCTATCTGAGATAGACGTTTAATAGTAAAACAACTACTTGCACACTTGTTACAAATATAATTATTAATACGTGCTTTCCAGTTTAGGGATAAAACAATATGTAGGTATTCCAAGTAATTTAGTCTTTCACATTTTCAATAGTTTTATTTTCGAACCGAATAAGAGGGCTAGCTGTATAATTTGAACCTATAAGATGATACTGCATAAAAAAGGTTTTTTCCATGTTCATTATTAAGTGGTTATTTGTAAAATATTGTGAAACTGACAACAAATTGGAACTTAAGTTTTCAATTGTCAGAGCCATATTTCTGTCACTTGTCGCAATTGCGATATCGTCTGCAAATGCACAATGGAAAGATGTTACATGTTGATTTAAGTCATTTATATATAATAGAAATAACAAGGGCCCCAGAATACTGCCTTGAGGTATACCTGGACTAATGTCAAGTTTAGTAGACTTTGCACAAAAAATAATCAACAAATTGTTTCCTGTTCGTAAGGTAAGATTTAAGAAGGTTATTACATTGACCACGTAGACCATAACATTCTAGTTTACTTAGAAGAATGTCATGATCCACGCAGTCAAATGCTTTTGAAAGATCAACATAAATTGCAACAACCTTTTTTCTCACGTCTAAATTACAGTACCCATAATCTAACTAACTCAATAATGCGGTAGACGTTGAATGATCTCTTCTAAAACCGTGTTGACTAGCAGAAAATATATTTATTGTTTCTAGAATGTTAACTATTTCATTAAAAATAATTCTTTCAAATATTTTTGAAAATACTGATAATGGAGTTATGGGTCTGTAATTTGTAATGTCCCGAGGGTCGTCTTCTTTGAACAAGCAAATGATTTTTGAAATTTTTAAGAAATCTGGATAAATTCCTAAAGTAAGAAAAGAATTTATAATATGACATGGAGGCATTGCCAACAATTGACCACACTTTTTTATTATTGTGGTGGAAATATTATCTTGACCGGTAGAATATGAATTTTTTAAATTATTAATGGCTTCAACTATTTCAGAAATGGTTAAATTTTTTTAAAATATACCTACTATCATTTGTTACCGGGGCATTTCTTTTCATTTTTTTATTATTTTAATTCGCTGAGGTAATAGATTTAAGTAAGTTGACAAAATATGAATTGAAAGTGTTGACAATTTGCGTTTTATCTCTGAGCAGGTTAGATATTGTTTACAATTATTTCTTGATTTTTGTTTATATTGTTATTATTTTTTATAAGTACTATTATTTATTATTTTCCAAACAGTATACATATAAGAAATTAGAAATGCAAACCATGCAATGCGAAGCGGTAAGCGCTGAGGGGTTCAATTTCAAAGTTGGGAATAATATTTGTTCTAAGCTGAAAGTCTAAACTCTGCACCGCACCGGATGTATATTCGTGGAAAGTTTTCGTCGAAAGTCTTCATCTACTAATTCTTTCATTCGGAAAATTTTCATTGATTCGGAAAATTTCCCTTACTACTTTTTAGGGCGGCTTTATACTAAACCACCAGGGACCCAAAACAAATTAGAACCCCTTCACATGTTCTCATAGATCGCAGAACGTGAACGGTTTATCCAGAATATCATCTAAATTACATCCATTTAAAAACTTGAATTCTAGCCTGGGCCCTTTATTAAATTAAACAAAAGTGTAATATGTTTAACAAGTCACAAGCGACCATTGGTCATGTCATATCTCAAGAGGCCGGAAACTCTACATTAACAAAACATTTATATAGATTGCTAGGTTCAACTCGAAGCAAAATAATAACAAATGATAAGACGAGATTAAAACTTATCACAGCCATAAATTAATCACAATTATTGTAAATAATATTTTAAAAACTTACCCAGCAAAAACAATAATATCAGTAGTTATACAATCCACGTGTGTCAGCGAGTAGCATTCAAAAGTTCACTTACACTTTTTCTTATTTAAAAGAACTGGTAAAATTATGCTTTATAATATCTGTGCATTTATTTACCTTAAACAGGTACGCGTGATAATCGTAAAATAAATTTAAATTAACAAATGAACACTAATTTAAACAATGCATAATATGCGCGAAGAAGCTTGAAGTAAACAAGTGTCTCACAACAATGCATGTCGTCTTACAACTGTCATTTTTACTTTCGCTGATAAACAATTGATATCGCAAGTGGTAAAAGAGCGGCTAACTAGATCAGACCGTGGAACGTCCTCTCAATAAAGTCGCGGTCACAAAACTGGAATATTGGCGCCGACGTTAGACCGACGCCGATCGGCGTTCCTCGCGTCATTCCGCCGTGTTCTTGGGACGTCCCATAAAATAAAAACAAATGAGAATTTACTATCCTATTTTAAGTTGTAAAATATTGTCACCTTGGCGGAGTTTTGCGAAATTTTGAATTCATATAATTAAAACTGCTATGCAGGTTTTTGTTTTAATTAAAATGAAGATGAACTTGGTATTTTCATAGTGTCTATTTAATTTATTATGAAAACGTAAGTAAACACCATAGTATATTTTTAAACCATAAAGTGGTAAAATTGTTGATAAACAATTGTGAAAAAAATATGTTACGTGTGTATAGCATCACCTCATTCGTCATTCTACATATTATTATAAATATCAAAAAAATATTCCTCTCAACCAATCACTACTTTTTAACTAATGTTTATACACTATTTGAAACTCACTGATTGTAATTTATCATTACTTTAGTTAATATTTAAAATGTACGTACCTACCTAATTTAACTAATTAGATTCGTTGTCCCGTTCTATTCATTGCATTTGAATGTATTCCACCGAATGTAGGTATTAATTTGTAGATGGTGTCTTCGACATGGACGTTACAGAAAAGTATATGGGTAATTAATCCTCTTAATTTATTGGAATGTTCTTTCTCGTACAATATCTAGGACAATTTAGGGTCGAATCCAAAACAAATTTGGAACATGTTGGTTTTCACGATATTTGCTAGTGCTTGGGGTGCTTTTTAACTGACTAAAAATCCCCTAAGATGTGAGTGTCCAAACTACCCTAAAACTACCCCCAAAGGTGCATTCTTTTTAGTTTTTTGAAATTTTTTCGAAAAATATTCATTTTTCATCAAAAACACAGGAATATATTTCATAGAGCACAAAATCGTGTATAAGAAGTTTAGAAATATATTTTAATTAGGTGAGACAAAATGCATCAACTCCATTGTTTCGCTATGTAAGATATAATATATTAAGTATGCAAGTAATTGTTGTAAAAACTTTTTACACATTTTCTTTTTAATTTAAAACATACCGTGATACACATTTTAAATAACATTACTACATTAAAAAAAAATAATAAAGAAATATATACTATGAATGTAATAAACAATGAAACACATTAGTCTATGTAATGAAGGCAGAACTAGTGTAAATATTTCGTGCAAAGACGAGACTACCTCCCCCCTCTCATTTTCGAGGGTGCCGAACATGATGCAAGTGGTGGGAGAAGTTTTTGACCACCGCAACTCCGGAAACGGCCAAAAACCACCTCTTTTATGGATATTATGTTCACATATACCGGGTGATTCAATTTGGTATTCGCCCCCCTGTATCTTTTTTATTTTAACAGAAAACTACAATAAACCATATATTTGTAAATCGTTTGTCAAGCTCTATCGAATGACGTCCTTAAATCATCTCTTTGATCACATATGCCAAAATAACGATAGTCAACTTTTTTTTTTTCAAATGGTATGCTATACATTTTTTTACCGATTGTTGTAGAGCTTCCCTTTCTGCATTCAACCATGTGAACAAAGTATACACTTCCATAAGGAAAATTTCGAGAAAATTAATAAAATACGAAAAAACTTCATTTAAAGGTTTTGTTTCTGATTCAACATAGTTTGCCATGGAAACAATTGAATTTTGTCATTGTTAGTAATGTCAAATTGAAAATACTGTTATTTGTGACTGTGTTATTCGTTTTCGTTTTATGTAATACTTCTAAATTGATTTACACAATGGTATCTTACACTAATGAAGAAAAATTGGATATGATATTAATTTATAGAGAGTGCGGGAAAAACAGTAAAGCAGCCAAACGTTTATATCAAGATCGCTTTCGAAATAGGCCGGTACCATCAGACAAAATGTTTGCAAAATTGGCAAGAAATATGAGCGAAAGTGAAAGTTTTGAGAAAAAAAAGAAACGTTTTTAAGCCCAGAACCGCACGAGATGAGGAACATACAGTTGCAGTTTTAGCCCGTGTTTTCGTAGACCCGCATATTTCTATTCGTCAGTTAGCGACAGAAACTGATATTTCATATTCTTCAATTGAAAGAATTCTGAGAGGCAATAAACTGCGACCATATAAAATACATTTACATCAGGGCTTGCTTCCAGGAGATTACGAGAGACGTCTAAATTTTGTAGCGTGGTTGGCAGTTGCTCAAGAAATGACTATATTAGATCGCATCATGTGGTCATATGAATCCCGTTTCCATAATAATGGAATTGTCAATAGACATAACTGCCATTATTGGTCGCAGGATAATCCTCACTGGCTTCGGGAAACTAATTTCCAAAATATCTGGGGAATTAATGTATGGTGTGGAATTCTCAACGAACAAATTATAGGACCAAAGTTTTACGAAGGCACGCTTACTGGAGAAAGATATCTACAGTTTTTAAGAGAAGAGTTGTTAAATTTCATAGAAGACGTTCCATTACATATTAGACATAACATGATATTACAAAAAGATGGGGCACCGCCACATAATGCTATAATTGTAACGAATTATTTAAATGCAGCTTATCCAGGTAGATGGATCGAAAATCGTAGTGAGGGAGTCAAGTGGCCTGCCAGATCACCGGATCTCACACCGTTAGATTTTTTTCTTTGGCGATATCTAAAAGAAAGAGTGTATTTTACACCTCTAAATGATGTCGAAGATCTTAAAAATAGAATACAAACTGAATGCCGCAGATTAAATGTTGAAATTCTTCAACATGTATGTACCCAAGGCGTGATAAACAGAGGACGATTATGTGTAGAAGCGAACGGAGGACTCTTCGAACATATGAAGCAATAAATAATGTTTTTATTTTCTTAATTGTTAGTTAGTTTTCAAGTATTTTTAGTTTTTTTATTGGTAATTGTTATTTATTATTAGGTGTTACTTTAATATTATTGTTTGAGTGTTATTATCATTAGTTAACGAAAGATACGACATTAAATGTTTTATAAAAATGATTTACATAATAATTATTTAAAAACAGAACTTTGTTTGGTCAAAACACTAAACTTTGTTTCGAAATTTTTACGCCTCATCAGTGCCGTACACAATCCTCGTACAAATCCCTCTCTTTCGAATCTGATTGGCCTAGTTGGTACTAGTTACATTACTTACAATGTCAAAATTCAATTGCTTCCTTGGCTAACTGTGCTGATTCAGAAAAAAACCTTTGAATGACGTTTTATCATGTTTTATGAATTTTCTCGAAATTTTCCTTGTGTTGAAGAATGAATTTCAACATTTAATCTGTGGCATTCAATTCGTATTCTAGTTTTAAGATCTCCGATGTCATTTAGAGGTGTAAACTTTTTCTTTTAGATAGAACCAAAGGAAGAAATCTAACGGTGTTTAAAAACGTTTCTTTTTTTCTCAAAACTTCCACTTTCTCTCATATTTCTTGCCAATTTTGCAAACATTTTGTCTGATGGTACCGGCCTATTTCTAAAGCGATCTTGATATAAACGTTTGGCTGCTTTACTGTGTTTTCCGCACTCTCCATAAATTAATATCATGTCCAATTTTTCTTCATTAGTGTAAGATACCATTGTGTAAATCTATTTAGAAGTATAACATAAAACGAAAACGAATAACACAGTCACAAATAACAGTATTTTCAATTTGACATTACTAACAATGACAAAATTCAATTGTTTCCATGGCTAACTATGTTGAATCAGAAACAAAACCTTTAAATGAAGTTTTTTCGTATTTTATTAATTTTCTCGAAATTTTCCTTATGGAAGTGTATACTTTTTTCACATGGTTGAATGCAGAAAGATAAGCTCTACAACAATCGGCAAAAAAATGTATAGCATACCATTTGAAAAAAAAAATTTGACTATCGTTATTTTGGCATATGTGACCAAAGAGATGATTTAAGGACGTCATTCGATAGAGCTTGACAAACTATATACAAATATATAGGTTTATTGTAGTTTTCTGTTAGAATAAAAAAGGTACAGGGGGGCGAATACCAAACTGAATCACCCGGTATAGACGGGTGTGGGGAGTGATTTATCGACGGGTTATACTGGAAATAACATGGAAGGGAGTTATAGCGTAAGTGGAATCCAGACAGCAGGCCTAGGGGGTTGATTAAACCGAGGGTTGGAAAATAATTTTTTCTCAAATGATTCGGTTCAAACGCATATCCCCCCGTTTTTGGGGTCGCTGGTCACCGGAAAAATATGCACTTTTACCTCATCCCTCAAAGGGGCAGAAACCACCCTTCACTCACTAGAAAGCATGCTATAGAGGATTTACAGGTTTTTCGACACATGATCGTTATTCCTATGCATATTCTTCATTTTTCACGGAAGAGAAGGTGGAAGCGACCTCGGGGGTTGCTTCAACCCTTCCAAGGGGTGTAAAATTCATTAATTACACTTTGATCCCGATCTAACTCTCCACAGCCCCTATAATAGACGGAAATTTACCCTCATCCACCAGTTATCGCTGGGACGATGATTGTGTAGGTTGTTGAGTAGGGTATAATGACTTCTTCATCGGGGAGAAATTAATAAAAAATTTTGTCGTCAATGGCAATGTTGTTTATTCAAAGAATTACATGAAAATATTTTTTTGACAAAATAAATTATTTGTTTACAATTAATTAAAAAACCTAGGTCGTTTACAAATAGCATAACCATCCTTATATTCCTCAAAATGCACATCACACTCGATCACTTCTCCTTCTTCACCACTCAAAAAATGCTCAAACCGCGGGCCTGCGGCGTGCGCACTCTGCGAGACATATCAAAAACGCGGATCCGCGTTATGAGCAGTGAAAGCGTTAATAATTTATTTTATATTAGTTATTTTATATTAGCCATAGAAACATTTATATACGTGAAATATAATATTCGAGCAAGAAATTTGCACTAAAAATAAAAAAAAGTGAAAATATTTTTCCCGTGATCAGCGACACCGAAAACGGGGAGATACGCGTTTGAACCGAATCATTTGACAAAAATGATTTTCCACCTCCTCGGGAGGGTTTAATAAAGCCCCTAGCCCTGCTGACTGGATTCCACTTACCCTTTCATGTTACTTCAAGTATAATCCGTCAATAAATCACTCCCCGGACCCGTTTATATATGAACACATAAAGGGATCCATAAAAGGGGTGATTTTTGGCCGTTTCAGGAGGTTGCGGTGGTCAAAAACTTCTCCCACCACTTGCATCTTGTGCAGCACCTCTCCACCCAGCAAAACGGGGGGAGGGGATGGTAATCTTGCCTTTGCACGAAATAATTACAAAAAAGTTGTATTATAAAGCTTCATTACATAGACTACATTAAAATAATTAAAAACAAATAAAACTTAAATAGGTGCAAATTTTAATTAATCTCTGCCTCATCGTCAACCACAGACTCAGAATTTTCGCAGTATTTTCCTAAACATATGCCACAACTTGACGTACATTTTAAGTTAAATTTTTTGCAGCTGCAAGCTTTTGTGTAGTTTGTTTTGCATCCACAAAATAAAAATTTTGGGATAAAATTCGGTGCAACATCTTTTAAATTTTTCTTCGCTTCTAGTACACTTCTTTTGAACTCCCCATTCTTCACAGTTTAAATTGTTGCCCAACCACATCTGAACTTGTAAGTATACTCGTTTAATAGGAAGTATAGCAGCTTCAGATGTGGGTGGTGAAGTGGTGACTCAAAATTAGTAAATAAATTTTGTCGGGCTACTAGCTGATAATTCATTCTGATTGTTGCAGTTACGACTACCATATACGACTTTAAAATAAATTTTTCTCCTACTTTTTTTTTGGCATTAGGGCATAGTCCATGCAGCCAGATACACTGTCTTATCCCAATAAATAGCTAAACCTAATTCTAACGTCAATAATATTAGAAATTGTCTCCTACTTCTAATAGGGATTTGTTAGGAGAATTGCTTTTAAAAATTAAAAATTCTTTAGACAACGTTTCATTATTTAGCAAAACGGTTAATGCAGTCCTTTTGCCTTTTTTTGTAAAAAGCCGAAGTTGTGTCGCAACCCGACACGGCATGAACAAATAAGATATTTTTGGCAACAGTTTCGTTTATTGAGTTTTTAAGTATGTGAGTATTTGTAATTTTATCAGATTTTCCAGAGGTGCCAGATCTAAGCATATATAAGTTTTGAGTTGTGCAGTGTTCAATGAGTAAGACCAAATCAGTGCAACGACGACATGATCGCTAGTTTTTCTAGCGCATTCGGTAGCAGTTCTAGCAACTAAGTAGTCTGCATCCAAATTCGCTTGGTTTTCAGAAATACCAGCGTTTTGAAAATGCAATTTCAAAAAATGAATAAGTTTTTCCTTGTTTGAAGACACGGCTGTGCTGTTCGTGTTTTTTCGACGCGACAGAGTTGCGCCGTATTATTGTTTTGCTGTGGCTGCACTACCTCCAAGTTTTACGTGCGGTGAAACATTTCTGTTAGTCACACTTTTTTTTAGTTTAATACAAATACTAAAATACTTAATATAATATCTTACATACCGAAACAGTATTCGTATATTTGTTTTTTATCTGAAAAATAGAATTGTACCTATTTCTGCAGCTTGTTTTACACCTAATTAAAATGTGTTTCTAAACTTCTGGTGAACCATTCAAAAATTTTATCCTCTATAAAAAGACATTCTTGTGTTTTTAACAAAAAATCAATAGTTTTTGAGAAATCTTCAAAGAACTGGAAAAATAGTGGTTCCTGGGTCCTTTGGCCATCCAGATTTTATTAGGGGACTTCTAGTCAATTAAAAAGCACCCTCTTCATAATAAAATTCCGCCAAAATCAGCTTGTTCCGAATTTGTTTTAGGTTAGGGATCATACAAAGCTTTAAAAAGTGTGAAATAATAATAATATAGAATATTAATATTATTTTTGATTTAAATAATTTGGTTTATAGTAACTGGAGGTTTTAAATTCGGAATAATGTCATATTGAACGGATTTCGTTCATTTTTGGCAGTATAATAGTAAATGCTTCACAGAAAAGTTTCTATATTGTGCGGGGGCTTGCTAATTTATAGGGGGTGGATGCCACCCCTTCTCAGGGGGTGGCACTTAAAAAAAATATATATATATTTATTGGAGCTGAAATAGAATCAAATTCTATACAATTTTTCACATAAATTGATAGTTTTTAAGTTATAACGACTTCAAAATTGCGATTTTAGCTTTAAAAAAAAGGTATTTCCAAACGGCTTTCGTCAAGTATCTCGAAAAGTATTACTTCATCGAAAAAATGTTGCAGACCAATTACAGAAAATACAAACTGGGAATTAATTATATTTTTTGTTTATTGATGTAGGATTAATAATTTCGGAGATATTTAAGTTTATATTTGGTATCCAAGTGTTTCGAAATTACCTTTAAAGTTTAAAATGCATTTTTTTTCTAAAGCAAGTGTTTTAAATGAGCAAAAAAAATTGAGCATCTAGGTAATGCTACATCTTAACAAAAAACTGTATCTGAGATAATTTTTTTACTGGCTAATTAGAATAACAAAATGGCGACCTTTTTATATAAAAAAATATAAATACGCACATTTTTCGGTCATAACTTCTTTATTTCTTATGCTATAGGAACGAGTAAAAAATAGTTTGAAAGCGCAATTAATTGTCTTAAATTTCGTTTCTTAGCATGCGTGACGTAGGTGTCACAGTTTCTGAGATATTTAACATTTAAACTACATTTTTCGTCTTATAAACGTTCGGACACCATTTGTAAACTTTCATATCTCCGAAACTATTAAATCTATGTAAATAAATAAACAAGCGAAATTCATTATCAGTTTATGAGCTTTATTTTTGGTCTCTACCCGTTTTTCAATAAAACTAATATTTATCGAGATATTTGGAAAAGGAAAAAAAATACGTTTTATCTAAAATACCTTTATAGTTTAAACTGTATTTTTTTCTAAAGCAAGTGCTGTAGACAAACCAAAAAAACCGCTGCCTAAGGAATCACTACTTCCACATCCAGACTTCCTATCTAAGTCTCTTACAACGAAAATAATATATTTGCACCCCACTAAGTGGAAATAATTGTTTATGGAATTTTAATAGTGTGATATTTGAAAAACCCATAAAATGATATGCCCCATCAGTAGTAGGGGTGGTGGTGATGGTGATGGAGGTGAATGAAGTGAAAAAATTCTTGTATATACACTAAATCATAATGAGATGAGGGTGGTAATGGAGGTGGCTATTGCCAAAAATGTTTTTGAGACCTTAGCTTCTCTTACATTTACTAAATACCAATTTCATGCACTCTTAATTGCTTGATTTACCTATTTGCCTATTTACCCTCATTTACCTTCAACTCTGCAACGGAATAAGATCGATATATAGTCTAGTTTCAGATCTCGTTAAAATACATACGTGTGCCATATTTTAAGTCAATATCTTAAATGCTTCCAGAGTAATCGTGTGCACCAAAAAGGTACAAGACTAACAGACAGACCGACGCGACAGACAAATTTATTTTATTCAAACTTAAAATATTGAGGTTTCATGACATTCTAAGCCCATTCGTGGATGAAAATTTTTAAAAATTTTTCTTACGTTAGTATACTTCAACTGGATGTAGAAGTAATACGCAAAAAATAGCATGACAAAGATAATCATTCTCTGCCGTGGACTACACGACAGAAGTAGAGCCTCTACTTCAAGAATTTTCCTCAATGAAACCTACTACGCATCCATACTACTCGAGGTAACCCACTGTTTATCCAATTTACTAGAGAAAAGCCACTACGCATTCATGCTTCTTGGAGAAACCCACTGCGCATCCATTTTACTCGAGGAAACCCACTCCGCATCCATACCACTTGAGGTAACATACTGCGCATCTGTACTACTCGTGGTAACCTACTGAGCACCAATGATATTCAAGGAAAGCCACTGCGTATCCATAATACTCCGGGAAACCTACTGCGCATCCATACTACTTGAAGTAACCCACTGCGCAACCATACTACTTGAGGTAACCTACTGCGCATCTATAGTACTTTAGAAAAGCCTCTGCGCATCCTCAATCCTCAAAGAAACCTACTGCGCATCCATACTACTAGAGGTAATCTACTGCGCATCGATGGTACTCGAGGAAAGCCACTGCGCATCCATAATACTCGGGGAAACCTACTGCGCATCCATATTACTCGAAGTAACTTTATAACATGATATTTGAAATCGCCTACCCCAAAAACCTATAATACGATATGGTGGTAGAGGGGTGGGGGGTGGGGGTGGATTAAGTAAAAAAAAATTTGAGACCATAGGTTCTTGTATACACGCTAAATTACAATTTTATTTTTTTTTTTTTCATCCCCCTACTAAATACTAATTTTATGGACTCGGACTGCTTGGTTCACCTATTTACCCCAAATTTACCCCAATTTACCGCCCAACCCTTCAACGGAATGAGATGAAAATATAATCTAGTTCCAGATCTCGTAAAAGTACATGTGTACCAAATTTCAAGTTAATATCTTAAACGGTTCCAGAGCAAACGTGCGCACAAAAAAAAGTTACAGACAGACCGACAGGCAGAAAATTTTTTTTCGCTCAAACTTAAAATCTCGACGTTTCATGACATTCTAAGCCTATTTGAACAATAAAAATTTTTAAAATTTTTTTTGTCGTTACTATACTTCCACTGGATGTGGAAGTAAATTTGAGCATCTACATCATGCTATATATTAATGAGTAACAGTATTCGAAATTCCTTTTTTATAATTACTTGCTAATTACAGTAACAAAATGGCGACGTTGATATTAAAAAAATGTGTAGACGCACATTGCTTCGGTCATAACTTCTTTATTTTTTATGCTACAGAAACAAATAAAAAAACAGTTGAAAGCTTAATTAATAACCTATTATTCTACCTATTAGCATCCTTGACGTATGTGTCACAATTTCTGACATATTTAACTCTCACTCTAAATAATTATGTTATGAACTCTTGGATGCCAAATATAAACTTAAATATCTCCGAAATTATTAATCCTACATCAATAAACAAAAAGTGTAATTAATTTCCAGTTTGTACTTTCTGTAATTGGTCTGTAACATTTTTTTCGATAAAGTAATACTTTTCGAGATACTTGACGAAAGCCGTTTGGAAAAACCTTTTTTTTAAGCTAAAATAGCAATTTTGAAGTCGTTATAACTTAGAAACTATCAATTTATGTGAAAAATTGCATAGAACCTTTTCTTCTTATAATTTGATTCTACTTCAGCTCCAATAAATATATATATTTTTAAGTGCCACCCCCTGAGAGGGGGTGGCTAACAAGCGCACGCACAATATAGAGACTTTTCTGTGAAGCATTTACTATTATACTGCCAAAAATGAACGAAATCCGTTCAATATGACATTATTCCGAAGTTTTGCATATTTTTTACCTCTAGGTAATGTACTATTAATTTAGTCTGTTCAGAATAATTAGTTCTGATTCCATCATATACGAACTTTTATCATTTAAACCTAGCTTACATTATTTTATGTTTTCGATATTTGCCTTCTTATATGCCTAAATTTGTTGCAGGTGCTGCTTTGAATATATTATTTCTATTTAATACTTCATTATTCAATACTATACTCGTACGTGTCTACTTGATTTTTGTTTATTGACATTTCACAGCAACTTCCAACATATTCAATAATACGTATCCTACTGTTTATAAAGAATTACCATTGTTATAAATCTAAAATCAAGTTTATAATGTAAATCCCTGGCGCATTCGCCAAATTAGAGAATATTCTGGTTAAATAACGCAGGCCCACAAAAGAAAAGTTGTCTGCGCCGCGGTATTGACCATACCTATCCCTTGTATTTTGACCCGCTGAACACGAATCTGACCTTAGTTTTTCCCCTATACGTCAGGTTTTTTTTTTTAAGCAAAAAAGTCTAATATTTATACAGGGTGTCCCGAAACTCCCGCCTTCCCCTTTAGGTGCTAATTCTCCATGGCAAAATAGTAAGAAACGTTCCTATAAACATGTGTCCGGAAATGCTTCCTAAGGGAGCTACGGCCCTCTAAGGATGGCGCAAAAATAGGTGTTTTTACTAATATCTCGGAAATGATTTGGGACAACTTTATGAAACTCGGTTAACTTTTTTTGATTAATAAAGGTTATTGTTTTACGCCTACTTTGAAAAATAAATAATACGCATTTAGCAAACGAATACGCAATATTTCGTTTAGACCGCTTTTACTCGAAAACGGCTTGCCATATGGCTAATTGTAAAGAGGCCCTTTTTTATGCAGTATTAACCAGGGAATCATAATCAGGGATTAAAATACTAAAAATGTCAAATGGAAAAATTAATATGTAGAAACAAAGAACACCGACTCCTCGTTTCTCCGCCTCTGGAAAAAATTAATTTTGGCTAATACTGTAAAACAATAACCTTTAATAATCGAAAAAAGTTAAGCAAGTTTCATAAAGTTGTCCCAAATCATTTCCGAGATAATTAGTAAAAGCATCTATTTTTGCGCCATCTTTAGAGGGCCGTAGCTCCCTTAGGAAGCATTTCCAGACACATGTTTATAGGAACTTTTCTTACTATTTTTGCATGGAGAATTGGCAAAGGGGAAGGCGCGAGTTTCGGGACACCCTGTATATTTATTTGTTATTAAAAGAAAAACCTGACGTGCTGGTGAAAAACTAAGATCAGATTCGTGTTCAGCGGCTTAAAATACAATGGATAAATGTGGTCAGTACCCCCGCGCAGATGACTTTTTTTTGTGGGATTGCGCCACACTAAGTGTGGCACAGTGGCAACCAAAAAAGTGGTCTGCGCGGGGGTACTGACCACACCTATCCCTTGTATTTTGAGCCGCTGGACACGAATCTGACCTTAGTTTTTCCCCTACACGTCCGGTTTTTTTTTTAACAGAAAAAAAAGTCGTGTTGAATCGTGATATTTATATATTTATTTGCTGTTAAAAAAAAAACCTGACGTATATGGGAAAAACTAAGGCCAGATTCGTGTTCAGAGGCACAAAATACAAGGGATAGGTATGGTCAGTACCCCGGCGCAGACAACTTTTTTTTTGTGGTCCTGACTCCATCCCAGTGGGCACACATACCTTTAAAAAACATTAAATCAGGACTGAAAACTACACATTGTTATAGGGTTTTTAGAAACGCGTTGATTCAACGAAAAAATGTCAGTCGATAAAAAGTTTTTATCTCGGTTTTTATTAACCAAATATAATAGTCTGGTCGAGAAACCGAAACCCCCGCGTTTTTTAAAAGGGACCTTTTTTATGATTGCAATCCACTCTTAACATGCTAAGGATGAAATTTAGCATGGGAGCTACTTTTATAATTTTGGAGTTTTGAAAAATGGCGGCAAGTGCTCCCGGAATGAGAAAATACACAATTGTCCTGAACTATTTGGAAAATTTTCATGTTTGAGGTACCAATGGTTAGGTATTAAATCGGTCTATACCTTTTTCTACAAAGAAGATGAAGAAACAAAAAAATTATAAGACCTATTTGGGAATATATCTTGATGATAATCTTAGGTTTCAAAGTCATGTGAGCCACACCATTCGAAAATCCTATATAGTCCAGTCAATGAAAGAGTTGTAGAGAACATTTTGGAGGGGAGAATTTTTCTCTCCAGGAATGTGTTGGGGGTAGTCAGGAGGTAAACATACTAAAAGTCCCCGCTTCTAGCCCCGCCGCTTCAGTAGGAGAGGGGGGTGGAAAGGTTCCTTTTTTCGATTCTTCGCTTATAACTCGGAAACGATGCGTCGTACGAAAAAAGGTAATCTATGCAAAATTAAACGTAATTAAATTTCCCACAAGAATGTTTATATTCATTTTCTTCCTATGTCTTATATTTTACGAGATATTCGCCAGCGAAAATTGATAATTAATAAAAAAAAATCAATTGTGTACCTTGAATATTTCTATCAAAGCGGTTTACCGTGGTCTGCTAATAAATCACAGTCACAAAACAATCTTTATTTTACAACACTCGACGTATTTACTAACGCAATATTTTGTCGAAGTCTAGACATTTCCTAAAATATACAGTGTGACTCACTTAAAATGAAGATACCCTTACAACTTTTTCATTTTGTGTCCGATTTGAATCAAATTTTACTCAATTATAGAACAAATTAGGATCTACTTATGACCAGAAAATCATTCACCTGCTATAAAGGCAAAGCTACCTGCGGTACCAAAATATGAGGAAAAAGATTAAAAATCATATTGATTTTTAATCTTACAAACGATGAATTTTACGTAGCCACCACAAATTGCGGAAGCTGAGGACCCCCTTTGCCAGATGAGCTTATGTATGAAATATCCCCCATCAATAATCAAATCAAATTTTGGTGTATGTACGTTTGTGGCGCCGATTGGATGCATTTTTTAGAATTTCTAACATTCAAAATGTTTTATTTTTTTCAGCATATTTTGGTACCGCAGGTGGCTTTGCCTTTATAGCAGGTGAATGATTTTGTGGTCATAAGTAGATCCTAATTTGTTCTATACTTAAGTAAAATTTGATTCAAATCGGAAACAAAATGAAAAAGTTATAAGTGTATCTTCATTTTAAGTGAGTCACACTGTATATTTACGGAAACGTCTAGACTTCGACAAAACATTACGTTAGTAAATACGTCGAGTGTTGTAAAATAAAGATTGTTTTATGACTGTGATTTATTAGCATACCACGGTAAACCGCTTTGATAGAAATATTCAAGGTACACAATTGATTTTTTTTTTATTAATTATCGATTTTCGCAGGCGAATATCTCGTAAAATATAACACATAGGAAGAAAATGAATATAAACATTCTTGTGGGAAATTTAATTACGTTTAATTTTGCACAGATTACCTTTTCCCATACGACGCATCGTTTCCGAGTTATAAGCGAAGAATCTAAAAAAGAAACCTTTCCACCCCCCTCCCCCCTGAAGCGGCGGGGCTAGGGGCGGGGACTTTTAGTATGTTTACCTCCTGACTACCCCCAACACATCCCTGAAGAGAAAAATTCTCCCCTTCAAAATGTTTTCTACAATCCCTTTTTGGGCATTCATTGATTGGACTAATAGTAGACTTAAAGTATTATATATGCACAGAGATAAATTTACAACCGACGTTAAATTAAAGCTATGTGATTCATTAATTCTTGGTTACCTCTCGTAGTGCGATGCAGAGTACTGGCCAGCGCTATTAAGTAAAGATAAAGTAAGCCTAAAAAGACTACAAAATAGCTGTCTTAGATATATTTATAATCTGAGAATATATGATCATATTTCTGATAAACTTAATGACTCCAAAATGGCTGAACCTCGATAAGCGGTTCAGAGCTCACATGGCTTGTCTTGTTTACAAGGTAGACATGTCGAAAACTCCCAAATATCTACATGATAAATTAATGAAAACAAGTGCCATACATGACCATCCAACTAGAAACAACTCTTTATATACTGTTCCTCGACACAATACATCTCTTTTTGAAAGAACTTTTAGCTGCAATGCTGTAAAAATATTTAATTGGCTACCTCCGACCCTTAAAGCTCTAACTAGTTTAGAATCATTTCGAAAACAAGTCAAAGCCTGCAACTTAGATACTAGAAATAATTAATATCTTATCTACAATTATTTTTTTCCTATATTTTTCTTTCTGGTTAAGTGGAAGAGCAACTATGTTGAACTTCGCCACTTCTTTTAAGCCCAATTAATTGTAAATTTTTCTAAATCGAAATAAAGACACTATTATTATTATTATTATTATTAAAAGAGTGCTTTTATAGTTCTATTCCATAATGTTTGGTTAGCCTTATTTATATTTTACACTCACTTTGTTCTTGTATATAATTATTGAATAAGAAGTAAAAGATGGATATTCCACCGATGTCAAAACCAGAAAAGAGACAAGCTTTGTTACTTGCATCGCTACTAGTACCAACCAGTAAGAAAACTAAAATTCATAGAGATGATGAATGTGTGATGTGTGAGCAATCAACGACGTCTAAAACGAATCCACTACAGCTACCAAACCTGGACACCTGTAAGAATATTATAGAGAAAGCACATGAATGGAAGGGTCTGGGGAAGAACTATGAAGATATCATGGAGAAATAGAAGTTAACGCTCTGCTTAAGAAAATTCCCAAGCTCTGCAAGCTTGAAACTCTTGGCCAGAAAAAATACGTGCGCAGGATACTCAAAGGATATCTGACATCAAAGCACATGTGGGAGAACTTACTGGAAATCCTACTCCCCAGACAAATGAGCCACGTACACGAAGTAGTCGTATAGGCTCTACCCATTCGTATTGCGTTATTTTTACTGAAGTATTGGAAGTGAAAAGCGTTATAAACAACTTGGGTGGGAGAACACTAGTAAAGTATCACAGGCTGAAAATTCTAGATGCTTGTAAAACGTTTTCAAAGGCGAGGTCGACTATATTCAAGATGAGCAAACCGAGATTAGACTGCAAGCCCCAATTACATTCTGTGATAATGCTGGAGAGATGCTTAGAGCTGCTACTTTAAATATTCGATATCAAAAAGATTGCTGGAAGACATACTGCAAATCAGTTTACAATCAGAGCGCGAATGATGCCAGAAAAGAACACGTCAGCAGCAGAATATGATCAAATTCAAAGAGACATGATGTTAACAAACGATGAAATTAGGAACAGATGCGACGACAAGCACGCCATACGTTCACTTCGCCAAAAACCGGAAATACACTTTGGAAAATATATTGGGTCTCTAAGCGTGTAAACTTTTTTGCGGATGTCCAATCATTCAATAATATATTCACACAGCTGATTGATGCCTCGGTTTCTTTTTCGGGTATCCATTTTAGTCACTGCCGGCGTTTCTTTTTTCTTAGCACCATTCGCACTCTGGTTGTAAACTGGTAACTCAATAGGCATACAAACGTTTAAAAAACATTAAACAAGGATTGAAAAGCATACGTTGTTATAGGGTTTTTTGAAACTAGTTGATTCAACAAAAAAATGTAGCGCGAAAAAACGTTTTTTTTTTAAATAACCCCATATTGAAAAATACAGTGAGGTCAAGTCAGCTGATCTTGCTGACCACCGGATTGGGCCTTTGGTTCCAAACCAGCTTTCACTAAACCGTCCATTCAAATAATTTGCAACCATTCTAGAATTATGGGCTGGTGCGCCTTCTTGTTCGAAAATTAGATTTTCGTTTTCGTGCAAATTATTTATAAAAGGCTCTATTTGATTTTGAAGAAATTTCAAATACATTTCTCCGTTTAATAGTCGATAGAAAAATATTGTCCAACCAAACGTTCACTCCAAAACCTTCCTTAAAAGCATCTTCTTTTACCAATCTCTAATTTTACAGAGCCTAATTACGAGTATTGTTTCTGTTAAACATTCTTAGATTGGTGATTCATTCGTAAAAATAATATTATGATGGAACACTAAATGTATGTTTAAATTATATCTTAAAACCAGTTGCAGTAATTAAGTCTTTTTTGGAAGCGATTTTCATACAGGTGATGGTGAATTTCTTACTTAAATGATTTAAATCCGTGTTTTTTTTATTTTCCTGGCACTTTCGCGGGCTCATTGCATACATAATTCACGAATGGAAGCAGTGCGGTTTTATTCGATATACGCTAGAACGTTTATTTCAGCATCCCCGCTTACAATGAAACGTTACTTATTGTTAACATTAATATCGCCATTATTTTTAGATGCGGCACCAGCCAAGGATAAAATGCATGTGAAGGGGCATCGCGATCTGGAAAGCGTTCCTGGTACACTCTTTCAGGGTTTCTGGTATTTTTTCGACAATCCCCATAAATAAGGAGCATGTCAATTTGATGCTCTCTTGAATAAACCATTATAATTTTCTCAGCTAACTATTATTACTAGTACTTACTGTTATTAATATAATTAATGAAAATCAAGAATGATAACACAAAGTTGCTAACAATGAAAATACAAGAAACTTTGTGGTTTATGATAAAACTAGCTTCCTTGTACATACATTTGTTACTGCCCTTATTAACCATTGGAATAAACAACCCTTAGTTTTTTATTTCCCCTGTTTTTTTAACTAAAGACAGAGACACATGAAATTTAAAAATAGCGTTTATTTACCAATAAAAATTATTAGGTATTTTAGTGGGACACAATATGCGTACTCATGCATACCGAGTTTCTAGTTATTTTATAATAAAAAATGTACCTCTGTAGGTTTTTTCATTTTTTAACCTCCCCACAATAAAATTGTGGGAGGTTACTGAAATTAGTCCAACATCGAAATTTGAGATAACATCAAATTTTTAAGTGTTGAGGTCCCAGGAACCCAAAAAAGTGGTTTTTCAAAAATATCTGTGTGTGTGTGTATGTATGTTAGCACGATGGCGGCAAAACTACTAAACGGGTTTGGATGAAACTTTGCTTGAGTGCACTAGAAGATCTGAAAAGGTTTTGGTTGAGATCGGATTACGTTTATTGCCTTTTCGACAGAACAAGTTGTTTATTTTATGATTACTTACAATTTGTAATAGAACCATTTAAAAGCAGTAAAAATTCCGATTTTAACGATATATCACACTTGCCCCCAAAACTATTAAAAATAAGTGACATAAAAAGTCTGAGAAACTTGAATCCATTTCTTACACAACGCCGGAAATATTTTCGGCAATCACAACCTAAGAAACATTAACATAACCTAAAAACCAAACCAAGTGCAATACCAACCTAAAAGCTTTAAAAAAATAAAATCCCCCAGCAAAGTTTAGAACCAGAATTTTTGACAGCTGTCAGTTTGACAGATTTAGAACTAACAAAGTTTAGCGACAAAAAAATTGACAGCTGTCAGTTTGACATTTATCAGCTCAAATTGAAACGGTTCACTATGAACACTTCACCAGCCACAGCTGGCAGAGAAGCTGTCCACAAAAAATTATATGGTTTTTAAAAATAAATAAAGAAATGTAATGAAATGAGATCGTTCATATTTTTTAGTGCTCTTTTCGGCTTCAAAGGTCCACCGAGTGGGGAGGTTCCAGCCGCTTTCCGTAGCTGTCGATTTTGTTTTTTCTAAAACCAGAAACCAAAGTGCATTGTATTATTTAATTTTTCTGTAGGTTATCTTACAACCTACAAAAAAAATTATAATTTACATTAAAGTGTGTCTTATGACACAGTTTAATGTTGTGTCTTATGACACACTTTAATACAATACAATACAATCCGTTTATTGAAGAAATGAGCAGCACAACTACATACTTTTCCAAAAGGAAGCGTATCAACACTGTTGTCTTTCAACACTTCCCGTGTACAAACGTAAAATATAAAAGTATAAAGTATAAAATGTTAGCATTTAATAGGTAGTGGTTCCCATTCAAAATTTTCGAGAAAATATGTGAATAATATTGACACTCTAAACAATATCTGAAATGTATTCCATTTTGTGACAAATTAACAGTTTGGCAAATTAGAAACCAATAAGATAACACATTTTATTTGTTATCTTAACAAGTTGTTTATGGTCTAATAACTTAAACCACGTTAATTAGTTTATTTGGCAACTTTTAATGCTTCGAGAATTAACAACTGAGTTTCATAATAAATCAATTTCCGGCTACAAAAACATCAGTAATTGTTATTAATTAATAGGTGACTTTAATTTTGCGGTAAAAAATTGAATTTTACCCTGTTAGAATTTGTCACAACGATATTATATCGTTTGCCAAAATAGTAAAAAGGTAAAAACGTCAACAGACAACGTCAATTAAATTTATTAGAACAAATACAAAGGAGTAACAATTGTACAGAAGTGAATTAATTGAGCAAATAACGCATCTATCTAATATTTAGTTTAATTAATTAAAAATGATTTTTTCAAAAACCATTACAGAAAATTAAGGTAACACAATGAACAAAAATAATAATAAAAAACTAACTCTAACAAATTTTCTAAATATATCCCTCCAACCTCAACAAACTTTCTATAAATTGCTTATAGCATTTTTAATCATATGCGGGTTATTTTGTATTTTAGTGTATTTGTGTTCTATGCGTTCTCTTAATTCTTCTCTGGTTGCAACTTCGGTAGCATACACTTTTTGCTTTAAGTGGCCCTATAAGAAATGGTCCACCGGAGTCAAGTCCGGGGACCTTGCAGGCCAAGAAACTGAACCATTATGACCGATCCACCTATTAGGGAAATGGCCATTCAAATGTTGCCTCACCGTTCGCAAGTATTGAGGGCCTGCTTCATCGTGTTGGTAATGATGTCCTCTAATATTTATGTCTTGCAATAATTGTAGTAATGTATCTCGCAAAAAATTTAAATACATTTTGCCATTTAATGTATCATCAAAGCAATGGGAGACAATTGAATTATTATCTAAAAGCTCACACTAAACATTTATAGAAAATTCGTATTGTGAATTTTTTTGTGAGATATCATGGGGATTTTCCTCTGCCCATAAGTGAAAATTTATGATGTTGTTAATACCGTCTCCAGTAAACTGAAACTCATCAGTAAATAAAACTCTAGAAATTGTTCTTCTGTGATTTAATACGCAAGGACAAAACGCTTTTCTAGAAATTCCATGTCCTGTTTTAAGTCTTTGAACGATTTGTAAATGAAAAGGATACAAATCTTCGTTTTCTAAAGTTTTCCAAACTCCTAACGTTACACTTACTCTTCTCGTATTAATAGAAGAATTTTGTTGCACTATTTCTAGAATTTCAATTTCTTCATTTACCTCCTGTCTAACATGCCGTCCTCGCCGTGATGAAGCAGAAGAAAATTTCCCGTGTTATTTTGCATGGTTATAAACAGAAGAAAATGTTGATTTATTGGGAATTTTTCAATTAAGAAAACGTCGATGACATTCTCTAACGGCAGCTCTGGAGTTCCCATCACAAAAACCATAAATATAACTAATATCAACCTACTCTTCATTAGAATAAGACATATTTAACTTCAAAAAGTACTTTCTATGCTGTTTCAAATAATAACTAATATTTTTGACAGGTATCCTAAATGTTGTCTGGAAAATGTTTATCAAGGCATACAAGATTTTTTAAATGAAATCATTGTTTAGCTGTTAATTCTAGAACCATTAAAAATTTGCCAAAAAACAAATGGTTCAATTACAATATTAGGATACTATGTAGAGGTTGGAGGCAGACATTTAAAAAAAAAGTACTGTGTTTATTACATTTTAGACGTGTTATCTTAATTTTGTGTAATTTTTTTGATAAAATCGCTTTTAATTAATTGAACTAAATATTAGATGCGTTATTTCCTCAGTTAATTCACTTGTGTATAATTGTTACTCTTTTGTATCTGTTCTAATAAATTTAATAAATAAAAACCGCTGCCCAAGGAATCACTACTTCCACATCCAGATTTTCTATCCAAGTCACACAACGAAAAAATTTTGTATCTGGAAATAATTGTTTATGGAACTTTAATAACATAATATTTGAAATCCTCTACCCCAAAAACCCATAAAACGATACCCCACATCGGTAGTGGGGTGGGGGTGGTGACGGTGGGGGCGGTAATGGGGGTGGCCAATGCCAAAATTTTTTTTGAGAACTTAGCTTCTCTTGTATATACTAAATACCAATTTTATGGACTCTTACCTGCTTGATTT
Organism: Rutpela maculata; assembly: GCA_936432065.2. Lineage (NCBI taxonomy): Eukaryota > Metazoa > Arthropoda > Insecta > Coleoptera > Cerambycidae > Rutpela > Rutpela maculata. The sequence continues at coordinate 47,669,596 of OW386289.2, forward strand.
ACCTATTTTCCCCAAATTTACCCCAATTTACCCCCCAACCCTTCAACGGCACAAGATGAACATATAATCTAGTTCTAGATCTCGTTAAAGTACATATGTGTACCAAATTTCAAGTCAATATCTCAAACGGTTCCAGAGTAAACGTGCGCACAAAAAAAGTTACAGACCGACAGACAGACCGACAGACCGACAGACAGACCGACAGACAGAAATTTTTTTTTCGCTCAAACTTGAAATCTCGACGTTTCATGACATTCTAAGCTTATTTGAACAATAAAAATTTTTTAAAATTTTTTTGTCGTTACTACTTCCACTGGATGTGGAAGTAAAATTACCAACTTTTTTTGTTTGTTGACATTTTTGACTTTTATCATTTTGGCAAACGATATTATATCATTGTAACAAATTCTAACAGAAAGTAAAATTCAATTTTTTACCGCAAAATTAAAGTCACCTATGTAATTACTGCTGTTTTTGTAGCCGGAAGGCTTCCAAATATTTTTGAAATTGATTTATTATGAAACTCAGTTATTAATTCTCGTAGCATTAAAAATGTGCCAAATAAACTAATAAATTTAATAGTACAATCGAATTGATTTAATTTAATTTTTTTCGGCAACAACATTCCACCTGAAATTTTATTGTTGATTCTTATGTATTATGACCTGATTACGAAAAAAATATTTGCGCCCAAAATTCCTTGTGCGTCCAAAGATATGTGCACTTTTTGACGCGCTTTCGTGTATTTTCAACTTATCATGTTTAATATATCTTGTACTATAGACCTGTCAATTATGTATTGGTCAATTTGCCATCTGGGAAAAAACGCCAAAAATGGGCGTAAAAATCAAAATTGAATATCTTTTCTACAAAAGTGAGCAAATTCACCAAAGTTGGCAGAAATAAAACTTATTTACGGTCAAATATAATGCACCAATCGCGGACGTTGTATGTAAAATAGAACAGTTAAAGATGGCGGATGAAATCAAATTTTTAATACTTCGTCAATTATCAAATAGGCATTGTACGTCACTTTTTCCTTTTTCGATTTTACGTTATTTTATGTTCTTTTAGGGATAGAGTTTTCAAAAAAGTGCATTTTTACAATTTTCAAAATTGCATTATCTTTGCGTTCCTTTTTTTCACTCAATTTACTTACTATAGGAAGTCTCGTATAATTTAATACAAAGTGAAACTTCATTAATCTGAAAAGAAAATTTATTAAGCATACGCATGGTAATAATAATAACACAGCCCCACAAAAAAAAATTGGAACTGCTATCGAGACAACTGTATCCCTATGTAATTTTCGACGCTGAATCCGAATCCGAGGTCAAAAAAAAAATCAATCCCTAGCGCTAAAAAACACTCCCTAAACAGGGTAAAAATTACTTAACGCTCAACGAATAGCCTTAAATCTCATCTAATTAAATATAAATATTCAAGTATATAACGCATAAATACAGAGTTAACATTACTTTCCATTGAAAATCACCCCCATTAGTGGGTGAAAACCATTCCTCACACAACAGTAAATTAAAAAAAACTGCAGTGATTGCAAAAAAGCTTACGATACCCAGTTATTTTAGAAACAGTATGTAACTGCATTAGTCTCGATGCGATGCTCAAAAACTACCCTCATAGAGTGGCGGAAATCTAAATTTAAATTGCAGTTGCTTAGATAACTCCTAAAAAGAATTCTTTAGGGTGCAATATGAGCTTGAAACTTCATTTTTTCGATTCCCATCTTGATTATTTCCCAGAAATTTTAGGCGACTACAATGAAGAGCAGTGAACGCTTTCACCAAGATATATCAAAAATGGAAAAAAGGTACCGAGAAAGATGGGACGAACACATGATGGCAGATTACTGTTAGTCCTTAAAAAGAGAGACGTCTGAAAAGCATAAGCAGCAGGTTAGAAGATCATTCGAAAACAAATCCAAAAGATATTACAAAAAGAAAGAATAAATTTAATTGAATTAAGACTACGGGTAAATTTTTGCTACTTCATAATGTGGGTACTTTTCAAGTACGTTGTCAAAGAATCTTCTTAAATAAGAAAATGCAGATGTTTTGAGCTTTTCTAAAAGATACTGCAACTATTTTTTGAATTTCTTGTTATGTGAGGAGTAATTTTCACCCTCTCATAGGGATGTCACTGAATGACTTTGGTGCAATGCAAGTATTCACCTCCAAACTGCAGTGCTGTATATCTTTAGCCAATTTTAGCATCGATTAAAATGGAAATCACGATGACAAAATTTTTTCCCCGATTTTCCTTGCAATTTTAATCTAAGGGTGGTTTCCGCCATTCTATGGGGGTAGATTTTGAGCATCGCATCGGAACTAATGCAGTTACTCACTATTTCTAAAAAAACTGGGCATCGTAAGCTTTTTTTACAATCACTGCATTTCTTTAAGTTTCCTGTTGTATTAGGGGGTGATTTTCAATGGAAAGTAGTATTAACTCTGTGTTTATGCGTTATATACTTGAATGTTTATATTTAATTTGATTTATTGAGATTTAAGATGTTCGTGGAGCGTTGTCATTTTTACCCTGTTTAGGGTGTGTTTTTTAGCGCTAAGGGTTGATTTTGGATACGATTTTTGTTTGACCTCGGATTCTTATTCAGCGTCGAAAATTACATGGGGATACAGTTGTCTCGATAGCAGTTCCAAAATTTTTTTTTGTGGGGCTGTGTAATATATGAACATATGATCAATAATCAAAACTAAGAAGTCATGACTTGAGTAGTATTATTTTTGAGGGTATGCCGATGAACATAATAGCACTATGAATAACGAGCGTATTCATCGTTTATAAAAAAAAAATTGTGTAGATATTTCAATCACAAGTGACATGAAATCCTCGGTTAAAAAAAAAATTTAGCTAATAGTAAAAATAAGGATAGCGCAAAGAGTTAATAGATAATGACTTTAACGTTAAAATATGCAGAGAAAACGCCGATACTACAATCGTTAAAGTTGCTATTGACTTGAAAACCGAAGACAATCAAGTTATAATAGTTGGTGAAGATATTGAATATTGAATCATCATAATAATAATAATAATATAACAATAAACACCTAAAGTAATACGCCCCCATTTATCCTTAAAGGCTCTGGAGCCTTGTGCTGGAGGGCCTACACATTTAGAGGCAAGGGACACATATCCAATATCCGAGTATACTGGGATTAATTCTTTCTTCAAAATAAACCCCAATGCCATGGCCGGGAATAAACCTCAATGCCATGGTCGGGAGTTTGCTCTCAACCTCAAACAAGCAGAGATATATATTTACTTTCATTTTAAGTTAACTTTTAATTTTCATAAATTTTAAAATTTCATTTTACTATTTTTTTTTATTTTTTACAATAATGCAATAAAATACGAAAGACACCTAAATAATTTGATTATTATTATATTAATAATATTTACTCAAAAATAATGTAAATCAATTCACCTTCAGTTAAAGAATATGATATCATCCATCTTTAATATTAGATAAGACTTCATAATATTGATGCAAATTAGACAACTTTTCTACTAACTTGAAACAGAACGTATTATTTTAGGAATAAGGCAGATTATATATTTGTATAATTTTTGAAGTTATACGAGACTTTCTATATTACATTTCACTTTGTTTCGATGAAAATTGGGTGAAAAAAAGAGAAGGGTCAAAGAAAATGAATTTTTAAAAATTGTAAAAATGCACTTTTTGAAAATTAAAAAAACTGAACTATATATCCCTTAAAAGTACATAAAATAACGTACAGTTGAAAAAGAAAAAAGTGACGTACAATGCCTATTTGATAATTGACGAAGAATCAAAAATTTTGTTTCGTCCGCCATCCTTGACCGTCGCATCCGCGGTTGATGTACTATATTTGACCATAAATAAGTTTTCTTTTTGCCAACTTTTGTGAAATTACCCCTTTTTATAGAAAAGATATTCAATTTTCATTTTTACGGCCATTTTTGATTTTTTCTACTTTTTTCCAAGATGGAGGATGAACCAATACATAACGGACAGGTCTATATTTTTAAGAATTTTATTTCAAATAAGCCAGTATTTTTAAAATTCCCATCCGATTACTAGTACAAGACATATTAAGTAGATAAATTGAAAATCCCCGGAAGCGCGTCAAAAAGTGCATATAACTTTTGACGCACAAGGAATTTTTAGACGAAAATATTTTTTTCGTAATCAGGAGGTTATAATATGTAAGAACCAACAATAAAATTTCAGGTGGAATGTTGCCGCCGAAAAAAATCAATTCAACTGCACTGCAAATACGTTATTAGGGTATTAAATTAGATATTGATAATTGCAAAAATCCATATATAGGGTGATATTTTTAGGCAAATGCCAAAGAAAAAAAAATTGAAACGGTTCCTGATATATATATTTTTTTCAATTGCGGTACTGAATTCTGTAGACCTCTATCAGGGAAAAATGGCTACTAAATTTGGTTCGATTTGGTGAAGCCAATAAAAAAATACGGCCAATTGAAATTTTGGCAAAAAATTAAAAACACGCTATATATCAAAAACGAAGGGCACTAGGGATATAATAGAGGTCATTTTGAAATAGGCTCAGGGGCTGTATTCCTCACTAGCGTATAGCCAGTCACACACAAAACAGCCTGTATAACATTGTAAGCGTTAAACTGTTTAAGGTCAAGTATTCAACTTCTCTATATGGAAATTCACAAAACAATAATGTAATTTTTCAAGCTGTACATCTCTGGTTTATAATATCTACCCGCAACGTCACAAGCACAAATATTTAGAATGGGATTTTACGAAAGTGAATATATCTTTCTTAAATATAAAATCGTAATATCAAATGAAAAATTAACATAAATAAAACTACATTTCGTGGTGACAAATGACTGACCTTGAAATTTGTTATAGAAAATTTCACTAAATTGCCAGAATTTTTATAACGCGGTAGAGCAAACATTCGTTGCTTTGACAAATGTTGTTTGTTTTCGATTAAAGTGTAGAATAGTTTATTTGGTGCTCGAAAATGGGTTTGTATTTTTAGATTGGAATAATATTTAGAATAGATCAATTTAAATGTCAACTTTTTAAGAGCTTATTTATAAACTTCCGCACATTTCTGTTGGAATAATTTTGGAGAATGAAGATACACAGTTTTTCTCTCAGCAACGGCTGTAAATAATTCATGAATACTTATATTCTATCAAGTTCGATCATGCATACTGTGGAATGTTACAATTTTGTAAGTAAACTGAATGACCGTCGAAGAAAATTACATAGGTACAGATGGTAATTTTGTCAATAAAGAGTAGGATAGCAAACATCGTTAATATGTGATATTTTTAGAAAACTGTAAACGTCAAAAGTAGAAAAAACTGACTTAAACATATTGTTAATAGTATGGCGGCAAACAGTAAAAACCCTTAGAAAACGGCTATTAGTGAAACAATTTTGTAATTTGGTATACTGATTTCTGTCATTAAAACGACTAGTTTTCCGAGCAGCGCCAAATCATAATGGTTTCCGGTTTTAAGATGGTGGCTGTTTTAGAATATTTAAAAAATTGACGTTTCTAGCTAAACGATTGGTTTTATAAAAAAATAGGAAAATTTGTTCCGCATTAAATTTTGAATAAGAAAGTTCTTATAAGTTTTTCCAAAACCAAAAATTAAGACTCCACGGGGTAAAATATCACAAAGTCAATTTCTTCTGATATTTTACAAATACGCATTCTTCTGATATTTTACAAATAATGTACTACACTTGTCATAATAATTATCCCTTGATCACAAAGCAAAAATCAGAGTTGAATTATAGAATAAATTAAAAGATTAGGAGGCATAATATTTTAAATTTCGTTCCTGTAAGCGAATCGCGTATAACCATTATTAACTGAAAATGAGAAAAATATTACACCGGAAAATAACTAGGGCTGCCTAAACGACGGCATCGCTTTAGTCCATCTACTTTTACCTAAAGGAGTTTCGAAATTTGAAGAATATTCAGAAAAACTTTTTCAGGCACATATTAAACATAATATTGTCAAATTAAAAGCCAAACGTATCGACGTAGTATGGGATGTGTACAAAAAGGACAGGAAGTCATACGAGAGAAACTATAGGAGTCGGAATAAGAAGGCAAGTCCATAGTAACAATATACTACTGAAGAATTGGTCCGAATTTCTGAACAACGCTGAAAATAAAACAGAATTATTTTGTTTATTGTCAAATGATATAACAACAACTATAGTCTGTTTTTAAACCAGGAGGACTGAATATAGAAGTCCCATTCACACAATAGAAGTTACCAGAAAATCACTAGAACCTTTTTGGCGTATTGAGCAACCAACAATACACCACTACAGTATATTTGTGTGCATTTTATTACATTATATAATGCATCGACCTCTATTTGACCTCTATGTATTTGATACACCATCGCAATATAAAGGCACCAAGTGATTAGCCACTTTTACCTTCAGATTTATACAAAAGGATTAAAAACTGATATATAATGTGCAAACGATAAAATAAAAATTTAAACAAAATAATTTATGACATGAAATTAAAATTTATTATATGTCAAAATTTACGACTATTGCCCTGTGTAAATCTGGCGAAGACGGATCCAATCACAGATGTATGATTTAGCGCGGTAAATTTGAAACGGTCCTCCTGGTTTAAAAACAGACTATAGTAACTTTAATTCTGTCGAAATTGTGTCTACTGTTGGTGAAGAAATGGCGAAAAATAGTTGTAGCAATACTGCTCTAAAATCCTGCAACAAAGAAGAAACAGATACAAGACTAATATTGCATATTCATGATTGTGTTCAAGAAGGTTGGAATTACATTTGCATTAGAACTGTCAATACTGACGTAGTGCTACTGGCGGTTTCATTTTTTTACTGCTTGTATAAAGAAGGGCTGTGAATAGCTTAAATATACAGTTTGGGGCTAATAAATATTTTAGAGTAAGGTGCATGATATAGCACAATAATTAGGAGAAAGCAAGTGTGATGCATTACAAGGTTTCCACTCCCTAACAGGATGTGATACTGTTTCCTTTTTTCTGGAAAAGGAGAAGTGACTGCTTGGAAGACATAGACGATATATCCGGAAGTAACAGAAGCTTTCACGTTCATTTCGAAATCTCAAGAAAATAATCCTGATACAATTTTCAACTTATTCCAACGGTTTGTTGCTTTAATGTACTGCTATACTTCTGCCTACACAGAAGTAAATCTGGCACGAAAGGAACTGTTTACTTCCAAGAACAGGACAACGTGTAAACTTACCCCCTTCAAAGGATGCTTTGGAGCAACACAATTTACGGGCTAGCTTCCATAGTGGGCACATTCGGGGACAGTCTCTGACATAAAATTTGATTTTGCCTAATCTTGAAAAATTGGGATGGTAACTGTCCGAAAATACTTGAGTGCCAAAATGGTTAACACTTCCGGAAGTGTCTAAATCCCTTAGACAATTAATTTAATGTAGTTGCAAAAAAAGATGCATGGAAACCAAATGTGGCTGTAAAAAACCCGGCTTGCAATGTACGTTACTTTGCATAAATTGTAAAGGAGAATGCAACTAACTTAAAAAAGATATGTAAGTCTAACTAAAAAAAAACTTTACCTATTTTTATTAAATTATTTTTAGATTGAAAAATAATGTGTCTTCAATTTATCGTAAAGGAATACTCAACAAGAACATTATAATCATTATTATTGCTTTAAATTGCAAAATGTTCATAAAATCATTGTCTGGTATTTGTCCTTGTAGCGGCTTTATTTTTAGTGTTAGGTGATCATATTGTATAAAGTTTTTTTATTCAAGTTTTAATGTAGAATATTTTTCTTAGCAATTTTTTTCTGCGATAGTAATTACACAGCCCCACAAAAAAAAATGTTCCGTTCACCAGACTAGACCAACATATCTACACGTTTTTGGGGTCGCTGAATCCGAATCCGGTGTCTGTTTGACCCCATCAGGTTAGGGTCAAGGTCAGTCCAAGGTCAAATTGGGAAGAAACCTTTTAAGCACAGAAAACTACCATTTTTATACGTTTTTGGGGTAACTAAATCCCAACTCCTGGTCTGTTTGAAGCATCAGGTCAGGGTCAAGGTCATTCCAAGGTCAAATTGGAAAAAGCATTTAAGCTAAAAAATCACGATTCTGACCTTTGGTCATCAGAAGGTCGAATCACTCTCTCAAATTGATTTATCTAAGATCAAAGATGAATCGTACTGAGAAATCTCAGTTACAAAGCTTTATCGAGCATGGTTTAGCTTCGTGATATTTCTCAGAGGGGGATTGGATAACCAAGACAGCAGACACCTATATCCACACGCAACCAACGAGTGGCGTCTTCCAATCCTCTGGGAAAAACGAAACGTCTATGTCATATACTGACTGCCCAAACATCTCGTAATAGGGACTGATGAAGGTGCTGGAGCATCACTGATGAGGCCAACATCAGTATCCGAGCGATACGTTTAATTTCTGTTGGAATCCTCCGATCCTGTTATTAAAATCAAAAATCCTGCTTCTCAGAGGATGCTGGAAATAGTGACAACTGTCTTAATCGAGGATGTGTAGAATGACCCATTTTCCTATCCTTCGAGGTAATGAGGCCCAGTAAAGGCGTACTGCCCTACAGGGGCGTTAGGGTGTGGGGATGACGCCATAGTGTGTCCGACGACGAGTTGACTTTGTCCAGGTCTAAGTATGAGGGCTTTCCGACTTTGACGAGGACAAAGTCAACTCATCATCGGACACACTATGGCTTCATACTCACACTTTAACGCCCCCCTGCAGGGCAGTATTCTTTTACTGGCTTCATTACCTCGAAGGATCGAAAAATGGATCATTCTACACATCCTCGATTAAGGCAGTTGTCACCATTTCCAGCATCCTCTGAGAAGCAGGATTTTTAATTTTAATAACAGGATCAGAGGATTCCCACAGAAATTAAACGTGTCGCTCAGATACTGATGTTGGCCTCATCAGTGATGCTCCAGCACCTTCATCAGTCCTTGTCATCGAGATGTTTGGGCAGTCAGTATATGACATAGACGTTTCGTTTTTCCCAGAGGATTGGAAGTCGCTACTCGTTGCGAGTGGATATAGGTGTCTGCTGTCTTGGTTCTCCAATCCCCCTAGGAGAAATATCACGAGGCTAAACCATGCTCGATAAAGATTTGTAACTCAGATTTCTCAATACGAATCATTTTTGATCTTAGATAAGTTACTCTGAGAGAGTGATTTGACCTTCTGATGACCAAAGGTCACTTTGATCATAGGTCAAACCATATGTTAAAGTAAAATATCCCGCTCTTTCAGAATCCGTGGTCAAAAACGCGTTTCCATTTGATAAACAAAAGTTGACCTTGGAATGACCTTGACTTTGACCTGATGGTCGAACAGACCTCGGATTCAAATTCAGCAACCCCAAAAAACGTATAAGAATTATGTTTTTTTAGCTTAAATGCTTTCCCCAATTTGACTTTGGAATGACCTTGACCCTGACCTGATGGGTCAAACAGAGCAGGAATTGGAATTTAGTTACTCCAAAAACGTATAAAAATGCTGGTTTTCTGCGCTTAAAAGGTTTCTTCCCAATTTGACCTTGGACTGACCATCACCCTGACTTAATGGTGTCAAGCAGATCCCGAATTCAGAAGTGATCAAAAAAACGTACAGAAATCGTGGTTTCCTTCGCTTAATCGTTTTTTTCCCAATTTAACCTTGGATTGACCTTGACCCTGACCTGATAGGGTCCGGATTTGGTTTCAGCGACCCCAAAAACGTATAGATATGTTGGTCTAGTCTGGTGAACAGAACATTTTTTTTTGTGGGGCTGTGTTATTTAGTTGAAAAACTTGTAAACTTTTAAATTATAAATAAAAAGTAACTTTTTTATGTTTTTCTATGTACCGCCTTTATTTTTAGCTGTAGGTAAAAATATGTGTTAAAATTTTTATTGAGAATTTAACTTGGAACGACTTTTCTTAACAACTTTTTTTTGTAATATCAATAGTTTAGGTAGAAAACTCGTTCTTTTAAATTTTCTAAATCGGCCGCTATCTTTAAACTGTAAGCCATTTTGATTTGGCGCTGCTCGGAAAAATAGTCATTTTAATGACAGAAATCAGTATACCAAATTACATCAAGATTGTTTCACTAATAGCCGTTTCTTTCTAGGTTGCCGCTTTACTATACGTAATTTTACCAAAAATGGTGGTAATTTGTAATTTTTCCGATAAACTGTCAATGACAAGGCAAATGATGAAGTTAGTATTTAAGTGATAAATTGACTAAAAGTATCGGATCAAAAACTTCCAAAAAAGGTGGATACCACCCCTGAGTTTAATTGGAACTGTGTAATATAAATGTAATAATTCTGACATGTGGTCAGTAACACTTTAATTTAACAATCTTTTCAGTTATTTTTACTGTAAGTTCTTTTAATAGATGGTGTGATGTCCGTCGTTTGCACGGACTTCAATAACTTAAATAATCACTACTTGAAGATATTAATTTTACATCAAAAACTATACGACATTATTCTGATCTCTACTGTCATGACTAATATTTTAAATACATGACACGCCCCTCTTAAAATAAATAAATAAAATATTTAACGAACACAAACTATACAAAACATTTCAGAAACCTAGTCTATATGGAGGTTTAATAATTCTACCACTTGTGGTTTTATATCTTAGGTTTGAGTTATTATCAGAACTTGTAGTAGGATTCATTGATAGTTCTTTGCTTGAAAATCTGTTAAAGTTCAGGTTAGGTTTATGCTGATGGTCAACCTGCTCTTGTTCCTCTCCAACTGTTTCAGGAACTGGCAATTTATTTCCTGTATCATAAGGAGAACGTATGTTAAAATGCCTAAGTTGCTGTCTATTCCTTCTATATGTCGCACCATCTACTAGTACATTAAAATCATTAGGACCAGATTTATTAATGATTGTAGTGATGTCCGTCGTTTGCACGGACTTCAATAACTTAAATAATCACTACTTGAAGATATTTATTTAATTAATTTTACATCAAAAACTATATGACATTATTCTGATCTCTACTGTCATGACTAATATTTTAAATACATGACAGATGGTACCTGTTGGCGGGCTAAAGTAGAGATTTTCTATGTGTGTGAAGACATTATGTTTAAGATGACTATTATGTTGCTGGTAATTATTAATTATTTTCGAATGGTAAAATTGAATGGGGCGAAATTTTCCATCATGGTGTAAAAACCAAAGTAAAGTTCATATATCCGAAATGCAACAGTCAATTGTTTTTCTAAAATGATTTTTGGAAAACTAATGTGATTTTCTTTAACTTTTATTTTTAAACTTTTTTCCATCACCCCAAAAATATGAGGTTGTACCGTTTGCGTGACCACCCTGCCTGCATATTTCCGGTGTTGTTGTTGTTGAACATCCCAGAAGAGAAAAATTATTAAAAAGACAATTAGAGAAACAAAAACAACAAAGGCATAACACGTGGCGTCCAAAATTGGATTCATACACGTGCAGAGAAAAGTAAGGCACAACACGTGGTGCCCAAAAAATTTTTCACTTAGGAAAATATGTTTATGTCCAGGCCATGAGAGTTAATAGTATATTGTGTATTTAGGTGTGAAAGCAATACATTCCCGGCCGACGATGCAACAAGCATCGAAGTCCGGGATGTGCTTCCACACCGAAGTACACATACTAATTTTTCTGAAATCACAATCAATATTATTATAAATTAAGGAATTTGCATTAATGCATAACATTTCTTCATTACAATCTAACTGTTTACTAATAAATGCAATTTTATTGTGAGTTGGTTTATCTGAGTGTATTTATTTACTGTCTAAAATATACACAAGAAACCGTACGGGAATGTTACTTTTCCGGCCTAGGCCGGGAAAGTAACATTCCCGTACGGTTTTGTTGATCGTTGCTTGGCAACGGATCTTTTCCGTTCTGTTTTCTGATAGTTTCTTAGCAACGGACTAAAATACTGGAATTGTGCATTTTTCGATCTGAAATCGCGCCGAAAATGTAGACATTGCCGATCGATTTCAGAAAAAATATATTTTCGTCATGGAAAAGTGGACTGAAAAATTATATTTTTGGTTTAGGAAAAAAATATATTGTTATGTGTTTCAACCCTCTAGAGACATGTAGAAAAATCGAGAACATTACAGACATCCTCTTGAGAGTTGCAGAATGTACTGGAATGTACTAGAAAGATCCAGAACCAATAACCTGGATATATAAAGGAATGACAAGCTGTGTGTAGCGACAGTTAAGTTAGTACAGTTCTAATGGTCAGGTGAATAAGCAGAAAGTGAACAGAATAGATCAAGGCACTGAAGTAGTGAATTGTAGTACACAGTGTAATACAAGTAATTGATTGTTGTAATTAGTAAGTTAATAAATTAGTGTTTAGTTTTAACCTGGTGTTGTAATTTCCGAATCCACGATACAGGGTGTTTACAAAAAGGGAGTAAGCACGTAACAATATTATACTTTTTCGGATGTGCGTCAAAATTGGAATTTGATACTTTTGTGTACAAGGAAAAGAAGATACTTTTTAAGAAGTACGCTAAAAGTGTACTTTAAAAATATTTTTCAATATTTTTACCTTTTTTATCGCTTCACGAAATATGATGAAAGTGGAGACACAGTCATTATGGAAATAGTTCTGAAGAATGAATATAAAATTTTAAAGAGGATGGATTTGGATTTATTCCAAAATCAATGTTTTTTTTTTATATAACTAACACTAACTTATTCTCCAAATTTCAATGAAATCGGACTTTTTCTTTCTTTTGGGTTATTGTGATTACAAGAAACGTAACAAATTGAGAGACAGGCGGAAATACGGACAGACTACCAGATAGACGGACATATGACAAGCATTTTGGAAGATATTCAGAATTTTATGACTAACACAACGATATGATTTTTTTTCTCTGCGAGAGATATTTACGGTTTTATACATATGCCGATCAAATGCAATATACTTTTCGTGTTCGTACTTGCGAAAAGTATAATACCAGATACTGAAAAAAATGTATATAATATTTTATGCAGAGAATTCTATAAGCTTTATTTTTTATATGATGCATAATTTCAATAATGCTAATGGTGGGCAAAAAATACGCAAAAATTGAGCCGAAGCACTATTTTTTCAAATTGGCGACTCGAGTGCAGAGAGACCTCTAGTATGTTCAATATTAGGCCTTATATTAAGCATATTTGCCAAGTTTCAAAAGATTATCAGTTTTTTCCGCTAAGCGTCGAAATTTGTTTCTATGTGAATTGGGGTATTAGTATAATTTAAAGAAATATTCCTTTCAATAATGCTACTTTCTCTTTAATTTTACTCTTTCTTGAAAGGTTTAAGCGCCAGGTAATTGTCACTTTTCCAACTCCTGAGTCTGGAGAAACTGTATCAAATTATGACAATTTAGTAGCAGCTTCTCCGGTACAAGTGCTCATCAACTGAACGCAATATTTATATAGAGGAATATTTTATATTTTGGTCCCGAAACAGATGCCTGCAAATTATTGACATTTGGCTCCTGCAAACAAATTTCCCTTGCTACAAATAAATTTTGTCTTGATTTGAGACTGAAGTAATATAAGAGCTAAAACTAATTTGCAACATTCTGTAGCGACAGCTTTGCAATCTGATATCACGATACATGCAGGATATTTTAACCAATTTGGAGAAACTGTGCTAGCGCTGCTTTGGTCTTAAATATGCTAACTATTCAGAAGTTGGGATATTTCCCAGCATCGAAAGTAGAAGTAACATAGTAACAAACATCTTTGCAAACTATGCAGGGCTTCACGTTTTAGTATTACGACTTTAACGGAGTAAAGAAAAACTACTTTTCAGCTCAAAATGACCTATAAAGTTATAGTCGTAAACACTTCCTAAGCAAGCTACAGGCCTTTTTAGAAAAAACTGAAGAATTAATAATAAAGATAAATGCTTCAAATTTTAAATACAAGGGGGAGATTCATAATTACGAGACAATATTTTAGGAGTAGAAAGTGAACAAAAAAAGAAAGTGTAGATCCATGTCTAATATAAAGATATAAAACCTCAGAATGGATCATTAGAGTCAGTTTTTTGGATTACTTCTAAAATGGATTGAAATAACAAATTTTAATTTTAGGAAGTAAGAAAATAAGTCTTTATTAATGCATTATACAAGTTGCAATAAAAGAGAAATTTATATGTACATTCAAAACACAAAATTATACTCCTGCAAGATATACAGCGTGTCCCATTTTTATCTCAGTTATTAGCTCTCCGATTTTAACTAAATTCGGATAGGTATCAAAGACATTTATTATAATCTTTTTGAATTAAACAAAACTTATTTCAGTCATTTTTAATTTTAATAACGAAAAAGAAATAGATGTCGATTTCTCTAAATCATATTAGACATTTTTTTTGGAAAACTAATGCAATATTATTGATCTGACTATCATGATAAGAGGCGAATTTGAAGTGACTATTGCAGGGCTTATGCTCCTCTTAACATAGTTCAGTTGTGGTGTAACAGACACAGGCTCTCGGTCAACCCTGGCAAAACAGAGCTAATGCTGTTCACTAAAATGAGAAAAATAAGCGGTTTTCAGCTTCCTTCCCTTATGGGCACACGTCTGTAACCCTAGACTCCAAACTGTCATGGAAGGATCACCTGGAAGCTCAAGCGAGGAAAGCCTGCGCATCCCTATGGATGTGCAAGCGTATCTTCGGCCTTAAGTGGAGAATAAGTCCAAGGACCACCCTCTGGATGTACACCTTTATGGTGAAACCCCTCATAACATATGCGGCTTTTGTGTGGTGGCTCTCCTAGGGGCGCTCCACAATTAGGGCTCGCCTATGTCAAGTTCAAAGGCTAGCTTACCTAGGAATAACAGGAGCAACCAGGACCACCCCAACAGCTGCAATAGAGACCATCCCTGGACTCACTCCCTTGCATGTCGAAGTGGAACTGGAAGCTAGGAAGGTAGCAAATAGAGTATTTTAAGGTGGAATAAAAAGGGCTGGGACACACAAAGGCTTTAGCTCTACCTATAAGGCACCAGGTCGTTACTCAGTCAGAGCATGGCCGGTGCCTCTCCGTCTATAAGTTCACTATTCCATATACAGTCGATCGTGTTTCCTAGTCGATAGTATACAGACGGATCGAAGACTCAGGAGGAAACCGGTGCTGATTTACACGGATGCAAGCCAAGGGCTCGTATATCAGCGCCACTTGGTAAGTGTCTTAGTGTATTTCAGGCTGAGTTATATGCCATTTTAATGTGTGCAAGTGAAAACCTCAAAAGAAGTTTCATCAATAAGCATATTTGTATATGTGGCGATAGTCAGGCAGCTTTGAGGGCTCTTGCATCAAACAAAGTGACCTCTAATCTGGTGCTGAACTGTCGAATCATTCTGACTGAGCTGTGTGACTGCAAACCAGTTAAACTTATATGGGTGCCCGGACACAGTGGCGTCGAAGGCTACGAAGAAGCAGACCGTTTGGTGGATGGTAGGCGTGATAACAGGACACCGTCCTCTAAAAAAGCACCTGCATACAATGCAGTTGAAAGATGATCCTACTTGTAGGATATGTGGAGTGGAGGATGAAACCATCACTCATATCCATGCCCATTGTGCACCAATAGGAGTGTCAAGATATAGGTACTTCGGAAGGCAATTTGTAAAGCCGAAGGAACTACGGGATATACTCTAAAAATGGCTGCAGCCCTTCTTGGAGAGCACTGATCTTTTCTAGGGGATCCTAAATGTCGCGAATGTTCAATGCGCCGATATAGGCCTGAGTACTGCGGATCTTCGGATCTGCTCACGTTTTCTAATATATAATGCAATATTATTGATCAGCATGCTCTATATACAAAATTTAACAACATACGGATTTATCGTTTGCGAATTACGACCCCCTTAAAATTACATCTTTTTGACATTTTTTTAACATTGAATAATCAACAAAAAATAGCTTAAATACTATTTTCAATGTGTGTGGATTGGCACCATAGGGTGTCCTAAAAAATTCGTCAACCGAGTAAAAACAGTACTTTAGAATAACATTTTTTATATTCTTTTTAAAGGACAGTAAGTTTAGTTGCTTTATGTGACATGGTAAATGATTATACAAATTTAGGTTGGAGGAATTTTTAGCGCTTAGAGTTAACCTGTAGCGAGGTACTCTATAAGAACAGCGGCACATGTGTTGTGGTGATGGTAATCAGACAGAACAGAGAGACAGGACGCACTCCTGTGAATCTCTGCAAGACTATAATAAATAAACAGTGAAGGGAGGGGCATAATACCCAGTTTAATGAAAATAGGTTGACAGTGTACCGTAAACTTAGCATTAACGAGTATTCTTATAGCTTTCTTTTGTTGTCGGAAAACTTTTAATACGTGGGAGAAGTTACCCCAAAAGACCACTGCGTAGGAAAGTCTAGAGTGGAAAAGGGAAAAATAAGTGTTTTTTAAAATGTCGAATTCGAGAATGCCTTTTAATTTACTGAGGAGGAAGATTGTGCTTGAGAACTTTCTATTTAACTGATCAATATGGTTTACCCAGCTAAGGTTATCATCTAGATATATACCTAGGAGTTTAACGTGCTCACCTTTGGTTACATTTTTGCTGATTGATATTATAAGTCTCTGAGTTTTCTCTTGATTGAGTGTTAGTTTATTTAAGGTGAACCAGTTTTTTACCTGGTGTTCTATGTCGGAGCTGAGCTGGATCAGATTGATAATGTTGCGGTCAGAGCACAGAAGAGTGGTATCATCAGCAAACAAAGTTGATTTGCTAGGCAACATAAATTGTGGAAAGTCATTAATATAGATCAGAAATAACAGTGGCCCCAGGACAGAGCCCAGGTACACCATGATTAATAGACCATCTGACATGTTATTTCTTATGACTACACATTGCTGACGCTTTTGCAAATAGGAATTAAAAAGAGAGGGAGGTATCCTCTTAACTCCATGTAACCCATTTTATCGATTAGTTTATCGTGAGAGACACAATCAAAGGCCTTGGAAAGATCACATAAAGTAATAGCCGTATGATGCCCTTCCTCAAGGCCCTCGACTATGTCACTCACGATCTTTACGACGCCCTGCTTGGTTGAGCGTCCAGAGCGGAAACCATATTGATAGGGGCAGAAGTTACTCATGTTCCAGATAACTTGATGATCTTTTTGTCAGAATATTTTCAAATTTTTTACCAGAAATGGGGAGGATTGATATGGGGCGGTAGCCTAATAAGGAGTCGACTTTTTAAATATCGGTATAACGCGGGCAATTTTAAATATATCTGGGTAGACACCTTCGGCGATACAACTATTATATAGAGCGGCGATAATATCCTCCGTAAATTTAATTATTTTAGCATTCAAGTCATGTATATCTAAAGAATTTGAATTTTTTTATTTCAAAATTTATAACTTTCCAACTATATCTTGCCTTATTGGTAGAGTCATTGATAAATTTGTTGCAAGCCTTTTTCTTTGCAATTTTAATATCGGTATAATATTTATAATACTCTTTACGAAGAGTATTATAAATAGAGTAATCAACGGGATTTCTAGTGATATCACAAATTAGTTTAACGGAGAAGAGCGTGTCCCTTTTATTTCGTAAAGAATCGGTAAAATCTATTTACGAGAAGCTCGGACAAATACGTACTATTATTATTATGACTATTATTACTGCTATAAAAGATGCTCCAGTCAGTGTCAAGCAATTGGTTTCTAAGCTTTACTAAACCATGGCTAGTAAATCTCCTGCGAGAAACGACAGACGATGTGTCATTGTTACTATATATTTTAATAAATTGTCCAAAGTGGTCAGATAGACACCTACCTCATAGCCATCCTCGTCCAAGTTTGTCACAGTTTGTCACAATATTGTCAATACAGCTGGCGCAGTGGGCTGTCACCCTAGTAAATTTTGAAATTATTGCTGTAAGTCCGAAAGAATTTAATAAGCATATAAGGTCATTAAGATTACCAGAGGTAGACTTAAAGTTTATAGTGAAGTAACACATTTAAAAGTGCGAAACTCAGGAGTATTTAAATTGAGATACACAAAGGTAAGGGAGGAGAGGGGATCTATTTTTTTTACTAATCTGTTCCAAAAGTATACGTCGTTCTAACGTCGATTAGACGACGAGATACGTAGTAATAACGTCGAATTAACGTCACCACCGACGTTTATTTGACGTTCTTATTCGACGTCGAAACAACGCTGACATTGAGACCCGTAATAGACGTAAATAGCCGTCGCTAAGGACGTCAAATGGACGTATCTGATGACGTTGACTAGACGTTATAACGACTCGTAAATGTTCTGCCTGGGATAGGGTGTATTTAGATAACCAAGATTACCCTTAGCCAATTAGATTTTGCCTAAGTTTACCAACAAAACTGAAGTAGCATTAGGGGGCCCTTAATGAATGTCTCTTTTAAATTCTTATTCGGTAAAGTCGAATATCAACATAAATTACCAAATATGGTCGATAAAACCTATCGCGATTTAATAAAACATGCAAATTATTACAGGTATCGTGCTTTCAACGATTTTCCAGAAAATTATACAATCGTTAGTATAAGTATACGATAAAATAATGAAGTTTAACAGCTCGTTCTGCATACATTATTTAAATCGTATTACTTATAAAGCTCGAGTTCTATTTACAGTCCACTGAGTTTATTGAAAAAAATGTTGTGTTCAGTGAAGGCAGATTAAAAATAATGGTAATATTAATTTTGTTCCGCATCATCTGCTCATTAACTAACTTTTTACAGCACAATTCCTTTATTTACCAGGTGTCATTAATATATTAAATACTCAAGTAATATGTTGTTTATTTTTTAATTGCCTGAAGATTATCAAAAATTCTGTCTGAGATGCCGCAAAACGTACTATGATTGAATTAAAACTTATTCAATCGGAAGTTTTGTGATGTTTCTCAAAATATCTCTGAAGATGGTGAAACATCCTCGAAACGTTGAGGAATTTTTAAAGTATGTTTTCGCGTTTGCTGTACCGGGTAATAAAATGCCCTTAAAGCTGCTCGAAAATCATTATGTGGCCCCCGGCATCGAACAGAAAGAACGTCGGTGAATTATGTGAATTACACCCCACACGTTCCGTGGTGTTAAAAATTCCAGAATTTTGTGTCCTAAGGAAAACTCGTAGACGACTACTAGGATGATTTTTGAATTTCAATCAGGAAACTCAAACTTTTATGAGCAGACATTCAAGATAGTACTGTTCAACTGATAATCTAATAACAATGGGTAGTTCTTCCTGCTGAAAGAAAAATGTTACATTTGGTGATGTTTAGAGGCAGATTATTCCGAAGACACCAACCATTTAGATCAAATTTTTTTTTGTCAGTTTATCTACTAAATATTTCGGAGTTTGTTTTATTAACAATTCATGGGTAAAGCAGACAATATGATGCTCTCGTCGATGATGCATTTTTAATACAGCTGGATACATGATCCGAATGACGCAGTCCAAATATGAGTCTGATGTAGGCGTTTTGAACTTTTTGAATTCTGCCGGTCGTGATTAAATCAAGACACGGGTCATAGACAATATCGACATAATTAAACTGAGATAGAATTAGTGTCGCAAAGCATTATTTTGATTCTCTAATTAAGACAGTGTCTGTTAACATATAATTTTTGTAATAAACCGTAAGCTTTTTGAATAATTGAGTTTATGTGACTGACAAGTCTTAAATTGATATCTATGTTTAACCCAAACACTTAACTTTGTCCACACAATGCAAGTTATGTCCATCCACTTGTAGTGATATACTGCCTATGGCCCTCTGTTTGTCTTTATCACGTCCAAAGATAATAACAGACGACTTACCAGGGTTAATCGAGAGACAATGGTTTTTAGATACTTCCTTTAAGTCGTTATTAATTGAGGTTTCCATTGTTAAAAGGTGGTCGATATAGGCGGTAACATAGAGATTACTATCATCAGCGAAAATTTATTTTGCTCTGTTAACGTTTCCCTTTAAGCTAGGGTTGGGTTTCAGATTGCCCGGTTCTCGCTTATTTAATGGAGACTGGGTCGTGGTTCGACTTTATTAAATAGAAAATCAAAAAAATCCTCTGGGCGCCAATAGCCACATTAATGTGTCTGTCTGTCACTGCAAATGTGGCTATTCAATGGCCTTAAACCTTCATAATAAAAATAAAATTTCACAATCAAATAAACTACTCAATAAGGTGAAAAGGTGTATATTACCAAATGTAATCAAAATATTTAACAACCACGGCATAAAATATGAACTGTTAAAATATGGACAATACTAGGTATATGGACAAACGACATAAATATCAATTTATACACAAAGTTATATAACCATAAATGAGGTCTAACGTAGTAAGTAATATGGCTACAACTAATTTGTAGAAAATAGCTATTTTCTTCACAATATACATGTGAAAAACTAAATAACGCTGAAGGCAGTAACACTTTGTTGATTGTGAAATAAGTATACTAAGATTAAAAGCTGAAGGCTAATCAATAAAAATTATCAAAAATTATCATGGCAGAAGGCCTAGACGAAGTAAACCACTTCCTTGGAACTAACACTGCCTTTCTGTCTCACTCGGCTCCCAGTTACACAGTTGAGAATGGTGATCAGCGGGACATGTCCTCACGTACCATCAACTCACAGCTGCTACTGATATCTAGTCGTGCGTCAAAACCATTACTAGATCAAGGTAGAATTGTACTAGCGGCCCACAACCAGGTCCATAAAATGAACAAATATTACAAGATACCAGGGTCCATGAAATCTCTTCATGCCCTCCATACAACTTCCAAAAATAGAGCTCGGGGTTAATTTAGCTACTGCATTAATACTTCATCACCTAACTCTGGATGAACTATTTAGTTTACGGCAAGGCAACGAAAAGCGTACGGCAAATGATTCTGTCTTTGCAGCCAAACGACAAATGCCTGGTTGCTCAGTTGTTGCCTTCCGGTGACGAGTTTCTTGTAAACAGTGCTACCAACGGTCTTACCCAAAATGCTAACTATCCATGAGAACATAAATCTACGTAAACTAAATCATGATCAACGTAATTTCATATGATCTTATCTCAATAAATTAATAAGTTCATGTTGAATAATATAGAATTATACCGACATTGCATACAATTGAAAACTGTAGTGGTACGGGTTTCTACATTGCTTAAAAGGAAATTTAAAGTAACTAACAAGTGAAGCAACAGATGGCGCTAGGCTTATGTTTTGTCAAAATTAATACGACGTTTCTTCAAAGAACTTCGTCATTGAAGCACTTGAGTGAAACAGATCGACAGCAGCGGTCCAGAAAATAATCTGCAAAACATTAACAAATATTAAGGTGGAGTTACCCACTTAATACTGAGATTACAACACATCAAATATGCTAACCTGGCAATAAATCTGCTACCGTATTTCGGTGCATACTACTAAAATCAATGATAGTATTGGTTTAAGATCCTTAAAACTATGTAAAAATGGAGAATATATGGCCATGTAGCGATCAGGTTAACGTGAACGCTACAATTTAAAATAAGCAAAAAGTCAGATGTTGTAAATAGTTATGGATTAGGTATTGAGCCCTGCGGCGCACCGTGAACAACATCTGTGCTATTTGAAATATCATCACCATTTATAACTACACATTGACTTCGATTGCTTAGAAATGATTTTATAAATGACACTACCTTGATTGAAATTGCAATAACTGAATTTAGCATAAAACAAGCTAAAAACGTATAGGTACTCTTCGTCAATTTACTGAGCATTTTATATAATTGTTACACATTCTGTAGGATACTCTTTGCAGTTTTCTTGTAAATAATGTTAGTTTTTGGACATCCTAAATTTTGTGATACCAACTTTGTTGTGAAAAAAGATGTATGAAAAAAACTGTAAAAAAAAAAACACCCAATCTGGGATTCGAACACAGGATCTTTGAATTGCAAATCAAATCAAATCAAAGATATTTATTAATGTTTAAAGACATGAATGCGCCTCAGCTGGGTCCAGTCTAGAGCCGATCACCCCACCGCGGCGTGCAACGTCGCAGTACCCAGACAGCACCGTATATTCTAAGAATATTCTGTAATTATGCAAAAAAGAATGAATATATTCTGATTAATTCTGGAATAATTCTGAAATATATATAAGATAACGGATTATTCTAGTAATATAATTTTAAATATATACCTGGAATATTCAGCATGAATATGATAGTAATATTCATTTTGGAATATATATATTCCCTCCAGGGTCAAGAATATTCTAACACTTTGAGAATGAAAGAATAATATTAATTGTTACTCAACCAAATCAACGTTTAATAAAAGCATTTAATTTTTTCTGTAAAATGTAACTTAAATATATTCGTGTTATTATTTATTTCAATTAATAGAAAATATTTAATATGATTATAATGATTATATTATACAATGATGTTATTCCCAGTTTTAAACAAAAGCTCAATCCATATTTTTGTTATCAGGTTATCAGGTTTGAGCAGTGCAGCCAAGGCTAGACTTAAAGCCATGTACATGTATATAGTGTTTCAAACTACCCGCGATTTTTTCCTATTTACGTATCTCATAACATAACCTCAATATCAGAATTTACGCGCTTTAATCGTTTGTTATTGTTGAGATACTTAAGTGTTTTTTATGTGTAGTATAAGTGATAAGTGACCGATAAACAATAAGTAAGTACATTAATCTTTTTTATAGGGAAAATTTAACAGGGCATCACGTCACTCGTATCTTTTCTTACTTAAATGAAAAGAAAAAGAAATACTACTGGTACTAGCGCAGCTTCACAGATAACTTAATAGAACTCTAAAACTCAATTAGACCATAATACTGATGATATAAATCAGAGACAGTTATTACAGTTGAACCAAAGCTTACCAACAAATTCTTCACATTTACAAGAAAGTTAGTACTTATGATTGCATCAGTTAAAATAATTCCCAAACTTTTAATCATAGTACCTACTGCAGGCACCACGAACTTAATAAGTAGTGTTCATTTACAGAATATTGTTGTTTCAAATAGTGGCAGTGAAAGTAATTTATTAGAAAGCGATTCTGGCGAAAATTTTAATTGTAGCGCTAGTTTTGATGAGCAGAGCTGTCGCACAGAAAATTACTATACTTCCATGTACCTGAAGTTTCGAACGTTCACTTGAACGAATTTCATTTGAAAAGAAAAGATTAATAAAAATTATAAATCGATTTAGGCGTACCACTTTTACGGTAATATTTGTTGGCAACGATAGTATCGTTGCCAGCAAATATTACCAGAAAAATTATACGTCCAAGTCGATTAACTTCAAATTTTCAATTTAAATTCGTTCAACTGAACGTTCGAAACTTCAGGTACATATACTTTCTGGAATATGTGACTAGCAAATGATAATCCTCTGTGCTTAGAGGCAATGAACAAATAATTTGTAGTAACTTTTATTACAAGTTTTCATTTTAATCAATCCTTTTTTGTTATTTTTTGTAAAAAGATATTAATTACCTGTTTGTATTTTTTTTTTCTAGATTGATAGTATGTGTAGATTGGGTGGCGATAATTACAAGGAATGTTCATGCCGCTTTATGTGAAAAGTAATGAGTGATGACTTGGCCAAGCTTTACAGTTTACACGGACACACAGACAAAAAAGTGTTTTCCAAAACAGCACTTTTCGCAACAGTTACAGGTAATTATTCAACATAATATATTTGTTTGCGGTTCGGATATATACTTGCTTAAATGAGAAACAAGCCTGTAACTCTCTATTTTTTGCACGATTTGAATAATTTTTTTTTTTATGTAGAGTGACAATATTTCTATGTGTAGGTGACATTAATTTGGTTTTAATTTACATACACGGCTTCCTGCGAAGCGTTTTTTCATCAAAAACAGTAAATCATATTAGCAATTTTTTTTTTAAACAGATAATATCCTTCTATTTTGATTTTTTAGGAGGTGGAGGATAAAGTAAAAACAAATTTTGAATCCTTTGGTTCTTGTATACACGCTAAATCATGGGGGGCGGCTAATGCCAAAAAATGTTTTGAAATATTAGCTTCTCTTATATGTACTAAATACCAGTTTTATGGGCTCTTGCTTGATTTACCTATGTACTTCTATTTATCCAATTTACCCCTCAACCCTTCAACGAAATAAGATCAGAATATAATCCTTGTTGAAATACATATGATTCAAGTCAATATGTTAAACGGTTCCAGAGTAATTGTGCGCATAAAAAAAAGTTACAGACCGACGTACATTTTTTTTTTGCTCAAACTTAAAATCTCGACATTTCATGACATTCTAAGTCTATTTGAGCAATAAAATTTTTCAAATTTTTTTTGCGCTACTATACTTCCAAGTAACTACAAAATACAAAAATATGAGTTGATTCTGGGTTTTACCATTAGCTTTCTTCAATACACAAGTTTAAATTCTAAATAAAAATCCTATAAAATGTTTTCTTTTGTTTTAGAAACAATGAAACGGACAAAGAAGATTAGTCTTAAGATAGATTCAAAATATAAATATATTTATTTAAATACTTAATAAATAATTCTGCAATATTATATTTTCAATATTTTATTTTCCCATATTTTTAGAATTTTTAGGAAGAAGGCACTAATATGCAAGGAGTGGAAAGTTTTCAGGTGATTACTGTTATTATTTTACATTTTAATTTTTATATAATTATTTAAATCGAAAAGTAAGAAAATAATCAGATATCAAGCTGAAGGAGCTGCTGTAAACAATTGCGAGTGTCTTTCCTCATACAGGTGCGTTTTGATGATGTATTAGTTTTATTTCTGCTTTTACCAAAAGTGACCCGCGTGTACCAGAGGACCTGTATACATTCTTACGGGAATATTCCTGAAACCAGCCTAAGGGAATATCCTATATAAACCTATATTATTCCAGGAATATAAATATATATTCCAGGCAAAAGCTGTGAATATGTTTGAAACATATAAATATTCCTGGATTATTCTTGGAATAATTTGGTAATATTCTTAAAGGAATAATCTAGGTTTATGTAGGATATTCCCATTGGCCGATTCTAAGAATATTCCCTGGAGAATTTATATATTCACGACCTATTCTAAGAATGATTCTTTATTCTCAAGAGAATATTCCAGGAATATTCTAAGATTATGTCTGGGTAGGTAGGTGATCGGGTGGAGGGATTTTAGCTTCGGCTGTAACAACAGATGAAATTGGGGCGTTAGGGCTCCTGTTTAACATATATAAAAAACTTAAACCTAACAATTTCGTTGAACAATAATCCGGGAAGATATTAAAATACTTAGAAATAGCTAAAACTACGAAGAAACAATTGCATTTTTAACACATGCGCACCGTCGCACGCGCGCACTAAATTTATGAAGAAAATCTTGTTGTCCATACGGGAAAAACTTAGTGAAAAAACCCGTTCGAGAGTCACGGATTTATCCAGTGGTCTACCTGCCTCTGGAAGGATGGGGTGAGGGGAGATTATGATTTTAAAAGTTGGGATTTACTAGCAGTTATTGGTCTAAAGGGAATTTGGAAGAAACAAAAAGGGACAAAAGAACAAAAATTGACAAAAGTAATAAAATGCAGCATAGAGGGGGTACAAGTAAAAGGTGGTGATAATAAAAGGTGGTGAAAGGAAAGTGCGTGGTATAGGAAAGATGTGGCTAGGGAGGTTGCCGAAAGAAAGGCAACGCCTGGTATGGTAATGGGTGTTTCAGATTGAAAAGTATGGCATTATGCTGTCTGATTCGTGTGATGTCTCGGGTTAGCGGACTTTCGCCCAGTTTGAATTGGTAGAATTTTTGGGAAGTTTCCCGGACGAAGTCCGCTAGTGGGGTTATGTCGTGGCAACGTGCATAGAGATCTCTGAGGGAGGTGTGCCTACCGGAGTCTGAAATGAGGAGCATAAATTTATGTTCTAAAACACTAAGTTTCCGCATTGTCGTGGTCGGGGTGCTGCACCACACCGGCGCCGCGTATGTGATGGCCGGTCTGATCACCATCGTATAAAATAATTTTTTATTAGTCCTGTTTAGTCCGCTACTCCGCGCCAGGAGCGGATACAGACTTCTGGACATGGAGTAGACCTTACGTACAGTCTCGTTTATGTGCGTGTTGAACGTCAGTCTCCTGTCCAAGTTGACCCTCAGATACTTCACGCACCGTTTGATTGGAATTTCTCCCGATCGAAAGTGGCGTTAAAATCCGATTTTCGGTAAATCGGCGCGTGAAGAGTATGGACTCCGACTTCTCGGCGCTGATCCGAATCTTCCACTTGTCGTAATACGCCGTGGCACGGGCCATGTGCGCCTTGAGTAGCATGTTCGCCGCTTGTGCGTTATGCGAATGCACGTACATGGCCGTGTCGTCGGCGTACTTGGCAAGATTCGTATTCGGGAACTCCGGGAAGTCGGAGACGTATAGATTGTATAACTTTGGTGACAAACACGACCCCTGGGGGACGCCCGCGCGAATATCCCTTCGAGTTGAAAGTTTATTATTCACCCTGACCTGCAGCGATCTGCCTGTCAGGAAAGAGTGAATAAGTTTGGTGATGTGCGTAGGAAAGTTAAGCGTATTAAATTTGTAGAGTAAACCCGGGATCCATACTGTATCGAAAGCTTTCTCATTATCGAGCAGCACCATCACTGTGCTTTTTCCGCGGTTGCATTGCACTTTGACGTCATTCACGATCCTGACGACCTGATGTACAGTGCCCCTGCCCTTCCTGAAACCGAACTGACACTCATCGTCGATGTGGAGTTCATCCTGGGCAGCGTCTAGTCTGACCAGGATGACCTTCTCCACCAACTTGGAGAATCATATTTCAACGCATTAGATATATATTATTATAAAATATATATTAGTAAAATTCGTAAACAAAAAAATATATATTATAGAGATAAATTTCGCAAGATTTCTATTTAAGTACAAGCAATAAAAATTAAGAAAATATATTTTTTTTAATTAATGATTAATAACTTTTTATTTACAGATTGATTTTTTTCAAAAACAATAGGGTTCTTCCTCTAGCTAACGCTAATTTATTTTCCAAATTTTAGTACAATCCGAATTTTCTTTCTTCAGTTATTGTGCTTACAACGTGATGGACGGACAGACGGACATTTTGAAAGTTGTTCAGAATTCGATCACTAATACAATGATATGAAAATGTTTTCTCTACGAGCGATATTTCCGGTTTTAGAAAGGTGCCGATCAAATGCAATATACTCTTCGTTTTTGCGAAGAGTATAATAATTCGTGATTCATCGTATCGAAAGCATTGCTATAGTCTAATGAAAGTAATATAGTGATTTCTTCTCGAGCGAAACCTCTGATAACGTCATCTGTTATTTTGAGTAGTGCACTAGTTGTGCTATGGTTTTGTCTAAAACCAGAGTGATGTTCTGATAGGATCTTGTTATCTGTAACATATGAAAACATTTGTTCATAAACCGCCTTTTCTACAATTTTTGTTATTGTAAGTATGATGTTGATAGGCCTTAGATCTGCAAAAGTTTGAGGATTCTTTAATTTATTAACAGGAACGACCAATGGATTTTTCCAGGCAAGAGGGAGTTTACCGGAATTAATACATTTATTGACTATGAAGGTAATAATAGAAATTTATCATTTTGATATATCCAACCTGGGGCCGCTTTTATTCTTAGTATTTATTAATGACTTATCCCTTGCCATGACTTCTACACACTTATTCTTCGCAGACGATTTGAAAATCTATTCTGAAATAAGCAAGCTCAACGACTGTTCTGCCTTACAAATCGTATCACACTCTGTTAATGAATGGTGCGAAACCAACCACATAAAATACTTCCAAATGTAAGATAATGTCCTTTTACAATAAAAAAACCAGTGCTATTCGCATACACGATAGATAACGCCATTCTTGAAAGATGTACACATTTTAAAGATCTTGGAGTAACATTCGACTCCAAGCTTAGCTTTTCTGCTCATATAAGCACAATTGTTACCTCGACTTCCAAAGTACCTGGGTATTGTATCAGAAACTGGAGCAGCCTTACAGATATCAACACTCTGAAATTAATATATGTATCATTTATAAGAAGCAAACTTGAATATGCATCTGTCTTCTGGTCACCTATTTATCAAAACTCTAAAATGCAAATTGAGTCCGTACAAAGACGATTTCTTAAATATTATTTCTCAAATCTAATGGGTCCTACCCCGAACGGGGCTTTGATCACAATATCTTACTTAACACATTCAATTTTGACTCGCTTGAACATAGAAGAAATTGCACAGCTTTACAATTTTTACACAAAATACTACACAACCAAATAGATTGTATGCATTTAATGATGCATTAAGTTTCATGTACCAAGGCCGAATGCTCGGCAACATAATGCTTTTTACGTCAATATGAGCAAAACTAACATTCAGGTCAAATCTCCAATATTTAACATGTGTAAGGTATTTAACGAAGTCGCCGACCTGTGTGACGTCAACTATCATAATCTAAACCATATTACCACTATGTACAAAGATATTCATTTAATTGAATAGGTCTGATAATAATCTCACTTAGGTTAAGAAATCTTATTAACACTACATAATATGTCCCATTATTTCTATTTCATATGCTTTGTTTTTATTATTAAGCCTGAGTATGTTTCCATAATCCAAACTATGGTATTAATATATACAAGATATTCATCTAATAGTCTAAGACTGATTGTAATTGCACTAAGATTAAGAATTCTCATTTTCACTATTTGTGTCTCATTATCACTAAAGTATATGTTAGGTTTATTATTAATAAGTCTGATTATAATTTCATTTAGATTAAGAATTCTCATCAGCACTATCTGTGTCTCATTATTACTATTTCATATGTTTTATTTATTATTTTCTGTAATTGGGTGTCACCTGTTGAAAATAAACGCATTATTATTATTATCTTTTTTTTGTTAAAAACAGTCACCCTTCTCTGTGGCTTCGACCCTCACAGAGGGGAGCTGGTAGTACCGGTAGCCACTTCCCAACTCCGTGGAGTAAGTGACTACTGGATCCGGGAATCGTGTGCCGAACCAAGAATGCCGGCCTTCTGCGTTCTGCCAGCTAAGATCTCTGCCGAGTTTCGGCATGCCGGTATTCAATTCCGAAAGCAGTGTGTCTCGCTCCACCGAGGGCTCCTATGATCAGTACCACTATCTTAACAGTATCTATTATTATTATTATTAGAAATTCCGTCTGCATATATTTACAGAGATGGGTAAAGGAAACTTTCCATTTGAAAGTTTTCGGAAAGAAATTTTGATAAAAATGAAAGTTTTCAATAAAATATTTGAAAGTTTCCAAAATTTGGGGAAAGTTTCCTTTACCCATATCTGAGTATTTATTTAAAGTTGGAAACAAGTGCTGTACACTGTGAAAAATAAAAAATACAAATAACCTATTTTATTCCTAAATTCTTAATTCTGTACCCATATTTTTAGGAAAATATATTAAAATAGGTTGTGCTCTAACAGGCAACCGTGATAGATGACGCGATGCCCCCAGACGTGCTATACAGCAAGCGGAGGCCAACTAGAATAATTTTCATAAATTACCAAACGTCTGGCCAGAAGATGTATATTGTATATTTAGATATCCAATAGAGAACATTTATTATTATTACTTATATTAAAAAAAACGAACAGGTCATACAAAATTCAGACAAGAAACAATGTTTATTATACATTTATAGAAATAATATAACTGAAAAAAGAAACATCATCAAACTTAAGCCAAACATCTTAATTTCAATACTGTATACTTCTTTTCGTTTGTATATCATCTAAAACAGCCTGTAGCTCCTCGTCCTCGAATCGTCCCTCCAGCGATGGAATTAGAGATTTGGCCTCTTCAGTCGTTTCTGGACACAAATTCGCTATTGCTGCCAGTTCGAATTTATGAAGTTTCTTTTGTGTTAGCAAACTGAAAATAAAATACAAATAGTCACATCAAGAGCTCCAAAATATTGAGTTTATTAAAAGCTCATACAGTAATAAGGCTAGAACTATCTGGACCAACATGTATTTTCAAAGACAGTTTTCCTAGTTGTAAAAGTTCTCAGTTAATTTTTAAACTGAGCTAAAGTTCGTAAATATTTTTAAAGTTAGTGGAGTTCTGGTTTGTTGATGCGGGGTATCTCAAAGATCGGCAAGTTCGTTATATATTTATCTTCAGTAAGGTTATAGTGCGGGAGCCAGGCGGCTTTTTCGGCACGTCTCGTTTTATGAACTTTGTGATATTTTGATCGTTTTATGGATGATAACGATTCACAAAATCGACTTCTGGCGGGGGGGCGCCTCCTGTCGTGAAAAATCAGTGAAATTATGTCATCGTTACAAGGCTCATTTTTTGTGTACGTACACCTTTCATGCCTAAAATGAATAAAATAAGATCGCCAGAAAGTATGCGACGTCACATGATCGTTACAAGATTTTTTTTATAGATTGAGAATATTTATTTAAATGTTTTAAACACAGAAAAAAAAATCCCAGAAAGAAACTCCTGTCAGTATAGCTAGCCAGAAAGAAAATATTTAGAAATTTTGAAGAAAATTGGATTTTTTTCGCATATT
Source organism: Rutpela maculata (assembly GCA_936432065.2). Taxonomy (NCBI): domain Eukaryota; kingdom Metazoa; phylum Arthropoda; class Insecta; order Coleoptera; family Cerambycidae; genus Rutpela; species Rutpela maculata. The sequence goes on from OW386289.2 coordinate 47,700,368, forward strand.
TCATCTCAGAACTGTAAACTCATCATTACATATTCTAGCTCCTTTCCAAATCGTAAATATAAGCCCCTTTATCAATAAAATAGCTTCCTCAGAAAGTGATTACTGTCAACAAAAGTACCATGCACTTTTAAATATACAAGAATTTAACACTTTCGGCTGACTTGAGTTTCTACCGTATTAGGAAAAAGTCATTTTTATATGTAAAAATTTATTGTAAGGCTTCTGACTAAGATAATATCAGGGTTGGCATGTTTAACCCTTTCACTGCCGAAACCGGCTAATAGACCTTTTCATCATAAGCGCGCGCATGTGCTGCCTCTATGTTTGTTTGCGGGAACTATGAAATGTTCGGACACTTGGTTGTTAAAGTGGCTGGACCGGTATAAAATATTTCCACATTAATTTAGACGAAAGTGTTATTAACGGTGCAAAATTAGTACACAACATTGTGGAAGAACACACTTGTGCTCAATTAAGGCGCTAGCTCAAATAACCTGGCCGTAAAATGACGAAGCAAGAATAAAGAACTGGTTGCAAGGTTAGAATTCAACTATCAACTTATCAATTTATATACAAGTGCATTAAAAAAAAACAAATGTGTTTAGTCTACAATATGCTTAATAACATTCTTCGTGCAGTAATTGATAATGCAGTAAAAATATTTTCTGTTTTTTTACGAAAATGTAGGGTCAAAAATGCAATTGAAAATGAGGTTTTTTGTCGATCCTTCTGTGGATAAAGCTGACTCCCTTTTTTCTAATTGTTTCAAATAGGCAAACTATACGATATGGCACTACCTATTTTCAGAAAATTGGTAACAGATTCATCATTATTTGGTTAAAAAACGTAATGTTTATGTCAAATCCAATATTGACATGCGAAAACTGTCCGAAGAAACATGGCAGAACTCGACATTTTTTAAACAAATAATGATGAATCTGTTACCAATTTTTTGAAAATAGGTAGTACCATATCGTATAGTTTACGTATTTGAAAAAATTGAAAAAAAGGAGCCAGCTTTATCCACAGAAGGATCGACAAAAAAACCTCATTTTCAATTGCATTTTTGACCCTACATTTTCATAAAAAACAGAAAATATTTTTATTTCATTATCAATTACTGCACGAAGAATGTTATTAAGCATATTGTAGACTAAACACATTTGTTTTCTTTTAATGCACTTGTATATAAATTGATAAGTTGATAGTTGAATTCTAACTTTGCAACCAGTTCTTTATTCTTGCTTCCAGTCATTTCACGGCCAGGATACTTGAGCTAGCGCCTTAATTGAGCACAAATGTGTTCTTCCACAATGTTGTGTACTAATTTTGCACCGTCAATCACACTGTAGTCTAAATTAATGTGGAAAACTGATATCGGTCCAGCCATTTTGACAACCAAGTGTCCGAACATAGTTCCCGCAAACAAACATAGTGGCAGCACATGCGCGCGCTTACGATGAAAAGGTCTATAGGCGTCTGAATTTAAGATGCCAGCGCCAAAGTGGAGAACTTGTGAACTAATTATAGGCCGTTTGTTTATTTATTTGGTGAATAAATATATCGATTTTTTTCTGTTTATTGTTGTTTTTGGCGTTAAAAATAATAACATTAATAATATATGACCTAAAGGTTTGCAAGATTTTGTTGTAAGTGATTTGCAAGATGATAATGGCATTATTCAGCAAAATTCATATTTTTTTAGGTTATCTAGTTTTTCCCTTGAAAAGTACTGTTTCTTCGACATAAACGGTGTCTGGCTAGTTAAATATTAATAAACTTAAATATTTCTTTAAATTTATGTACAGTTGTAGTTTAAATCACTTTTTTTTCAGGAAACATGAGTGACATTTAGGTTAAGCATATTGCAATTTGCAATGTATGGAATATTTGGGAAGCACTAAAAATGTAAAAATTCTAAGTGTGTGTATAAAGGGGAATATGTTTTAAAAGCAGGACATATTATTTTGTGTGGTACAACCCATATTCAACACAAAACTTAATAAATGTGTATGTTCTATGTTTACAAGCAAGTGTCAGATCAAGTATCCATGAAATGAGTGGTACATTGAATATAGGTAACTGAAAAGATATTTATTAATTCTTTAAGTAAAATAAATGAAACAATATTTTGTAAAATATGAGATAGAAATATTCAGAGGTAAAACATAATAGTGCATGGTGCAATAGTATATATTACTTTTATAAATATACTGAAATTGCATATATTTATTTATTTCAAAAATTTCACTTACAATGTGTGATTGTTCAGGCCATTATTATTGCTACTCGGGCAATGATTATTTGCACCAGCTTTTTCCCCCTCAGTGCCTGGTTAAAGGTGTCTACATCAAAGAGGGTATGCTTTGAACATTGTCGTGCCAACTCAACTTTCACGAGTTGTCCCTGCAATCTACAAAGGATACCGACTAGGTTGGCTCCAGCAAATTGTATCTTGTGTAGCCCCTTTAATCTCTGTCATATTTTTAATAACTTAGCATCTCAGTTTATCATTATTTACTTATTGTTGATATCATCGTACACTAAAGAGACAATGACAGAAAGGCCTATAATTAGTTTGACTATAGACCACCAGGTGGCGTACTCCTTATTTTCAGACGCCTATTACGCGAGATAGATACTTAAATGCGGGAACCGACCGAATCTGTATGTGAATATGTTTATAATATGTACTAAATTTCAATTTGGCACACCCACAAAAAAAATGCTCTTCTTTTATTTTTATATATTCACTGTTTTCTATTTTATGTTTTTATAATAAATACTTCATTCTAAAACAAAATTTATTTAGAAATCTAATAAAATCTGTAAAATGTGAATTTTACAATATTTCCAAGTAACATTTTGAATACAATTAAAGCGCACTAATGCGGGAAAGTACACATCCTTCGATATCAATAAACGCTCCCAGGGTAGACATTTTCATATCCGCCGATCTCTCGATACGAGATACCACGGAGTGAAGTGCCGATTCTGTTGATTTCCCTGGGATGTAAGCGTGTTGATTTGGATGTAGTGGATGTGAAACTAACACTGTATCTCTAATTTCTCGATCACACAGTCTCTCCAGACCTTTCAATAGGAAGGAGGAGAGGCTGATGGGCCGATATGATTTTGGTAGGGAGTAATCCGTACGTCCTGGTTTGGGTATGAATATTACCTTTATTTCCCTCCATTTCACCGTATTTAAAAGCAATACACGCCCGGTAAATATGCACCAGGTGGTGGTGTATGTATTCCAGCTCCCACTGGAGTAGAGCTGGAAAGCACCGTCTATACCTGGTGATTTAAAGGGGAGGAAGGTATTGATCGCCCAGGCTACTTTTGCATCGTCCACTGTCCCATTCGCAACCTCCCAGTCAGCTGCAGTAGCGACTGGGTGAGGTACATTGGGCCAGTCCATACAGGACGACACAGTGCTGCCTGGAAACATTGTTTTTAGCAAGAGTTCAGAAGTTTCAGAGAGGTTGGTTGTAAAGGAGCCATCCTCTCATTTCATGAGTCCTGGTTGTTGTGGGGATCTTTGGAGAGTATCTTATCGAGCCAAGCTGCTGAGGCAGTAGATGCAACTCCGCTACAGAAAGATCTCCATGACGCTCTTCGACTTTCGCGAATGGTCTTTTTGTACGCACCTTAAAACCAAATTCTCGTCTGAACAATTTCTACATGTATATAAAAACGAAGAAGTGGACGATTTTAAGTGAAATTAACGTTACCGTCGCATCGCTTCTCGGAGGTTATAAATCATTGTTAAAAGTTTTGTAATTTTTTTGGTACCTTAATACAAACCTCAATAACAAAAAAATATGCTCTACAGAACAAAATGATCGTCAAACAAAGTTTTACGCTCAAATATAAGGTAGCGCACCTTGCTCATTTCAGTCAATTTAATGCGATGTCAATCTTCCGTTATATCTCAGGTTGAAAAAGTCCCCTTAACAAATAAATATGCTCTCCAGAACAAGTTTATATAAAAGGCATTGTATACTTCCAATTTCAGTCAAATGAATGCGATTTCCAGCTTCCGTAGTATCTCAGATTTTAGATACCTGTAGTAAACTGTATTTTCTGTCTTTTGATTGTCGTGTTTGTCATATGTATTTTGTAGTTTAAACATGGTTAATAACTTTGCAATTTTGGATAATGTTTAATGTATAGTAATTCAGTTGTGATTTTTAGTTTTCTGTATGTTATCTTTTACTGTGCTTATTTGATTATTCATCTCTTGTTTATAATAATTTTACCGAAAGTGTTGTTTGTTTACTTACGCCTTACGCCCTGTAGATTATCTCATGTCCTACTTATCTTTGTTATAAATTGATAAATAAATATTAAAGTGAATTTGATTTTATGTCTCGTTTTGTTTAGCTAGCTCCCTTAAAAGTAATTAAAGGTAGTTTAATGTAACCTAAAACCATTAAAGTTACAGAAGACGACGTAGTCGTCCCGTCGATTTACCGTTACTTATGTGTTTAAGTAATCCCCGACCGTATTTCTCGCTAATGTTGACGTTACAATTAGTACAAAAACAGTCGAGTATAGTACAAATGTACTTGGGGAGTCTTTTGAAATTTACTGCAAAAATTAAAAAATGATTCCAACTTTTTGATCGACGCCCATGGAATAGATGTTAATATGATACTATAAGTAACTCATTTGTTGGTTTTTTATAGTTTTCCAACTGACTTTAGAAACAGTATACAGTTACATTCAACCTCAATCAAATGGAAAATATCGGCCATTTTAACCTTGTATAAACTGATGTATTGATTGTGCCATTTACAGTGAAGATAAACTCGTAAAAAACTTGAATTTGAAACGCCGATGTTATTTTTGTTATTTTTTAAATGGACTGTTTAGACTCACTTTATAGGTAAACAAAATACCCCGAACAGGTGACTTACTTTCTCACGGCAGATATCGTTTCCTTGTTCTTAAATTTGCGGAATCGATCGGTGTATGTCAAGGTCTTCATGAAAACATCGGAAAACTCCTGTTCGTCTTCTGCGGACTCGTTTTGGGCCTTCCTGTGTTCCAGTAACATGTGCACCTCCGATATCAAGAGCGTCTCTGCGTTCTCAAATTCTGAAAAAAAAAAACAGGAGGGAATTATTTAGTATAACGCTTGGCTTATTTGACAACCAAAACAATCTCTCCTTCGTTTTAAATACAGGGTGAGAGGGAAAAAAGGTTTATAACTTTAATTGATTCCAATTTTGTTTTAATAAATTCCTGCTGGTTGTAATTCGATGTGTCGAGAGTGCAGACATGGAAAAGTTGTAATTAAATGCCGTCTACCATTTAAAAAAAAAAAGAAAACCGCAATAAAATTAGCAAAGGACACTGACATTTTGTTATTAAATCTATAGCAATTCGTATTTTTAGTAAATCATGACATCGTTTCTAAAGAGAAAATCACATTAAATTTGGGCCGAGAGAAAAACCGCACATGCGCGGAAAGTAATACAAGTCGTTCGCTTAGCTGCAAATATCAACTTTCAGTTTTCAGATCACAGGTGGAAAAGTCTACTTTCAATGAAAATCGTAGAAAAATGGAAATACAAGGACACGACACGAAATTTGTCAAGTGCGCCGGCGCCGCGGCCATGTACGGACATTCGCACAACGATCAAGCGGCGAATATGCTTCTGAAAACGCGCATGACTCGTGCCACGGTGTATTACGACAAGTGGAAGATTCGGATCAACACCAAGTCGGAAGCCATACTCTTCACGCGCCGATTCACAGAAAGTAGAATTTTAACACCAATCTCGATCGGGGGTAGACAAATTCCAATTAAACGTGCGTGTAGTATCTGGACCCCGATTCTGTAATTATGGGGAGAGTGAGCATTCATTGTGCGAAGCGAGAGCTCCCATCACACGCATCTCACCCGACCGTCCTACACTGCATTCCGAAAGTGCAGTGAATAAGTGATAAACGTGAAGCGATTCATCGAGAATAGCTGAATTTACAACCAATTTACAACCGGTTGACGTAAAAGCATCAGCTGTTCAGTGGTCGATAAATGATGCAAAGGGTTAATCTTATGAAGAACTTGCCGTTCCCCTTCCAAATCCTCCTCGGCATAACGAAGACGTCGTTAAATCCAGAATTTATTTATTGATCAAAAATTCCGTAAGGATATACCCTCGTTATTGGTAATGTATATTTAAAAAAAATATGAGTATAATAAACTAAAAGAGTAATTGTAATATTTGCTAAGAATTATATTATTACTACCACATTGGCGATGAGCAAATCCACAATGTCTATCTGGTTCACAGATTTAACAACAATAATTTTTGGTTGATGCAAACTGTCATAAAAGTACGGTTAAAATCGCCGTTCTCCCGGGAAAGTGACTGATTTCCTCACGATGTACAGGACCTCTATTCCGTAATTATGGGGAGAGTGAGCATTCATCGTGCGAAGCGAGAGCTCCCATCACACCATCCCATCTCTCCCGACCGTCCTAGATTGTATTCCGTAAGTGCAGTGAATAGGTGGTGAACGTGAAATGATTCAACGAGAATAGCCGAATTTACAACCAATTAGGTTGGCGCAAAAGCATCAGCTATTCAGTGTTCCGTTGTTATTTTATTGGGCCCACCTTTGGAGAAACTTAGTGATAGTATTTACTTTATGCTCGATGGTCATTCCTGAACGTCGTATGGGGGCTTGCATGAAAGGATTATATCACGAGCAAGTTCTTTGCTGACCCTCCTTATAAATGCTCGGTCGGTTAATGGTCAAAAGGGTTAATCTTATGAAGTACAACTTGCCGTTCCCCTTCCAAATCCTCATCGGCATCAGGAAGATCTTGTAATACCTAGAATTTATTTATTGACCAAAAATTTCGTAAGGATATACCCTCGTTATTGGTAACATATATTTAAAAAATATGACTATAATAAATTAAAAGAGAAATTGTAATATTTGCTAAGAATTATATTATTAACTCATCGACGATGAGCAACTCCGCAATGTCTATTCTGAGTCACAGATTTAACAACAATAATTTTAGGCCGACGCAAACTGTCATAAAAGTACGGTTAGAATCGCCGTTCTCCCCGAGAGCTGACGGATTCCCTCACGATTTACCAGTAGAAGTAAGTTCACGCATTTTTCGCACGAGGTGATCTCTCCCTTAGTTACAGAATAGACTTTTATTCATTTTCAAGTGAAGTCCACCCACTTGTCACGGAAATTCACGCTTTTACAGAATAGAGGTCTAGCAGAAGTAAGTTCGCGCATTTTTCATACGTGGTGATCACTCCCGTAGTTACAGAATAGAGTTTTATTTATTTTCAAGTGAACTCCGCCCACTTCTCACGGGAATGTGCTTTCACGTTTTTGCAGAACAGAGGTCGTGGAGGTTAACTTGGACAAACGACTGACGCGTAACATACATATTAACCAAACAGCATGCAAGGTCTACCATGTCCAGGAGTTTGTACCCGCTCCTGACCAGAGGTAGCGGACTTAACAGGACTAATAAAAAAACTGTTGTACACGATGGTGATCAGGCCGGCCATCAAATACGCGGCGCCGGTGTGGTGCAGCATCCCGGCTACAACAATGCGAAAACTATGAGTCCTAGAACATAAATTTATGCGCCTCATATCTGATTCCGGCAGGCACACCTCACACGACTTACGCACGTTGTCATGACATAACCCCACCAGCGGACTAGGTTCGCCCAAGAAATAACTCAAAAATTGTATTTCTTCAAACTGACCAATAGTCCGCTAACCCGCAACAAAACCCAAATTAGAATGCGTAATGCCCCAATCCAGATAAAACACCCCCTACCATACCAGGCGTTGCCTATTTTCCGGCCACACTTTCCTCTACCATAACTTATTACTATTCTACACTTCATGTTTTCTCAACTTTTATATCTTTAATCTTCTCCTTCCTTCTTTGTGTTTGTTTGCTTTTGTCCTTGTTTCTATCCTTTTTATTTTTGTTTGTTTATATAAATTACCTTTTGGCCGATAAGTTCTTAGAAAATTAAAACATCTTAAACAATAATTTTTAAATATCACATTTTGCTGGAGGCAGGGGAAACCACCAGGTGGTTATCTCGATTGTTTTTTGGTTTAGCTTAAAATAAAAAGTTCTCCTTAAAATTATTAAACGTTATTTATTTTTAGTTAAACATATAATAACTTTATGTTTCTATACGTTTTACAGTTGAAAAACAACAGTAAGTTGTATTAATAGTATTTCAAAGTAAGCATGTTTGCAGTTTTTTTAGTCATTTTTGACGTTTTCTGAACTTTAAATGTATATTTTAGTTAGATGCGCTCGATGAACCAAGAAAATCTATACCTCATTTCATTGTTGAGTATTTAAGCTTTTAAATAGTGGTCAATTCATATTGGTTCATCAAGCGCTTCAATGTATAAAATACAAAATCTTTTCCGCGGGAGCCGTAGTAACGTGCCAGAGCTCAAAACCACATATTCTCATGTGTATTGAATAAAAATATTTTTTTCTGGTCTGTCAAGAAAGTCTACTTGCTCGGCACAATTAAAATTCCAAAATACACTATTCTAGTATTTTAGTCCATGCTAAGCAACTATCAGAAAACAGTTCGGGAAAGTTACTTTTCCAGCTTAGGCAGTAAATAATAAGCACTGATCTCTGACTTTTTCTTTTTTTTATGCATTTAAAAAATACCTTAATTTATAATAATATTGATTGCGATTTCAGAAAAAATAGTATGTGTACCTCGTAGTAAAAGCACATTCCCGGACTTCAATGCTTGCTTTCCTCAGCTTAACGCCTCGGACAATAATTTACAGCGTCGCACAGTGTCCCCAAAATGACTTTTTTTTTTCAAATTAGTCTGCAGGTCTTAATACCGGAAAGTGTTTTTTTTGAAATCTTCGTTTTCTAATTGCCTATCGATCTGACAAGCCAGATTTTCAATTTTTGTCTCTGACTTTTCAAAATTTTTCAGTTTGAATTTTCATAAAAAATTTTGAAAAATTAGACAAAAATCGAAAATCTGGCCTGACAGATCAATAGGCAATTAAAAAACGAAGATTAAAAAAAAAAACTCTGCGATAAGTATTAAAACCTGCAAGCTGATGACAAAGTGACTTTTTTTTTCAAATCATCTGCAGGTCTTAATACTTAAGCAATCGAAAAGTTTTTTTTTGCTGAAATGTTCATTTTTTAATTTTCTATAGATCTGTCAAGCCAGATTCTCGGTTTATGTTCTTGATTTTTCAAAATTTTTTATGAAAATTCAAACTTCTTTGAAATATTTTGAAAAATCATAGACAAAAATCGAATAGGCAATTAAAAAACGATAATTGAAAAAAAATCCGATTGCTGGATTATTAAGACCTGCAGACTGATTTGAAAAAAAAGTCACTTTGGGGTCACTGAGCGTCGTCCGGGAATGTATTGCTTTTACTACTAGATACACAATTCCAGAAAACTGTCTCTTATTACTTGTCAAGACATATACTACTCGGAAAATATAATAACATATGACATGGCCAATGGACGCAAAAAGGCCATTATCTACCCTTGTCCTTTATTAATAATTTGCCAAGTTCTTTTAAGGTGCTTAGTTTTAAAGTGCTTAATTACCTTTAGACAGGGCCGCGCCGCTCATAAGTGTAAGTCGTGCCACTTAGAGCACCGTAAGGCGCCGCAACTTTTGAAATTTAAAAATAAAAAAATAATAACTTTTTGTCATAGCATGAACCAGGGCCGAATTATCCAATAGACAAACTAGGCAATTGCCTAGCAGTTCAAAACTAACTAATTTTACCTCCCAATGGTCGTTTACCATTGATCTGTTGGAAAATAAAATGTACAAGGAAAGTATTTACTTGTTATTTGGTTATTTTATTTAGATATAATTATCGCATTTATTGCCTCTGTTCTGTAGCAACATTTTACAGAATTATTTATAGGATTATATTATAGCGGAGTTCGCAAGCAAGAGGTCACGAAAAAGGATATAAGTTTTTCAATATATTATTTTTATATTTTAATGTTTATATTAATTTTAGTTGAGAGGAAAATATAAATACTGAAATTTTTTTATAATATTATTATTATTATTATTATTTGTATTTTATAATTTAATGTTTTGCGCCCATGAAACCTACTTTTCGAAGACAATATAATTTTAAGTCAAATTTCTAACTTTTAAATTAAGGCTGTTTGACCTTGAAAAATTCGAAAATTTCGCCTGCGGCGCATTTTACAATCCCGTAGCCCCGCCTGTGAATAAGAGGGGCGCATATACTTCATTTGCCTAAAGACGCGCCAATCCTTAATCCAGCCCTGGCATGAATTGGAAATTTTTATATTCAATTGTTTAGCGTAATGTATTTGAAACACTTTTTCCCTTTTCACCTGAATTTTAGATATGCTACTGAAGGACGCTTGTTCGTATTTGCACGACGCGACGGCGCTCAAAGGGCTTGACGCGGCCCTGCTCTCCGTAGAACATTATTCACTTTATTATTAGTTTTAAGTTCACAGGCGAGAACTAGTTCTCCAGATCCATTCTCGTTAAGCCGAACCGGACTTGACCCGCTCGCGCCGTGGTTGACTGGCTGCTGGCTCCGGGAAGCCCATATTTGTAATTTCAACATCGAATAAATTTGTTTTGCTTGCTTGTTTGCTTGCACAAAATGAGAACCTTTCTTATGTCAAAATAAGAAAAAAGTTCCTACAGAAAAAACTTTTCAGCCCCTTTTATAAAGGGGTGGGGGTGGTAATGGGGGTGGCTAATGCCAATTTTTTTTTGAGACATTAGCTTTTCTTGTATATACTAAATATCAATTTTATGGACTCTTACCTGCTTGATTTACCTATTTATCGCCATTTACCCCAATTTACCCCCCAACCCTTCAACGGAATAAGATGAAAATATAATCTAATTTCAGATCTCGTTAAAATGCATACGTGTACCAAATTTCAAGTCAATATCTTAAACGGTTCCAGAGTAATCGTGCGAACAAAAAAGTTAGACCGACACACAATTTTTTTTTGCTCAAACTTAAAATCTCGACGTTTCATGACATTCTAAGCCTACTTGAACTAAAAAAATTTTAAAAAAATTTTTTTGTCGTTACTATACTTCCACTGGATGTGGAAGTGAAAATATAAACTATTACTACGGGAGCCCACCCTAAGTGTCCGTGCACCCCCCCATCCTTGGAGGCGGCCGTTTAAAAAAAATTTGCAAATATTGTTTTTGTCATTTAACACAAAAACAAAAAAAAGATATAGAAAAACTTTCTCAACAAAAAACAAAGTGCATAAAATTTTCTACAATTTTCTTCCTATACAATATTTGGAAAGGAGTTACCATTTTCCAAATAAATGATTCAGCTCTTGAAATAAAATATAACATTCAATATAAAACGTAATATTACGGGAGTCCACCCTAACTATCCGTGCACCCCCCGATCTTTGGGGACAATGTTTTCCATAAAGATTAAAGCCTAAGGAACAAATTATGACACGTCCCTCCCAAAAAAAAAAAAAAAACTGGCTGTACTTTCGAAATGGCGTACGTTTAAAGAAAATTGCAAATATTGTTTTTGTCATTTAACACAAAAACTAAAAGAGATTTAGAAAAACCTTCTACACAAAAAAACAAAGTGCATAAAATTTTCTACAATTTTGTTCCTATACAATATTTGGAGAGGAGTTACCATTTTCCAGAAACCATTGTTACCGTTTTCGAGATAAAGTCTGCAAATTATAATATTATTATTATTATTATTATTAATTCTTTTCAGTTTATTTTATTTTTTGTTATGCTAATAATATAAAGTTATATTATACGCCTTACAATAATTGTAACAGTTATTTCCTCTAAGTAATTTACCAATATATGAATTTCCATGTTTTCTTAATTTTGGACTCATTTATCTGGAAAATGGTAACTCCTATCAAAATATTGTATAGGAACAAACTTGTAGAAAATTTTATGCACGTTTTTTGTGAAAAAAGTTTTTATCCATCTTTTTTAGTTTTTGTGTTAAATGACAAAAACAACAGTTTTTTTTAACATATGGCCGCCATTTTGAAAGTACAGCCAGTTTTTTTTTTTTAGAACTTGTCTCAAATTGTTCCTTAGACTTTAATCTTTATGAAAAATATTGTCCCCAAGGATCGGGCGGGGGGTGCACGTACAGCTAGGAAGAGCTCCCGACTATATGTACCACAGGCTTCAATAGAGCAACAACTTTACTTAATCGATGCTCAAGATGATTTTGATGATTTTCCGTCTTCTTCAAGCTATAAATTTTTTAAACCCATCCTGTACAATTTTTATTTTCCGTCCTCGTACATGATGAAAATAGGCGTAAAAATACCCTTTAAATTGTATACTTCTGGACGAACTGCGACCGTAAAATTACAAAAAGCATACTTTTGGCACGCTTGCCAGCATCATAATGTACATATGGATATGACGACCCTCGAACGGCTTTTAACGCGATGGCATGTAACGTGGGACGTATTTGAAAGGGTCGAGAACATATTTGAAATACCCGGCCAATATTTAAATTGCTTAATTAGTCACATTCCTGCGATTTCGTTTCGAAACTATAATTTATCTTTCGGAAAAAGCTCAACAAACTTGTATATTATGCCTGAGATTTAAATAATATGCACTCAAGTATTTTGGACATAATTCTAAAATATTTCTTCACTGCAGCTGTAGCTGTACATTATGTAAATAAAGAATAAAGTAATTTTTAAAAATATACTCTTTGAGAACGACGCAACGACATAATTTTTTTTTTGTAGCCGAGATATTCCTGGACACACAATAGGCAGAGCGATATGTTGACAATCGCTGTATTGTTAAAGCAGTTTTTCCTTAGACCATCCACATGACCAGCTCCACTCTAATTAGTGGATTGTGTAAGTCGGAAAAAGACCCGAAAACCCCGACTATTGCCTGATGCAACCCCCCCCCCCCCCCCCCCCCCCGTTTTAGAGGATTCTGAACACCGTGGTGGTGGCAGAATTTCTCGTTGTCACCCCCGCAAACGCCAAAAACCACTCCCAAACGATATCAAACACGTATTGATCATGTTTCACGGAATCTAACTTACCCGTCCACCTCCTCAACGGCCAATAACCACCCTCCAAAGGGATGAGAGAGCGCTCTTATCGTACCACTGGACAAAAAGTTTTCTCTCTCATTTTCGAGTATGCTGAACACGGAGACGACCACGAATCGAGTGCTTGACACTCGTTCACCCCTTCAATGACAAAAAAAATACCCCTTCGCATTTTCATAATGATTGTAACTGCACGGGTTCAAAAAAAACGTAAAAACGTTAAAAATAAATTTAAAATAAGTAACGGGTGCCTCAACAAGAGCGCCGGATTTAATGTTAAAAAAAACGCTTTTTTTTTAAATTAAGCGAATATTTATTTTTCAACGTGAAGTGGAATAGTTACGATTAAACATGAAACACGACATCCGGCAAATTGCCACCACGGGACCTCTGGCACACGGTCATTCTCTTCATAAAGTTCTGGATGACTTTTTCGCATACCTGTAGCGTTATTTCCGCAACAACGCACTGTATCTCTTCTTTAAAGCGTTCAATTGTTTGTGGCTTATTCTCATACACCTTGTCCTTCAGATAACCCCAAAAAAAGTAGTCCATCGGCGTTAAATCGCACGACCTTGGTGGCCAATGTTGATTACCACACCGAGAAATGACACGGTGTGGAAACCTGGTCCGCAGTAACGCCATTGCTTCGAGAGCTGTGTGGCAGGTCGCACCACCTGCTGCACCAGTTGGAAAAACATATCATCCACATCAATTCGATCCAATTCGGGCCACAAAAACTCGGTTAACATTTCGCGATGCCGCACACCATTATCAGTTAGCGCATTTCCAGCCGCATTTTGGAAGAAATACGGTCCAATCACTCCGTCAGCCCTAAATGCGCGCCAAATAGTTACTCGCGGTGGATGCATTGGTTTCTCCAGTATTACACGAGGATTTTCAGCACCCCAAATTCGCTAGTTCTGCTTATTATACTCTTCGCAAAATCGAAGAGTATATTGTATTTGATCGGCACATTTCTAAAATTGTAAATATCGCTAGTAGAGAAAAAATTTTCATATCATTGAGTTAGTGAACGAATTCTGAACAACTTTCAAAATGTCCGTCTGTCCGTCCGTCCGTCCGTCACGTTTCTTGTAAGCACGATAACTTAAGAAAGAAAAATCCGATTGTACTGAAATTTGGACACTAAGTTAGTGTTAGCTAGGGGAAGAACCCTATTGTTTTTGAACAAAATCGATCAGTAAATAAAAATGTTATTAATGATTTAAATTTGAGAATTTTTTTTTTCGATTTTTATGTTTTTGTAAAAATTTACATTTTTCTACGTGTTAGGTGGTTCTTACGCTTTTGACTCGGAATCCAAGGGTCCCGGGTTCGAAACCCACATGGGGTATGGTATGGTTTCTTTATTTTTACTGTATTTTACACTGAGTCTTTCACCAACTAAGTTCGTACTATAAAATTGAAAATGTTTAAAACTAACATTATTTACAAAAACCTGCGAAGAGTATCCTATAGAATGTGTAACAATTATATAAAAAGTTTAGTACACCGGCGAAGAGTACGTTTTTAGCTTGTTTACATACCCGTTTAGTTGAAAATGTGCCTCATCGGAGAAAATGATTTTCTTACAGAAATCGGCATCAATTTCGTGGTGCTCCAGCACCAATCAACGAATCCACGTCGCTGCGCATGGTCCCTTGGCTTGATTTCTTGAATTTTATATGCGTGCAAATAAAGATCTTTTGTTAAAATTCGTTGCAGAGTGGGTCTGATAATGTTCAATTCTTGACCACGATGCCGAATGGAAGTGTCTGGATTCTCGGCCACACTTTCCCTCACTGCGGCTATGTTTTCGAGCGACTGACAAGGACGGCAACGCACAGTGGTCTTCTGATCCATCAACGTGAATTTTGTCTCAAATTTGTTAATTAAACGGCGAACTGTCGACTCATTTGGTGCATTGTTGCGACCGAAAATTGCACGTAATCTGCGAACCGTTTTCGCGAAACTTTCACCACTTTCGTAGTGAGTTTTCACAATAATTAAACGTTGCTTGTTTGAATACTGCTACATGACTTCTAATCGCGAGGTTTGTACATGACAACTGTCAACAAATGAACACGGAACTAATCACACTAACCAAATGGCGGCAAATTCAAATCCGGCGCTCTTGTTGAAACACCCGTTATATAAATAAAAAATTTATTGTTTTAATTTCTTTTTTTTTTAATTGTATTTTATAATGTAAGAAAAGCCGGCGAAAGCCAGCGTAACAATATATGCAGTAATTGTTTGCATCAATAAAAAATAAATATTTTAAATAAATCAGATGTTTCAACTATTATATAAACCTATTTTTCCCAAAAAATATGTACAAAAAATATACATTAATTTTTTTTCAGCTCCATAGTAAATGAAGATGACTACTTTGTTGACGAGATCGAGGTGACAACCTTAATGTTTTTTCCTAGGCAGCATCCTCAAACACGGGGGAGGGGTGGGAGCTTTGGCCAGGGAGAGAGAACGCCTCTCACCCCTTTGGAGGGTTGTTATTGGCCACTCACCCATCCCATCCCCACTTGGGGGTGGTTTTTGGCCGATTGCGGGAGTGGGTCATCCCAACGAGAAATTCTGCCACCACCACGGTCGGTGTTCAACATCCTCGAAAACGGGGGTGAGAACTAATCTGGTTGCACCAGACAATGGTTGGGTTTTCGTCCGACTCACACAATCCACTAAATAGACTGATAAGTCCCTATATTTGACAGTGTGCTGAAAACATGATAGAGTGAGAACGCCATATATTTTCTGTGTCAGGATTATGGAAATACGGAACTGCCTTGTGCGAGATTTAAATTTGAATTGTAGCGAATCGTTTGGAAATTTACAAAATACACTCAAAATTGTGTACCACAGTTTATGCAGTGTTGCCATGAATTGGTTAATTGATACATTCAGTAATGTACGGATAATGAATGAATAAACACAATATACAGTGTCTCCCAGGATAGATGCAACAACACTTGTAAAGGACAAAAAAATTCCGAATTTTGGAGTGGCACATGGAGATTCGGTCTTGCTTGATGTAAAACTAATAATACATTACAGTAATAGTACAGTACCTAGAGATAAAAAATATGTAAAATTTCGGAATAATCTCATATATTATGCAATGGTGAATGATTGATGATGATATGAATTTTTCCTTATGGGTTTTTATTGTAGTAAAAGGTATCTTCAATTTCTACAGGGTGTTCGGAAAGTAAAGGGACCCAGCTTAACTGTAGCTTTCTGGAGTCAAATGGAGCCGATTAAACTAAACATACCTTAGTCCAAAAGTGCTTCCTTAAGGAGTTATAAGGCCTTAAAACATTTTTTTAAATTTTTATAATGGGTATATTTCGGAAAACAAATGACTAATCAAGCTGAAAATTGGTACACATATAATTTAGGGGAGTCCGAATATTGTGAGAATATAAGTATATCTGCATATCATAGATGGCAATGACGGCATATTTTTTCGACACATTTTTTATCATAACTTTTTATTATTATTATTTTGGTTTCGTATAACTTAATATTATGATATAATAACTAATTTTACAAAAATAAGGTCTACTTGTTTCATGTCGATAAAATGCATCGTTTTCAGTACAATCGCACTTATGTATTTTGGCGCATTCCAAGAGCCTACCATGCAACATGATATTCGATCCAGTTATCGTTTGTCAAATTGATATTATTGAACCGGTTTAGTTAGTAAACCAAACGTACCTTAGTCCTAAAGTGCTTCCTTACGAAATTATGCGTTTTTAAATAAAAAAATATTTTGTATTGTTTATTTCAGAAACAGATCCGCATAACTATTTAAATCAGTGCTGAATTTTTTAATTACTCTTATTACATTTGCAATTTAAATAAGGTTTTCAAAATGTCCACCATTTTGTTCAATACATTTTTGACATCGTTTTGCAAAATTTTGTCTAATACGAAAAAATGATCTATTATTTTTTTTTCTTCTGCGACATCGACTACATAGGTCATTAGCCGCTTTTGGTATCCCTCATTTTCGCTATTTGAAGATTGTTTTTTTTTGCTTTTTTTTATAATTTTAGGAAATATCTAGAATCACGCAAAAATTGTATTACTCTTTTCAATATATTAGTATTATCTCCGATCTCCGAGACAATTTTTTAATTCATCTGGGATGCTGTGTGCTTGTCGTAATGCACTATATCGTGGGCATCGTAACAGAATGTGTTTGACTGTTACATGCGATTGACAGAATTCACATCTTGGTCGCCTACTAGCATTTAGCATGTATATGGATGTATTGTTCGTATGTCCTATTCTTAACCTGGTGATCACAACTTGTTCTCTTCTTGTCAAGCCTATAGGGAACTTCCAAGCATCTACATTTTGTTTTATATTTCTTAAGTGGATGTCTGTGTTATTCCATTCTTCTTGCCAAGTTTGCCGGATTTGCTTTTTTAAATAGCACTTAAGGTCGTTCGGTTGGATGGGAATATCTTCGGTGTTTTCTTGCTCTGTGGATAATCTTGCTGCAGCATCAACTAAATCGTTGCCGCTAATTCCACTATGACTGGGGATCCACATAAAGGTCACAGTTTTCTCTAATAATGTTAGGCATGTGATTCGGGCTAGTATCCTTTGGGCTAGAGGATCTTTGTTATAGGGATTTGATAGCGATTTTAATGCGCTTAAAGAGTCAGAACATATTAAAAATTTCTTATATGTGCTGAATTCTCTATATAATAGTGCCTGCCAAATGGCAAACAATTCCGCAGAATAAATGCTAGCCTCATTTGGTAATGTCCACGAATGGCATTCTCCTCGGTGCGCAATAGCACTGCCAGTACCATTATTTGTCTTCGAACCGTCAGTGTAAATGATTTCATGATCAGAGTGTATATCTGTGATCCTTTTAAACTCTGATACTATTAGTGTATTGGCTGTGTCGTCCTTCTTAAATTTAGTAAGTTCTAGTACGATATGTGGAGGTTTTATTTCCCATGGGGCTATCTCAACTGGGGTTAGTTCGTAGACTCTTGGGAACACTATGTTTCTTGAATGTAAAAATTCTAATAATCGAACATTTGAAGGTCTTGTAATAGTTGTACGAGTTTCAAAAATTGACGTGTCTGCATCGAACATAAGTGAGTGATTACGGTGGTTAGGTTGTGCCCATATTCCAGACCCATATACACTTAGTAACTGATATCTCCTATACTTAAGGGGAGGCATCCCCGATTCACAGCACAATGCTGTGAATGGACTAGTACGGAAGGCACCCAATGCCAATCTTAAACCAGTGTCTAGTGCCTATTATTATTTCTAATTTTATTTCCTTCCTCTCTTATTTTTCGTGACAATTCCTCTCTAGTGTGGCTTGAGTGTTGCTACACATTGGACTTCATATGGCCCCAGATGAAAAAAATCTAATGGACAGGGGAGCCATCGTGCATAAACCATAGATTTGGCCGCAGATTTAAAGGGATGTCTTCTAGCAAGGTTGGCAAAACGTTTTCAAAAAAATTTAAATATGACTCGCCATTTAAACGAGAAGGAATTTCGTAAGGTCCTAATACGTAATCACCAACAATACCACACTAATACATTAATAGAAAATTCGTGTTGAAAATGTTTGGCTCTTGTTAAATGGTGATTTTCATCACTCCATGTGTGGGAAAAGCAGCACGTTTTTAAAAAATCATTATTTACTGGACAATTACAATAACAAAATGACCACATTTTATTTAGAAAAATGTAAAAACACACATTGTTTCGGCCATAACTTCTTTATTTTTTATGTTACAGAAACAAACAAAAAATCAGTTTAAAGACTGATAAATTATTTTTATTATGTTCTTTAGAACTGTTGATGGATGTGTCATAGTTTTTAAGATTTAAACTAAATACTTCATCCTATAAACGTTCGAATGCCACATTTAAACTTAATATCTCCGAAACTATTAATCCTACATAAATATCAAAATAAAACAAATTCATTCTCAGTTTATAAGCTTTATTTTTAATGTATACCGTTTTTTCACTAAAACTAATATTTATTGAGAAATTTGCAAACAACAACCGTTTTCTCTAAAATTCCTATATAGTTTAAAGGCAATTTTTTTCTGAAGCAAGTGTTATAGACGGACGAAAAAATTTGAGCATCTAGGTCATACTATATGATAACAAAAAACAGTATACAAGGATATTTTTTTTTAATTATTGACTACTTTACATTATCAAAATGGGGACGATTTTGTTAAAAAAAATGTGAAGAAAGCACATTGTTTTTGTCATATCTTCTCAATCAGTTGATGGCCTATTTAATAGTCTTTCATTTTGGTGGTTAACATTTTTAACGTAAGTGCCACAGTCTTTGAGATATTTAACATTTAAACTAAATCTTTTGTCTTAGAAAAGTTCGGACTCCATCGTTATACAGCCAAATCTCGATCTATAGAAATTTTAAAAAAACGAAATTCATTTTCAATTTAGTAGCTTTCTTATTTGTTTTTGGCAAGTGCTCGTTCAACGTGATACTTTTCGAATTATTTGACGAAAATCCTTTTTCCATCCTCCTTTTTCAAGCTAAAATCCCAATTTTCAAGTCGTTATACCTTAAAGGCTATCAATTTATATGAAAAGTTGCAGAGAATGTTTGCTTCTCAAAATTTGAGCTCCAATTATTTTGTTCATTTTTAGGTCCTCCCTCTGAAAACAGGTAGCATCCACCCCCCATAAATTAGCAAGCCCCCTCATAATATAGAGAATTTTACTTGATGCATTTACTATTAAATTGCCAAAAATGAACGAAATCTAATTCACATGACATTATTCCGAAGTTGAAACCTCTAGTTACTGTGCTTTAAGGTATATCAAAAAAACCGCTGCCCAAGGAATTACTACGTCCACATCCAGGTTTTATCCAAGTCTCTCAAAACGAAAAAAATGTTGATACTATATTTGCACTTCACTATGTGGAAATAATTGTTTATGGAACTTTAGTAACATGTTTGAAATCGCCTACATCAAAAAAATATAAATCGATATGCCACATCGGTAGTGGGGGGTGGAAGTGATAGTAGGGGGATGGCAGTGGAGGTGGATGAAGTGAAAAAAAAAATTGAAGCCTTTGGTTCTTGTATACACACAATTTTACTTTTTTCACGCCCTTTATTTAATAATAGGGTGGGGTGGTAATGGGGGTGGCTAATGCCAAAAAATTTCTTTGAGACCTTAGTTTCTCTTATATAATGTGTCCCACTTTTCACGACAAGCTCAGTTATTAGTCACCCAATTTTAACCAAGTTTGGATGGGTATCAAAGACCTTTATTATACCTTTTTTAAGTAAAACAAAACTTATTTCAGTCATTGGCGTGCATTTTTATTATGAAAAAAAGGGTCGATTTTTCGAGAAATTATATCAGGCATTTTTCTGTTGAAAAACTAACGCAATATTATTGATCAGCATGCTGTAGAACCGCTATATCCAAAATTTAACAACATTTTGATTTTTGGTTTTTGAATTACGGCCCACTTAAAATTATATATTTTAAACATTAAATAATCAATAAATTGGTAACGAAATATTTTTCGAAAAAAAGTCAATCCTCATTTTCTCTTTAAATTCACTTTTTTTACTATCCCATATCATCGAAACTTTCAAATTTCGAAGGCCAAGAATTTTCATTGAAAAATTTTGGGTCATCAGACCTGTATACGGAAATTAAGGATTACCGAATTTGAAAGTATCGATGATAAGGGGTGGTAGAAAAAACGAATTTAAAGAGAAAATAAAGAATGACTTTTTTCAAAAAAAATTTCGTTACCAATTTATTGATTACACGCACACACAAAAAAAAAGTTCAAACCCAGGAGACCGACATATCATTCCCGAAGGATTTTCGGGCGCTGAACACGATGCCGTAGTCAAAATATATGACTTAAGGGCAAATTTCGGAGATAATCGCAATTACTTCCACATTCAGTGGAAGTATAGTAACGACAAAAATTTTTTTTTAAATTTTTATTGTTCAAATAGGCTTAAAATGTCATGAAACGTCGAGATTTTAAGTTTGAGCGAAAAAAAATTTCTGTCTGTCGGTCTGTCTGTAACTTTTTTGTGCGCACGTTTACTCTGGAACCGTTTAAGATATTGACATGAAATTTGATACACATATGTACTTTAACGAGTTCTGGAACTAGGTTATATTTTCATCTTGTTCCGTCCAAGCGTTGGTTGGTAAATTGGGGTAAATTTGGGGTAAATGGGTAAATTAAGCAGGTAAGAGTTCATAAAATTGGTATTTAGTATATATAAGAGAAGCTAAGGTCTCAAAAAAATTTTTGGCATTACCCACCCCCATTACCACCCCCACCCCATTATTAAAGGGGATGAAAAAAAAATGTGATTTAGTGTATATACAAGAACCAAAAACCTCAAAATATTTTTTTACTTTATCCACCCCCACTACCACCCCCTATTACCACCCCCACCCCACTACCCATGTGGGGTGGGGGTGGTCAACAAAAAAATGCCGTTTTATGGGTTTTTGGGGTAGAGGATTTCAAATATTGTATTATTAAAGTTTATGGAACTTATTACCAAATACAAAGTTTTTTCGTTGTGAGTGACTTCCATATAGAATCTGGATGTGGAAGTAGTGATTCATTGGGCAGCGATTTTTTAAGGTTAAAACTGGCCAAACATTAAACTTAAAGTGATTTTAACATACATGCCGACCAAGTATATCATTTCCGTAGTATTTTCACGCGCTGAACACGATAAAAATAGTGAAATTTATTTTTGACATTCAGATTTCAATAAAAATCCATTTTTTGTAGAAAACTGGCCAAAAAATAGGTATAAAGTGATTTTTCTTATATATTGACCAGATATATCATATGGTAGTATTTTCATCCGATGAACATGATGAAATTAGTAAAATTTACCCGCAACCTTTCGATTACTATGAAAATATAATCTATTTGTAGAAAAATGGCCCGAAAATGGGCCATAAACTGATTTTTTTCCGAAATTTTGGGGATGGATGAAGTAAAAAATATTTTCTGGTTCTTGTACATACACTAAATCACATTTTTTTTCATCCCCTTTAATAATGGGGTGGGGGTGGCTAATGCCAAAAAATTTTTTTAGAGCTTAGCTTCTCTTATATATACTAAATACCAATTTTATGAACTCTTGCCTGCTTGATTTACCCATTTACCCCAAATTTACACAAATTTACCCCCCAACCCTTGGACGGAACAAGATGAAAATATAATCTAGTTCCAGATCTCGTTAAAGTACATATGTGTACCAAATTTCAAGTCAATATCTTAAACGGTTCCAGAGTAAACGTGCGCACAAAAAAAAGTTACAGACAGACCGACAGACAGAAAATTTTTTTCGCTCAAACTTAAAATCTCGACGTTTCATGACATTTTAAGCCTATTTGAACAATAAAAATTTTTAAAAATTTATTTTGTCGTTACTATACCTACTTCCACTGGATGTGGAAGTAATTGCGATTATCTCCGACATCTGCCCTCAAGTCATATATTTTGACTACGGCGCACAGTGGAAAAAAAAAACCTTTTTTGGACAAAAATCTGCCTACAAGTCAAATCTTAATGAATTTTGATCTACCTTGGCTTAAAATGTAGGTTATTAGCTACACTTTCAGAGTATACTGCCTAAATTGCGAACCCCGATTTCCTAACCTCAAAAAATGTATCAAATATGACTCACTTTTTTCTATTTCTACAAGTCAAGATTTGAATCGATTCTGAAAATCTTGGGCTTAGAATGCAGGTTATTAGCTACCCTTTCAGTGTATACTGCCTAAATTATGAACCCCGATTTCCTAACCTCAAAAATGTATCAAATATGAGAGTAATCACTTTTTTTTATTTCTACAAGTCAAATCTTGATCAATTTTGACAATCCTGGGCTTAAAATGCAGGTTATTAGCTACCCTTTCAGCGTATACTGCCTAAATTATGAACCTCAGGATTGTCAAAATTGATCAAGATTTGACTTGTAGAAATAGAAAAAAGTGATTACTCTCATATTTGACACGTTTTTTGAGGTTAGGAAATCGGGGTTTGCAATTTAGGCAGTATACTCTGAAAGTGTAGCCAATAACTTACATTTTAAGCCAAGGTAGATCGAAATTGATTAAGATTTGACTTGTAGGCAGATTTTTGTCCAAAAAAGGCTTTTTTTTTCCACTGTGCGGCGTCGTGTTCAGCGCCCGAAAATCCTTCGGAAATGATATGTCGGTCTCCTGAGTTTGAACTTTTTTTTGTGTGCCTGTGTTATTTAATGTTTAAAATAGGTAATTTTAAGTGGGCCGTAATTCAAAAACCAAAATGTTGTTAAATTCTGAATTTAGCGGTTCTACAGCATGCTGATCAATAATATTGCATTAGTTTTTCAACAAAAAAATGCCTAATATAATTTCTCGAAAAATCGACCCTTTTTTTCATAATAAAAATGCACGCCAATGACTGAAATAAGTTTTGTTTTACTTAAAAAAAGGTATAATAAAGGTCTTTGAAACCCATCCAAACTTGGTTAAAATTGGGTGAATAATAACTGAGCTACAAAGGTGTTACCGTGAAAAGTGGGACACACTGTATATACCTACACTAAATACCAATTCTATGGACTCTTATTCGGTTGACTTACCTGTTTACTCGCCATTTACCTCAATTTACTCCTCATCCTTCAACGGAATAAGATAAAAATATACAGGCTTTCCATTTTGTCAGGGCCCTCGAGAATATCTCGCTTAATATTAATCGTGCAAAAAATATTTTTTTACATGTCGATTTATAAGTTACAAAATAGTTTAAAGAAATGAAATTAGCGAGTAATTACAAAAATATTTTGTAAATCCGTAAAAAAAGCCGCTGCCCAAGGAATCGCTACTTTCACATCCAGATTTGCTACCCAAGTCTCTCACAACGAAAAAATTTTGTATATGGAAATAATTATTTATGGAACTTTAATAATATAATATTTGAAATCGTCTACTGCAAAAACCCATAAAACGATATCTCACTTTGGTAGTGGGGTGGTGGGAGTAGTGATAGAGTGGTAGTGGATGGATGAAGTAAAAAAATATTCCTTCCCTAGCTGTACGTGCACCCCCCCCCCCCCCCCGATCCTTGGGGCAATGTTTTTCATGATGATTAAAGCCTAAGGAACAATTTTAGATATGCTCTAAAAAAAAATTGGCTGTACTTTCAAAATGGCGTCCATTTATAAAAAAAACTGTTGCCAATGTTGTTTTTGTCATTTAACACAAAAACTAAAAAAGATGGACAAAAACTTTTTTCACAAAAAACAACCTGCCTAAAATTTTCTACAATTTTGTTCCTATACAATATTTTGATAGGAGTTATCATTTTTCAGATAAATGAGTTCAAAATTAAGAAAACATGGAAATTCATATATCGGTAAATCATTTAAAAGGAATAACTTTGACAATTGTTGTAAGGCATATAATATAACTTTATATTATTAACATTACTCCGGCACCTTATCCCTCCAGTGAGGTTTAAGTAGCCTTACCCGGTTCTCAGGAAGTTAATGGAGACTGGGCCGTGGTTCGAGTTTATTATCAAGCAAAATAGAGAAATTCTCAGGGCGCCAATAGCCAAAATATCTGATACCTATGACGTACTTGCTTCTTACTAGTGAGTACTGACCGTGGCTATTCAGAGACCTTGAATCTTCATAGGTATACCAAAAAATGCCACAATCAAACAAATTATTTGATAAGTCTAAAAAGGTGTATATTACTAGATATAAATATAATGCATATATGAAAGATTGTAAATACGGTGTCAATAGGCAACCGTTAATAATATATTAATATATGGACAAACGATGTAAAAACGATTTAACACAATGTTACTTAAACATGACATAAGTACAACGTAGTAATAATTGGACAAATAGGTTCATAGAAAATAGTCATTTTCTTCAAAATGATTTTCACATGTGAGAAAATTAATAAGCGCTG
Source organism: Rutpela maculata (assembly GCA_936432065.2). Taxonomy (NCBI): domain Eukaryota; kingdom Metazoa; phylum Arthropoda; class Insecta; order Coleoptera; family Cerambycidae; genus Rutpela; species Rutpela maculata. Next base: position 47,725,543 of record OW386289.2, read on the forward strand.
AAGGCGATAACAATTTGTTGACTGTGAGCAAAATGTAAAGTTTAAAAGCTGAAGGCTTATCAAATGAAATATTGTGGCTGAAGGCCTAACGATAAGTTAAAAATAAATGAAACTTGAGTGTCGATATTCAAAACCAAAGACAGAGTTGATACTCTCACCACCGTTCTTGGAAGCCGCAGTACTGTATTCCTGTCTCACTCACTCCTAGTCCAGATGATGAAGATAGTTACATCAGCCAAACGCCTCTCAACTCGTACTACAGCTGCTACAGATCAATTGAATGTGCACCTACACACCATATCGAGTGTTCTTAGGCTAAGAGCGGCTCATAAGCATGTCCATAGGGCTAGATTACTTTATCAATCTTATTCTGGGGTTCCATGGAAACTCCATGCACCTTCCCACATCTACATCCATAGATAATGTCTCGGATTTAAGGGTTAAATTAAATTCGTCTTTAGTACTTCATTACCATAGCCCAAATCTAAGTATATCCTGAGCATCACTGACAGTTTCGACAATTAAGCATTTATACAATAAACAATTATCATCACAGATGGAAATTAAAGAGATATTATTAAAATATTTATTTACCTAGCCCAAGGTTGAAGTACTCTTTTTCACGGCAAGGCTAACTGGAAAGCAGATGGCCGTTCTCTTTCTCCGACAAGCGACAAACGACAAAATCCACGGCAGCTACCTTCCGCTTAGTGACCCCCAAAAAACATTGTTACCAACGGTATCACCGAAAAGGTTAACCACCCGCTAAGACATAAATTTACGTACGCTACGTGATGATCAAAGTATTCTCACATGATCCCATACTAAAAAATTAATAAGTTCATGATAATCAATGTTATTGAATTAAATCGACTTGCGTATAATTGAAGACATTATTTAAGCACTTAACAAGTGAAACAACAGGTGGCGCTATGTACATGATTCGTGAAAGTAAATAAGATGTTAAGCGTGTAAAGAACTCTTCACTGTAGATCGAGCAAGACAGGACGGCAGTGGCTCCAGGAAGGAATCTGCAATAATTCATAACAAAAATGAAAGGTGACATTACCCACTTTGCTGTGTATGCAACTAGGCAACTACAACGATCAATAATAGTGGCGGGTTTAGACCCCCGAAATTACATAAAATTGAAGAGATTATAGCCATGTAGCGCTCAGGCTTAAGTGAATGCTACAACATAACAAAATTAAAATAAACTGAAAAAATCATTAATAATAATAATATAATAATTTGCAGACATTTATCTCGAAAACGGTAACAATGGGTTATGAACAGATTGGGGTCGAAAGTGTTGATAGTGACATATTTTAGATTCTGCTGGCTCATTCTAATAAAATTAAATGTAAATTATTCTTTGATACCGGATTTGGCAATAAAAGAAGGCTTAATAACATATCCGCATTAGCAGAAAAGTACGGACCTCAAGAGTACGGCCTTCATTCATTTACTGGATGCGACTCAGTCAGCGCCTTTAAGGGAAAACGAAAGATAAAACTCCTAAAAATGTTACTTTCTCCCAAATATACCAGATATATCCGAACATCAAGATCTGGGGAGCAGCTGGAATATTGACGGTAAATTAGTCGCATCATTAGAGCAGTTTACATGTGCCATATACGGATTAAAAAGCGCTAGTGTGGACGAGCTTCGCCTAATTGCCATTAGCCAGAAATGTGGTGACAAAGATTTGTCTTTATCAATTGACACTAAAGTTGGTTTTTCTTCGATTCCACCAATAAGAGCTTGCCTTATCGAGCATATTAAAAGAAGTGTTTACCAACGCGTATTTTGCGATTAGCCGACGAAGGTATTCACAATATTCCGAAGCCTTAGAATGATTATGGATGACAAGAAAATGGAGAACCTCTTTGATGTTCAGCAGATAAAATACTGCCTCAATCGCTTACTGAAATTCTTCAGGAGATGATTTCAAAACAAATCATAATAGACGAAAGTGAGGATGATAACGATATCATAAATGAAGCAATAGAGGAAGAAGACTTGGAAGAAATATTCGATGTATCGGGAGACGGCGATAGTGAATCTGAAAGCGAATGAGATGTTACTTACGTTTTATATTGAATTGTAGATTTTATTTTAAGAGCTGAGTCATTTATCTGGAAAATGGTAACTCCTATCCAAAAATATTGTATAGGAACAAAATTGTAGAAAATGTTATGCACTTTGCTTTTTGTGTAGAGTTTTTCTCCATCTTTTTGAGTTTTTGTGTCAAATGACAAAAACAATATTTGCAATTTTTTTTTTATAAAGGGGCGCCATTTTGAGAATACACCCAATTTTTTTAGGACATGTCTAAAATTGTTCCTTAGGCTTTAATCTTTATGAAAAACATTGTCCCCAAGGATCGGGGAGGTCCCGTAGTATTTGGTTCTTGTGCACACACTAAATCACATTTTTTTTCACCCCCTTTAATAATGGGGGGGTGGCAATGGTGGCTAATGCCAAAAACTTTTTTGAGACATTAGCTTCTCTTGTATATACTAAATACCAGTTTTATGGACTCTTACCTGCTAGAATACATTTTCGTTTCTATTTTTGCCTGTCCAGGTTTTAAATAATAAATATTTTTATCAACAAAATTACTAATAAATCTTCACCTACAACCAATGAGATATACATATGCATGCCGTTGAGGAGTGCATACTGTTCGTTACAACTCTGTAAATTGAATTAGGTATCCCCAAAACGGTTACACATACGAAAAACTCGAAAAAAAGTATAGTATAGTATATTTTTTGTAGGAAATTCGCCAAGCTAATGCTAATGATGATTAATATTTTTTCTGTAAAACTGACCATTAACGTATATTCACGAAAACCTATTTTTGACCTTTGACCTCGCGTACGGCACTCAGGTCGATGGGGATTTTTGATTAAACAAAATCTCAAAAATAAATGTCAAGGGTTTATACCAAAATCCAGCTTTCCGGGAATTTTTACGAAGTTTTTTGTCTAATTTTTCTGGATAAATAGGTATGTAAGAAATTAAGAGTAAAAATGTCTATGAATATTTATTTGGTACCTACTCATCACATCTAAATATTTGTAAAAAATATAATATTCAATAAAACTATCAACAGTGCTTCAAGTTACTTCGGCTTAAGAATATACCCCTCCTGAACCAAAAAATCGAACAATTTTCTCGTCTTATTCACATCAATTTTCAACAACCTCCTTGCCGTCTGGAGTTTAACATGTCCCACCTTCTTATACTCTGCTATCAGAACCTCTTTCAGCTCCAAATATGTAATGGGAACCAACCTTATACTTCTGCATAAGTCTCTCTCCTTTTCTGTCAACCGTTCATAACCAGGCATTCCTATAATTTCAATAGGTGCGAACGTAGACCTCCTATTCGAGAGCTTCGGCAATACAAGGTTCGAATTTTTGTTATTTCTCCAGCTAAACTGCGTGTTCGCCCTAAATAGCTTCAATGACTTCTTATTTTCCTCGTGGATTTGATTCAGTTTCAAGTACAGTTTCCCTTCAGCCAAGGTTGTTATCCCTTTTTTCCTAAGTTGGATCAATCTGCAAAGCAAAACCAGATATCAAAACGCTTGTAACGAAACAGTATTTACTTAATTTGTTTATCTAACTAATTTTTTTTTTAATATTTTTTGGTCTTCGCTCGGCACTAATAAACGTTCTTTGAAAATCGGTAAGAAGATAATGTGTAAAGTCACATAATATAAGGTCATCATTATCAGCGGCCATTTGTACCTAAATCTTCTCTTTGACATTTTAAATTTTACCTATCATTCATTTAAAATTAAGACGCGTAGGTACTTGATCTTTATGTTCGTTCCGAGGTTTGTTCCAATTTTTATAAACCAAATAGTCCAAAAGCTTATGGTATTTCCACTAGGGAATTTGCCACTAACAGCCTAGCATCTAATAGGTTTAATCTCACATCAATTACAAATTGAGTAAATTTTTGCATAAAGGTAGAAGTTCAGTAATATAATTATATATAAAATTGTTCCTTATAAAATTCTTTATCAGAAACGTCTCTACATTTTTTTTTTACTAAAATTAATAGTACCGTGGGAAATGAGGAGTACACATTAAGGCTTAGTTCCAGTTAACAAAATACATTGTAATCTTTTCTATAATCAACTTTAAAGTTCAATGCTTAAGGCTAAAGCAGTAGCTATTAAACTCCAAAATATAATAAATGTAGCGCTTCCACCCTCTCACCCATAAAAAATATCTCAATTTTTAAAGAAGTGGGAATATTGTACATTGTACTTGTTGCCACCCCACCCCAGAGGTAAAGTAATTGGCGCGTTTTTTTTACGTGGTGTCCCCCGTATACATAATCCACTATTAGAGTCCGTTAATTAATCTTCGTCGACTTTCATAGACTCGACATTCATGCATGCTTGTCCGTGGCAATGGTAACACATTGTGGAGCAACTGCACCTGTTTTCGCACCCTAATTTGCGTGAACAAGAAATTAGTATTAAAACAGATTTGGGAGCTCGTTCTTTTGTTGTCATAGTTGAGGTTAATATACCGCCGAAATTCTTGCATCCCCAATCAGTAGCTTCTAGCGTAACGTTTTTCCAGGTATGAGTTTGTAAAAAAACGCTATATGAGTGTTGCTGAGTAGCAGCAGAAGTTGGTGGCAGTTTTGATAACATTACAGTATTGTTCGCTTTACTAACAAGTTTGTTAAAAGAGATGAATCTGTATACATCTAGACTTTTCGCAACCGCTAATAACGCGTGCAAATAATATTGTTTCTTTGCATTTTTTTTTAAGTTGAGAATAGAGAAGTTGCATGATTTTTTTTTATAATGAAAATCGATACAGCATCAAAAAAGAGTTATAAAAATGTAAAATTTACGATTTTTTGAATGTTAATACAGCGAGAAATAAATAATTTCATCGGTGAGGAATTGAGATATTTCAAAACGGCAGTTATTTGGCGCCATTAACTGTGACGTTTTCCGCTATGATTTTTCCATCGAAATTAATAACAAACTGGAAGGTGCACTAGAATAGAGAAACTGACACAGAGAGAGAAACTTGCGTGCATTATTCCATTCTTTTTCTCGGTATGTGTACAGACGGTTTAAGCCAATTGGACGTTTTTTTCAACCAATCGGATCTTGTCTGACAAGGACACAATAGTGAATGGACGTTTCTTTTTCCGTATAAACATGCTTCAGTAGTTTCGTATATCTAAAGCAATTTCGATGGGTTTGTCAAATGTCAATTTACTGTTTATTGTTTACAGTCAGTTTACCAAGTTCTCGTTTGTGGTGTTATTGTGTTATTATTTGGTTAATTACCTAGTGAACAACATTATTATGACTTATGAGTTACAAATATTGCATTGTGCCTACATGTAAAACTAAGAGTATCACTACAAATATGGTAATTCGAGTGGTAATTTTACATTCAAGATTCTCCAAAATTAGTTCGTAGACAGACGTCAGCAAGAGGTTAGGACACTGCGTTTACTTTGGACAATTTATCCGACTAACGAATGTCGTCATTGACTTCACGCCAATAAGAAACCGTTTGCAGTCACGTGGTTTTGTTTACAAATTACGCCATAATCTAAATATTAATTTTACGGAAAATACATTTTATTTTGAATTCCTTTTGTTATAATCGTTTTCTGCGTAATGGAAATTAAGAGCAAATCACTTTTTCAAGAACTTTAAAATTCCATGCATCTTCAATCTTGGGAACTGTAAATCCTTTTGCTGGTATTACCTTTTTTTTATTTTAAAAATTTAATGTCTTTATTGGAGGGAAAATGAGCAATAAGAACTAACAGGTCAATATCTTGCCCTACGACAACAGCTGTGTCGCACTTATATTTTTCGCTAGCGGTTTGTACTGTTAATAAATCGGCGTCATCCGCAGCAACGAACACCTCGATTCCTTCTTTCCTAAATTTTTTCACTAGTTCTGCAATCAAACGTTCTTTGTTAAACAAATGACTAAGGAACTTTTGCTGAGTTTCAGAAACAACAGTGTTTTCATCAAATATAATTTCAGGGCAGGTTCTTTGAAGTAACCGCCTTCGTTCTAGGCACTTCGTGCTGTTTGCATTCTCCAAATAACCATCGATCACGACGGGGACACTCGAATTGCGCACACATTAATGAGGGTCACACTCGTATTGCGCTCACATTAAACTCAGGTACTTTATTTCTATACTGAACTGCGCTCACTGCTCCCAGGTACTAAAAGGAATAACTAAATATTATCTAAATGTTGGTTGTGGCATTTTCTTAATTTTTCTGTGTTTCTTATTGGAATACAGAAAAATTAAGGAATAACTAACAAACTAACAAACTAACAAACTAACAAACTAACAAACTAACAAACTAACAAACTAACAAACTAACAAACTAACAAACTAACAAACTAACAAACTAACAAACAAACTGACTAACGAAGATTTTATGAGCGAAAAACGGCAAGACAATCGAGTGGATCAGTTTATACATTTTTTAGTGAAAAATTATATTGAAAGTGACTCTCTATTTCCACCGACAATATGGGCTGCAAAAGCAGCAAGTATTTTAAGGACCACGAATGCATGTGAATCATTTCATTTAAAGTGAACCGGACCTAACCTAATCAATTTGGCGTATCCAATATGGTGGATGCAATTTGAACCCTGCCTATCACCCATGTCTAACTCTGTGAGATAAACAATCATTATAAAAAGCGTTGTTTTACATATGAGAATAGATACCACAAGTCATAATAGACATTACTATTTGGTTTGCTCGGTCTCCCTTTATGCTACGTCTAACAGCATCACGTCTTTTAACGCGGTTGCTTGTTAAGCGTACGATCCCAATAAAATTTAATATTTTTATGCTGTTATGACCGTCTAATGTTTACTCTTTTTTTTTAAATATATCCAACCAATAATAATTATAAGAAGCGTTTTTTACATATGAGATAAATTTGGAAAAATTGTATTATCTTAACTAAAAATGAAAATTTACATGTCTTAAAAATGTGAAATCTATAACTCTGAATCAAAGTGAGCGCAGTTCGAGTGTCAAATTAGGAGTTCATTAGGGATGTGAGCGCAATTCAGTGGCACCGGTCACGACTCTATTAGGGTAATGTTTTCTTAAGTAACTAACATAAGCGTTGTAAACGTTATTAAATTTTTCTTTTTTTGGCCATATTACGCGGCGAAGCAAGTATCTTCCATCAATTACATAGTCACTATTTTCGAAAATATGGACTCGTTCTGGAACAGTATTAATAATAATAATCTGGTATAAAGTTGCCTTGTTAGTCATTATTATTATTATTATTATTATTTTCTACATATATTTAAGTGAAGTTTAGTGGCTACTGCTTTAGCGTTAAGCATTGAACTTTAAAGTAGATTATGGTAAAGATTACAAAGTAGATTATGGTAAAGATTACAATTTATTGTGTTAACTGGAACCAAACCTTATGTGTGCGCTATTTCCCACGGTACTATTAATTTTTGACAGATAATTTTGTATATAGATATTTTCATCAAAAAGTGCACCGCTCCCGAGATAATCTAGAAAACCTGAAAATGGGGGTGGAAACGAGCTCCCAGGGGATGAAGCACACTATTTAGGAGAGGGAACTTTTCGGTTTACAAATTCTTATGCTATCCTTAACATTTCTACCAATTTTGTCCGATATATTAAAATATTAACTGTTATTTTACTGATCTATAGTGTTTTGGATACGCGAGCAAAACCATTACATGGGTAACATGACCGGATAAAAAAATATTTCAAAAACTATTTTTAGCTAAAAATCCCAAAAAAATACAAAAACACATAAAAAAGGTTCACACCAAATATAAGGAAATAAAAAAAAGCGCAACAATTTTCGAGTGAAACGAAATCAAAAGTAAATTTGAAATTTCATGTGTATTATTGTACATGAAAGTGGTACTTTTCATAAAAAATTTCCTACAGAAATAAAAATACCATTTACTTAAAAGAGAAAAACTTTAACGTTCGGTTGTACCTGTATATTGTTATGATATGCTCTCTATTTTGATATGTTATAACATTGTATTTTGAAAAATTTACCTATTTTAATATTTTTTTTTATTATTTAATTTTGAAAGATCTAAAATTATTATACTCTACCATTATATAGAGTATAACCTGAGGCGCCAATACTTTTCGGTATATCAAATTATAGAGTATGAGATAACCGAGTATTGCCTGCAAACAGTTACTCTAATCTCCGGAGCAGTTTCAATAAAAATATGGGTTTTAAATATATAAAGAAATGTATAGTCCAGTCGATGAAGGGATTTACTTACAAAAACTTGCAAACTGAATAATTTTTTTTTAATGAGTTCGTGAAAGTGTATAGAATAAAGTCCTGAAAAGTTTACATTTCGCTCGGATGCAGAACATAAAAAAAAAGTGAAAAAAAGTAAGGTAAGTCAAGGTAGAAAAAAATTTAAAAAACCGCTGCCCGAGGAATCACTACTTCCACATGCAGATTTTCTATCAGTTTCTCACAACGAAAAAATTTTGCATGTGAAAATAATTGCTTGTGGAATTTTAATGATATAATATTTGAAATCGTCTGCCCCAAAAACCCATAAAATGATATCCCACATCGGTGGTGGGGTGGGGGTGGTGATAGAGGGGTAGTAGTGGGGGTGGATGAAGTAAAAAAATATTTTGAGGTTTTTGGTTCTTGTACATACACTAAATCACATTTTTTTTTTCATTCCCTTAAATAATGGGGTGGGGGTGATAATGGGGGTGGCTAATGTCAAAAAATTTTTTGAGACCTTAGCTTCCCTTGTACACGCTAAATGCCAATTTCATGGACCATCACCTGCTTGATTTACCTATTTACCCCCCCCCTTTACCCCAATTTACCCCCCAACCCTTCGACGGAATAAGATGAAAATATAATCTAGTTCCAGATCCCGTTAAAGTACATATGTATACCAAATTTCAAGTAAATATATTCAACGATTCCAGAGTAATCGTGCGCACAAAAAAAGTTGCAGACAGACCGACAGACAGTATATTTTTTTCGCTCAAACTTAAAATCTCGACGTTTCATGGTATTCTAAGCCTATTTGAACCATAATAATTTTCAATATTTTTTTGTCGTTACTATACTTCCACTGGATATGGAACTAATACAGGTGGATAGACCACGTGTTACTGAACAAAAAATGTTCTAATAAAATTTAACGCTAAAGCCACGGTTTTCCCGGAAAAAAATATAATAGTCAAGTGTAACGTTACAACTCGGAGCGGGATCCATACGTGCGCGCGCGCGCTTGAATACGCATGACTGTGACACCGACTCACTGAATTACATGTCACTAAATCAGGATTTGTTCAATCTATATGAGTGTTGGTTCATTTAAAAGATGGAAATTGCAGCTTTCTGATGCTTTTTTGTTTTAAACAATACAAGCAAAGGATGAGCGGAGTCCCTCTAGAGACGTTACGGTGAATAGACGCCTATTCCTTTAAATCGGAAGAAAAGCCGGTAATAAGCTGGCCCAAATAGGTCAAAAGTACATTCGCTGTGAAGTGAAAAATTGTGCATGCGGTGGTAGTGTCCGAATAGCAACAATTAAGTGAAAAGTGCTAATATTTAATTAATACGAGTGATTAAATCTTTCAGTGCAGCGTAAAAAAGTGAAAACAGTGGACAAATAACGAGTAGGTACCCGACCCGAAGGAAGGAAAGGCCATAAATCAATCAAGATAAGTCCACTTTACCCTTAAAATATTTACGTCTTAAGTACTTGTAGACAACTTAAAGAATTTCATAAACAGACCTGAAATGCAATAAATTAGAAATAAGTTAATATACAATTCTCTTCCAGCAAATACTACCAGGGGCGTACCATTAGAGTAACAGTACACCGCGCCAAATTAAATCAATTCAAAAATAATAAAAACTTGGATAAAATTGTTACCCACTATTAGCTTGGTTTCAGTGCCATTAAAATTTAAAAAATCTCATGCATGCTATAAGAACATACTGACTGTCTACATTTCACATCTGGTACGGCTCTGGTAAGGTTAAGGAATATTATTTAAAAAGTTTAGGTCCGTATGAATACGCAAAAAGTAAGCAAGAGATAATAACTCTGCAGAGAACACAAAAATAATGTATCCACTACAAAACGTAACAACGAAGACACATCAGTTACTGGTACAAAAATTGACGGCGACGGAAACTGTCTATATGGTGCACTAAGCCATCAGTTAGAAGGAGAAAACATAACAACCCCGGCACACGCAAACACTATGAAAAGACCAGTAGAGGAGTTGCATAGGTAACCAGACGAGAGAGCTCCATCGAAATAAGGACGGAAAATATAAACGAAAACAGCCACGGCAATCATACAAAATGATCAAGATCATTGATCATTGATCAATCAGACAAGACAGCAGGAAGGGTATTCATGCAACTGACTCAAGAAACCAGAAGAAACGAAAAAAGAAAAAAATGGGGAAACTGGGTTACACTTGGAAAACAATAACTAAGAGGATCATGAACAAACTGAGAAGCGACCAAACATACTGGAAAAGAAAGCGAGTGGGAAAAATGAACTCCACAAAGAAATCGCAGCGATATACCCTACCAGAACCAGAAACCGAGGCATCAGAAATCTCAGAAGAAGAAGAAAATCTGTAGAAACAGAAACACAAAAAGAGAAGCATAAACATTAAATAACGAACACAATGCGACAACACATTGGACTTGTCATCTTGCTGTCGAAGCGACCAGACCTGCTTTATAATGCTCTGTCACCAATGGATACCCATAAAACTTTATAAAAGTTAAATAGTGACAACGTGTAAAAAATATAGTTAAAAAAAGTATACGTGGATGTGTTTGTAAAATAATACATATCTCGGAACATTTTCAGTACTTGATAAGAAATATTAGATAGTGTTTAATTAGGTATACAAACCAAAACTTTGCACAGTGCTTCCCCTCTAACGCAGTAAATAATGGTATATATAGTGCAGTGAAATCGTGCCAGGCGGCAAAGAGGAGAAAGAAATCAGTAATAACCGAAGAGAGGACTGTCTATATGGAGCACTAAGCCATCAATTAGAAAAAGAAAACCGGCACACACTAACGCTATGAAAAATCAAGAAAAATGTCCATTATACTATTAGGAGACTTCAATGCACATATACTCCACACATGGCCTAACGAAAATGGAAGCGCGCTGAAAAACCTAGCACACATGTTTGACTTAACAATAAGAAATACATGGAGCAAAAATCAAACTTGCATTGACACCTGGAGTAATGAAAGCTCAATCACACAAATAGACCATACCCTGGTAAGCAGAAAGATAAGGGCAAGGATCAAGAAGGTTAAAGCAAAAAGGACAGCAGAAGAAAGCGCTAACACTGAACAGCAGCAAACTAAAAATAGGGAGACCATGTTACACGTGGAAAACAACAATCGAGAGGATAAAAAAAAAACTAGGAAAGAAAAGCGAGGAAAAAACATGCGTCATGTGGCTCTCGCTGCTGACAACAAGCATGACCCAAATCCAACGCAGCATCGGAAACCGAGGAATCAGAAGACTCAGCAAAAGAAGATTTGAAGAAGCAGAAACACAAAAAGAGGAGCATAAACACTCCATATCAAGACACAGCACATATTTCACACGAAGATTCAGAAGAGGCAGATGCCCAGAACCAAAAACACAAAAAAGGGAGCTTAAACGCTCCCTCACGACACAATGCGGTAACGCATCTCATAAATACCTACACCTCCCATCCCATGTTCCTTTACCATGCGCCTTAGTCTATTTTAACTTAAAAAAACCGCTGCCCAAGGAATCACTACTTCCACATCCAGATTCTCTATCCAAGTCACTCACAACTAAAAAACTGGAAAATGTGAAAATAATTGTTTATGGAACTTTAATAATGTAATATTTGAAATCCTCTACCCCAAAAACCCATAAAACGATACCCCACATCGGTAGTGGGGTGGGAGTGGTGATAGGGGGGTGGTAGTGGGGGGGGGGGGTGAAGTAAAAAATATTTTGAGGTTTCTGGTTCCTGTACATGCACTAAATCACATTTTTTTTTCATCCCCTTTAATTAGGAGGTGGGGGTGGTAATGAGGGTGGCTAATGCCAAAAATTTTTTTAAGACCTCACCTTCTCTTGTATATACTAAATACAAATTTCATGGATTCTTACTTGCTTGATTTACCCATTTACCTCAAATTTACCCCAATTTACCCCCCAACCCTTCGACGGAACAAGATGAAAATATAATCTGTAATAATGTGTACCAAATTTCAAGTGAATATCTTAAACGGTTTCAGAGTAAACGTGCGCACAAAAAAAGTTACAGACAGACCGACAGACAGAAATTTTTTTTCGCTTAAACTTAAAATCTCGACGTTTCATGACATTTTAAGCCTATTTGGACAATAAAAATTTTTAAAAATTTTTTTGTCGTTACTATACTTCCACTGGACGTGGAAGTAATACTTATCAGAAATATTCAAAACTTCTCAGCATAAATTTTAACAAAAATATTTAATTTTTCATCATTTTTTAGCATTTTATAGCCGCCATTGATTCCGCAATTTTGCAGGTTAGTTTATGACAATTTAGATACCAAATTCGTAATCAGCGGGTTCGAAAACCCCCGAGTAACAAGATTTATGTAAATCGGATAAGAAGTTTTATTAAGATTTAAATAAAAAATTGCCATTTTGGCTAGCTCAATAATTTTGGTTAGCATAATTAAAAAATCGGCTCTCTTACGTTTTTTTGAAATTAAATAACGAGTATTCAAAAAAAATTATCCTAATCGGTTGCGAAACAAGTGCTCTAGATAATTTTGAACGAAAAAATCACGATTTGTGCCACTGTGCGCGGGCTAAAAATTTGCCAAATCGTTGGTATAGGGGTAATGAGTTGCCATCTTGAACGTTTCGAACTGACGATGGGCAGAAGGGGGTGATATAGTAGTCGAAGTTTTCATTATTTGCAGCGGGCTGAAACTTCGTAAAGGGTGTTTTTTTTTAGAAGTTTGTTGTTTGAATGAGCGACACTGTTTCTAGAGACAGTTAATTTAACAACTGACAGCTGATTTGTGCTCAGTATGTTTTGCCATTTCACCATGAATAGACTTACGGTAGAACAACGCTTGCGAATCGTGCAAATTTATTTCGAAAATCAGGGTTCAGTTTGCGAAACTTACCGTACGCCTTACGGAAGATTTTGAGGAAAGATCGTGGGTTACGAGCTTACAAGATTCAGCTCGTGCACGAAGTAAAGCCGCGTGACCATCATTTGCGTCGGACGTTCGGTGAATGAGCCGAAAACAAGATTATTCTTGATCCTCATTTTCACCAAAAAATTTTGCGACGTGGACCTGTGAATTGGCCTCCACGGTCGTGTGATATCACGCCTTGAATTATTTTCTGTGGGGATATGTGAAGTCGCTAGTCTACGCCGATAATCCAGAGATATTGGAAGCGAACATTAGACGAGTTATTGCCGACATAAGGCCCCAACTGCTCGAAAAAGTGATAAAAAATTGGACTTCCAGATTGCCCTACATTCGAGCCAGCCGCGGCACCCACATACCCGAAATCATATTTAAGCACTAATGGCATAAAATTATATTTCCAATAAATTCAATACCATGGGCATTAGCAAGATTTTTATGTGTTTTATTTCATTTTAAAGTTCTATTCCTCTAAAAAAAACACCCTTTATTTTGCTCGAATTAAGGAATATAAATAATTATGGAAATTGTCAGACAAAAATTTCGGGCAGAAGGGGATGTAAAAACATCCCAAATATGTATTTTCTGAAATTAAATTTTTATTATTTGCCGCCGTCTGACGATTGAATGCATTATTCTATCATTTTGGCCGTGTAATTTAATTGACAGACGAAAATTCACAGCAGAACCCCCTGTAAATACGCTGCAATCTCTCCTCTCGGCAGGCCGCCAGATACCTCAAGCCCACGATATATTTCAAAAAGAGATTTCGATTTGGAGCAAAAATATTTTGTCTTTTTTTTACATTTTGGAAGTGATTTTGAACCAAAAGAAAATAATAAAAAATATTCATATCATGCTTACTTTTGAAAATATACTCCATTCTCCGATTAAACAATTAATACACCATAATGAAAACAAATGAAACACTTTTCTCTGTTTTTTATCACTAATTTATTATAACTAAACATTATTGCAGTTTCGACAACTTAGCGTGTCATTTTCAAACGGTTGATTCACAAATACTTATTACTTCCACATCCAGTGGAAGCGAGGGGGCAACCGCTGAGGGGAAATAGTGTACAAATCGGAGGAATTAGGAAGGAATTGAAGGTATTTCGGAAGGAATTATTAGGTATTAAGGGAATTACAGGGGAATTTGGAGGAAATAAATATTATTACGAGGTATTAGAAGGGAATTAAGAGGAAATAAAAGGTATTAGGAGGGAATTAGAGCGTAAAAATATTGAAATGGAATGTTTATCTTGAAGAATTACATACCAATTCTTATATAAAGGACGTGAATGTTGTAAAAACATTAGCGCCTAGATTAGCTCTAAAAATATCTAGTAAAGAAAAAATATTTAATTTAATTAAACTACCGATGATACTATGGACTTCAGTAATATAACGATTTATATCGGACAAAATTCATAAAGTTTTGAAAATATGTTAAGGATAGCATAAGAATTATAAACCGATAAGTTCCCACCCCTAAATAGTGTGCTTCATCCCCTAGGACGCCGTTTCCACCCCCATTTTTTTCCCAAAATTAATAGTACCGTGGGAAATAAGGCGCACACATAATGGTTGGTTCCGGTCAACACAATAAATTGGAATCTTTACTATAAGCCACTTTAACGTTCAATGCTTAACGCTAAAGCAGTAGCTACTATAAACTCCACCTAAAATTATAATAAATGTACCACTTCCACCCTCTCACCTCTATAAAATAACGCGATTTTAAAGAAGCGAGAATATTGTATATTGTACTTGTTTCCACGCCACCCTAGAGGTAGACTATTCGGCGAGTGGTGTCCCCAGTAGGTCGAATCCACTAATTATCAAAAGGTTACCTACGTTAATTAATCTTCATCGTCTTCCATAATGCATGCTTGTCCGTGGTAATGGTAACACATTGTGGAGCAACGTAAGCCTGCTCTTTTACAACTGCACCTGTTTTCGCACCCTAATTTACATGAACAAGAAATTAGTGTTATAACAGATTCGGGAGCCGGTTCTTTTGTTGTCATAGTTCAAGTTAACATACCACCAACTTTTGTCCATCCCCAATCAGTAGCTTCTAGCGTAACGTTTTTCCATGTTTGAATTTGGTAAAAAACGCGATATGAGTGTTGCCGAGCAGCAGCAGAACTTGTTGGTGTTTTGATAATATTACAGTATTGTTCGCTTTACCAACAAGTTTGTTAAAAGTCATGAATCTGTATACAATTAGACTTTTTTCTGCGGAGGTAGGGTTGTATAAAGCTAGAACAAATCGCTCTCCTACGTCTACAATTTCTCCGTGACTAGCTTTTTCATTTCTTGTAATACTTTAGTAATATAACAGTTAAAATTGTAATATATTGGACAAAATTCATAAAGTTTCAAAAATTGCGTGCTTCATCCCCTAGAGGACGTCGTTTAAACCCCCATTTTGAGATTTTCTAGATTATTTCTGGAACGGTGCATTTTTCCACAAAGAAACCTATATACAGAATTATTTCTTATAAAATTCTCTATAAAAAACTTCTCTAAACTTTTTTCCTAAAATTAATAGTACTTTGGTAAATGAGACGCAAATGTAATCAGCGCAGGTCATATAATTCGCTGAATATCCGTATGGCTATTTCCAAAGCTGTCTTTACGCGAAAAAAGTATAAATATCTATACACCACCACAATGTAAAAAATTTCAATTTCTCCCACTACATCTCAGACGACCCAAGGTAACTGCATTATTTTAGAGCTTGCTGTTCAGGGCTGCCAATGTGTGGGATTTTACGCAATAACCGGGTATTTTAAACCCACTTTCGGGTAAAATCGAAACCGGAAGTCGGCCATTTTGGTTCTTTACATTATATAATTGGAAATTATATCCTATATCACTACACCAAATTTGAAAAAAATCAATTCGCCCATTCAAAAGTTACAACAGTGTATCGGCTGAGCGACCCGGTATACAATATTCTCGCTTCATCAAAAATCACGTTATTTTATAGGGGTGAGAGGAATTTATTATAATTTTAGGCGGACTTTAGTAGCTACTGCTTTAGAGTTAAGTATTGAACTTTAAAGTAGATTATAGTAAAGATTACAATTTATTGTGTTGACCGGAACCAACCTTTATATGTGCGCCTTATTTCCCACGGTACTATTAATTTTAGGAAAAAAGTGTAGAGACAATTTTGATAGAGAATTTTATAAGGAACAATTTTGTTCATAGGTATTTTTATAAAAAAGTGGACCGTTCCCGAGATAATCTATAAAATATTAAGGTATTAGGAGGAAATAAAGGTATTTGTGGAATTACAAGGAATTAAAGGGGAAATAAAGGGTACTTTTCTAGAATGGGTATTAGGTGTACAAAATTTCACCAGCGGTTGCCCCCTCGAGTGGAAGTATAGTAACGACAAAAAAATTAAAAAAAATTTTTATTATTCAAATAGGCTTAGAATGTCATGAAACGTCGAGATTTAAAGTTTGAGCGAAAAAAAAAATTCTGTCTGTCTGTCGGTCTCTGTCTAACTTTTTTTTTTGTACGCACGTTTATCAGGAACCGTTTGAGATATTGACTTGAAATTTGGTACACATATGTACTTTAACGAGATCTAGAACTAGATTATATTTTCATCTGGTTCCGTCGAAGGGTTGGGGGTAAATTGGGGTGAATTTGGGGTAAATAGGTAAATCAAGCAGGTAAGAGTCTATAAAATTGGTATTTAGTATATATAAGAGAAGCTAAGGTCTCAAAGAAAATTTTGACATTAGCCACCCCCATTACCACCTCTAAAGGGGATGAAAAAAAAAATGTGATTTAGTGTGTGTACAAGAACCAGAAACCTCAAAATATTTTTTTACTTCATCCACCACCACTACCACCCCCGCCCCACTACCAATGTGGGGTATGGTTTTATGGGTTTTTGGGGTAGAGGATTTCAAATATTATATTATTAAAGTTCCATAAATAATTATTTCCACATACAAAATTTATGTGTGACTTGGATAGAAAATCTGGATGTGGAAGTAGTGATTCCTTGGGCAGCGGTTTTTAGTGATAGATAAATTATTCAAATGTAGTTTTTACAGATGATGAATTAGATATTTTAAAAAAGGGAAAGACTGAACATATGGGCATCGCACCCTGGGGATGGCTGCGACCAAGGGAGTTGCATAAAGGACCTTGTCAGAGACACGTTTGGTCGAAAATTGGGATACCCTAAACGAAATTCCGACTTTGGCGATTTTTATTTGTTTGGTAGCAAGACCACAGGGATGCATGCGACTAAGGGGACGTTGTCGGAGACACGTTCGATCGAAAATTGGGTTACCCCAAACAAAATTTCGACTTTGGCGATTTTTTTTTTCTGTTGGCAAGACTAAAATGGGTCCGCACCTCGGGGATGGATGGATAACGGAGTTGCATGGAGGACATTGTCAGAGACACGTTCGGTCGAAAATTGAAAACGAAATTTCGGCTTTGGCGAATTGTTTTTGTTTGAGAGCAAAAGAGAAAATATGGGGATGGATGCGACTAAGGGGGTTGCATAGAGGACGTTGTCGGAGACACGTTCGGTTGAAAATTGGGTTACTCTAAACGAAATTTCGACTTTGACGATTTTTTTTGTGGCATGACTGAAAATATAGGTTCCGCACCTCGGGGATGGATGCGACTAATGGGGTTGCATAAAGGACGTTGTCAGAGACATGTTCGGTCGAAAATTCGACTTTGGCGATTTTTTTTGTTTGAGGGCAAAAGGAAAATATGAGTTCCGCAACTCGGGGACGGATGCGACTAAGGGGGTTGCATAGAGGACGTTGCCAGAGACACATTCGGTCGAAAATTGGGTTACCCTAAGCGAAATTTCGAGTTTAACGAGGGTTGTTCTCAGCTTCCGAGGATGATTCCAGCTAGAGGGGATGTGTAGAGGAAGTCGTAAGAAGCATGTTCGACCATGGATTAGGTCCGCTTAAACGGTTTTTCGCAAATTACAATTAATTTCTTTTTTCACGGATTCGATCAAGCTTGATCGATAGAAACTTCAGTGGCATTAATGGCGAACAAATTCCATTTTGGTTTTTCAAAATCACACGACGTTATAGGGGGTTGAATGATGAAAAGCAGGAAATGTGCCGCGATAATGGTCCATTCCGATCAGTTCACGTCCATAGTTAACTCACAATGGTATACTGAGCTTTTATTTATTAGAGTACTGTAAAATTCGTTTAAGAGCTCCATCTGGCGTCAAGTAGTAATAACAGACACAGTAACTTGGAACCATTAAATTTTAATTGAATAGAGTTTTAAACGTTTTAAACCTGTTTTAAACATACCATTTAAAACATTGAACAAAAATGTTTTAAACAAAAAATAGAGTTTTTTTTGTTTAAAACGAGAAACCACTATTTATTTTCAACCCTGGTTTTAAAAGGAGCATGAAAATTAATAAGAGAGTATACTATCATTTAAAAAATTAAGCTCATCATTAACATCATCTAGGTCATAAATGATTTCAAAAGGAACTAGAGTGAAATCGGCATAAAAACGGTTAAGGTTAAAATTTCTAAAACCTTTTATAGTTTTGAAAATTGGTGTATTTATGGGGCAAGTAAAATTTAGCGCAATTAAGGTTAATTTATGATCAGACATATGATCTCGCATATGATCTAACGCAACTACATTTAAGTTTTCCTTCCACGTCCAGTGCAAGTATAGTAACGCAAAAAAAAATGGATAATTTTGATTGTTCAAATAGGCTTAGAATGTCATGAAACGTAGATTTTAAGTTTGAGCGAAAAAAAAATCTGCCTGTGTGCCGGTCTGTCTAACTTTTTTTTTGTACGCACAATTACTCTGGAACCGTTTAAGATATTAACTTGAAATTTCATATTATTATTACTATTGATAGTTAATGAGGTCAATTAAAGATTAAAGGTGTATTCCTTGTTGGAGCATCTATGATTTGATATAAGTAAACCAAGTGCTGCAAGCATAGAATTAACTTTGTTGAAAGCTGGTGAATCAACTTTTAAATCTATATTGAAATCGCCAAGGCGAAATATTTCATCGTATTCGGGAACAAATTTGAAACTATTTTTCAATCTATTTATAAAATCATTATGGGGTACAGGTGTACAGGGGTGGCTGATGCCAAGAAAATTTTGAGCCTTTGCTTCTCGTACAGACACTAAAAATTCCAATTTTATGGACTCTTGCTTGATTTATCTACCTATTACCTTTCAACGAAAGATCACATATCAAAATATTAGTTTCAGATCTCCTTATAATATATTGATTGACCCAATTCTATCTCAACATTCAAGTCAACATCACAAACCGTTCCAGAGTAATCGTGCGCACAGAAAGTTAAGTACAGACAGAATCTTTTGGCACAAACTTAAAATCTCGATGTTTCATGACATTTTAAGCTTATTTGGACAAAAAAATATTGAATTTTTTTTTTACCGTTACTACACTTCCACTACACTACCTCGTACACTACTATACATGGATGTGGAAGTAAAAAGGACAATGCCAACTCGACAATATATCATGATCACTTTGACAGCAAACTTAACACTTATTGAATTTATTGAAGCATCAAACGCGAACAAAACTCAGCTAAAGAAATTGAAATACAGTCGGACAGTGACGCAGGCGCCATAAGATACGGCTGTACGCTGCCGATTGTACACGATCATATACGAACACAGTAGGATCGCCCCTGTAAATCCCCGGATTGTCCTTAGATCGCCCTGGATTGTCTCGATACAGGAAGAAAAATCGCAACAACAACCTCAGCAACAACACTCGCAATAGCACTAATGTGAATCAATTTTATCGATTATGCAAAATTACTAATGAGTATTAATAACGTCGAAACAACGGGCAGACATTATTCGGAAATTCAAAAAACTTTTTCAAACTAAGTTTTAAACAACTAACTATATAAGAAAATTGTTTCAGTAAAAGTTTTGGGAAATTTTACAGCCTACAATATTCATAACTAATTACTACTTAGGAGTAACGGGGGCAGAGATAACTGTAAAAATCTGCAGCGAAGCTGCACCATTTTAACGGCCATAAATCGTAAAATATTAACAATAAAGAAAAATAGTTTAAATAAGAGTTGTAGCTTTTTTCATTCTCTACACTACTGGTAATACCTAATTTTAGAGTAGAACTTACAGGAGAAGAGATAATTGAGAAAAACCTATTTTGACCGTAATTTTTTTCAACATGGCGGCCGTAGCGGCACCGATATTTTGCGGGAAAACATTGATTGATGATTTGCGGCAATCACCCCAACATTATACAAAGGAAAAATTCCTTGTACGAATTATTCACGGGTCAAATAATGACAGACTGACTGTACTATAGATGTTTTGACTACAGTCGTGTTTTACAATTTGAAGAAAGATATTTCAGTCTTAGTTCAATCAATGAATGCCTAAAAGGGGATTGTAGAGGACATGGAGGAGGGGAGAATTTTCCTCGTCAGGAATGTGTTGGGGGTAGTTAGAAGGTAAACGTACTAAAAGTTCCCGTCCCTGGCCCTACCGCTTCAAGGGGGTGGAAAGGTTCCGTTTTTCGATTCTTCGCTTATAACTCGGAAAACGGAAAAAAGTATTTTATGAAGAATTAAACATAGTTAAATTTCCGAGATATTCACCACCGAAAATCGATAATTAACAAATTAATTAATTCGGTATCAGAAATTTTCTATCAAACCGGTTTACCTGCTAATAACTCACAGTCACAAAACAATCTTTATTTTACAACACTCGATGTATTTACTAACGTAATATTTTGTCGAAATCTATAGATTTCTTTAAATATACAGTGTGACTCACTTAAAATAAAGACACCTTTGTAACTTTTTTAGTTCGTTTCCGATTTGGATCAAGTTTCACTTAAGTATAGAACAAATTAGGATCTACTCATGACCAGAAAAACATTCGCCTGCTACAAAATCAAAGCCACCTGCGGTACTAAAATTTGCGGAAAAAAAAATTTAAAAATATTACTGGGTCTTGACGAATTTTACGTGTCCACCACAAATTGCGGAAACCCCCTTGCCAGATGAGCTTATGTATGAGAAATCACTCATCAATAACCAAATCAAATTTTGGTGTATGTATGTTTTTGGCGCCGGCGCCGATCCGATGAATTATTTTATAATTTTTAACATTCAAAATGTTTTTATTTTTTTTTTCTGCATATTTTGGTACCGCAGGTGAATTTGCCTTTGTAGCAGGCGGATGTTTTTCTGGCCATAAGTAGATCCTAATTTGTTTTATACTTGAGTAAAACTTGATCCAAATTCAGAAACAAAATAAAAAAGTTATAAGGGTGTCTTCATTTTAAGTGAGTCACACTGTATATTTAAGGAAACGTATTATAAGCAAAGAATCGAAAAAAGGGACCCTTCCACCACCCTCTCCCCTGAAGCGGCAGGGCTAGGGGCGGGGACTTTTAGTATGTTTACCTCCTAACTACTCCCAACACATTCCTGAAGAGAAAAATTCTCCACCCGCTCCATGTCCTCTACCACTCTCTCGTTGGCTGGACTATCTAGGAGAGGTTTATTTCGCAGATCATCATATACGTGAGCAGTTCTACAAAGCATGGTCGATTCATGATATTAGTCACTTACTGATCAAAAATTGGTCCAAGCTACAACCCGTGTCCAATATTCGCTTAGACGAGTCTTACCGCACCTTGTTATAATAAAAAACTTGAGCTAAATTGACAAAAATAAAATATTGGCTGTTTTTACTCCTAAAACTCAAGACCGTCACGCGTAACTCCATACAGATTGACACTTGTTTTGGCTGAAATTTTGTTACCAGAGAAATGGTTAGTGTCCATATTTGCTATAATTATTACAAAATATCCAAAATTTGTTGGTAAGATACAACTTTCATGTTAAGTCTAGGATTTAATATATAAACTATTAAAGTCGCGTAACTTGGTTAATACTCACGACCGTCACAGCGCTAATCATTAGTTAATAAGTTGAATGTTAGGACTACCAGCAACTCAAAAACACATCGAAATTTAGTTTTCGTTGTGGAATCATGTGAGGAGATACAATAACCAAGTGCTGTTTCCCAAAACATTTTGAATTTCCAGTAATTTATATGGTAAGTCTAATATATGGCCCTGTGCTCTCTTTCATGACCGTCACGTTGTGTATTTTAGCATTTATCAACTTATTAATATCCAAATACGCTATTATTTTGAGGTATCCAGTACACTGTCTTCTCCTAACCTTACTTTAATAATAGCTTGGGGTGAATATAATTCTTAGTCATTTTTGTCTAGCGGCCCTCACGGCCCTCACACTCATGACCGTCACTTGGCACAAATTTGAATGTGATGGTCTTGAGACTCTAGTGACAGTCATGAGAAATTTCATTGGCATTACTCTCCTTCACTCTTGTAACTTTTGAATGGTTGAATGGATTTTTTTCAAATTTGGTGTAGTGATATGGGATGAAATTTCCAATTATATGATGTAAAAAACCTTCTGACTTCCGGTTTCGAGGCAAATGACGTGAAAATCAAGTTTTTTAAATGGGACAACTTGTATATTTTTTCATATTTGGTTCCTACTAGCCAAAATACATATGATCTGACCCTCAAATATTATTTTTATTTTCAAAAATTTGGCACCTCAGCCAGCAATTACACGACCGTTTTACGAATCTCACAACCATCTCATGCCACTCACGACCGTCACGCGTAACTCACAGTACCTCATTCACAATGGTGTCATAAATACTATTTATCTCGTTAGGACCATTGTCCTTTAAATTATGAACAAAACTGGTTATCGATAACAAAATTTAGACACAAAAAGGTAATTTGAGCCAATACAGTTAACTGAATTTAGAATTATTAGGCTCAAATAAGAAAGAAACAGATACTTCCAGTTATATCACTTTTTATTTTATTCATGGGTATTATTACGACCAAAATTTTCTCTAATATCTTGTAGGACATATTTTTCACTTCAAAGAATCAACTTTTTCATAATCCATTTAGCATATTTATATTAATACAAAGCACAAATATAAATGTGACGGTCGTGTGTTTTGTTATACGTTTCACTAAAGAAAAACAGCTGTAACATTTTAGTCACGGGAAAAAAGCTGGTGCCACAAGGCATACCTGAAAAGTAGACACTTTAACCATTTCAAAAATGTATGCCATCAATAGATTCCTGACCTTTTTCTTTTTTAACATTGTCAATGTGAAATCGACCATGCTTTGTAGAACTGCCCACCTAGTAAGTGAAAAAGTGATCATAACTCATTATCACAAAAGTGTTAGATACTGTTTTGTTATGGGACAGCTAAGTTCTTAAATTGCTCATAATTACATACAACTCGACATACAAACTCACAAAAATAAAAAAAAATTTTTTTTGGAATCAAAAATTTCTTAAGCAAACGTCAAAAAATATTTTTTTAAATACATCAAGCTCTGTACTTAATGTTTGCACCAATTTTTTAATACGGTTATCTAAAATACCTATTAAGTTAGGTAAAGAAAACAATACTAAAAATTAAATTTAAACTACTCAACTAAGCGCATCTTGGGCATATAGCCCAGGCAACGAATGATTATAGAGGGAAATTTTAGGGACAGAAAATTTGACTTCGGAACTTTGTTTGGACTAGCCTGGAGATGAACATATCAAAAGTCCCCACTCCTAGGTGGTGAGCGGGGGAGAGGGGGGCACTTTAAAGGTCCCATTTTTTTGGTTTTTCATTTATATCTCTGAAACTCAAGATCATAAATACTCAACTGGTATTATCTAAAAAAGTAATTTTTTTTTCAACTCAAAAAATTAAGCAACATTAACTGATTTTCCTGTACCTCTGTGCAAATAATGAAAGTGGGGCGACGACAAATAATTAAGTAAATAAATAATAAAAGTGTTGGTACATGCGCTGTATAAAATATCGCCTAACCGCGCCGCTCAGACCTGGCGCGCGACTAGTCTAGACCTGTCGTTTGCCGTGGATAGTGCTTATTTAGATGTATATTTATCAGGTTTTGAACATTTTGAATTAAATTAAATTATATTACTTAATATTATCAATAGAGCAATGGATAAAAACCGACAAAATATGTTAAATCTGTGCTTTCACGAGTCTGATTATTATAACGTAAAAGCAAAATGGCATTTTTTGCTACCAGTCATGGCAAAAATGTATGTGATGGACTAGGTCGAACTGTAAAATGACTTGCGGCGAAAGCAAGTCTACAGCGACCTTATTCTGATCAAATTTTAACACCTCGACAGCTATACAACTTTGTGACTGAGAGCATACAAAATATTAATATTATTTATTGCACAGATGATGACCATCAGCAGAATGCTTTATCTCTTCAAAGCAGATTTGATAAAGCGAAACCTGTTCATGGAATTCAACAATACCATTGTTTCATACCTAAGAAAGATGAGGTTTTGAGAGGCAAACTCTATTCAAATAGCAGTAAGAGTACTGAAAACTAACCTTAGAGATGGTTTACCTAGTATTGAATTTGAGAAAATTTCTGGCTCTGTCACTGCCATGTATGATGATTTCTGGTGGCTAGGATGTGTACTAGGTAAAAATGACGAAACTGAGGAGGTGACAATCAGTTTTTTACATCCAAGTGGCCCTTCCCGATCATTTCTGTATCCAAATAAAACCGATGTTTTAAATGTCAACCCAAAAAGAATACTACTCAAAGTGGATCCTGTCACTGAAACTGGAAGGGTCTACAAGCTTAGTGAAGCTGAAATGGCATTATCTGATACAGCTTCAAAATTGTATTAATAACAATTATTAAACAAACAAATTTTTGTACTAGGTACACTGCGCGTCATATTAATGTGGTACACTTCGATTTTATCGTTACAAAGAAGACTAGACTGGTCACATTTGACAATAAGATCTACCACAAATCAGTATTTCAAACAATAACGATGTCAAGACAGTTAAGTAATATTCAGAAGCTTGAGAGAACATCACAATCTACCAATAAATTTAATTAATGGTTTTTAGTTCACAAATGCTGTACCATATTTATATGCCGCGCAGTGTACCACCAATAAATGTTTATTTTTTATGTACAATATATTTCATTGTATATTACCCATTTAGTATTTAATTATGCTTATTATCGCAATCATGTTATCATGTATGACAAAAGTGGTTGTGGCAGGGAAACGTGGGGGGTGGGTTACACAAACCTATTTCCAAGACTAATAATAACAACTCTTTTGATATATATAAATTCAAAATTATAAATTGCAAAATAAACTACTAAACTTTGCGATTAGTGTCTTGAAAGTACACATTGTCCTAAAATAATATTTTTTTGTACAATGTTCCCGTTGTTGCCCCACTTTGAAACTGTATGCAATGGTAGATATGACCACTAGGGACAAATACAATTTTTTTAATAATTTTCAAAAATATACTTTTTGAGAAAAATTACTTTTACATTTGTGCCCTTGACCTCGACCTCTAAATTTCAGATTACAACATTTTTTAACCTCAAATAGAAAAATATTGCCTAAACACCATAAATTGGCATTTGTCTCACCCTTATATCTCTTACCGTTTTGGAGATATTGTGATTTAAAAATCCCTATTTTCCAAAATTACTGACTTTCTTTCAATTTTCAAAGACTTATTACTCAAGAACCAATAATCAAAAAAAAAATTAAAAAATTGAAATTTTCATGTTGTTGACAGGTACAACATTTTCACCAAAAATTATCAAAATCGGAGAAGTCAAGTTTCAAAATTTTATTTTTATTGGTTGATTTGGCATGGAATGACCCAGTTAAAGACATTGTTATGATATGGTGGTCCAAAAATGGTAATGGATAATTTTTTATAGAGGGTCTCGATCCCCCCAATTTGTTTCAAATCCGAAAATAGTAAGTACCTACCTATTTTTTGGTTTTTCAAAATTTGATTTTAAATGGTGCCTATGGAGACCTGAAGTTTCCCATTTAAATTGCATGGGGAAAAAAACACTTTTTGGGATTTTTTGAATAACTGTTTAAGGTTAGGGAAAATTTTGCATTAAACTTATAGAACTTGGAGAGGACTATCCAACGAAGAATTTGACGTATATACATATGGGTTTGTCACCCTTGACACACCTCCACGGTGCCCCGAAATCGACCCGAAATCAAAAAATGTAAATTCTTCAGGTAGTTTTCAGGGCACCGTGTTAGAGGCGACAAACCCATGTGTATGTACATCAAATTCTTCGTTGGATAGTCCTCTACAAGTTCTATAAGTTTAATGCAAGATTTTCCCCAACCCTAAACAATTATTCAAAAAATCCCAAAAAGTGATTTTCCCCATGCAATTTAAATAGGAAACTTCATGTCTCCATAGGCACCATTCGAAATCAAAATTTTGAAAAACAAAAAAATACGTACTTAGGTACTTACTTTATTCGGATTTGGAAACAAATTGGGGGATCGAGACCTTCTATAAAAAATTAAGTCATTTTTGGACCACCCTATATGGTGTTACTAAATTCATTATTTTCTTACTTCAATCCTTAGTTAGGCACTAGTAATATTTACGTGGGCAATTCTATTCATTTAAATACTAAAAACTCAATAATAACTAAAGCATATAAATTAGTTGAGAAAATATTCTTCACCTCGCTTTTCACATAAGTACCTTTTTACTATAGTAAACGGAAAAATAAATTAAAAAAATTATTTAGTCCTAAAAGTACTCATCAGTTTACAACTATATAGTTAGAACCGAGCTAGACCTTAAAACCAACTAATACTATATTATGTACTAAGCAACTAGAGAACTATTACTCCACATATTGCATATCTACCTTGAAATCTGTAATTTAAGTTCTCCAACCCTATGCAGACCTTCCAGCAACATTTCAAACTTCATAGGCTCGCAATACTGCATGAACCTTATTAATTTTTCATATACTGGCCTCGTCAACGTTAAATCGTACCTATGTAGCCACGACATAGTTTTTCTTAGCAATAGCAACCCATGCCGGCTTATCACGTCTTTCCAACGCTGTCGTTCCCTTAACCGTCTATTATAACTTTCTACTAACGAACACTGCAGATTCGTTAAGAGTTCATAATGAGGATCATCCTCATCTATAATTTCCATGTTGGAGAGTATATCCTCAGCATTCTTATCATACTCATTTTCAAATTCAGATCGAGTTGGATTATATCCAGCCAACGATTGGTATCCTACGGTATTCGAGGCATATCTAGGAGGATCATCGCTATCATTCAAGCGAAACCTGTAAGGTACTACCATTTGCGGAAATAATGCTGCATCTGGTTGTATAATCTCTGGTAGAAGATTAGACCCATTTCTTTGTAAATAAAAATAATCGTAATGATCCTTAATTTCGTTTACACTTTTGTTTGGTAGTTCTTGGGCCACTAAATTCCAGTTTCCGTAAGTAGCAATCGAATCCAGTAATGTAAGTTCTTCTGCAGCTGTCCAATCGGAATTTTCAAACAGTATAAACTTTGTACTTAACACCCTGTAATCATGATCGTTCTTGTGCTTCAGAAACTCTGCACCATTTGAAAAACATGCACAGCAAATATTAACGTTGCACATTTCACATAGAATGTACGGGCTCACTAATTCACTAAAACAATTTGCACAATCAGGTGTAGTATCACAGGTATCCACGATCTTTGCGCTAGAAAAACTAGACAACATTGTCGAAGCAGAGCGGTCATCGTCTAAAATAATAAACCTAACTAGCTAATAGTTGATTTTGTTTAATGTAGCTTACCTTTAGGAAACTGTAAATCTGCCGCATCTTCTTCTGTAAGATCTGTATTCGTATTAGCCATCATGATTATTGTTTCTTTGAAATAACTTCTTGATCTACACAACACTGTAGGTTATGTTGTTTGTCAGTTTTGTCACAGAACTAAAAGAAGTAAGTCCGTGAATATCGCTAAATTAGTTACCTTCTAACCCGACCCCACCAAGACTGCTGAATGAAGGCTGTCCTATTGTAATCATTAGAGAAAGATGGAAAGAATACGTCACCCAGCCCGCCCTTGTGTGCGGCAAGGATAGAGCGTTGATCTTTGCACCGCCTATTTATCGATTTACCAGTTAGACAACCTGATTAATAACTGATCTTGGTACCTGCTGGTTGATTTTATGTATGCTTCAGCTGAAAGGAAACAATTTGTTTGAATAATGTGTTATCGTTGATAAAGTTGTTGTACATTATACATAATAGTATTACTTTTAGCTAGCAGTATAGTTGTCTAATGTGTGATGAAAAACAACAATTAGTAAAGCGCTGCAAGCCATCCTCGCGACATCTGCTGGCTGGTAGAGTAACTATCGCAATTGCCGTTACTTTCACAGAATACTTGTGTTAGGTCAGTGTGTGAGGTATTTAAAGAGCGCTTTGTGCCACTGTATTTAGATATGCATTGTGAGATGGCACTAAAGGTGCTATTTTACTCAAATAGAAAACGGTAAAGTGTAGGATGGTTTAAAACCATCTTTGAGGTAAGTATAGGAAGTTATTATGCATACAAATTTTAAAACTTACTGCATGTATTTTTAAAACACAAAAATAAACTATGTACCTGTTCAGCTATGCAATGGCCCTAATGTCCACGCGACATGCATTGCAATGTCACATATCGCAA
This sequence comes from Rutpela maculata, assembly GCA_936432065.2. Lineage (NCBI taxonomy): Eukaryota > Metazoa > Arthropoda > Insecta > Coleoptera > Cerambycidae > Rutpela > Rutpela maculata. The sequence continues at coordinate 47,754,546 of OW386289.2, forward strand.
GGAACAAATCGCAGGAACAAATCATTTATTTTCATGTAATATTCAATAATTTACTTACTGAAATATTGTAATGAAGTTTATCTTCGAGTTACAAATATAACTCATACAGTGTGTGCCAAAAAATCTGTATGGGAGACTGCTGTTATTGACTTTCTGAAGATTTTCATTTTTAATAAAAGCTAGTGCATGTTCTCAAGTGAAAAAGTGACTGCAAAAATTTGTATTAGTCCTTGTGCTTAAGTTGGAAAATTAAATTTTTTGAAATTAGCTTAAGCGAGGTCTCAAGATATCGAAAAATTTAATTTTAAGAAGTTATTTATAATGTACATTGGATCCCTCTAGTTTAAAAATAAAAATTGCCTACTCTTTTATGATTAATTCCTGAAAAAGTTAAAATTTTTCCAAAATATCTATTTGCTAAAAAAGTACTCTTAAAATTTCTTTAAAGATGATTTAAATCCACTACTTAATCTGAAACTATTAAAGAGAGAGAATTATTGATAACAAAAAATATCAAAATATATAGTTCAGGTATTATGCGTAAAAAAGTAGAACATTTTTAAAATAGAACGGCCAAATTTGATATTTAGCTATAACTTCGTATTGTAAGCAACTTTTTGAAATAACATTTTTCGATATCTTCAAAAATAAAAGTAAGTTTACTCTTGGGCCAATTTCCAAAAAATTAATTTTCCGACATAAGCGCCAGGACTAACAGAAATTTTTGCATCCACTTTTTCGTTTAAGAATATTCACTAACTTTTATCAAAAGTGAAATTTTTCAGAAAGTCAACAACAACAGAGTTTCTCATATGGTGCTGACTTTTTGGCGGACACTGTATAAACCGAAATATAAACTTATCCTCGTAAATTCTCTATAAGTTTACTATAAGATGATATTTGAAAAAAATATGCGAAATGATCTTCACTAGTGCCATCACTGTTTTACCATATGTACAGATCGAAACAGTTATATTATTACTAGCTGACCCAGCAAACGTTGTTTTGCCATATAAATTTTTGTCCAAAAAATAAAAAGAAAATTTCTGGATAGGGCCACCCTTATCACCTAGGGGTATAAAAAATAGCCTACGACCTATTCTCAGACCTACCAAATATACATAAAAAATTTCACAAAAATCGGTCAAGCCGTTTCGGAGGAGTTCCATAACAAACACTGTGACACGAGATCAGATGTATGTCACTTCATAATGAGATAGAAAAAAAGGGCAGCGGATAGAATAGTCTTTACTGTCTCTGACGTGCTTAACAGAAAGAACTTAGGACATTAATAGTTCTATTGGCTGTCCCATTTTTTATTTCAAAGTATTATATAGGTATTGTTTCTTACTTGTATATGTCGAAAAATGGCGATCGGTCTATAGTGGAGACACTTTTTTTAAAAAACAGTTTTATAGCAAACTCCTAGTACTGTATATTTAAATTTTTACCTATTGATATTAAGTTTAGTATAGTAAACGTAGCATATCTAATTTATAAAATAAAATACGAACGCTACTACTAAAAAATATTTATTTATTTCAAATAATAAAATAGAAGGCTATTTTATTAAGTTATTAGAAATACTTATTTAATAATAAAAAATATCATTTGGTAAATAGGTATCTCCTATTTTTCAACTAAAAATCAATGTTTGCCTCTCATATGCCTGGTTTTGGCGTACTGGAACTAATTCATAGAAAATCCCTCGAAATAATCATCAGACTTTAAAAGAGACGCCCATGCTGCGGCTAAAAATTTTTACCGTTATTACACTAACTCTGTTGTGCACTAAGTATTTTAAAACTGTATGTTTGAAATTCTATTTTAATTTTTTTGGAATGAGTGAAATAATATACTATACAATAATTCAAATTTTCAAAATAGGTCACACATAAAAAACTACAGGCAATAGAACACCTTTATCCCTGAAGGCTTAAAGTGACTGTGCGGGAGAGGGCTATGTTTAAAAGCAAAAGACATGCACTTGGTGTCCGGGTATACTATAGGATTAACTAGAGGAAATATTTAGTGATTACAGATAATAAACATACTTGAAGTTTTTCTTAGTCCTCGAAATTATATAACCTAACCTCAAACTTACCGTTTTGTTTACTTTCTCATTCTTCATATTTATAAATCCACCACAAACACATCATGCAAATAAAGCCATACGTGGATAATTTGGCAGTAGCTATATATAGATATTTTACACTTCACTTTTCACGTTTTTCTTCAACTCTAAAACTTATTAAATATCTTCTTTACTATGGCATGAAAGAAAGACGAAAGAGAAGCGCGTGCGCAGTGCGCACAACATGTTTAAGTTGAAATAGAAAGGGCTTTGGTTTTTTTATTTCTTTCAAGTTGCTGAAACCTTCCAGCAAAGGAACAATTTAAGAGTACAAAAATAAATAAAATGCAACATTGTAGGAAACTTTTGCAAGTTTCAATGTCCATCAGCGGGTATATTTAAAAGAATATTTATATTTGCCAGCATCATCCAAATGAAAAAATATAATAAAGTCTACAATGGACATTATACGGTCCACGTCCACGTAGGAACAAATAAAACGTACACAGATGATATCGTTTTACGTACATAAAATGGGCAATTAAGCGACATCCATTTATCTTCTGTGCATATTTGTACAATAAATGGACTTTAACGGGCATTTACTGGTTGTTCAAATGGGGATATAACATGTGCTTTCTTTTATGTACATTAAATGGACGTCCCTCGGACGTCCACACAACGTGCATAGAAGATGTCCTTTATGTACATAAAAGGGACAATTATGGGACGTTAATTTATTCACCATGAACGTTTGTACAATAAATGGACTTTAGCGGGACATCCATTAGTTGTCCAAACAAGAACATAAAGTATTTGCACATTCATGTACAGTAAATGGACGTCCATAGGATGTAATACCCCATAGAGGACATTCCTGTACGTACATAAAATGAGCATCCATAGGACGTCCATCCAATGTCCATGGACATTTGTATAGTAACTGGATCTTAATCGGACATCCACTGGATGTCCTGTGCTATTAGGGTATATCTAGATACCTACCCAGCAAACCAAACCACATCATTTTAACATCATAATGATGTGATTTTTGCAACAGTGACGTCGTCATTCTTGTTTGCAACCACGTGGAAATGCCGTCACAGTGACGCTAAACGGCCGCACTCAGCCACGTCGTCAAAAGTGACTTACTTATTTTCCACTTTTCAGCCACATCAGTACCACTCATTTGTGATATAGATATGATCATATTGTGTACAAAAAATATATATTATAACAACTTGAATGTTACCGCCCACTTACTTTTAAAATAAATAAAAAGAATCTATATTGCAACAAATAAATCTACTTTTATATTACGAAAAAATAGCTCAATTGAAACTTAAAAATCACTGATTAAAGATTAATATTTTCTATCCGGCTCCAAAAAATGATGAATTTTTGAATAAATTATGTTTCCTCATTGAATTTTTTATTGTTTTTTTTATCGAAAAAAATTATTTCATTAAAGTCGGCTGACATTTTATACCTTGTGTGTGATTTTACATTCTGAAAAACTTTTCTCATTTTTTTTTTCATTTTGAAAAATAAAGGTGAACTTATTATTTCTTAAATATTTGTTTCAAAATCCTCCTACATACCTAAAGTTATTCTCGTAGCATAATATAGTTACATATATAATTAGCTGTATATGAGAATATAATTTTAGATATACAGGGTGATTTGTAAACAAATATTTAAGAAATAAGTACACCTTTATTTTTCTAAATGAAAAAAAATAAAGAGAAAAGTTGTTCAGAATGTAAAATCACACACTAAGTATAAAACGTCAGCCGACTTTGATGAAATAATTTTTTTCGATTAAAAACAATAAAAAATTCAATATGAGGAAACATACTTTATTCAAAATTAATCATTTTATATTGGAGCCGGGTATAAATATAAATCTTTCATCGTTATTTCATTGAGTTATTTTTTTCGTAATATAAAAGAAGATTTATTTGTTGCAAAATACATTCTTTTCATTTATTTTAAAATTAACTCAGCGGTAACATTCAAGTTGTTATAATATACATTATAAAGCAACATAATTTATTTACAATTCATTTTTATTTTAATGGCTTACTTCAAACAAAACATTTCATCAAAGTAGCCTGATATTGCTGAAATTTTACACAAAAAAGTATATTTCACATTCGCTTTACTTACCTTTTCCTTAAATTTTTCTTGAGATTTCGGAAAATATATAAAAAGGCAGTTCATACATAATCGTTTGATATTTGCTTATAAATCTTGCACATTTTTCATGATGATATATACATACACACCATCTTTCGCCTGAAAGAGCAATGTCGAAAAAAAATCTAGCACATATCCCTAGATATTTTAATCGTTTTATAGCACATACATTACTCACTAAAGTGGGGTCCCAGAAAATGTCTCTAAGTAAAATAATAGAAATTAGATTTAAAAATATAAAAAGTATTAAATAAATTTGATGTGATCAATGAAACAAACATTTCCAAAACTATATATATTCAAGATATGATTACAGGTATGCTTTATAATATAAATTCACCTAGCTATTTCTTTCTTGATCTTCTTTGATCCCTATAACGGATTAAGTGTCACAATTATCTCATAGTCAAAGTCTGCTGTGGCTGGAACTATTTTTCATACCACATCTAAAAATTTATAAAAAATTAATTATCACAGTTTAAAAATGTTTAATAAGATTTGGTATCATTTATGTCAGTAAAAATAATGTTAAAAGTTGAGTGTTGGTAGTGGTAATTTCAAGTTCAACCACACACTAGTTTTGTTATTAAAGTAAAAAACCGCTGCCCAAGGAATCACTACTTCCACATCCAGATTTTCTATCCAAGTCTCTCATAATGAAAAAATTTTGTATATGGAAATAATTGTTTATAGAACTTTAATAATATAATATTTGAAATCGTCTACCCCAAAAACCCATAAAACGATATCCCACACGGTAGTGGGGTGGGGGTGGTGATAGGGGGGTAGTAGTGGAGGTGGATGAAGTAGAAAAAATATTTTGAGACTTTTGGTTCTTGTACACACACTAAATCACAATTTTATTTTCATCTCCTTTAATAATGGCGTAGAGGTGGTAATGGGGGTGGCTAATGCCAAAAAATTTTTTTAAACCTTAGGTTCTCTTGTATCACTAAATACCAATTTTATGGACTCTTACCTGCTTGATTTACCGATTTACCCCCAATCTACCCCCTAGTTACCACATTTTACCCCCCAACCCTTCGACGGAATAAGATGAAAATATAATCTAGTTCCAGATCCCGTTAAAGTACATACGTGTACCAAATTTCAAGTCAATATCTTAAACGATTCCAGAGTAAACGTGGGCACAAAAATGTTACAGACCGACAGACAGAAATTTTTTTTTCGCTCAAATTTAAAATCTCAACGTTTCATGACATTCTAAGCCTATCTGTATAATAAAAATTTTCAAAAATTTTTTTGTCGTTACCATACTTCCACTGGTTGTGGAAGTAATTAAATTTAATTTTAATAGCTTACATCTTTAGAACAACTTCATTGATACTATTGAAAATATAAAAAAAAAGGATGACGAATGAAAATAAACTACTATTTTGTAAAACATGAATTAGCAATAAAGATACGAATTCAGAATTTGATTCTAACAGGGCATGCAGAATACGGTTCTAAAATTATTTGAACTTTGTATCACTCTTGATTCGTGGACACCATTTGAATTCTATCTCTAACAAAATAATAAAGTTTCGATGAGACTTAAAATATGACACTAAGTATATACTAAATTAAAAATTAAGCAAAAAAAAAAAACTGAAGGTGAAGTTTCTCATTGCCGAAACGAGTATTTCAATATGAAACAATAAAGAATATATTTTTTTTATAGAGCCTTATTATAGTTACAGAAAAAATTGGTAAAAACAGCAGTTTGCACAAAATTCAAATGCAAAATGTCTAAGATCTTAGAACTTATATAAACTTACCATCTTTTCTCTCATTATACTGCCACTGCCAGAAGCCCCACGAACGAAGATAGTTTTAATTGTCTATTATAACATTCTAAAATAGAAAAAAATGTATAAGTACCTAAATTATTCCAGTTAAATAGGGAGGACTAGAGGAAAAAAACTGATACCTAAAGTTTTGAAACTTGGCAGAGATGTTCATTAAGGCCCACTGTTTAAACATACTTAAAGTCGTCAACTCTATCTCTTACGCTCGCGCCGCCATCTTGAAAAAATGGTGCTCAGATTAAGTTTTTTTTTTCTTATATCTCGCTAACCATTAGAGATATCGAAATTAAGTCTCCAATAAAAAGTAAAGCTTATAAAATTCTCTATAAAAAATGTAATATAATATTTTTCCGTATCTATTATTATCATCTTCTAAAATAGGAAATTACATTTTATCAACACATTTCTAAACCGGAAATCACTCGTAAAAAAAAATTCATATTATTATGTTAATTCTAGAATTCCCAATAACTTTAAAATATTCGTCGAATATCTGTTTGTCAGTCTGTCCATCTGTCTTTCTGTACGACACTTTTTTTTTTAACTATTTAACGTCGGCCCGCTACCAGGGCCTATCACCTACGCCAGGAGACGAGCTACCCCCAACCTGGAAATTTTGCCGAACCTCTTCCCTTAAGAAGAGTAGGGATCTTTTACTTGCCTAATATTTAATAGACAAGGGACCGCCTGCTTTACATCCCCTCCGAAGGATGGTATATCCACTACGTAATCCTCGTCTGAAATTACGTAACTTCTGCGTATACACTGATATACAAGCCGCTAGAAGGTGGGACGAGAACACTGTATTTCCCAAGATGGGACCCCATCCAAGTACTAACCGCGCTCGACGTTGCTTCAATGGAATATCGACTGATATTCACATTGAAGTCGTCTCTACGCTCGCCCACGACACTTTTTGTGAGTCCAAGAGAAGAGTCCAATTTTATTGAAAATTTGAACAGTAAGTTAGTGTTAACTAAAGGAAGAACTCTATTGATTTTGAAAAAAATCGATTAGTAAATATAAAGGTTATAAAACATTTTATGAAAAAAAGGCATGTGAAGAGTGTTGTAACACCTTTGATAAGATGCTAAAAATACAGAGATACTGCACAGTATACTGACCAACGTTTCGACAATCAAGATGGTATCATCGGGAGATCATTAAAATTGCAAGTATGTCACTTAAACCTACAATCATAACGTACTTACTGATCGATTTTTTTTTAAATTGCTGGGGCTTCTTATAGCTAACACTAATTTATTGTCCAAATTTCAATAAAACCAGACTTTTCTTTTTTAAGTTATTTAGCTTACAAGAGACATGACAGACGGAGAGGCAGACGGACTGACAGAAAAGACATTTTGAAAGTTGTCCCGTATTTTATGACAATACAATGATATATTTTTATTATATACGAGTGATATTCACAATTGTTGAAACGTGTCGATGAAATGCATATAACACTTTTTCTACAGAATTTTATAAGCTTTATTTTGTATATAAACATAATTTCGATATCGCTAATGGTTAGAAAGATATAAGCAGTAAACTGAATCGGACCGCCATTTCTCCAAGATGGTGGCTCAAGCGCAACAGTTTGGGCTGGGGACTTTTAGTATGTTTAATAGTAGGTAAGCCTAAATGAACATATTTGCCAAATTTAAACACTTATCAGTTTTTTTCGTCAAACGTCGAAATTTGTTCTAATTTGACTAGGGTATTTATACTATAGATATAATTAGACAATCCTCGGATTAGGGTACTAAAATAATAGGTGTTTTCTTTCTACCAACAATCTTAGCTAAGCTAAGTAGTTTTTCAGTCACGCCTGATGAGTGAAATGTTCGTGTATGTACCACAGTTTGCGTGTGACATTAAAACTACTTAGCTTAGCTAAGATTGTTGGTAGAAAGAAAACACCTAATATAGGTACTAGAGCAAAATAAAATGAGAGGTAATAAAGCAAATAACATATAATATGACTGCATTTTGTCGTCAATTGGTAAGAAAACAATTATCAGTAGGTATTTAAATCAAAAATAACCTAAATATGCTCTCTATATATTTATATTTTATTTATCTCTCTTTTATACTGTTTTTATAAATATAATGAAATTTAAATATAAAAGTGTACCTATATTTTACCAATTAATTGATAGCACACACAAGGTACCTAATAATCTCGTCGAATATCAAATGGAGCATGCCGCATGGATGACATGGAGACAACACTGTACCTATTGGTATACCTAATGTGGTACAAAAACTAAATTATGAATTCGAAAGTATTCTGTAATTGAAAAATAAATAACCAGTGTTAACCAAAATATATTATGTTAAATAATGATAAATTAGCTTTTTTCCCTTGAATTTTAATGATGTCATTCGATATGTCACCAAACATGAAAATTACAGGCAAGGTATAAAATAAGAATACATTTCATAGTAACAATGTAGCTAATACAAGTAGGTACTTACCTTTTTCGTAAAAATGTGTTGATATTTACCAAACAAAAACCAAAAACATTAAAACTAAAGTTTATTGACGTCAACGTCGTTAATAGAACACAGACAAGTGTAAACTGGAGATGACAGATGACAGTAGTAGTACTAGACTAGTGGCGCTGCCGGCGGTGGTCGCTATTTTGTAAGAGATGGTGATACCAAAGTGAGTGGTGGCTCAGTTAGTTACATCCACGTTTTAAAATGTATCATTAAAATGATGTGGTGATTGTGGACATCCCAATCTCCACTGACATGGGAGTGGTTATAATGTGAACGTTCTAAAACGGTCCAAAGAGTGTCATCACGGTGATGTGATGCTTTGCCATTTACAAAAACCACTAAAATGTGAGTGGCTATAATGTGGATGTGGCAGAGTGTGTTTAGTGGGTAATGGCTATCTTTTCTTCATATACTTTATTTGCTCCTAACATAGTCACATTATATGTCCATTAAAATGGATAGATGAACATCACATCCCATAGGCAACAGTGACGGGTATGTGTAGAAGGGAAAATGTACAATATTGTACCTATATTACGTAATAATTGTTGGTTAACCTCTAGGAACATTACCGCGGATTTCAAAAATATAATAGGTAGAGATGTTTTATTCAAGGAAAATATGTATTGAAAGGATATTATTTATAATATTATTATTAAAACTATAAACTGAACCTCCTCATGTTACGACTATGACCTACTTACTTATGAAACGATCGATTTCTGCAAACGGCCCAGCACTGTTGCATGTTGCACTAAATTGTCACTAAACTGTGAAAATATGAATAGAGAATATTATTTATGTATTAGCAAATCACAACTTTACATAAAATATGACTTCTTCACCACTTTTCATCGGAGAACACGAAAAACATTAATTGACATTAATGGCGGAACGTCAAACTAATAAGACGATAATAATCGAACTTAACCGATCGTGTAAGAAACAGCCGCGAGTAGGCCGATGGACCAATCAGCAACTTATGGGAAGAAGTGCCTTAGATTGGGAGTCTTTCAGCAACACACAAACTAATGCCATTATGTATCTAGATATAAGTTCTTTAATCGGAGAGTGGAAGCATTATACTCTTCGCCGATTTACTGAGCTTTTTATATTATTGTTACACATTCGCAGTTTTCTTGTAAATAATGTTAGTTTTTGGACATTCTAAATTTTGTGATACCAACTTTGTTGTGAAAAAAAATATATGAAAAAAAAAAACCACGATGTCACCCAAGTAACAATTTAAGTTTTATCACAATCTACAAGAGGTTATTAAGTCTATATAATAAAACTGATCGTAAAACTGTTTATACTAGATAACCTCTTAAAAGCTACAATGAACCCGACATAAAACCAAAAAGGACCTTTTATAAAGGTTATAAATATCTTCCTTAAATCTATCAATAAAACCAACAGTACTTTAAAACCCAAATCTGCAAGATGTTTTCAAGTCTACCATAAAACCTTTTATAAAATCTTCTTAAAACCGTTAGTACTTGCAATCAAATTTTAAGCCTGCTTCAAGAACATCATAAATAATTATGTCTTTAATAATTCTTTGTCGAAAACTTGTTGCACTTAAACTGTCTAAATCAGAAAATGTCGCCAAGTAATAAAATATGTCCGCCTCGATTGAAATATCTACATGTGCTAACGTTTTAAAATTTGATATTGATAAACAACTTAGTATAAAAAAATTGTCAACGCAGACCACTTTATTGATAAAGTATATCAAAAAACTTTAAAAAAAATCACGCGCCTTTCATTTGTCAGCTTATTAATATTATTTACAATTAATAAAAAAAAATAGTAACCCTAGTTTCAGCTTACTCAGTATGATTTTGGGCTTTTTATGTGTTTATATGATATATTAACACATTTTAGATAGTTGCAGGCTAAATGTAAACAGTAAGAATAAGAAAAATATAACTAAACACTGTTGCCCCAACTTTGTTCAAACATGTCTGCTATAGTTAACAGAAAAAAACATGGCTGAAAAATTAATAAAACCATTTATTTTAATAGAATACCCTATTAAGAGTTTGTGGCTTTAGGAAATATTTTTATAAAACAAAAAGTTTTGTTAAGTTCCAATTGCTCCACTTTATTACTATTTTAAAGCCTGTAAGACTTTACCCAGCTTTACTACCCTTCTTTAAAACCCTCAAGATTTGTCTCTGACAATCTCTAATCCGAATGTACTTAGCTTAGGTAACATAACCTAAAAAAACATTATTTATTTCGTGTGTTTTTGAGTGTGCGATCATTAATATCTCGTTATTTCTGTGATTATAGCGTTAATTGAGCAAGAAAAAGTGAAAAACTACAAGTAAGTAGATTTTAAACAGCTTCCTTATAATATCATTTGAATACATGATGAATGTATTAGGTATTATATGCCCCCTCTAGCAAAGTTTAAAGGCGTAAGTGGGGGAACCAAAGGATTTATAAGTGCTTTATAAAAACCAAAAAGTTTTAACGTAGCTTAATAAAGCTACCGAAAAACTATTAAGTTTTAAGGAACCTTTACCAAATATTGTTAAAAGCAAATAGTATTTATGATAACATATATTAAGGGTAAGACTACTTAAGAGTTATTAGTTTTATTGCTTGATCATATTTTAAAACTCCCATAAAACCTAAAGATTTATAGATGTCTACCACAAAACTTAAAATATTTAAAATCCACTATAAAACTTAACGAGTTTATTGTGGTTTTTAATAATGCAACAATTAAGTGGCTATAAAACCAATAGATCTTAAAGAGCAAAGAGGTTTAACAAATTGTTTTAAAGATAGCTTGAAGGCCTTTTTTTAAATACATATTATCTGCAGATAAATTGGTTTGCACAAAAGAAATAATAAAACCCAGTTCGGTTTGTTTACCTTCTTAAATCTGTGATAAAACCTGATAAATACTTGTTGGCATTTATATTGTTACTTGGGCAGGGATTCGAACACAAGACCTTTGGATTGCCAGACAAAATTTTAGCCATTGGAGCATGACATATCACTACGAAAATTGAATATCTGTAGTATATATCATTCGAGTAGTATTTAGAATTAGATATGTTACTATGAAATATATACAATGTGTCCACGACAAAGCGGTATTATAGGTGTAAATGACATTTTTTTTTGGATTAGAAACACAATTTTTTGTATTTACCTTTTGCTTCACCCAAAAACTATTTTTAGTATCTTGGACTTTAAAAAATTTATAGAGGGCGCTGGTAACAGCAAAAAAATAAAAATCGCATCAGGTAAAGTGCCTTTTTCTGTGCGAAATATTGAAAAATATTATTAGAAAAACTTGCTCAGAATTAAAAAATATGACGTGGTACCAATTACAGAACCAAAAACTTTCTTTTAAGCAGGCAGGCAGGCAGGCTCAAACATAAGATCTCGACGTTTATGACCTTCTAAGCCTATTTAAACAATAAAAATTCAAAAAAAAATTGTTTTCGTTACTTTACTTCCACTGCATGTGGAAGTAATATATAAATACAGAAGAAGATGAAAGATAACAAGGATTCGCTAACCCAGGAAATCATGGAATTAAAACAAGAATTTTTAAAGCAGTTTGAAGCTATATAGAAAGAAAATGATGTTCTCAAAAAAGAAAATGATGAATTGAAAGAAAAACTTAACAAAACAGAACGTAATAATTAATATACAATACGTAACAAGTGTAGAACCGACCCTTGTAAAATTCAGTGTAAAAAAAACACTGGGAGGGATGGTAAATTAATAAGTACATTCGTATATTCGTGCATATTATATCCTCATTCTGGAATTTTGATAACCATTATCTCAATAAAATAAAGGGTCATGGTCATTAATTTTTAATGGCATCAGAGTTTGTTTTTGATATCGTTAAAAGAGTAATGTTTGTAAATATAAATGCAAATGTAAACAACAAAATTGCCTGTGTAAAAATGTCTTACTTTACAAAGGTAAAAGGAACCTATCCTAATGTTTTTTGAGCCGCTGATTCCAAATATCACATCAAAAATGTTTGACGACTAAATTTTTCGGAAATTGACATTTCATCACTAAATTTGGGGTTAAATGGCTATTAAATTCAATAGAAAAAAGTAGAATTATTCACAACTATACATACAGCCGCCATTATTTTTAACGGCCAAGCAATGTCAGCCATATTGGATAGGTTCCAGATTGAACAAAGAAATGTAATTTTTATCTAAGAGAACTGTTTTTTAGAAACAATTTATAGACATTGAACCATATCATCGAAGTATGCTACCGATTTATTTATTTTTAAGTCACCGAAAAGAAAAATTAATTATCCATATAGGTTTATTTAAATTTGTGTTTTTGAGGGCGCACGAATTTTTATCTATCTAACCATGTTTTACAGCAAACTTAGCATCGTTGAAAATTTTTGCCCAATACTTCATTTATAAGTAGTCTCTCTCAGCATTCGACATATGTTTATTTTATAACTATGCAGAGCAGCCCATATATCTCGTACATCGTATGGTTGAAGTGAGTATGACAATAGATTTATTTGCATTTATATTTACTTTATTAAATACAAAACGTTCCCTCGAAGCATTTGTGTACATGAATTAAGTTATAATATAATGCTTATCCTAAACCAATAAACAATAATACTCTTTAGATATTCTGCGAGTAAAGATTTAGAAGATTCATTAAAACTTGAAAGCTTTAATAGTAGTTTTAAAAAGAGGCATGAACGTTTTTCTCTAGGTGGGCCCCTACACTCTTATAATGATTTTAAGTTAGTTTTATAGAGTCCTTCCAGATCATTTACGTTTATAAGTAGTCTTAGAAATAAGTTTTTAGAATATCAACACTAAAATTGTTACTTGGGTACGGTCCTGGACTAAGTTAACAATTTTCTCTGGTGAGAGTGAAATCAATTTCCTATATATTGCCAAAAGTACACCTTATCTTATTATTTGTGAAACATCATAATAATAATAGAAAATATTTACAGTCGATCAACTTACTAATAAATACTTGTACTGCAGGGAAATTAGACAAAAAAAAAAATGAGGAAACCTGGACAAGATTAGTAAAAATCTGAATTTTTGCACAGACGTTCTTTGAGGTGTCCCAAATCCAAATCCACAAAAATCACAGAAATCCCAACATGGCTACCCAAGATATTAAAGGTCAAAAGTTTTTTGCAAATATCTCGCGTCCTATGCATCGGATGCTCATGAGATCAATGTGAAAGTTGTAGAGAATTAAGTTACCCACTTAAGAATGCATTATTACTTTAATAGAACCTCAATATTACAAAGTTACATGTAATGTTATGTAAAACAGATCATGAATAGTGTCGTAATGTTACTACAAAGTAATTTGTCATACTATTAAATGTTACTCTGTTACATTGTTAAAAAGGTAACATTGTGAAAATATTACTTAATGTTCATAACATATTGACGTAATAATTTATCAATATAACTTGTCACATTACATACTTATTTAACATGTTACATTACATACTTATTTATATATCACCATGAATATCATTGCTGCAATGTATGCTTAATATTCGAATCAAGCGCGGATCTAGAAATTTCAATAATTTTTTTCTCGTCTGTGGCGCATGGGACCCATGCGAAATATGGGAAATAACATCTCGAGAAGCACTTCTCTAACGACCCTTAAAAAATTTTGAAAAAGCAGTTTGCGAAAAATTTTTTCAAAATTCGGTTACCCCTGTTTAAAATTATTTTTTTTTTGTTATATGCATTTTACTTTTCATAAAAATACGATTAAAGAAGCGGCTATAATACTATTGAATGAGGATAAATGCGTGTCGAATTGTTCCGTAGATGTTTGCACAACCTGGCTGCCGATGTTAAAAGAAGAACTTAACAAACTCAACATTGTTTAAAATAAAGCTATTAACTAGATATATCAACAGTACTGTGTAAGCAGTAAGTATTTATGGATACTGAATATGACAAATATATTCTTAAAGCTGTGTATTTAATATTCACAGCCCACAAACATCATAAATACGCTTTGAGAAAGGAAACAGATTCGTTTTCCGAAACGTCAGCAAAATACGTCATTTTTATATTTTTGTTCTTATTCATTATTGTCAAAAACCACCCTCTAACTGATCCTTTGACGTAAAAGTCACAGGCGTAGAGGTTATTTTCCAGTAAAATACTGGTTAATTGTATTATTTTGTAGATTTTAGACATTGTTTAGAAGAAAATACATGTGGCAGAGCATCCCAATAAGAATAGAGAAAAAAAAATACAACAATACGTTTTGAAGTTTATGAAAATATTTTCATTACTAACTGAGATACAACGAATTGAAATTTTGTTATTTGTTAAATTGTAAATCACAAAATTTCAATTCGTTGTATTTTAGTTAGTAATGAAAATATTTTCATAAACTTCAAAACATATTGTTGTATTTTTATGAAAAGTAAAATGCATATGACAAAAAAAAAATTAAACAGGAGTCCCTAGACCTGGGGGGTAACTGAATTTTGAAAAAAATTTTCGCAAACTGCTTTTTCAAAATTTTTTAGGGATCGTTACAGAAGTGCTTCTCGAGATGTTATTTCCCATATTTCGTATGGGTCCCATGCACCACAGACGAGAAAAAAATTATTGAAATTTCTAGATCCGCACTTGATTCGAATACTAGTAAGGCAATGTAGTATCAAGACAAATGTAAATATTAAGGCAACATTAATTTAGTTCTGAATTAATATTGACCCAATGTAACAACCTTGGTTGAATACTATAGTTGTCCCAGTGCCAGTTAGTATTAGAGGATTACGGACAGAAATATTGTGTCAAATTATGTGTTTCTACTCATAGGAAATTGTAAGATGTACTGTACAAATGAGTGGGGGACACATTATTCGACTGTCCATAATCCTTCAGCACTAACTTGCATCAGTTGAGGCATCTATAGTATTTAATAAATAATTACCTAAACCTAAAATAAAAAGAAAACATTTAATCAAAAATATATTTTGTTAAAAATATACATAAAAATATATAATGTATAAAAATAAAATAAACAAAAATAAAAATGCAAATTCTCAACAAAAATCCATATTATTCATTGCCTCTCTCGCTGTTTCCTTTGTTTGGCGAAACGCAGCGATTCAGCTACCACATCTTCGAATTGTTTTGCTGTGGTGGCTGAGAAGGTAATTTTGACAGCCTCTGTTAAAAAATGGAATATATTAATATCTGATCGAGAATACAGTATAGAAGTATCGTAGTTACTGACATAACATAGTTAATCATTATCTTTATTATGGTAGAAAAACACGAGACCATGACTTTCAGTTATCGAGTTATATTATCAAAATGGCAACCAAGCTTAGGTGCAAATAAAAATGTATGCTATTCAAAATAGAAACCTCGAATGGTGTTTGGTAATTTGTTAGTTTTTATATCCATTAGCAGAGAAAAACATTGGCTGACGTGTACGTTGCTGATTTTCAGAAATATTCTCAATTTACTCCAAAAAATGTCAAAGTAAGACAATCAGTCGGGAATTTTGCCCTGCAAAAGGTGAAGTAGTAATGATTTTGATATATGTTGTTTAAGTATAGGCCATGATAGAATTAGATAGAATTACAGTGGCTTACATCATTCCTCGAAAATAGGAAACAAAAGTTATTAATTTTAATGATAGGTATTCAGAAAAATTGGCAGAGTCGGTACTTGCTTTTATACTCTTTTTGTAATTTTTAGATAAGAATCCAACATTTTTTAAGGAAATTTCAAATTATAAAATTTTATGTCCCGACTATTGGCTACGACATTTTAAATCCCTTACAAAATCCTTACACACATTTAATCCTTACACAATTACTTAGAGACATTCAATATATCAAAAATCTAAGTAATTATTATCAAATCAAAAACACTGCTCTCTAAGCCTGTACGTATTAAAGGTAGGACCGTTCGCGCAACAATGAAGTTTGAGCATTTTTTGAAAAAAAAAAAATCGTTAAACTTCATTTTCCCACCGCTGTATCTCGTTACGTATTAGACTTACAATAAAAATGTATATACAAAAAATGTATGCAATTTTGTCCTCTTCACCCAGCAAACAAAGAATGTAGCCGTAATATTATGCAATGTTAAGTGGAAGTAACATGTTTAATATTATCTTGCAATATGATATTTATATTAACACAACGTAACTGAGAAATGTTAAATTTCGAAATATTAAACAAACATTTAAGTAACATTGGTTACATTAAATAACATTTAATAGTATGACAAAATACTTTCTAGCAACGTTGAAGTTACATTAAAGTTATAATATCTTGTTTACTGGGCAACTTTGTCTTGAACATTCTTCTCGTAGGATCGAGCATTGCTAAATTATTTCGAAAAAACCTAATAAGAAACGTCAGCCAATGATAAATCAGCATTGTAAATTTCAGTCACTGTTTTTTTATGAGCTTTACAAACAAACAAAGCTTCCTGCAAAGTGGTTGAAACAATAAAATAATATAGAAGCGTTTTTTTTCGCATTTTTGAAAATTCACCTCCTTTAAATGCAGCAGTACACAGGTGACTGAAGTTTGTTTTATTGTTTCTTACCGCTTTGCGGAACTTTTGATATATGGTACAGCGACAATAAAATCACTTAATTTTTAGTATATCATAAATTAATTAAAAAAATTAAATTACAAAAAAAAAAACGCAGACACATAGATTTCAGCCAACTGCATTTATATCAATGTCATATTGACAGGCAACGTTTAAAACAACTGGCTGATACAATAAAATCATATAGGAGCGTTTGTTTTTTTTGCACTTTTAAATAACCGTTAATTAAAAAATCAGCAACGCCGTAATGACTGAAATGGTTTTTCCGGCTTGTTATTATGAGATCTTTACACTTTTCGACTTCAGTCACACGATAAAATCATATAAAAAATTCTGCCACCAGCTCCCTAGCTATTACGTTGGTCGAGCAGCCAACTTAAAACAGGGACAATTGATTTACTTATCGGTGGCCTAATATCAAATTTTTATTTTTTTTTATCCCCGTGATTAGGACCACATATGCAACGGATCTGGGGATAAACCCCTAGCCTCCGACGAGTAAAGCAATAAATAACTGACCTAAAATAAGCAGGTTGAAACAAGAATAATATTTTAATGTTATATGTTTATCAATAAAATGCAGTTAGTGTGCTTCGACAAATAACACAGGTGTAAAACCACCGCAAATTTAAGGTAACTAAATAAAATTAAAAGTTTATTTTTATTTTGTTGCTAAAAGTTTCCACGAATTTCTACATTACTGTAATTATCTACTTACCTTATTCTCGCTTTTATCACCCATTTCTGAAATTAAGGGCATTAAGGCGCAACACACTCACAAGATATCGCAGGTTTTAAGGTTATGTTCATACTATTTTAGGCGAGAAACGACGCTTTCTGTGTTCTGTGAATAGGCGAGTTTTCATAGAAGTTCATGGTAGTTACATAGAATAAACGTTGCAAATAATGTTAATGTATGATCATATTATTCATAATGTATGAGATTCATTCGTAACACATTTTCAGTTATATATGTGAAATATTTTCGTGTAATATTTCAAGTTACATTCTTGTAATATAATATGCTTATTTTAATGGCAATATTAAAGATACATTGAATATAATATGTGACATACATTTGTTAAATATAATTTTTTATAGTACGGAAATATTTTCGAGCTAATATTAACTAAATGTTTCTTCAATATTTTACAATTTAACATTTCTCGGCTATACCAAAGTTAGGTTATTTTAATATAAATATCATATCGCAAGAAAACATTAAATATGTTACTTCAGTTTAATATTTCCTAATATTACGGATATATATTTTGTTTAGTGGATATCTACAAGTTGTGTTTTTTATTTTTTACCAAACCGCCTACCCTTTTTCGAGATATTCAAGGTCAAACTTTCAAAAACATGGTTTTTCGCGAATATTAGTTCGAATATCTCGCGCCAAAAAAATCGGGCAGCAATAAAGATAACACAAAAGTCGTAGAGAATTCAATTATCTACAAGATTGGTATTTTGCATTTTTTCCCAAAACCTCGCCCTTTTCGAGATATACAAGGACGAAGTTTAAAAAACTGTTTCTTGCATATAGACTCCCTATGCATTAGACCGCGACGAAGTCTACATGCAAAAAACCGTTATCTCGAAAATGGCGAGGTTTTGGCAAAGAATGCAAAATATCAATCTTATAGATAATTAAATTCTCTACAACTTTTGTGTTAACATTATTGCTGCCCGATTTTTTTGGCGCGAGATATTCGCGAAAAACCATGTTTTTGAAACTTTGACCTTGAATATCTCGAAATGGGGGGGCCGGTTTGGTAAAAAATAAAAAAGACAGCTTGTAAATAATTTAATTCTCTACAACTTTCACACTGACCTCATGAACATCCGATGCATAGGACGCGAGATATTTGCAAAAAACTTTTGACCTTCAATATCTTGGGTAGCCGTGTTGGGATTTTTGTGATTTCTATGGATTTACATTTGGGATACCTCAAAGAACGTCTGTGCAAAAATTCAGATTTTTACTAATTTTGTCCAGGTCAAATGCTAATTTCCGTGGGCTAAATATCTTTAAATTGAAATGCACAAAAAATCATTTTTTAGAATAAGTTTTATTCATTTCAATTCTAAATACAATCGCATATAAACACACACAGCGACAGAAGGACAAAATGTTATAATGGCATATGGACAGACACAATGATCACATGGGCAGTAGGTATGCAAAAATAGAAACTGAAGATATTAATTGAAGAGATAAATGATTATAGGTATATTTTATTTATTTTATTATATTTTATGTTGTTGACAATGATTTAATATTAGACGAGGTACTGCAACAATTATACATGTACTTGCATAATACAATAAAGAAAGTATGTTGAAAAATGGTGCAAATATGTAATTTATTTTAAATTTATGGCCAAACTAGTTCTTGCTGCAACAAGTTCATGAAATGCATTAAGAGTATGTAAATTTCTAGACCAGTTTAGAAATTATATGATGTAATTGTTTCACTTATTAAAGAAGAAGAAAATGAAAAGAAAAGCTTGAAATGGAATTATTTCCACTGTTGTATGATTGCCTATACTATTTAAATAGATTAACAATTTCTTCTCCGAGTGAATAATTATCTAGAGCTGAACTTAGTCAAGGGCAAAGATATACAGGATGTAACTAAACTATATTAAAATATTTCAGAGTGTTATTCCTAAGCTAATTTTAAGAAGAAAACGAGGGGAAAACCGCGAGGGAAATCTGGTGTACACTCGGAAGGAAATCCGAGGAAAATCTAGAGAAAATCTCAGGAAATATATTTTTTTCGAATTTCTGGAAAAAAGTTTCATATGAGAACGTGTTCAAACATTTTTCGTTTTGGAGATACGGAGTGTTGAAATTTTAAGAAAAAAAAAATCGATTTTTTTTACATCATTATGTTTACAATTATTTTTTTTATTTGCTTTCATCATGTTTAGAAAACTTTATATAGGTATTAAGCAAATTACAACTTACACACTTTTCTATTTAATATGAAATTATCTACTTTCTGTATACTGGTACTTTAATCTGACCACGCTAATATGCTACTTAGGTAAACACTTTAAAACATTCATTATTGGCGAACCAATCAAAACAATTACTCTTCTAGCTAATACTGACGAAGTATTGAATTACATGATAGGATTCCTAGTACTTTAAAGAAAAAAAATATATAGAAAATACTTAAATTATTTATTAAAATTCATTCTCAACAATTATTGAACATTACATTATATTTCAATTATAAAAAAGTTGTACACATTTTTTCAAACTCGTTAGTTCTCATCAGCAGAGTATAGAAACATTCATTAATTAGGCCTGTTCCAGCAACAATCACAGACTAGTTAGACGCAATACGATTGGTTGAAAACAGGTTCGTGATTGATCAGCTGACTACGATAGATAAAGCTCATTGGGGCTGACTAGTTTCTGACTTCTTGCTGGAACAAACTTATTATTTACAAGCCTATTATTCATTTATTTTTGCAATTAATTATTTTTTATTTATTTGCTTTCATCATAGTGCAGTTGAATTTATTATTTTTGGAGACACCATTCTACTAGAAATTTGAATTTTGTTAATTCTCATATGTTATTACCTCCTGATTACGACAAAAATATTTGCGCCCAAAAATTCCTGGTGCGTCAAAAGTTATACGCACTCTTTGACGCGCTTTCGCGGATTTTCAACTTATATTATCCGCTCAATATAACTTGTACTAGTAATCGAATGGAAATTTTAAAACTACTGGCTTATTTGAAATAGAATTCTTAAAAAGTATAGACTTGTCTGATATGTGTAGGTCAATCCGCCATCTTGGAAAAAAATAGAAAACACAAAAAATGACCGAAAAAATCAAAATTGAATATCCTTTCGATGAGAATAAGTAATTTCACCAGAGTTGGCAAAAATAAGACTACAGTCAAATATAATGCACCAAACCTGGACGCTGCAAGTCAAATAGAACGGTCAAAGATGGCGAACGAAATAAAATGTATGAAATCTTCGTGAAGTATCAAGGAAGCATTGTGCGTCACTTTTTTTTTCGATTCATGATTCTTTTAGGTACTTTAAGGGGATAAAGTTCAATTTTTTTTATTTCCAAAAAAGTGCATTTTTTACAATTTTCAAAAATGTATTTTCTTTGATACTGAATATTGACCATGTATTGATATATTATTATTATTATTATCATGTGTATGCTTAATAAAGGAGGAGGGTCTCTAAGGCCGGTTTTCGGCCTATTTTATTTCTTGAGGAAAAAATTTGAAAAACATTTTTTTAGTATCTACTACTAACAATATTTAATCGATTCCACCCCAAACGAAACTTTCCCCCATCCTCCCTTTTTACCCCCCGTCACACTCACCTCCTCCCCCTCCCCCCCCCTCCCACCACTTCAGAAACAACGAAAATACACATACAAAATCAAAAATATCCTTATTCAGCAAAAATCATGTTAAAATGTTTCAATGGCCTCCAAAAAAATCAACTAAATGCTGATTATTTAATAGTTTAGGGAGGTATAAATAGGGAAGGTGAGTGCGGGAAAGTTTCGTTTGGAGTGGAATCGATTAAATATTGTTAGTAGATACTAAAAAAATGTTTTTCAAATTTTTTTCTCAAGAAATAAATTAGGCCGAAAACCGGCCTTAGAGACCCTCCTCCTTTCCTTTTCAAATTAATGAAGTTTCATTTTTTATTCAATTTTTTAAGTTATACGACTTTCTACAGTTTATTTCATTCTGTTTCGATGAAAATTAGGTGAAAAGGAGGAGGGTCAAATAAAATGCATTTTTGAAAGCTGTAAAAAATGCACTTTTTTTAAATAAAAAAATGAACTTTATCCCCTTAAAGTACCTAAAAGAACCTACAATCGAAAGAATAAAAAGTGACGCAGAATGCCTTCTTGATACTTGACGAAGAATTAAAAATTTTACATCGTCCGCCATCTTTGGCTGTTCTATTTGATCTACGGAGTAGGGTTTGGTGCATTATATTTGACCATAGATGAGTTTTATTTTTGCCAACTTTGATGAAATTACTCCCTCTTATCGAAAATATATTTATTTTTTTATTTTTTTGGCCATTTTTGGTGTTTTCTATTTTTTTCCAAGATGGTGGATTGACCGGACAAGTCTACATTTTTTAAGAATTTTATTTCAAATAACCCAGTGTTTTTAAAATTTCTGTTCGATTATTGTTTAATTTTTGGGCGCTAATATTTTTTTCGCAATTAGGAGGTCATTAATACATAAGAATCAACAATAAAATTTGTAGTGGAACGTTGTCGCTGAAAAAAATTACATTAAATCAATAATTCAAATGTACTATCGTGTTTAGAAAATTTTGCTTAGGGATTTAGGTACTTGTATACTAAAATGAACTTTTACAATTTTAAAGATAATTTGGTATACTAATAAATAAAATGATTTTACACTTGAATTTTCAATAAAAATAAAATCGTCCGTTTAATTTCGGTGTTAATTTTTGGTCTTAACACTACAATTTTTTAGAAATATACTTCAAAAACTAGCATAACATTAAGTAGTTTCTTATTAACGCTCTGTTAAAACCCTAAAAAAATCGTCTAGTATAAAAGTTATTAGAAGTCTAATTTTAAACCAATTCAATTCAATTCAATTCAATTCAATAACAATTTATTTAACATTTTAGTTACATTATATGCGCCTAGCCGGATTCCGGGCCGGAGCCAGCCGCACAACAGCGCGTGGCGTCGTGGTTTGTGTGTGGCTGCGCGGAGCGGGTCCGGTTCGGCTAGAAAAATAAGTTGAAGCGGGGCGTTAGTGCTCCTGTCTTAAGAAAGAGGTAAGACTTAAAACTAACAATATGACTATACACATGAGAAAGCTTTTAGAAACTTAAAATTAAACTTATTGGTTTTTATTTACGGTGCACTTGTTAGGGCGCACTGCACTGTTTAAAGTTTCGGTTACTGATACGGGGAAAACTCAATGAAAAAACCCGTTCGAACTAATGACATCCTTCGTCCTGGTGGTCGTACCGCCTCCAGGAAGGTAGGGTGAGGGGATGTTGTAGTTTAAAAAATTTGGATTTTACAAGAAGTTATTGGCCGAGGGGGGATTTTGAAGAGGAGACAAAAAAGGACAAAAGAACAAAAACTAATAAAAATTAAGAAAAAGGGAGGTGAATAGAGGAGATAGAAAGGGGTTTGAGGTAAAAGCTGGTGAAAAGGAAGAATTATGATATAGAAAAGTGTAGCTAGGGAGGTTGCCGAAAGATAGGCAACGCTTGGTATGGTAATGGGTGTTTCAGGTTGAAAAGTATGGCATTATGTTGTCTGATTCGTGTTATATCGCGGGTTAGTGGACTATCGCCCAGTTTGAATTGGTAGAATTTTTGTGATATTTCCTGGATGAAGTCCGCTAGTGGGGTTATGTCGTGACAATGTGCGTAGAGATCTCTGAGGGAGGTGTACCTACCAAAGTTCGAAATGAGGCGCATAAATTTGTGTTCTAAGACTCTAAGTTTCCGTATTGTCCTGGCCGGGATACTGCACCACACCGGCGCCGCGTATGTGATAGCCGGCCTGATCACCATTGTATACAGTAATTTCTTATTCGTCCTGTTTAGTCCGCTACCCCTGGCCAGGAGTGGATACAGACTCCTGGACATGGAGTAGACCTTGCGTACAGTTTCGTTTATGTGTATGTTAAACGACAGTCGTTTGTCCAAGTTTACCCCCAAATACTTCACGCACCTTTTAATTGGAATTTGGCGGCCCTCGATCGAAATTGGTGTTAGGATGCGGTTCTCAGTGAACCGGCGCGTGAAGAGAATGGCCTCCGACTTTTCGGCGTTGATTCGAATCTTAGCATATTTGCTGCTTGTGCGTTGTGCGAATGCGCGTACATGGCCGTGTCGTCGGCGTACTTGGCGACTTTTCGGCGTTGATCCGAATCTTCCACTTGTCGTAATATGCCGTGGCGCGGGCCATGTGCGCCTTCAGTAGCATATTTGCTGCTTGTGCGTTGTGCGAATGCGCGTACATGGCCGTGTCGTCGGCGTACTTGGCAAGGTTCGTATTCGGAAACTCCGGGAAGTCGGAAACGTATAAACTGTATAACTTTGGTGACAGGCATGACCCCTGAGGGAGGCCCGCGCGAATATCCCGCCGAGTTGAAAGCTTGTTGTTCACTCTGACCTGCAGTGATCTGCTTGTCAAGAAAGAGTGAATCAGTTTGGTGATGTGCGTTGGAAAGTCCAGCGTTTTCAGTTTGTGGAGTAAGCCCGGGATCCATACTGTATCGAAGGCTTTCTCAATATCGAGCAACACCATTATGATGCTTTTCCCGCGGTTGCACTGTACTTTGACGTCATTCACGATCCTGACGACCTGGTGCACAGTGCCCCTGCCTTTCCTGAAGCCGAACTGGCACTCGTCGTCGATGTGAAGTTCATCCTGAGCAGCGTCTAGTCTGATCAAGATGACCTTCTCCACCAACTTGGAGATCGCCGACAGTAGAGAGATCGGTCGATAACTGCCGGCGAGCTTTGCGTCCTTGTTCGGTTTCAGGATCGGGATGACCACGGCGCACTGCCATTGGCTAGGCCAGTGTTGTAGTCGCAGGATCGCATTGACAATGTACGTCAATTGTACAATACCTTTCCGCGGTAGATATTTTAATAGCTTATATTCGATACAATGCTAGAAATCCTATCACGTAATTCAATACCCGCCGAGTTACAGGGGATTGAAATCGTTAATTTTTCAGCAAAAACACTGATCTTTTAAGCAAATTACTCAACGAGGATCACGTTTTCGAAAAAGTTGGTCATAACAAAAAAGTTAGGTTAGGTCGAGATACAGTTAATGTTAGGTGCATTTGAACGTAGCCATGAAAAGGTCACACTTTTCAAACAGTCAAATCTCTGGTTTAAAAGGCATGCGGTTGGTTGAGGCAATTGATACCACCGATTTTATAAATATTAATGATTATACACTTACTAGGATAACATTACCCAATCAACGACCTTCTATGTTAGATCTGACCTTTGTGTCTCCCAATCTGGTTAGCAAATGTGATTGGAGGGTGATTAGCGACTCCTTAGGTTCTGATCACTACCCAATTAGTATTAAACTGCACATACAGTATGAACCAGAAAAAATCATTCCATCATCTAAATGGAAAGAAATATCCGCTGACTGGTTAGCATTTCAAAAATATTTAGAAGACACACTTGATGACATACCGGAAAATATAGATAACCCAGATCAGTTTAAAATTTTAACAAACACCATCAATAATGCGGCAACTGCTTCTATGCCTATTAAAAAACCTTTTACGCCCTCCACATCGCTACCGATTTGGTAGAATGATTCATGCACGCACATAACATCAATTAGGAAAGAAACCTTACATAGATATAAACAATGCTCGAATCTCACAAATTATCTAGAGTACAGAAATGTTGAAGCCAGAGCCAGACGAATATTTAAGCAAGCTTATCGGAAATGCTGGATACATTTCATAAATAAACTAGATAAAAATACACCTGCAACAAAGATATGGCAATTTATCAAAAAAATAACAAACACAAACGCCCATTTAAATAAAGCACCACTGACACCAGAACTAATAGAAAAAAATTTCGACATTATTGCTCCTCCATCTGTCACTAACCTAATTACCCATAATTTTAATAATAATAACACGGTGGATAATTTCCTCGAAAAAGCGTTTGATATGTCCGAGTTAGACACAGCGCTCAAGCTTACACGAAATACTGACCCGGTATAGATAACTTCACTTATAATATTATTAAAAATCTACCTATAGTCGCTAAGAACCTATTACTAAAAATTTTTAACGATTGGTGGTTGAATGGTAACTATGTAACTCAGTTTAAGGAAATAGTTATATGTCTATTACTTAAACCAAACAAAGACAGCCAACTCCCCACGTCATATAGACCTATATTTCTTTTATCTTGTCTAGTAAAAACATTCGAAATAATGATTAAGGCAAGACTGGAGTGGTATGTGGAACACCACTCGTTATTGCGAGCACCTCAATATGGATTTCGACGCGGCTATGGCACGGTGGATGCAGCGGCCCAGTTGGTCACACATGCACAGTGCACTTTCTCCGACAACAAATATTTAGCCTCAATTTTTATAGATCTCAAAGGAGCATATGATGCTGTAGATTTAAATATTTTAAGAAATAAATTAATTGATTTTGGAATAGGTACAAAGGCTGCTGCTAATATAGTTGAACTATATACCAATCGTAAAATTTTCATTAGAGATCATAATAATAAAATATATGGACCCAGGTATGTCTCACAAGGACTGCCCCAAGGTTCTGCGTTGAGTCCCCTTTTATTTAACATGTACACTTTCAATTTGCATGACATTACAGGTGACTCCATCTATACTATCCAATATGCAGATGATTTTGTTTTTTATACAATCCAGAATTCATATAACGATTGTGTGGGTACCCTGAGACATATAATGTATATATTAAAAGACATGCTCAGCAAGCTTGGTTTTAGCATATCCCCCGAAAAATCTGCAATTATGTTTTTCACCAGACACAGACTAAATACTCCCGCTAACATTAGCATGTGTGGGTACACAATACCTGTAGTATCCCAATATAAATATTTAGGTCTTGTACTGGATAGCAAACTGCTATGGACAAAATACATCAAATACATAAAAGGAAAGTGTGAAAAAGGGATCAACATGCTGAAATGTGTATCAAAGTCTAAATGGAGCGCAGATCCCAAAACAGCTTTGTTGTTCTATAGGTCCTACATTCGTTCCATACTGGATTATGAATGTATTTTATATGGCTCTACCTCAAATACTAATCTCTTAACAATAGATCGTTTACAATATAAATCTATTAGAATATGTATAGGGGCGATGAACTCATCTCCATGTCAAGCAATTCTGGCAGAAGCCCAAGAATCACCGTTAAATTTAAGACGACAATACCTGTCTAATAAATACTTGTTAAAAATCAGGACATTCAACCCCAATAAAATGTTGCAGAACATTTACCTATTATCAACAGAAAATTTAACGAACAAATATTGGAGAATAAAAAATAGTCCCCCATTAGCAGATGCCTTTGTAGCTTCTAACAAATATTCAGATATAATTACCACAACGAAAAAATTTCCAATATTTGACTGCGAATGGATCTCAGAAAACAAAATGGGTAATTCTGTTATTGTGACAGACTCAAAATCAGTGCTACAGTCGATGTACTCACTAAGCATCTATAAAAACTATCAAAACCCTATCATCTGCAATATAAAGCGTCTTTTAAATAAACTTAACAGCAGACAGGTTATAGTTACTTTTATTTGGGCTAAAGGCCACTCTGGTATTCCCGGAAATGAGATTGTAGACCAGTTAGCAAAAGAATCCAATGATCTAGAGGTCGTGAACAATATTTTTGCAAACTCGGATATCGTTAGCGAGTTTAAAAAAGACATGCACATTAAATGGGAACATCAGTGGTTAAATTACGTAAATAAATCCACAAATCCCTACACGCTTTTGCCCCCCAACTTCCTTCAAAAATAAGACACATTTTTGATCACACTGTTCCAAAGTTTTACTCCACAATTATTACCAGGCTGAGATTGAATCATGGATGCTTTGGAGCGCATTTACACAAGATAGGATTACTTGATTCACCGCTGTGCTCTGGTGACAACACATCAGTGGCAGACTTAAACCACCTGTTCTTTTCATGTAAAAATTACGCGCAAGAAAGAGATACTTTCTTAAACAACCTGAGGGCACTTCAAGTGCAATTTCCGGTGAATTTGACCACCCTGTTAAATGATGAAAGAAAACAAATCTTAGACGAGCTAGTAACCTTCGTTAAACAGGCAAAGCTAAATATTTAAATAATTTAAATATTTAAATAATTTATCAAAATTCTGTGGCTGAGGAATCATTCCTGATGCCAGTGAAAACCCACTACTACTACTACTACTCTGGTTTAAAAAACCTTTCAACATGTACCTTAAACCAAATTAAAGTTTATTACAGTAGCTCAAAATTTTCTTTTGGCAAATTTTGATATCTGCAAAATCAAAAATGATACGTGGAAAATAAAGGCAACATTTTGATTTTTTACACAAAAAAGTGTCAATTTTTTAGTTCCAGTAAATTCCAGAAAGAAACGAAAATTAATATTAAATTACCTACTTTCTGTATATTGGCTCCTCAATCTGGTCGCGGTAATATGCTATAATACGGTCTACACCTTCCAATGGTCACTTTTTTTTCGAAACCCTCGAGTTTTAATATTTTATATTTGATCCATATTTGAATCAAACTATCCCAAAATATTTGAATTTAGAACTGCTATAGAATTAGTAGTGGAGTCAAATTAGGATTTTAGCGTCAGGGCAGTTTCTCTATTTTAACGTATTCACAGCTCAGTTTTGCAGTTTCTGCGAGGTCGGCGTATTGCATATTTAAACAGTTTAATTATTTAGACCGTGTTTCCATCGGTTTTCTTTGAATATCTCGAAATCTATAAGTCCTATGGAAAACAATAAAAGAAGGAAAATGTTCGTTTTGAGCTGTACAATAAAATTACATTCCAATTGTTATTATTATTAAAAAAAAATAAATATTGCAAAATTATGCGTTTTTAAACAAATCACTGTTCTTTCAAAAATAATGGATAATATTCAATGAAATTTTGGAAAAATATAGCTTTTATAAAGTAGTCACCACTTAAAATTTCAAATCAAAATGATTACTAAAACTGCTCAAATATCCAATTGTTGCTAAAATTTTGCACCTTTGTGAAATCCTGCCATAAAGATCAAGAAATGAGTACGATGGCTCAAATTGTAGCATTTTATAAGTACTTTAAGATCACGGAGAAAAACAATTTTTTTTCAAAATTTAAACCAGTTTTATTGCAGTTGTTTTTAATTTTCGAAATCCTACTTATAAACAAATTCAAATAACTCTCTGATTTTTTCATGAAATCAAAAACGGTAAACAAGTGATGAAGGTAGATTAAAAAATCCAACTTTAAAAAATTAATGCTCTACTTGCATTTGGAACTGAGATACGTTAGTTTTTACGTTTAGGTCACTTATAAATAAACAATTCGATATTTCTTCTTGAAATTTGGGTTGGTTATTCTCCAATGCCTATTATTTTGTTTCTGCTAAGAAATAAAGAAGAAAAAATTTTGTTTCGGATTTCTCCCCTTCGATAATTAAAAAAAAAAATAGCAAAGGGGAAATCTGAGGGAAATCCGAGGAAATTTGAAGGAAATCCGAGGAAATCTGTGTAATCTTCGCCAAAGGAGAAATTTGGTGCACAAAACTTTGGGTGCTGTCGATTTCTCTAATATTGTAACTGCCCCCTTATTGCTTTGCTCATAAAGATGATAAGATTTGGATGTAAAATTTCGTGACTCCTGATGGGAATGATTAGAGCTCGCTTTTACTAAACCCCTTTCCGGTTTGGCCATTGCTGATTGGGGAAGCGCCTCCAGTGCATCTTTCTAGATCCATAACTAGATAAAGTAGAAGGTGTAAATTTTTTATAAACCCAACTCCCTTTTTTTACATTTTGTTTGCTGTATCAGTAGAGCTTTTGCAAAGGGTGCAAATAGTAACTTTCTGTTTTATACGTTTTGTGAATTAAAAGTTATTGACCTGCTTATTGGTACGTGTAATAAGACAAGTAGCCCAGATGACAGAGGTTTTATAGTAAAATTTGCAAAAACTTGCAAAATGAATAATTTTTTTTTAACGAGTTCGTGAAAGCATACAGAATAATATCCTGAAAAGTTTACATTCCGCTCGGATGCAGAACATAAAAAAAGTGAAAAAAAATTTGTTTTCATCAATTTTTTCAAAATTTTGGAATTAAGTCAAGAAAAAATAAAAAATACAGGTGGATAGACCACGTGTTTCTGAACAAAAAAATGTCCTAATAAAATTTATCGCTAAAGCCATGGTATTCCTGCAAAAAAAATAAGAACTAACTTTGTCACTCTGCGCGGCCAAGCGCACGGTTAAATGCATACCATGGAACCTCTAGAAATTCTTAGCTTTTTCTCTTTCTGATTACACATTTTCAACATTTTTCTTAGTGAACAGGAGGATAAATAGTGAGTTGAGTATGGAGGGAAAATATATAATTATGAACGCATACACAGACACAACACATAGCCGCTGGATAGAAGCAGATCTACCGCGCCGTCACTCGCATACATTTTTACTAGTCAACCATCCCATATTGGGAAGTAGCCGCTTAAAGAAAGAAGAAATATCGTCAGTGCTGGACAGAGCTAGCTAGCTAGCTTAAGAAGCTTAAGAAGCTTAAAAAGCTTGTTTGTCTCTGTGCAACAGTGACGATATTTCTTCTTTCTCTGCGCGGCTACTTGCCAATCTAGGATGGTGGAATAGTATTGCCTTTACTGTATTATTCCAGGTACACCTATCCACATTTCAACTATATGCAATGGATTCCTTATACATTTGTTAATGAATTGGAAAAGTTCCAGAATTTGTATTCAAAACCTCTATAGTTATAAGGACAAGATCGTGAAAATCGCTATTTCTGACCATGATGGTCATATTTTCGAAAAAATTTATACAAGTAAACGAATTTGTGTTTGAACATTCGAAAAGTATTGTTTCCGAAATAGTGATATTTTATTTTTTCCAATGGGTCAAGTTTTCGGCCAGTTACAGCCTCCAATAAATATCTTTATCAAGAAAATCATCAAGCAAGGAAATTAAAATGATTTGAATCCACATTACTACAACTTAATACACCATAATAATCATGAAGTGTACATACTTTTTAACAGTTCTCAATGAAGAAAGATTTTTTTTAAAGGGCTCTTATTTTTTTCTATATTTTTTATTGCTACGATTGAGTTCGGGCGTGATACTATATTTTTCCCATTCATCCTTTGCTTGTATTGATTAAAACAAAAAAGCATCAGAAAGCTACAATTTCCATCTTTTAAATGAACCAACAATCATATAATTTGAACAAATTCTGATTTAGTGACATTAATTCAGTACGTCGGTGTCGCAGTCATGCGTATTTAAGCGTGCGCATGCGTGGATCTCGCTCCGAGTAATAACATTACTTGACTATTTTTTTCCGGGAATACCGCCCAACTAGTAAATTTGTTTTGTAATTTAAATGTTATACGATTATTTTGTTTTATTGTTCCCAGTAAACACACTCTGCCACATCCACATTATAGCCACTCACATTTTAGTGGATTTTGTAAATGGCAAAGCATCACATCACCGTGATGACACTCTTTGGACCGTTTCAGAACGTTCACATTATAACCACTCCCATGTCAGTGGAGATTGGGATGTCCACAATCACCACATCATTTTAATGATATATTTTAAAACGTGGATGTAACTAACTGAGCCACCACTCACTTTGGTATCACCATTTCTTACTAAATAGCGAGCACCGCCGGCAGCGCCACTAGTCTAGTACTACTACTGGAATGTCTTTGTTCTGCTCTCCAGTCATCTGTCATCTGTCATCCCCAGTTTACACTTGTCTGTGTTGTATTAACGACGTTGACGTCAATAAACTTTAGTTTTAATGTTTTTGGTTTTTGTTTGGTAAATATCAACACATTTTTACGTAAAGGTAAGTACCTACTTGTATTAGCTACATTGTTACTATGAAATTTTATATTCTTATTTTATACCTTGCCTGTAATTTTCATGTTTGGTGACATATCGAATGACATCATTAAAATTCAAGGAAAAAAACTAATTTATCATTTAACATAATATATTGGTTAACATAATATATTGGTTATTTATTTTTCAATTACAGAATACTTTCGAATTCATAATTTAGTTTTGGTACCACATTAGGTATACCAATAGGTACAGTGTTTGTCTCCATGTCATCCATGCGGCGTGCCCCATTTGATATTCGACGCGATTATTAGGTACCTACCTTCTGTGTGCTATCAATTAATTGGTAAAATATAGGTACACTTTTATATTTAAATTTCATTATATTTATAAAAACAGTATAAAAGAGAGATAAATAAAATATAAATAGGTATATGGAGAGCATATTTAGGTTATTTAAATACCTACTGATAATTGTTTTCTTACCAATTGACGACAAAATGCAGTCATATTGTATGATATTTGCTTTAATTATTACCCATCATTTTATTTTGATCTAGTATATTATTTTAGTACCCGAATCCGAGGATTGTCTAATTATATCTATAGTATAAATACCCCAGTCAAATTAGAACAAATTTCGACGTTTGACGAAAAAAAACTGATAAAGTGTTTAAATTTGGCAAATATGTTCATTTAGGCTTACCTACTATTAAATATACTAAAAGTCCCCAGCCCAAACTGTTGCGCTTGAGCCACCATCTTGGAGAAATGGCGGTCGGATTCAGTTTACTGCTTATATCTTTCTAACCATTAGCGATATCGAAATTATGTTTATATACAAAATAAAGCTTATAAAATTCTGCACAAAAAGTGGTATATGCATTTCATCGACACGTTTCAACAATTGTGAATATCACTCGTATATAATAAAAATATATCATTGTATTGTCATAAAATACGGGACAACTTTCAAAATGTCTTTTCTGTCAGTCCGTTCGTCTGTCCGTCTGCCTCTCCGTCCGTCATGTCTCTTGTAAGCTAAATAACTTAAAAAAGAAAAGTCTGGTTTTATTGAAATTTGGACAATAAATTAGTGTTAGCTATAAGAAGAACTCCAGCGTTTAAAAAAAAATTGATCAGTAAGTATGTTATGATTGTAGGTTTAAGTGACATACTTGCAATTTTAATGATCTCCCGATGATACCATCTTGATTGTCGAAACGTTGGTCAGTATACTGTGCAGTATCTCTGTATTTTTAGCATATTATCAAAGGTGTTGCAACACTCTTCACATGCCTTTTTTTATTTACTAATCGATTTTTTCAAAATCAATACAGTTCTTCCTTTAGTTAACACTAACTTACTGTTCAAATTTCAATAAAATTGGACTCCTCTCTTTTAAATTATCATACTCACAAAAAGTGTCGTACAGACTGACAAACAGATATTCGACGGATATTTTAAAGTTATTGGGAATTCTAGAATTAACATAATAATATGAATTTTTTTTACGAGTGATTTCCGGTTTAGAAATGTGTTGATCAAATGTAATTTCCTATTTTAGAAGATGATAATAATAGATACGGGAAAATATTATATTACATTTTTTGCAGAGAATTTTATAAGCTTTACTTTTTATTGGAGACTTAATTTCGATATCTCTAATGGTTAGCGAGATATAAGAAAAAAAAACTTAATCTGAGCACCATTTTTTCAAGATGGCGGCGTGAGCGTAAGAGATAGAGTTGACGACTTTAAGTATAAGTTTAAACAGTGGGCCTTAATGAACATCTCTGCCAAGTTTCAAAACTTTAGGTATCAGTTTTTTTCCTCTAATCCTCCCTATTTAACTGGAATAATTTAGGTACTTATACATTTTTTTCTATTTTAGAATGTTATAATAGACAATTAAAACTATCTTCGTTCGTGGGGCTTCTGGCAGTGGCAGTATAATGAGAGAAAAGATGGTAAGTTTATATAAGTTCTAAAATCTTAGACATTTTGCATTTGAATTTTGTGCAAACTGCTGTTTTTACCAATTTTTTCTGTAGCTATAATAAGGCTCTATAAAAAAATACATTCTTTATTGTTTCATATTGAAATACTCGTTTCGGTAATGAGAAACTTCACCTTCAGTTTTTTTTGCTTAATTTTTAATTTAGTGTATACTTAGTGTCTTATTTTAAGTCTCATCTAAATTTTATTATTTTGCTAGAAATAGAATTCAAATGGTGCCCACGAATCAAGAGTGATACAAAGTTCAAATAATTTTAGAACCGTATTCTGCATGCCCTGTTAGAATCAAATTCTGAATTCATATCTTTATTGCTAATTCATGTTTTACAAAATAGTAGTTTATTTTCAATCGTCATCCTTTTTTTTATATTTTCAATAGTGTCAATGAAGTTGTTCTAAAGATGTAAGCTATTAAAATTAAATTTAATTACTTCCACATCCAGTGGAAGTATAATTTTGGAAATTTTTATTGTTCAGATAGGCTTAGAATGTCATGAAACGTCGAGATTTTAAATTTGAGAAAAAAAAAAAAATTTCTGTCTGTCGGTCTGTAACTTTTTTGTGCCCACGTTTACTCTGGAATCGTTTAAGATATTGACTTGAAATTTGGCACACGTATGTACTTTAACGGGATCTGGAACTAGATTATATTTTCATCTTATTCCGTCAAATGGTTGGGGGGTAAAATGTGGTAAATAGGGGGTAAATCGGTAAATCAAGCAGGTAAGAGTCCATAAAATTGGTATTTAGTGATGCAAGAGAAGCTAAGGTTTAAAAAAATTTTTTGGCATTAGCCACCCCCATTATTAAAGAAGATGAAAATAAAATTGATATTTAGTGTGTGTACAAGAATCAAAAGTCTCAAAATATTCTTTTTACTTCATCCACCTCCACTACTACCCCCCTATCACTACCCCCACCCCAGTACCGTGTGGGATATCGTTTTATGGGTTTTTGGGGTAGACGATTTCAAATGTTATATTATTAAAGTTCCATAAACAATGATTTCCACATACAAAATTTTTTCCTTATGAGAGACTTGGATAGAAAATCTGGATGTGGAAGTAGTGATTCCTTGGGCAGCTGTTTTTTACTTTAATAACAAAACGAGTGTGTGGTTGAACTCGAAATTACCACTACCAACACTCAACTTTTAACATTATTTTTACTGACATAAATGATACCAAATCTTATTAAACATTTTTAAACTGTGATAATTTTTTATAAATTTTTAGATGTGGTATGAAAAATAGTTCCAGCCACAGCAGACTTTGACTATGAGATAATTGTGACACTTATATATATATAGGTCCACTAAACCGATTAAAATATCTAGGGATATGTGAAAGATTTATAAGCAAATATCAAACGATTATGTATGAACTGCCTTTTTATATACTTTCCGAAATCTCAAGAAAAATTTAAGGAAAAGGTAAGTAAAGCGAATGTGAAATATACTTTTTTGTGTAAAATTTCAGCAATATCAGGCTACTTTGATGAAATGTTTTGTCTGAAGTAAGCCATTAAAATAAAAATGAATTGTGAATAAATTATGTTGCTTTATAATGTATATTATAACAACTTGAATGTTACCGCTGAGTTAATTTTAAAATAAATGAAAAGAATTTATTTTGCAACAAATAAATCTTCTTTTATATTACGAAAAAAACAACTCAATGAAATAACAATGAAAGATTTATATTTATACCCGACAATATAAAATGATTAATTTTGAATAAATTATGTTTCCTCGTTGAATTTTTTATTGTTTTTAATCGAAAAAAATGATTTCATCAAAGTCGGCTGACGTTTTATACTTAGTGTATGATTTTACATTCTGAACAACTTTTCTCTTTATTTTTTTCATTTAGAAAAATAAAGGTGTACTTATTTCTTAAATATTTGTTTACAAATCACCCTGTATATCTAAAATTATATTATCATATACAGTTAATTATATATCTAACTATATTATGCAACGAGAATCATTTTAGGTATGCAGGAGGATTTTGAAACAAATATTTAAGAAATAATATAAGTTCACCTTTATTTTTTAAAATGAGAAAAGTTTTTCAGAATGTAAAATCACACACAAGGTATAAAATGTCAGCCGACTTTAATGAAATAATTTTTTTCGATAAAAAAACAACAAAAAATTCAATGAGGAAACATAATTTATTCAAAATTCATCATTTTTTGGATATAAAATATTAATCTTTAATCAGTGATTTTTAAGTTTCAATGGAGCTATTTTTTCGTAATATAAAAGTAGATTTATTTGTTGCAATATAGATTCTTTTTATTTATTTTAAAAGTAATTGGGCGGTAACATTCAAGTTGTTATAATATATATTTTTTGTACACAATATGATCATATCTATATCACAAATGAGTGGTACTGATGTGGCTGAAAAGTGGAAAATAAGTAAGTCACTTTTGACGACGTGGTTGAGTGCGGCCGTTTAGCGTCACTGTGACGGCATTTCCATGTGGTTGCAAACAAGAATGACGACGTCACTGTTGCAAAAATCACATCATTATGATGTTAAAATGATGTGGTTTGGTTTGCTGGGTTATTTTATTAACGCTCCTAAAATGCTAATTGATTATATTAAAGTAGTTGCAGAAAATATTATTCGGTTGTCTGCAACTGAACTGTTTTATAAATTTATCATTAAAATGTTTTTACAGTAAAATTATAAAATATCTTATAAAGCATTTAAGAAATTATTTTAGAAACGTTTCCGAGACTAAGCTATAAAACATTTCAGCTTATAAAACTAAATAATTTTATAGTGCTTTTTTAGTAACGTTCGGCAGTATTGTCAGCACCATCATAAATATATATTAAAATTATTTTATAGTTGTTTCCCATTATCTTTTAAAACAATTGTGGTTCCAGAGTCTGCTACATAATTATTATATAGCGTTGCAATCTACTGCAACATAGCAACGGCAATAAAGTAGTTACAAAATAAAATTGTTTACGTGGACATGAAAATGCTGCTGCAAACTATGCAATAAAATATATTTGAAACAATTGATTTCCTGTGTCAGCTGTGTGTTTATATTTCATCAGAACTTATGTCTAAGACTGAGCAATTGGTGTAGATCGTACGTGCTAAAGTAGAAATTAAAAATATCAGATTTAGGGCAATGGAAAAAGACTATATGCATATGTATGAGAAACAACAAACAGCTGTTTTCTGTCTAAATGGGCAGAACCGTATTGGAAGATTTTACTTTACGCGTATAATTTTTCAAATTTTAAATTTCGCTTTTACCTCTGTAATGTCCAACAGTAAATATATTTTGCCTGCCTGGCAGACAGTGTGCACCACATGAGAGACTTTTTTCTTTAGTGAGTTATCAGGAAATTATATCCTTTATAAAAAGTTCTGCATGAAGAAACAGTAATTTCAATACTATAAGAAACGTTACCGATCCCAAGGTTAACTGCCATATTGATCAACCATTAATCAAAATTATACATGCATTTCCGTCGCTTCTTATTTGAACTGTCATCCTTCCTTACCTCTATATTCAAAGGGTCAACCCAACCTTTTTATGTAGTACACAGCCTACTAACCTAACCTAATCTAGCTGTCATTCTTATATTATTTATTGTGAGTGAAATTTTCTTACCAAATCCCCCACATTTTAATTAATTACCAGAAATTTTTTAAGCACGAGGAGATTACTATTGAAAATTTTCATAAAATGAGAGAGGGTGTTAAAATGAAAACTTAATACGCAATTTAACGGTAATAGTTACAATAAATTACAGTTTTTATCAAAATGCTTGTTCCGGTCATTTCTACAGTCATTTTTCTTCGCTTATAAGTTATAACTAAAATGCAAAATAAGATATTTGTGAAAAAAAATTGTTATATTTTTCATTTAACCCATTAATGCCCAAGGGGTCGATAACGACCCAGAGACAATTTTAATTTCTACTGTCCTTACTGATTATGAAACTAACATTACGTATGTGTCCAGCGACTTAGTATAGTTATTCACTCTATATTATAACGATAACCTTACAAATTGACAGTGTTTACTTGTGAGATTTGGTGTAAAATATTTCAACAATTATTTTTATGTGACATGGCACAGTTTAGTTACTGGTAAGTACAAATGTATTACTGTTTTTCAAACTGCATTGAGATATTATTCAAAAATAGCATGTGCTCGATCGTCCCTACAATTTATGTGCCCTAATAATGAGAAATAAAACTGCTACATAACCTTAAATATTGCTGGGTCGTTAACGACCCTTTGGGCTAACTACATTGTTCAAGATATTTTTTTTTAGTTTGCAGGAAACGACCTTTTATTAAATCTGAATTATTGGAGGAAATTGAAATGTTAGATTAACATGTTATTGTAACTGACGCAATAGTAATAACGCCTCCGGATGATTTTGGGAATGCTATGATTCAGGGGACGAAGAGTGAAATGATCCCGATATGTTGAATGGCAAACAGCTAGTTGCCGAGGCAGAATTTTACTTTGACAATAATGACATTCTAGATGAACTAGCGCCAATCCAAAATACTGAGAATGATGTTGAAGTAGAGCATGAGAATAATGGAGACATTGAACCTGAAGAAGATTGAGGAATATAATATCCCACTAGCTTTGATGGCGAAAAGATGCAGAACTGTACCTATATCTACTGGTAAATATGAGAAGAACACGTGGAAGAAAGGAGATCTCAGGAGAGAGTCTTGTATTTACTTCCGCCACCCACCCTAAGTGCAACAAGTCATCCGCTTGAATATTTTGAATTATTTTTAACACAAAAAATTGTGCAAAATCTCGTGGACTCCACATGTATTTACGCAACCAAGGACCACAACAAACCCGAATTTGAGATGTCAATACATGAGATGTACGTGTTTATCGGTATTCTCCTCTTGAGTGGATATGTTCCCTTGCCGAGAGGAAGAATGTACTAGGAAGACAGTGAGGACGTACCTAATACGCTAGAGGCCGAATCCATGAGAAGGAATAGATTCGAGGAAATATGTAGCGTTTTTCATATGACAGACAAGTATGATTTACAACAAAATGACAAATTGGGTAAAATTCGTCCCCTTATAAACGATCTCAATAAACAGTTTATAAAATACGCACCCATCAAATTCAATATATCGATAAATACATATATAGGATACAATAGGATTTAGGGGAAAAATGGTACATACCAATTGTCTTTTGGCCCTTCGATGTGTGTGCAACAAATGCATGGTTGCTAGCTCGTCAATACGGGATTACTAAAGATAATCTTGAATTTCGACGTGAAACTGTGTAGTGTCTGTTGAAAAAACATGAAAAAAAGTATGCTGTATCTGGAAGAAAGCGGGCGGCTATTCTGTGTCCCACCATTGCTTTAGGGCG
Source organism: Rutpela maculata (assembly GCA_936432065.2). NCBI lineage: Eukaryota > Metazoa > Arthropoda > Insecta > Coleoptera > Cerambycidae > Rutpela > Rutpela maculata. The sequence goes on from OW386289.2 coordinate 47,793,846, forward strand.
GCATCTTATTGTAACTGATAGGCCAAGGCGCAGGTGTCACTTGTGCAAAAATAAAACTAATAAAGCTTGTGAGGAGTACAATGTACCTCTGCACGACAAATGTTTTGAAAGTTTTTACAAACAATGATGAAACATGTGTTTTAGATTTTTTAAATAATAAATAAAATATTTCATAGTTATCTGTTTCAATAATTTCTAGAGCCCAAGGTGTCATTAACGACCCATATCAAATTTCAAAAATTAAGAAAGATTAAATTTTTTTGATATTTTTTCTATTGTCCAACAATGCTAATAACACATATTTCTGAATATTAGAAAAATCCAAGGAACTATATTAATCTGGGCATTGATGGGTTAAGATACGGCCCTGCCACAAGACCGTCACCTCTTACGCATTATTTTATAGATGTTTTGTAAGAATCGCATAGAGTTTAATTATCTTACCAACGTTCGAGGTCGTAAATATGACAAGATATAAAAAGTTAAAAAAAAATTTTATTAATATTTATGGCAATTAATACGTGCTAATTAAGAAATTATGATGATTAAAACAAATTGGCGTTAAATTTCATTACAAAAAAAATTTAAAATGTGAAATCGATTTTTATAAAATTCCAAAAATTATTAGAAACCTTCAGTAAACATGAGTGGCACTTAAAATTCATCAAAAACACATGGCATAATTCACAGTAAAATTTCCTTCGCATCAAAAATTTCAAGCCGAATGGGTTAACACGTCTCTAAAATAATTATTAAGTAAGTTCTTCTCCATTATCCACGAAAATGATTGAAAGCTTGGTATTATAGAGATCAGCATATTACATATTTGTAAGTATATGTATGCGACTTTTTGAATACATTTAAGAAATTGTTTTATTTTATTGGTGTTTTATAGCAGTAATAACAGTGAAGTATGTGCTTTATAACGCATTTAAATGAAACTTCAATAAAACTGTTTTGTAGTGGCGTACTGAATTTTCTTAGAACCTGCAGAATTGTTTATACAATTATTTTGTATTGGTTGCAATAGCTTTTACAAAATATCAACAATGACTAAACTATTTTATGAGATGGTGCCAATTTTACATTTATAGCTGTCATAATAACGTTTTTAAAGTGTTTCTGAGAGTAATGTTGTTTTATAAAATTTGTGTCGGAAACATTTCTGCAGCTTTTATAAAATACCAAATTGCTAGTTGGGCGTGGCTTTAGCGATAAATTTTGTTACGACATTTTTTGTTCATAAACACGTAACCTATCCATCTGTATTTTTTATTTTCTCCTACCTTGCCTTAATTTCAATACTTTGAAAAAATGGATGAAAAAAAAATTTGTTTTCACTTTTTTTTATGTTTTGCATCCGAGCGAAGTGTAAACTTTTCAGGATATTATTCCATAGATTTTCACGAACTCATTTAAAAAATTTATGTAAAAACATCTGTACGCAGAAAAATAATTTTATTGCTTTCATAGAAAATAATAAAATTGAATCAACACAAAAAGAACTATTTATAGAAAAATAAATATAAGATGAGCTTGATCAATGACATGAGCTAAGATTAATATTAGTACGAATCAAAAATTTGTAGTTTTTAATATCCTCCGTATCCTCCGTATCCTCCGTATCTACCATATCCTCCTCTCAGTGGAACCCCCCCGGCAATAATTTTTCCCACACGAATGACTCTGTCGGGTTGAGAAAGGCTATATTCATCTCTTGTCGCCTCTCCGATTCTAGATTGACTTTGTTCTTTGTAATCTCCAGTGTGTGCATCTCTAACGGCGTATTGGAATTCGTACCTTGGAGGGGCCTATAAAAAGTATTAATTTATGTTAGTGATTACAAATTCATAAAATGTAATAATTTTTTGCTGTCGTTTACTTAGGTTACGAAAATTAAGGTCTTTTAATTCCGCCAGGCTATTGTTACAGTAAAACTAGTGACAGTAGAAGAGGTGGAACTAATTCCCACAAAAATGATTCCAATTGTAAATTGAAGGTAACATGCTCCTATCCAACATATTAAAAATTTACATCCGTGCCCTTGTGCGAAATACGTTTTTTCGGCTGCCATCTTAAAAAAAAACGCCGAAATTTAAAAACAATGAAAAAACTCATGGGTGATATCAAATTGCAGGAAATTTCATACTGAAAAGGGTCTTATATTGGTTTTTCAAAATAAACTTTTATAAAATAAAATTTTTATTTTTTGTTTTATATTTGACGTAATCTTTATTTCAGGTAATGGTGTACATATGAAGAAAGTTTGAATGAAAAGTCATTATAATAAAGAAGATGAAAGAAGAAACCTGTTTTTTGTGTTCTACTGTGCTTGGTGATCATGCTGTCTGTGTCACATTAACAGCCAAAGGCTTGACGGGAATTATCAACGCGACCAAACAAAGGTATGATAAAATTCACGAACTCTTCTATGCCTATTAGTGCTGTTAAAGTCCATACTAAATGTTGACGTGTATACGCCAATCCTATCAAAATTAGAAGCGATTTAAAATTGAAGACATCACAAGATGATATTCCTTCGACCAGATCGAGAACGCTACGTGAAACTGTAGGATCGTTCAAGACAATTGTTTATTTTGTGGTCAGATTATTACTGATAGTCAAAAGCGGAAAAAGTTAGCAACCATTCCTGTGCGTACATTTCAGTTGATCGAGACAATTTTAAAAGTATGCGTCTCTAGAAGTGGGCAGCAAATGTACAACCCAGGATGTCTGATTTACCTGCTACAGAAGCAATGTATCATCAAGTGTGCAGTGTCAATTTTAGGAAAGCCGACCCCACTCCTGTGAGATATCGACCTGAAGACAGTCAACGATTGCCCGCATCTATAGGCCATCCGGTTGACACTACCAGTTATGTCGCTTTTGTAAAAACGTTTGAGTGGATAAAAGGAAACTACGAAAGCCCAATTTCTGTCAGTGAGTACTGGAAAAAACGCGTGATTTTCTACCAGAGGGACGTAAGCCTTTCACTTCCAGACATTCAAAGAAAAAATTGCAAGACTGGTTTGGGAACATCATAATATCAGGGACAGATGGAAAATCTAACATGCTCATAATTGAACAAACTGTATCAAATATAATCTTAGACTATCACAAACGAAAAAGACTAGGTGATCCCGATGAAGAAAAATTTAGATTAATCGAATCAGCAGCAAAACTGATCAAAACAAAAATAAACTTGAACAAAAATTCGGACTTTAATCCAAATGTGTCTGTCGGATATTGCATCTGTTGAAGACAAACGAAATAGTGTGAAGAAGTTTCGATAGGTCAGACTGTAAGCTGTAATGCAAGTTTGCAGGCCTTGGTATTTGGTATGATCAATTCCTCTTGCTGTTTGCGTACAGATTCACAGCGATTTTGGATCTCGCTTCCTAATTGATAAACTTTAAAGTCTCGTTTTCAGTGTTTCTTTTGATAAAATGCAGAAATGTGTATACTCTTCGATAATGGATGAAAAATGTGGTACCGTTAGGCGACTTCTCTCAATAGGTCGCTGATAATGTAACATAGCGACAACAAAGGGCCATAATACGTTTAATGGGATGTGAGTCAGGAACATTTCTTAACACCTCTCTGTTGGTCATGGAGCAAATAAAATAACTTAAGTATTGCCCTCTGGCACGTGAGATTGCAATGAAAGCAAATATTCCATTCCACTACATTCCATCCCACAGCTTAAAAATCACGAATAAACTGAAATTTCAAAATTTGTATCATGAACCAATTCACAATCTGCTCACTGTTCTCTGGAGTACGACTAAATTATTCAAAATACCTCGACCAGGATGGTTAGGATACACACAAACTAGTGTAGTAGGTGAAATTGTGGTCAGACAGTTACTTCTTTTCTACCAATGATTGATCTAAACTAAATCCAACTTCTCATAGCTGTGGATATACACTACACACTAAAAATTAAGTAAAGTTTGTAAGTAACGAAGCAAAAAGACTGAATATGACTACTCCCATTATAACCTTTGATCGGTGCTTGTGGATAAAGGTAATCTGTCTGCCAGTTTGGTGTCCTTGACGTTATTGTCAACGAAGAAATAGAACATACTTTTAAAGAAAATTTACAGGGTGGACATCATAAAAGGAATAATTAATGAAAAAAATGTGATGACAGACAATAATATTTAGCATGTAACACAGCTGGCAATGAAGAAACCTCTGCTGTACGTCTAATGAAACATATACAAGGTGGTAATTCCGAGAGTAATACATTAATAAACTACATTGGAAAAAATATTTGGGACATAGTTGAAACTATTACGGTAGAGGAAACCTTGATATATTTAGTGAAAATATACAGACAGGGTGGTTAAAAAATAATTACTAAGGAAATAATGGAAGAACGTAATATTTGGAACATTTTTGCCTTTATTGCCAGGAAGGAAAATCTGATATCTTTAGTAAAAAAAAATATTTAGAGTAGACATCCAACAGAAAAAATAACTAATAAACAAAGGGAGCTAAACAGAGAATGGTGTGCATAAATATAGATTTTTAAAAAATACCCACATGCTTTTTAAGTTTTTTTTTTCAATAATTCTATATAATCATCAATTGAGAGGGCACTCTCAAATTGATTTTATAATTATAATTTGTCAATAAATAATGTTGTTACTTATTATGTGTGTACTAATAAAATATTTAAGCTTACGGTTTGATGAATTTGACATGAACAAAAAGTATCAGCAATATCTTGTGTGATGTATTACAATACGTCAGTCATGTAATTATTGTCAATTATTGAACATCTTGCAAATATTTCAATTATTTCTTTGGGCAAATAAAACAAACGACAAATCTCAAAAGATACAAAACTGTAGATCTCGGTATCTAACCTTAGTAATAGCCAGTTTAAACCAGCGTTTAACATTTATATGGTTTTAAATGGGTGTCAAATAGGTATCTGCATTTAACAACACCAGCTTCAACTATTATTCGGAGAATATACCAAGAATCAAGTGGAAATTTATTTGATTAAGGAAACTTACGTAAAGGTCCACACCTCCATATCCTCCATATCCACCAATTCCTATTCCTCCTCCAAGTACTTGTCCTGCCAATCCTAATAGGGCTACAAGAGCTACTACCTGAAAAATAAAATTCTTTTCATCTATTGCCACAAAACTTAAAAAAAGATTTATTATGCCTATTAGATTTAACCAAACGTATAATAGGTATATTAAATCAAACATATTTAATGGTCATCGTGGAAAAAAGTTTTTCTTCAGAAATCCGTTCCATGAAAGGCTGAACTCAAGTATCTAATTAAAAATGTTTGCGTGTCTGTATGTAGACCGTTTTTACAAACACCCTAACATTCCTAACAAGCAAAATTTAAACATTATACAACTATTTTGTTTTATTGCAATTTTATGAATTAATAATATAGTAATAAAACAAAATTGTTTTAAAAATGACAATTATAAAACAAATTTGTTTATTGGGTTGTTAGAATTAAAAGTTGTATTTAGATTTGAATATATTAATTGGATGATTATTTCCTATTGAAATTAGGCTGTCCGTTGTACAGAGTGATCACCAGAGGCGAGTAAACGTATATGTTCTATATATACTATCTTTTATAATTTTAGGCAAAACGTTGCTATGATTCTTTATCAAGCATACAGAAATATGTAGATAAACGAAATATCGGAAACGCTAATATACAGTGTGTATCTTAGTTTAGTAATAACATAAAAAATGTATGAGGCAATGGATGAGAGCAAACCTGCCTTGTGCATATTTGGTGACATGGCGAAAACATTTGACGCTGTTTGTCACTTACATTTAATGTCGTTGAAGAGTGGGGTGAAGCGAAAAACGTCATTGTTGATATTCGAAACACCTTTACTAGGAGAAATGGCATATTTATAATGTATTCGCCCTGTGAAAACTAGGATTCCTACTGTTACATATTCCGGTGCCCCCACGTCCTTAAAGAAAGGGGTAATTTTACTTCCACATTTTGGAATTATAGTAGCGGCGAAAAAAATTTGATAAATGTTTTGGTTCCAATAGGCTTAGAATGTCATGAAACGTCGAGATTTTAAGTTTGAACGAAAAAAAATTTTCTGCCTGTCTGTCGGTATATCTGTCTTATTTTTGTGCTCACAATTACTCTGGAGCCGTTTATGATATTGACTTGGAATTTGGAATACGAATGTATTTTAACGATATCTGGAAATCGATTATATTTTGATCTTACTACGTTGAAGGATGGAAGCGCGCTCGTGAAAAGAATTCTAATTTCATGTCACATAGTATCTCCATGGTGATATCTAAGGCTAGTTTTTCGCTTAGAATACGATACGCGCGGTCCGTGAGCGATATTTTACTGCACATTTTGAAAATATTTTGATAGCGAAGATTGACGATGGCCGATTATATAGCAGATAATTGAATTTCAATCGAATTTTAAAAATTCAATTCATGATGTGACCAAGATTCGAAAATTTATGTTACGTGAAATTCATTTCGAAACAAATGACTGACATATCATCATCAGTTTGTGAGCCAGAGGCCAGAGATCGATTTATTAGGTGTAGAACAGCTTCTTGATAATTATTGCCAACATTTAAAACAATATTGAACTTTGTAAAAAATGAAATATTTAAAAATTCATTCCAATCCTTAAGGGCATGGAAGCACTCGAAGATATAATCTTAGGTAACCTAGTTTTCACAGAGTGCATAAACTCTCTGCATAACCACTTTTTCCGTAATAGGCAATAATTGTTTTTGTTTATTTATTTTTTTGTCATTTTCACTACATCCGATTTAAGATATCTCGTCGATGGAGGAGATTTCATAACAACAACAATACTTAAGCCACCAAATTAATACCGAAAATGTATTGTATTTTGTGTGCTAATAAACATGAAATTAAAAAAATATGTATCTCTCAGTTATGTAAGTAACAGTAGGTGAAAACATTAACCTTATAGTGGAATCAAATTAGGATTTTAATGTGAATTGTCTGGTCAGAGCAGTTTTTCTATTTTAACGTGTTGGGGAGGTCAACTTAAGGCGTATTGTTCATTTAAACAATTTAATTTTTTAGACGGTGTTTTCCATCGGTTTTCTTTGAATATCTCGAAATCTATAAGTCCTATGGAAAACAATAAAAAGGAGGAGAATACTCGTTTTGAGCTGTACAATTAAAGTACATAAACTATAATTCATTTCAATTATTATTATTATTAAAAAAATTGAACATTGCAAAATAATGCGTTTTCAAACAAATCGCTATTCCTTCAAAAATAATGGATAATATTCAATAAAATTTTGGAAAAATATAGCTCCTATAAAGCACAATCACCATTTATAATTTCAAATCAAAATGATTACCAAAACGGCTCAAATATACAATTGTTGCTAAAACTTTGCACCCTTGTGAAATTCTGCCGTCAAGATCGAGAAATGTGTAAGATGGCTCAAATTGTAGCATTCTATAAGTACTTTAAGATCACGGAGAAAAACTTTTTTTTTTTTCAAAATTTGAACCCGTTTTATTGCAGTTGTTTATAGTTTTCGAAATTTTTGTTATAAACAAATTCAAGTAACTCTCTGTTTTTTTGTGAAATCAAAAACGGTAAACGAGAAATAAAAGCAGATTAAAAAGCCAACTATTGAAAAGAAATTAATGCTTTACTTGCATTTGGAGCTGAGATACGTTGGTTTTTACATTTAGGTCACTTATAAATAAACAAATCCATGTTTCTTCTTGAAATTTGGGCTGGTTATTTTCTAATGCTTATTATTTTGTTACTGCTATTTGAAGATAATTCAAAGCTACAATTGTTAAAATAACATCGAATAAAGCGGCTTTGGGAACATAATGCACATTTTCAATTTATTTATAACTTTTTAAATTTATGTCACGAAAACGGTAAACCGACCTAACTTGAACAAATACCCGCATGTTCATGCATACAGCTTTGTAAAACTCTTAATATCAATGATATAATAAAAAAAATTATATTTCGCGAACCTGAGAGAATAAAAAGTGCTAGTTGTCTTACCCACAGGGCTATCTAGCGACTAAATCCGGTTTGTAAAAACATAATATAACATTTAGACATATTTGGTAAAGATCCTACCTTCGGGCCTCTATATCTCTGTGTCTTTTAACAATTGTAGCTTTGAATTATATTCAAGTAGCAGAGACAAAATAATAGACATTGGAAAATTACCAGTCCAAGTTTCAATAAGAACTATCGATTTGTTTATTTATAAGTGACCTAAACGTAAAAACTAACGTATCTCAGCTCCAAATGCAAGTAGAGCATTACATGATTTTTTTTAAATAAAGTTGGCTTTTTAATCTACTTTCATTACTCCTTTATCGTTTTTGGTTTCATGAAAAAACCAGAGAGTTATTTGAATTTATTTATAACTACAATTTCGAAAATTAAAAACAACTGCAATGAAAAGGGTTTAAATTTTGAAAAAGAAAAATCTACCTCCATGATCTTAAATACTTATAAAATGCTACAATTTGAGAAACGTACACACTTCTTGGTTTGGATGGCAGGATTTCACAAGGGTGCAAAGTTTTAGCAAGAATTGCAAATTTGAGCCGTTTTAATAATCATTTTGATTTGAAATTTTAAGTGGTGATTATACTTCATAAGAGCTATATTTTTCCAAAGTTTCATTGAATATTACCATTATTTTTGAAGTAACAGTGATTTATTTAGAAACGCGTAATTTTGAAATATTCAATTTTTTTTTAAATAATAATAACAATTGTGGAATGAATTATAGTTTATGTACTTTTATTGCTCATAATGAATATTTTCCTTCTTTTTGTTGTTTTCCGTAGGACTTACAGATTTTCGAGATATTCAAAGGGGGTTTAAAAAATTTAATTGTTTAAATAAACAAAACGCCGACCTCGCAGAAACTGCAAAACTGAACTGTGAACTTAAGTTGATCCCCTGAACACGTTAAAACAAAAAAACTGCCCTGACCAGACAATTCACATTACGAATTTCTTTAGTCCTAATTTGACTCCACTATTAACGAAAAGTATTCCTATGAGAAACAAATACAAAACTTCATTAGAAAACAAGAAGCTAATAAAGAGATTTTAAAATAACACGAAATGAAAAAAAAAATATTCTTTGAAAAATGCAATTTTATCTTAATGCTCTTGTAAAAATAAACAATAATTTCGTAAAACCTTACTTGGGCAATCATTGTTGTTGATTTAGAGGGTTTACAGCACACACTGATAAACTATCAAACTTCACCTTCCTATATATAGCAAAATCAGTTGTACGTTCACTGATTTTGTTTCAATTAAAGTTGGTCCCCTAACAATTAGAAATTGTACATATTGGTGCATATTTTAACCAAATAACAAACGGCCTTTGTTTTGGCAAACATTCAAAATGGGGCAAGCCCAGTCCGGCATTTTATCACTTGCCCCGATATTCTAATAACTTGCACTATCTATTATGCAACAGTTGGCGATTATTGCGCTGATAAAAGTATGCAAGTCATACGGTCGACTATATGAACTTTTATCTGTTATTGTTCGTTGACTTACTGGGTGGACTGGTTAAATTTTTATATCTTTTAGCTATTAGCAACTATTTCCTTTAACCGAAATGTTTGAGAAAAGTAGGTGAAAAAGTCTGATTTAAAATTAAAATCCAGTGAATTATTATGTAATAAGTGCATATGCATATACATACAGTACAATGTTTCTCACACGTTTTACTCAGCTATAATACTAGTAGAGAATAATTGAGGAAAATAAATAAAAGTACTCAAATAAAAGTCTAACTTGTAATTATTAAAAGTTGTAGGCAGCGCAAAAGGCAAAGCTTTGTTAATTCATTCTTAAATAGTAAACTAAAAATTTCACGCCCATTTTAGTAAAATAACTGATTTATGATGCTTTGTTTACCGCTAATTGCTGTCTCACTAATTTAGAAGCGCCTTAACTTCAATTACCTATATAGGTGGAGAGCCCGTGACATTGAAATTACCGTCATCGCGGATTTGAAAAATTCTAGTGAAAATTCACCATAGAAAACCATACGAACAAAATAAGCCCGGTATGACGAGGTTTGTCGTGTCGGAAATATTTTTAACTGAATTAATTACCATTAAGAATGATGTTTCACCGTTTTCGTGGAAACTGATTTCAGTTAGAGCATTTTTTAGTAAATTTCATGCTCTTCCAGAAAAACCTCTACTCTGCACAGTGGGTCAGGTTACACGTTTTTTGGCCAAAACTCTGAAACTTCTGGAAACGCCCCAAAATCAACTGGCGTTGATAGGAAAAATAATTAAAAAAATCCCATCGATAAATAAGGGTGGGTTTCAGGGATGGAGATTAAAATAATTGAATAAAAATATGAAAGTTTGGATTCGAATAGAATATTGCCTCCAAATTTTGGTTAAAAAATTCCACCGATATATAAGGCGACCTGGTTGGTCACTTAAGGATTCTGGAGTTAATCCAATTTGAATCCATAACCAAACCCACTGACTCAATGTCAATCAAGCATGACTTTGACTGCCCGTTTGATGTGCTGATTGAAAGCCGTCAGGCGAGCAGGGTCGGAGCATTGCGGTTGGAGAAAGAGTCACACATCTGGTACACAGATGGATCCAAGCTGGATGAAGGGGTTGGTGTGGGCGTAGCAGGGCCTAAATGCAGGCTATCTAAAGCTCTTGGTAACACCCCAACCATCTTCCAAGCAGAAATTTATGCTATAGATCTATGTGCCCAGGAATGCCTAAATAGAGGCACTCGAAGGGCAAAGATCTATATACTTTCAGATAGTCAGGCAGCATTAAAGGCTCTCAGGTCATATACCTTCGAGTCAAAAATTGCCTGGGAAAGCAGACAATTCCTGAAGCAACTGGCAAAAAACAACAAGGTTACCTTGATGTGGGTGCCAGGGCATGAGGGGATAGAAGGCAACGAATTGGCTGAGAGCCTCGCAAGAAAAGGGGCTGAAGCCCCGTTTTTTGGACCCGAACCGTTCTGTGGCCTATCCAAGGGACACATAACGAAGGAGGTCCTAAAATGGGAAAAGGAACAAAAAGAGTCCTACTGGAGGAACACCCCAGGCCAAAGACAAGCAAAAGGGTTTATAACCTATTCAACAAAGAATGCCACAAGGATTCTCGAACTGGAAAAGTCCGATCTAAGGCTGATCACAGGCCTTCTAACTGGCCATTGCTCCTTGAGATATCATCTCAAGAACATGGGCATGGCAGAAGATGACAAATGCAGATACTGTGAAGCTGCAACTGAAACTGCGGAACATATACTTTGTGAATACAGGGTGCTAATCCGCATTAGGCTAAAGTACCTAGAACAGGCGGAATTAACGCCTGAAGACATAGGGAAATTAGCTCCCAGGAAAATCGCAAGCTTTGCAAACAGTCTTGGAATCCTGGGCAACAACTAGATGCGGGGTAATTCACAAAAGACCTTTTAGGTCGAGGTGAAGAAAGGCCAACCCAGGGCCAAGCGACCCCTTAAACAATCTACAAACTACAAGGCTGGATTTCAGGGGGTGGAAATTGAAATAATTGGATAAAATTGTGAAACTTTCTATTCGACTAGAATATTGCCTCCAAATTCGAGAAAAAATGGTAAAAAAATTCCATTGAACGATTTCATGAATTGAAATAAATCAGTCATTACAAATTGGGTATTTTTAACCTGCATTAACGTATTCAAAACGCCTTAACCCAAAAAACGGCAGCTAGGGGCAGCTGCAATCACAGAATATATAGAGAACACTATATTCATTATTATAAAAAAAATTATAAAGGTAAAGCTTGCGAAAGTGAAGTGTAACAAAAATGAAAAGTTTAATTTTCATCAAAATTTACGGCTGAAACCGCTCACTCGCTAAAAGGCTATAATTCGGACACCAAATAACAAATAAAGTTAACTAACTGACTACAATAAAGCTCTTGTCTTGTTCTATGCCAGACATGGCCAATTTGTTCAATTGAAGGCAAAAAAACCAAAAATTCACAGTCGTGTAAACGGTAAATTTTTACTGCATAATTTTAAACTTGAACACGTGTTTCCTTTTCGAGCTGTAGAATGCAAATGCGGCAGGTATAGGGATCAAGACCTTTTGTTTCCCCAAGAATAACGTCCGCCCTTACCAAAAAGCATGTTTGTTACTCATTTTTCGGAAGTTGGTGAAATTTGGTTCATTTGAGTTTTGGCCAGAAATCTCTTAAAATGACCCACTGTGTTCTGCCGAAAATGCCTATTTGAAGGAGGTGACAGGTAGCAGTTTTACCGTTATGACGCACAGTGGGAGAAATATGCCTGTTTTGGACAAAAATCTGCCGACAGTAGAGATTTCAATCAAATTAAATAAAAAAAAATGGCAAATACCCGTAAGACATTGTACTTTAGAGTAGTGCTGCGGCAAAGTTTTGTGTTAACCTAACCTAAAAATCGCAGATATTACTTCCACATCCAGTGGAAGTATCGAAACGACAAAATTTTTTAAAAAAAATTTATTATTCAAATAGGCTTAGAATGTCACAAAACGTCGAGATTTTAAGTTTGAGCAAAAAAAATGTCTGTCTGTCTAATTTTTATTTTTGTGCGCACGATTACTCTGGAACAGTTTAAGATATTGACTTGAAATTTGGTACACGTATGTATTTTAACGAGACAAATCTCGTTAAAATATAAATATAATATAGTTCCAAAGAACTAGATTATATTTTCATGTTATTCCGTTGAAAGGTCGGGGGGGTAAATTGGGGTAAATGGGGATAAATAGGTAAATCAAGCAGGTAAGAGTCCATAAAATTGGTTTTTAGTACATACAAGAGAAGCTAATGTCTCAAAAAAAATGGCATTAGCCATCTCCAATACTACCCCCACTACTACCCCCACCCTATTATAAAAGGGGGTAAAAAAAATTGTTATTTAGCATGTGTACAAGAACCAACGGCTTCACTTTTTTTTACTTCATCCACACAGCTAAAAATGAGGATAGTTTTTTATCCACATAATTTTATTCCTATGCATTCAGACTAACCTATTAACAGCTTTAAACCTAATATAACCTATAAGTGAAAAATTGTATGTATTAACTAACAGTCATAAACCTAAAAGTTTTACCCTAACATTATCTGCGAATAACATGAATGTTATTGGGCAGATGAGGGTCATTTCCGAAGTAATTTTTCGCTCAGAATCCGAATCTGGCCTCAGAATTGGCCCATCATGTCAACAATAAAAGCGTGTTCTTTTAGTTTTTTAAACTATTAATTTTATTTTGTAACATTTTAGTCTTAAATAAACTTAGAATTTAACCCATATCAAGGAGGTTATAAAGAAAAAAGTAGTCCGCCAACTTGGAGACGGACGCCATTTTGAATTTTTGATGATGTAATATAACCTATGTTTCATTGTCACCTGACTTACATGCGTATGCAAAATTTCAAACCTCTAACTTACCAAGAAGTGGGTATGCGCGTTATAGATAAAACACCCTGTATATATAGCAACTTCACATAGCTTATTGTATTTTACTCGCCAAACCTTTTCACTTGATACCATATAAGGAAAAAAGTAGTCCGCCATCTTGGCGACAGCCGCCATTTTGAATTTTTGGTGATGTAATATGGCCTAAGTTGCATTGTCAATTAACTTATGATCCCATAAAAATGAATTTGGTACCCAGTATACATGAACACTACTTCGTTTGTTTATAACTCCAGACCAAGGAGGAAAACGAGGAATAATTTTTAGGTTAGGTTAACCCAAAGCCACTCTGCCGCAGCACTACTTTTAAGTATAATGTCTTAAGGGTATTTGCCACTTTTTTTATTTAATTTGATTGAAATCTCTACTGTCGGCAGATTTTTGTCCAAAAAAGGGTATATTTTTCCCACTGTGTGGCGTGGAAACATTTTTTTTTAATTTTGTGCGTTTTTGTGCGCTCTTTCAGAATATCATGGTATGACAGTCCAAAAACTGCCGGAAATACCTGGCGTACCGGTTTACTGTATAGTTTTGCTCTCGGAATTAAAAAAAGTAGCGCATTGAATAAATTTGTTTTGGAGTCAATACTTCTTGTAAACTATTTCTGTTCTGTTTTTCTTACATCCAGCACAGTATAGTGTGGAATACTATTATTACAAAGGTGGGCAAACTCTGCTCCCGCATGGTAGAACAGTATTCATGGTCTCCGTGAGAATAAGTGAGAGAGATTTGGGGTTCACTATGAAACCATGTATATGAGTCTTTCTCTCTCTAGCGTCCAAAAAGTTGAAATTTTTCCTACATTATATGCGCAGTACATTGCAGTAAGGTCATCCTACAGTCTATTTGAAGGTCCAGGCCATCCTGCCTCTTCAATCAGCTGTTTTTTTATTATTGATATAATAATTCTAGAATTATTGGTTTTTGTTATTTTACTTTGTATAATTCGCAACTTCAGAAAGAATATATGATAATTCTTTTAGTAAGATTTAAATGAATTATTTCAAAAAATTATATGTAGATTAAATGCTCTAAGAATTAGCCTATTTTTTTATTTGCACTTGTTTAAAGGTATAAAGCATCAAATATAAGAAAAAAATTAGTCGTTTGTTTCGTAAAATTTACTTAAAAAAAGTTTTTCTAATCACTGAAAAATTTGGAAAATATTGATATGAAGATCATTGGGTGTTGTACATATTTTTTAAAATGTACACAGACCACTCAGTACAACCGGTATGCCAGGTATTTCCGGCAGTTTTTGGATTGTTATACCATGATATTTTGAATGAGCGCACAAAACGAACAAAATTTAAAAAAAATGTTTCCACGCCATAACGGTAGGGATTGCAATATCCGGTAAATAAAAATGTAAATAACCGTTTAACCGGTATTTACCGGTAATTTTTAGAATTAATGATTAGGGTGGCAATTGTCTTTTTCCATGTACAAAATTATCTAAATTTAACAAAAAACATTTTTATATACGTATATTTAATATAATGAACAAACAAAAGGTTTTTTTATCAAAAGGAAGAAATATCACTGAAATAAATTTAAATAAATAATTATTCGGTAAATAGCAAAAATATCAACTTAAATAACAAAAATTATAAACGTAAACTCAAATAAGGCATTTACTGAATACCTGAATCTAAAAATACAATATTTTTTAAAAATAGCCCGTTAAAAGGGTTCGTTTTTCAAAGCTATATCTGATAGTCATCTGATATTTATGCATAGAATACCACCAGCGCACCAGCTGAAGATGCCCTTTCTCAATCGATATTGGTGGGTAAGTTAATACGAATTGGTAATAACATACTTCTAAATGTATTCCACGGATATTTGCGGCAGTAAAATATCCAATTTCCTGTCGCAAGATATTGTCAATGTCTCTCTTACTTCTTACTTGTATTTCGTAAGGCTTCGTGTTTGGATTTTACTTTTTACATTATTTATTTATTGTTAAAAGTGCTCAGTGTTGGGACAGTCACTCTGTATTTAGTGAATACTAGTCACATAAATAGAAACGTTGAATACGTGACATATCGTAAGTTCAGAATTTACAGAAATAACCGGTAAAAAATTAAAATAACCGGTAATTATCATCATGCTAAAACATAATTGTTTTTTAATGACAATTACTTTAATTAAAAATACTTCTGGCAAGAAAAACCTCGTGTTCATACGGTTTTCTACAGTTAATTTCCACTAGAATATTTCAAATCCGCGGTGATGGTACTTTCGATGTTACGGGCTCCTGGACTAATAGCAGAGGCAACTACAAACTATTTCTGTCTCTAGTACAAATCCAGTTATATCAAAAGTTATTTATTATTTACAGCTTTAAATGAATTTTTAAATACAGTTTGTTTCACTTGAACTGGTAACACCCCAATAACTTTCTAATCTTTTTCCGATTTGAATCAAATTTTACTTAAGTATGGAACAAGTTAAGATCTACTTATGACCAGGAAAACATTCGCCTCCTACAAGTGCAAAGCCACCTGTGGTACCAAAATATGCGGAGAAAATAAAAAAAACATATTAGACCTTGACTATTTATTAGAAAAATTACAAAATTAAAAAAACGATCGATGGAATTGAAAATTTTAAAGATAAAATTCATGTCAGTCTTAAAATATTCGAAAACTTTGGTACATATGATCAGAGGTCGGAATTACCTGTCGGATATGACGTAAAATCAGGGTCTGCTTTAGGTGGTTATGTGTCAGCGCATAAAGATTTGCGTGCATATCTTAAAATTTTTCAAATCAATTTATTATACACTCACTCGAAGAAAGCTGGAGGTATAAGGGGATATTCTTTTAATACTAAACTAACACACACAAGTATTTCTCACTGTCGGTTACAAGAATAAAAGTTTATTACTAATATCTCTTCTAAACGTTTTGGAGCTAAACTTCGGCGCCTTTCGTTGAAAATCAATTTGTATTTCGAGGAGGATCGCCCGACGTCAACAGCTGTAATTGGGGCCTACTTAAAATATCTAAACTTTTGTAAAGTCACCACATTCATGCCGGGTGTAGCAAAGAACGGTGCCAAAGTCTTATGGAACTTTGGGCCCAATACGCCCAAGTTTGTAAAGTGTACGAAGTTATTGTACTTGGTCTTGTAAACAAAAAAGTCAGTAGCCGTAATTTCCAAAATTGAACTAATTCTAAGATATTAGTTTGAGAAGCCGCTTAAGTGCATAAATTACACTGGCCTACAAATGGAAAAAAGTGATGCTCAGCGAACTAAACCATTGTATTCCCATTTATTTCGGCTCGCTGAAACTGATTATGACCTCAGTTTTGGCCTTACTTATCATGAATTTTTCAAGTATTTCAAAAAAGTGCCTTTTTCTTAGATGGTTACACTGTATGTGTCAAGACCTTAAATACACAGCCACACACACAAAAAAGTGGTCTGGCCTGCAGACCAGACCAGTGTATCCTTATGTATTTGGACCCGCTGAAACCGAATCCAAAGTCAGAATTGTTAGGTTGCTTCTTTTTTCACCCCCAAATCCAAAAAAACACCCCCCAAAAAAGTGGTCTGGCCTGCGAATCAAACCAGTATATCCTTATGTATTTGGACCGCTGAAACCTAATTAGAAGTCAAAATTGTCAGATTCGCTCGTTATTCACCCTTGACCTCAAAAAAACACCGCCAAACCAAAAAAAAAGTGATCTGGCCTGCGGACCAGATCAGTATATCCTTATGTATTTAGATCCGCTAAAGATTAGTTGGTTTTTCACCCCCAACCCCCAAAAAACACCCACCCCAAAAATAGTCTGTCCAGAGGACCATATCAGTAGCAGTGTATCTTAATGTATTTGGTAAGGATACATTGGTCTGGTCCACTTTTTTGTTTTGGGGGTGTTTTTTTGGGTTGGGGGTGTTTTTTGGGGTTGGGGGGTGAAAAAAGAATCAATCTGACAATTCTGACTTCGGATTCGGTTTCAGCGGATCCAAATACATAAGGATATACTGGTCTTATTCGTAGGCCAGACCACTTTTTTTTTGGGGGGGGGTGTTTTTCTGGGGTTAGATGTGAATAAAGAAGAAACCTGACAATTTTGACTTCGGATTCGGTTTCAGCGGGTCCAAATACATAAGGATACACTGGTCTGGTCCGCAGGCCAGACCACTTTTTTTTTGTGATATCAGTTGATAATGCTCTAGTGACCCTATATTTTTCCGCTCAATTTTCGGCAAATTGAAGGTCATATTTGTAATCATCATCCCA
Organism: Rutpela maculata; assembly: GCA_936432065.2. Taxonomy (NCBI): domain Eukaryota; kingdom Metazoa; phylum Arthropoda; class Insecta; order Coleoptera; family Cerambycidae; genus Rutpela; species Rutpela maculata. Next base: position 47,811,634 of record OW386289.2, read on the forward strand.
AAAACATAAGATATTACACTTTTCTAAGGTAAGCTCATTGGGCCCAAAATTGGCATCCTTCTTTACTTCTTTGTCGTTTAAAAGGTCTATTACACTTGTCATCGTAACAAATCTAGGACTTTTTCTTAAAACACTTTAGAATTTTGTTTGTACCCTCGCAGCAATTTCCCCTTGTAAGAGAAAAATATATTGTCGAAGATCGAACACAACTTTTGTTGCATCAACTGTACTAAATTCTGATGGTAGCTGATATTTAAGGTCCCGTATGGTTAGAGGAATTCGTGAAAGACATCCGTGTCTGGTCTTCATATTTTCCGGAACTGTTGGATCCACAAACTCATGTTGAGCCTGTTATAGCAAAAGCTATAATAAAATAAAATTTTGTTGGAATATACGTATATTACAGTTGTTTTAATAACATCGTCTTTATTTCATGTACATATAAAATATTTTTGTTTATTGTTGTATATTGTTTTTCATGGTCTCCACAGAAACTTCTGTCTTCCGTGGTAATAAGAAAGCGAGTGAGTGAGTGAGTGAGTCGCTATCGCTATATACACCCCCTCGTTAAAAAGGAAAAGAGTCAATCGACCAACGTGTCGATTGCGAAACGTACTTTTTTAATCGAGGTAGGCAAAGTGTCACATCTGTCAACTAATACGAAAGCTAGTTTAACCCCATCAATATTGACAGTTATGACTTTGTTTCCTTTATTAAAGGTAAATAACTTATCTGAACGCGATAAAACTTTAAAGGGTCCTTCATATAGAGGAGTAAACGAACGCTTAAACCGTTCATTGCGAACAAAAATAAAATCGCAAGAGGAAAGATCTGAACTAACAAATGTTTTGTAATTGACATGCGAAATTGGAGGAACAAGTTTTAAATTATTAAAATAAATGCGTAATTTGTTAATGAAATAAGGAATATCTGGAGAATTATACGATTCAACGAAAAATTCGCCAGGTAAACGAGGGGTTTGACCATACAGACGTTCAGCAGGTGAACATTGCTGATCTTCCTTGGTAGTTGTCCTAAATGCTAATAAAATGATGGGTAGTTCATCTGTCCAATGTGATGTATTGGCTCTAGTTAAGAAGGAAGTTTTAAGTGAGCGATGAAATCTTTCAATTAAAGAATTCGCTTGTGGGTGATATGCAGTTGTACGTATTCTATGAAAACCTAAGAACTTTGCAAATTCATTGAATAATCTTGACTCGAATTGTACCCCTTGATCAGTCGTCACCGTCAAGGGAACACCGAAACAACAAACAAAATTTGGAAATAAAGTACGCGCAACTATTTCTGCTGTGATGTCGCGAAGAGGGTACGCTTCCGACCACCTAGTGAATCGTTCAATCACTGTAAGAATGTAAGAGTTACCCTTGGATGGGGGTAATGGTCCTATCAAATCTATATGGATGTGGTCGAATCTGCTTTTCGGGATGGTGAAGCTCCCAAGAGGACTTCTCGTATGTCGGCTGACTTTGACAGCTTGACAGTTAATGCAAGATTTTGACCATAAATTGCAATCTGTGTTCATTTTCGGAAAAAAATAGTTATTTGAAATCAACAGTCTAGTTTCTTTAATACCAGGATGAGATAAGTTGTGAAAAATATCGAATATCGTTCGTCTGTAAACAAGTGGAACAAAAGGTCTAACTTTCGAACATGAAATATCACACCAAATAAATTCATTTGAATCTGGAATTTGTATCTTTTTTAAAATGAAATTGGTTTTAGTTAGTGATGATTTATCTGACAATAAATAGTTGAGATTTGAATCTTTCTCCTGAGCTTCCCTAAGCAACTTTAGGTCAAAGTTAACATTAAGGAAGGGAGAATTTTTAAGTTGAAGTAGTAAAATATCTTGTTTTAGAGAAGAAGTGTCGTAAATACGTGACAAGCTGTCAGCTATTAGGTTATCTTTCCCTTTAACATGTTGTATTTTACAAGAAAATTTCTAAATCTAATATTCTAAATGACGTATTTGACGGGGAGATCTTTCTGCTTTAGTGAATAAAGCGTTGATTAAAGGTTTGTGATCTGTAAAACAATTAAACTTTCGACCTTCAAGTATAAATTTAAAATGTTTAATTGCAGTATATAATGGGGTGGGTCGGTTTATAACTTTTTTGGAAAATTCGAAATGCCTGTAGTGAAAAAAGTTGGAGACTGGTCTTTTATTTAAGAATAAAAAATGTTCTTTTTTTTCAAAAATGTTTTAGGCCGCCCGCCGGGCCTCCAAAAAAAAAAAGAAATAAAAAAAATATAACTAAGTCGCCTGTGTTGGGAAAGGCTGTTATGGTTCCTTATTTACGCATAAAACGTATTTTTACATTTGTAGTGTATTTAGACCCCCCGTTGGCCCCTCAAAACTCGCCTAAATAAAATTTTTGTGTAGCGCTAGTACTAAAACAGCTCTTTGCTTATTTCGCACAATAATTATTACACAAAATAACCCAGAACTCACCACGTGGAGGTGGCTGCCATCGAGTTCCACTGCTGCCCACCCATCGACCCTTCCATTTGGGCATTTAATAATTATTTGTCTATACTACTACGTATTCTGATTTGGTACCAAACTTTTGATTTTTGATTTTTTATTTTTTTTAATTTTATGTGCTCGGCGGGGGGTCAAATATTAAAATAAAATAAAATAAAAAAATATCTCTTCATTTTAGACCACCACACAACTTTTCACACTACAGGCCTTTTGAAATTAAAAAATCGACCCACCCTAGTATATCATGCTAAAAGTTCTTTGTCGAAAACCGAGTAATTGGTTTGTGTTATGGTTAGTTTACGGGAAAAGAATGCTAATGGAGCAAGAATTCCCTTTTTATCTTTTTGTTCTAAAACCGCACCCATGGCAAGGTTAGAACAACCGACTGAGAGTGATAAGATAGTATCGTCATTATTGTAAAGATGAGCTAAAACTACTGCATTACTTATAGCATTTTTGGCTTTCGAAAATCCATCTAAACATTCATCAGGCCAACTATTTATCTCTGTAATTTTATCATGAGATAAACTGTTACAAAGAGAATATAGGGGAAGAGAAATTTCAGCAAAATGAGGTATGAAATGATGATAAAAATTTACCATACCTACGAAACGTTGTAGTTGTTTGGGAGTTGTCAGTAATCTCCACAAGGCCTCCAATCGTTATTATCTTTCTTTTTAACTAAATGAAGTGGTGAAGAATCTTGGGACGATAATGGTTTGCAGATACCCAATTCTACCATGTCGTTGAATTCTTTTTGAGCTATTTTAAATTTAAGATTTTCTAATCTACGAGGTCGTGGAAAAGGTAAATGACCTTCAGTAACTATATGATGTACAACAGAATGTTTAATAGGTAAATTGTACTGGTGAACTGATTAAATTAGGAAACTGTAAAAGTAATTTGTTATATTTATCTGTTAAAGGAAAAAGTTTAAGTGTGTCTAATCTATGATTGTCTAAAGGATTATTTTTAATAAAACAATTAATTGACAAATTAGTCTTGTTATCAATTATTCGAGCTCCTTTAAGATCGACAACTAAACCAAAATGAGGCAAGAAGTCCGCTCCAATAATCGGAATGTCGATATCTGCGATATTGAAAACGAAAGGAAAATAATCTGCGTAAGTTTAGATTGACTTTTAACAATTTCTTTCAATATGTATAAATAGTTGAACCGTTAGCCACAGTTAATATCGTATCAAAATTCTTTTTAAAATCTGTGAAAACATTACGTGGCACTACAGATAAATCGGCTCCAGTGTCGATTAGGAAGTTCAAGTTGTTAGATCTGTCATAAATAAAAGACGACGTTTGTTGCCAGAAAAGTCAAAGTCAGACGTCATAAAATTATCAAACTTCAGTCAAGATTGATGATTACCAAATTTTTTACAACTTTTACTGAATTTACACCATTCACCTTCACAACGATAAGCATTGGCACTATAAAGTTGATGGTAGTAACAAATAGTATTATCCGTACGATCAAACTTCCTGGGAACATTATTACGGTTGGGTGAACGATTGCGATTAGAAACACGAGTTTGTCAATTGCTTCTACTTTTGCAATTATTGCAGTATGAAGTAGAAGGTTGAAGCTCGAAAGATTGATTGGAAAGTCTGGATTCTAAAGAGTTTAATCTAGAATGAAAAATTTCTTGTCTTTGTAAGACTTGATTTATTGAATCTTGAAAGGTAACTGAAAAATTCTTGATGGTAGTAGTTAAATCCGATAATGGGGTTGATTCGGAGTCAAGAGGATTCTTTGAGTATGACGCGACCATCGAATTTTGACAATTCATATCCGATCTGCAATATCGAGAATCTCTTTGGTGTCCGTTTTCCCTGACGCTGTAATAGCGATATACACGGTTTGAGGTAAACGTCTTTTCCATAATTTTATTAATAACTCTTGACTAACCATGCTGAAACCTCCGACAGTATTCAGAATGGATCTATAAAAGTCTGACGGCTTCAGATCACCCATCTGGGAACCTGAGAGTAAATCGTTTAGACGTTTTTCCTCACTCGATGATAAACGTGAAATCAAAATTGTCTTTAAGTTGAGATATAAATCTGTTTCAGGAGGATTAGATATTATATCGTATATATTATCTATCACATCTAACCGCAAATTAGCTATAACTTGGTCGTACTTTTTTTTGTCATTGACAATATTTGCAAGAGAAAACTGTGATTCGATTTGGGTAAACCAAATTTCAGGTTTTGATTTCCAAAACTGAAGGTTGTATTGGCATAATTAGTTGATTGACGATTGGTTGATTGACGGTTTTCTTAAGTTAAAAAGGGAAATGTACGTTAACTCACTTACCAGTTTTGTGTGTATTCTTATTTATATTCTTCTTTAAGTGAAAAGGTTAACATCATCTGGACTCAATTTATAGTAGCATTATAATGGTTTCAAATCTGGGATGTTGATGTGTGTCAATTTATAGTAACCAAATTATAAAATAAGTTTTAAGCGTTCCATTTTGCTTTCTAACTTCTTTCAATGGGTTGGGAAAATTCCAGAATTCTCGGAGTTGGTTTATTGGTTATCAGGTATGGGTAGTCTCCTCAGTTAAATTTAAATGAGATCTTCTTTTTGAAATACCGTCTATATCTCTATTTGCTTGGGTTTTTGAAATAATTTATAATTTCTTCATATCGATCTTCGAGTATAGAAATGGTTTTTGCTTACTCATCAACTAATTTCATTAATTAATATGATCATGTCAGATCAGAAGATTGTGTGCTCGTCGGGGTCACCAATTTATAGCAAAAGCTATAATAAAATAAAATTTTGTTGGAATATACGTATATTACAGTTGTTTTAATAACATCGTTTTTATTTCATGTACATATAAAATATTTTTGTTTCTTGTTGTATATTGTTTTTCATGGTCTCCACAGAAACTTCTGTCTTCAGTAGTAATAAGAAAGCGAGTGAGTGAGTGAGTCGCTATCGCTATACCTGTCAAATAGCAACTGCGTTATTTGGATTTAACTGCTAGATTAGGGATTCCACATTTTCAAAATGACGGTAATAGTACGATGCTGCCTTTAGCCCAAGTTCTCCATCGTATTATAATGGACTCTGGAGGTAATGGAGTATTTGGTACAATTTCTTGAAATAACCGTACACGACTTGGTGCTTTAAGAAAACCTTTCTTTATACTAGATATGAAATTATCAACGTTAGGGTAGTATCCCCTAATAGTTTCAGCAATTCTATGAGGCCTATGTGCTAAATATGTTACATGAAGTGTACTTCTTCCAGCAGATTTCATATAATTCACTCCATCGGTAAGAAATAATAAGAACTTTCCCTTACTTTCTGTATATTTTTCACCCCAAAAGTCACTGCCTCCGCAATAGTGCGAGAATTTGTGGCTTCTAAAACTTTAGAAGCAATCATGTGTCTGCTCATTGATCAATTTTCCTCCTACGCAACCACTAAACCATTCTCTACCTTAAACCCGCAAGCATTGATTGTTTCGTCCAAGCCAGATGTACTTCCCATTAAGCTCAGAAGAAGAAGTTTTCTGTCTAGTATTTTCGCACTCCGTAAATAAATATTTTTTTCTTAGTGTAGACTCCGAAGGCACCTTAACATTGCTATATTTACCACTAATACAATTTTCCAAAAATTGTCTAAAAAGTGAATTATCTAGTTTTGACCGTGGTGTGTTAGATCCTATAATAAACTCCACTCAATCTAAAGGTACGAACATGCCGAAGATGATTAATAGTTCAGTGTGTAGTTCACTACGATAGCCGCCATCAATTTGTAGAATAAACCTGTACATTTAAATGGGACCGCACATGCCGAGGATGCTTGCAGCAGTTCATTCTAGCAGTTTAATGGAAGTCACCGCGGTAGCTGGCCATTCATCTAATATATAAAAATCTCGTGTCACAGTGTTTGTTATCGAACTCCTCCGAAACGGCTTGACCGATTTTTATGAAATTTTTGGTGTATATTTGGTAGGTCTGAGAATAGGTTGTAGGCTATTTTTTATACCCCTAGGTGATAAGGGTGGCCCTATCCAGACATTTTCTTTTTATTTTTTGGACAAAAATTTATAATTTATATGGAAAAACAACGTTTGCTGGGTCAGCTAGTAATTTTATATATTTGGTGTGAGGTACAGAGATCCCGAAGTTGCCTCGCAGCTAGAAGTTCAGCCCACAAATTCAGACAAGCATGTTTGTAAAACAAACCTGTACATTTAAATGTGGTCGCATATACCGAGGATGCTACCAGAGTAGTTTACTTCCGAAGTCTACCAGCATGTTCACCTCGAAACAAAATAGTTTGTTTTTACATGGTAGTAGAGAGGTAGGCTTCGCGGGTCGCGAATATTTACCAGATTTTGAATAAATATTTCTATGGATTATTTTTTAAGTTATAGCTAACAACTTTAATTATTGCTTTATAATTAAAATAATAATAATTATTATCTTAAAATCATTTTTATATGATTATTTTATATGTTACATGATTTTAGTAAATATTTCTATGAATAATTTTTTTACCTATGACTATTATATACCTACACCAGAAGTAGGGACAGTGGGGTATTTAACAACTATAATTATTGGTTTATAATTAAAATAGCTATTGAATTGAAAAAGTAGCAATGGCGCTTCCGACATTGAATACGCGCGTGCCGTGTGCCGCATTTTAATTTCAACGACAGTTCCCACCAGTGACGGTAGGTACACATGCGGATTAATTTTGAAGAATTGTGAGGGAGGGGTTAAGGTTTAGCCAGTGCCAGTACACACTATGTTTGTCTAGATTCGCCGTGCAGTATATAACCATCATGTAGGAATATGTGTACGATATATTGGGTATCTTTTTATTTTTATTTTGTGGAAAAGTGAAAATGAATAAGGACGAATTAATAGATTTAGTATTCAATGCTCCAGCGTTGTGGACAAACGCCATAAACAGCACCACAACCGGCATGTTTTGAGTAGGGAGTGGAAAAACCGCTGCCCAAGGAATCATTACTTCCACATCCATCCAAGTCTCTCACAACGAAAACATTTTGTATGTGGAAATAATTACTTATGGAACTTTAATAATGTAATATTTGAAATCGTCTACCCCAAAAACTCATAAAACGATATCCCACATCGGCAGTGGGTGATAGGGGGTGGTAGTGGGGTTGGATGAAGTAAAAAAATATTTCGAGGTTTTTGGTTCTTGTACACACACACTAAATCACAATTTTTTTTCACCCCCTTTAATAACGGTGTGGGGGTGGTAATGGGGGTGGCTAATGCCAAAAAAATTTTGAGAAATTTTAGATTCTTTTGTATAAATACTAATACTAAATATCACTAAATACCAATACCAATTTTATGAACTCATATCTGCTTGCTTTATCTATTTACCCCCCTTTGACCCATTCAGTCCATGCTCCATACTCCCCAACCCTTCAACGGAATAAGATGAAAATATAATCTAATTCCAGGTCACGTTAAAATACATATGTGTACCAAATTTCAAGTCGATATCTTAAACGGTTCCAGAGTAATCGTGCGCACAAAAAAGTTACAGACAGACAGACCGACAGACAGACAGAATTTTTTTTTTCGGTCAAATTTAACATTTTGACGTTTCATGACATACTAAGCCTATTTGAACAATAAAAATTTTCAAAATTTTCAACTTGCTGAAGCCGACCATGTCGGTACGCTTTAAATATTGCTGGAATTCCAGCAGATCATCTCACTTTTAAGAATGAGTTCAAAGCATGCCGACAATGTTAGCTCCAGCAAGTTGGATCGTTTGTAGACCCCCCCCCCTTAACGGGGTAAATGATATAATAGATAAGCGATTATACAGTGTGTTTCATTTTGCTTTGAACCATCCACATAAAAAGTTTATTTTAAGCTCGATTTAGATCGTTTTTTTTAACATAGATCTCCGAAAAGTGCATTCTTGTGATATATCACATTTTATAAAACATAGAAAGAAGGTCGACCTACCGCTTTTGTTTTTGTGGTTGCAAAAAGATGAAATCTTATTAGCGATTTTTTTATTTCAAATCTGAGTACTCCGCTGGATTCGGCAACCTGTCAAATGGGTTTGTTCCAAATTTCGTGAAAAAAATACCTATTTTTGAATTTTTTCCGAAGGAAATAAAAATGCTGAAATTGCCAATGAAAATCCTCTTTAATTGTCAATTTGTGTTAAGTTTTAATTATTTTAATTTCTGATTGCAATAATAATTATTGCCATGCAACTTTCATTACATTTCATAATTTTCCACCCACAATAACAAACGTAGTAGGTCGATCTTTTGCGTTTTATAAAATTTAATGTATCACAAGAATGCACTTTTTAGAGATCTACGTTAAAGAAAAGTCCTAAATCAGACCTAAAATACATGTTTTATGGTGGTGATTCCAAACAAACGGCAACACACTGCGGAAATAGAAATTATTTACATGAGATACAATAAGAGCAGGTCAATCCCCCGAGCGCCTGAACGAAACACTGAACTGATTGATAAACTTCTTCGGCATCTGCACCCGGTATCGCGGCAATTAATTGGCTGAAACTGTGAGCTGAACTTCTAGCGGCGTAACATCTTCGGCATGTCCGTACACTAAGTTAAAATTATGTTGCATGCCATTGTAAGTAAAACCATGGTTTTTTGAGGAAATATGTGTATTAATATTTGTGTTGCATGACCACGAAATTGTCTTGTTCCATCTAATGCACCAAAATTGTCCACCATCAAATTGTAAATCAGCAATAATGCGAATCCAAGAATGTATTGTAGCTTCTGTCGGTTCAGTGCGATGGATGTGACATTTTAACTGCGCGTTTTGAGTACCTGTGTTCGAAATATCCGAATGAATCCACATTATGCGAGAAACTGTTTGATCGTGTTATTACTCTCCCTTCCACCCTGCGGCCGACCGTTGGGCTTCAGTAATGTAAATTGCCAGTATACTGGAATTTAAAGGAATCTGTTACGCATTATGTTTTTATTTAATATATTGTTATTCCCCGACAAAACTAAATTACGCATTAACATTGTAAAATTAAATAAAGTTCAGTTTGCTGTTGTTAGTATTTTTCATGTATTTTTCAGGAATTAACTCTATATTACTAATTTTTCCATAAAAGATAAAATATACAAAGTGGAAGAGATCACCGTGGGTAAATTCCGGTTTAATAAAATCCATGAAAAAAGAGATTATTTATACAAAAAAATTACAAGACGAACATAATAATATAAATTTAAAAAAATAATTTTTGGTTTACAGAAATAAATTAAATGATTTAATAAAAGTAAAAAAATTTAATTATTATAAAAAAAATGTACCAAATAATAGTAAAAGTAGTAAAAATATATGGAACGTATTAACCAAATAACCAACAGAAACATAACTAATGATTTAATTAAGGAAATAAAAACAGGATCCGGAGAACTTACTTCCGATAATTCAAGAATAGCGAGTGAATTTTTAATTTTACAAATATAGGTAAAGATTTAGCAAAGAAATTAAAAAAACTCCATTAAAATCTTCAACACCATTTTTTTATCTTGCGCCTACAAACAGAATAGAAGTTAAAAATGTTATACATATATGAGTTTAAACATAACAAGTCACCCCGAGTCGACATGATAAAAGCCGAAACGCTTAAAGAAATTGCCAACGATATCGCACGTCATATTACTTATTTAATCAATAAAATATCTTACACTGGTATTTGCTTTAAAAATTGCTGTTGTTAATCCGATTTTTAAAAGCGGCGATAAAACCGATGTTTCTAAACACAGATCTATTTCGATTCTATCAAACATTGCAAAAATACTAAAAAAACTTAAATAGTTACAGAAAAATATTCAAATTAATATCAGAGCGTCAGTTTGGTTTTCAGCTGAGCAAATTTACGCAAAACGCAATTGAATGTTTAATTGCAGAGATATATAGGTGTATGGATAAAGGAACTTCTTGTATGTGTGTATTTCTTGACCTCATCAAGGCTTTCGATACTGTGAGTCATGTTGACCTGTTGGAAGCCATAGGTGATATTAGTTTTCGTTGTCCTAGTATAAAACTATTCAAGAGCTACTTGACAGACATAAAACAATTTGTGAAAATAGGTAATGCAAATAGTGAGCAACGTAGTATTAAATTTGACGTCCCACAAGGTACCGTGTTAGGTCCACTGTAATTCACAATATATCTGAACAATTTATTAACAACAAAACTCATCGGAACGACCATAAGTGTTGCTGAGTAATCAAACATGGGAAGATTTAAGATTGCAGGCTTAGACATATAAAAAGTAAAAGAATGGTTTGATTATAAATATTAACAATAAATTTCAATAAAACTAAATTTCTACCATTTGCTTGTTATAAAAACACGCCGCTCAAATTTTCCTCGCTTACAATTGATCCTACAATCAAAACTGAAAGTGTAAACACTGTAAAATACCTGGATATTATTATAGATTGACATTTAAGGTGAGATAACCATATCAATGATGTGTGTAATACTTTAAGAAGCCTAATCCCATATAATAGGCTTAAAAATATACTGTTGTTCTACTTTAAAAAACCACATACTACGCATTGATGGACTCTCGGCCAAAATACGGTCTTATTGCGTGGGGAAGTGCTGTGAAGGAGCACTTGAACATATTAGAAATAATTCAAAAAATATTTTTAAAAATAATACTTAGGCTGATTGATTGTGGCTGACGGTTCCTAGTACATCAATTTCCAACTCTTCATTCACAATGAATTCTTGATTTTGGACACATTTTTCTCTCTAATTTCTTGAAATAATGACAAGACGGATATCTTCTTCCAGGAAATCTCTGAGCACACATTTTATCTGCAAGCGCAAAATTTTTTCGACATTCGTCATAAATTAATATCATGTCAGTTTTTTCGTTATTGATGTAGTTCATATTTAGTCCAGTCAACGGAGCGCTAAAATAACCAAAATCACTAACTTGAGTGCTAATGAATGGATTTTGATGAAAACTTGTGCAATGTATTTGTAATGACGTCAATAAAAAAGTTAAAATATAGATTAGAGTTTTATCACGGGTTCCGTAACTTGTAGAATTAGGTCAAAAATGAAAAAAACAATGTATTTACCTTTTTTGGTTCAAAATAAGATGTTTTTACTCTTGTGATTTTTTTCGAAAAATGCACATTTCTCTATATATGGCCACTCGAAAATTCCTGAAAATGGGGAAGGGGAAATGTAATAGTTAAAAAAAAAATCTAAAAAAATGCAGGTGAATGTATCATCGAAATACAAGACTTTTTTATTTGCAACTTTCCGTAATGTGCGTTTTCACCTAGTTTTTTTGGAAAAACATGAAAAACTACCCCTATTTTTGACATTGTAGCGCTTTAAAAGCATGTGATTTAAAAATTTGAAAAAACTCAGACTTATGCATTGAGACCTTCTAAACATTTTTTGTCTCTTGGAATTTTTTTGTAACTTGCTAATTTTCCAAGTTACGGGCAGTTTTTCGCGATAAATAGTACTACATTTCTTACATATTAAAAAATCATGAGAATTCGAAAAATTAGCGTGATTTATATATATTATTATAAAAAAATATGAAAGCTATATAGTTACACCATTTTTAAAGGTCCAATTTAATTTTCAAATTGAAAATGTGATAAAAGTTTTCCGGAAAAAAAGTATTTTATTTATCGTGAGAAACTGCTTGTAACTCGAAAAATTAGCAAGTTGCAAAAAAATTCCTAGAAACAAAAAATGTTTAGAAGGCCCCAATGTATACGCCTGAATTTTTTCAAATTTTTAATTACATGTTTTTTAAGCGCTACAATTTTAAAAAAGGGGTAGTTTTCCAGGTTTTTCGGGAAAAACTCGGTGAAAACGCACTTTACAGAAATATTGCAAATAAAAAAATGTTTTGTATTTCGATGATACATCCACGTGAATTTTTTCAGATTTTTTTTTCAACTTTTACATTTCCCCTCCCCCACTTTTAGGAATTTTTGACTGGCCATATCTCGACAAATATGCATTTTTCGAAAAAATTCACAAGAGTAAAAACATCTTATTTTGGGCCAAAAAAAGTAAATACATTGTTTTCTTTTTTCATTTTTGACCTAATTCTAGGTTACGGAACCCGTTATAAAAGGGGGGTTTTCTACCCCTTCCGATAATTTACTACTCTAATCTTTTTTTTAAACTTTTTTATTAACGTCGTTACAAACACATTGCATAAGGTTTCATCAAAATCGATTCATTAGCACTCAAGTCAGAGGTTGACTGGACTAGTTAAGAAATATCCGAGGAAATATCAATAATGTACACAAATGTTTCGCTAACAATAATTGTTTACAAATGTCACTTTTCTTTTGGTTTATAATATTGTGTCAAATCGTAGTGGAAAGTTCAATAAAAATTATTTCAAACTGATTTTTTATTTTTAAATAAATTAAATAAAATAGAAATATAAATAGCATAGATTTGAAATGGATATCAATGAATTCGGAAAAAATCTGTAATTTATTGAACACTATGAGCCACCGCATTTCCATTTGAAAAAAAAGTTTTCGATAAAAAAGTGATATGTTCAACTTTGGGAGCTTCGTAATAGGCCGGGAGCCCGCGTATAAAATGACTGACTATCCGGCGAACTCTGAAAATATGAAGAATGGATTGTTCTCATATAAGTTAGCAATGAATGGACCGTCAGCTGGTTGGGTAGCGGTGGGGGTGGCTATCATAGGGTTGAAAACACGTAAAAAAAATTGAGAAAAAAAACTATCCGGCGAACGCTGAAACTTATATGAGGGGAAGATTATGTTGTATAATGAAAGTAGAATATAGTCAGCTGGACGGGGGGCGGTGGATTTACCGTCAGCTGATCGATCAAACAAGTCCAAAAACACGAAAAATTTAGATTATTCGGCGAACTTTAAAATTTGGGTATAAGATAATATTTACACTGAGATTCACGAAAAACATAATCAGCTGCAAGTATGTGGGTGGAAAAGTCATCAGCTGGTACAGAACAGTGCTGAGTGTTGATCACCTGCGAGGCAGCGCCCATCACCTTTCTTGCATCAGCTGACGACTTTTCCACCCACATACTTGCAGCTGACTGTGTTTATCGTTAATCTTAGTATGAATATTATCATATATCCGAATTTCAAAGTTCGCCATAAAGATTTAATTAGTAATATCAATATTGATAACTTAATGTTTGAAAACGCGCGTGCGGCACTCTCGAGTTTCTTTTTTAAATTTGAATAAATATTCACTTTATTATTAATATACATTATTTTATGGGAATACAAATTAATACATTCGTACATTTCAAAATTATACAGGATGATCTGCTCAGAAAATTTATTAAGTTTAGTGAAAATAAAAATAAATTTATTCGGCTTCCGATAACAGATTTTCCTCATTCTCATTTTCATCCAACTCATCACTCTCTTGGCGCTCAGTGGGTGAAAGATCATTTTTCTCTTTGTCACTAGCATTTAAAAAAAATAATTATTTATAAAAAAATTCATTGAGATTATAATAGGATGAAAAGTGAAAAGCACAAAAAATTATATAATACCTTCAGTATTTTCGGCATCTCAGATAATCATTTCCACTTATGGAGGTAATTGATCTCCATCAAACCACTTGCAAGTTAAATTTGTTTTCCTCAAGCTGTCACCCATAACCAAGGGATCTAATGTAGATGGCACTTGTTTGTGTGCGTTGTTCCAAATCGTATACATACATACACAGTTCTTAAAACGTGCTGTACAAGTTCCGATTTCGACGAAGGTGAGAGAGATGCATCAAAATTTTTGTGTGATAACCGAAATTCCTTATCATTTTCGCTAAATTTATACACCTTAGTGAAGGTAGCTACACGAGCATCATTGACGTTTTTTATAGCTTTAAACCCATACATCGTGCAAATAAACTTCTCTATTATGATAACGACATTATTTAGGTTCTCCTCTGGTAAATTATTCAAACTTTTAAATGCTTCAATAAATTCTTGATCTTTTCTTAATGTAGTAAAAGGCTTCTTTTTCCTTTCTTGAAAAATACGGGATTATAACCACATCTCGCGAAACCGTGGAAAGCGGGCAATGCGTTACACAAGTCGTTGCCAAGTGCTGAATACAAATCGTTTAGATAAAAAAATCGTTCTTTATTTCCTACGTTTCTTTATTTCCATTTTTATCCAAATTTTCACATTATTATGTACATTTTTCATGTTTCCCAGCATGATGATAGGAATGTCAGTATCTGAACTTATGACCACACTGGTGTTCTCATTCATACGTGAAAAATCATTTTAGTGTTCGCCTCCTCGTGACTAGAACACGATAAGCTTTCCAGGGCTTCTTAGGTGATACTAGATTGAATATAGTCGTTTCGAACTCAATAACTATAGCAGTTTTCACTATTTAGGTATAGGGTTTTATTACCTACGAACGGAGCCATTTCATCGCTTGCCCAATACATTGAAAGAAACTTAATTAGAGCTTCTAAAAGAAGTTTTTGAAGCGTTTAAAAGTTTGAATAATTTACCAGAAGAGAACCTAAATAATGTCGTTAATATAACAGAGAAGTTTGTTTGCACGATGTATGGGTTTAAAGCTATAAAAAAACGTCAATGATGCTCGTGTAGCTACTTTCACTAAGGTGTATAAATCTAGCGAAAATGATAACGAATTTCGGTTAGACAAAAATTTTGATGCATCTCTGTCGCTTCCGTCGAAATCGGAATTTGTACAGCACGCTTTAAGAACTGTTGTATGTA
This sequence comes from Rutpela maculata, assembly GCA_936432065.2. NCBI lineage: Eukaryota > Metazoa > Arthropoda > Insecta > Coleoptera > Cerambycidae > Rutpela > Rutpela maculata. The sequence goes on from OW386289.2 coordinate 47,826,954, forward strand.
TGTATACGATTTGGAACAACGCACACAAACAAGTGCCATCTACATTAGATCCCTTGGTTATGGGTGACAGCTTGAGGAAAACAAATTTAACTTGCAAGTGGTTTGATGGAGATCAATTACCTTCATAAGTGGAAATGATTATCCAAGATGCCGAAAATACTGAAGGTATTATATCATTTGTGCTTTTCACTTTTCATCCTATTATAATCTTAATCAATTTTTTATAAATAATTATTTTTTTAGATGCGAGTGACAAAGAGAAAAATGATCTTTCAGCCACTGAGCATCAAGAGAGTGATGAGTTGGATGGGATTGAGAATGAGGAAGATCTGTTATCGGAAGCCGAATAAATTTATTTTTATTTTCACTAAACTAAATAAATTTTCTGAGCAGATCATCCTGTATAATTTTGAAATGTACGAATGCATTAATTTGTATTCTGATAAAATAATGTATATTAATAATAAATTGAATATTTAATCAAATTAAAAAAAGAAACTCGGGAATGCCTCACGCACGTTTTCTAACATTAAGTTATCGATATCGATATTACTAATTAAATCTTTATGGCGAACTTTGAAATTCGGGTATATGATAATATTCATACTAAGGTTAACGATAACACAGTCAGCTGCAAGTATGTGGGTGGAAAAGTCGTCAGCTGATGCAAGAAAGGTGATGGAGATCAACACTCAGCACTGTTCTGTGCCAGCTGACGACTTTTCCACCCACATACTTGCAGCTGACTATGTTTTCCGTGAATCTCAGTGTAAATATTATCTTATACCCAAATTTTAAAGTTCGCCGAATAATTTAAATTTTTCGTGTTTTTGGACCTGTTTGATCGATCAGCTGACGGTAAATCCACCGCCCTCCGTCCAGCTGACTATATTCTACTTTCATTATACAACATAATCTTCCCCTCATATAAGTTTCAGCGTTCGCTGGGTAGTTTTTTTTCTCAATTTTTTTTACGTGTTTTCAACCCTTTGACAGCCACCCCCACCGCTACCCAACCAGCTGACGGTCCATTCATTGCTAACTTATATAAGAACAATCCATTTTTCATATTTTCAAAGTTCGCCGGATAGTCAGCCATTTTATACGCGGGCTCCCGGCCTATAAATAGTTATTAATGAAATTAAAAGAAAAATTATATTTTCCCTCAGATATAAATTTTTAAAAATATTGCAGTATATTTTATACATGACATCAGATATTTTACCTTTTATTTTTTGTTTGTATAAACTACGTTTCGTCTTGCACGATATTTTTATGCCCTTTGTTTCATTTGTTCTTTTTATTATTTTTATGGGAAATATGATATTTATAGCTTCCCTAATTTTATTTGTAAATATTTGATAATATCTGTTGGGATCTTTACAGCAAAACATTTCATTCCAATTAATATTCTGTATTTCCTCTTTAAAAGTTTGCAGTTTTGCATCAGAGAAAATTCTTTGTTTTTACGCCCATTTTCAAAATGTATTTTATTTGAGGAAAATCTATTCTAAGTAGCTCAACTTCATGATCAGATAAAGCAAATATTATTACTTCACCCCATTGAACTATATCTAACGAACTGGAACGGCAACACTCATTTAAATTTGTTATGAGTAGCTTGTTTATGTGTGTTTTAAATGGGGCTTTTGAATAAGACCAATCGTTTAATGGACTTTGTGTGTATTAGACAAGGATAGGTATACTTACTTAGCGAGGGTTGCATAACTTAACGAGACTACGCGATTTACACAAGGCGTTGCCCTTCCAGTTCATTAGATATAGTTCAATGCTTCTCCTATATGAAAGTTCTCAAAATTAATTCAAATATTGTCTAGTAGTGTAAATAAAAGATTTTAAATTATAGTTAGCTGTATTATTTTTTGAGACAAATTACATGTTTGTAGCAAGGTCAAAAATTATTGGTTATTTACATTATGCTAATTCAAATTAAAATCTCCACAGCGAATTATCTATAATTTTACTTCCACATCCAGTGAAAGTATAGTAACGACAAAAAAAAATTTGAAAATTTTTATTATTCGAATAGATTTAGAACGTCATGAAACGTTGAGACTTTAAATTTGAGCAAAAAAAATGTCTGTCTGTCGATCTGTAACTTTTTTTGTGCGCATGTTTACTCTGAACCGTTTAATATATTGACTTGAAATTTGATACACTATGTACTTTAACGGAATCTGTAACTATATTATATTTTTATCTCATTCCGTCGAAGGGTTGGGGAGTAAGATGAGGTAAATGGGGGGTAAATAAGTAAATCAAGCAGGTAAGAGTCCATACAGTTGATATGGGGGTGAGTCACGAATTGCGCTCGCCCCGATATCTCCTAAAATATTTGGAATAGAAAATTGAAATGTGGAGGGCTTATTACACGACTAAAATTCCATCTTTTCAATAAAAAATCAAGTTTGGTGCACATCCGGTTTGACCGGAAATGCCCACAACTTTCGATTTTTAAATGGAACACCCTATATATTTTTACATTTTTGGAATCTAGAGGAAATTTTGAATACAATACATCCATTTTGGTCACTTTTTGATAAACATTAAAAAGTTTATTAAAAAATCTATTTCTGAATCCAGAATGCTGTGGTGCCCAAAACATATTTTAGTTTGTGTGCTACGTTACTATAAAAATACAAAGAGCAATATGATTGCATTACTTAATTGTCTAGAGGCGTTTAAAATTTTCAAATGTGATTTTTACCCACTAACTCGGTTTTTTTAAATGGGAAGTTAATCGTTCACCAACAATTTTAAATACCTCATTTTCATACGAATCTAATGATACCAAAATTTTGAAAATCCGCTCAGAAATATTTGAGATTTCAGCCAAAATACAATGCAACCAAGCTTTCAGAAACATGCGGCTAATAGATAATAGATTAGTGGGCTTTGGAAACTAAAATGACACATTTCTGTGTAAATCTGGTAACCTAATAACATTGGAAACATCATAGTAGCCATTGGATGTAATAAAACAATATCAGCTGCCAGACAGACTCGTGTAGTTATAGGCAATCTTGAGCTATCAAACATTTAATAATTGTGAGCGCAAAGAACGTTACAAGTAAGTTTAGCATAGGTATGTTGAGGTAAATACAGTTACATCCACAAGGAAACTAGCAATAGAATGCGACATCAGTACGGTTTTCAGAGTTTTATTTAAATGAACATAAATATCGGGCCTATAAATAAACAAAAATCAATTCCGTTTGAACAATTAATCTTAAACTAGGTAACAATAGGTATCCATATTAAAATAATTAATATAATTAAACCCTAAATTGGCATTTATAGATATTGTTCAAAATGTCCACCATTTTTTTCTATACACAATTCGGCTCTACGTACAGTTGCTTGAATGGATCTACGCAATTCAGCCGGCGTTAGTTCATTAAGAGCCCGTACAACTTTATTTTGCAGCTCTTCACGGGTATTTGAAGAAGTTTGATAAACTTTATTTTTGAGAGTGCCCCATACATAATAGTCGAGGGGTGTTAAGTCAGGTCACCTAGGAGGCCACCTGATATGACCTTGATTTGCGACAAGGCGTTCACCATACAAGTTGTTTAAATATTCCATCACTCTTCTGGAATTATGTGGGGGAGCACCATCTTGTTGGAAAAACAGATTTTGTAAATAGGCAAGAGGAAGTAAGTCAAGAAATTCTGCTGTCTGGTTTTGTAAAAAGAATAAATATCGTTCGCCAGTAAGTGTTCCATAAAAAAATATGGGTCCAATTATTCGATCTCCAAGTACTCCAAGCCAACAGTTAAACCCAAATCTTTCCTGAATATTCCCCCGCCCTACCAACCTCGGATTTTCTTGAGCCCAGTACCTAAATTAAAGTATTATTTCTGTTAAACATACCTTGGTTCGTAAATCTACTTTTATCTGAATATAAAATATGAAAAGGAAAACCTGGGTTTTGTTGTACTGCATTTAAGAACCAGTTGCAATATACTAGCCTCCTGTCGTTATCGTCTCTATAAAGATGTTGGTGTATTTGGTATTTATAAGACCGAAACTTATGTTTCTTTAAAATTCTGCAAACCGAAGACTGACTAATGTCGCATTCCGTTGCCGATTCCCTTGTTGATGTTGTTGGGTGTACCATCACAAATCCTAATACATCAATTTCTTTGTCCTCACTTACAATAAATGTTTGATGGTAATCTTGTTGATCGGGTTCGTTTCTTAATTTTTGTTCCACTCTGGCAAACAAGTGTCTGCTTGGAGCACGTCTGTTGGGATATCGTTGCTGATACAGTTCTGCAGCTGCAGTTGAATTTTTGTGATACTCTCCATATATCAGTAACATATCGACCTTTTCATTTCTACTAAAATTATTCATTTTCTTTAATTTTTAATCAAAGAGATTTCCGCAACGCTTTATTTTTTATCTGTCTGGCAGCTGATATTGTTTTATTACATTCAATGGCTACTATGATGTTTTCAATGTTATTAGGTTACCAGATTTACACAGAAATGTGTCATTTTAGTTTCCAAAGCCCACTAATCTATTATCTATTAGCCGCATGTTTCTGAAAGCTTGGTTGCATTGTATTTTGGCTGAAATCTCAAATATTTCTGAGCGAATTTTCAAAATTTTGGTATTAGATTCGTATGAAAATGATGTATTTAAAATTGTTGGTGAACGATTAACTTCCCATTTAAAAAAACCGAGTTAGTGGGTAAAAATCACATTTGAAAATTTTAAACGCCTCTAGACAATTAAGTAATGCAATCATATTGCTCTTTGTATTTTTATAGTAACGTAGCACACAAACTAAAATATGTTTTGGGCACCACAGCACTCTGGATTCAGAAATAGATTTTTTAATAAACTTTTTAATGTTTATCAAAAAGTGACCAAAATGGATGTATTGTATTCAAAATTTCCTCTAGATTCCAAAAATGTAAAAATATATAGGGTGTTCCATTTAAAAATCGAAAGTTGTGGGCATTTCCGGTCAAACCGGATGTGCACCAAACTTGATTTTTTATTTAAAAGATGGAATTTTAGTCGTGTAATAAGCCCTCCACATTTCAATTTTCTATTCCAAATATTTTAGGAGATATCGGGGCGAGCGCAATTCGTGACTCACCCGGTATATTAAAGGGGATGAAAAAAATGTGATTTAGTGTGTGTACAAGAGCCAAAAGCCTCAAAATATTTTTTTACTCCATCTACCCTCACTACTACCCCCCTATCACCACTCCCACCCCACTACCGTGTGGGATATCGTTTTATGGGTTTTTGGGGTAGATGATTTAAAACATATATTATTAAAGTTCTATAAACAATTATTTCCGCATACAAAATTTTTTAGTTATGAGAGACTTGGATAGAAAATCTGGGTGTGGAAGTAGTGATTCCTTTTACAGGGGTTTTTGCAGTTATTTTGAGCAATATCCAATATTTCACGTAGATTACGAAAAATGTTTGAAAATTATCTACCTGTTGGCGAAGTACATATAATAACAGAATTTGTAACTTTACAGACAATAGATGAGCATTCAATGATACCATCTATGCTTCTTTTTAATTCCTCAAACCCCATGCTATCCATATCCATATCGATATCTACATCTTTGAGAAGTAAAGTACCAGATTCACCATGTATCATATTTCTTCTAGAGTAGCAAGCCTTTTAATTTTAGCCTCCAAACTGCATTGATATTTCATCTTGGATTGAAAACCGGTGTTCAGTAAAACAGAGTATTGTTGGTTCAATTTTCAGAATTTTGGCAAAAACTTCAAATAATTTGTTTTTCAGACATTATATGTTTTGATTTAATAGAATATATGCGCGAGAAACTAAATTTTCTACATTATTTAAAAAACAATACCCAAACTTATCAAGTATAGAGTGCTAACGAGTCTTATATTTCTCGCAGCTAAAACCTATCAAAAGCATCGTGGGATCTAATTGACTCAAAGGTAATAAAGGCAAGAAAAGTTCAACGATCTCTGACTGTGATTTAAATTCAAACGAATTCAACTTTTTTGCAAATATAGCATTTGAATCATAAAACACGTAGCAAGTTCTATTGATCCCGTCAGCTTTGTTACCATAAATTCAATTCATTTAGTTTTTCAAGGATCTCTTAAATTAAATATGAGATATCTTTAATAATTTCAAAAATAATCGAAGCAAAGACGTATATGACAAGAATATTAATATCATAAAATGGGTACAGGACATTAACATTATACCTTTCACCAAATTGGTTAATCTATGAATAAAAAATGGAACTTTTCCGAAACGTCTTAAAACGTCCAAAGCGATTCTGCTTTTCAAGAAAGGTGACTTCAATGATATGAGCAATTATCGTCCTATATCTATCATACCCACTTTGGGAAGAATAATAGAAAAAGCCCTGTTTCAGCAATTTGTCACCTTTTTTGAACAAAATAATATTTTATCAGACTGTCAGCATGGTTTCCGCTCTGAATCTACAAAGATGGTAATTAACAAAGTGGTTGAAGGAAGTAATTTCTGTGACTTGTCAAAAGCCTTCGACTGTGTGCAACATGATATTCTCTGCTCTAAACTTTGTTGATATGGTCTTCAACCTACAGCACTTAATCTTTTAAAGTCATACTTGAGTGACAGGGATCAAATAACTGTATACAACGGAATGGCGTCTTCATGAGTAAAAGTAAGATACGGAGTTCCACAAGGTTCTGTACTAGGCCCACTATTATTCTTAATTTACGTAAATGATTTGCCTAACTACGTTAAGGACACTTGATGATATGACTATGATAAACATCGGTCAAAATTTTAATGATCTACAAAATTATATGTAGCGTTCACAGTTGCAGGCGTCTGACCTGGTTCAGCGCAAATAAATTAAACCTAAATGAATTGAAAACACAAAGTACGATTTTCACAACTCGAATACTAGATCATTTTGATAATCCCTATAATATCAAGTTTTTAGGAGTAATTGTGGATGGTAAGCTGTCCTGGGATCAACATGTAGACTATCTGGCTAGTAAATTTCGAAAATAATATATCTGGTTATGAGTCCAAGAACTGAGTTGCCTCTGAATGTAATAAAAGTGGTTTATTTATCGCTATTTCAAATAGTTTTTTCCCATGCCATAATAACTTGGGGAGACTCAGCTCATCTGAGCAGCATATTTTCACTTCAAAGACGTATTGTGAGAGTAATGTTGGATTAACCATTTAGAGAGGACGCTAAATAAAAATTTAGCGAGCTGAATATCTTGACTGTTCCTAGTTGTTTCATTCCCGCAGCTCTTATGCATGTTAAAAAAAATGTAAATGACTAAGTTTTACATGGTAAAATTCATAAACACGATACTAGGCAGGGAAATGAAGTTCGTTTAGGTTTTACTAGGTTAGAAAAAAGTCGAAAAAAGTCGAAATGCAACACATAATAATTTGTTGTAATTGTTGCATACTAATGGCCCAAATCCCCCACTCAATATCAGGGTGTTGTCGGAAAATAAATTTCATTATAATATTAAACAAATTCTGCTGAAGGGAGTATACTATTAATTTGATGAGTATTTATGTGAAGTTACTGTGTGTTAAATTATTTCCAATATTTGTTTACCAGTGTATGTTGCAATATACAATATTGGTACTTCTGTCTAATGTTACATACAATATTTGTAATTTTGAGTTATGTAAAACCACTGGTTCTTAACATGAATAAATTATTTATTTATTTATCTTTCATTTAATGTATAAGTGGTTTTATATGGATTTTTGATGTATGTACTCCTAGTACTTAAGGTTTGATTACCCGTCATCTTCACATAGTGTAGAGTTTGTACCGTTTACTTATCTAGTAATCTTCCGTTATTACTTCTCAAAAATCCTTCTCATCTCCTTGACAAGTTTTCACTCTTCAAAGTCGAATCTTCTGTATGCAACTTTCTTTAGCGAGAATTTTTGCTTACCCTTCCTTCAAATTCAAAGTTTAAAACATTAGCAGTCTTTCCGCATGTTATCATATTTTGTTTTTAATTGGTCAACGACCACAGCTATATTATTTCTTTTAAGTTTTGTTTTATACATTAGATATTTTATTATTTCTTCCTGCCACATGATCTTTTACTCAGGAAATGAAAAGCCATACTTTTTTATTTTTTTTGGGCCTATGAAATCATTTTTTGCTTCTTGGATATCTGCTGTTCCAGTATTTATGTCCCTTCATTTGCTCTTTGGTTCATTATTTCCATATGATCTTCCGCTTATTTGGGTACCATTTTGTGTTTTACCCCGAAGCATAACCTGAAGATATAGATAAGTATTTGATAAATTGTTTATTGGGAAGCCAAGTTCGGTAAGTTTCATATCAGATTGAGCATTATAGTGATCAGCAATGTTGTTTCCTTGATTATCAATCTCTGGACGGTTATTTGTGGTAGACGGTTCTAAATATGTAATTTCCTGCATTATTTCTAATAGTCCACAGTACACCGCCTTTTTTTAATGATTAGTAAACAGGCTGAATTCTCGTGAGTAGCTTCATTTTGACGATACGCCCAACTTTTCTCTCTGCGAAAATTCTCGATAGTGGTAGCTAATATAGCAAAAATTATTTTTTTTATTTCACATGAATTAGACAATTCGAAAACGTGTCAAATTATGTTGTTGTGGACAAACACGCGGCTTATTATAATTAACTCGCGCAAACGTAACCAAGGCAATTGAAAAACAAACTCTTTATCAAACGTTTAATGAATGAAAAATATTTTGCCAAACTAATTGACAGGTTGTCGAATTGTCTAATTCGTGTGAAATAGAAAAAATAATTTTTGCTATTAGCTACCACTACCGAGAGTTTTCGCAAAGAGAAAAGTTGGGCGTCTCGTCAAAACGAAGCTACTCACGAAAATTCAGCCTGTTACTAATCATTAAAAAGAAGGGCGATATACTGTGGACTATAATTGCTTATTTTGTGGTGCATCTAAATTACCTTTTTGTGTTTGGTTGGTCATTAATATTTTTGAATTCGTTTATTGAGGTAATGGTTTGGTGGTGGCCACTATGTTCCGACAGTTTTTGTTTGATAATGTTTCTTTGCAATTGTTTTTACTTCTAACTAGATAATATTGGGATTATACTCCTTTGAATTCATATTTTCAGATTTGTCATTTAAGTGTTAAATCTTCTCTTTTAATAAAATATTATTTTCTTTGAGAATATACTTTTTTCCTCCATCTTTCCCAATAATGTTAAGTTCTAAGTTTTCTTTTTTAATTGGTAACTTTTGCTTTTGTACGTTTACCTTTTGGTAATAGATTTTTTCGTATGTAATATCACTAGTGCTTAAAATTTTATCGAACATTTTTTCGAAAGCCTTGTTGCCTGGTAATATAAAGAGTGCAAATTGGCAGTTTATTATCTGATTAAATCCCTACCGCTTTAGCGGGAGGGATTACATCTTTGACAATAAACTGCCAATTTGCACGAGTTACATTAACTTTTAGGCAACTTAGCTTGAGAAAAAATTTTTAGATAAAATTTAAAAGCACGAGTGGTATTTGGGAAGAATATTTCACGAATAAATAATTCATTAAGTACATCTTCAGTATTATGTTTTGTCATTAATTGCCTTCAGACGTTTTCTTGTCACTTGTTAGAGTTTACTGACATTTATTTTCAATTTCATCATTAATTTGATATAAAGAAATATTTCCAAACTGACTCATATTGTAAAAACAGCAAATTTGAAACAAACGCAGTAGAAACTACCCAGAATTCGCTATATTTTAAACATAACCTGGTGACGGTTTCTACGGCAAATAGTAAATAAAATGAGTTGAAACCTTAAATATTATAATATATAGACTGGCTTAACATCTTTCAGTTGTTTCTGAGGTGTAATATGACGAGAAACGATAGAGAGAGCACTACATCTTTAATCTATGAGCACTACTTTATTGCCGATGTCCCGCCCGTATATACTATACACTCATGGTTCCGAGATTAACATAGAGAGTGCCATCTAGCGCTACTAGAGTTACATTCCATAATTAATGTTCATTGATACATATTTACGTATTTAATCCTTATTTTTAACTTACGAAGTTTACAAATTAATTGAGGTTTGCTTTGTTAAGCAGAGAGAATTTTAAAAACAACAAATTAAAATGTTGCACAGCTTTGATTCAACTAGTTACTTTTTGATAGATTACCCAATGTAAGTACATAATACATTTTTAGCTTGTTTCCAGAGCGAATGTGTTTACTTGACATTTATAAGAAATGATTTGCTTACCTTTGTAACTACGTTATTAAACTATAGAAAGCTGTGCTTGACTTGTTCCTGTATTATGAGCTATATTAAGTACAATCTTTGTATATTATTGTTACCTGATTGAAAAGTAGGCAAATTGAAATAGTTATAGATAGGCAAGGGTTATAGCCTATATATTTCAGACAGGCTTCGCTTTGGAACTGACGATTGTTTACTATGTGGCATGTTTATGTTTGCTACTACATAATACAATATTACAATTTACAAGGTAAGTTAATAATTAGTAATAAGCTAGAGAAGATATTTATAGATAAAATTTAAAAGCTCGAGTTGCCCTATTTACCGAAAACATTTCACGAAACAAAACGTCAAAAAATTAGAGCGATAAATTTTGCATGTTGGTATTGTCAAAAATCGATCTAGGTTGAATTACCACTAATAATGACGTTTGATTGGTGCAGTGTTGACTCTCTTGGTTATAGCGTTAATGAGTGAAATAATCACAACAATTAGCCTTGTTTCCATCAACTTTTTTATATTTGCAATTCTTCTTTTTATGATAAATTGAACAAAAATTAACACATACTTTTACTAGACACTCTTTTGTTACAAAACATTTATATTTTCCTTGATTTATATCACTATCTTCAAGTTGTTCTTTCACACCAACGACGCTGGTTGCAGCCATTTTAACAATATATATATATATATATATATATATATATATATATATATATATATATATATATATATATCTATTTATCCATTATATTAACGTTAAGAAAAGAAGTTCAGTACTGAAAAACATTTATTGTTTTCGTCATCTTTAAAACTACATTATATACATATTTATAAATATACAAATGAAAATAAATAAGGATGAGCAGCAGAAATGATCATGAACAACGAAGTGAGTAGGCGATTTTTGTAATAATAATACAGTCTTAATAACATCTTTTATCCTATTAATCCGTGACCTCCAAGTCCTCCAGCAAGACCTACTCCTCCAACTAGCCCGTGAGTGGCGACGACTTGAGGATGTCCAGCATGGCCAATTCTGCGAACGACGGCATTGAAACCATTGTGAGGATCGGCAGTGTACGTCACAACACGTAAGGTACCGTCAGGTTCGGCAAGGGAATATTCTCCTTTAACGGTATCGCCCACGCGAGACTCAGTTTGTTGTTTGTTGTCGCCTGTGTGCGCATCTTGTACTCCATATTGGAATTCATATCTTGCGGGAGTCTAGAAAGATAGATAACGTTAAAATATCTAAAATATCACAATTATTTGATTATACAAAGAAATATATACAGGATGTATATGCGCCAATAAGCACTGCGCAGTGCTTAAGGTGTTAGGCTTGCGATCACGGGGCCCCGGGTTCGAATCCTGGCTAGGGTATGGTTATGTAGTGGCGTTTTTCATGTGTTGCCGAGATGGTTGCAGTGGGCTAGACTGCGGTTGTGTAAGAGACAACACGGTCTAGTTGCTCTCCTCTTCTGAGTTCGAGTCTCAGCTGCGGCAGATGGCAATGTCGCAGGGAATGGGTGTTGTGATGTTGTCTATGTGTGTCCGTCCATCCTGGTTGAGTGGTAGAATAGCCTACGGCTAAACTCCGCCAGGACATTAATCTAAATAAGGCGATTAAAAAAAAGTACGTCCAGAAACTCTCCTGACAAATGAAAACCGCAAATTGTATACGTGATTAGATAAGGCATTTGATACTCTGGAACACAGTGTATTATTCATTATATTAAAACACATTGGATTAGATGTAAAATCAGTACCCTTTTTTAAGAGTTATTTAAATGACAGAAAGCAAAAAGTGGTACTGAGTGGTCAGTCTTCTGATTTTTTAGATATGTCACGGGATGTACCACAAAGGTCAGTGAGTAGACTTTATATACAGTGTACACGTCATCACTACCCAGGTTCATAAAAATACGTAATGTTGAAATGTATGCAGATGATACGCAGGTATTATATTCCTTTTTTTCCAAGTGAAGTACAAAATAGCTGTGATATTGTAAATTCGGATTTAGAAATTATTTGCTAGGTATCATTAGAACATTCTTTACATCTAAATTAAAATAAGTTACTGCAATTTAATAGTAAATGGAGAAAAAACCTTTTTTCATATAGTTTCAAAGTTAAAATAAGTTCAAATAACATTGCTAGTACTCTTGTTCAGTTTGAAAGACTTTAAATTACACCGAATATACAGAGTGTTATAAAAAAGTATGTCAATCACTTAACCACAGATTCAGCACCTTAACAAAAGTTGATTGAACCTAATTTACCTCTATCCAAAATCGAAGATACAACCCTCTAAATAAAAAAACATATTCTTTAAATATTTTACAAATAGCTACAGATGTGTTTTTCAATACTGGTACGCTATAACATATATCAGAGGGTAACAATTTAAAGTAAAAATATTTTAAAATAAAGTTTTAGAAATGGCTGATTTAGGGTTAAATAACCCTTCTCCCTACACCCTTTTTAAGTGGTACGCCTATGACTTTATTGGTATATTGTATTTCATAGAAAATTTAATTCTACAACTTTTTTCCATCTTGTGTTTTTTTCGTTTAAGTGATCATTTTTAAATGAAACTTAGAGTACCTACTAAAAACATCGTCATGTGTTTTATAGGATGAAATGTTAAAAACTCTAGAAAAATCATTTATTTTATCACTTTTTAATTTCAGTTCTACATGTACCTAGTATGAGTTAAAAATCAAAATAAAATTAAAAACAAAACAAAAAAAAATTAAAAAAAATAAAATGAAAAAATTCATTATGTTTTCCAGTTTTCAGCATTTTACCCTTTCAAGACCATGACAATGTTTTTAGTATTCTAAGTTTCATTTAAAAATTACCACTTAAACAAAAAAAAACACAAGATGGAAAAAAGTTGTAGAATTAAATTTTCTATAAAATACAATATACCAAAAAAGTCATAGGCGTACCACTTAAAAACGGGAGTAGGGGTAGGGGGGAAGGGTTGTTTAACCCTAAATCAGCCATTTCTAAAACTTTATTTTAAAATATTTTTACTTTAAACTGTTACCCTCTGACACATGTTACAGCGTACCAGTATTGAAAAAAATATCTGTAACCATTTGTACAATATTTAAAGAATATTTTTTTTTATTTTCAATTTTAGAGGACTGTATCTTCATAGGACTTTTGATGGAGGTAAATTAGGTTCAATCAAATTTTTCAAGGTACTGAATCTGTGGTTAAGTAATTGACATACTTTTTAATAACACCCTGTATATTGATTTATCCCTAAACTGGAAATAACATATCAACTATATTTGTAATAAGTGTGCAAGTAGTTGTTTTGCTATTAAACGTCTATATCAGATAGCCAGAAGAGATACTGTAAAAACATTTATTTCGCGACCTTTGAAAGTCGTATTCAATATGGAGTGATTTTTTGGCGAGCCGTGTATTTATATTGCAAAAAGGAGCTGTACATTAAATATTTATATTAAATTATCATCCTGCAGAGATACATTTTTAAATGAACGCTTTCGTGCCTATATATTTTAGAAATATTAATCATGGTAAAAAAGAATCCGGATAAATTCATCTTTAAAAATGACCACCACTATGATTATGCCACATCACATGATTTTAATTTTGCAATATTCCACACAGGTGAGAATTGTACAAATCAAATTCAACAAGTTAAATATAAATCGTAAAAACATTAATAATTTAAAAAAGTTCATGTCAGCTACAAAGTCTCTTCTAATAAATCATGCTTTTTACTTTGTATAAATGAATACTTCAATTTCAATTGATGCTTTATTGATTACTTGTTGTATTGTATGTATTGTTGTATTTCATTGTAATAATCGATTGTTTTAATAAATGGGTATTTTATTCTATTATATTCTGTTATATTCTATGCCGTATACAAAACATAAAAAAAATGCATGAGTGTCTGAAATCGCGTTACTTAATTATTTTTTAGTGTTAAAACAAAGGAATAAAATATTACTTACGTAAACATCTACTACGGCAGGTCTTGCAACGGCAACTCCATGGCCTCCAAGTCCAATTCCGCCTCCAAGTCCGACTCCTCCTCCAAGTCCGATTCCACCTAATCCTCCACCAAGTCCTAGACCTCCACCTCCCAAACCTCCGGAAACTACGGAAATTGCGCCACCTTTAACTGTAGCTAATACGGCGACCAACGTAAAAATCTGAAATTTTCGAAAATGTTATAGTCAACTTTGGGAATAAGATACAGTTCTGAAAATAAAAATTAAACCTACTAGTCAGGAATCAAGCTTCTCAAAAGACGCTCCTAAAATGTCAGGGTGTGCACTCGAAGATATAGTTTTGAAAAAATATGTGCATTATCTGTAATGACCTTGCGCATCTTAATCCAGAGAGCGCCATTCTGTCCGTAATTGCAAAAAAGCGTAAAAGAAAATTTTCAATGAAAATTGATTAATGTCATGTTCCCACCTCATTTACAGGGTTATTTTTTAATATTTCTTAATAATTTTCAAACTAATGGAAAGCTTATTCTTTCTAGATTCCGGTGCTGCCAAATAATTTTCGAAATTGTTGTTAACAAACGCTACAAAAATTGTTTAAGCAAAGCATGCCCGAAGAGTGCACGGTAAATTTCAGCATCGAGACATTTTAAAAACTATTATAGATAGATGCATACTTCTATGATATGAAATCTCTGGAATAGAATGGAGCAGTTTTTAGTGAAAGAATCATCTGCATTGTATTATTGTTGTAAAATATATCAATATTTTTGTACAGCGCTCCGTTATTTTGACTGACACGTCCACGCGCTGTGGCCGATCGGTAACTTGTTGACAATATATTGTGATTGCAAAACATTTACAAAACGTTCTTATAATGCGTGTTACTTATACGCAAAAAAACGAAGATATTTAAAGATTAGTTTACTTGAGAATCAAAATTGTTAAATTTTAACTTAAAATATTGATTGGAGACAGAAAACCTGGCGACAAACTAAATGAACTTAAATTTACTTCTTGTGCTTGAGAAATAACAATACAAAAATAATGCACATACATTATACTTAAACTAGACAGCTAATACATTTACCCTCACAACCTATTATGCAATCCAAATTCCAGTTGTAGCAAAGCTACAATTGCAATTTCGGGTATATTTTTTAAATTTACATTTACAAAATACCTTTTGAGAAGCTACATTGGGACGAACATTTGTAGTTATTAATTTAGGGATAAGTACAGTACTATTTTCCAAATCTCAACCAAAACAAATTGGATAGGTTTATCGCAGTTGCACTTATCTACAGAATAATTTAATACGCAGTTCTCAAAATATGTTGATAATAAAATTAAATTACAAATTTAAAAAAAAACCCGACACAACAATATCAACTAAATAACTAATATAAAAAAAACCGCTGCCTAAGGAATCACTACTTCCACATCCAGATTTTCTATCCAAGTCACTCACAACGAAAAAACTTCGTATGTGGAAATAACTGTTTATGGAACTTTAATAATATAATATTTGAAATCCTCTACCCCAAAAACCCATAAAACGATACCCCACATCGGTAGTGGGGTGGGGGTGGTAGTGGGGGTGGATGAAGTAAAAATATATTTTGAGGTTTCTGGTTCTTGTACACACAATAAATCACATTTTTTTTTCATCCCCTTTAATAGTGAGGTAGGGGTGGTAATAAGGGTGGCTAATGCCAAAATTTTCTTTGAGACCTTAGCTTCTCTTGTATATACTAAATACCAATTTTATGGACTCTTACCTGCTTGATCTACCTATTTACCCCAAATTTACCCCAATTTACCCCCCAACCCTTCGACGGAACAATATGAAAATATAATCTAGTTCTAGATCTCGCTAAAGTACATATGTGTACCAAATTTCAAGTCAATATTTCAAACGATTCCAGAGTAAACGTGCGCACAAAAAAAGTTACAGACAGACAGACAGACCGACAGACAGACCGACAGACAGACCGACAGACAAACCGACAGACAGACAGAATTTTTTTTTTCTCTCAAACTTAAAATCTCGACGTTTCATGACATTCTAAGCCTATTTGAACAATAAAAATGTTTTAAAATTTTTTTGTCGTTACTATACTTCCACTGGACGTGGAAGTAATAAATTAACACAACTTTAAAAATTATGAAATAATTTTTATTCCATATACGAACTCTTATGATTTATTTAAATCCAGCTTACATTTTCTTTATGTCCTCGAGATTTGCTTTCTTATACGCATGAATATATCGGGAGCTGCTGTTTTGAAAATAACTATTTAGTAGTTCGTCTTTACAGCAGCCCCCGACATATTCATGCGTATAAGAAAGCAAATCTCGAGGACAAAGAAAATGTAAGCTGGATTTAAATAAATCATAAGAGTTCGTATATGGAATAAAAATTATTTCATAATTTTTAAAGTTGTGTTAATTTATTTTTTTTATATTAGTTATTTAGTCGATATTGTTGTGTCGGTTTTTTTTTAATTTGTAATCTAATTTAATTTTATACTTTTTAAACTAAACATATACATACAACATAGCGTATTATTATATCACGATTTCCACACAGAGCTTTTTAACCTTTAAGCCGACGCGGTCCAATTTTGTATTCTACTAGTCACACACGGTCTACAAGACCGGTTCTATTATAAATATATTTATGTGTTATATTTAATTTTAATAAAAACTGCATCAAAATCAGATCTCCTGTTGAAGAGATATAAAGCCACAGACAGACAAACGGACAGACAAACAAACATACAAGCATACGAGTCAAACTTGTAACACCTCTCTTTTTGGGTCGGGGTTACAAAATTGAAAATTTTTAAAAACTCCCGATCAATGTATCTAATCGTACCAGTTTCATATGACCGAATCAAAATGAGGCCGAAATCATATTCGGCTACCATAATTATCTGCACATTTTCAATTTTACTTCAATCGGACAATTTCTAGAAAAGTTCAACATGGCGAATTCAAGATGGCGACCAAACATCAAAATCTAATATGGCCTAAAACCTTCTCGACAAAATACTCTTTCAAATAAAGAAAGTGCATCAAAATCGGATCACTCGTTGAAGAGATATGAAGCCACAGACAGACAAACATACAAACATTTGGTTATTTTTTGGTGGTGCGTTAATTTCTTGGAGAAAATTTATTGCATCGTTCCTATCCGATATACAACTTATAGTTTAAACCGAATCCCTCACCATTTCTTAGAATACAACGTATGAGCGAATACACTATACGATAAAATTATAGTGTTAAAACTAAAAAATTTTGTCCGCCATCTTGGGACGTCCGCGATATTGAATTTAGTGTGACGTCATTTTATTTTCGTATTCTTCTCAGCAAACCCTTTCATTTGATGCCCATATCATGGGAGTGCATAAAAAATAACTGGTCCGCCATATTGGATTTGGAATGACGTCACTTAGCTAACCATGCATTGTCAACCAAACTAATCGTGTATGCATAATTTCAGCTCAATCAGTTGGGGATAACTGCTTTAAAATTCAGTTGCGTCCGCTATATTAAATTTAGTGTGACGTCATTTTATTTTCGTATTCTTCTCAGCAAACCCTTTCATCTGATACCCATATTATGGGGGTGCATAAAAAATAACCGGTCCGCCATCTTTGGGAGTCCGCCATATTGGATTTGGAATGACGTCACTTAGCTAACTATGCATTGTCATCCAAACTAAACGTGTATGCAAAATTGCAGCTCAATCGGTTGGGGATAACTATTTTAAAATTCAGTTGCAAGATTTGACCCACAAGAACGTCAAGTTAAATAAAAGCTTGTAATCAAGATGGCGACCAAACATCAAAATCTAATATGGCAAAAACCTTCTCGACAAAATACTCTTTCAAATAAAAAAAAGTGCATCAAAATCGGATCACCCGTTGAAGAGATATGAAGCCACAGACAGACAGACAGAAAGACACACATACAAACATAAGCGTCAAACTTATAACACTCCTCTTTTTGGGTCGGGGGTTAAAAAGAATATTCGGTAGGCGGTAAATTCCTTATATCAGAATTACAGGTATGAAAAAAATGTGCGCGTAACTTATTCAAATCCCCTGTGAATGATGGCCGACCATACAAAATTTTTAAAAAATACCAGTCCGAATTGAAAAGTAATGAAATCATTGAAGCCATTTTGAGGATAATCAAGTAATCCTTGTAGCTCTTCATCTTCTCTATGCCTTAAACATGTTTTTACAGCGTTAGTTTTTCCTTTGTTAAATAGAAAACTGACTGTATCACAGCCAGTCAAAGCATAAATACACAATAGTAATTTACGTTATAAGTCCGGTAGGTGACTTATTACAGTACGAGTTGTTTTACGGACGAGGCGACGCAGGAGCCGAGTTCGGAATATAAACGAGTACTGTAATGACACCTACCGGACGTGTATCGTATAATATTTTATTTCATACTGTCCGGTAAATCCTTTTTAAAATGAATAAAAAGTTATAACTATTGAAATTTAAAAAATATTAGTTCGTAATCTAACAATCGCATTACCTTAACGATGTTATAGCCATTGTTTTCCCTAGCTAATTATGCTTGTCATTAGCTTGTCATTGTCAAATAAATAAAACCATAACTTATGGATTGTTTTGTATTATGGAGATATCGGAGGAGACTTTAAATAAATCTGTGGAAACAACGGGAAAATTAATCCCGAGAACATCATCAGACAGATATAAAAAGAATATGGATTATTTTGTCTATGGAAACAAATCATATATTAGTGTTGCTAGGTAACACATTACAGTATCAGATACTGTAATGTTCGCTGGTAGCACATTACGGTATCAGATACTGTAATGTTCGATTTACCGGCCGCAAATGAGTCCGGGAAATAGTCATTTACCGGACAGTATGAAATAAAAATAAATTACCTAAGTTAAATACATCAAATCTACGAAACCATAATTCGTGGATATTATCTAATCTAGACACAAAATACAGGGATAAGACAAAAATATTATTTCAAATACGACTATGTTCCTTGCATATTTTGTTGGAAATATATTTTAGCAGTCGAGCTTTATTACTATATTATGCATAAGTCGTAAATGAGATACTCTGCAATAATAATGGAAATATACAGACTATTAAACTAATGTAAAAACTATTATACCTTCCCTGTGCGTTTGAGATCGCTTCATTATTTGCTCGGTGTTCATCTAAAATTTTACATGAATTTGTAAACAACACACAACACGATTACTGTATATGCTAATCATAAGATTTTTTGTTATTATACTACACCCCAGTGTCTAAGCAGGTAGGTAGCCCACAAGCCTACAATGTAAAAAATGGAGGTAAATTTACCGTCGTTGCGTGTAAAATTACACCCAATTTTAATGTAACTTTACCCGTAAAAAGAGTGTACATTTTTTATTTATCCTATATTTTGGGTAAATCTCCCTGTTAAAAAATTGGGTGTAATTTTACACGCAATGACGGTAAATTTAACTTAATTTTTTACAGTGTAGAGAGAGCGAGGCGATGCGGAACACAAAGCGTGCTGTACAAAAACAATCGTATCTTTTACAACAATACAGCAATGTAGATAATTCTTTCACTAAAAACTGCTCTATTCTATTCTGCAGATTCCGTGTCATAGAAGTATGCACCTATTTATAATAGTTTTAAAAATATCTCAATGCTGAAATTTACCGTGAACTCTTTGGGTTCGCTTTGTTTAAACAATTTCTGTAGCATTTGTTAACAACAATTTCGAGAATTATTTGACAGCACCTAAATCTAGAAAGACTAAGCTTTCCAGTGGTTTGAAAATCATTAACAAATGTTTAAAAATAAGCCTGTAAATACGGTGAGAACATAAAATTAATCAACTTTCAGTGACAGAAAAATTTTCGGATAAAAATTTTTTACGTTTTTTTGCAATCCCGGGCAGAATGGCGCATGGCGTCCTCTTGATTTAGATCCGCAAGGTCATTTCGGATGATGTATGTATTTTTCAAAAACTATATCTTCGAGTGCACACCCTATGATCGAATTAGTGGCTTCTGATTCCTGACTATACTGTAACGCACCAAAATTAATACAACCTCAAATTATATAATATGAATGATGTAAACAAAATTTTCTATATATATTCAGTAGTTATGGTGATGAAGATGATAAAATAATTAGAAGAAATGTGATTTGAAATTGTACCAGTCTATTGAAAAATATTTTGAAATTATATCTCGAAGATTTTACGGCCAAAAAGAAACTTGTCAGTGAAAGCCATTTGTTACAAATCTGCATTCACTTACTTGTGCTATCATTGCTGCAATGGTTATTCACACACTGATAGCAGTACGAAAATTAGTGTCCCTTATATACTTGCAGAATTAAATACATTCACTCTATAATTAAAACACCTAAAAGTAAATAATAAATAACATTGCTGACATTATAATATCATACATGACTTAGAAACTTACAAGGGGTTCAAGTTCTGCGTTTTTCACATATTCCGAACAGTTGGGTTCTAAAGCTGTTTTGCATAATTCTGATTTACATTATTAGTCATAAATCAATTGTTTACTATTATTAATTTAATCGCTCTAACTAGTTTATTGTTTTAAATTTGCTAATATGCATACAAAAAGTATCTACTCTAAAAATATCTAACTTTTATAATAAAAATTTCATATCGATGAATTTGCAACGTTTAAATCACATACTTGAATTTCAACTATCATTTTTATTGCCCCTTCTTGAATTCTTAACAATACAATTTCTTGTAGTAATTTATTTCTTGTTGACTATTTTCTAAAAGGATTAAATATTTTAAAAATTAGCTTTTAACTTTAAATATTTTCTGTTAATTTGACATTCCGTTATGATACTAAGCAAAAAAGCAACTAATAGTGAATATTGGTATTTTATAATGCGACGAAAATTTTGTGGGTGTCTTTATAAATAAAATTTATAAATCAAACAGTTGAAATTAAAATTTAATAACACAGAAACACGAGGCTTATCAACAAAGCTGGCCTTCGCCTTCCGATAGACTGACACGTTATGTTATATTTGTGTTATTGTCTGAGCATTTGTGATGCAGAAATATAATTTTTTATAATAACTATGGTCTTTTTCTTTCTTCCGATAAAAGAAAAATCGAACATCAAACGAAAACTCACATGGGTCCGCCAATTTTATCAACCGGATATTGCTGATATTCTTTTTCAAGAATAACCTCCTTTTGTTATTCACGAGTGTTGAATCTTACCATTTTGAAAGCCGAATACTTTTTTTAGTTTTTCTTTCAATACACTTAATACTGTAACATTTGCAGTCTACAAGGTTTCCAAAAGCATTTTGTTTCATTATTTTGACTTCTTGTTAAAAAATATATGCTAACTATACCGGTGCGTGGTTTATTTACTCTGGGATGCCGTTGACATGACATTAAGCGTTTCTATATTTTTTAATACAATTTAATACAATGATTGATCATAATCCAAACATACATAAGTCTATGTAATGAAGGCAGAAATAGTGTACATATTACGTGCAAAGACGAGATTACCTTTCCCCCCGTTTTTGAGGGTGCTGAATACGATGCAAGTGGTGGGAGAAATTTTTGACCGCCGCAACCACCTGAAACGGCCAAAAACAAACCCTTTTATGGATCCCTTTATGTCTTCATATATAAACGGATCTGGAGAATGATTTATCGACAGGTCATACTTGAAATAACATAAAAGGGGGTTATAGGGTAAGTGGAATCCAGACAGCAGGCTAGGGGGTTGATTAAACCCTCCCGAGGGGTGGAAAATTATTTTTTTTCAAATGATTCGGTTCAAACGTGTGTCTCCCGTTTTCGAGGTCGCTGATCACGGGAAAAATATTAATTTTTAGCTCCTCATCCTTCAAATGGGCAGAAATCATGCTATCCGGAATCTACAGGTTTTTCGACACATGATCGTTATTTCTGTGCATATCCCTTCATTTTTCACAGAAGAGGAGGTGGTAGCGACCTCGAGGGTTGCTTAAACTCTTCCAAGAGTTAAAATTCATTAATCACACTTCGGATCGTAATACGCCCTCCCTCATTTTCGTAGGCGTTGATCACGATAAAAATATTCACCAACTCTCCTCAACCTCTATAATGGACGGAAACTTACCCTCATCCACCAGTTATCGCTGGGGCGATGATTGTGTAGCTTGCTGAGTAGGGTATAACGATTTCTTCATCGGGGAGTAATGAATAATAAATTTTGTCGTCAATGGCAATGTTGTTCAATCAAAGAATTACATGAAAATATTTTTATGACAAAATAAATTATTTGCTTATAATTAATTAGAAAAAACCAGGTCGTTTACAAATAGCATAATAATCCTCATATTCCTCAAAATGTACACGGCACGCGATCTCTTCTTCTTCTTCTTTCGCCGTTTCAGTGAACGAATCTGAATCGGAATCGCTTAAACCAATTTCAGGGATTAAATTAAAATAAAAATCATCATCATTATCGTCATCGTCATCTGCTGTTTCTTCTGTACATACATCTTTATCATCTGGCGTATAATTTTCACACATTTTGCCTTTGCAGTTTCTACAGAAAACAGTACTTATTAACCCTAATTTTAAACAACTGCATCGCTATGAACAGCTGTTTTGACGATCCAAAGTATATTTAATAAATTTTACACTCCTTGGAAAGGTTGAAGCAACCCCCCGAGGTCGTTACCACCTTCTCTTCCATAAAAAATGAAGGGATATGCACAGAAATAACAATAATGTGTCGAAAAACCTGTAAATCCTGAATAGCATGATTTCTGGTTTCTGCCTGGTTGAGGGATAAGGAAAATGAATATTTTTGCCGTGATCAATGACCCCGAAAACGCCTTTGAACCGAATCAATTGAAGAAAATGATTTCCCACCCCTAGGACTGCTGTCTAGATTCCACTTACTCTATAATCTTCCGTGTTATTTCAAGTATAACTCGTCGATAAATCACTCCCCAGACCCGTTTATATTTGAAAATATGAAGGGGTCCATAAAAGGGGAGGTTTTTGGCTGTTTCAGTGAGTTTCGGCGGTCAAAAACTTCTCCCATCACTTGCATCGTGTTCAGCACCCTCGAAAACGGGGGGGCAGGGTTATCTTCTCTTTGCACGAAATATTTACAAGAAAATCGTCTTTTAATGCTTCATTACACATAGACTACATAGTCTGTTCATTCCACTGAAGATCCTTACATAGCGTGTCGTCACAGAAAAGCTCACGTACTGGGGAGATTTCAAAGATATCACAGTCATAACACGTATCTGCCTTTCCCGCTCAATATCCACAACTCAGAGTACTGTGGCAAGGGTGTGACGTAAGAGAAAAACAACTAATGAATAATTTATTAACTTACATTTAACTAAGTTTTCCTTTGTGACATATTTTAATGTCATATTTTAATGTCATATAACTTTCATAATATTTGAAAATATTCTCATTGTTGCAGAAAAGCATGTGTCAAATGCTTTTCTTGAACTAATAAGCGTACATCTTAACGATCGTGTAAACCTCCTATTCGTTCCTTCGAGCATATAGGAGAAAATAGAGGTCGCCAAACAGCTGTCTGTTTGTTTGGCCCACAACTGTAAACAAGCAAATTATTAATTCCCGATTCTCTTATCTAGTGCAAAATAATGACGTGTTCCGTAGGGGATGCTTTCTAATATGGCATTTTGTATAATTTGCTTATTGTTTACTTTCGTTTTCTATTGTGTTTTGTGTGTGTTTACTGCAGTGTTTACTACACCCCTCGCGTCCTTTGCCCATATGTGTTGAGAACAAGCATGCGCATTGTTGTAGAATAGAAAGAGCACCTCCATTTTCCCTTATATGCTCGCAGATTCGTTCAAGCAAGTATCATTATACACATTAATATATTATTTGGGGGTTTGGGGGAGGGGCGAGCGTAGATGCGTCTTGACTGTTATTGTATTTCGATACTCCAGTGAAACAACGTGCAGCGCGGTTAGTACTTGGATTGGGAAACACAGCGATCTCGTCCCATCTTCTAGCGGCTTGTATATCAGTGTATATGCGGAAGCTATGTAATTTCAAGACGAGGATTACGTAGTGGATATACCATCCTTCGGAGGCGGTCCCTTGTCTATTAAATGTTAGGCAAGTAAAAGATCCCTATTCTTACGAGGAGAGATTCAGCAAAATTTGGGGGTAGCTCGTCTCCTGGCATGGCGTCGATGATAGGCTCTGGTAGCGGAAATAGGTCGATGTTAAATAAAAAGATAAAAAAAAAATATATTATTTTGGGGAATTGGGACTGAAATTAACAAAATATTTGTTATAGAAAAACAAGTTTTTTATACAATTTTAAACATTTATTTTAGGGAAACGTGTAGAGGAAAACTTAGCAACTCTAAATTTTTGACAGAAATAGATTGCTAAAATATTTTTCGGTATAGTTGAAGTATTTTTAATAGTGAGCAGTGTTGTGGCGTTATGAGGGGCGAGAGGAAGTAATAAGACGGTAAATAGATCTCCCGATATCGGTCATTGGATGTCGACATCGACGTAGCGTGTATGAGACCATTAGACTGTTATTTTGAATTCAGGACCGTAGTTAGAGAGCCACCGTAGTCGAGCTTACACTGTCGCGTCGGGGTGAAGATATAATTCAATAATTACTTTATATTTCTTTATTTGGTAATGTGTTTTTGAAAATAATTTTAGTAAGTTTTGTTCCAATTCATAGCAGTGCTTTGGGGATATTGTAAGTGTAATATTATAAATGAATTATTTTATATCTATTTATTTATTAATATAAAATATATTTTATATAAAAATGTTTCGACCGTGTGAGGTATCTACGTCTACATTTAATCGTGTTTGTGAAAATGAAAGTGATAGTGATTATGTAGAAGAACGCACTACCGGGCGTCAAAATGACGCGACACCAATTTATTTCTCAGGGGGCGCCAGTCGCGTATTACCCCGTTCTTCTACCTCACAGGCGGGTTCGAGATAAGATGCACTTCGATAGCCGGATAATGGACCAAGGCTGCGCTACCACAGATCGGTAATGACGCTCTCTCTGGACATGAATTCCCTCATTAGGCACCTTTTAATTTTCTGGATTTTTGCATAAAAAAATCCCAACCGAAGAATTTTTCTGCGGAGGGATTAATTTTTGTACGTAGTATCCACGTTTTGGTCTGTTAATAACGGACTCTATTTCTCAAAAAACGCATAAAAAAATCCCTATCAAACTTCCGTAAGGCAACCAGAAGGTCAAGTGTTAATGTGAGTTAACTCGACACATCCGGTTTTCGATACGAAAGTTCCAGGGATTATAGACCGTCAACAGGCCTCAAGATCAATTAAGAAACAATAGTTCAAAGAATCCGTTTATTTAACAGAAGTGGTTATACAAAATTCTCAAGATAAGAATCGTGCCTTCCCCAATCAAGGTAATGGCTTTCAGACCATACAAGCGAGAGTGCTTACGCTAACGATCGATTAGGTAGAAAAGATTCATGCATACCTTCTCAGAATCAAAATGCGAGCTTTTTAGAGAAGTCTGAGACTATTTGTAATTCATAATTACGGCTGACTGATATTAACTTAAAAAAGTTTTACTAAATGAATTTAGTTTCGCTAGAGACTACTTAGCTTTAAAGTTCTTGTATCGTGGAGATTCACGTACTCAAACACATTCGTGAGGACTTATAACTGCATAAGTTTAATGGCGTTCGATCAGTCCACGATTTACTTGCTCCTATGCAGTTGTTCAATATTATCGATATGGCAGCAACCCACCTTCGAGCGACTTTTAGGCAAAATTGAATTTTTGGTTTTTTATGCACAAGGCGTTTTCCTCTGTAACTTTATCATTTGGAAAGCCCTGCTATTGGCTTTCCTACCATGGCTTTGTCTGGACCACTCAACGCGCTCGACCAAATTGCGAGCCGCTGAGTCAATCCAAACTCTTTCTATGCGAGAAACCGGCCTTGTACATGTGCATTGATTTTTATCAATTTTTGCTTATCGGCACTACGCCGGCTTTGTTAAAATCTTCTATTTTGCCTTTTGGATGCAGTGCATCGCTAAAATTTTATGCTCATACTTTAGAACTGGGCTTTCAATGACCGTACATCAAAGGTCAATGTCTTTGGTGGAGGAATAAAAAATAAAAAAATATTTCAAAGTATATTTTCGTGGTACTTTTTAAACTGACTTTGTGGTAATTTTGAAAAATTTTGGCGTACATTTGAAAAATCAATTTTCAAGCCAAATTTCAACGTAGTTTTGAAAAATTAATCTGCGAGTGAAATTTTGGCGTACTTTTGATAAATCGATTTTCAAGCCAAATTTCAACGCAGTTTTGAAAAATTAATCTGCGGGTGAAATTTTGGCTTACTTTTGATAAATCGATTCTCAAGCCAAATTTCGACGCAGTTTTGAAAAATTAGTCTGCAAGTGAAACTTTGGCGTACTTTCGATAAATCGATTCTTGAGCCAAATTTCGACGCCCTTTCAAAAATATTATTTTTCAAAGTCCAATTTGTGGTACCTTTGAAAAAGTATATTATTCATAAATCTTTGTCATTATATACTTTTGCTCTCATATCCTGAACCAAAAACATTTTTCCTAAGTTAAAATTCGGTGTTTCTTCGAATTTTTACCTGGTCATTTCCAACGCCTTATAGAACCCAAAACGGTCCTTATGGACTGATCTGTGCCTCTGCAGACTCTTAAAAATGTCTTTAAATGAAATTTTTGCCTAAGTCGAATTTTGATTCTGTCTTCAACTTAGGACGATTTTGGAGAGTTCTACAACAATTACACTGATTACGGTGATAAAGAAAATCAAAATCCATCAGTGTTTTCAGTAAAAGAAAAACGAGTACCTACATTTGGACGTGGACGGAAAACAAATTTGATTAAACGTTTACGATAGTATTTTGGAGCGAAAAGCTAATGACCCTAATTTTTATGATTTAGATGTAATAGGTGAAACAAAATCTCTGACAAAAGTTACCCGTTCGACAATACACAAACTGGTGAAAGATGGTGCCCTCCCAAGAAAACAACGATCCGACGCCGGTAAATCCAATTTATAGCAGGGTTAAAATTCAATAATAAAATCTTTATATATATATATATATGTTATATGCTAAACAAACCACATCAATGTATTCAAATATCTAAGTATCTTATCTAAATAAGTAACTTTATATTCTTATCATGGTACGTGATATAATTTGATACATTTATCACCTAAGCGATAACAACTTCCTAGACTTCTCATGTGAAACGCTGGCACGGCAACAATTCCCAGAATGCTGTGCCTACGTTGATATCAAACCTTATAAATAAGACCAACAGACGCATTTGCGTTCAGTATTCATTTAATCTCTGTACCAATTATATCTACATATTTTCAACCATATAAAATCATATAAATAATTTGTAAAAGTTAAAATAAAGTTTTTAAAAAAGCAAATCAAGTTCTAAGTGATATAAAAGTGGCGCAGTCGGTAGGATTGGTAATAACGCCTGGAAGAAGAGCCTAACCAACGAAAACCTCCCAGAAGAACAAGGAACACCCCAAAAAGGGCCTAACTTCAGGAAAGGATCGCCGGAACAAGGAGACCTTTGACGACGGGCGGCGGATTCCAATCCCTAAATCAAGAAAGAACCTACAAATGAAGATTTACATGTAAGTACTTATTGAATCATCTCGTTTTTAGTGAAAATTTAATTAGAATTAATAATCGCATCATTTCTTGCGTATTGTCCGTGGAAAGAACAGTTCTGTTGTCCTTTGCTGTTATAAGTAAAATAAATCTAAGTTTCCAAACTCAAATTAGTTTATGCCAGTAACGACTAGAAATATGCACGCACAACAGCAAAACCAACAGCAGCAAGAGCAACATCAACAAATCCAACCTCAACCCCAACCTCAACCTCAACCTCAACCCCCTCCAGATGCTATTGAACCGTATAAATTGAGTGAAATATTTTCAATTATTCCTGAATATGACGGCAATCAAATAAATTTAAATACATTCCTAAATTCATGCAGAACTGCTTATGGCATGTCAATTGGCAATCAGGTGGTACTTTTAACTGTCCATATAAAAAACAAATTAAAAGGCCGTGCAGCTGAACTAGTGAACTCTAGAAATCCCACTCATTGGGAAGAAATTAAGACTCTTTTGGAGAATCATTTCGGTGATAGTAGAGACCTAACTTCCTTAATACAGGACTTACAGAGAATGCGGCAGCTTCCCGGTGAATCTCCACTTACGTTTATTGCGCGGTTACAAACCCACGAAGCAAAAATGCATGCTTCTGTTCACAAACAGCGGTTAACAGCGGCACAAAAACAAGCTCAAACGCAATTAACTGAGGGTATGGTTTTAAACACCCTACTCACGGGACTAGAACCTAAACTCGCGCATGTTGTTAGGGCAAGCGACCCCGAAAATATGCTAAGAGCAATAACGAGAGTTCGAAAGGAACTCCAATTAAACTACTTTGAAACGCAAAAAACCAATCGCAACAATAGTGCAATAACTCCCACGCGTAACCAAAACTTCCCCTTACCTGCAAGACATTGTTCATTTTGCAAACGTACGGGACATGTCGCTAATGAATGCCGTCAGAGACAACAAAGTTCTCGACCCCCAAATTTTGGTACCCCCCAAATCTATCCAAGACCTAATTACTATAATCAAAATCCTGGAAATTCGCAAAATTTCCAACAACAAAGACCTAACTATTATAACCAAAACCACGGAAGCTCACAAAACTTCCAGCAACAAAGACCACCAGTCATTGCACCAAACCCAAATTTCAATAATGCAAGACCACCTGCGATTCAACCTAACCCTAATTATTATAGACCAAATTCAAATAGAAAAACGCTTCACCTCAATCAAAATACTGAACCCGAAAATCTAGAGCAACAAAATCAAAGTTATTACGTTCACGATAACCCTTACGAAAATATTAACGAGGGATATTATACTGATAATAACCCCTACGCAAGTCCGAACTATTATACAGCTAATACTTCGGAATATGACAACAGCAACGAAGACTATTATACTTCTAATAGTCCCTCCGAAAATTATTACACGGACGAATCCACTTTCGATACAACACCTGTATATAATCGGGATTTTCGATCAGGCCCACATGCCCAGTCGGACCCGCCTTATCACAAAACAGGAGACCCCGAGATGACAGTATTGCAAACCCAATTTGGCAAAATGAACTTGGACAATTTCAACCCAAATCTCAACTTCCCGGAACAACAGTTCCTATAAGCCCCTTATTGTCTGTCAAATCCAAAAATTTGTATTATATCTATGATATTACTAACACGCATAGATTATTAATCGACACGGGCGCAGGACTATCCATATTCAAACCCAAAATTTGTGAAAATTATAGTAGGAGATGTCCGGAAAACATTACGATCCAAGGCATAACTGACCAAAAAATAAATATTAACGAAGCCGTCTTTATCCCGTTTGACAACAATGAACCATTCAAAATTTATGTATGTGATCTTGACATAGAATTCGATGGACTCCTAGGGTCTGATTTCTTAGAACACTACAATTGTATAGTGGATATAAAAAACAAAAAACTTGTAACAAATTTCAAAACAATCCCGATCCACAAAGTCACAGACCAGGGTCTGCCAAACGTACGAAATTACCCAAACCCAGATAATCGTGATACCACTCGTAATATATCAAATATAATTTCAGTTGAACCACGTATAGAACAAATTACCAAACTTAAATGTCACTTGACCAGTACGGAAGCTATACTGCTAGCTACCGAAGTAGACAAGGTAAGACTCCCTAACGCGATAGTTCAGATAGACGATAAAGGTGAATTTATTACCTCTATATTAAACGTAAACGCGGTACCCAAAACCGTTAATTTTTCAAATTTAAAACTAGAACCGATCCAAAATTTCTCACTGAATTATATGGACGAAGAAACCTCCCAAACTTGCGTAGACAGACATTATGAAATAAAAAACCAACTCCGTCTAGACCACCTAAACATGGAAGAAAATGAACTAATAACACAACTTTGCCTAGAATACGCGGACATTTTTTATCTTGAAGGTGACCAACTAACTTTCACCAATGAAATTAAACACGCGATAGATACCAATGACGCGAAACCGGTATTCACGAAATTGTACCGATACCCTCAGATACACAAAGAAGAAGTCAAAACGCAGGTATCCAAAATGTTAGAACAAAATATTATTCGTCCCTCTAACTCCCCCTGGTCATCTCCAGTGTGGGTTGTCCCTAAGAAACTTGATGCTTCGGGTAAGCCGAAATGGCGTGTGGTTGTAGACTACAGAAAACTCAACGAGTTAACTGTAGGAGATAAATACCCTCTACCCAACATCTCAGATCTCCTGGATCAATTAGGCAAGTGCCAGTACTTCACAACATTGGACTTAGCCTCTGGGTTCCACCAGATCGAGATAGACCCGATAGACATCCCGAAAAGTGCATTTAGCGTAGACAACGGGCACTATGAATTCGTTCGTATGCCCTTCGGCCTTAAAAATGCCCCTTCCACCTTTCAAAGGGTTATGGACAACATCCTCATGGGCATTCAAAACGAGAGATGTCTGGTATATATGGATGATATTATCATATATTCCCCGACAGTTCACGAACACATTTCTCGCCTCACAGAAGTGTTCAAACGACTTCGAAATGCCAACTTAAAAATCCAACCTGATAAATGCGAGTTCCTTCGTAAAGAAGTCGCATACCTAGGCCATCTCATAACCAAGGAAGGAGTAAAACCAAACCCCGATAAGATACAGTGCATCGAAAACTTTCCCCAGCCTACTAACCAGAAGGAGATCAAATCCTTCCTCGGGTTGGCAGGTTATTATCGCAGATTTATAAGTAATTTCGCGAAACTATCCAAGCCCCTCACCAAATTGTTACAAAAGGATGTCCCTTTTGCTTTCGACTCAGAATGTCACAAATCCTTCGAGGAATTGAAACAAGCCCTTACTTCGACGCCAGTACTTATCTACCCAAACTTCGACGAAACGTTTCTACTCACCACTGATGCAAGCACATTCGCCATCGGCGCCGTGCTCTCACAAGGCCCCATTGGCAAAGACTTACCAATAGCTTTCGCCTCAAGGACCCTCTGTAAAGCCGAAACCAAATACTCAACCATAGAGCGTGAACTTTTAGCTATAGTATGGGCAGTGAAACACTTTCGTCCGTACATATTTGGTCGAAAGTTCAAACTAATAACTGACCATAGACCTTTAACGTGGCTCTTTTCGATAAAAGACCCCGGTAGCCGCCTGGCACGTTGACGACTGAAGCTTGAAGAATACGAATACGAAATCGAATATAAACCCGGCCGCATTAATAAAAATGCAGACGCTCTTTCCCGCATAAAGATAAATCACATCCAAGATTCCTCTAACTTTCAAGCAGAATCAAAACTAGTAACGTACCCCGTTCAAAGTCCCTCAACTCCAATAGAACCCGATCCTGATAGTCAGGACACGACAAGCGACACGACGGAAACAAACGAACAAGAAGATGTCCTGAACGAATTCGAAACTTTCGTAAAATTGTATAAAACAAAGTCACTTATCGATTATTCTAAAATTGAATTTTCGAACGGGCAACTCCTGGACAAAACCAATAAAAATATAGTGACCTTTTTCCAACAAAACAATCTCAAAGATTTTCATTATAAAATCCTTGAAGATTTGTTCGAAGAAAACGCAGACTTCCGAGATTTAGAATTAAATAAATTATCGAGTAAGTCGGTGCGACATAGAAATTACTTTATCGTGGCTCTACCATACGACCCCGAAACCGTAATCCAAAATCTATTTATCTCCCTATACAAAGGTCGTGAAGAGTTCGACGACTCCAAAACGTATTGTATCGAAAACAATGTCGAACTCCCTATTCTTGAAATTTTGTCATTTCTTTTATCGGAAAAAGACGTGAAACTCAAAATATGTCAAAACGTTACTAGAACACCTAGTGACGACGAAATCCCAATTATTATCGACCAGCATCATACTGGCAAAGCTCATCTCCACCGTGGAATAAATGAGACTATTCGTCGTATTCGAGAGAAATACAATTGGAAAGAATTGACAAAAGACGTCGAAAATTTCATAAAAGCCTGCAAAATCTGCCAAGAAACAAAAATCTGTCGCAAAAATTTAGATAACCCTCTCGTAATTACGGAGACGCCTAAATCCCCGTTTGAACGTATAAACATAGACGTCCTAGAAGTCCCAACGAAAAATTACGCACTTACTATACGCGACGAACTTACGAAATTCACTCAAGCGTATCCCATCAAAGATAAATCGGCAAAATCAATCGCAAACACCCTACTCGTTTACTTCCAGCACTTCGGAACACCCCTTCGAATCCATTGCGATTATGGCCGAGAATTTGATAACGCCATCCTAAAAGATTTATGTCTCCTCTATGACATCAAAGTAACGCAGTCTAGTGTTGGACACCCCCAATCTAATGGTTCCTTAGAAAGGTTCCACGCTACCTTGTTGGAAATGATCCGAGCACACGTGGCAGAACACCCTGACGAACACCCTTTCAACATATTACCTTACGCGATAATATGCTATAATACCTCTACTAATAAAACTCACGGATTTACACCCTACGAGTTAGTTTTCGGACACACGTCCAGTAGACCACCTGAAACGCTATATAATCAGGAAGAACTAGTCACGAAATACGTCAGAGACTTAAATAATCGCCTCTCTTATTATTATAAAGTCGCGCGCGCCAGAACTGAAACACAAAAACAAAAAGCGAAAGTTCGGTTCGACGCCCACGTTTCAAAGGAAACCCCCGAATATCAGATTGGTCAAAAGGTGTATTTAAAAGAATCCCAAATCACCGATAAGTTACGTAATAAATATAACGGGCCATTTGAGATTTTGGAACTTCACAAAAACTCAGCCACCCTCCTTAACAAAAAAACAAAACAAAAAACTAAAGCTAACTTTGACAGGTTAAAACCATATATTGAAGCCTAAATTGCCTTACAGGTTCACCTTGCTGATCGGAGCAGCCATGTCCCAGTACCAAATAACACCCATCAATAACACCGTCGGAGTCTATTACCACGACGAAACGAGGATAATAATTTCCAATAATAAATGGACTCTGCTAGTCCATAAAAATCTATCAAGCCTCGAAGAAGCCTTTATCAACAACAACAAAATTTTAGAATCAATTGTAAATATATTCACCCCCGATACACGCGAAACGAAAGAATTCCTAGTCAAAGTCAAAACACACATAACACTCCTAAACCAAGTATCAAATTCCCTTAAGGTAAAATTTGAAGAAATCTTTGTTAACACCAAACGATTCAAGCGCGGTATATTAAATGGAGCAGGTAGTATATTTAAAGCAATTACCGGCAATCTAGATGCGGAAGATGGACAATTCTTCACAGACAGTATTAACAAATTAAACAAAGATCAACATCAAATAGAAAACCTCCTGAAAAATCAAATATCCGTTACCTCTACCGTCGTAAAAACCTTTAACGAAACGATCCAAAATATGCAAATTAATATCGTAACGTTTAACGAGGATATGAAAAAGATTCAAATCGGACTGCATAAAGTAAATGATAGAGTTGCACTGGTTCAAGCCGAACTAAAATTTATCGAAACATGTGAGAAATTGACTGAAAGTTACTTGTACCTCCAGAGCAACCTTGATGACATTTTGAACGCGATCACATTTGCTCGTCTGAAAATAATACACTCTTCAATTATTTCACCAGAAAGTTTGATTACTGCACTTCAGGAAATCTCTCAAAACTTAGTAAAAAATAATCTACCCCTACCGGTAAAATATTCAGAAATTCCTCAATACCTAGAAATTATCGAACTAGAAGCCTTTCAATCAAAATCAGATCTTGTTTTCGTTCTAAGAATACCACTAGTAGAACAACAACTCTATACCCTGTATCATTTGTATCCTATCCCTATACTAGACAACAGAACTGGCCTTCACCATGTCTTGTCATTCTCACAAAAATTCATTGCGCGTAACGATGATTCACTAATGTACATCCCCGTCAAGGACCTGAGTACATGCAAACAACTAGATTCCCATAAGAAACTATGCTCAGACCTCTACGCCTACCCGATCGACAGCAGTGCAGCATGCGAAGCCCAGCTACTGAAAAACTTCAGAAAAATCCCAGAAAACTGTGTAAGTTCCCTCGTCTATGGACAAGGTTATAACGTTCAGAAACTACAAGGCAATGTGTGGTTAATAATTGTCTCTGAACCCATTCACATCACCATAAACTGTAATAAAATGGACACAAAAATCACCAGTGTTAATAAGAACTCTATATTAAAACTCCACCCGGACTGTTACGCGTTTGTCGGTATAACAAAAGTGCAAGCCGAAAGCCGCAATACCATCAACATTACAGACAATTCACATCCAGTGGTTATACCCTATGACTGTTGTAGTGACATTCCCGAAAAACTCCAGCTACCCAAGTTGGAACCTCTCCAGTTCGATCATCTAAATGTCGAAAATCTAGACATAGCCAACCACAAACTCGAGCAATACTCTAGAGACTTAGACAAACTAATAAACGAGCCATTTATAACTAAACATTTTTCTTTAAGCATGTATACAGTTATTGGTCTGTCCATCTGTCTCCTAGCCGCCTTCATCGCCTGGAAATGCAGGAAAAGATGCTGTGGTTGTAAGGAATCCAAGGACGCCACCCCTAATGAGATGCTGAAAAGAATTGGCACCCTCCTGAGAAGAAGACCTCATCTACCTACAGAAGAGGAAGAAATGACCGATTTTTCCCAAAAAGTCGGTGAATAACACCGACTTTTCAAAAAGAAAGGGAGTTGTTATATGCTAAACAAACCACATCAATGTATTCAAATATCTAAGTATCTTATCTAAATAAGTAACTTTATATTCTTATCATGGTACGTGATATAATTTGATACATTTATCACCTAAGCGATAACAACTTCCTAGACTTCTCATGTGAAACGCTGGCACGGCAACAATTCCCAGAATGCTGTGCCTACGTTGATATCAAACCTTATAAATAAGACCAACAGACGCATTTGCGTTCAGTATTCATTTAATCTCTGTACCAATTATATCTACATATTTTCAACCATATAAAATCATATAAATAATTTGTAAAAGTTAAAATAAAGTTTTTAAAAAAGCAAATCAAGTTCTAAGTGATATAAAATATATATATATATATATATATATATATATATATATATATATATATATATATATATATATATATATATATATATATATATATATATATATTTGTCCTGCAAATAATGCTGCGTCCGTACATGTGCACGATACCATACACTGCTGCGTCCTGTACAATACTGCGTCTGTATACCGGACGCAGTATTGTTTTCCCGTGTTATCTTCAACAAATCTCTGAAATGGTCGATTTTCAGCACCTCAAAATGTTCTTCGTCTCCTGGGTTATATGTAAACATAGAAATGAGTTCTGTTTCGTTTCAATTGAGCAAAATATCGACCCGAGTTTTTTTTGGATTCGGACGCAGTATCATATGTTCCGTAAAACTAAAAGTATATTTTTAGTTCCATCGAATTATGTTTGGGGGCGCATAGATTTGTGAACATAAATATACTTCAAATATTCTCTATTCAAAAATCGTATAATGCTGCGTCCGAGATTTGACAACACCGGCGCTATTAAATATCCAGTCATTCTGTCATGCTTGCTTGGAAAGCCGGAGTTCGGACGAGTGTAAACTTCTTGTGAACATTTATATAAGTTTACAAGTAATTATGTTTCATAGTTTCATATTTAAACAGTTATCTTCTTACTTATAATCTGAATATTTTTATCACAGAAATTTATTTTCAGGAAATGAAATTAATTTCAACGGAAAATAATTTACAAATATTTAGTTATATATAATCATAAAAACAATACCTCCTCCAAAATTAAACTGGTAATCCGTTACTTTGTGGTAATTAATTATGATGATATAATAATGAAACACCAACATTAATATTTACTTTATTTTTTACCGCCAAATTATTGTAACTTGCACCTTACTGCACTTCGGCACTCAACGTGACATTTTCAGATGATTAAAGTGAATGAGCATACAAAGGCAGTCAGTCTACAGGACATTATGCTAATTTTATGGTTACTGTTTTGAATAAGGAAATAGGAGAATTACAGACAATATTGTGAATATAAATAGGATTAGAAATATTAATAAGATATTGTAGGTAATATTCTAGGTATGCTAAGTTAGGAGCAACAAAAATCTATGACTAATATAAACTACTTTTGGTTATTTTATTTACTCTTATTAGGTTATATACTAATTAATGAACTGCTTTTGAACAATTTATAGTATCCATAAACAAATAGCGTGAGTTATAATGAGTGAGTTATTATAAATCACTAGGTGATAGTGCCAATCATCTGTATCTTCATGCCTAGCCTATCCAATCGACGTAGCACGCTTCACGAAGGTGTGGCTCTGTGCGAGAGAAATCCTTAAATTAAGTTAAATTTTACAGTTAATTTTATTAATAAACAAACTGAGTACCTAATTAAAACAAAATTTTCTCAATTTAATATTTATTGTTATAATCGTAGATAAAGTATAGTATTCAACTTGCGGTAATGGTAATAACCCACTTGATGAATTACAGCACTTGCCTGCGGCTCATGCTGTAAACTTCATTTGCGTGAGTTATTACCTACATTACCGCTCGTTGAATAACATACTACAAGTTCATCAAATAGTGTGGTTTATTATAAGTCTAATAACTATAAATAGAACCATTATTATACCTTTTTGTTTGATAAAAAGGGAGGTTGAAATTTTAGGTTTTTCCAGAAACGGTTAGATGCATGATGCATGAAATTTGGCAGACATATTTTTTGTTGAAATCTATTAGATCGTGTTAAGACGAAATTTCGATTTTCACTTTTTGAAGAGGTCAAAACGGGGGTGGTAGATGGTTTAAAGCGCACCTGTATTTTTGAAATCGCGTAAGTCAGAAACGTGATTATTCGAGCGATGGACACTTCTGAGAAAATAAGAAGACACGCACGTATTTGACGGTTTTCAAAAAGACACCTCCGAACGGGTGAACGGGGAGGGGGAGGTTTTTTAAGCCTTCCGGAAACGGTTAAACCCAGAATCATGAAATTTGGTATAAATACTTTTTATTAGAATCTGTTAGACACGAGTAGGACGAAATTTCGATTTTCACTTTTTAAAGTGGTGAAAACGGGGGTGGTAGATGGTCTAAAGAGTACCCGTATCTCTGAAATCGCGTAAGTCAGAAACGCGATATTCCAGCGATAGGCTTTCCTGAGGAAATAAGAAAACACGTATTCGACGGTTTTTAAAAAGACACACCGCGAACGAGTGAACAGGGAGAGGGATGTTTTAAGCATGAAATTTGACACATACCCGCCCATGTGTTCTATTGTGGATTAAAATAATTATTTTTTCGTTTAACTCGCTCTAACACAAAAAAAGAATAATGGATTGTTATCAAATTGCGATGTGCCATGGGTTTCCCCGAGTACTATAGATGCGCAGTGGGTTTCCTCGAGTACAATGGATGTGCAGTGGATTTCCTCGAGTGCAATGTATGCGCAGTGGGTTTCCCCGAGTACTATGGATGCGTAGAAGGTTTCCTTGAGTGCGCAATGAATGCGCAGTAGGTTTCTCCGGGTACCATGAATGCGCAGTGGGTTTCCACGAGTATTATAGATGTGCAGTGGGTTTCCTTGAGTACAATGGATGCGTAGTAGGTTTCCCCGAGTATCATGCGTACCATGACCCTCAATTTTAACCAAACTTTGATTTAAGAATGTTGGGTTATTCCTATTGTTGTGTTAAATTTGATTCGTTTAGAGTCGTTTGGTTAAGATTGTTGGGTTGTAGGGAACACGGTTTCAAATTCATGTCACCTTAAAATGGCTATAACTTTGCGAGGAAACATCATAGATGACCATTCGAAAGCTTATTTTAAAGAGGAAGGATGTTACTAAATGATATATTTATTAGAAATAAGCTGAAAAATTTTTTGGGTTCTAGGCACAACTTCAAAACTTGCTAAAAAAGTCAATTTTTAAGTACTTAATCTCAAATATTTCAAAATCCTGACGTGATGGGCCGATTCTGAGGCCAAATTCGGATTCAGCGCGAAAAATTACTTCTGAAATGACCTCAGCTGCACAACAACATTCATGACCTGTGTTATTGAACTGTCAAACTGGATAATATAAGTGAAAACATCCCTAAAGGGATCTTATCAGTGTAATTTTGTTCTGATTGGTTGTTTCAGCACACGTGATTAGAAATTAGCGAATTAAATTGCTATTTGAGCTAAAAATTTTCAACAAGTTTTTATTTCCCAGTCAGTACCTCTAAAAAGTGTTAAGCTCTCGGAATTATTATTCAATGAAAATTGTATTGAAATTGTCTTTGTTTTATTTAGAATTAGGTTATTATTTTGAGACCAATGTATGATTTCTTGATAAAATCTTTCAGTGTTTTTTTTTCTTCAATTACGTTGTTGCCGGTAACTAGAATGTTTGTATCATCAGCATAACAGATCACATGAACATTTGGTATCATTTGTTGATGGCTGACCACATAGTTAGTAAATATTATATATTAAAAGTGATCCCAAAATTGACCCCTGTGGAACTCCTTGTGTAATATCACAAATATTACTTTCAACTCCACCGACCATTTTTACAATTTGTGTCCTGTTGTCTAAATAGGAGGAAAATATTTGTAAATCAGTTAGTCGAATACCGTATAGTGTTAGTTTGGTTTTAAGCAGCTGATGGTCTACCAAATCAAAAGCTTGTGAGAAATCTTCGAAAGGACCCACATCTTGTTGTCTAAAGCTTTAACGATTTTGTGATGAAAATCACACAACGCAGACTTGTTGCTTTTGTTTGTAGTGAAACCATGTTCAGCAGGAGACAGTAACATATTCCGATGTAAAAAATCTGATAATTGCTCCTTGAGATGGAGTTCTAAAATTTTAAAAATTCTACATAGTAGACTAATGGCTTCATAATTATTATTATAGTCATTTGGATCTCCCTTCTGGTATAATGAAGATACTATGGCTCTTTTAAATTTACTGGAAAATATGCCTTTCTCTATAGAAATGGACCGCTTATCGCATATTTGCATTTTTTATCCAAATTATTAGAAATATCATGACCATTAGAGTTTGAAGACTAATTTATTTACAAGAAGTTCAACATCCTTAGTTGAAACTGTAGATATATAGAAAATAAATCCCCTCTTTTTCCAATAATATTTGGTTTCTGGTTTAGAAAAGAATTAAATTAAATTAATTAATTAAATTGATATTAAATATGAGTACAAAAACTTTTATCTTCATAAAAACAGTTTTTAAAAATTCTAACGCGGTAAAGTGTTGAAGCCATCTTTTTTTTACTAATTTTGGGTTGTTGAAGACGAATCCGTTGCCAGTTTTGCCAGTCTAGGGAGCACATTAAAAGACGACCCTTATTTGGGCGCCATAAAGTGAAGGTTCTCATGTTCCCAACCCAAAGTCATTTAAATAATTAAAGAATTTTTTAATTTAAAAACAAGTAATATTTTCTGAATAGTGATACGTACACCTTACCACCCCAACCCCAAAAATATGAGAAACATTCAGAGGTGAGAAATATTCATCTGAATTGACTAAATCACCTCATTATGATAGAAAAACATCAAATTGGGTGATTAGGGATTTCTTTTGCAATTAAAACCAATAAAAACTCTTAAAAGATAAAATCCACCACCTTGATTGGTGGGGATGGGTGTAAGAGTATTCAGAAGTAATAATAACCTGATAATAGCCATTTAACAAGGAGTAATATTGTAAATATACACCGTTCTTAGGGTGGTGAGGGTGAGGGAAACGAGGGGGAGGGATTGTGAATTTAGAATTTTTGCTTCTTTCATTACTTCCACACAGATAGTAGACAACCCCCAAATCCAAAGCCAAGGCTGTCCGGAAGGGGGTTACACATTCGGAAAAACTTACCTAATGAAACTGAGTATCTTGAAAGAATTTCCTGCACTAAAGAATAACTTTTTGTTGCAAGCTATAATATCAATTTCAATGGCACCCCCCAAATAAGAGTTATTTTTTACTGTCTTCCCGATGTTTTTAGCCAAATCGGATGACAGATTCGTATTCAGCACCTCAAAACTAGTAAAAAGATGGTTTCCACACTTTACCGTGAATGGGCCAAAAAAGGGCTCTCCCTCGCGTTCTCCTCACCTTTCACCAGCCATAAGAACGGTGTAAGTTACAATATATAATATACGATTATTTATTTATTTAAAAAAAAAACAAAATTCCTTATTAAATATAATGTGATTACTTCTGAATACTCTTACACCCATCCCCACAAATTAAGGTGGTGGATATTGTCTTTTTATCATACTAAGGTGATTTAATCAATTCAGATGAATATTTTTCATCCCTGAATATGTCTCATACTCTTGGGGTTGGGGTGTACGGTGTGCATATCACTATCCAGGAAATATTGTTTTTTATATTAAAAATTCTAACTATTTAAATGACTTTCGGCTTGGAAAATGAGAATCTTCACTTTAAGGCACCCAAATGGGGGTTGTTTTTTAATGTGTTCCCGAGGCTTTTCGTTAAAACGGGTGAGGATTCGTTTTCAGCAGCCCAAAATTAGTAAAAAAAAAAAAGATAGCTTCCACACTTTACCACGGATGGGCCAAAAAAGCCCTTTTTTAACATTGTTCTTTACAAAATAGTAAATCCGAAAGCATTTATTATCAAACACATTTGTACTTCAAGAAATGTGTTTTTCAACTTTCAAGACTAAAACGCTTATCATTCGAGATATGTGCAAAAAGCAAAAGCAAGAAGCATATGCTCTCCCTTCTATTCTAAGGTAAACTCATCGCTTAGTGAAGGAGTAAATAAAAATGAACATCTATCCAAAATTCCATTGATCTCCTAAATTCAGCATTTTATATTGCAAATTTGAGGCTACTTTTAGTGCACAATTGAAAAACTGATCCTAAAATAATAATCGACAGAAAAATCATATTTCGAATTTTACTGACATTTAGAAATAACTGACGGCTATCGATTTGTTCTACTACCAGTGCAATCAAATTATTAGGGTAAATATGACAACCGTGTCGGACGCAGTAATATGTTAAGTTTCACAAAAAGTAGTCATCTCGGACGCAGCATTGTATTGAAGAAGAATGAAATTATTCTCGGACGCAATAACGTGCTGTTTTTGAAAGGACGCAGTATTGTCCTGTATATTAAACTTTTTTGTTTCTTGAGTTATTACAATTCTAAAACCAGATATTAACTGAATTTGGTTAGTAGGTCCAATATACTTCATTAGATTTGAGCTAACTAGCGTATTTCTGGGAGACGCAGTAAGGTTGGCTTGTGAAAGGACGCAGCATTGATAGCGGGATGTATATATATATATATATATATATATATATATATATATATATATATATATATATATATTCCAATAAGTTGTTTTTAAATTAACATTTTTAAATAAACATGTTATCTTTTTTGATAAAAATTGTTATTCTAATATATTTTGTTTCTGATAGCTTAAGTAACCGAGGAGGGGACTCCTTGGTTACTTAAGCTTCTGGTGTGTGACTTATATTTACCCAGCAAGTGAACTGATCGCCACACTACTCCCCCGCTAAGAAAAAGATCAGTCAGTCATTCAATTCGTCAATAGCAAAACGAACTTTCTTAATCAAAGGTGGAGTGACATCACATTTGTCAGATAATAAATATGCTGGTTTAATCCTGTCAATGTTTACCGTGACGGCTTTAGTTCCTTTAACAAAAGTAACCAATTTATCTGTACGGGACAACATTTTAAAAGGTCCATCGTACAGCGGAGTAAAATATTTTTTAAAACGTTCTTTCCGAACGAAAACAAAACTACAATTCGAGATGTCTGGGCTGACAAATGATTTGTAATTAACGTGGTGAACTGGTGGAATGAACGTTAAATTATTAAATGAAGTACGTAATTTAGTAATAAAATAAGGAATATCCGGACAAGTATATGATTTAATAAAAAATTCACCAGGTATTCGTAATGTTTGACCAAAAACGAGTTCTGCGGAAGAACATTGCAAATCGTCTTCAGGGATAGTTCTGAGAGCTAATAGTATGACAGGTAGTTCATCTACCCAATGTGGTGTAGAAGTCCTAGCTCACAGAGCAGTTTTAAGAGATTTATTAAACCGTTCAATCATGCCATTCGAGGAAGGATGATATGGTGTCGTACGAATCCTATGAAATCCCAAAAATTTTGAAAATTCTTTGAACAGTTTTGATTCAAATTGAACGCCTTGGTCGGTTGTCACTGTGACAGGGACACCGAATCGACAAATATAATTCTGAAATAACGTACGCGTTACAGTTTCCGCAGTAATATCCTGCAGTGGATAAGCCTCGGGCCATCTAGTAAAATGTTCGATCACAGTGAGAATATAAGAACAATCTTTAGAAGGAGGTAATGGTCCTATTAAATCTATATGTATGTGATCGAATCGTCCTTTAGGTATATCGAAGTCAGTAATCGGGCTCCTCATATGTCTTGTCACTTTATTAGTTTGACAACTAATACAAGTTTTTGCCCAGAGATTACAATCTGAAGTCATTTTAGGCCAAAAATAATGTGTAGGAACTAATGTTCTAGTCGCTTTGATACCATGGTGAGATAAGCCATGAAATATATCAAAAATTGTCCGTCTAAAAACGATAGGAACGTAAGGACGAAGTTTAGGGCGAGAAACGTCACACCAAATAAACTTGTCAGAATATGGAATTTTAATTTTCTTTAAATAAAAAGTTCTCTTTGTGTTCGATGAAGTATCTGATAATAAAAATTTAAGGTCAGAATCATCTTTTTGAGCTTCGCTCAATAAATTTAAGTCAAAGTTAGTATCAACTAGGTAGTGAAGAAATATTGTGTCCTAAAAATGTCAAATGACTGACACCTAATATGCATTTTGACGGTTTAATATTTATGCCGTACAATTCTAACCTCTGAAAAACAAGTTTTAAGTGCTCTAAATGTTCCGAACTAGATTTACTTGCAATCAGGATGTCATCTAAATAGACGAAGATAAAGGGTAAACCTACTAAAACTTCGTTCATGAAACGTTGGAAAGTTTGACCGGCGTTACGTAAACCGAAAGGCATACGACCAAATTCAAACAAACCGAAAGGAGTAGTAATCGCTGTTTTAAAAATGTCGCTTTTTGCGACAGGTATCTGGTGATAAGCACGTACCAAATCTATTTTTGAAAAAATAACACAATTATACAACTGCGAGTTAAAATCATGGAGGTGGGGCAACGGGTATCTGTCAGGAACAGTAATTGAATTTAGACGACGATAGTCCCCACAAGGTCTCCAGTCGCAGCTTTCTTTTTTTTCAACCATATGCAATGGTGAGGAAACGGAAGAAGAAGAAGGTGCACAAATACCTAATTCTACCATATTATTGAATTCGTCCTGTGCTATCTTGAATTTAACGCTATCCAATCTACGTGGGCGTGAGAAAGGTAAATGACCTTCTGTAATAATATGATGTTCTACGGAATGTTTAACGGGCAAATTGTAATTTGGAGAGCTAATTAAAGTAGGAAATTGTAAAGGTAATGCAGTGAATTCATTTGATACGCTAAATAACTTAGGAGAATGTAACGGACCATTGTTTGAAAATAAATATGTTGACAAACTAGTCATATTGTCGATTAAACATTTATGTTTTAAATCAACAAC
Source organism: Rutpela maculata (assembly GCA_936432065.2). Classification (NCBI taxonomy): domain Eukaryota; kingdom Metazoa; phylum Arthropoda; class Insecta; order Coleoptera; family Cerambycidae; genus Rutpela; species Rutpela maculata. The sequence continues at coordinate 47,871,267 of OW386289.2, forward strand.
TAAACCAAAATGAGCTAAAAAGTCTGCTCCGATAATGGCGATATTTATATCTGCTATATTAAAAACGAAAGGAAATAACCTACGTAAGTTTAAATCTATTTTCAAAAATTTCTTCCCGAAGGTATCTATAACTGAACCATTAGCTGCTGTTAGTACAACATCAGGGTTTCTCCTAGTATTCGTTAATAGATTCCGAGGTATAATTGATAAATCAGAGCCCGTGTCAATGAGGAATTCTAATTTATTAGTATTGTAATGTGTTACAACCCCTAGAATGATGTATTTGCACCTACTCGAAAAAGAACCTACCAGAAGATTCCAAAGTGACATCTGGAATTATCGAGAGAATGGTGGCGTCATCACAGAACAATCGAGATCTGTCATTTTTAGGTATAAAAGACCGACCGCATTCTCGGCGAGTAGTTCAGAAAGTTCAGAAAGTATAGAAAGTGAGGTTGAGACTTCCAAGATAAACAAAGTGATAAACATTGTGATTTTAGTCAGTAAAGTGTATTTAAATTAATAATAGTATTGTGAAGTATCCACTAAATATTTAATAAAGCGTGTTAGTGGACATCTCTTGTTATAATTTTTGGAACCCACGGATTTGCAAGGGGTAGTTTCCTAAGGGCGGAAACACGTCACAGTATTATCAAATATAAAGAGACGAGGTTTACTATCCGAAATTTTAACGTCAGTTGTCAGAATATTATTGACATTTAGTCACCTCTTATTGTCGGGTTTGACATCTTTGGCGAACGTGCACCAATCTCCGAGACACTTAAATGTTTTACGACCATAAAGTTGATGGTAATAGCAAACCTTGGCATTAGAAGGATTATATCTAACGCTGGTACCACTTCGACTATTAGAACGGGGCCTTGAGCCTCTGCGATTTCTTGAGTCGAGTCGACTTCTACAACTATCGCAATAAGTGCCAGAAACTGTAGGAGTAGTGGAAGGAATTGAAGAAACTTTAGATTTAATAGCAAGTAATTGAGATGTAAAGATTTCTTGTTTGTGTAAGACTTGATTTAACATGTCTTGAAATGTTGCGATCAAACTAGATGTAGAAACTGTTGGATTGATGTTACAAATCGAATTCGAGGTAAGGGAAGTCATAGAATTCTGACACGACTCCCATATACGATCGGCAATGTCGATTAACTCCTTAATTTCAGTTTTTCCCGATGCCGTAATTGCAATGAAGATTGTTTTGGGTAGTCGCCGCTTCCACAACTTGACCAGGAGCTCCTGGCTCACCACATGGGAACCTCCGACCGTTGATAGCATTTATCGGTAAAAATCGGATGGTTTTTGGTCTCCCATTTGGGAACCAGAGAGTAGGTCCTCCAACCGCTTTTCCTCGCTTGAGGTCAAACGAGAAATTAGTATATTTTTCAAGTTGTCATATAGATCTTTTTCTGGCTGATTAGTGACAACGTCATATACCGTGGTAATAATTTCAGGGGGTAAACTGGCAATGACATAATCGTATTTTTTTCGATCGCTAACAATCCTGTGAATAGAAAATTGCGACTCAATTTGAGTAAACCATATTTCTGGTTTAGATACCCAGAAAGGTGGTAATTTAATGGTCGCGACGTAATTACCATGAGATGTCCCTGCACCTGATGAAATTTGAATGTCATCTAATAAAATATTATCTGTTGGTGGTGCCATTTTTAAAACAAAGAAATAATAAATCGATGACTAATTGATTGAATGATTAATTGATTGTATATATTATGCTTTTTGCTATGTTTTTGAATGAGATTTTTTAAAGACGTCAACGTTGAATGACTGACATGATTCCCTTTAATAACGAAGAAATAATGATTAATGGCAAAACAATTCACTTACCGGATAAATAAAGTTTTGCCTCTTCGCCGTCTAGTTTTGATTTAGGAGAATATTGTTCCAAGTCTACGAATCTGAATCTGGACTCATGCGGAATATCAGGTCTAGTTGTAGTTTTAATCTTCCAGGATTTTAAGAGAGATTTCTTGCTTGATTCTTTATTTTGTGCTGTCGTTTAACTTTTGCTTTATAATTATTAAGATTTCCTTTTAATTTTGCTGCCTTGTTGTCCTCGTCGTACTTTAAATTCCCATTGTTAGAAAAATAATAATGTCTGCATATTTCTTGTACCAAATTCGTATTCCTGTCGGGGATTTTTTTATGCATCTTTAGCAAAACTTTTAAAATGTGTAGTTTACGACGCGGATCAAAAAAATGAAATTCCAACTCTTGACGTAATAGACAGAAAACTAAAGGAAATGGATTATTCTCTAAAATATACCAAAAGAACTTTAGGAAATTGGATGAAAAAAATTGGATTTAAATATCAAACTATTAATAAACGAATGGCGATTATGGAAAGCAGACGAATAGTAGACTCGGTTGATTATATTACATTGTGGATCAGTTGATGGATGGGTTGATGGTGCATTGAAACTCTGCGGAAAAAACATGGAAGACTGTAACGTGGATTACCACAAGAACATGGAGGGAAAAATATTTGAGGAATGGTTTGAAAAGACCCTAATTCCAAAATTAAAACCGAACAGCGTTTTCGTTCTTGATAATGCAAAATACCATTCGAGACAAGTCTATAAAATTCCTAACAAGAGTTCTATTAAGGCGCAATTTTTTTTTAATGGAACATGATCTCTACATTATGAGGAAAATTAAAATAAAGCACAACTCTTGGAAGTCCTGCGAACGAAAAAATTTGAGAAGAAGTATGTTATAGACACTATAGCGGAGAAATATGGCCACAAAGTGTTGAGATTACCGCCATATTTCTGTATTTTCAATCCGATTGAATTAATTTGGTGTAAATTGAAGAAAAATGTCAGAAAAAGAAATACTTTTCCGAAATTCGACAAAAAAGTCGTAGAGTTAATTTAAAATGAAGTGTCGAAAATTAACAAGGAAGATTGGGAAAAAAGAATTACGAAAGTAATTAAAACTGAAGATGAATATTCAAAAATTGGTCAACTTCATATAAACGGTGGAAATAAATTTATTATAAATTTGAACGAAGATAGCAGTTCATCTCAAAATGAAGAAGAGGGTGAAATGGGCGAGGATTCAGAGGAAGGCGCGATGTGAGGTGAGATAAAGTAAAGTGAAGAAGTGAATTTTGTGATCTTCACTGTATTATTTATTTCAGTTTTTGTGTTTTCGTAGTGCAGTGAGGTGAGGTAAAGTGAAATGATGTGAAGTGAAGAAGTGAGTTTTGTGATATCCACTGTATTATTTATTTCCGTTTTTTGTTTTCGTAGTGCAGTGGGGTGAGGTAAGAGAAGTGATGTGAAGTGAAGAAGTGAATTTTGTGAAATCCGCTTTATTATTTATTTCCGTTTTTGTGCTTTCGTACTTCAGTGCTTCAGAAATATTATTTTTCAGTATGTTATTATTTTTTATTTTTGCAATGATTCGTCTTTCTGTTTTTATTGTAGTAATAACTTTTACAGTTTATTTTTAGTTCATTTATTGACAGAAATATTTGTTTCTCTTACAATTTTTAGAGTATATTTTTTATTTGTATTTCGTTTTTAAATGTTTCTTGTTACTTTTTAAATAATCTCTTTATCCTATATTAATATTCCATACCCATGCTTTCCTGGTGAGAAATGCTCGTACCTCCTCGCGGTTTTTGATGGGGAGTAACAACTTATATTAAGCGAACTGTATATACTGTAACTACTATTTATAGGTGTAGTCACTACTTTCATTTTAAGTTAATACGTTTTTTGTACATTGTTGCTAGCTAAACTGAGCACAAATCCAACGGTGATTTGTGAAATTTAGATTCGTCATATCTTAGTATTGACTCCTAGTGCCATATTTTATGGCACCACTACCATGATAAAATGAAGCAGTTTTGCAAAAAAAAAATCATCGAATTTTGCAAAAAAAAATTCATCGAATTTTGCAAAAAAAAAGTTTTAATAATGAATTGAACACCACACAACAATTGGGTTTTTGTAAAAAGACTTATTTAAATTCTATTAAATATCGTTTGCCTCCTTGTTCTGAAAAAATTTTTTATAAAATTTAAATGAGACTTTTTACAAAAACCCAAGGTGTTCAACTCATTTTTAAAACTTTCTTTCGCAAATTTCCATGTAACTTTTTTTTTCGCAAAACTGCTTTATTTTATCTTGGTAGTCATGTCACAAAATATGGCTTGGGTCCCATGACTCAATACTAAGATATGACCAATCTAAATTTCACAAGCCGCGGCTGACAAACACCTAAAATGAAAAAGTAAACGAGCAAACAATACAGTTAAATCCGGCATTGCGTTCTGTAGAAATTGCATCTCAACAACACCGCCAACAGAGGCGGTACTTCAATCACTATTGCGAATGCTTCAACTATGCATTCTAAACTTTGAAAGACGAGACATAGATGTCGAAACACGTGTATGTAAATGTTTTAAAGTTTGTTGTAACTGCTATTTTGGTAAGTGCTTTTGTTTTATTTATTTTTGGTTCAATTAACAACTAACATTATTGTGACAATTGTACTATATATAAAACATACTTTTTACAAGCTTTTATTTAACTTGCCTTGTTAGTATGGGTCAAATCTTGCAACTGCATTTTAAAACAGTTATCCCCAACCGGTTGAGCTAAAATATTGCATACACGTTTAGTTCGGATGACAATGCATGGTTAGCTAAGTGACGTCAGTCTAAATCCAATATGGCGGACTCCCAAAGATGGCGAACCAGTTATCTTTTAAAAGCTTGTTTTGAAAAAGTTTTTTTTTAATTATAATTTATTTTCTTCTAATAAGAGGATATAATATGTTTATACTTGGATTTTTTTGTAATATATTTACTTATTCTATTTTATAGAACTTTTACAACGTAAGAAAAGGCATAGCAGAATAAGCATGTGTTAGCTGCCCCCGCACCAGTCGGGTCGAAATTTTGAGCACAAGTTGATAGTAGTGTTAGATGAAATTTCCCAAAATATTATTTTTGGAAACTCATTTTTACGGGAGTTATGGGGGTAAAAAGAAAAATGGAAAACTTTTTTTTCTCAAGAATGGATAAATCGATTTTTATGAAAAAAATATGTTATGGGTTTTGATGGCACAGAGAGAGAAAAAAATTATTGAATTCACACCAATCATTTCCTTTTAAATAAATGCTTATATTCCCCTTTAAAACATGTCCAATTTTTAAAGCGATCGGAAAGGTACAACATATTCAAAATTGATAATAATGGGCATACTGTGGGCGACGGTTCATTACCACATCTTACTACCACGGTCACTGGCGGCCATTACACCCCAACACTTTAAATCAGTATCAAACTTCAAGAAGTGTGGTGCCAAAATCATATTATAACCTCCACGTGGTCGACTTTGGAAACTACAGGTTTTTGGTAGGATGACTACAAACATCATCATTGCAAAATCTTCTGCAAAATTTTTCAAATTTTTTTTTCAAAATAAAAACAAAATTTTTTAGATGTTCTCGAAGAATAAAGACTAAGAGAAGTCTCATCAATATAGAGCAACCTGATTCATGAGAGGCAAGAGGACTCGCACAAATAAGTCAACCCGAATTGTGAGAGCACCTCGACTAGTGTGAGGCAAGGAGACTCACAATAAACAAGCGCTCTGACTAGTGGAGTGGCAAGGAGATTAATAAAAAACAGGCATCCTGACTAGTGAGAGGCAACCTACTCGTAGTGGATTTTGAAAACTAGTTCAGAGAACCTAAAAAAAATTTTTTTTGGTTTTCTAAAAATAATATTTTGGGAAATTTATCTAACACTACTATCAACTTGTGCTCAAAATTTCGACCCGATTGGTGCAGGGGCAGCTAACAGATGCTTATTCTACTATGCTCTTTGCATTTGCATTTAATTACACAAGCCCACAAAAAAAGTGGTCTATGCTGGGGTACTGACCATACCTATCCTTTGTATTTTGAGCAGCTGAACACGAATCTGACCTTAATTTTTCCCCAGCACGTCAGGTTTTTTTTAATACAAAAAAGTGGATCGTAATATTGCTTACCAAACTCATTTAAATCAAACTCCAAAAGTGATTCAACTTTAAAACTTCAACCTAATAATATTGTGGTGCTTCAGTATTGACCTCATAACTCAAAGAAGTTGTAAAACCCCATAACTCCTTAACCCCATAACCCTGGGAATCCGATGAAAATAGTGGGGAATCTTGATTAGGAAGATAATGAGATTGTGACCTCGGATCCTTGTACTTGAGTGTCATACATCCAAAATCTCATAATTCCATAACCTCAGCAACCCCTCTCTGAAGATCCAATGGAAAAAATGAAGATTCTAAGTAGCGTAATTCGTGTCATTGTGTGATTCATCTTTCTGTTTTGCTGTTCAAGAGCTAAGGGGTCACGGGCTACTAGATTTCAAGATTAAGAGAACATAATCTCATGAATTCTTCTGTTCAAATCCTTTTATTGTATTCCCAGAGTTATGCAGTTATGGGTTTACTGGGACATATAGCAGAAGGATTTGCTGCTGGAATAGGCTTAATTAGTACCAAGGTTCCGAAGGCACAATCTAATTGATTCCCCAATCGAGAGCCTCCTATTTCTTCATTGAATCCTCAAGGTTATGAGGTTATGAGGATGGAGCTGCTGTTGAAGAGCTACGGCGCCATAGGGTGCTTGTTGCTAAGATTTTAATGTCACAATGGCATGAATTACCCTACATAGAATCTCATTTTTTCCGTTGGTTCTTCAGGGTTAAAAGGGTTATGGGATGCTGACGTTATGGGATCAAGAGGTTGTGGATGTATGATATTCAGGCACAAGGATCCAAAGTCACAATCTTATGAACCTCCCCAGTTAAAATTCCCCTGTTTTCATCAGATTCCAAGTGTTATGGGACTGAGGGATTTTATGGTTTACTTTCAGTTATGTGGCAAATACTGAAGTACCACAATGTTATTATGTTAAAGTTTTAAAGTTGAATCACTTCTGATTTAAGTGAGGTGGGTGATCAATATTACGATTCTAACTATAGCAGGGTTAAAATTCAATAATAAAATTTTTATATATATATATATATGTATATATTCCAATAAGTTGTTTTTAAATTAACATTTTTAAATAAACATGTTATATTTTTTGATAAAAATTGTTATTCTAATATATTTTGTTTCTCATTCCCCTCCTTGGTTACTTAAGCTTCTGGTGTGTGACTTATATTTACCCAGCAAGTGAACTGATCGCCACACTACTCCTCCGCTAAGAAAAAGATCAGTCAGTCATTCAATTCGCCAATAGCAAAACGAACTTTCTTAATCAAAGGTGGAGTGACATCACATTTGTCAGATAATAAATATGCTGGTTTAATCCTGTCAATATTTACCGTGACGGCTTTAGTTCCTTTAACAAAAGTAACCAATTTATCTGTACGGGGCAACACTTTAAAAGGTCCATCGTACAGCGGAGTAAAATATTTTTTAAAACGTTCTTTCCGAACGAAAACAAAACTACAATCGAGATGTCTGGGCTGACAAATGATTTGTAATTAACGTGGTGAACTGGTGGAATGAACGTTAAATTATTAAATGAAGTACGTAATTTAGTAATAAAATAAGGAATATCCGGACAAGTATATGATTTAATAAAAAATTCACCAGGTATTCGTAATGTTTGACCAAAAACGAGTTCTGCGGAAGAACATTGCAAATCGTCTTTAGGGATAGTTCTGAGAGCTAATAGTATGATAGGAAGTTCATCTACCCAATGTGGTGTAGAAGTCCTAGCTCTCAGAGCAGTTTTAAGAGATTTATTAAACCGTTCAATCATTCCATTCGAGGAAGAATGATATGGCGTCGTACGAATCCTATGAAATCCCAAAAATTTTGAAAATTCTTTGAACAGTTTTGATTCAAATTGAACGCCTTGGTCGGTTGTCACTGTGACAGGGACACCGAATCGACAAACATAATTCTGAAATAACGTACGCGCTACAGTTTCAGCAGTAATATCCTGCAGTGGATAAGCCTCGGGCCATCTAGTAAAACGTTCGATCACAGTGAGAATATAAGAACAACCTTTAGAAGGAGGAACCTATATGTATGTGATCGAATCGTCCTTTAGGTATATCGAAGTCAGTAATCGGGCTCCTCGTATGTCTTGTCACTTTATTAGTTTGACAACTAATACAAGTTTTTGCCCAGAGATTACAATCTGAAGTCATTTTAGGCCAAAAATAATGTGTAGAAACTAATGTTCTAGTCGCTTTGATACCAGGGTGAGATAAACCGTGAAATATATCAAAAATTGTTAGTCTATAAACGATAGGAACATAAAGACGAAGTTTATGGCGAGAAACGTCACACCAAATAAACTTGTCAGAATATGGAATTCTAATTTTCTTTAAATGAAAAGTTCTCTTTGTGTTCGATGAAGTATCTGATAATAAAAATTTAAGGTCAGAATCATCTTTCTGAGCTTTGCTCAATAAATTTAAGTCAAAGTTAGTATCAACTAGGTTAGACTTTTGAGTAACGATTGGGGAAATGAATTGTTGCAAAGAAGACGTATCATGTTCGCGTGATAAAGTGTCTGCAACAATGTTATTTTTCCCTTTGATATGTCTGATTTCGCAGGCAAATTGAGCAATGAATTCTAAATGTCTAGTTCGCCTGGGAGATCTTTCAGTTTTAGTAAATAATGCTTTGACCAAAGGTTTATGGTCGGTAAAGCAAATAAATGTGCGACCTTCAAGTAAAAATCTGAAATGTTTAATCGCTGTAAATAAAGAAAGAAGTTCCTTGTCAAAGGAACTATATTTGGTCTGTGCCAAGGTAAGCTTTCGTGAAAAGAAGGCTAATGGGGCAAGAATACCTTCGTCATTGCGCTGTTCAAGAACTGCCCCCATAGAGACATTAGAACAATCAACAGTCAGCGATAAAAACGAGCTATCATCACAACGTGGATGTGCTAAAAAGGTTGAACCAGCTATAGCAGCTTTGGCTTTGGAAAAACTGTCAAGACAGTCGGTAGGCCAATCGTTTATTATTTTAACTTTATCATGCAGTAATTTACTACAAAGTGCATGTAAAGGAATTAATATTTCAGCGAAAGAAGGTATGAAACGATGATAAAAGTTAACCATACCTATGAAACGCTGAAGTTGTTTGACTGTAGTAGGTAAGGGAAAATTATTTATGACATCAATACGTTCAGAAGAAGGTAAAATGCCGGCTGAAGAAATATTGTGTCCTAAACATGTCAAATGACTGACACCTAATACGCATTTTGACGGTTTAATATTTATGCCGTACAATTCTAACCTCTGAAAAACAAGTTTTAAGTGCTCTAAATGTTCCGAACTAGATTTACTTGCAATTAGGATGTCATCTAAATAGACGAAGATAAAGGGTAAACCTACTAAAACTTCGTTCATGAAACGTTGGAAAGTTTGACCGGCGTTACGTAAACCGAAAGGCATACGACCAAATTCAAACAAACCGAAAGGAGTAGTAATCGCTGTTTTAAAAATGTCGCTTTTTGCGACAGGAATCTGGTGATAAGCACGTACCAAATCTATTTTTGAAAAAATAACACAATTATACAACTGCGAGTTAAAATCATGGAGGTGGGGCAACGGATATCTGTCAGGGACAGTAATTGAATTTAGACGACGATAGTCCCCACAAGGTCTCCAGTCGCAGCTTTCTTTTTTTTCAACCATATGCAATGGTGAGGAAACGGAAGAAAAAGAAGGTGCACAAATACCTAATTCTACCATATTATTGAATTCGTCCTGTGCTATCTTGAATTTAACGCTATCCAACCTACGTGGGCGTGAGAAAGGTAAATGACCTTCTGTAACAATGTGATGCTCAACTGAATGTTTAACTGGCAAATTGTAATTTGGGGAGCTAATTAAAGTAGGAAATTGTAAAAGTAATGCAGTGAATTCATTTGATACGCTAAATAACTTAGGAGAATGTAACGGACCATTGTTTGAAAATAAATATGTTGACAAATCAACAACTAAGCCAAAATGAGCTAAAAAGTCTGCTCCGATAATGGCGATATTTATATCTGCTATATTAAAAACGAAAGGAAATAGCCTACGTAAGTTTAAATCGATTTTCAAAAATTTCTTCCCGAAGGTATCTATAACTGAACCATTAGCTGCTGTTAGTACTACATCAGGGTTTCTCCTAGTATTCGTTAATAGATTCCGAGGTATAATTGATAAATCAGCGCCTGTGTCAATGAGGAATTCAATTTTATTAGTATTATCAAATATAAAGAGACGAGGTTTACTATTCGAAATTTTAACGTCAGTTGTCAAAATATTATTGACATTTAGTCATCTCTGATTGTCGGTTTTGACATCTTTGGCGAACGTGCACCAATCTCCGAGACACTTAAATGCTTTACGACCATAAAGTTGATGGTAATAGCAAACCTTGGCATTAGAAGGATTATATCTAACGCTGGTACCACTTCGACTATTAGAACGATCCTCTGCGATTTCTTGAGTCGAGTAGACTTCTACAACTATCGCAATAAGTGCCAGAAACTGTAGGAGTAGTGGAAGGAATTGAAGAAGCTTTAGATTCAATAGCAAGTAATTGAGATGTAAAGATTTCTTGTTTGTGTAAGACTTGATTTAACGTGTCTTGAAATGTTGCGATCAAACTAGATGTAGAAACTGTTGGATTGATGTTACAAATCGAATTCGAGGTAAGGGAAGTCATAGAATTCTGACACGACTCCCATATACGATCGGCAATGTCGATTAACTCCTTAATCTCAGTTTTTCCCGACTCCGTAATTGCAATGAAGATTGTTTTGGGTAGCCGCCGCTTCCACAACTTGACCAGGAGCTCCTGGCTCACCACATGGGAACCTCCGACCGTTGATAGCATTGATCGGTAAAAATCTGACGGTTTTTGGTCTCCCATCTGGGAACCAGAGAGTAGGTCCTCCAACCGCTTTTCCTCGCTTGAGGTCAAACGAGAAATTAGTATATTTTTTAAGTTGTCATATAGATCTTTTTCTGGCTGATTAGTGACAACGTCATACACCGTGGTAATAATTTCAGGGGGTAAACTGGCAATGGCATAATCGTATTTTTTACGATCGCTAACAATTCTGTGAATAGAAAATTGCGACTCAATTTGAGTAAACCATATTTCTGGTTTAGATACCCTGAAAGGTGGCAATTTAATGGTCGCGACGTAATTACCATGAGATGTCCCTGCACCTGATGAAATTTGAATGTCATTTAATAAAATATTATCTGTTGGTTGTGCCATTTTTAAAACAAAGAAATAATAAATCGATGACTAATTGATTGAATGATTAATTGATTGTATATATTATGCTTTTTGCTATGTTTTTGAATGAGATTTTTTAAAGACGTCAACGTTGAATGACTGACATGATTCCCTTTAATAACGAAGATTAAATGATCAATGGCAAAACAATTCACTTACCGGATAAATAAAGTTTTGCCTCTTCGCCGTCTAGTTTTGATTTAGGAGAATAGTGTTCCAAGTCTACGAATCTGAAATATCAGGCCTAGTTGTAGTTTCAATCTTCCAGGATTTTAAGAGAGATTTCTTGCTTGATTCTTTATTTTGTGCTGTCTTTTCTGTGCTGTCGGGGTCACCAATTTATAGCGGGGTTAAAATTCAATAATAAAATTTTTATATATATATATATATATATATATATATATATATATATGTATATATTCCAATAAGTTGTTTTTAAATTAACATTTTTAAATAAACATGTTGTTATATTTTTTGATAAAAATTGTTATTCTAATATATTTTGTTTCTCATTCCCCTCCTTGGTTACTTAAGCTTCTGGTGTGTGACTTATATTTACCCAGCAAGTGAACTGATCGCCACACCAACACATAAGATCTAATAGGCATAGTCTTTCTGTTCATTTTCGTTACATATCACAACCTACTGTATTCTTACTGTTTTGTGAATTGCATTAAATAAATTGTGGCAGTTTGAAGCAAATACATATATCTTTCTATTATATTAACGTTAAGAAAGTAATCTTAGTACTGAAAAACATTTATTGTTTTTGTGATCTTTAAAACTACATTATATACATATTTATAAATATACAAATGAAAATAAATAGGGATGAGCAGTAAAATGATCATGAACAACGAAGTGAGTTGGCGATTTTCGTAATAGTAATACAGTCTTCATAACAGCATCGTTTATCCTATTAATCCGTGACCTCCAAGTCCCAATCCTCCAGCAAGACCTATTCCTCCAACTAGCCCGTGAGTAGCGACGACTTGAGGATGTCCAGCATGGCCGATTCTGCTAACCACCGCATTGAAACCATTATGAGGATCGGCGGTGTATTTCACAACACGTAACGTACCATCAGGTTCTGCAAGGGAATATTCTCCTTTAACGGTATCGCCGACGCGAGATTCAGTTTGTTGTTTGTTGTCACCTGTGTGTGCATCTTGTACTCCATATTGGAATTCATATCTTGCGGGGGTCTACAAAGACAGGTATCGTTAAAATAAATAAAATATGACAATTATATGAGTAAATAAAGAAGTATGTATGGTGTATTTGTTAGTGGCGGCATTATCTTAATTTTTTAGTCGATGCATGTAGAAAGATATGTTATAAAATGTTTATATGATAGAGCCAAAATAATTTCTCATAGTAATTAGAAATTGAGCAATGCGAAAAGTTTTACCATAAACAATCAATACATTTAATTATTTTTTAGTGTTAAAACAAAGTAACGAAATGATATTACTTACGTAAACATCTACTACGGAAGGTCTTGCAACGGCAACTCCATGGCCTCCAAGGCCGATTCCACCTAATCCTCCACCAAGTCCTAGACCTCCAACACCTAAACCTCCGGAAACTATGGAAATTGCGCCACCTTTAGCTGTAGCCAATACGGCGACCAACGTAAAAATCTGAAATTTACGGAAATGTTTTAGTCAATTTTGGAAATAAAGCACAGTTGTGAAAATAAAAATTAAATCTACTGTAACGCACCAAGATACAATCTCAGTCAATAGTCAATTTTGGAAATAAAGCATAGTTGTGAAAATAAAAATTAAATCTACTGTTACGCACCAAGATTGATGCAACCTCAAATTATACAAAAAGAAGTATGTAAACAAAATTCTGTATAGATATATTCAGTAGTTATGGTAGTTTATACACTGAAGATGATAAAATAGTTAGAAGAAATGTGATTTGAAATTGCACTAGACTATTTAAAAATATTTTGAAATTATATCTCGAAGATTTTACGACAAAAAAGGAACTTGTTAGTGCAAGAAGCCGGAAACATTTGTTACAAATGTGCATTCACTTACTTGTGCTATCATTGCTGTAATGGTTATTCACACACTGATAGCAGTACGAAAATTTGTGTCCCTTATATACTTACCAGAATTAAACACATTCACTCTATAATTAAAATACCTAAAAAAAGTAAATAATAAATAACATTGTTGATACTGTAATATCATACATGAACTTACAACAGGTTCAACTTCTGCATTTTTCACATATTCTGCACAGTTGGGTTCTAAAGCTGTTCTGCATAGTTCTGATTTACATGTTACTAGTCATAAATCGATTGTTTACTATTACTTTAACCACTGTGACTAGTTTATTGTTCTAAATTAGCTAATATGCATATATGTTGTATTTTTATAATAATACTCTAAAAGTATCTAATTTTTATAATAAAAATTTCTTATCGATGAATTTGAAACGTTTAAATCACACACTTGAATGTCTTTCATCTTTCATTTGTATTGCTCTTTTTTGAATTCTTATAACAATACAATGTTTTGTAGTAATTTATCTTTTGTTGACTATATTCTAAAAGGATTAAATATTTTAAAAGTGAACTTTAAATATTTTCTGTTAATTTCATACTCCGTTCATTGTGGAACTAAGCGAAAGAACAACTAATAGTGAATATTGCTATTGTATAATGCGACGCAAATTTTGTGAGTATTGAGTATTTTTGTAAATAAAATTAATGAATCAAACAGTTGAGATTAAAATTTAATAACACAGAAACACGAGGTTTATCAACAAAACTGACCTTCGCCATCCTTAAATCTGTTGTGCTTAAGTCGAAGACCGTTAAAATCATTGTGGCATGCAAAATGGCGAAATTAACGCCTCTATTGCAAACGCGCGGAGGTTGTAGAAGTTTCTGGCACCTATTGTAGAACCTGCCTTAAGTAATAGTTGCTTGTGTATTTGTTTTTACCGATGACGAACAAAATGGCGGCCAATTTTTTTGCTTATTTCAAAAAATTCCTCGTATCTCGAAAATAGTAACGGATACTGAAAATATACAAGAGATCAAATTTGAAGAGTATAAAAAAATACACCAAGAAGTGCATTAAATCTAAGGAGTCCACCACTAATAAGCTTGCTGTAACAGGGAAACGCACACATTCTTTTGACTTAATGTACAGTTCTCCATTTTTTTTCGTAAAACTTAAGATTTTTGCAGTTTTTAAAGTAATTTCATTAGAAGTAGTATCAGGTTCATATGTCTATTAAGAAATATATAATCAGTGGCGTCCGTTTTTTATCAAGCTTATGTCAAACATTGTATACGAGGGATGAGAAAGTATAAATGTTATTAATTTTTGGAGAATGTCACAGAAACGCCGCAGATTTTTATGCCCAAAGGTATCAGAACAGACATCATCTATGTTTGCAATATTTTCCAATTGTGGAGAGGAACTGATAACAATCCTGCAGCTTTCATCGTTGATGAAGCGACAGAAATTAACGTGCTGGCTTTTGTAGATGTGAATCATATGCTTCTACTGGAGAAATTGGTCACGAGGTGCAAATTAGTCATGATTCATCAAGAAATATTCTCAAAAAAATGGCTAGCTTAAATATCAAGTGCACCAGCATTTGTACGAAGATGATGGCAACCAAAGATTAGGTTATTGCAACTGGTTACTTCAGAACAACAACGCTAACCCGAATTTTGTTTGTTTTGAGTCTAGATTCACCAACAATGGAATGTTCAATAAACAAAACAATGGATACTGGGTGCAGGAAAATCAAAATTTAATGAGGCAAGGTAGTTTTTAGGAAAGACTTGGAGTAAATGTGTGGGCTGGGGTGATTGGAACAAGAATTATTGGACCTATTTTCTTTCGAGGACCTTTGACAGAGGAGAGATATTTAGAATTCCTGCAAAATGATAATGAAGTAATGTTAATGAACTTGCAATTTTCGAACAAATGTATTTCCAACAAGATGGGGCTCCGCCTCATAATACCGCACGAGTTATGGCCCTTTTAGTGAACCGATATAATGGGGAAGTAATTGCAACTTATGGACCTGCACGTTGGCCTACCCTCTCACCAGATCTAAGCATAATAATTTTTTTGTGTGGGGTTATGTGAAAGAAGAGTTTTTTTATACTCAAACACTTCAAATTTTACAAAATCGTATCCGCGAAGTTTTTGCAAGTTTAACTCCTGCTATGTTGCAAAATGTTATTGATAGAGCCAGAAAATGTCAAGAAGAAGGGTGGATCCACCAAAGAACTTGTCTATATGGGTTAATATCAAACCGATTTTCGATTTGAAGGTATCAATCTCCGATTAAAGAATTTATATCTAGATACATAATGGCATTACTTTGTGTGATCCCGAAAGATTCACAATCTAAGGCACTTCTTCCCATAAGTTCTTGATTGGCTAGTCGATCTGTTCGCGACCGATTCGGGCACCATCGGTTCAGTTTGATTATCATAATCTCAGTTTGGCACTTTTGACAGTATATCCGCCATTAATGTTAATATGCGTTTTTGTTGTTTTTCGATCAAAATGTGGTGAAGTAGTATTTTTATTTTAAGTTGTGATTTGCTCAATACCTAAATAATATTCTCTATTCATATTTATACAGTTTAGTGACAATATAGTTAGTGCAAATAAATAGTGAAATGCTGTGCCGTTTGCAGAAAGTAGTTTAGAAAAGAAGAAAATCGATCGTTCCATAGTCGTAACATGATGAAGTTCAATTTACAGTTATAAAGTAAATAGCAATTAAATTTTAATATCCTTTCAATACATATTTATCTTACTGTTTTATCTTACTGTAATATCGTATGCCTACATCACGTTATATAAAGAGCCGGTAATGCGGGAATTGCAATAATTCATTTTAATGAAAATATTTACCATTCTACACATTTTCTACACACACAGCGCCACTGTTGCCTATGGGATGTGATGTTCATCTATTCTTTTTAATGGACATATAATGTGACTATGTTAGAAGCAAACAAGGTATATAGTGAAAAGATAGCCTGTTATGTATCTAGATATAAGTTCTTTAATCGGAGGTATCAATGGATTTGTCGTGAAAATTGGTATTTAACTACTGAGTGTCTAAAAGCTGATGCCATTTGAAAAAGTTATCATATTCACAAATTAATGATTAACGTTGTTTTTAAGATTTACTGAGGATGAGATGTTTTCCTTATTAAACAATAAACTTAAAAACAAACGATCATCTGAGCCAGACGAAATACCTGGTTTTTTAATTAAGAAAGTTTTAAAAATACTGGTGACACCATTTACCTATTTAGTAAATTTGTCTTTTAAAACGGGAACATTTCCAGAATCCTTAAAACTGGGTAAAGTAGTACCCATTTTGAAGAAAAGTAATCCTCATCTTTTAGAGAATTATAGGCATGTAACAATACCATTTAGTTTTTCTAAATTACTTGAATATTGTTACCTAGACCGCTTGTTACATTTTTTGATAAAATTTAAAATTTTGTCCGAAAAACAACATGGGTTCCAATCTACTACAACGGCTATTACAACATTTTACAACCAAATTATTCATTATATTGAGACAGGCAAATGCCCTGTTGGAATTTTTTTTTTATTTCAGCAGGGCGTTTGACTGCGTCAATCATACAAAATTGTTGACTATGTTATATAACTATGGGATTAGAGGACAACCACTAAACCGAATCAATTCATTTTTGACTAATCGTCAACAGTATGTGAGTATACAACATGCCAGTGAAAATAACGTATACAGAGCCAATTCTGAACGTTCGTTTTTAAGTATGGGAGTTCCACAGGGTTCAATCTTGGGCCCTGTTTTATTTATATTGTATATTAATGAGCTTGTTTTTATTCTATGTAATGAATTCTTTTCAATGTATGCTGATGATCTTTCTATGATTATTTCAGATTCGATGCATAACGTATTAGAAAGTAAGTGTAACAATGTTGTAGAAAAAGCGACTACATTTTTCAATTAACATCAGTTGTATTTCAGTGCAGAAAAAACTCAAATAACTCAGTTCCATAACAGACAGAAAAACTGCCAGTCTATTTCATTAAAGGTCAATGAATAATTTATAACGGGTACGCATGAAAATATCAAGTTTTTGAGTTTACATATTGATGAATGTTTAAACTGGAAATCGCATTGTGAATATCTGATTTCCAAACTAGCATCAATTTCATTTTTGTTTAATAATATTAAAACAGTGCTTGTTAAGCAACAATTAGTTAATTTATACTATGCCCAAGTAGATTCTAGATTGAGGTATGGTGTCTGTTTCTGGAGAACTCCACTCTATCACAGGACGTTTTTATTGCTCAAAAACGTATATTGCGTTGTATAGCTAATATTTCTAGTACCCATTCTTGTAAAGAGGTATTTAGAGAGTACAATATTTTAACCTTGCCATCTTTATACATTTTTGAAATGTGTGTTTATGTTTATCGAAATAAGAATGTATTCATTGTAAATAAAAATATTCATAACGTAAATACGCGTAGCAAGGAATATTTTCGAATACCATATGCAAGACTAAATATAACTTGCAATTCCCCAAATTACATAGGTCCAAAGATGTTTATATATTTACCCACAGAATGTAAATTAGTTAACAGGAATTTAAAAGTAAGTTAAAATTGTTCCGTATGTGATTTTTTACCTAGTCTTTAAGGTATATGCATGTAAATTTGACTATTCCTATACAATTGTAATGTTGTCATTATAGAGAATAAATTATTACTATTATTATTATTATTATTATTTTTTTTTTTTTTTTTTTTTTTTTTGTTTTGCGGCATCGACATCTCATGGTCATTAGCCGCATCTCTGTCCAGTTTATTTATTACACTTTATATAGTAGATTGGTATCTCTTAAAAAGTGGACCACTTTTAATATATTCTCTCTCTTTGTTAGGCATTCGATAAGAGATTCTGGTATACCGAGTTGGTTACGAATGTTCTCATATTCTGGGCAGTCTAAAAGTATATGTTTCACTGTTAATCTTAAATGGCATCTGGGGCATCTGGGTCGTCCTGTTCCCAAAAGTAAGTGGGAAGATGTGAGACGGGTGTGACCAAGTCTCATGCGTGTAATGGCTACTTCCTCTCTTCGAGTCACTTTACAGGGGAGATACCATGGTTCCACAGATGGCTTGATTTCTTTTAATTTGGATTCATTTTCGTTTCACTCATTTTGCCACACATCCTTCATTTTGTACTTTAAATAGAGTTTTACATCGCTTGAACATATCTTAATATGTTCGTCTGGCTCTTTGTTCGTTGCGTCCTTTGCTGCTAGATCTGCCATTTCGTTGCCCGTTATTCCAATATGGCTGGGAATCCAGACAAATATACATCTTTTTCCCGATTGTTGTAAATTGTTTACCAGCGCAAGAATTTTTTGGACTAGCGGATCAAAAGTAAATGTGTTTTTAATAGCCTGGATGGCGCTGTAGGAGTCCGTACATATTAAAATTTAAATATAAGTTGTTCCTTCTGAAAATTTCAACGCCTGCCAGATTGCGTATAATTCGGCTGTGAAAATACTAGTCCAATTGTGGAGGGTCCATGCATGTGACTCTCCGAGGCTTGAGTAGGCACTGCCTACTCCTTCATTAGTTTTTGACCCGTCGGTATAAATGACCAATGAATTGGGATATTGGTCTACGATTCCGTGAAATTTAGCGATGTAAATGATTGGATTTGTGTCACCCTTTCTGTATTCAGTGTTATCTAAACGGAATATTGGGGGGCTTAATTTCCATGGTGGGATTTCATTGAAGCAAGACTGATAAACCGTTGGAAAACTATGATCAATTTTGTTTAGCTGTTCTTTCATTCTCATTCCTGCCGGTCTTGTGATCGTAGGTCTCGCCTCAAATATTTCACTGTATTCTTCTCTGAATAATATGGCGTGATTTGGATGTTCATGTTGAGCCCATATGTTAATTCCATAATTTAACAGAAGATGAGATCTTCTGATATGTAGTGGAGGAACTCCCGCTTCGCTATATATAGATGCTAGCGGGCTGGTTCGGAAGGCTCCTATGGCTAGTCGAAGACCTAGAGCGTGAACTGAATCTAATTTTTTTAGGTGTGATTTCCTTGCTCCTGCATACACCAGGCATCCGTAATCCATTTTTGACAAAATCATGGATTTGTATATACGTAGTAGAATTTCACTGCTAGCTCCCCAGTTTATATGTGCTAGACATCGGATGATATTCAGTGATCTCTTACATCTGGCCGCCAGGTCTTCAATGTGAGGTTTCCATGTAAGTTTTTTGTCGAAAATCACACCTAGAAACCTTATTTGGGGAACTACTTCTATGTTTCGCCCTTCAACAGTAAGATGCGGGTCGTTATGGGGAGTTCTCAGTCTACAGAAATGAACACATTTCGTTTTTGTAGGCGAAAGACGGAAACCTCGGCGTTCGGCATTATGTACGATAGTGTTTATAGCAACTTGCAGTCTTTCCTCTGTGTGCTCCATATTTCCACCAGACAGATAAATAGTGAGATCATCTACATAAAGGCAGGTTCCGATTTCTGGATCAACGTTGAGGGTTATATCATTAATGGCAATTGCAAATAGTGTTACACTAAGTGTAGATCCTTGAGGTATCCCGTTTTCTAGACTCCTTAAATTTGAAAGTTTCCCTCCCACTCGTACTTTGAAATATCTTTCTTTTAGGAAGCTCTCTATAAACCTTGGCAGATTTCCTCGCATTCCCCAGCTATGGAGAGTTTTTAAGACCCCGAACCTCCATGTCATGTCATATGCTTTCTCGATGTCGAAGAATAATGCTACCAAGTGACTTCGTTCCGCAAAACTGGTTTGAATTTTGTGTTCTAATTGAATGAGTTGGTCTGTTGTAGATCTGAATTTTCTAAAACCCATTTGGTGGTCTACAAGCAGTCGATGTCTTTCAAGGTACCACATAAGTCTAGTATTTACCATATTTTCAAGTATCTTACTCATGCAGCATGTTAGGGAGATAGGGCGGTAACTTTCGAGGTGATTCGGTTCTTTTCCTTGTTTGATTATAGGAACTATAATCGCCTCTCTCCATTTATCAGGATATACACTTTCTTGCCAGATGCGATTGTATAGTGTTAGAATTGCCGATTTATGTGACGGTGGGAGCTGAAGTATTAGTTCGTATGGTATATTATCGACTCCCGGGGAGGAGTTTCTAATATCTCGTAGAGCTTCTTCAAACTCAGTCATAGAGAAGGGGAATTGTAAGGTGCCAGTTCAGTATCTTCGAAATTTAATTCTGTTTCTAGTTCACCTTTAATATCCAGGAATTCTGGTTTGTAATTTTCAGAGCTGCTCATTGATTCGAAGTAATTGGCCAATGCGTTAGCTACTTCTTCCTGATCTGTATGTAATTGACCGTCAATAAATATTAATAGAGGAGTTTGGCATTTTCTCCCTTGTATCGCTCTGATTTTTCTCCATATCTCTGAGTCAGGCGTTTGGGAAGTTAGTCCGGAAACATAACTCTCCCAGGACGCGCGCTTATTGGAAATTATTGTTCTCCGACATTTTGAGCGAATACGTTTAAAGGTGATCATATTTTCTTGTATTGGAAATCTCTTAAATCTGTTTAAAGCTTTCTTTTTTTCCTTTATCGCATTCCGTACCTCTTCATTCCACCAGGGCACTACCGGTTTGGACTGCCGGCCGCCAGACATAGGTATACTCGATTCAGCTGCATTGAGTATACTACTTGTTATATTGTCTAAAGAGATGTTAATATTTTCTCCTAGCGCAATGGGAGTTAATCTACCTGTAAATTGAGTCCAGTTGGCTTGGTCCAGACGCCATTTCTTTGCCGGGCTATTTTGGAGGTTAGGTGCAGCGCATTCTATTAAAATCGGAAAATGATCGGTATACAATTGTTCTTCAAGACGTTTCCATTCAAACATGTGCGCTAGTTCAGGGGAACATAAAGTAAGGTCAATGGCTGAAAAATTATTTGACCTAGAATTCAAATATGTACCCTCCCCAGTATTAAGAATAACTAATTCTAGTTCGTCTATAAGGTCTTCTATGATGCGACCACGTGCGTCTAAGCGTTCAGATCCCCATAGTGGGTTGTGGGCGTTGAAGTCCCCAACAATTATATATGGTCTGGGAAGTTGTGCCACTATATCTCTCCAGTCCTGAATTTCCCAGTCGAAATGTGGAAGATAAACGTTGCATATGGTCATTTTCGTTGGAAATTCGGTTCTAATGGCTACAACTTGTAATTCTGTTAACACTGGTATTGGTGTAATTGGAATATTTTCTTTGGTGAAGATAGCAACACCACCTCTAGCACGCAAGTTATGGATTACATCTTTTCTAGAGCATGTGTACCCTCTTAACGAGAAATTTTCATTTTCTTTAAAGTGCGTTTCCTGTAGGCATACACACATAGGAGAGTTCTGTACTAGGATTTCTTTTAATTCACAGTAATGGGTTTTACACCCATTGCAGTTCCATTGAATTATGGAAGCCATTTTGAATTAATTTTAGAATTCGCACTTATTTCAATACAATAGACGAATAAATAAACAGATAATTAAATAGACAAATAAATAAATAGGTAGATAACTATACGAATAAACAAACGGATAAATAAATAGACGGATAAAAATATATGTATATATAAATAGTTAAAAATAGTACGTGATCTGTGATTAATTTAGATTAATCACAAGTTGAGTCTCGCCTTTATCTACAAGTTGTGTCTCTTCTTGACCTGTATCTGAATCAGGTGGCTTTCTAGGCCGACCTTTTGGCCATCCTGGTTTTCGTTTTGTTTTCTTATGATGGTCTGTTTCCTTACTTGTAGATTGACTAATATCGGATTCATATTCGGATAGATCGGGGGATTTATTAGCTTTTCTTTTACTTTGAGAAGACGAATCTGAAGCATACGAGCGAGTAGATGGTCTGATTGGTACTTTATCGATAGGACGTAGCATTGCTGATTCTTTAGCTCTTGTATGAGCTTTATCTTCCGTGTTGTTTTTATTCTGGATTAGGGTTGTAAAGATCTTTGAAATTTCTGGAATTAATTGTTGGACAATTTCTTTAACATCGATACTCTGTGTAACAGAGGAAGAAGTGACTCTAGCATAAGATTGTGTATGAGGGGGATTGTTTACCCGTACTTTCCTTTTAGCTTCTAGATAGGAGATCTTTTCTAGTACTTTCAATTTTTGAATGGCTGCTTCCTCTTTGAATACAGGGCAGTTTTTAGAGCGCGCGGCATGTTCTCCACCACAGTTGATGCATATTACGGGATCTTCACAGTTTGAATCAGGGTGTGGTGTTTTGCCACATATACATACTGGTGCTTTGTCACAATTTGTTGATGAATGACCGAACCTCTGGCAGTTAAAACATCTAAGTGGCGCGGGAATATACGGCCTTACCGACAACGAGTGATAAAAACCTGCTTTAATTTTTTCAGGGAGTTTTGGTGTGTTGAAAGTTAATATAAGGGATGCTGTTTCAATAGAGACTCCTTCTTTCTTTGTTATAATTCTTTTAACTTCAATGACTCCTTGTTCTCGAAGATTTTCCGAAATTTCTGTTATTGAGCAATTCAATAAATCTCGACAAGTTATGACTCCTTTACAATAATTCAATGTTTGGTGAGGTTGTACAACTACATCGTATTCATAGAATTTCTTAAGTTCTAACAATTTCTTTGACTGTGCGGGATTGTTCGTTTCAATTAAAAGACCTTCTTTCATTTTCCTTACTGATTTAACATTTCCAACTACCGATGATATAATTTTGTCAATTAAAAAAGGACTTGTTCTTCCAAAATCCCCATCTATTCTTTTCACTATCAAGTACCTCGGAGTGTTGTCCGGAGGTGCTTGACTTAACAACACCTGTGCCTGTGAGGCACTTCCTCTGGGTCTTGCGGTAACATTACGAGGGACGACGCCGCTTGCTCCATCGCCTTCCAGTTCCATATTTTTAGAGGTGGACATCTCTTGGTTTTGGTTTGTATTGATTCGAGTCATATACGGTCCCACGAGTAGGGAAGAAGAGGTGGTCAACTGCAGCAGTGCTCCCTTACTACAGCAAGGCTGTACTACAACCGAAGGACGCCTGGTATCCGGAGGCAGCCGTTTACGGTTCACTAACGCAGAACCATGCATCCCTCAGCACGGCAAACACCTTAGATTTCGGATTATTTTATCGAGGTTTACTCCTCTAGATCCATCATGTTCTGTTAGAACAGGGTAACCTCTAGTCGGATGTGGCTCTTCACCACGCATGATGGTCTTGTAAGTGCAGAGGCTATAGACTGCGCGCATAACACTTACCGAGGTGCTGTTTTTCGTTTCTCCCCCGCGGCCTTACCGGCATGAGTGGCCCTACCAGGAGCTAAAAGCTCCAGCCGGCATTGCCCGCAGGTTCATTGAACTTACTTAAGCACCCCCTACCCCTATTATTATTATTATTATTACTTTTTTCAGGGTAGCCCGCTGCCGGACAGGACTTCCGTGGCCTCCGACACCACACGGTAGCCGCGCCGGCAAATTTCTTACAGCCACTCTCCACGACCTGTGGAGTTAGTGACTGTAAATACCTAAATCATGTGCCCTAAGAAGACGAAGGGACCCCAAGATAACCGCCTTCTGCATCTGGCCTGCCAACCATTCTGCCGAATTCTGACAGGCCGGTATGATCTTCATCCCTTCATTAGGACGACCATCTTGACCGAGTAGCCTGGGTACAGCACTTGGAGCTATTATTATTATTATTATTATAGTCTTAACAGCGGTACACTTTCTCAGCCGTAGCTGGAAACTATTCACCGAATGCCTCGCGCGCATTGAAATTCGGCTCTGTTGGAGCCCGTTCCAGGTTTTTAGGCCCTTCAGGCGACGTTGGTGATGTTCGCTCCAACAGCTAAGAGTCCATATCCCAACAAAGGATCACAGTGAAGTAAACTTGGCAAAGCAGAACTTGAAGATGAAACTGCAAGCAATAGCGCAGAGATTAAGGAGATATAACAAAAGAAATAACAACTACCAACACAACAAACTCTTTGAAGAGGACGCCAAGAAATTCTATCGTCAGATGAACGGCCAACAGACCGAAGTAGAGACACCGCCTTCACAGCAACACATCGAGAACTTCTGGCGTGGAATTCTAGAGGATGAAGTGACACACAATGAAAATGCTCTGTGAATCGAGCAAGAGCGTAGACAGCACCGAAGGAGTGAACCCGATGCGTGGTCAGACCTAAGAATGGACGAAGTTGTGGAGATAATTCAACAGACGCACGACTGGAAAGCCCCTGGACCAGACAGAGTACAAAACTTCTGGCTAAAACAACTTAGCGCCCTGCATGAAATCTTAACAATGTTTGTCAATAAAATCATAAGACACCCCAATGGAGCCCCTGAATGGTTAAGTGAAGGAAGCACTTTCCTCCTTTATAAAGGCAAGGAGGCAAAGGATCCTAAGAACTACCGACCAATAATCTGTCTGCCAACAATATACAAAGTCATTACTGCTGCATTAGCAAATAAAATCTACAACCACCTGCTAAAGTACGAGATACTGCCAGAGAAACAAAAAGGTTGTAGAAAAGCGTCCAGAAGCTGTAAGGATCAGCTGCTAGTGGGTAAAACAAAGCAAAGCAAAGAAGCGGCACAGAAACCTCTGCATGGCATGGGTATATTTCAAAAAGACGTATGATAGCGTTCCATACACATGGATTGTTGAATCCCTGAAAATTTATCGTATATGCCCAACAATAACAGACTTCGTGGAAATGTGGCTCTACTACTCAAAAGGTAACATAAGAACAGGGAACATGCAAATCAAAAGAGGAATTTTCCAGGGAGACTCGCTTTCACCTTTACTGTTTTGCCTAGCGCTTTCAAACCAACTAAACAAAAAGAGACTTGGCTTCGAAATCAGCAGTGACAATAGAGTAAACCACCTCTTCTATATGGACGACCTGAAGGTATTTGCCGAGAATGAAGCTTAATTAAAGCAAGAGCTGGACATCGTCAAATCATTCAGTGATGACATCAAGATGGAATTTGGCTTAGACAAGTGTGCTACAGTGGTCCTCCAGCGGGGTAAACATGTGAAAAGTTAAAATATCGTACTGAATGTTCAATCTGCAATACGAAGTATGGATCTGGGGGAAACATACAAGTACTTGGGTGTCGAAAAATGCGCCGGAATCGATAACGACGAAATGAAAAGTAGGATTGCCAGGAAATACTACCGTCGTATTAGGCAAGCTCTTAAAACCGAGCCAAACGCCAAAAACAAAATTGCAGCACTAAATACTATTGCTGTACCCGTAGTCACCTACAGCTTTGGAATTGTGGATTAGCTTCGAAGCGACATCGTGAAAATGGATAGGAAGACAAGAAAAATCCTAACAATGGGCGGAATTTATCATCGGAAATCAGACGTGCACAGGATATACGTTAAGAGGAAAGATGGCGGTCGTGGATTGATAGACCTGGAATCTGCTCATGATTCCTCTATCGTGGGACTGAGCGCATATATCAGACAGGGGAAGGACAAATTCACTCGACTAGTTAAAGAGTATGATAAAGATAAAAAGTTGTATTTCATCCAGAAGGAAGCGAGTAAAATCCAAGCAGAATACCTGGGTACCGAGACCACTGACGAGGACGCCAAGAAGAAAATTAAAACCAGCATCGAAAAGAGGAAAATAGAAGTACTCTGTTCAAAGCCGATGCAAGGACAATTCTTCCGCGACCTCGATCGACCGGCAGTGGACAAAATGGCGTCTACTAAGTGGCTGAATGTCTCGGGCCTGAAAGGAGAAACGGAAAGCCTGATAATAGCAGCGCAGGATCAAGCACTAAACACTAGATACTACCAGAGAATGATCTTGAAGCAGCCTGTTGACAGCAAGTGCAGAATGTGCGGAGAGAAGAACACATCAGTCACGTAGTGACAGGATGTACTACGTTGGCACCATCAGAGTACACTCACCGACATAACAGAGTGGCTAGATATCTCCACTGGGTCATGTTCAAGGACTTCGGTATACCGGTGCCTCAAAAATATTATGAATATACTCCTGAGACGGTTGTCAGTACCAACGACGTCACAATTATGTGGGACGTGCCAATTATAACAGACAGAGAAATTCGCGCAAATCGACCAGACATCGTCGTACACAATAAAAAGGAGATGTATCCATCCCGAATGACACCAATATAATGCTCAAGGAAACAGAAAAGTTGAGCAAGTACAAAGATCTCCAAATAGAAGTTAGCAGAATGTGGAATGCAAAGACCACAGTCGTGCCAGTAATTGTAGGAGCCCTAGGAATGTCAAGAAGGGCTATGACCGAAGACTACACAAGAAGTGCAGAAGATCGCACTATTGAGAACAGCGCATATTTTAAGGAAAATTATTATTATTATTATTATTATTTCGAAAATGTTGGTTTGCCGTAGCTACTAAACAAATTCGAAAAATCTCACGTTTACATTTTTCTCTTGTTTTGGTCCATTTGATTGATTTGAGTGCATTTAGTGTACTCTAGATACAAAAATAAAAAAATCAAGTAGTTTCAAAAAATTTTTATAACTACGCGGTCGTACTTAAAATCGTCAACGGAATCCAAAAAGGTAAAAATATACAGAGTATTCCATTTAAAATTTCAAAGTTGGGGTTATTTCCAGGGAAATCGGAAGAGAATGAAAAGTGTCAAATTATGAAAAACTTGCCATTTTTGGTATATATTACCTCTGCCAAATTTTTTTTTTTTTTTTTTTTAACTGTTTAACGTCGGCCTATTTCCGCTACCAGGGCCTATCACCGACGCCAGGAGACGAGCTACCCCCAACCTGGAAATTTTGCCGAACCTCTTCCCTTAAGAAGAGTAGGGATCTTTAACTTGCCTAACATTTAATAGACAAGGGACCGCCTGCTTTACATCCCCTCCGAAGGATGGTATATCCACTACGTAATCCTCGTCTGAAATTACGTAACTTCCGAGTATACACTGATATACAAGCCTCTAGAAGGTGGGACGAGAACGCTGTATTTCCCAAGATGGGAGCCCATCCAAGTACTAACCGCGCTCGACGTTGCTTCAACGGAATATCGACTGATATTCACATTGAAGTCGCCTCTACGCTCGCCCCCTTCTGCCAAATTTAAGACTTATATTTTGGAAACTCTGGAAACTATGACTTGATATGATTCAGTTGGCACCCAGTATAATATTAATATTTATTTATTTCAGAAAACAGTACAGAATTGCATTAGTTTATTAAATTTTATCATTACTAATTCTAGATAGAAATATAAAAGAATTATGGAATATTTATTTAAAGAGTTACAAGTCAAAGCCATTATAGACGAAAAAGCAGTTGAGCACAATTAAATATATAATAATCTAGGGGACGCATTATACTCTTCGCCGATTTATTATATAACCGTTACACATTCTATAGAAGATACTTTTTGCAGTTTTTTTGTAAATGTTAGTTTTAGACAAATTTAATTCTCACATGAACTTAGTTGGTGAAATACTCAGTATAAAATAAAGTAAAGAACTACATTTAAAACTTATGTGGGTTCCGAGTCAAAAACTTAAGAACTACACCATCATCTTCCACACGAAAAAATGTAAATTTTCACATTATAAGTGATGAGTTGAAATCATATTCCCACCGTTGAGTATTATATTCTTAAATGTATATTAGTAAAATATAAAAATGGATATTAAAATCATTCAAAATATTTCTATTCAATTAAAAAAAACATAAAAAGGAAAAAAACTTTCAAATTTAAATGCTAAATAGGTAACCTTTTTATTTACTGACTGCAGGAGATAGAGTTGATAACTTTTGCCATATTTAACAGTAGGCCTTAATAAACATCTCGAAAAGTTTTAAACCTTAATTAGTTTTTTCCTCAAATTTTTTTTATTTGACTAGAGTTTATGGCATATTTAATGGTCGAATGGAAAAGGGCAAGATATAATAATCTTAATATAGTCAAATTGCAGTGCTTAGATGCAACCGATATGGCAAAACAAGTTTTAGATAATTTTGTATAAACGTCTTTTACATGACAAGGCCATTTTATACCCCAGCCTATCCTTAAACCTAACAGTTTGGAGTTGCTAGAATTGGCAAGATTACTTGTGTCGTCTAACGTGAAAGGATTGTTAGATTTAATGGTTAGATCGTGATGTTTTAAATACAGTACATGTTATCTTTTTTCATATTTATGCATAAGTATTTTTGGACCCACAAAGTTACTTTCTTGTACATTAAGGCAGAACAGTTCTTGGCAGTTAAAATATTGGTATTGTCAGCATATGCATCTGTCATACATAATGAATATTGGGGATAGTTTAACATATCATTAATGTATAATAAATAATGCTGGTTCAAGTATGGATTACTCCACTGTCAACTCCACAGTTGACAGTGGACATCACATTCTTGATCTTACCTTGTTGGGTACGATTAACCAAATATGATTTGAACCAACAATGAGCGATACCAATTCTAATTTGGTTGATAATATGAAGTGATCAATATTCAAAAACCTTAGTAAAATCAATAAAAACTTAGAGTGTAACACTTCTACGTATTGTAAAACCTTGCTGACTATTAGATAACATTTTATTATCTGAAACAAAGGTTGTTAATTAAATTTATATTGAAAATTCAAAAAGTTTTGATAAGCTAGATAAAAGACTGATCCCTCTTTAATTAACAACCAAGTGGTATTCGCCTTTTTTAGTAGTAATTCACAGTATTTCTGTTTCTTAACGGTACTGTAATTAGTTTCTGGCGAACGTTAATTAATATTTTTATTTTTAGTTAATGTTTCTCAACATGTACAACTTTCTTAAGACCTGTACTGTACTTAAAAATATATCATTAATACAACATTTTAGAGTGGAAACATTTATTGTTTATTAAAATAATACATAACATAGATATATACAACAAGGGTGAACGTCTATAAAAAATAACAAGAGAGACCTAATTAAGATGAATGGGATGAGCAACAATGAAATGGGTATGAGCATGATATGGCAATGGCAACAATGACGACTACATGTTTGACAGCTGTGAAGCAGTGATCACAAAAATTAATATCTCCCATGTCCGTGTCCTCCAAGTCCAATTCCTCCACCTAATCCAATACCTCCCCCAAGTCCATAACCTCCTCCAAGTCCACTACCACCTCCATGTCCAGTGGAAACAATTTGGGGATGAGCTGCGTGACCTTGTCTGCTTACGATGGCGTTGAAACCGTTATGTGCGTCAGCTGTGTACTGTACCACACGGATGGTGCCGTCGGGTTCATGAAGGGAGTATTGCCCTCTGACAGTATCTCCGACGCGGGTCTCAGATTGTTGCTTCCTGTCTCCTGTGTGGGCATCATTTACGCCGTAGTTGAATTCATAATGAGCTGGTGTCTGTTAAGAAAACAATTTATTGCATTATTACACATTATGAAAATCACTGTTTTTATAGTTTGTATAGACTTATAAGACGTCGATCTTATGGGGTCGTCACTCAATGCTTATAGCGACTCTTAACATGAAAGAAGACGAAGGTAATTCAAAATTTACCAAATATAACGCTTTTTTGAAAAGCGATGGTGTGGTTTATTCTTTGGAAATCTGGAAGTTGAGAAATTCCTATTAGATGACGTGTATGGAAGTTTATTACATAAAAAGTACCCTCAAGCATTTTTGTTCTAAAATTTTCTCTGATTTATATAATTCTTCGTAATAGGTATTACTGATAACAGATATTGCAAGAAAATGTCGACGTGAGGAGGTAGCAAAAATCATACTTGGTATTGATGACAAGGAAACAATGCTAATTTTCAATGTTTCTAATGAAAACTCATATAAAGAAAGTTAGAGTTGAGTTGTTATCAAAAGCACGTAGATTTATGAGACCCAAATATACTGTACAACTGATTCTTTACTTACTACAACAGCCTTACAGAAAATAACAATGACTTTATGAATGAAAATGTTCACAAATTCTTATTAAAAGCTACGAAACAAGATTTATTACATATGAATGTATGTATCCCAAAATTCTAAAATTCCCACTGAATTTTTGTAGTGTTTCTAGTAGTATTGATAATGGATCTAGCAGGATAGTGTCGACGATAATTGGCAAAAATCACTTTGGACAATATTACTGATAAAGAAACAATGGTAATTTTCAATTTTCCTGACGAAAACTCATGTAGATTAGACATTTAGTGTTAGGGGAGATGACAACCTCTATTTGGGTTGTTATCGAAAATACATAGCTCTGTCATCCTCAAGTGCCGTGCCCAACTGCATCTCTATCTATTAAAATAAGGAACATTGCACAATTCAACCCACCGATATCCATAGGTTTGGGGAAAATTTTAAAAAAGATTGTATAGTAGCTGAGACTACTGAACTGAAGGCAATTCGCCGGACATGATTTTCGTTGTAGTTCGGCTACATTTTTGACAGATGTAGATATGTATTTTGATATGTGTAGATATCAGTAATTTAGAAAGAATGGAGGTTGGAAATCTCGAGCTATAGCTAAGGGATATATAGAAACATCCGTTCAGGCTAAATGGATGAAGTCGCAGACAAATATATCATTTTAGTGGTGAAATCTACCATTCTTAATGTTACTCCTACTGTTTCTACTTATTCTTCTTTTAACGAAACATAACTATTCAATTGTAATTAATAAATAGAATTTATAAATAATCCATAAGTTTATTTTCTGGGATAGTTCTATAGAGACAAATTTTCCTAAATAATTTAAACAAGTACTTACTTGTCTTAAATGTGTTTAGATATTAATGAAAAAGATCGTATATATATCTGAAAAGGTAGAGACACATTGTTGTTCATATAAACGAAGAGTAATTCATACATTCACAAATGACAATTTTCGAAATATGATCAAGCTGAATAACATAGGGTGGAATGACAACAAAGAAAGTAAATACAGAATTAAATCTGTACCTCAGTTGTCGTTACTACCATTTATTAAATCTTAAAGGAAGTTAGATACTACTAAAAGAAGTACCGTTAATAAAGTTCTGATCGTAGTTGACAAACTTACAACATAATTTAAATAAGAAATTGGATCAGATTAGAGATATATTAAGGAAGTGTCATTTGCCTTTACTGTTTTTAGCTTCAGGATAATATAATATAGATGAAGAGAGTTGAACTTAGATGAATGCTATGCAGTGATATAAAAAAATAAATTCACCAGTGATGGACCTCCGATTAAAGAACTTATATCTAGATACATAATGGAATAACTTTGTGTGATCCCGAAAGATTCACAATCTAAGGCACTTCTTCCCATAAGTTCTTGATTGGCTAGTCGATCTGTTCACGACCGATTCGGGCAGCATCGGTTCAGTTTGATTATCATAATCTCAGTTTGACACTTTTGACAGTATATCCGCCATTAATGTTAATAAGCGTTTTTCGTGTTTTTCGATCAAAATGTGGTGAAGAAGTCTTTTCATTTTAAGTTGTGATTTGCTCAATACCTAAATAATATTCTCTATTCATATTTACACAGTTTAGTGACAATAATTTAGTGCAAATAAATAGTGAAGTGCTGTGCCGTTTGCAGAAAGCAGTTTAGAAAAGAAGAAAATCAATCGTTACATAGTCGTAACATGATGAAGTTCAGTTTACAGTTGTAAAGTAAATAGCAATTAAATTTTAATATCCTTTCAATACATATTTATCTTACTGTTTATCTTACTGTAATATCATTTTAAGGAAATATTTACCATTCTACACATTTTCTACACACACAACGCCACTGTTGCCTATGGGATGTGATGTTCATCTATTCTTTTTAATGGACATATAATGTGACTATGTTAGGAGCAAACAAGGTATATAGTGAAAAGATAGCCTGTTATGTATCTAGATATAAGTTCTTTAATCGGAGTGATAGACTGACAATAATTTTATTTATAAAAAGCTAGGCATTACCATGTATAATATACTCACATAGTAGTCAACTACTCGGTGTACTGGTGCAGCTGCAATTGCATGTCCTCCTCCTAGACCAATTCCTCCTCCATAACCTCCCCCAATTCCTCCTCCATAACCTCCTCCTGATCCTCCTCCCAAACCACCTCCTGAACCTCCTCTCAAGCCACCTCCTGAACCTCCTCCCAAGCCACCTCCCAACCCTCCCCCCAATCCAAGCCCACCTGAAGAGTAGGAAATGCCGCCAGCCTGGGCGGAGACCGCAATCGCCATAACGGTAAGAACCTAAAAGAAATTAAATATATTAAAATTATTTTGTCATTTTATATCAATCTGCATTCTGTAAGTCTGCAATCAGAACAAAAGCAATTTTTAACTATTATGGTTAGTATTGCCTTCGAAACCGTAAATTTATGATAATAAATGTGATAGTTGATTAGAACGAGTACTGTGGCAAAAGCGATTAATCACTTCCTGGATTTGTTTCCCGATCTGGAAAATATCAATGTATGAGCAGATTTGAAGGATTTTATTTATTGCAAATAAAATATTTGCAATAAATAAACGTAAAATACGTTAAGAAAGATTACTATTCGAACTGTACATCTATACGATAATTTAAATTTATTGTAATATTCTGCCCCATTATAGATAAAACAACTACATTCTCATTAATATTGGTTATTAATCTTATTTTTACTCCTCAAACATTATATTTTACAAGTCTCAATAGTAGTCTTTCTTGCTGTTTGCGTAAGAATGCTGATATCCTACATTTATAAATATTTCGATTAAACGTAATAATATGGCAACTTGGCAAGAATGTTGATAGGTAGTTTTAATCATAGCCACACGATACCAACATGGTTGGCAAAATTCACGACGCATATATTATGAGGTAATTAAGTATGGACTAAGTATTTACCATATTTTCATATCAACAGTCAGTAGGTTTTTACCTGAAGGCTTTACTTTATATTTGTGTGGTTGATATATTTTATAAAACTGTGTATTGTCAAAAAGTGTTGATAGTTTTATCAGTTACAGAACGATATCTCAACGCAGTCCGTCAAATTGCAATGATATGACATTATAAATGGCGCCAGGTCAAAATTTCAGATAGAATTAGAGCAGAGCACTAATTGAATTAGAGTGATGGTAGCAACTCAGGGCGGTACATTTAGATAAAATTAGTTAATTAAGACAGATCAAGAAATGGCTTTCAATCTACGTGTTCTCCATTTTAGGTGTTTTTGAGTTAGAATTGGTCTTAAAAATATTTTAGAGAAATTTCAAAATTGATAACAAATGCAGTTGAGTTGAAATAGATCACAGTTTGTAATAAACAAGCATCTAAATTTATTAATATTTTATAATATATTTACAGCAGAAAAAGTCAACAGCACATGAAATTATAAAAGAATAATGCAACTTGAAGACATCCAAGGCTTGTGAACAATAGGAACCAAATATTTGTTTCTTGTTTCAAAATATGTGCCAAAGAGCACACATTATATTGAAATGTAAGTACCTACATATTAAAAAATAACATATATGTATAAATCTACAAAGTAGCCTTGTAAAATAATACATGTTGTCAACAAATTATTCTTACTACCTTCTTTAAGATTATAAAGTAGACAAACACACAAATTTATACAGAGGTTCTGTGGAGGAGGCTGCTTATGTAATCTAATTGATAAACCCTACCTCGATTGAAAGTAATCAGGAAAACGTTATGTTTTTCTAATGTTGACAAGGTTTGTAAAAATACAAGAAATCAGTGAACTATTTCCTCTATTTAGCTTTTCTTCAGTTTTCACCAATTATACAGCGAATGGAATTTACTGCAACCTAATCTGATTGCAAGTATCATACCTCAAATGGAAATAGTGAGGGAAATAACTTCTCTGTTGTGCTTTTTCTAATGTTGACAAGGTTTGTAAAAATACAAGAAATCAGTGAACTATTTCCTCTATTTAGCTTTTCTTCAGTTCTCACCAATTATATAGCGAATGGAATTTACTGCAACCTAATCTGATCGCAAGTATCATACCTCAAATGAAAATAGTGAGGGAAATAACTTCTCTGTTATGCTTTTTCTAATGGACAACAAGGATTGTAAAGACACAAGGAACCGCCAGTTTCCTCTCTTCGGCAATGCAATTTGATTGCAAATACCCTATTTGGAATGAAAATAATCAGAAAAATTTCGACGTGTTAAATTCTTCTTCTGAAAATGTTCCTGTGCTATGAGACGAATTGATCCCAGGGTCCCAGAGGGAACCATTCTGGACTCTATCCTTTATATTCAAATGCGAAAAATAAAGTTTACGAATTTAGAGATCGTATACAATGTTCGTAGGTCATATAGGAACATATGCCATAATCAATGAAACAATTAATATTTCAGAATAACTAGAATATGAAAGAGTTTTTGTAAATACTAACAATGGTTTTCAGTCAGATAGAGTCAGCAAGCATAATCTACAACTTTATGGAAACCTTCAGAGTATGATAGACAAGCGAGGGAGAATTGCAAGTACTAAGACATCGAAACGAAACTATATGGTAAACCGACTGATCCAAACGCCATGTAACACTGTACTAGGAGTTACGGAAGACTAACCAGTGATAGACATTAGCCTCAACTTGGGTAGTACCACAGTTATATTCCAAGCTGAGGTGTGAGCTCTGTCTTTAAAGAAAATCCGCATTATCACTGATAGCCAAGTAGCTTTTAATGTTCTAGAGGTAGTAGAGAACGTCCTAAAATGGTAAGAAAGTACCTGGAGTTCCCGCAAAACTGGATTAGTACATATTTAGGCATACAGTCGGAGTTGAGGCAAGGTCATCAGGACAATGAGAAAGTGGACAAGCTAACTGAACTGTCCTGTAGGATATCTTATAAAATTTCATAGAGTTGACAAATGAACTACCAAGCTAGGAAAACACTGTTTGTGCTAGATGGCAATACTAGTGATGAGTCTGTATGTCACATACGGTCATTGATGAACCATCTAAATCAAAGAGTAACGAATTACTGAAGCTGAACAGAAACAAGTGAGATGTGCAGTTGCAACCTTAATAGATCACTGCCTAACCATCTTAAAAGTTAGGGATAATCTGGAGTGCAGCGTTTGTGTTGAAGAAAAATAAAAATAAATCTCTCTCTGGTGAGAGATTTATTTTTCTTATGTTTATAAACGTTTATAAACGGCCCTGGTAACTAGAAAACTTTCACATTTCGGGAACCATTGGCAGCACCGGAAAAATATAGACCTTAAACTCGCCTACATGGGAGGACTGAGTCTAATGCAATAAGAATCTGCAGGATAAATAAGCTTAACCTCAAGTTAGTACCGAGTGTCTTCAGCCCTGCAGCTCGTGATAAAAAAACAGTGATTTTCATTTTCATAACTAAAAACTTTAATGAAAAGTAACCTAGTAAATATGTGTAATTTTCCGAAATCACCAAATAAATATAGTTTCGTTGGACTCTACAACATATTTTATAGAACTTGATGTTAAGCCACACTGTATACTAAATGTACATATTGAATTGCTATTATCAACGACAGTAAAATAAAGTTAATAATTTCTTACTTGTGTAAACATCTTTGTTTATATATTTCAATTACTGTTTATTTGGAGGAACGATAGCACACACTGATAAGTTCGTAAATTTTGCCTTCTTATATACCAAGTAGTTAAATCCAGACACGTTCACTTTAATTAATATGAAAATATCAAACTACGGCTTACAGTATTAATTCAGCAAAATATTTGCAATTTGAAAGTGCATAACAATTTGT
Source organism: Rutpela maculata (assembly GCA_936432065.2). NCBI lineage: Eukaryota > Metazoa > Arthropoda > Insecta > Coleoptera > Cerambycidae > Rutpela > Rutpela maculata. The sequence continues at coordinate 47,907,475 of OW386289.2, forward strand.
CTCGCGATTCAAAACTAGATCATATATCAACATATTTATTAGCGCTTCTTAAAAATTGTAAAATGTACATAATCAATCCTTGCTCGTAATGTGATAATATACGGTTATTTTATGTCGTTGTTTTTTAAAATGGGTATGCAGGGTGAATCTAAATTAATTGCAGGGTGAATCTGAATTAATGCATACAGACGTTTAGAGTTTTTAATATAAGAGTTGACCAGGTATATGAACAAACTACAATGATTAATTGTTGATATATTCAGTAATGTTCAATTTATTTGACCTTGTGAATACAATTATTATACTATTAACATGCTGTGTTCATTCATAAATATTATTTCAATAAACTTTTACTTACGTTACAGTACACATACAATGCTGAAGACTCTATGTCGACCTGTATCCGTAGTCTTGGGTTATCAATGGGCAAATGCTGAGAGATTCCAAGCTGATGTTATTTTAGAGATGAAGTGAGTAAATGACGCAATTGGTTTGGTTTATGAACGTGTGTGCATATATTGAAAAAATAATGAAGATTTATTGTCGTTTCCACATGTCCATTCATATGTAAATAGATTTGAATTTACAGATTATTAACGTTTATCTAATTAACGTTTACAACATTATTGCTTAAAATTTGAAATTAAAGTTAAAAGAGAAATCTGCATATGCAAGGTAGAATATCGCTAATGCTTAACAAGATATAAGCAGGAAACTTAATCGGAGCATCATTTTCCCAAGATGACGCACAGTGGTCCCAAATTGAGTTTTTTTATTCAAAAATGGCTAGAGAGCGCAAATCTTGTCGGAAACGAACAATTTTATTTTAAATTAAAGCATACCGGGATTCCAACAAATCCTCTAAGCTCGAATTTAAAAAAAATTATTTTTTATTCGAATGTGTCAAAAAATGACGTTTCTCGGTTAGAAAACAAAAGCGAAAGGTAGAACTTTTCTATCTACTTCAAGTAAGCGGCCTGAAAAGACTTTGCCGGCCTAGGCCGGAAAAGTGACAGACAAAAAGATTAAGCGCTTTTAGTTACCTACTTTTTAAAATGCTCGGCCTTCTTTTCTACTGTAAAGTGGTAATGCACATGCAAATATAATTTCAATTCAGGCAATTTTAATTGAATAAAATAAGAGATTTCTAAATTTTAATTGAATAAGAAACCTAGGATTATTAAACGTTGTCAATTAATTATTATAATGACTAGTAAGTTCAAAATTTCTAAGTCTAGTGCAACATTTTCAGTTAAAGTGGATTAGGGTGCGATAATTGTCTGAGTTTTGTGTGTATTTTGTGCGTGTTTAGTGTGTTATATTCTGTTTGAGTAATAGTAGTGGTCAAGTGTGTGTCTAAAATACTATTTTCTTGTGAATGTTGTGATGTTATTGTGTTTCGAACCGTAGAAGTGTGGGGTAAGTGATTCAATATTTTGTTAGCTATTTCAAGTTTGTTATTTATTGACTCATCCACATAGCCCTCAGCTACAGTGGAAGATTTCCATCCTCCGTGGCGTTTAAGTAAGGTTATGTCTGCTCCTGCATCAGCCAGCAACGTAGCCGACGTTCTTCGGAAGCAGTGCCCCGTATATTCTTTGGCATTCACAAGCTTCAAATGAGATGCAATTTCAAAAGGAATTGCCCCGATTTTATGAATTCCCACATTTTGTTTGCAACACTTGCCATTTCTATAACCCAAGAAAAATCGGCCATTTCCTTCAAAATTTGGTGGTCGCAGCAAAGAATATTTCCGATAATATCTTAAATATTCCCCTGTTACAGTAAATGAGCGAGGTCTATTTGTTTTATTATCGGGAATTTTTATTAAAAGAGCTGTTCCTAAATTCTCTATTTGTGACACTTTTAAAAATGCCAATTCTTCACGGCGACAGGCACCTGCTACGCCTAATATGTATATCACCTACAAATAATATGATGTTAACGGTAGGTAGGTACTTAGTTTTAAAAAATTACCTTATGCAATTAATATTTGTCGTCTGGCGCTTCTGTTAAAAATTGTTCCCGTGTCAACGTTTTCGATTTTTTTGGTACATAGCCAACATTTTTCTTTTTTAGAAAGGCCCTTAATTTCATAAATTTTGAAATGTCAACGTTTCTCCTAATTTTCAACATACAATTTAACATTGAATAAGCCGACCATAAAATTGATGATTTATAATTTTCTGCAAGTTTAGCCATATATGCAAGTAATACATTTTCAGTAATCATGTTTATATGGTTTTGCTCCAAATATTTTTCAAATTTATAATAGCATCTTTCATAAATAATTTTTGATTTTTCTGGAATTAAATCCATCGAAGCCAAATTTGCTAGCTCTCTTACTTCTGGGGGGTGTTCCCGCAACAAATTCTTCACTATTCGTTTTATTATATTTATTTTATGTAGTATATTTTCGATTAAATTCGATATTATAATATATAAATTGAATGAATTCGATACTAATTTAAAGCAAACTGATATGACAGCAGTTGTGCAGTTGTTATTTATTATATCTGACCTTAGTTCACAGCCGTCTGTTACAAGAAAACTTGAAAATTGTATCATTTGCGGGGTAGCAAGTAAATCTTAAGAACATAATATTTTAATTTTCCCTATCATTTTAATAACCATAAGCACATTCGAATAAAAAATATTGTATGACATACAGACGAAAAACTGTTTTTCGGACTCCTACGAATTGCCAGCCTCGACTGCATCTCGGCTGGCAATATTTCGTAGTCGCCCGAAAAACTAGATTTTTCGTCCTTGTGACTATACTATTTTATTATATTAAGTTAAAGGCCAAAAAAACGTTTTAGCCTTTAACTTAATATAATAAAGGAAAGTTTTTTTCAAAACTCAGGCTTCGAGGATTTGTTGGAATTTCGGCAAGCTTTAATTTAAAAAAAAAATTGTTCATTTCTGACAAGACCCATTTTTTTTGGCCAAAAAAACCTCAATTTGGGACCATTGTGTGGTGGCTTGAACGCAATAGTCGGGAATCTGAGCTTAGTTTTTGAAGCCTAAGTACCTGACAGACATACGGCTGAAAAGTAACCCTTAATCCGCGAATTTACCTTTATTTTGGAAATTGTGAAAAATTGAATTTTTATAATATAAGCTAAAAATTATTTTTATTATTTATTATTATTTTTTCAAATTGTAGCTCAGTGCATTTAATGCAACACTGTGTAGCCCAGGGTCGATTCCTCATGTTATATGAGTGATGCTCAACAAATTAGAGACAAGCTGAAATTTGGTATCGTGCTTTGTTTTGAGGTGCTAAATATACCCTGAAACCCCAGCGGTGAGTCGTTGAGCCCGTCCCCCCAAAACAACCCCCAAAAGGGGGTAAAATTGTCCTTTTTTTATTTTTTTCTTTATAACTCAAAAACGAAGCATTGTAGGAAAAAATTCCGAAAGGCCAAAGTTGAAGAGCAGAAAATTTCCTATCAAATAAGTCTGTCGTTAGAAATTTTGACCTAGCAGTGGCGGAGCAATGAATTTTTAATATATTTTTATTCAAAATGTTAATATTTCATAGTTGGGATTAATTATTATTAAAGTATGTAATAATCACCGGATAAATCAATATTATCAAAAAATATACAGTTTCGCACAAAAGAGGTTTTATGGACCAAAATAGTTGAGCAATATCGCAGATCTACGAGCAAAAGAATAGTATCTTTTTCGAATTTATCTACTGTGAGGATACCAAGAACAGGTTTTTTTGTTAAATAGCACCAACAAACAACTCGGAAAAATGTTGTTTGAAAACAGAGTTAATGTAAGATACTCAGATGGTGATGCCGATACTCTCATTGTAATGACAGCAATAGCAATAGTGAGAATTCTTCTGAAGATGCGGTAGCAGTAGTTAGCGATGATACAGACCTCATGGTGTTATTAATCCATTATTGCCAGAAAAGATTGTTTATGGTTCGTTCGAAAATCATCAAAGCCAAATAAAATAACCGACATACCAACCTTACAACAAAAATTGGGAGACCTAAAAGATGTTTTATATTCTAAGTTTACACGCTATGCCCGGTTGTGACACCACGTCTGCATTATTCAATAAAGGGAAAATTAATTTAGTAAATACCACCAAGAAAAATAGGTAACCTGCTAAAAGAATTTTATAACCCTCAGGCTACAAAGGAGAAATTAGAAGCAATCACAACGCAATTATTTATAGCAGCATATGTTAAGAACTCATCAAATACAGATTTGGATAGTGCTAGATACATTCTTTATTATCAGTACGTACGTAAACGAAACCTTAGTACTGGTTTTAACTTGGCCACATTACCACCTACCTCAAGCAGCGCAAAGTGTTAGATTATTTTAGATTAGATTTTTTAGAGTTTTCCACCAGGTAAGTCAAAGTCAGATTTATCATGCAACTAAAACTTTAGGTTTAGTTTTTCAACTTTTTAGGTACAAACTTGGTTAAATAAGCATTTACTACCGCAAGATTGGAGTTGGAGTCTAAAAAACCAAGAGTTGCAGCCAATTCATTCCGACCAAAACATTGCCTACATGGATTCTACAAATTTTTTTTTGTAGTTGTTCATCAGGAGGATGTAAAAAAGTATGTACATGCAAATTAAAGGGCCTGAAGTGCACTATGGCTTGTAGTCAAAGCAATGAAATTACTTTCTAAACCAGGCTGTAAATTTGGACATAGATGAAGATCTCTACAAGTTGTGTGTGTTTTTTTCTTAATCCTATTTTACAATTAAAACGTTTTGGTTTATTTAATCTTTGTTATTATACCCACCACAGAGTACCCTCAAAACTTTATAGCCCTATAGTGCTACACTGTATTATTATATATTTGATTAAAATTGAAGTTACCTAGCCAAAAAAACATAATTTAGAAATATTTAGAAAAATACCCTAAATTTGAAAATTCATTGCTCCGCCACTGCTAACTCAAAATTTATCAAAGCAGACAATGTGATAGAAAATTTTCTGCTCTTCAACTTTGGCCTCTTGAAATTTTTTCCTGCAATGCTTCGTTTTCGAGTTATAAAGAAAAAAGTAAAAAATGGATCTTTTGGGGGGTTGTTTTGGGAGGACGGGCTCAACCACTCACCGCTGGGGTTTCAGAGTATATTTAGCACTTCAAAACAAAGCACCATACCAAATTTCAGCTTGTCTCTAATTTGTTGAGCATCGACCTGGATCGACCCTGGGCTAGTGGTCAAAACACATCTAATACTTATAGAAATTTTAGAAAAAAACATGTCGTGAACCTCTCCGCAGCCGGCGCATTGAAAAATGCAGCATGCGAGGTTTTTTTTTTATTTTGGGAAATTGACAAAAACTAGATCGTACGAAATTGCAAGAAGATACCAAAATTATTTTTAGCGATTGATGCATACTGATATTTTGAGTAAAACGGAAGATATGATTTTTTTAAATTTGGCCGTCCTGCGATCGAGCGCGCTACGAGTCGAAACCGACATATGCGGGCACTCTTTTGCATTATATTTAGTTATTTGGTAATGTATTAATAGGTACAATGTTCCTGTGGCAGATTTTACCGGCTTAATTTTGTTTAAAAGATATAGTTATTAATATAGTTGTTTAAAATTCCTTAGGTTTAATTACTTTTACATCATGGAAGTAGAGTAACAATAAAAAAAATGGAATTTATTTTGTTCAAATAGTGTTAAGGTGTCATGAAACATCGAAATTTAAAGTTGGAACAAAATTTAAAAAATTTTGTCAATCCGTCTTGTCTGCAACTTTCTTTGGGCGCACGATTACTTTGGAACGGTTTATGATATTGACTTGAAATTTGGTACACCTACAATACATCTACACTTTATATAACTAGATTGTTATATATTGATATTATTCCGTTAAAGGTTAAGGGAGTAAATGTGGGTAAATGGGGGTAAATAAGTAAAGTAAACAAGAGTTCATAAAATTGGGATTTAGTATTTGTACAAGGGTAAAAAAATGTGATTTAGATTGTGTACAATAAAGGCCTCATTTTTTTTTTAACTGCAGCCAATCCCACTACCACCCCCCTTAATAATGGGATGGGGTGGGGGTGGTAATGGGGGACTTGGAAGAGTCTTGGATAGAAAATCTGGATGTGGAAGTAGTGATTCTTTAGTGGTTTGTATTTATATCAGCTAAACGAAATACATTACAATTAATAATTAGAAATTATTATAATTATAATTTTTCATCAGTACATTTACCTAAACACAATAATAATGCAAGACCAGTTCTCCAGTTCTCTTGCAGAAACCCCTCTTGTTGCAATTGTTGTATTCTTGCACTTGCACTTGCAAACGACTACTTAGAAGTTACTGGCTTCAATTGTTTCTTACACATGATAGGTATCAGTATAATCCCCTTCTCAATGTCTAATCATACTGAAGAACATCTGGAAGTTTTGGAGACATGTTACCCGATTTCTTCCAAATAAGAAGCGTATATAGTCTGGTAACCTCTAAGGTGGCATGTGTATGTGTTGATAATACGCGTACGATTTCATGTCCTCTTGCACACAAAGTTAAAGCAATAATCCAAAAACATTGTTCACGTATGTCTGCCGAGTTTCTCTCTCTCATCTCTTATGAAATATACACTGCAGAGAAAGACAAATAGTCTATGTTTTCAATAAGTTCAGTGATTCTCAAACTCTGAAGATTTCTCAATCGCTACTGTGAATTATTTATTTGGGTTAACAATTGTCTCATACTAGAATTAAATTAGTCTTTATATGACGACGAAATTAATAAATTAATAATTCTTAACATTTCATGATAACACCCCACATAGCACAATCGGGATATGGGATGACAAATTGACGTACCTGGATATCCCGGTATGTAAAATGAATAGAGAAGCGGATGTACCTTTTAGGATATCCTATTTTAGGTCGTCCTCAAGACAGCCCATTTTAGTACATCCCAGGATATCCTTTTATGGACGCCAATGGGCTGTCCTAAATAGTTTCCATTTTGGCATTAACTATGAGGACTAACATCGGGATTAAGAACGGACATCCAATGAAGAGCCCCAAATCTCCTTAAAATGTACCCTAATATTAGGTCTCTAATATATTTAAATAAAGCGCCATTTTGATTTCCGGCCAGCCAAACTGGCCAGGCCAAAGCAACTAGAAAATACCCCAAACACACAGCAACCATGCTTATTAGTTTTTATTTTCTCAAATATTTAAATAATAATTATTGTTAGTGGCTGTATGAAATATTTTAAAGTTGTATCTCTGTGTTTTATCTATTTAGTTCTGCTTTATTCGGGTATCTTCATTCCAAACTATAAAAAGTGAGTATAAATGTATAAAAATATAACATAACCTATTAAACTTCATATTATGAAAAACTTATCTGATTATTCTGATTATAATTGAATATTTAATTAGTTATTAATGTCGAAACGACGAAAATTTAATATGATTTTTTATACTTTCAGAATGCCAAAGGAAGCTAAAAAAAATGAGGATTTATACTCGCATTCCCGTATTTTAAAATTAAGTACTGAGAAACCTACAAAATAAAATATTAATTTGGCTCAAGAATTGAATACTGTAATCAGCTTGGAGAGAAAATGTGAATCAAGTGAAAGTATTGTCAAATCTATAAACCTGATGAAATTGAATTTAAGAATGACGACAAATAATGTGCCTACTTAGTTAATAATTTAAACCAACTAGCAACTAATTGTGGATGAAAATAAGTAAGTAAATATTGTGCTTTAATATAATTATTTTAAACTTTTATTACACTTTTAAACGAAAGATATGATATGATATCTGGCCGAACACAGGTGGACAGACTGCATGAAAATACAGTCTGTCCACTGTACAATTACCTATTACAATCTTTTATCTTAAAATTCTATTTGCCAGTGTAGTACTTTATGAATTTTAATTTATAATTCGGTAAAATATTATTCACTGAGTGCTATAGGTCATATCTATATCCTTCAATAATTTCTATTATTTTCATCTGGCCCATTTTTCATATATTTTTTTAATAATACTGGTTCAAATAATAATAACTACGTTTATTTTAGCTGCACCCAAGAATGAGTATGTTATGGAAAACGAAGCGGAGAAGCTGGTGAAAGATTATCCGAGAAATGCAAAAGAGAAGAGCGTGACAAAGAAGAGAAGGGAAGAGAGAAGTAGGAGTGCGCTACATCCTAAAAATTCATGTTCGGCTATTGTTAAATTTGCAAAAGTAATATAGGTATTTATTTTATATTTTTCTAAGAAGTTTGCTTTTAAATATTGAATGTGTTTAGCTTATTTCTATTATTAAAATATTATTATTATTTAAGTAGCACTTATTTCCATACATACAAAATAGTTCTGTTTTTTTTTTTTTTATAAAATTGTAGTATCTTTAACGATGCTTAATAAACCGAATCGTATATAAGAAAATAATATTTTATTTATTAACTGACCATAAACCCAAAAAACTACATATAAGTTATAAGGAAATAATAGACAAGTGCAAATATTTCAAAAATGTGCATATTTGACAAAAATTCTAAAAATTTTACAATTCAATTTTTTTTAACATTATTGTCTAAATGTTGGTTGTGACATTTTCTTAATTTTTATGTTTCTTGGTGGGATTCTTTGCCACATGTTATCTTCTAAAACAATGTCCGTAAAATCTGCAAAATAATGCAATTATCCAGTATTTTACTCGAAAATAACCTCTACACTTCTATAACGTAAAAGTCACAGGCGTAGAGGTTATTTTCCAGTAAAATACTGGATAATTGTATTATTTTGTTGATTTTACGGACATTGTTCTAGAAGAAAACATGTGCCAGAGGATCCCACCAAGAAACAGAAAAAATAAGTTGCCCGTGGATATCTATTTGCAGTCCGTAGGATATCCTGGGACATTTCAGTATATAATTTGTACAGCCTATTCCTAATACTTAGGACATCCTGAAATATCCCGGGATGTCCTGGTACGTCCTTAATACAAGCGCCGGTATATCCTTCAGGACGTCCCTCGTACTACTTTTATCTGATACTGAGTTCTGACATTGGGATGACCAAAACAGTGCCGAAAAGCATACAAACTGGGATATTAGGATGTCCATAGGCAAGCCCAAATACTAAATGGGATTTGCCATAGTACGTCCCTCGGACAGCCTTGTGTTGTGTGGGACCTTTAATATTATTATACAATTATTTCGAGACCACATTACAGGCATTATATTTTTAAACGGTTTGAGAACTACTGGCATTTCTGACCCATCTCGAGTACATTCTTATTTATTTAGTTCAGACGACGAAGTGACCTTTGGACACGTCAGCTTAGAGTTGACTCAACTATAGGCACATATCTTGGCATGTTCATAAAATGCGTCTTCAGTAGGTGGTAAGACTCTATATCGCTCTTGCAGTTTAAAAAAACCGCTGCCCAAGGAATTACTACTTCCACATCCAGATTCTCTCTCCAAGTCACTCACAACGAAAAAAATTTGTATGTAGAAATAATTGTTTATGGATCTTTAATAATATAATATTTGAAATCCTCTACCCCAAAAACCCATAAAACGATACCCCACATCGGTAGTGGGGTGGGGGTGGTGATAGGGGGGTGGTAGTGGGGGTGGATGAAGTAAAAAAATATTTTGAGGTTTCTGGTTCTTGTATATACACTAAATCACAATTTTTTTTCGTCCCCTTTAATAATGGGGCTAATGCCAAAAATTTTTTTGAGACCTTAGCTTCTCTTGTATATACTAAATACAGACCGACAGACAGACAGAATTTTTTTTTCTCTCAAACTTAAAATCTCGACGATTCATGACATTTTAAGCCTACTTGAACAATAAAAATTTAAAAATTTTTTTTTGTCATTATTGTACTTCCACTGGATGTGGAAGTAATAAATGTGCCCTTAGTTCTTTAAGGCTTACGTGGAAATGTGAGTGACCATACAGGCATTTAAAACATATGGAGCCAGTGTTTATAAATTTCATGACGTGCAATCGCCCACGTCATTTATATATTTTGCCAGAGGATTGAGTGTTTCCCAATTTTCAATTGCCATCTTAAATGCTGTCTTTTTTCATTTGCTAAATGTGCAGCTTGTGTTATCCCACCCACTAAGTACAAAGGTAGACATAAAAAGTGTCGCTGTAAGGAGAGGTATGAGTGCTTGTTGCTGCGTCTTCAATTATTTTATTGCAGAACAAATACGAATCGAACTTTTGAAGCCACAACTTTACTTTCATTTTGCTGCACAAAAACAATGACGACATAAAATATCTGTTACTTGCCACTATTGCTGCTCTTCCAAAACACAAAATTTGAATATGGACAATATAACTATATCGGCTTCCTCACGGTTATGTATCTTCGCATTTTTCAAGATATAAGCTGATTCTAATTATGGTAATTTCTAATCATTAATTGTAATGTATTTTACTAAGCTGATAATACATTAATAATTTAAGTGTTTCTGAAGTTATGATGGAAATTAAACTTAAGGCATTGTAAACGACTATATTAATAATTACATATTTTAAACAAAAAGATCCGATAAAACCTAACACAGAAATATTGTACCTTCTAATACAGTACCAAACAAGCTAAAAACGTACTCTTCGCCAATTTACTCAGCTTTTTATATATAATTGTTACACATTCTATAGGATACTCTTCGCAGTTTTCTTGTAAATGATGTTAGTTTTTGGACATCCTTAATTTTGTGATACAATCTTTGTTGTGAAAAAAATTATATGAAAAAAAAGAAAAAAATATCCAACCTGCGTGGGATTCGAACACGGGACCTTTGGATTAAAGCTTTAGCCGCTGCGCCACCACATATTGCTATGAAAATTGATTGTCTGTGATATACCTATATCTTTCAAAAATCATACATATTTCAACTCGTATTTCTATGAAATATTGTATATTAGTAAAATTCATAAACCAAAAAAAATATATTATGGAAACAATATTTCGCAATATTTCCATTTTAGTACAAGCGAAAAAAATTAAGAGAATTTTTTTTAATTAAATAATTAATAACTTCTTTATTTACCGATCGATTTTCTTCAAAAACAATAGGGTTCTTCCTCTAGCTAACACTAACTTACTTTCTAAATTTCAATACAATCGGACTTTTCTTTCTTAAGTTATCGTGCTTACAAGAAACGTGACAGACGGACAGACGGACGGACGGACGGACAGACGGACATTTTGAAAGTTGTTCAGAATTCATACACTAACACAATTTTTTCCCTACGAGTGATATTTACGATTTTAGAAATGTGCCGATCAAATACAATATACTCTTCGTTTTTGCGAAGAGTATAATAACTAAGTATAATGCAAATGAGTGCCCGCATTCGTCGGTTTCGATTTGTACCGCGCTCGATCGCAGGACGGCCAAATTAAAAAAATCATATCTTCCGTTTCACTCAAGATATTAGTATGAATCAATCACTAAAAATAATTTTGGTCTTTTCTTGTAATTTCGTATGATCTAGTTTTTGTAAAAATAAAAAAAATCTCACATGCTACATTTTTCAATGCACCGACTGCGTCGAGGTTCACTTGCTATTTTTTTCTAAAATTGTTATAAATATTAGATGTGTTTTGACAGTGACGTAGCCAGGGGGGGGGTCCTGGGGGTCCGGACCACCCCCGAAATTTATGGACATTTATATAATTGATAGACATGACATTTAAAATTATTATATTGATTTTATTTTCAGTTTTAGTCAAAAATTTTTTTGGCCGATTACGAATCTTGATTCTAATCAGCCTCGTTGCAAATCGTAATTTCTTGCAATTTATTGTAACAATATTGACAGGGCGGAGCCTTATTCCAGTCAAATGTATAAAACCTTGTTGAATCATAAGTAAATTCAATTTTTATTTTTATTACTAGCCAAGCGAAATCCACGTTAAATTGCATAGTCGCCAGTTACTTGAAATATAAGTTTTTGAATAGTTTACCTAAAGGACCCAGCACATTTCTTATGTAAATCGGCGTAGAGTCAAATTGGCTGATGAATTTTTATTATGTTGTAGATTTCGATTTTCTGATCAAAAGCTCTCAGCCCCAACTCGATCGTTTGTCTAATATTCGAAATACAACTATAAATTCCTGTAAAATTCTGTATCTTGTCGAACTTTTAATTTATTGAGACGTTAAAGAAGCAATTTCCGAAAGTTTTTCAAATAAAGTTTTTTGATCAGGAAGACACATACTTTATGTAAAAAATGTTATAGCCAATTTGACTAAATATTATTTTCACTTATTATTTTTATGCAGATTTCCCGGCGCCTTCGCCAACATTTTTCAAACTTTAATTTTTTCTACGCTATTTTTATTAAAACAACAAATGTTTTTACTGAAAATTATTATAAGGGGCTATTAAAAAGAATCACAATATAAAATGTACGAAAAAAATCATGGATTCGAAATTATTTAAATTGTACAAAAGGTCATTCTTGCACATTTCTTGAGCAGTATCTCAGAAACTAGACATAGGATCAAGTTGGACTCATGAGAGCATTTGATCGGAAAGTCGAAATCTACAACATATTAAAAATTCAGCTAATTTGACTGTACGCCAATTTTCATAATTGTGCGGGGTCCTTTGTAAGAAAGCTACATAACAATACATAATATACTTTCAAAAAATGTTCGAACCCCCCCCCCCCCGAATAAAAATCCTGGCTACGTCACTGGTTTTGACTATACTGTTTCATTAAATGCATTGTAAGCTACAATTAAAAAAAAGAATAGATTTTTAGCTTATGTTTTATGGGAGAAAACGCAAGTTATATTTTAAAAATTCAATTTTTCACAATTTCCGAAACGAGGGTAAATTCGCGGATTAAAGGTTGAAGGCAGTCCTCGATTTTTATGCGCCCTCGGGATTCGGATTGAGCAGACAATTTTGCATCGAATACGACACTCTTCAGCTGTATGTCTGACTTAGGACTGAAAGATAAACGTCTCCAGAATTTGGCTACAAAATGTAGAGTTTTAAACTTTTGGTATGTTTAACAGTTGATCTTAATAAACATCTCGAAAAGTTTCAAACCTTTATCAGTTTTTTCCCTAAATTTTATCTATTTGACTAGAGTTTATGGTATATTTAATGGTCGAATGGAAAAGGGCAAGATTTAGTCGTCTTAATATAGTCAAATTGCAAGACTTGGATGCAACCGCTATGGCAAAACAACTTTTAGATAATTTTGTACAAGCGTCTTTTCCATGGTAATTGAGTATGGACTAGGTATTTATAATAATTTTAAATCAACACTAAATTTTGACCTGAGAGGCTTTATATTTGTGTGGTTGGTATATTCTATAAAACTTTGTATTTTCAAAAAGTATTGGCAGTTAGATTAATTACAGAACGGTATATCGGCGCAGCTCATCAAACTTCACTAATATGATGATATAAATGGCGCCAGGTCGAATGTAGAGCACTAATGAAATCAGAGTAGTGGTGGCAACTGACGTGGCTATATTTAGATGCAACCGCTATGGCAAAACAAGTTTTAGATAATTTTGTACAAACGTCTTCTACATGACAAGACCATTTTAGACTCCAACCTATCCGTAAATCTAATAGTTTGAAGTTGCTAGAATTGACAAAATTATTTGTGTCATCTAACGTGATAAGATCATTAGATTAAAGTTAGATCGTGATGTTTTAAATACAGTACATGTTGTTCTTTTTCATATTTATGCATAATATATATTTTTAGACCCACAAACTTGTTTTTATAAATACAGTTGTTTTTTTGTACGTTAAGGTAAAACAGTTTTCAATAGTCAAAATATTGGTATCGTCAGCATATGCATCTGTCATACAGAATGAATATTGAAGTTAAGCCACACTGTATATGATTGATATATAATGAACAATGCTGGCTCAAGTACGGATTATTGAGGAACTCCACAGTTGACAGTAGACATCGCATTGATTTTACCTTGTTGAATACGATTAACTAAATATGATTTGAACCAACAATGAGCAATATCAATTCTAGTTTGGTTAACAATTTGGAGCATTGAGTTAGAATGTAAGGAGATGCCATCCTGTACAAATTTCCTATACAGAAACAGCACCGGTAGGCGTGGCTAAATATAGGAACAAAATGGTGGTTTTGCCAGACCCGGACTATTTAAAATTATAAGAACTTTGTACTCCGACGAGACGGCCTATCTGAATAACGCAAAAAATGTTGAATTCAATAAATGCAGGATTTTTAAAATTAGAATAAACATATTCAAATACCTAAAACACAAAATAAACAAATTAATATATATTTAATGACCTCTAAATAATACAATTTTATTACTTTGATGCCTAGTACTTTGAGACTTACTCATTGTATTTTTACTTAAATAATAGTCTAATATTTGCATTTTTATTGGCTACTTATTGTTTTTATTAACAATACTATATGGCTCTCTAAAGACGATTGATCAAAACTGTGCGTCAATAAGTTAAAAAATATATTTTCATGTACAAATTCCCTTAAAACAAAACCCACTACAACTTCTGCAGAAAAATCATGGTATGAAAGTTTGCATTTTATAATTTTTTCCGATTTTAGACATATATGTGAAGGATTTTGTAGATTTATTTTTTCTTTTTGATCTATAAAAGAAAAACAATTTAAATCCTTTTCGTTATTCACTAAGGCGTTTACACATTTATCACATTTAATTTCTTCTTTAAAATATGAACGACATATCCTGCAATATATGCTATACCATATTTGGAAAATTCTGAAACTTGATCAGGTAAATAGTCATGATCCAATATAGCTTCATATTCTATGCTCTCTGTATTGTCATCAGTTATTCTGTAGTCTATACAAGAATTACACAGGCCCACAAAAAGGAAAAGTTGTCTGCGCCGAGGTATTGACCATACTTATCCCTTGTATTTTGACCCGCTGAACACGAATCTGACCTTAATTTTTCCCCTATACGTCAGGTTTTTTTTTTAAAGCTAAAAAGTCTAATATTTATATATTTATTTGCTGTTAAAAGGAAAATCTGAGGTGCTGAGGAAAAACTAAGATCAGATTCGTGTTCAGCGGCTCAAAATACAAGATAGATATGGTTAGTACCCCCGCGCAGATGACTTTTTTGTGTGGGATTGTGCCACGCTTAGTGTGGCACAGTGGCAACGAGAAAAAGGGTACTGACCACACCTATCCTTTGTATTTTGATCCGCTAAATACGAATCTGACCTTAGTTTCTCCCCAACACGACAGGTTTTTTAACAGCAAAAAAAAGTCTGTTGAATCGTAATATTTATATATTTATTTGCTGTTAAAAAAAAAACCTGACGTCCTGAGGAAAAACTAACGTCAGATTCGTTTTCAGTGGTTCAAAATACAAGGGATAGGTATAGTCAGTACCCTGGCGGAGACAACTTTTTTTTTGTGGACCTATGTTGTTAATTTGTTTTATAGAGTTACAAAAATTTTATTTAGAATGAAATACAATTTCCACGAAAACTTTCACGTAATTCTATATGACATATACTTTTTTTATATGTTCATTGAAATTGTCTAACAGTAGGATTATTATTATAACTTATTTAACGGCATAAACACCAGTCTTGTAGATAAAAAGAGAACGACAAAAAAATATGTTTTGTATAAAATATTTTTTTGATACCTATAACTAATATTTAAAAAATTATAGACAAAATATGCAATAATTTTTATTCACCTTGATATATAAAATGTGCAATGTTATCCTAAAATAATAGTATATTATATTACTAGGAGTAGAACGCACTCTTTTTCGCCCAGTTTGCGGCTTCGGCTTCGCCTCAGCCGCAAATCCTGGGCTCAACACAAAAAAAGGCGTTCTACTCCGTGTAATATATACTATTTTTTCTTCAAGCGTATTAAAATGCAAAAATTCATTTATTTACCATAAATGTACAAATATTCAAACTACAGTCTTACATGTTGACACAATATGACAAGTGGCTAGTGGATAGCGCGCCACCGGTGGCTTTCGGTATTAACATTATGTTACTAGTAAAATAATACCCACTGCGGTGGCGCTTTCGGAACTAACATTATGGTACTAGTAAAATAATGTCCACTACGGTGGCGTTCGGTACTAACATTTTGTTACTAGTAAAACAATGTCCTACTTCTACTTCTGTTTTTGGTGACATAATTTAAACATTTTAATACGCTTGAAGAAAAACTATTTTTTTCTATTCTACGAAACATATAACCAGAATATATTAAAAAAACATTTAATTAATGATGTAATACAGCTCTGTTTGTTGTTTACACTACATATGAGATGTTATTCCCGTTAATTTCTTCTTATCAACACCATCTCTAGAAGAGCAACTTCTTTTAGTACACGACATTATAGTCCTTTTAATGTGTATTGTCCAAAATTTAACAAACCATCAGTAAAACTCACAATAAATCGCACGGAAAACAAACTCACAATTTGACGGAAAAGTAGTAACAAAATGACAAAGTGATGCCGTTTTTGATCATGTGACTACTTCTCTCAATGATTTGGAGTGATCGATATTCAAGAGCCTTAATAAAATCAACAAAACTTCCAGTGTAACCTGAGATTAATTAAGTGAACTTACAACACAATCTATAAAATCACTTAAAGCAATAGCACTATTACGTATTGTAAAACCTTGCTGACTATTAGATAACATTTTGTTATGTGAAACAAAGGTTATTAATTGAATTTATTCTGAAGATTCAAAAATGTTTGATAAGCTAGACAAAAGACTGATCCCCCATTAATTAATAACCAAGTGATACTCACCTTTTTAGTAATAATTGAAAATGGTATTAGTGATCATAATGCATAGCTCTTGTCTGTTTTAAAAAATCCTCATCATACTAAAAGAACATTGAGATATATATCCGTAGACAATACGGAAAATATAAATTATTTTTGCAAATTATTGGCTTCGGAAGATTGGCGATATTTAGAGAGTGACAGTGATGATGTAAACAAAAAATTTGAGTTTTTTATGGATACTTTCTTACATTACTTTGAATTGGCATTTCCTGTGAAAACAAAAAATATCAAAAATTTTGGATGCAATAATACCTCAAAAAAATGGCTGACAAGGGGTCTAAAAATATCTTCACAGAAGTTAAAAGACTTATATCGCCTTACATTAAGTGGAGATAAGGATACTATAGTGTATTACAAAAGGTACAAATCGTTATATCGGCAACTAAAAAATGAAGCGAAAAAAATGCATAACGACAGAATTTTACAAAATTCCGAAAATAAGTCCAATACTGCCTGGAAAACTATAAACGGGAGTAAAGAAAGGGATAACAAACAAATTAGTTTAAATATTGATAATGTTGTAAATTCTGATCCTTCGACGGTAAGTAATATATTTAACGATTACTTTAACAACATTCCTAAACTTTTATTAAGGGATATGAATCATCAATATACAGTACCACAAATAGATAAAAACAAATGTTCATTTTTCTTCCAACCAGTTGATGAACTCGAAATAACAGACATAATAAAAGGTTTAAAAAATTCAAAATCCCATGGGGACGACAATATTAGTGTTAATTTACTGAAAAAGTGTCTACAAGTAGTTATTAAACCTTTATGTATGCTAATTAATTTATCCTTTGCCGAAGGCACGTTTTCAGACAGACTTAAAATTGCTAAGATTAGACCATTTTTCAAAACAGGATGTAAAAATAAAGTTGAAAACTATAGGCCTATTTCTATATTAAGTTCATTCTCCAAAGTATTTGAAAAATGTGTATCGAACAGAATAGTAAATTTCTTTGACAAATATAATATATTTAATAATAATCAATTTGGCTTTCGGAGAGGCCGTTCTACTACCACAGCTGTAATCGAATTTTTGACTGAATTATACGACAATTTAGATAATAAAACCAAGTGTGTAGATCTTAGTAAAGCCTTTGATCTTGTTAATCACAACTTACTCTTACAAAAATTAGAAAGTTATGGCATTCGTGGTGTATCGCTGGAATGGTTCAAGAGTTATTTGTGTGACAGGAAACACTATGTACAGATAGGTGATACTAAATCTAAGAAAATGAAATTAACAGTAGGTGTACCACAAGGGTCTGTCGTGGGACCACTTCTTTACATAATTTACGTGAACAACTTCAGTGAAACAAATTCAGTTCTTTTTGCTGATGATACATCTCTGCTTATCACTGCACAAAAATGTGCAGACGCAGTCCTAAAGGCAAATGAGTAATTAGGCAGTGCTCATAATTGGTTTACTGAGAACGACCTCATCCTAAATAGTAATAAATCCATTTTTGTTCGTTTTAATATTAGTAAAATTAATACTGACTACAGCCTTTTAATAAAGTCAAATGAAGGATCCATTCGACAAGTTACGTCCTCAAAATTTTTAGGTTTACACATTCAAGAGAACTGTACTTGGACGGTACATATAAATGAAATTTGTAAAAAAATAGCTCCAATATGTTACTGTATTAGTCAACTACGGCAAATGGTTAGTAAAGCAGTGTTAATCACTTTCTATCATTCATTCTTTGAATCGATTATTAGTTATGCCTTAATTGCGTGGGGTTCTTCGCCTGATATGCTGAGGGTTTTTAAATTACAGAAGAGAGCAGTACGTTTAATAGTGGGAGTAACCAGGCGAACCAGCTGTAAAGACATTTATAAACAACTTGGGATACTTACGCTACCCTGCTTATTCCTTCTTAATCTATTGGTATATGCCAGATCACAATTAAATAATAAGACCATTAATGCAAATCATATATATAACATGAGAAATATTCATACCCTGGAAATTCCGCATCATAGATTAGCATTATATGAGCACAGCCCAAAATATCTGGGAATTAAAGTGTACAATAAGCTACCTAATTCGTACAAATCTATCGATGAAAAAAACTTTAAAATACAAATAAAGCATTTACTGAAAAGTAAAGCATATTACTAAAACTTTAAAATACAAATAAAGCATTTACTGAAAAGTAAAGCATATTACTCCGTTGATGAGTACCTTAATGATAGTTTGAAGTTTTATATTTTGTAAAATTTTCTTTTAATTTTTTATACCCTATATATGTATTTTATATTTTTATCTATTGACATTGTTATCTTAATTTTATCTGATATTTCAGATACTATTTTTTTATTTTTGACATGTCCTATATCATGTAAATGATCTCTTGGATAAAATAAATTATTAGAAAAAAAAAAAAAAAAAATCTCAGTATTTCTGTTTCTCATCGGTACTGTGATTAATTTCTGGCGAACGTTAATTAATATTTTTATTTTTTGGTTAATGTTTCTTGTTAACGTTTTTAAACACCTTAATACCTAATACAGGGTGATTCGCTAGCAATGCGCCGTAGCCTAATGGCAAATAGAGCACTTAAGAAGATACAGGGTGTGTTTTATGTATTTGGTCTGAAAATTCAAAGAGCTATATCTCTGCAACGGTTGGATGTAATCCAATGAAATTTACCAGTAACATTTCACAGCTGGAACTTGTCAGATTAGCTTAATTGGTTTTGAAAAATTCAGGGTCGGACTCGGAAAGAATCTGCCCTCCGCGTCTTTGAATTTTCAGAAAAAATACATAAAATCACTGGCCAAAACACTTTTTTCGTTGGTGACTCGGCTTGAAGTGTTCTATCTGCTATTAGGCTATGGCGCATTGCTAGCGAATCACCCTGTACATATAACATTAATGCAACATTTTAGAGTTTAAACATTTATTGTTTATTAAAATAATACATAACTTAGATATATACAACAAGGGTGAACGTCTTTAAAAAATAACAAGAGAGACCTAACTAAGATGAATGGGATGAGCAACAATAAAATGGGTATGAGCATGATAATAGCTATGGCAACAATGACGACTACATATTTGACGGCAGTGAAACAGTGATCACAAAAATTAATATCCCCCATGTCCGTGTCCTCCAAGTCCTATTCCCCCACCTAGTCCAATACCTCCACCAAGTCCATAACCTCCTCCAAGTCCACTACCACCTCCGTGTCCAGTGGAAACAATTTGGGGATGAGCTGCGTGACCTTGTCTGCTTACGATTGCGTTGAAACCGTTATGTGGGTCAGCTGTGTATTGTACCACACGGATGGTGCCGTCGGGTTCATGAAGAGAGTATTGTCCTTTGACGGTGTCTCCGACACGGGTCTCAGATTGTTGCTTCCTGTCTCCTGTGTGGGCATCATTTACGCCGTAGTTGAATTCATAATGAGCTGGTGTCTGTTAAGAAAACCATTTATTGCATTATTTGTTTGTTTACACATTATGAAAATCACTGCTTTTTATAGTTTATATAGACTTATAACACGTCGATCATGTGGTGTCGTCACTTAATGCTTATAGCGATTCTTAACATGAAAGAAGATGTAGGTAATTCAAAATTTACCAAAGATAACGCTTTTTTGAAAAGCGATGTTGTGGTTTATTCTTTGGAAATCTGGAAGTTGAGAAATTCCTATTAGAAGGCATGTATGGAAGTTTATTACATTTAAAGAATCCCCAAGCACTTTTGTTTTAAAACTTTCTCTGATTTATGTAATTCTTCGTAATAGGTAGTACTGATAACATATATTGCAAGAGAATGTCGACGTGAAGAGGTAGCAAAAATCATGCTTGGTAATAATAATGACGACGAAACAATGCTTATTTTCAATGCTTCTAACGAAACTCATGTAGAGAGTTATGGCTGGAGATGACAACCTCTATTCGAGTTGGTATCAAAAGCACGTAGATCTATGACACCCAAATACACTGCACAACTGATTCTATATTTACTACAACAGCATTACAAAAATTACAAAATCTTTATGAATGAAGATGTTCACAAATTCTTATTACAAGCACCGAATGAATATTTATTACATATGAATGTATGTATCCCAAAACCCTGATTTTAAAATTTCCACTGAATTTTTGTAGTTTTTCTGTTAGTACTGATAATGAATCTAGCAGGATAGTGTCGACGATAATTTTCAAAAATCACTGGACAACATTACTGATAAAGAAACAATAATAATTTTCAATGTTCCTATTAGGGAAGATGACAACCTCTATTTTTGTTATCGAAAATACATAGGCTCTGTCATTCTCAAATGCACTGCACAGTTGCCTCTCTATGAATAACAACAAGGAACATTGCACAATTCAACCCACCGATATTAATAGGTTTGGGGATATTTTGAGAAAGATTGCAAGTAACTGAGACTACTGAACTGAAAGCAATTCGTCGGACATGGTATGGTTTTCGTTATAGATCGGCTACAGTTTTGATAGATATTGGTGTAGATATCAGCAATTTCAAAAGAAATGGAGGTTGGAAATCTCAAACTATAGCTATGGGATGTATAGAAACATCCGTTCAGAATAAAATGGACATTTGGATGAAAATACGAACTCACAGACAAATATATCATTTTAGTGGAGAAATATAATGTTCACTGTTTTTACTTCTTTTTTTAACGGAACATAACTATTCAATTGTAATTAATAAATAAACTTTCCAAATATTTCAAAAGTTTATTTTCTGGCATAGTTCTATAGAGACAAATTTTCCTAAATAGTTTAAAGAAGTACTTTCTTGCCTAAAATGTGTTTAGATATTCCTGAGAAAGATCGTAAAACTATAGTTAAACATTATTATTCATATAAAGGGAGAGTTATTCATAATTTACAAATGACATTCGAAATATGATCAAGCTGTATAACACAGGGTGGAATGCCAATAAAAAAAGTATATAGAAAATTATGTCTGTCCTAAGTTGTCGGACTACCATTTATTAACTCTCAAATCTAAGGAAATTAGATATTACTGAAAGAAGTACTGTTAATAGAATTCTGGCCTAATTGACAAATTTACAACTTAATTTAAATAAGAAATTCGGCAAAATTAGAGAGGCATTAAAGAACTGTTATTTGCCTTTACTGTTTTTACTTCAGGATAATATAATGTACGATGAAGAGAGTCAGACTTTAGATGAATGCTATGCTGTGATATAAAAAATAAATTTAGTCACCAGTGATAGACTGACAATAATTTTATTTCGAAACTACTCACATAATAGTCAACTACTTGGTGTACTGGTGCAGCTGCAATTGCATGTCCTCCTCCTAGACCAATTCCTCCTCCATAACCTCCCCCATAACCTCCTCCTGATCCTCCTCCCGATCCTCCTCCCAAACCACCTCCCAATCCCAGCCCACCTGAAGAGTAGGAAATGCCGCCAGCCTGGGCAGACACCGCTAGCGCCACAACGGTAAGAACCTAAGAGAAATTGAATATATTAAAATTATTTTGTCATTAGATACCATTCTGAAGTCGGCAATCAGAACAAAAGTAATTTTTAACTATTATGGTTATCGAAAGCGTAAATTTATGACAATAAATGTGGTAGTTGATTAGAACGAGTACTGTGGCAAAAGCGATTAATCACTCCCTATCGCACCCTGGTTTCGTTTCCCGATCTGGAAAATGTCAACGTATGTTCAGATTTGAAGCATTTTATTATTTGCAAATATTTTACGTTAAGAAAGATTTTAAAGAGTAATTACTATTCAAACTGTACATGATAATTTAAATTTATTGTAATATTCTGCCCTTATATGGATAAAACAACTACATTCTCGTATTACTGGTTATTGGTCTTATTTTTACTCGTTCTAGATACATCCTGAATCATTATATTTTACAAGCCTCGATGGTAGTATTTTTGCTGTTTGCATAAGAATGCTGATATCCTACATTTAAAAATATTTCGATTAAACGTAATAATATGGCAACTTGGCAAGAATGTAGCTAGGTAGTTTTAATTATATCCACACGATGCCAACAGGTTTGGCGAATTTCACGCCGCGTTTATTATGAGTTAATTAAGTACGAACTAAGTATTTATCATAATTTCATATCAACAGTCAGTAGGTTTTGACCTGAGAGGCTTTACTTTATATTTGTGTGGTTGGTATATTTCATAAAACTTTGTATTGTCAAAAAGTGTTGGTAGTTGTATGAATTACAGAACCGTATCTCAGCGCAGCCCGTCAAACTGCAATGATATGACATTATAAATGGTGCCAGGTCAAATGTCAAATAGAATTAGAATAGAGCACTAATTAAATTAGAGTGGTGGTAGCAACTCACGGCGCGGCGATACATTTAGACAAAATTAGTTAATTAAGACAGATCAAGAAATGGTTGTCAATCTACGTGTTCTCCATTTCAGATGTTTTTGAGTTAGAATTGGTCTTAAAAATATTTTAGAGAAATTTCAAAATTGATGACAAATGCAGTTGAGTTGAAATAGATCACAGTTTGCAATAAACAAGTATCTAAATTTATTAATACTTTACAATATATTCGCGTAGAAAAAGTCAACAGCATATGAAATTATAATAGAATAAGGCAAGTTGAAGACATCCAAGGCTTGCGAGCAAAGGAGATAGAATATAAACAAGATATTTGTTCCTTGTTTCAAAATATGTGCCAAAGAGCACCCACTATATTGAAATATAAGTACCTACAGATTAAAAAATAACTTCTGTGTATAAATCTACATAGTAATAATAGATGTTCTCATAAAATTATTCCTAGTATCTTCTTTAAGATTATAAAGTGGACAAAGACAAATTTATACAGAGATTTTGTGGAGGAGGCTGCTTGTGTAATCTAATTGATAAACCCTACCTTGATCGAAAATAATCAGGAAAATTTCTTTTGTTGTGTTTTTCCAGTGTCAACAAGATTGACTCTACCTTAAATGAAAACAATCACAAAAATTTCAACAAGTATTAAATTCTTCTTCCTGTGCTATGAGGTGGATTGATTCCAGGGCCTCAGTGGGAGCCATACTGGATTTTATCCATTATATTTAAATGCGAAATATTAAGTCATATGACTTTAGGAACTAAGAGATCGTATACAATACTCGTAGGTCACGTAGGAATATGTCATGATCAATGAAACAATTAATATTTCAGAATAAGCAGAATATGACAGAGTTTTTATAGATACTAACCATGATTTTCAGTCTAATATAGTCAGCAAGCACAATCTTCAACTTTATGGAAATCTTCAGAGTATGTTAGTCAAGCGAGGAAGAATGGCAGACTCTAAGATATCGAAACGAAACTATATGGTACACCGACTGATTCAAGCGTCAAGTAATACTGGACTAGGAGTTACGGAAGACTAACCAATGATAAACATTAACTTAACTTGGGTAGTTCCACAGCGATATTCTAAGCTGAAATGTGACTTCTGTCTTTAAATTTCCATACGAGAAGTTGCACATGGGTTAACTGCTTAAAGGGGAATCCGCATCGTTACTAACAGCCAAGCAGCTCTTAAAGTTCTAGAGGCAGTAGAGAACGTATTGAAATATTAAGAAATTACCTGGAGTCCCCGCAAAACTGGCTTAGTACGATAGCGTACAGCTGGGGTTGGCGCAAGGTCACCAGGACAATGAGAAATTGATCAAGCTGGCCGAGCTCTCCTGTAGGATATCTTACACAATATCATAAAGTTGATAAAGGAACTACTAAGCCAGGAACACTGTTTGTGCTAGATGGCAATACCAGTGATGAGGGCGCACGTTACATACGGTCATCGGTGAACCGTCTAAATCAAAGAGTAACGAATTACTGAAGCTAAACAGGAACAACTGAGACATGCAGTTAGAATCTTAATAGATCACTGCACGATAAATAGTTACCTAACCAACAAAAGTTAGGGACAATCCAGAGTGCAGCATTTGTGATGGAGAGAAATAAATCTCTCACCTCATCTTATGTTAATATACGGCCCTGGTAACTAGAAAGCTTTCACACTTCGAGAACCATTTGCGGCACCGAAAAAATATAGACCTTAAACTCGCCTTTATGGGAGAACTGAGTCTAATGCAAATAAGCTTAAGTTCAAGTTAGTTCTGCAGCTCGTGACGAGAAAACGATGATTTTTCATTTTCATAACCAAAGACTTAAATGAAAATAAACCTTGTAAATATGCGGAACTTTCCGAAATCACCAAATAAATATATTTTTGTTGGACCTTACGACATATTTTACAGAAATTGAAGTTAACCCACACTGTATACTAAAATCACATATTAAATTGCTAATATCAACTGCAGTAAAATAAAGTGAATAATTTCTTACTTGTGTAAACATATTTGTTTATATATTTCAATTACTGTTTATTTGGAGGAACGATAGCACACACTGATAAGTTCGTAAACTTTGCCTTCTTATATACCAAGTGGTTAAATCCAGGCACGTTCACTTTAATTAATATAAAAATATCAAACTGCGGCTTACGCTATTAATTCAACAAAATATTTGCAATTTGAAAGTGCATAACAGTTTGTCTCGCGGTTCAAAACTAGATCATATATCAACATATTTATTAGCGCTTCCTAAAATATGTAAAATATATATAATTAATCTAAGCTGTTTTGGTTCGTTATTTTTTAAAAAGGGTATACCGGATGAATCTAAATTAATGCATACAGACATTTGAAGTTTTAAATATAAAAGTTGACCAGAGATATAAACAAACTGCAAAGATTGATTGTTGATATATTCAGTAATATTCAGTTTATATGACCTTGTGAATACAATTATTATACTATTATCATGCTCCGTTCATTCATAAATATTTTTTCAATAAACTTTTACTTACGTTACCGTACACATACAATACTGAAGACTCTATGTTGACCTGTATCGTAGTCTTGTGTTATCAATGGGCAAATGCTGAGCGCTTCCAAGGTGATGTTATTTTATAGATGTAGTGTGTAAATGACGCAATTGGTCTGGTTTATGAAGGTTGTGCATATATTGAAAAAAAATGTAGATTTATTGTCGTTTCCACATGTTCATTTATATGTAAATAGATTTGTATTTGCAGATTATTATCGTTTATCCAATGAGTGCCTATAATATTCTTGCTTAAAATTTGAAATCAATTAACAGAGAAGTAATCTGCATGTACAAGGTGGTGAAAGGAGACTAAAAATCTATTTTGTTTTCGTGTTAATATTTGTTGTTTTCTTTGGTAGACATTTTAAAAGTTTCTTGTACCTCGCAAGAACATTATTAGAAACATTTTTTATATATTATGCAATTTTTCACGAGAAAACTGAAAATTGTTGAAATAAATTTATTATTAGTTATATTATTAAAACAAAGACTTAAGTATTAAAATATGAGCAGCATAGACAGGCCTGCTCATAAGCATTTCAATAAGGAAATAAATATATACAATGCCAATGTTACATCAAATTTTCTATTCTACTTTCAAGATTTATTTCAATAATTGCAGAAAACACCCTAACAACTACTTTTCAAATTCGTTGATAACTGTACTTGAAATATAATTTTGTAAGTTTGATTAACAATTTCTTAGATTGTTGTTTTCCTGATGGGACGTGGATTTGCGGGCGATTGATTATTTTTTCTGAAAATACTTTAAATCTAAAATCTATGTCAATATATCAAAATTTCTAAAGGGCTTGAAAAACTGATTAAATAATAGTAAAAACTACGGTACATCTCTAAAATCAACACGTCTAGCATCCGACCCTGCAAATAACGATAGTTCCAAAACCTCAATAATCGATTACGAAAATAAGACTCATAAACCACTAGTGAAAGAAAGAAAATAAACAAAGTCCGCAGTGTCAATTGATATTTCTCTTCTTATTATTCACGACTTGCCAGATGTTTTGTGATTCATGAACATTTTTCTAGTAGGCCATCGCTTGCTGTATAACACGCCTGGTGGCATCACGCCAGCTGTCGCGGTTGCCTGTTAGGCGCACAGCCCCATTAAGGCTCTTTCCCATCAGCTCCTTGGTGACGTCAGCTCAACGCTTAGGAGGACATCCTCTTCCCCTGTTGCCATCTGGTTTTCCCTGAACTATCAACCGTTCTGTATTGTCCTCTCTCCGGTTGACGTGGCCAAAAAACGAGAGGATTCGAGAGAATACGATGCTGAAGAGTCAATTTTGGGGACATATTTCTTGGAAAATCGAAGTATTAGTGCGGTGGACTGTCCACGGAATTGAAGAATTGCCATCTGTATTCTTCGCCGAATTTCGTATTTGTAGTCGCCAGTATTGTTCACAAGAGCTCCAAGGTATACCATTGTGTTTACTACCTCACAGTCACCTATCCTTGATAAGGTAGATCGCCCAAACACTAAACATTTAAAAGACCATGAGAAAAAGCTCTTTAATGATATATAAAACACAGTATTTTTCTTAGAAATTATACTACATATTAAATTTTATATTTTGTTACCATTAAGTCATGGTAGTCAAAAAAAAACCGCGAAGGAATCTATTTCCACATCCAGATTTGCTACCCAAGTCATTCACAATAAAACATTTTGTATGTGGAAATAATTGTTATGGAACTTTAATAATATAATATTTGAATCGTTTACCCCAAAAACCTAAAAACGATATCCCACATCGGTAGTGGGGTGGGGGTAGTGATAAGGGTGTGGTAGTGGAGATGGATGAAGTAAAAAAATATTTTGGGGCCTTTGTACTCATACTAAATCACAATTTTTTTCACTCTCTCTTATAATTGGGTGAGGGTAGTAATGGAGGTGGCTAATGCCAAAAATTTTTTTGAGACATTAGCTTCTCTTGTATATACTAAATACCAATTTTATGGACTCTTACCTGCTTGATTTACCTATTTACCCACATTTACCGCAATTTATCCCCCAAATCTTCAACGGAATAAGATGAAAATACAATCTAGTTCCAGATCTCGTTAAAATACATACGTGTACCAAATTTCAGGTCAATATCTGAAACGGTTCCAGAGTAATCGTGCGCACAAAAAAAAGTTACAGACAGGCAGACCGTCAGACCGACAGATGAAATTTTTTTTGCTCAAACTTAAAATTTCGACCAACTCTAGTTTTAAGTTTATATTTTCTTGTTTTAATCAGTCACAAGCGCAAGAACAATGTTCTTTTAGTGAAATTATTGAATTCATCATTATATAAACTCGGCATCACTTGGAGCTCGTAAATAAATATTTAATGTTAAATAATTAGGTGAATTATGTATAAATATGTATGTGTGTATTATGTGTATTCAATCCACATACAAGTACATCTGTACTTTCGTGAGTTCTACATGTTTATTTTTATACAAAATTGTATTTAATACTAATTTATAAAAAAAATAATTCTATGCTTTATACTAATAATTGTATTATACTCTTATTTTTAAAAATAAACATTATATTATTATTATAATATATTATTATTTTATCGTTCTACCCGAGGCGTCCCTGCATATTGTTTACCAAAAAAATGCGCCACTGACAGTTTTCCATGTGAATACTTTTTCCGATTAGCCTGGTCAATTCTACATGGAAACGGGTCTTTTTTCTGAAATCGATTGGCAATGTCTACATTTTCGGCGCGATTTCAGATCGAAAAATGCAAATTCCAGTATTTTAGTCCGTTGCTAAGAAACTATCACAAAACAGACCTGAAATAGTATATTGTGTATCTAGGTGTGAAAGCGATACATTCCCGGACGACGATGCAATTGTTGGCCGAGGCGCTAGCCGAGGCCAACAAGCATCGAAGTCTGGGAATGTGCTTTCACACCGAAGTACACATACTATTTTTTCTGAAATCACAATAAATACTATTTTAAACGTATAAAAATCAAAAATATAAACATTAAAAAAAAAAAATTCTGAAATCACAATCAATACTATTTTAAACGTATAAAAATCAAAAATATTAACATATTAAAATATATATAAAAAACCGTACGGGAATGTTACTTCCCGGCCTAGGCCGGGAAGTAACATTCCCGTACGGCTTTGTTGATCGTTGCTTGGCAACGGATCTTTTCCGGTCTGTTTTCTGATAGTTTCCTGGCAACGGACTAAAATACTGGAATTGTGCATTTTTCGCTCTAAAATTGCGCCGAAAATGTAGACATTCCCGATCGATTTCAGAAAAAGATCCGTTGCTAAACAGCGATCAACATTCCCGTACGGTTTTTTATGTATATTATAGACAGTAAATAAATACAAGCAGACAAACCAACTCACATAAAATTGCATTTATTAGTAAGCAGTTAGATTGTAATGAGGAAATGTTATTCATTAACACAAATTTCTTAATTTATAATAATATTGATTGTGATTTCAGAATAAATAGTATGTGTACTTCGGTGTGAAAGCACATTCCTGGACTTCGATGCTTGTTGGCCAACAATTTGCATCGTCGTCCGGGAATGTACTGCTTTCACACCTAAATACACAATATATTATTGCGTTATTCTTGTCAAAATTGAAACTAATTATTGTTAACATTGATAATGATAAATTTTGTTTTATAAAAATTGTTGGGAATGCCACTTTCACTTAATAGGCATGCTAATGCCCGTCTTCACATCGACTTGCATACTCATTCAAATATTCCCGGCGTATTCCGTATTGTTTCACACGAGGCAACTATTCGCTCTCTTAAATCTTCTAAAGTGTTAATGGAAGTTTTATACACCAGGGTTTTAAGATAACCCCATAAAAAGAAATCCGAAATAAAGATCGGGGATCTTGCTGGCCATTGCTGAGGTCCTCCGCGACCTACCTCATGATAAACCACATGTAAATGGTTGCGAGCAATTACACTTTAATGAATAGAAGCTGCATCGTGCATGTACCATATTTGATTCCTTATCGCAACTGGTACATCTTCAAGCAACACAGGTAGTTCTTCTTGGAGAAAATGCATGTAAAATTGTCTATTGAGTCGTCTTGGTAGACAAAAGTGCCTATAAGATTATTATTAATAATTCCTACTCATACATTAACCGATAATTGCTCTTAGAAATGGATTTCGGTTATGTCATGGGGATTTTCGTCCGCCCACACATGATTATTATGAAAAATTTTTCCTAGAAAAATTTTCTTCGCCTGTGAACATAATTTGTGACTCAAACTGCGGATTTAGTGTAATATTTTGAAGGTACCACTAACAGAAGTTCATACGCTGTGGAAAATCCCTGGGAAGTAATGTCTGTACTCTTAAAATGTGCTACGGATACAACAAAAAATCAATTAAAAGTAGCCAAACAATTTGATGACAAATATTTGGAACTCTAGCAATCTTCCTCGTACTCATCCCAGGATCTTCCGAAGTATCTTTTTAGGAACTACCTGATTCACAAAGATGACGATGAATAGTCGAAAAGAATCGGCTATCTGGCAAGGCACGATTAGGCTATCTTTCCTGATACATACTTCTGGCTTCTGTTACATTACCTTTTGCGAGACCATATACGTAATGCATTGTCGCCATTTCCGCATTCGCATAATTCACCATATTCGAATGAAAATAACGAACAAATAAAATAAATAAAATAAAACACTAAAAATCGAAGAAATAATACGATGATATGGTTTTGAACACAAACAACTTACTTTATGTCAGCAAATATTGTTTTGAAAATGATGTTTGTAAAAAAGTCATTCATTCCAGGATAACTAGATTTATGTGTTCAAAAATTGTTAGTCAATACTGCTAAATTAAGCAATTTGTATTTAGTTGTTTTAATCAAGAACTGTGTCTGACGAGAAAAATACAAGAATTGTATTGAATCATGTAGAATTGACCAGGCTAATCAGAAAAAATATCCGCATGGAAAAATGTCAGTGGCGTACCACTTTTTGGTAAAAAATATCACAGGATATGTTTGCAAGGACGCCACTGGTGGAGCGATAAAATAACTTTTCAAACTAAAATATGTGGTTTATTACCTATTAACATTCACCATAATTGGAAATAATGTCTAAATTATCTTCTGAGATATTAAGAAACCGCTGCCCAAGGAATCACTACTTCCACATCCAGATTTTCTATCCAAGTCTCTCACAACCAAAAAATTCTGTATGTGGAAATAATTGTTTATGGAATTTCAATAATATAATATTTGAAATCGTCCACCCCAAAAACCCATAAAACGATATCCCACATCGGCAGTTGGATGGGGTGGTGATAGGGGGGTGGTAGTGGGGGTGGATGAAGTAAAAAATATTTTGAGGTTTTTGGTTCATGTACACACATTAAATCACATGTTTTTTCATCCCCTTTAATAATGGAGTGTGGGTGGTAATGAGGGGGCTAATGCCAAAAATTTTTTTGAGACATTAGCTTCTCTTGTATATACTAAATACCAATTTTGTGGACTCTTACCTGCTTGATTTGCCTCAATTTACCATCCAACTCGTCTACGGAATAAGATGAAAATATAAGCCAGTTCCAGATCCCGTTAAAGTACATACATGTACCAAATTTCAAGTCGATATCTTAAATGGTTCCAGAATAATCGTGCGCACAAAAAAGTTACAGGCAGACGACAGACGACAGACCGACAGACAGACAGACAGACATATTTTTTTTGCTTAAACTTAAAATCTCGACATATCGACATTCTAAGGCTATTTGAACAATCAAATTTTTTAAAAATTTTGTTGTTACTATATCACTGAATGTGGAAGTAATAACGATTAAATTAACTTCAACAAAAAACAGCAAAAAAAATTAAGCCTTTACGGATATATGTTCATATGAACTTTTCTTCATAAAATGACCTAAGGAATCACACCCTGAAGTATTAACATGTCATTAAGGAACACCCTGTATACCAATCATTGAAAATTTCCATTTTATTTAAAACAAAGATAAATTATTTGCCAACAAATATCTTGACAGAACGAATGTATTGTTTACTTGAAATTATACACTTTTGGTTTCCACGGCTAATTTGATAAATTGTAAAGGACTAGGGTCGATTTGGGCGGTTTTTGCTCCAAATTATTTTGGATGAAAAAATCAGAAAACATTTTTTTTTAATGTCTACTAACAATAATAAGTCGATTTTACCCTATGGAGTATGGAGTATGGAATTAGCAGGAGGGTGGTCAAGAACCACAGCACTTAGGCCCCATTGGACCCATTGTACATCCTCCCTCTAGGCAGACACTCGCCTAGGCCTCCAGTCAACCTATTCTTTCGAAGTAGGTGGTGATGTTGCCTAGGGGCATCTCCCTTACATTGGCCAAGGTAGGCCAACGCTCTCCCAAGATGGATTCTTTAATTGATGAGACGGCTGAACAGTCACAGAGTACGTGTTGAACCGTCTCATCTTCTTGTTCACAACCTCTGCAAAGAGGTGTTTCGCTTAATCTCATATTGTATAGATGTTTCCTTAGCGGACAGTGTCCAGTCTGGATTCCTGTTATAAAACGTAGATTCCTTCTGGTCATTGCCAGGTAGTCCATTGCTGTTTTCTTGTTGGGATACGTGAGTAGTTCCCTAGCAAGCTGACAGCTGCTTGTTTCATCCCACAGCTTCTTAAATTCGTTGTGGGTGTTCTCCTTAATTAATTGTATTATCGCCGTAATCGGTAACAGACTGGCCGGGCCTGGTCCAAAAATAAGTTGGCCTGCTGCCTTCTTGGCCAGTTTGTTGGCTTTTTTGTTGCCACTGCACTGTGCGTGTCCTTTCACCCAGCATACCGAGATGTTGTTCGTACTGGAGGCACCCACAAGTGCTTGATAACATTCCCATACTGCTCCTGTGGTTATTTTGTAACTTCTCAGGGCTAGTAGTGATTGTCTACAGTCTGTGTAGATCCTGATTGTTTTGCCCGTGGTTTGTCTGCGGACAATCTCTTTTGCGGCTATGGTTATGCCCGCCAGTTCAGTTTGTACTATGCTGGCTCGCTCATCCATAGTCCATTTATATTGGATTTGCAGGCTTCTGGAATATATTCCACATCCTGCCCCCTCCTTCTTCCTTGATCCGTCTGTGAAAATGTTAATCACACCTTCACCAGCGGTCTCGTTTTCACTGTTTGTCTGTATTGTGTAGGGTCTATCAAAGACAAATCGGGGAGAGATGCTATAGTGTTATCGCTATAAATAAAATTAAAATCGAAGTTAATATACGTATATTTGTTTTTAATACATGTTCATATTTTATGTGATATTGGTATTTTTTAAGTATATTGATATTATATTTTTATATCGATTGTTTTTTATTTTTCTTAGCGACTCCATGGAAACTTCTCCATTATGGATCGAGTTTTCCTTTTTGTTTCTTAGCGACTCCATGGAAACTTCTCGCTTTTGGAACTTCTCGATTTCCAGTGAGTGAGTCGCTATAGTCGCTATATACACCCCCTCGTTAAAAAAGAAAATAGTCAATCAATCAACGTGTCGATTGCAAAACGTACTTTTTTAATCGGGGTAGGCAAAGTGTCACATCTGTCAACTAATACAAAAACCGGTTTAACCCTATCAATATTGACAGTTATGACTTTGGCTCCTTTCTTAAAGGTAAATAACTTATCTGAACGAGATAAAACTTTAAACGGTCCTTCATATAAAGGAGTAAATGAACATTTTAAACGTTCAATGCGAACGAAAATAAAATCGCAAGAGGCAAGATCTGAACTAACAAAAGTTTTGTAATTGCCATGCGAAGTTGGAGGAAAAAATTTTAAATTATTAAAATAAATGCGTAATTTGTCAATGAAATAAGGAATATCTGGGGAATTATACGATTCAACGAAAAATTCGCCAGGTAAACGAAGGGTTTGACCATATATGAGTTCAGCAGGTGAACATTGCAGATCTTCCTTGGGAGTTGTCCTAAATGCTAATAAAATGATGGGTAATTCATCTGTCCAATGTGATGTATTGGCTCTAGCTAACAAGGAAGTTTTAAATGAGCGATGAAATCTTTCAATTAAAGAGCTGCTCTGGGGGTGATATGCAGTTGTACGTATTCTATGAAAACCTAAAAACTTTGCAAATTCATTAAATAATCTTTAATGAATTTGCAAAGTTTTTCCAGTGAGTGAGTCGCTACTCACTGGAAATCGAGAAGTTCCAAAAGCGAGAAGTTTCCAGTGAGTGAGTCGCTATAGTCGCTGTAGATGCCATCTGTGCATGCCTGTAGAAGAGGCGTCTTCCTGACAGCCTCGTTCCACAGGCGACTTCTGGTCTCCCCACAGCCTACATTTGGTTGTAGGCCAACGGACTTGAGGCGTGCCATTGTTATTAAGGCCACTTCTCCTAGATGTAAATCCAGTGGTGGCAAACACAGCATTACCTCCATTGCTCTCGTTGGCGTTGTTCGCATAGCTCCTGTTATGCTTAGGCAGGCAATTCTCTGCACTTGGCTCTCGCTGTAGTCTGTTTACTCTTAGGCCACCAGACCACAGCTCTATAGGTTATCATTGGTCTTATGATGGCAGTGTATATCCACATGACCACTTTGGGTTTCATTCCCCAGGTTTTCCCCACGGTCCTGCGACACTGCTCATAAGAAATGTAAGCCTTTTTTAGTCTTCTGTCTAAGTGAAGATTCCATGTTAGTTTGGCGTCGAAGGTTACCCCAAGGTATTTCACTTCTGATGCGAAACTTAGTGTTGTGTCCAGGAGAACTGGTGCTTTCAGTGCTCCTGGTTTCCTTTTTCTTGTGAAGAGAACCATCTCCGTCTTCCTGGGATTAACAGACAGCGAGTGTTCATTGCACCATTTTTCAATTATTCTTAGAGCCCCCTGCATCCTTTCACAGAGGACTCCTTCAAATTTTCCGTTGAGCAGTATTGTTACATCATCTGCGTAGGCGATTGTGTGGAAACCCTCTGAGTTGAGGTGGCGCAAGAGGCTGTCGAGAACTAAGTTCCATAGCAGTGGTGATATTACACCTCCCTGCGGGCAGCCTCTCGCGACCATTCCTCGCACAGAAGCGTCTCCCACACTGATTTGTACAGCTCTTTTGGAGAGCATGTTGGATATCCAGCTTCCCATAATCGTGGGGACGTTTCTCTCCACTAGGGCTGCCGTGATTTTTGGGAAGGTGGTTTTATCAAACGCACCTTCTATGTCTATGAATACACCTAGGGTGGACTCTTTATTGTCCAAGGATTTCTCAATCCGACTCGCGACTGCATGAAGGGCGGTGTCGGTGGATCTTCCCAATGTGTATGCGTGTTGGTTGGGATGCAAAGGGTTGTCTTTCACTACGACATCCCTTATGTATCGTTCACATAGCTTCTCCATCGTCTTGAGGAGAAACGAGGTTAGGCTGACAGGCCTATATGCTTTGGGGGTGGTATAATCCATCCGCCCTGTCTTTGGAATGAACACAACTTTCACTTCTCTCCATATCTCTGGAATATGAAGGTGCGCCAAGCTCGCCCTAAATACTCCGACCAGGTGCGGCAATAGTTCATCCAGTCCCCATTGCAGTAGGGCGGGATAGATGCCGTCAATGCCTGGTGATTTGAAAGGAGAGAAGCTCTGTATTGCCCATCTTGTCCTGTCTTCGCCCACTACTTGGTTGGCCATTTGCCAATCCAGGTCTGAGGGCTGAGTGTCGACTTCGTTTGGCCATTCCTTCCGTTCTGTTATCACAGATTCCGGGAAGTGAGTTTCCATAAGTAACTCTAGGCTTCCACGAAGGTCGGTAGTTCTTGTGCCATCGTCCTTTTTTAGTAGGCAAAGGTCATGGTCTTTATCTTTGGCGAGGATTTTGCAAAGCCTAGCGATCTGTGACTAGTCTTCGATTTCCTCACAGTAGGTTCTCCACGCTTCTCTTTGTCTTTGTCTGACTAGTTTCTTAAACTCTTTCAGGTTGGTTTTGTATGACTCCCAATCTGATTCCTGTCTAGTTAATTTTGCTTTGTTGAACGAGGCCCTAGCCTTCTTCTTGAGGTCAGTCAGCCCCTGACACCACCACTTGGTGGCCTCATTGGACTGTTGCGAGGACCTCAAGGGGCAGGATGTCTCAAAAGCTTGTCTCATTGCTGTTTGCAATATTTTAACATATTGCTCTATTTCACCACTACTTCCGGGTGTCCTTATGCTAACTCCTTCCAGGTTCTCCCTGAGTTGACATCGATATACGTCTTTGTCAGTCCTCCGGGGATCTCGGAAGGGTTTTTTCGGTGTCTTAATAAGGTTGATTTCAAAGTTTATCCATTGGTGGTCTGATAGTGTTACGCAGTCAGACACATGCCAGTTTTGGATTAGGCTGGATATATGCCACGTTGTTAGTGTTATAATCTATTATGGTTTGACTTCTGGAGTTTATAAATGTTGGTGTACAGCCCCTGTTGCTTACAATAAGGTTGTTACCAGTTATATAATCATAAAGTGACTTACCCCTTGCATTGTTGTCTTCACTGCCCCAGGTCACATGGTGTGCATTGGCGTCACAGCCCATGATTAGTTCCCAGTTTTGATTGCGGCAGTGTGCTACCAGTTCCTCCATTTCTTTTGATGGTGGAAGAGTGGCCGAGTCCTGGGGGAGGTATACTGATGCTAAGACAACAGTTGTTAGTTTGTTTGCCACCAGACATTCCACCTTAACGGCCGTTAGATCAGATGTTGAGAGGTGTTGAAGTGGCTGGGTTTTGATGTGCCGAGGGACATAGATGGCTGTCCTCGGTCTCTCTGTTGTTGGTGAGCTGAAAATGAGTCCACTTAGTCTTGACAACCCTGTTATTTTAGTTTGAACTATCCAGGGTTCCTGGATTAGTGCCAGTGTATCCTGCTCCTCATCCAGGCGTCGGCACAGTGTTGCCGTTGCCGCCCTGCTGTGTTGCAGATTACACTGCACTATGCTTACCTCACTTACCTTATTTAGTGTCCCAGCCATCGTGGGATATAAAAGGAGAGTTAATTGATCGTTCCCTCCTCTTCCGTTAGAGGGGAGACGACTTCCATCCTAGATGTGCTGGGAGTTGGAGTGGTGGCATCCGTCTTACCGGATAGCTCATCCTCTCCAACCTCCACTTCCATCTTCTTTTGGGGTTGGGGGGCTTCTGGTTCCGCCTCCTGTTTTTCGGCCTTTACCCTTAGGGCGAGAGATTGAAAAAGGTAATGTACCCTCATCGATCTCGCCCCCAGGGTTTTAATGTCCTCGTCTCCGATACCCTAAACAGACGATCCCCCATCCCCCTAGCCTCCCCCAATCAATCCTCAATATGGCATCACTTGCTAACAGCGTTCTTGGGGAAATATATCGCTTTCAAACGTATATTTGCTTAATAAAATACCACACTACCACACTAACTCCCAATTTGACCTTCAAATGACCTTAAACTAGATGTGATACAGGTTAACGGACTTCGGGTTCATAATCAAAAACCCCAGGATAACCTGGTCAAGTCTGGTGAGCAAGCTTGGATATTTTGCATTTATATTTCCCGCAAACGAATAAATAGTAAAACCACCCTCTCCACTCTCGCATGCCTGACAACGAAAAATCGAAAAACAGAGGTGGTTTTTTGCATTTAGGGAGCAGTTCGAGGTGGTAGGGACCACGCGACTATCACCATCGTGTTGGCCGTCCTCGAAAACGGGGTCGCTACCTCTGCACTTTTAGGGTTTTTGCAACTTTGGTATGGACTAATATTCAGAACTGAGGGGGGATAGGGGGGGGGGCTAGGGGAGGGATCGCCCGTTTAGTGTAAAATCCACTTATTTCTCTAGAGCGATGAGAAAGAATCACGAGGCCTGACACTTCTAAAGAGCACTCTTGAAAACCCTTGCTACAGGATTTTCGCTAATGTGATACAGCGATTACGATGTCTCTGATATTCACCCCCTCGCACCCAAACCTTCTTATAAAATTCACTTGAAGTTTGAAAACAGACCATTAGATATTTAGCAAGATGGCGGACCAGGCAAAGGTCGAATTAAACAAGCTAAAGAAAAGTGAACTTGTAGACATTATTCTAGATCAAAAAACTAAACAAGTTAATAATAATGGTGCAAGTAGAAGTGATTTAGTGTATGAAGATAGTGAGGTGCCTGAAAAATAAGACAGTGAGAATTTTTACGACTCGCAAGATTTCTGTGTAGAGTGTGACAGGATTTCTTGTATAAAGGTAAACATTCAACACAAGTATTTAAACCAAGAAATAGAAATTCTCAGAAATCTAGTCCTGCATCTAGAAAAGAGAATAGTTGACCAAGAGGAAATAATACGATTACTTAAGTTAAACAATAACAAATCAAGTAATATTAACAATAAAATTTATTTCCACCTCAAACCCAGAGCCATCTACAAGCAGTATTCGTAGTATGACGGAAATTAAGAATAAAACAGTGACTAGCGATAAGCCAGCAACTGATAATAATCAAAGAAGTTACTCAGCCGCAGTAAAAACCGGCACCCAAAATACTACACATAAGATCACAGCTGACCAAGTTAGTGCGGCGATTAAAAATGCACATTCGGTCACAAAAACTCATAGCAGTTCATTGACCGCAAATTTAGTAAACAGACCAAAAAAATCTAAACCAGTTATAGGCACGAATGGCAATTTAAATCAAATAACAACTATACCTAAACTTGGTTATTTGCATGTCTACAGATTAGGTCCAGAAACCACAGAAGATGCACTTATCAATTGTCTAAAGGTAACGGCCCCAGATATTAATTTCACGTGCGAAAAACTGGAAAAAAAAGATAATTCAACAGGTTCTTTTAAATTATCTTTTCCTATAAAGCATTGTAAGGAAGTCTACACACCAGATATTTGGCCAAGTGGTGCAGCAGTCGCCAGGTTCAAGTTTCCCAGATAAAAAAATTTTCACCAACCAGCCTTGACACCTCAGCAAACTCCTTAATCCTAACAAAACATGAAGTACTTCAAGACGAAATGTGGAGTGTTTTCCACATTAATATACAGTGTGTTTCAAATAAAGTGAACTTATTAGAGGTGTTTCTTAGCAAACATAACCCTAGTTTTTTATACCTGAGTGAACATTGGCAATCCAGAGAATAGCTACACACTACTTACATTAATGATTACACCTTAGTTAGCGATTATTGTCGCAAAGAGTATCTACATGGTGGCACAGTTATATTTGCTAAGAAAGGTATAGCTTCTCTCTGTAAACCTATTAAACATCTTAATAATTTATCAATTGAATTATGTATGGAATGTTCTGCTGTTATGTTTAACAATGAGTTTTGTATTCTAAATATTTACAGACCTCCATCAGGGGATTTTGAAATGTTTATTATGCAGTTATCACAACTATTATCCAAAGCATCTTCTGAATTTAAATTTGTCATTTTGTGCGGCGATCTGAATATAAATTATGACAACGACAACTTGAACTCAAGGGTTTTGTCGGATATATTTATGTCACTTAATTTTACTTCACTAATTTTTGAGCCCACTCGAATAGCTAGAACGAGTGCACGCTATATGCAAACCATCATTGATTATGTTGTTACTAATAATCCAAAATTCACAAAATGCGAAAACTTTGACCCCGGACTGTCTGATCACCACGGTCAGATGGTATATTGTAATCCTCCTTCGGAAATAACTCTGGAGTTGCCCAAAAACTCAACTAAAGCACCTACCAAATATTTTAGAAAAATTAACAGTCATTCAATTAACGAATTTAAATTCTTATTTAAAAACTTCTCTTTGCAGAATAATAATAAGAACATCGACAATGTCTTCGACGACTTTTTTGACCATTTTATCTGGTGTTTCAATACATCATGTAGTTATAAAACCCGCTCTAACAGACAGCAAGTAACAGGTAAAATAAAATTTTCACAAAAATTAATGAACGACGTAGAGGAATTAAAAAAAATAAACTGGCTCAAAAAAACATCGCAGACGAACATCTAAAGGATAAATATAAAACATTTAAAAAACAAGTACAAAATGATATTCGCGATGAAAAGGTGGCGTATTATAATACTATCATTGAGAATTCTCAGAATAAGACAAAAACTGTATGGAATCTTGTTAATAAGTTAAAACAAACATCATCTAATAATAATAATAATTCTATAACAGCCATTAACTTTGACAATGCAGTGATTAATGAACCACAAAAAATAGCTAATACTTTCGGTGAATACTTATCTAATGTTGTCCACAAAAAACTTGAAGAGCATTTTGGTAACAATGTCTCAACAGTGTGCACATCATCTACATTCATTTCTAAAACTATGTTCTTCACGCCAGTTACTAAAAGTGAAATTGAACTCATTATCAAGAAATTACCAAATAAAAAAAGTACAGGCCTGGATGAAATACCAGTAAAATTAATAAAAGAATGCAGTAGCGAAATAGCAGAAGTCCTAGCTGATTTAATTAATTTGTCAATTTCAACCGGAAAGTTTCCTGACTCATTAAAAAAAGCTGCGGTTATTCCGTTGTTTAAAAAAAGGTGACCGGACTGATATCGAAAATTATCGTCCTATATCGTTGTTGAGTATTTTCTCCAAAATCTTTGAAAAAGTTGTCTACAATAGAATTTTAATGTTTCTAAATGAGAACAATATTTTTACAAGCTCCCAACATGGCTTCAGACCAGGGTTTTCAACTGAGTCGGGCACTGTTGATTTAATTCAACATGTAATTAGTAAAATAGATGAAAATCATAACGTAGTAGCAGTCCTGTTTGACCTCACAAGGGCGTTTGACACCATTGACAAAACCTTTGTATGCGAAAAAATATATGACATGGGCTTACGTGGGCCTATAAATAATTGGATAAAATCTTTTTTATCGCAAAGAAAAATGATTGTTAAGATTGAAGATATTGAGTCTGATATGTATGATATAAATATTGGAACTCCCCAGGGGAGCGTATTGGGACCACTAATTTTTCTTTTATTCGTAAACGATCTCCCTAATTATATAACTCATGGTAAAGTTTTCATGTATGCGGATGACACTACGATTGTAGTGTCTGATGCAAATCCTGTAATTCTTAAGAATAAAGTTAATGAACTCTTGCAAGAATTTATCGATTGGTGTAATGAAAACCGTCTAATAATTAACTATCCTAAAACAACTTGCATAGAATTTAAAAACCGGCACAGGATTTCGGATAACAATTACACCTTCTCATTTGAAGAGCTAAGTGGATAAAGGTGTTATGTCACAAAAACACGTTATTGAGTAATTTAACTCGTAAGTTTTTAGGCGAGAACTTTTTTGTTATAACGGCTATATAGCTTGCATTTTGCGATGATATTTACATTTGATGTACTTTTCAGAGACAAATAACTAAAGTTCTCAGTTGTCATTATTTTCGAAAATTTTAAAAAATTAATGTACACAACACCTTTATCCGTTCATAAGTTTCTCTGAAATGAATAAGGAATTAGTGAATAAAAGTGTTAAGAAATTAAACATATTTTATTATTATTAAAACATTGTACAATTTTTAGGTAGTCGGACAGTTCTACGGTTTTGAGCCACAGTTTGGTCATTTCCAAGTATGTTGTGATAATACGGCCTTACCATTCATTTATGAATGGCCAGTTTCCCTACACTTAGGCTGCCCTTGTTTTCATTAAACACCGTTAGAGCAATACCGTCGGAATTTATCTTATGCATATTCCTTTTCTTTAAAATATCGACTTTGTAAAATGGAGTCATTTCATCTAGTGATGTAATAGTAGCACCCATAGGTGCCATTTTATACCGTCGCGAAAATAAACCTTTTCATTGTTCAAGTTTTTCTTCCTGTTGTACAAATTGAGTTTTGAGGCAATTCCATCAATATCCTTGAAATGATTCTTCATATCTATGACAACGGCGTCTTTGGGAGTTCTTAAAATTTCTCGATACTGGTCCGGAACGTAGATGTTTTGATGTTTCCTTAAAATTTTCTCGACTCTGCCAAAGTCTCTGTCTGAATCTAAATATGAATGTCCCACCTCTGAAAATTTATGGTCGTTAACTTTAAATTCTCTCTTTAAAATCAACAACTGGTAAAGTGTAATGATATTGAAGTTTTTATTTTGTCCACCACAGGAGTCGGGCCACATTATAATGTGATCGATCTTTTCTTGGAAATATTCATTGTAAACTTGTGAAAAGGTATGTAAGCAACTCGCAATTTCTAGGCTTTCACGGCTGGCCATATCTTCAGTCCATCTGAAAAAGAACGTTCTTTTTTTCAGTATTCCTCAATGTATGTATGCCAAGGTTGTAAAACCACATTTGACGAAGGTAAAATGCTTTCGATGTACTTAATTTTGGCAGCGGCATGGTTTGCTGAAGATCTAAAGTAAGGAAGCAAATCGTTCTATCTACTGTAACTTTTGCTCCGTCACGCTTTTGTTTTTCGAAAGCTAGATTGTAATTTTCTCCGTATTCTTTAGTATTATTTCCAGCATCATATTTGGGAAAAAATGTGAGTCATTTCATGACCTCAATTAAACAATTTTGAATACCATTGTCGTAATTTCAGCATTTTTATTGGGTAGGCAGGGATTTTTCACAGATAACCCAATAGATGTAAGCATAGCGAACCCTGTAATTCTTAAACGATAACCTTACAAACCCAAATGACCTTTGACTTGATTGGCGTAATTATCATACTTATTATTTTTTCCGCAAGAATTTCGGAATTCGCCAGATTTGCCTTAAACAATTTAATGCTCTTTCAAAATATTGGGTGGGCAGAAGCCATAGCAGATATCAGTTTTGCTCTTGTCATAAAAATTTCTACGGTCCAGCCCTCTTCTACTTGTCAACATAAAAATGTTTAAACAAAAATCAACACCGCAAAGCGTCACTTTCCAGTATTTCTGATTTACAGACTAATTTGCTAGAATACTTTGGTAAATTCGTATTTTATTATTGCATTTTATATTGATAATGTTTTGTTTTTAAAACATTATTAAAACTTGCCTGGGAAGAAATTCCCACTATGTGACTCATTTCTGCTGAATTGCCAAAAGGTATAAATGTGTTTACAGCAATTAGATACTCAAGTACCATCTCGAGTCTTGTACCATCTCATACCATTTCGAAATTGAACGAAATGAATATATGGATTAAAACACTATAAGCACTATTTCCAAATATCAGCCAATTTATAAACATCTTACATGATTCATGAAATCGTTTATTCATTGCCATTTGTAATATTAGTTTACTACGACGACTGACCATTTTCACTATAATAGTAAGAAACACTTAACACAACTTGTCACATTAATGTCATTATAACATAACTTTAAAAGCAGTGTTTTGGATTAAAACAATTTAATATCGCACAGTAATGGATAACGGTGGTATGTGATCATGACACCTTTATCCATTAAATTATATAAAAACCATATGTACATAACACCTTTATCAAACATTAAAACGCATTTAGGAAAGGTTTATTATCCCAAAAACTTATTGAAATGATAGATTATAAGTTAAAATAGTTGTCTGTGTAGAAATCTCAAAATTTTCAAAAATGTCACATAACACCTTTATCCACTTAGCTCTTCATTTAATAAACACGTTATCAAAACTGTAAACTCAGCCTCTTTTCTGGGTATAACCCTAGACAGTAATTTAAATTGGAGTCGCCATATCGAAATACTGTCTGCAAAACTAAATAAAAGCTTTTATGTAATAAGCTCTCTAAAAAATTCCTTAAATAATCATGCTTTGCTAAACGTATACTACGCTTTCGTTTACTCGCCTATTTCATACAACATTATAGTGTGGGGACAATCAAGTGACATTGCCAGAATATTTATACTCCAGAAAAGGATACTTAGGCTTATATTTAATGTTGGGTATAATCAATCATGCCGTGAAGTATTTAAAAAGAACAAAATTCTTACTGTGACATCTATATATTTGTTAAAACTATTGACATATATTCATGCAAATAAAAACAAATTTGTGCATAATGGTGATTTCCACAATTATCTCACTAGAGGAAGAAATTTAATTTATTTAAGTAAACATAAACACGAATTTTATAAAAAGTCACCTAT
Source organism: Rutpela maculata (assembly GCA_936432065.2). Taxonomy (NCBI): domain Eukaryota; kingdom Metazoa; phylum Arthropoda; class Insecta; order Coleoptera; family Cerambycidae; genus Rutpela; species Rutpela maculata. The sequence continues at coordinate 47,951,399 of OW386289.2, forward strand.
TCACTCTGGTTGTCGTGTCTATAATCTTCTACCAAACGAAATAAAAGATCGCATATCTTTAGTCAGTTTTAAGAACGGTTTAAAAAAACTTCTGAGAAGTAATTCATTTTATTCCATTAATGAGTTCATACTTTTTTTACAGACCAAACTCGATTCGTAATTTAAATGTATGTTATGTGTTTTTTTATTCGATTTAAATGCTGTATGTCCGTTTTACCTTTTAGCTACATATATACGTTTTTTATTGTATTGTATTGTATCCTTATAAATAGTGAGGTACTTTGTACATTAATGTATTTACACTTTTATTTTTTGTTTTTCATTTTTAAGCCATTGATATGGCTACTGACATGTCTTATCTATAATTATGTATTATAGCTCAAAGATCAATAAAGATATTTCTATTTCTATTTCATTAATTTTATGGAGAGCGCCCTTTATTATTCTTGTGACAGAATTTACTTTAATGTAATATTCTCATAGCAAGATCGCTTATATAAATGTGCGTTGTTTTCTCACCCCTTCATAGATGTGTAAAAAAACACTTGTGGGAATATTGGTTATCTTTCCAGATTCAGACACACTGCAATCAGAGTGCAATATCTGGTACATTCACTATCTTTTCACTGAGTCAAGTTCATTATTCAAGATAATGGGTAGTTTTGTACCCGATGATGGCATATAGTCCATACGAAACTTGCAAAAAAAGTGTGAAACCCCAAAAGTGTTTTCGAGGACGGCCAATATGATGGTGATAGTCGCGCGGTACCTACCCCCCTCGAACTACCCCTAAACGCAAAAAACACCCTTTTTTAGATTTTTCCTCGGATTTTTCGTTGTCAGGTATGCGAGGACTTGTTGGATCGGTTATTTTTGAGGAAACTCAATATATCCTGTAAAACTTTGCAACCAGACATCCTAACGACCAACGGGGGTTGAAACCACCCCTTCCTTTAATATCGGAACGTGCAAAAAACATCCAAACATGCTGAAAATTGTTTTATATACGTTTTCAAAGCCGGGGAATACGATTCTGATATTATTTAGCCTCCTACCCATAACCATTTTTACCATTTTTCGTTATCAGGCATGCGAGGATTTGTTGGATCGGGGTCTTCCAATACCTACGTATGCGTACAGTTAGTCCTTACCCAATATATATTGCATTTAATTATATTTCTCAAGGGTCTTCAATACTGAGGACTAACAAATGGAAGGTATATGCTGAGAATACACAACCGACGGCTACGGCACATATTTTTTGCGTCGGTCCTCGCTGGATCGCTGTATGGAGGCCGCGTAATAGGAAGACGACTCCCCCTCTCTATGATTTAATTTGTAAACACCGAAGAATAATTTATTTAATAACAGTAATATATAACGCATGTCTAGAATCATGTACATAATATATAATAAAAAAATGGACTATATACATACACGAATATATATACATGCACAGAGCCCGTTTTATCAAACTCCTTTTAAGCTGCAATGAAAAAATTTCTCTCACTAGAAAACCTGATTCATTGAACGGTAGTGATCTCACTATAAGAAAAACCGATGGTTTTGGGCATGCAAGGGTAGTTTTTGAGGACTAAGAGAGAAACTGATGCAACTATCGTGTCCTCCACCCTTGAAAACGGGGGATACCTTCTTCTCCTTGAGGGACACTTCAGGATTCAGAGAGGGGGTGATTTCAACCCCCCTGGGGTCGTTAGAATGTCTGGTGGCAAAATTTTACAGGACATATTGAGTGTCTTAAAAAAAAACCAATCCAACAAGTCCTCGCATGACTGAAAACGAAAAATGGGAAGAAGGGATGGTTTCATGCATTTAGGGGTAGTTGGTTAGGGGTGGGAGGCTAAATATTATCACTATCGTGTTCCCCGCCCTTGAAAACAATAGGAAAACAATTTTCAGCACGTTTGGATGTTTTTTGCATGTTTCGGCATTGAGGGAGGAGGTGGGTTGTCAGGATGTCTGGTTGCGAAATTTTATAGGACATATTCAGATTCCTTAATAGAAACCCGATTCAACAAGTCCTCGCATGCCTGACAACAAAATATCGAAAAAAGGGGTGGTTTTTTGCATTTAGGGAGCAGTTCGAGGGGGTAGGGACCTCGCGACTATCACCATCGTGTTGGCCGTCCTGAAGAATGGGAGGGGGTAGTCATGTTTGATCGCTGCACTTTGCACATTTTTGGGGTTTTTGCAAATTTGGCATGGACTAATATTCAGGATTGAGGAGGGGGGGGGTAGTGTGGTGGGGGATTGTCCATTTAGGGTAAAATCGACTTATTACTGTTAGTAGACATTAAAAAAAAAAATTCTGATTTTTTCATCCAAAAATAATTTGGGGCAAAACCCCTCTTTCTTTATAGTAAATTAAACAATATTGTCTTTAAGATAAATACTGTGTATTGTATATCATTAAAAAGCATTTTTATGGCCTTTCAGTTGGTATAAAAATATATGATGTGTTCCATTTAAAAAAACCACAATAAAGTTCATATCTCCGAAATGCGATTTTCAATTGTTTTCCTGAAATGATTTTTAGAAAATACAATACATGTGATTTCCTATAACTTTTGTTTTTGAACTTTTTTACGTAAATCCAAAAATAATGAAGTCTAATGAGGTTCTAACGTTGGCGCTGTCACCTTGTACATGCACTAAATCCCAATTTTATGCACTCTTACTTGCTTGCTTTACCTATTTACCTTTCAACGGAATAAGAGCAAAGTATAATCTAGTTCCAGATCTCGGTATAATTGATGTATTTCCTTCCTTCTCTTTGGTTGTTTTTTTTATTTTTCTTCCGAGTTTATTTTTTTTTAAGTTCGTCTGGTGATCTCAAAGCCGGCACAATAGGACGAAATTACGTTGATGTGATAAGTGAAAAATTATACTTACAGTGATATACAAAATAACATTACAACAGTTAAGTTATATACCTAATATTTAATTAATGTGGGTGATTAGAATATCTCAGTGCATAAGAAGTGAAAAGTTGAGAATAACCCGAGAGCCTCTAGGAAACCATAAATCAATCAACACTAAGGCTAAAGATAAGTCTACACTTGACTATACCACTTTACTTAAATTTATACCTATATGCTTTAAATGCTTGATAGTTCTTAGACAATAAATTAAAATAAGGGCACTAAATATTTTTCTTTCAGCAAAAATCTACAAACCAAACTATTACAAACATACAAATAATAATTAATAGCCAAAACCGACTTTCTTTCAGCCAGTCAAGAGAATTACGCACGATATAATAATGGTGATAATAATAACCCGAAATAATCAGTAATGCATCGCTATTAAAGTGCAATTATACAGATTTCCTGTGTGCACCTCCAAGTGTGTTGTCTTATAGTTACTAAAAATATTCAAACAAATGTAATCAAAATTGAACACGTAATGATCAGTAGCGCACTACTCTTAAAGTATACCTTTCAGGTGAGGTTCTCATAATTGCTAAAAATATTCAAACGAGTTTAATTTGGATTAGATCAGAAATAATCAATGGGGCATTGTCGGTGTGTAGTGTCCAGACTGAATTCTTATGGCACCTCAATGTATGTATACGTGATACAGGTTTCTCTCAGGAAAATGGTTTCCAAGAAAATACGCACAGAAAAGAGCAATCTTGATACCTAGAGCAGCGGAAACCCAACTCAATAAATAGATCATATAGAAGTTATATTTAAGTTTGTATAAGTGAATGTGTTTTTAAAATAATTTATACCTCGGAATATTTTCAGCTAAGAAATATTAGTAAGTCTTTAATAAGTACACATATCAAAACTTTCCACAGTGCTTCCCTCTAACGCAGTAAATCATAACATATACATAGTGCAGTAAAATCGTGTACCTGGAGACTTTAATGCACATATACTCCACACATGGTCTAACGAAAATGGAAACGCGCTGAAAAACCTAGCACACATGTATGACTTAACAATAAGAAATACATGGAGTAAAAGTCAAACATGCATTGACACCTGGAGTAATGGAAGCTCAATCACACAAATAGACCATATTCTGGTAAGCAGAGAGATAAGGGAAAGGAACAAGAAGGTTAAAGTAAAAAGGACAGCAGAAAACCGACTAAAGAAAACGCTAACACTGAACAGCACCAAACTAAAAATAGGGAGACCATGTTACACGTGGAAAACAACAATCGAGAGGATCATAAACAAACTGGGAAAGAAAAGCGAGGGGAAAAATGAAAAAAAATCATGCGCCATGTGGCTCTCGCTGCCGACAACAAGCATGACTCAAATCCAACCCAGCATCGGAAATCGAGGAATCAGAAGACTCAGAAAAAGAAAATTCGAAGAAGCAGAAACAAAAAAGAGGAGCATAAACAGTAATAAACCCTCCACATTAAGACACAACACATATTTCACTCGAAAATTCAGAAGAGGCAGATACCCAGAACCAAAAGCACAAAAAAAGGAGCTTAAACGCTCCCTCACGACACAATGCGGTAACGCATCTCACAAATACCTACACCTCCCATCCCATATTCCTTTACTATGCGCCATGTGGCACTCGCTGCTGGCAACAAGCATAACCTTAGTCCAACCCAGCGTGGACATAGCAGGCCCAGCTGTATACCTGGGAGTTGCAGCAATGCCTACCGCACGCTGATAAATCAATCAATCAAAATCTTCTAAGTTTATATTTTTAAACCTTTGTATTTAAATAATTATATTGTATTATATCTCATTGAATGAACAATTTTTTGTTCTTTTTTTTTCTATTTTAATTGGATCTATCGGCCTGTAGAACAGTGTAAATAAAATCATAAATAAATAACGAACGAGTGAACGAATAAACAAATAAATAATAAATATGTGTACCAAATTTCAAGTCCATATTATAAATCGTTCCAGAGTAATCGTGCGCATAAATAATGTTACATATAGACCGACTGACCGACAGATAGAGACAGACAGACAAAATTTGTTTTGATCAAATTTAAAATCTCCACATTTCATTACATTCTAAGCCTATTTGAACAAAAAAATATATTTTTTACCGTTCTATGTTATGAAAGTAAACACACTTAAACGAATGGTCACTGTTGAGGAGATTCCATGATTTTAAAGAAATAGTAACTTGAGTCGCTGCTGTGACCTGAAGATGACTCCAAAATGGTAATATGAGGTTATAAACTTTTTAGCTGTGATCGCTTGACTAGAGGTGAAGGAATAGTAATACAGACATTATTTTTTATTTATTTTACTTTTAGATGAATAAAGTAATATTTTCGTTATAGCCTTTGCAGGAATGAAATAGTTATTTATACGAAAAGAACATAAAGTGGTACTATTTCTCTGAATAATTGGCGTAGTCTGTCGACGAGCGTTTCACCAATCAAGCTGGCATATCGGGAGGTGATTCAAATTAAAAACATATAGAAGCCCGCCGACCACTAACTGGGTGTCATAGGTTTACTCCCAAAATGTGTGAATTGTTGTTAATTTGTGGCAGTAGAGCACAGAAATGACCATGCCTTTTTTTGGTGGGCAGGGCCATACGGCAGGCCCACAAAGGTGTAAGAAATGTGACTTGTAAAAGTAAAAAAAAGTCACAAATAAGTCATAAGTTTACGCATGGGCGTTGGAGGTATTTCTTAATTTACCCCCAAAAATCATGAATCCAGACTCCCATTCATTTTGGGCGGTACAAGGAAGCGCTACGCTCTCCCAAATTTGAAAAAAAAGTCAGATAGTAAAATGATAAGTTTATGAATGGAAATCAGGAAACTGGTAAGTATGAACCTCCTAAGTGCGAGAAGACATTCGCCATCTTTTAAAAGTGGTGCGAACGTCTTGCCTTTCAAGATAATTGACGGCCTACTGGCTGTTCCTACCGCATGTACTAGTTGCCCTTGTGATTCGATGAGTATCACAAATTTACGACTGGCAATCATAAACTTGATAAGTATGAACCCCCTGAGTGCGAAAATATATTCGCCATCTTTGAAAAGTGGTGCGAAGATCTTGCCTTTCACGATAATTAACGGCGTATCGGCTCTTTCTACCGCATGTACTAGTTACCCTTGTAATTCGATGAGTATAGTAACTTGTAATGAAGAATTCATAAATCCATGTTCCATTACTAATGTTTCCGGATTTACACACGACACCAATATGCACACGGCACGCAAATCTACCCAGCTCCCATCTAGAGCCACGGATTTGCACACGACACTAAACTATACGCAATTCTACGTCAGCAGTAAGCGAGGATTCTCGGATATAAAAGCCCGGCTCCAAATCAATTAATTCAGTGTGGACAATTCTGCCATTCTGTCTTCAGCGTGCTGAGCTGGACATATTACAGTTTTGTTCATCTCCCGACGCAAATACGACGAAACGAATGCAATCCGACCCTGGGAATCCATCAGCGTGCTGAGCTGGGACCCCTCGTTAGTGATTCCCTGACGCCGTTTCTCCGCCAGAACCAGAGCGGATGAGCCTGACCTGGAGACCTCCTACAGCTGGGAAACTTCTTGAGTCGACGATATTCGCCCGACGCCCGATGCCACTCCAGTAGCAGCAACTAACGTCGCATCGCATCGTTACACACACTCTCTCTCTCTCTGATAATAGAAAATGTTATCCTAAGAACCGTAACCTGTATGTTATGTAACACTGCGACATATTATCTGTTTGAAGAGGAAAATAAATTGTTTATATTTTTATTGGGCTGACTTATTAACTAATATCAACCCTGATTAATCTCCAAACCAGCCACCCGACAACAAATCGTTACAAACTAGTACATGCGGTAGGAACAGCCGATACGCCGTCAATTATCGGGAAAGGCAAGACGTTCGCACCACTTTTCAAAGATGGCGAATGTCTTCTCGCACTCAGGAGGTTCATACTTACCAGGTTCCTGATTGCCATTCAAAAATTTATCATTTTCTTATCTGACTTTTTTTTCAAATTTGGGCGAGCGTAGCGCTTCCTTGTACCGCCCAAAATGAATGGGAGTCTGGATTCATGATTTTTGGGGGTAAATTAAGAAATCCCTCCAACCCCCATGCGTAAACCTATGACTTATTTGGGACTTTTTTACTTTTACAAGTCATATTTCTTACATCTTTGGGGCCCTGCCATACGCCCCTATCCCCAAAAAGGGGCTAGCATGGTCATTTCTGTGCTCTACTGCCCCAAATTAACAACAATTCGTACATTTTGGGAGTAAACCTATGACACCCAATTAGTGGTAGGCGGGCTCCTGGTCCAATAGGAGTTATAGAAAGTATAATATAGAATATTCAATAATTATGAAAGAATGAATTCGATAAGCATGCGGAGAATATAATATTTACATTTGATCTATAAGTGTATTTTGCATAAAAGTGATAAATAAAAGTCATCTGACTGAGGATTTCCTCGAAAAATAATTTGTTTCAGCTTTAAACCAATTTGTTCCATGCAAAACGTTTTTACGCTATTTAGAAAACTATGTCTATAATTCTTGAGTATGAAAGTAGTAATTTTATTTACATATAAAATAAGAGAATTTATATAATTGATGTGTTTTATCACTCATAGTCATTATTAGTAATGCATGTAATTCTGACGAAATTTCGTAATTTATACAATAATTTTCATGGTAGCGATATAACCTACATACTATTTATCTGTTTAGATAATATCCAATTAATCTATATTTTTTGAAAAAGTTGAATTCAAGTTTTGCAATATATGGACCTAGTTACTTGTATGTAGTTTAACATTTTCATGTTCATATTACTAGTATAGCGGTAAATTTGCTAAATAGATAATGGATGTAGTAGAAGACAACTAATATGAAAAACGAAACAGTTATATTTAGGTTTAAAAATTCTTCTTACATATTTATTTCACTTCCTTATGCGCGATATGGAATACCGTGCTCATAATAAAATCTAAACAATTTAAAATGTTATTTCAAAAAGTAAATGGTTTTGTTCAAAATTTACATATGGGACATTCTATGTCAACCAGAACACACTTTCAAAAAACTGCTGCCTAAGGGAGGATCACTACTTCTACATCAAGATTTCCTATCCAAGTCTCTTACAACAAAAAAATATCGATTCTATATTTTCACTTCACTATTAGTTCAATAAAAATAAGCCTAAAAGTATGCGAACCTTGAAAAAATTAGTACAAGCAAGAAATTTGGTGGAGATGTTGCAGTTATCATGTTATTGAATATACCAAAAGTTCCCTAAAATCTAAACTGTGCTACGCCCGCCATATTGAAAAATGGCGGCCCATGTTCAGGTTTCTGTATATAAATCCTTTACCGTTGCAGATAGGAAAAACAGTTTCGAATATAAAATGTAGGCAATAATAAAACAAACAATATTAACATTTTTTTTCTCTAAATCGAATGGTTTCAAAAATTTTCTGCTATTTATTCCTACACTTCAGAACAATACATTGAAGAAAGATCAAGTCGACAAGCTAGAGACACCCACGATAAACAAACTTTTATAAACTGGATGCAACAGCATAATCCCTTTAACCAGCGTTGTGAAAATTTGATTAGCTTATCTTCAGGGTTAGTAGCTGATCATACTATAGACTGCGATCAAGCACTTCAGAAGGGCCTACGTTCAATGTCGTCAATGGTTGGGAACAATTTTTGTGAGATCATAATTCGAAGAAATAGCAAAGTGAAGACTATATCGTCAATGAACTCATCAATCAAAGTGAGAGAAAATATTGTTGCTGTGAACCCACAACAGTTATTTAACCGAATTGTGTGTGTAGTTAAAGGTCCTAAAAGAATATTTCAAATATGAACTCGCACCTTCTCCTATTTCCCTTTTCAATGAGGTTGGTATGAGAAAAGGCAAGAAATCATCACTTGTCGCAGTTTTTAAAATGGAGGAATCACCAGAACTAGACAACTGTATTTACGTCCTAGATTGGGGGACATATTCTTCACAGTATTGTCTGGCTCAGGCCCGCAACCTATCAAGACATCATTAACAATTACACCTCACACATCATTAGCCGTATGGCAGTAATTGCGTTGTAGAATTTGATGGTTATCCTGTATACCCAACAACGAAGGGGAACGAACAAGAAAGAAGAGTGGCAGGAAGGACATCATCAGATATAAACATAAGTGAGAATACTTTGAATACTGTCACCACAACAACGCAAGTGGAATTTCTTGCAAACAGTGCAAATAAAAAACTTCTTATAAAATATCTAGCCGTCCAGTTAAGAAGTCGGGGTGTCTAGGTAGAAGAGGTCGAAGCTGATGCCGATAAGTTGATCGTAGCAGCAGCTATTGAGAAAGCAAGGCATGGTTCTCGAGTAGTTGTTGGCATCGACTTATTAGTCCTCCTAATTACTTTGTCAACAGACGAGATGCATATTTGGATCCTTTGACCAGGCTCAAGGAATAAAAAAAGGTCAATTTTTTACATTGCAAAGCAACGAAATTTGCACAGGAATACATTACACTGTCTGATGTTCATACACGCTGTTACAGGTTGTAACACAACATCCGCGACCTTTAGAAAGAGCAAGATTAAAGGCTGACTCCTTTTAGAACAAAACCCGAATCTGCGACAGACTGTTGCATTACTTACTGAGGATGCCGTATACCAAGATGACATTGCAGCTGCAGGGGAAAATTTTCTGCTTGCCTTTTATGGTTCAACAAAGTCCCAGACGCTTGATGAGTATAGATATTTTTCATATAATCGTCTGATCATTAAGCAGCAATTACATTCCAAATTTAATTTGGCATTGTTGCATCCTACAACTGCAGCAGCTGCCAATCACTCATATCGCACATACCTTCAGGTCCAGCAGTGGATGGGTAATTATTTAAAGCCGACTGCCTGGGGTTGGCAGTTAAGCCGTGGGGCTTTGAAACCAGTTTTGACATGTTTAGATCCAGCCCCTAGCAATTTACTGAAGCTTATATCCTGTGGTTGCAAATCGGGATGCACAAAAAGTTGTGAGTGCTCATCAGCAGGGTTAAAGTGTTCTGCCATGTGTGGATATTGCCAGGGATTATCTTGTAGCAATTCAGAAGAAATGTTATCTGACGACGACACTGATAATGACGAACTAATGTTATAACGTATTTTCGTATTTTATTCTATTTGTTATAGGCTTCATAATTACAGTATATTTTTCTTCTGTAATGGTAATATACCTAAAAAAAATGTTTTTTGTTTTACTCACAACCTATAAACAGTGTATTTTGTACACAATTTTGAAAATTCAATAACATTCTGCACCTCATAATTCAAAAACCGTTCGATTTAGAGAAAAAATGTTAATATCAAAAAATTTTTGTTTTATTATTGCCTACATTTTTATTTGAAACTTTTTTTCCTATCTGCAACGGTAAAGGATTTATATACAAAAATCTGAAAATGGGCCGCCATTTTTCAATATGGCGGGTGAAGCACAGATTCGATTTTAGGAGACTTTTAGTATATTCATTAGGATGGCAAGTGGAAAATCTTCACCAAATTCCTTGCTTGTACTAATTTTTTCGAGGTTAAAATTTATTTTTTCTGCACTATATATGGAAATAATATTAAAAAATATAATATTTGAAATTATCCATCCAAAAACCCATAAGACGATATACCACACGTTAATGGGGTGGTGGAGGGGGATGTTGTTGCTAAAAAAATCTTGGAGGCCTTTGGTTCTTGTACACACACTAAATTACAATTTTACTTTTTTTGCCTTCTTTAATAATGGGGTGGGGGCGTTGGGGATGAGGGTGGCTAATGCCTAAAAAATTGTTGAGATCTTTAGTTCTTGTATACACAGTAAATCAAAATTTTTTTTTTACTCCTTTAATAAACATGTGTGGAGGACGAGTGGTAGAGTGGGTGGCTAGTGTCAAAATAAAAATCTGAAGAACTTGGTTCTTGTATACACACTAAATCGTAATTTTATATTTTTTCCTCCTTTAATAATGGGGTGATGGTAATGGTAATGGAGGTGGTGCAAAAAAAAGAAATTGAGGTATTTGGTTCTTGTACACACACTAAATCATAATATTATTTTTGCACCATCCTCAGCAATGAGGTGGGGCTGGTAATGGGGGATGGTAGACGGGCAGCTAATACCGACAAGTTTCTTACTACCTTTGGTTCTTGTATAGATGCTAAATCACAATTTTATTTTTTACTCCCCTTAATAATGGTGAGGGTGTGATAGTGGGGTAGTTAATGCCAAAAAGTTTTTAAGCCTTTAGCTTCTCGTACATACATTTAATCCCAATTTTATTATTTCTTAATTGCTTGCTTCACTTATTTAACCCCATTTAACCCCCAACACTTCAACGGAATAAGATCAAAATATAATCTAGTTCGACACCTCGTTCTAATGTACCAAATTTCAAGTCAATATCATAAATCGTTCGTGAGTAATTCCTCGCACAAATAAGTTACAGACAAACCGACAGAAAAATTTTTTCGCTCCCAAACTTTAAATTTCGACGTTTTATAACATTCTAAGCCTATAAGAGAAGAAAAAATTTTCAATTGTTTTTTGCGATACTTCCACTCCACCACGTGTATGTGGAAGTAATGAAGCGCCTGAAAAAATGTTTCGGGACTCAAAATGGTGAATAAAAATAGTAGTTTAGTAATCAATGTGGCAAGATCGAAAATTCAATATACCGGCCATGCTGTGGCGACCAGAATTAGGACAAACACACACATAAAAAACAACAACAAACAATTATTACAAAGCGAATTTATTCCCGAAAAATTTAAAACTAGGAAAAAATTACTCTTGCTTTGCTCTAGGGCAAAAAGGAATGCGCATAATAAGTACATCACCAGAGTAAAAACTCTGATAAAGGGTATGTGGCATGTAATTAATTATGAAAAACAACAGCCCGCAAATCCAGTTGATTCAAATTAATGATCAAACGAACTTAATAGTTTCATGTCCGGAGGTGATGGCAAGTTATTTGTCGGTTATGATTACTGTGATGTCTATGACTCGGTAGTTTTAAAAAGATGTTATAAATGTAAAGGTTTCAATCATCACTCTAATCGGTGCAGATCATCCAATCCAAAGATTGTAAAGCTGTGGATTTGAAATGTGTGAACTGTCTAAAACTAAATGAGAAAGATAAAGATCTCAATCTGGATATAAATCATGCTGTTTGGGATTCTAGATATTATGTTTATAATCATAAAGTTAAAAAGTATAAAGCTAATGTATATATGGCATAGCAATTAGATACATTGGTTATATCGTAATCCCCTTCTCATGTTAACGTTTGCGCTAGTGATAAGAACGATGTTGGCGTTTCTGCGGACATGGCTTCTAGGGACAAATCTATATATCTCCCCTGCGTTTATTACCAAAATTTGCGCGGTTTAAACACCAAAACACACGATCTATTAAATGCTTCTTATGCCTGTGATTACGATGTTCTGGCACTCTCAGAAACCTGGATTGACTCTCATGTTAATAGCTCTGAGTTAATATGCAGCAATTATAATATCTTTCGCTGTGATCGCAATTATTCTGTTACAAATAAAACCAGAGGTGGACATGTTTTATTGTCTATTAATAAAAAATATGTTGCCACTAAATTAAACCTGGATTATATAAGAAACTCAGTTCCTTTAATTGATATAGTTGGTGTAAAAATGCAATTTAACCACACCAGTATTTTCTTATTTGTTACATATATACCTCCGTCATTAGGTATAATGCACTATAATTTATTTTTTGAAGCATTTGAAACGCTCCACTACCTAAACGATAATGACGTATACTTTATTGGAGATTTTAATATACCCAATTATAGAGAGTTTACTCTACACAATAACATCAACGAGCAAACAGCAGCACTTATGTCATTTTTGAATTATTTTGATCTAAGACAATGTAATTTCGTGTTAAATTCTAATAATAGAATATTGGATCTAGTTATCTGCAGCACTGCGTGTAACGTTGAAAATGCTCATGATATCCTACTAAAAGAGTACTCCCATCATCCGGCGCTAAGTATATATCTCAATGCAAACAACAATCAGACAAATACAAAATCCTCTGCAAATAATATTTCAACATATAATTTTCGGAAAGCTGACTTTCACACCTTATATGCCAAAATTGAAAATACCGACTGGTCAGTTCTAGAAACCATTAATGATGTAAACTCGGCGTGTGAGCAATTCTACGAAACACTATACGATATCTTTGACTCCTGCGTACCCAAAACGATACCTCGTCATAGGAAATACCCGCCGTGGTATAATAATGTTATAGTTCGGAATATAAAAAAAGCAAGACAACTTAAAATGTACAAACGAACCGGCAATATAGTCGCCTACAACGAATTTAAAATTCTTAGATCTCAGATAAAGCAGGACACAGACACTGCCTTTAAACACTATCAGAACAACATCCAAAATAATTTAAAAAATAACCCCAAAACTTTCTGGTCATATATTAACTCTAAAAAAGTGCAACACCGGATATTCTTCATTACCATGATAAATGTCTTGAAAATCCGCAGGAAATAGCTGATGCTTTTGCTGAATTCTTCGAAACCGCACATAGTTTACCTTCGCAAAACATTGATCGAAATACCCCATTCAATAACATATGTTTGAATTTTAGTGCCTTACGACAACTCAAGCCTAAATTTACAAAAGGGCCAGATGAAATTCCAGCGTTTGTTGTTAGAGACTGCTAATGTTTTCGTAGAGCTACTCACGACAATATTTAATCTCTCACTCAAAAGTGGTACATTTCCTAATATCTGGAAGAGATCCTGAATTTGCCCCATCTATAAAAAAAGGTGAGAGACATGAAATTGAAAATCACCGTCCGATTACAATTATATGTAATTTTGCAAAAGTAATGGAGATTGCATTACACGTAGTAATACCCACACGTTGATGGGCAAATAACACAAAGTCAACACGGTTTTATAAAGAATAGATCAACTGTCACCAATTTAATGTGCATAACTCAATTTATATCGCATAACCTCGACGCCGGCACCCAAGTTGACGTGATTTATACAGATTTCTCGAAGGCTTTTGACAGGCTTGACCACGGTGTATTGCTACACAAACTTGAAACCATGGGCTTTTCCAGTTGCTTGCCAATTTTTTTAAATCGTATCTTATCAACAGAATACAATATGTGGAGTACCGCCGTCAAAGGTCGGCTGAAATTGCCGTCACGTCAGGGATCTATACTGGGACCACTATTGTTTGTGTTGTTTATAAACGATATTGTAGATAACCTGGAGGTCGGTGTCTTGTTATATGCCGATGATGCGAAAATTTTTTCTACTGTAAATACGTTAACCGACTGTCACAAGCTGCAAAGAAGTCTCGAGAAAATACAAGCTTGGTGCAATCAAAATGGTCTGTCTCTCAACGTCAGTAAATGTTATATAATGTCATTCACTAATAGAAAAGAAACTCTTCTTTATGATTATAAACTTGATCTCAAATCATTAAAACGAACTGATTGTTTTAAAGATCTTGGTGTAACGTTCGACGACAAATTAACGTTCAAAAACCATATACAAGATACTTTTCTCTCTGCAAATAGAAACCTTGGCTTTGTTATCAGAAATTCAGTGGGCTTCACGGACACCAACCTACTGACACTTTTATTTAATGCATATGTCAAATCCAAGCTCGAATACGCGTCCATAATCTGGCACCCAGGGTATGTTACACATATAAACCTACTTGAAGGCATTCAAAGACGATTTCTAAAATTTCTGTCGTATAAGATGGACGGTATATATCCACCAATTGGATATCCCCAAGAGGTGCTATTAAGTAGGTTTTCTGCAGATAGTTTAGAAGATCGTAGGAAAAGACAGGCACTCACATTTTTACATACAACAACATAAATTGCCCTGAAATAGTTGAAAAACTTATGTTTCATGTATCTCGTTCGGGCATTCGGCATCATATGACTTTTTACCTTACCACGCCTCGGACAAATGCTTTAAGCTTCTCCCCTCTATATTTTATGTATGGTACTTACAACTGCCTGTAGGAAAACCCTGATATTTTCAACTGTTCCATTACATCCATTAAAAAACTGAAGCTGCAATAAGCTTTTTCTCTTATAACATTCTTTAGATGTATATCTGCATGTATACATATGTGTGTACGTTGTTTTGTGTACACACAATAATTTATGTTTAATGTATCATTTATGTATTGTTCTCTTTATTACACTTATTATTGTCAACGATTTAATAATTGTATGTACTTCTCATCCAGTAATTGGTCTCTGACTGTTGGATGATATATCTAAATAAACAAAAATAAATAAATAAATAGTCACTTTAGACGGTGGCCGAACGCATCATTAATATGTTGCCTCCCTGTAATCGTAATTTTAAGTATTATCTAAATAACGTCCAAGTAGGAGAATTCGACAGAGAATTTACTCTTTCGGAAGTCTCTTACATAAAAATCCTGAATATAACTAATAAGTTATAAAATACCAGTAGTATGCCTATGGCATATACCTAAAGATGCTAAATGCAATATGCACTACAATATATGGAAAGTAACGTATTTCTCAAAATTCTCAAAGTTCTAAAAGTCATTCCTATCTACAAACAGGGCAACATTGATTACCCTACTAATTACAGGCCAATTTCGATTATACCTTTTTTTTCTGCAAAAATGTTCAAAATGATCTTAAAATTACGAATAACTTTTTATTTTGACCAATGTAATTTGTTCAATAATTGTCAATTTGGTTTCGGATCTAAATTATCCAGTGCACCAGCTATAAACGAACTGACTGACATAATAAATAGAGGTTATGAACAAGGCCAAATTTTATATATCCAGTTTCTGGATTTGAGCAAAGCATTCGACTGTGCATCTAATGATATTTTGTTAAAAATAAACAGATTTTTACAAAAACACTGATAGTCAGAAATTACTTACATCTTACCCAGAAGAGAGAATTCAATTTGTGAACCACCGAAACAGGGAACTCTGAATTTACAGATATTAACTTTGGGGCTGACCCTGTTCCCCATTTTCATATATGACCTCCCTAGTAATACCATCGCAGCTAAACCGGTTATTTTTGCGGACGATACACTTTGATATGCAGCAATACAAACGCTAGTCCATTGCTATCCAACGTGAACGATAGCTTATCATGAATTCAGGACTTGTTCTTATCAAACTGATGGTACCAGATATTAGACCACATTGTTTCCACCAATTGTGTAAAATTAATAGTCGTTTAGCTGAACAATAAATTAACGAGGGAAAAACATTCAAATTTTATCTGTAACAAAATTTCCAATAATTTTTTTTTACGTTGCCTTCTAAATTGTGTATTGGCGGCATATTATGGATTAATTCATTTGGTGATCACCTATGCTATTTTGGTTTGGGGCCACTCTTTACATTCAGTATATGTATTCGCTAAGCGAAGACGAGCAGTAAGAGTAATTGCGGGCCTAGGTTACATAGAAAAGACGAGTTCAAGAGATTAAAAATTCTAACTTTGTTTAGCGCCTATACATTGCACTGTCTCCTTTATGTGAAAGACAATGAAGGCGTTTATACACTATGTGATCAGATTTACTCCTATCCCACTAGCAATGAAAACCAATTAAACACTGACTTTTTACGTCTGTCGAGAACACGCGATGGAACAGGATATTATTTAATAAAACGTTTTAATGCATTACCCCATGGAATGCAGGAACCGGATTATTAGTGGGTGCGGTACGCCATATAAATAGGGAGAATACTGCATTTCATCTTCACGGGGTGTCATTTGGCACGGTTGGTCCTTACACCAAAGATATTCATTGTCCATTACGACGCATCAACATGTACCCTTAGGAACCAAGATGTAATACAATGGAGAGCGTGCAATAGCAATCGATTAGGTAAAGAGATTCACACAACTTCCTCAGACGTTTATATTTCCAATTTGGTTTTGGGACTGACTGAAAACAATATAAAAATATTATCCTTTTTCAAAATTTTAGGACACTATTGGTTAGTTGGTTATTTCCTTTTAGTGATTATATCATTCATGAGAACGGAGTTCGATTAGAGTTGAACTATATATGAGTTATTACAGCTTTCCTGGCTCGCGATGTACTGGTCCTCACATAGGTTCAATATAAGGAATGTGACGCGACTTCGCATTTGAGCAACTGTTTTGCAAATGACCTTTTTATCTTACTTATGCACAAGGCGGTTTTCAATTAAACTTTGCCATATTTAAAGTTCTGCATTTGGTTTTGCTACCACAGCTTTCTGCCGATTCTCCAACGCACAAGTTCAACTGACGAGCCGCTGGATGAATCCAAGTTTGTTTTCCTGAACCAAAAATTACTTTTATTTTCGGTACACTTTTCCATGACCATAATATACTTTCACTCTCATGGACTGGACATAAACTTTATAACATAAACTGATTTTTCTCATAAGTCGAAATTTTTATTTATTTTTCGACTTAGGTCGATTCTGGGATGTTCTATAAAATCCCACGTAAAATGAATGCACCAAACACTACCGCAAAGGTGGTACGAAAAGAGTGCATATTATGAAAAATATGAGTTTTGCAATTTATCGTAATAACACACGAACAATCTTTTATACGAAAATGGGTGTAGGAATATTTTTTGTAAAGAATCGCATGCTCTATAAATTTTATATCAACTATTTTTACGAAAAAACTCACTGTTTAAGTTTAAAAACCAATTTTTTGCACTTTTGACCTTAAATAAAATTTTTGGGTCAGATCAGTCGGGACTTTTGATATTTCATTTAAAATGAATGATTTGAAGGTTGTATAAATTTTCAACTCCATCGGAATTTTTCCGAGGTTGAACGTCTATTCTGACTGGACTATAAATTCGTCCTCAATGTAGTAGCTTTCTTATTTGTCTTTAGCATAATTTTGCTCAATGTAACGGCAGCCCGTTACCAAGATTTTCGAGTTACCTTAGCGACGATCATTCCAGAGTTTTTCATCAGTTCTGGGAAAGCTGAGAAGAAAAGTTCAGAGCGACGGAACTTTTTACTGGTTCAAATCGGGCTTTGGACATGTAAAGAAGACGAAAAAAATAAGAACTGTTTTCCCAGTTCACATTTGAGAAAAATGATTTGCGCCGCCACAAAAAAAACACAAGCTTTCAGAGAATTTATTTAAATGGAATTGGAATTAAATTTCAAGGTTCCAGTCACATAGTAATGATAAAAGAAGGATTAGAATTGTCAGGTTTATTATTGTAGTTTTAAACATTAAATACATCGTCATCTGATGAGCTTTCACTCTCATTGTCTGATTCGTCTCCACGTCCTTCGTAGTCCACGTCTTCTTCTTGTTCCTCTTCTTCTTGTTCTCCTTCATCTTTTTCTTATTCTTCACCTTGGTCTAAATAAATAAGAAAATCAATCTTAATGACATGGCGTCAAGCGATAGAGAGCATATAATTGAGCGACGCTTACTTGTAAAAAGTCCTGGTATAGAGTCATCTATTATTAGATCAGAGCAGAAGGGAAATTGGTCACCCTCAAACCATTTGAATGCCATCTTCCATCTTCCTCGGTCCAGCCAGCATTTGTCGGTGTCAGGTTGCTCGGTCGTCGTAGATGAGCTCCTGCCCATATCTGAGCAATGTATCTAGTGCGCAATAAATGCTGTCGGAGTTCTGATTTTCAAGGTGGCAATGAATATGCGTCATAACTGGTCATGTCGACGTGGAGGCGGCCATTCATATCTTGGCTGTCGTATGTACGCTGGAATTTTCGCATTCTCGCTTCATTAACATCACCGATCTTTGGTTCTTTATAAAGATGGCATACATAATTTCCGAGTACTGAAAATGCTTCTTCGTTTGAGCTTTCTCCGAGGGCAGCAAAGGCTTTTTGAAATTCTTCTGATTTCTCCAAGATTTTGAATGGTCGAACTTTGCCTTTTTGATAAAAAGCTGGATTCTGATCACAGCCTGTGAGAGAGCGAGCTAAGAGAGGAATCATAGTTTTATATAAAGCTGTTACATCTATCCATCTTCTGTACTTTCCAACACCAACGTTCCCATACATGGGAATTGTTATTCTGTAAAAACTGCATGTTGCTCAACAATAATACCAGAACATATGGGTCATTACATCGTATGGAAATATTTGATCTTTCTGCAATTTGACAGGCATGGAAAATCATCTTCGTATCTGCCTCCTCATGTTGTGCACAATCTAGAGCCTCTTCAATCATTCTAACAATTTGGCCGTCAACAACAAAAAGTTTGTAACAGGTGTCGTGATTTACATAAATAGTTTTTCCACCTCATGTCGCCATTGATTAATAAGGAAATCGACGAAAGCAATTTTGAAGTTTATATATTTCAGCTCTTTGTGGAAATTACTGACGCGTTGATTAGGTTCTGTAATGTAAAAATCTGACATACTACGTATCTCATGTTCTACATCTTTGATTGACGGTTTGAAATAACGGTCAAATACTAGATGAATTTCTTGTTCTTCATAACTATCTAAGAGGCGAAGTATCTTTCTTGAAATATCGCATGTGCTATCAGCGTCTTTCAACGAATATAGCAAGAAAAACCCATCAATGATTATAATGCCCGGATAATCTGGGCCCTCAGAAACAACTCTCTTTTCCAACAGCCGAAGCAGAGTCGCCTTCTCGGTCTTGTGGTGTGCTCCGCTAGGGTGACAAAAAGAAGGCGCAACGGGGGATATTGGAAAAGTAAGAGCAAACTGCAGGTCAATCTGGGTATTCAGAGAAAGACTGAGCAATGTTCCAAAAATGTCCCGTTGTAATCTGATTTTCTGAACTTTCCCGTTGATAATCGCTTTCTTTTTCATAACTATTTTCGCAAAATTCATTACTTGGTTTTGCTTGATGGTTTGCTCAAATCGATTGCCATTAGCTTGGCATTCGGATATGAACTTATTCATTCTCTATCCCCAACAAGAACTTTTCAATTGCTTCTGTGGCAAATCCTCCTGTTGCAATATTAGACAGCTTCTGTGGGTCTAGTTCGTCATCAAACGGAATAATGCTACATTTTATCGTGTCTGTGAACCGTTGTATCTGCTCATGGCTTTTTTTGATACTGCTATCTCTCAATTCAGCAGTGACTTCACATCCTTTTTATAGTCCGGCTTCCTCTAGTACATGCGAAATCATAGTGGATCTAAGCGCATGACCCATTGCCCAGCGTTGTCGTGCACTTATAAGAGTTTGTCAAATACAGAATCCCTGTTAGTTTCCTTGCAGCATCGGCGTTTATAGTTTGCTCTAAATTCAAATCTATTGGTACGGAAATATGGTTTTTTAGTTCGGCTTATCCCAAATGATCCAGCTGATAATTTTCTTTCCAAACCAGGATGAGACTTTCACTAGTTTATCCTCGTAAAATAATAGCCATTTAGAATAATTGGGATGATTGAAAGTAAACAGAATATTTCCAGTTTGATGCTGAGTCCGTGTGCGGTATCACGGATGGCGGATATTGATTTCTACCAAAATTCTTATATTTTTATATCGATTTCGTGCAGCTACTGCCAAAGAAAAGCGGCAATTCGCATTTTTTTATGGTTTTATACACCCCACCATGATGGCAGTTCTCGATTAATTCATGTCTTGTTCATCATTTTTAACGAGAATTAATCACGGTATAAAAATTACGACATTTTTTCGACTGACGGAAAGTCATTTGCTAGCCGCCCGTATCGTTTTTCGAACTTTTCTCGTATGAAAAGGTATCTTAGAATTTCATAATCTATAGAGTTTACCTGCGATAGAGCTCGCTGTTATGACAGGGGTTTTTGGTAACGGGCTGCCGTACTAGTAATACTTTTCGAGTTATTTGACGAAAACCGTTTTGAAACACTTTTTTTTTTAAGCTAAAATCCCAATTTTCAAATCGTTATAACTTAAGACTCTCAATATAATATATGAAAAGTTGCATGAAAACTCTTATTCTCAAAATTTGATTCTTTCAGCTCCTATGTTTTTGTTTTTTATTAGGTGCCACCTCTGAAAAGGGGTGGATGCCCCATATAAATTAGCAAGCTCCCGCATAATATAAAAACTTTTATTTGATGCAGTTACTATTAAGTTACCCAAAATGAAAGAAATCTCATTCATATGACGTTATTCGGAAATTAAAACCTCTGGCTATTCTACTATAAGCAATGTTATTAAAAACTGCCAAGAAGGTACAAACGCAGGAACAACCATATTAAACAAGGATATTGCATAACTAGTTCCTTAGTTACAAAATTATTCCACGTATATTTTGCAAGGATTGGCAGATATACTATGAGAATGCAAGTCGTCTTGGTGTTCGACGGACAGCATTTTAACACATGGTAGGTACTTAATTAGTCTATATTATTTAGTCGTCCGCATTTGCGTTCAGCTAATAGGCTTGATTCTTGTGTCTCTGCGTCAAAATAAATGTTAATTAGTTCTTTGCGTGAGTGAAATTATATATCATTGTTATTGTTTTAAAATAGATAATAGTGACCTGATTCCCAGATTGAATGATTTTTACTCATACGTACACCATATTGCTAAAGTACTAATTGTTTATTTCGGAATTTATACAAAGAGTAAAACCGATTTCTTTTAGTCGGTGTTTCCTAAGCAATAATTGAAATGAGTTTAATACCAAATAGTTGAAATTGTCTAAAATTATTATTATTTTAAAATTGTTTTATATTTTTTATTTAGAACCCGGATAGCGGTGAAAAATTTCAGATTCGGCTGTAATGTAGATATATTATATTGCCCAGTCAAATATGATCTTTCGATCTTTAATGGAAAAAGCTGATGTTTTGAAACTTGGCAAAGATGTTCATTTAGGCCCACTATTAAAAATATTTAAAAGTTTTAAACAGAATTTGTTCGAATCGGTATTTTGGAAAAATGATACCCCGCCGATTCAGTTTCTTGCTTATGTCTCGATAACCATTAGGTATATCATAATTATGTTGGAATAAAAAATAAAGCATATAAAATTGTCTACAAAAAAGTTATGTACCTACATTTTTCTCCGTTTCCATTATTATTATTTCCATTAAAATAGTACAAGCATCTCGAAAAATACATATGGAATGAAAATGGATAAAAATAGATATATGAACAATTTTCCATCTGAGCTCTGAAATTATGTATTTTTAGAGGAAATTATTTTTATCTGCAATCTACAAATAAAGTGGGCTTTTTGCTCACACTTTCAAAGCGCAAAATTGACGTTTGCCAAGGAGCTGTGAATAATGTTACTTTACCGCTCGTTTCCCATAACAACGAGTGGCAATAGTATATTACGTAATCAGTGTTGTAAGAAGCATATTACGTAGCGAGTGCGTATTTCCATGAGTGCGTAGTTGCTTTACAACGCGAATTATGTACTATACTTTACCTACGACCATATTTATTCATTTATTTAGTAAAATCTGGATTTAGTTTACTAGTCAGCAATATTATTCAACAAATATTATGTCAGTTTTAACAGCGGTTGAAAATTACGTAGGCGCATTTGTTTTTTTAAACCCCGCGTAAGCGATATAAGCCACCTATAATTGCGTGTGCCGTACGTTTTGTTTACCGTGCGATTTGTTTACAGTGCGTTTTGTTTACAATATGTAAAAAAATTCAACTTACATAGATGGCAGGTAGTGTGTTTTTTACTATTTACAATAGTGATCGTAGGTAAAAGTACTTTACCTGCTCGGCGAAAAGCCCAAATTAAAGCTGCAGAACACAACATCTTTCTGCAGCTTCACACGGATAAGCCAATGCATGGAGTTTTCTATAAAAATATAGAATACCTTGGCTTATCCGAAAGGCTGACCTTTGCCTTCTTAAGGTCAGCCGGGTTGAAGTCTGAGACCGAGGGATTCATAATGGCTTGTCAGGATGGTGTATTTAATACCCTCATCTATCGTAGTCATGTTATGGGTATAGAGGTCTCTGATGTCAGCTGCGGGGCCTGCTGCAGGGCGCCAGAGACTCTGATGCACTTGTTGTCGGCGTGTCCGACATATGCAGCCTCGGCCTATATCCAGAGGCATGACGGAGCATTACGAGTGCTTTATTATCACCTAAGGCACTCGTATGGGATAGACGAGACACCAGTGCTGCCTTACGCTCCGGGAGATATTGAGTCCGTTGTGGGAAATGAGAAGTGTCTAATTTATTGGAACTACTCGTTTCCCACCGCCATGCAAATACAAGCCAACAAGCCTGACGTAGTACTCCTCGATCATCAACTCAAGACAATGTTCGTCGTGGAGTTCTCGGCTCCCGCAGAAAACAACATTGTCTTGAGGGAGGAGGAAAAACGGGCAAAATATTGAGATTTGCTCTTCGAACTCCGCAGACTCTATCCAGACCATACTGTTAAGATAGTGGTACTGATTATAGAAGCCCTCGGTGGAACGAGACACACACTGCTTTCGGAACTGAAGATCATACCGGCATGCCGAAATTCGGCAGAGGTCTTAGCCGGCAGAATGTAGAAGGCCGTCATCCTCGGTTCATTACGTCTGCTCAGGGCACACGATTCTCGGACCCAGTAGTCACTTACAATAATAATAATATTTATTATCCATAAGATATGCATACAAAGATATATGAATATATAAATTGTAATATTATTGTTGCCAAAGTGTGTAAATAAAACTATATATAAATAAGTATAATAATGATAACTTATGAGCTAATAAACAGCAAGATATTCCACTGGAAGCATAGCTTGTGAGGGGCTCTGATACCATTTATCATACACATATATGTACATATTATATTATTGACAGTGATAACACTTGTATTGCTTACATCTAAAACTAAATTTAAACTAAAACCTGAGCCATAATATCAAGAAGGTGAACCAAATTAGGTTTAACAAAATGGCGAAGATGCTGAGTCTCTGTATAAGATTATTCAGCAAACATTTGGTCGCAATGAATTATTTTAAATATTTTTGTTATATAAAATTTCATATATTTCTTTTTGTATATTTTCATTTAATAACCATTTCTGGATCTTTTTCTTGAACTGTGAGGCTGTGTTTGAACCTCTTTCTCCATAGGTAGGATATTGTATAAATTGTCTAAGTATAATAGAGGAAAAATATTTTTGTGAGATTGTTTTTCCGGCTGTTGGTAATATTAATCCTTGATTATTTCTCAACCTGGTGTTATAATGATGGCATATTTCTACAAACTTATGTTTGTATTTATAATGGTAATTCAGCAATATTTTACAATAAAGTAATTTAATGTCGAGTATTTTGCTTCATTAAATAGTAATTTAGAGGGATACTGGATTCTTTTGCCTAGCATTATTTTAACGTCAGCGTCTAAAATGAGACATTTTTTAATTGACATTATTTTTCTTGCTTTACCATGACACCATGCGTAAAATATTTTGCGCATTAGGGTGCAAAGTATTTTGCACACCACATACCTATTATTGCCTATTTTTGATTATTTTTAATGTATACACGAAAAGTAAACAAACATCTAGTTCAAAAATATTTATTGTTTTATCAAATAAATCCACTGAAAGTAGAATTTTTTAAATTATTTTATTGAAAACAGTATGATTTTTTTATCAGTTATTTCAATTATTATTTACAATATTAACGTCAATTGTACTACTACAAGATATAATATTAATTCCTGAGGAGTCTTCTCTTCTGCCACGGTTGAAGATTTCCATCCTCCGTGGCGCTTTAAAGTAGTCATGTCACCATCTGCGTTAGCAAGAAAAGTTGCAGACGTCCTCCGAAAGCAGTGACCGGTATATGATTCAGGATTTGCTAATCTGAGATATTTTGCAATTAGGGTTGGCATTTTTCGAATTGAATTAATTCCAACAACCTGGTTAAAACGTCTATTGTTTAGATATTTCAGAAAAAATCGCCATGACGATGCATAGCTTGGACGAAGAGCTCCGTATTTTCTGTAAAGTTCGATATATTCTAGTTTTGAAACTGTGAACACGCGCTGTACGTTTGTTTTTTTATCGGGAACTTTTACTATTAAAATAGAATCCTTGTCCTCGATATCATCCAGTCATTTTTGTGAACTCCTGCCGGCGACAAGCACCCGAGATACCCATAATCAAAACAACCTGAAATAATAATTATTCTTTATATCAACAGCAAAATTTAAAATAAAACAAATTACCTTTACTAATAAATAAATGTTATCATCTGCCTTAATTAAAAAATGATTAATTTGCTATCGAGTTAAAATCATAGACTTCTTAGCTTCATGACAAACTGAAAGTTTTTTTGGAAACGTCCTTATATATAAACGTTTTGCTTGACATTAAGAGTTGACTTTAACATCGAATATATTGACCATAATGTGGACGACTTAACTACTTTCGATCTTTTCGCAAGGTATGCCAGTAAAATATTCGGATGCTTTTTCACGTTTTTTTTTGCAAACACCATGTTTTAAATTGTTCATACTGCAGTTCATACTACCGTCTGGATTTTCCGGTAGAAGATTTCGTGTAACAAGGATGGCTGCATCTGATATTTCTGGTGGGGTACAAGATAAATCATCTTCACTTTCGAGACTCTCCATTATTATCTTATGTATTATTTTACTTTAAAAAACTCACAATACTCAACAATGACAATCTCGAAAACGTCAGTGAAAAATGTTTGTTGTCAAACGTATTGGTTTCCATCATAGAAGACAGGAACTATAGTTCCTGTCTTCTGTGGTTCCCATAATAGACTGGCGGTACATGACCAGTCATGACCAGTCAGGTGCAACGTTTTTAAAATGTATGCCAATCATATATATGAATGAAATTACCATGAATATGCCAGAAACGCAAATTTTAGGCAGTCGTCGCGTGCAGAAGGGTGTGTAAATCGATTTTTTTTTTTTGTGTTTTTTTAAAATTTTAAAATGGATGCCAATAGTGCCAAACGAAAAGCCTTGAAAAAGAATCCAGCGGAAATTCATTGGCATGCAGTTTCCGCGCGCAAAACAACCTTTGATGCGCACATGAAAACGTAAAATTTTTTGGTGTGCTTAATTTTGGATGATTTTGATTTTGGATTTTTTTTCAAGGTTTTTCGTTTAGCACTATTGGCATCCATTTTAAAATAAAAAAAAATACAAAAAAATAAAACAAAAAAAATCGATTTGCACAGCCTTCTGCACGCGACGACTGCCTAAAATTTGTTTCTGGCAAATTCATGGTAATTTCATTCATATATATGATTGGCATGCATTTTAGAAACGTTGCACCTGACTGGTCATGTACCGCCAGTCTATGATTATACCTGAAACAGATCTGCAACTATGTTTTTTTAAATTAATTTGCATTAAATATTATAATACAAGATATCGTTTTATGGTTTTAGTTTAATCAAATTAAAGTCGTTGTAGAAAAAATATTGTTTGCATCTTGTGTGCGAAATTCTTTGGTCATCTCCAATAATTTTTCTTTCGTTCTCGATCACCAAAGTAGTATTTTGCACCCTAGATACAATAACTATTTCTTATTTTTTTTCTTTTACCTTTTATAGGGGTATTTTGCCACTTTTACAAAAATATTTGAAAGTTTATTGAAAGAAACCTCCGCGCCAAATGAGTCAGAATCTCTTTTTCGTAATCATAGAAACAACAGTTCACTTTCCATGATTATAAAAAATAGAACTGTACTTATTTTCTTACGCTTCAAGCATTCTGTTACACTACTCCAATAATTGTGCATTTGTAAAGTACTACCTGCTGCGTCGTGAGATAGGTATTAATAGTTTTTTAGTGTTTCACTTAATGCTCTAAGCGTATAACACTGAGATTGTGTTATATAATTTGTCTATATATAACTACCACGATAATTTAATACAGATGTAAGAGCAAGACTAGACAATTATTTGCATTAAAATATAAAATATTATATAAATTTAATATTGGTTTTAAATTGACTCAATACTTTTTCAACGTCTTTGTTTAGAAGATTGTGTTATCAAGAAACGTTTACTGTTATTAGATGACATTTGTATCATTAGAATTTTTCCATTTCTTTTTTAATTTCACTGGCATGACGCCTCGTCATGTCAGAGCCATTCTCATAGTTATTACATTTTTTCCTAGCTAGAAATTTGGCAGATCTATACTTTAAACACAAATTTTTCTTTAAACAGGAAACCACTTTTCATAGTAAATTAACCCCAAGTAATGGTGAAATGTTTCGAATTCCACCGTAAACTATAAACTGAAGAACCCAGGACTCAGAAATTTGGTCTACGGGTAATTTAGTCCAGCCAATTGGGAATTCAACAGTGCATTTTGAGTAGGATGCGATTCTATTTTTTTGTTATGTGGTAGTGTCCAACATAAGTTTAAATTTGAGTTTTCGGGATTGGGAGGTGCACCCACTCGGCCGCCATCTTGAAAATAAAGATATAACTGGTTTTTTTAATATAACAGGAAAATTATAGAAAGCTTTTTTGTAGATAATAGTATTATCTACAACATTTATTAACAACTTTTTGTTGCAACGTCGTTGATTAAGAAGTCATAAGCAAAAATTAATGAAAATTTAGGGGATGAAAAACTATTATTGTTAATAATTATTTTTCTATTAATTTTATTTAAAAAAAATGTATCGGGGCTTTTTTTATAGAGTATTTAATAACAAATAATTTGACCAAATATTTTTTTTATATTTCGATTATTTTAAAGGTTTTTTAGCTCTGCGAAAGGAGGAAGGTCAAAGGTAAGTGGGGTATATAGGTAAAAAAAATATATTGATAATTTATTTATACTATTTATATTATTATATTTAATGTTCCTTATATTAACTTATTTATACATCTTTCATCAGTATCATCTTATTTTATAATTAATATAAAGTGTGTCCCCGGATGAGGTACCGCACCCTTGTAAACTTTCTTATTTTTGATTTGTCGAGAAGTAGTGGGGGTGGATGAATTAAAAATAAAAATTGAGGCCCTTTGTTCTTGTACATACACACTATTATTATTATTAGAAGACGCGAGCAGATCCGAAGATCCGCAGTACTCAGGCCTATTGGCCCATTGTACATTTGCGACAATTAGGATCCTCTAGATAAGACCAGTGCTCTCCACGAAGCAGGGTAGATCTCGTAGTTCCTCCAGCTGTAGAAACTGTCTACCGACCTATACTTTGACCTTCCTATTGGTGATTATGGCATAGGATATGAGTGATGGTTTCATCCTTCACACCACACATCCTACAAGCAGGATCATCTCTCAACTGCATTGTATGCAGGAGCTTATTTAGAGGACAATGTCCTGTTATCAGGCCTACCATCCATCTCAATTGCACTCTATCGAGCCCAATCAACCACTTTACGGTGCGGTCAGTCGAGGGTCCCTTTATATGTAAATGCGTAAACGCTTCAAACTTTTTAGAATATGTTCCGACGCCTAATATTTCTTTTTTTCTTGAACCTGCCACCACTTTAGAAGTTATAGACGCAATACATTCGCTGAAAAATTCAAACAGTTCAGATATTTACGATTTAAATAGTAACATTGTTAAAGAAACAATAGATTTTCTAGTTCTCCCATTAACAAAGATAATGAATGAATGTTGATATATGATATCTTTAAGGTAGCTCGAATTGTGCTTATTTTTAAGAAAGATGACTCAAATACCCCGGATAACTATCGACCAATTTCGATTATCCCTGCGTTTGGCAAGATAATTGAAATTATTTTAAAAAAATCGTTTGTCGAAATATTTTGAAAAATATTCCTTATTACATGCTTGCCAATATGGTTTTAGGCAAAAATGTTCCACAATAGATACAATCTGTAAGGTTGTGGGTGACATAGGTGAAGGCCTTGAAGAAGGCAAACATACTACAATTACGCTGTGTGATCTCACCAAGGCCTTCAACTGTGTCTCTCATACTCTCATCATCGAAAAACTTAGTTTCTACGGAGTCAGGGATATACCGTTGTCTCTGTTAAAGTCATACCTGGAGAATAGACAACAATGCTTTTCACAAAACAATATGACATCTTATTTTAGATCAGTAAAACATGGAGTGCCTCAGGGATCTGTGCTGGGACCTCTCCTGTTTATAATTTATGTAAATAATTTATTTTATTATTTATTCCCTAGTAGTATTGTTATGTGTGCTGATGATGCAACTCTCACAGCTAGTGGCAAGAATATTAATAGTTTACAAAATATCATCGATGAAGCTGAAAGTCGAGCGGAACTTTGGTATAATGCTAATGCACTCAAACCAAATCGTGACAAAACACAAAAATTATTTTTTTCTACTAGATATGACGTAACGAAGGGAGGAAGTGTCAATTTACTCGGGTCATACTTTAAGTTGGAGCAATCATATTGAGCAACTCAAGCAATAAGCTATCAAGCTATTTATTTCTTTTACGAAGATTAAGAAATGTTCTACAACTACATTCTTTGCTGTCAGTGTACTATTCATTAATCCACTCCCAAATAAGTTACGGGGTTATACTCTGGGGTAACTCGAGCAGCGCTGTAAAAGTATTTCGACAACAGAAAGAGGCTATAAGAATTATAACTAGAGCAGGTTTCAGAGAACACTGTCAACAATTATTTATTAAATATGGTATAATGCCTATTCCTTGCCTATATATTTACTACTCTCTTTTAAAGATCCATAAAAATAAGAATGTGTATGTAAATCCATCTGAGCTACATAACTAGAAGACGAGGTCGACTAATTTGTTAAAACCTCATAGATATCGCTTAACAAAATCAATTAAACACTCATTAAACTTGAACTTATATAATAAATTATATGAAAATATAAAACAACATATGTTTCAGAAATTTAAAATTATCATTAGAAACCATATTTTGAAATTTTGTTTCTATACAATTGAAGATTTTATGACTACCCCCATGACTGTTATGTAATATACTGTGTAACTGACGTCGTATGTTGTAAGGCAGTTTTTTATTTATTATATTATCCTTGATTTTTACATTTGTGTTTGTTTTATAAACTTGTACCATACTTTACACTTCGTTTTTAATATTGTATGTATATTATCTATAAATAATAAGAAAGTAATGACTTGCTACAAATGTATTTGTACATGTAAAGTAGTCAAATAAACGTCTATCTATCTATCTATCTATCTATCTATCTATCTATCTATGGAGCCTCGACTGTCTCATTCTGGGGTGCCTGAGCCCAATAGTTGTTAAACTGTGCCGTAGCCCAGTTTTGCAGCTCTGATTGTATCAGACTTCTTGGCAGACCGAAGGCTGGCTCGGGGCCAGGGAATGGAGTTTTTGCTCCTTCACCCGCCAAACGGTCTGCTTCTTCGTTGCCCTCGACTCCACTGTTCCGGGCACCCATATATGTTTAACTGAGTTGCATTCACATAGCTCAGTCAGAATGTTTAGACAGTTCAGCACCAGCTTAGAGGTCACCTTGTTTGATGCAAGAGCCCTCAGAGCTGCCTGACTGTCGCTACATGTATAGATATGCTTATTAACGAGGTTTTCGCTTGCACACAGTAAAATGGCATATATCTCAGCCTGAAATACACTAGGATACTTACCAAGTGGCGCCGATATACGTGCCCTTGGCTTGCATCCATGTACACCAGCACCGGTTCCCTTCTGAGTCTTCGATCCGTCTGTGTACCATTCCAGACCTCTGTGACACAGAAGATTCATTTTATCGTATTCCTAGTCATCTCTACTAGGGAACATGACTGTATATGGAATAGTGAACTTATAGACGGGGAGACACCGGTCGTCCTCTGACTGAGCAATGACCTAGTCCCTTATAGGTAGAGCTAAAGCCTTTGTGTGCCCCAGCCCTTATCCCGTCGCATTCCACATTCCACCTTTAAACGGTCTATTTGCTGCTTTCCTAGCTTTCAGTTCCATTTCGACATGCAAGGGAGTGAGTCCAAGGATGATCTCCATGGCAGCCGTTGGGGTGGTCCTGATTGCTCCTGTTATTCCTAGGCAAGCTAGCCATTGAACTTGGCATAGGCGAGCCCTAGTTGTGGAGCGCTCCTGGGTGCGCCACAACACAAGAGCAACATACACACTAAATCACAATTTTATTCTTTTCATCCACTTAATAGTAAGGGTGGGGGTGGTAATGAAGGTGGCAAATGATAAAAAAAAAAATGAAACCTTCGCTTCTCTTATATATACTAAACACCAATTTTATGGACTCTTAATTACTTGATTTACCTATTTACCCCTCTTTACCCCCAATCTTCAATGGAATAGGATCAAAATATAATCTATTTCCAGATCTCGTTAAAATACATACATGTACAAAATTTTAAGTCAATATTTTAAGTGGTTCCAGAGTAATCATGCGAACAAAAGAAAAGTTACAGACAGACAGACCGACCGACAGACAGACATTTTGTTTACTTAAATTTAAAATTTCGACGTTTCATAACGCCTTTTTGAACAATAAAATTTTTCACAATTTTTTTTGCCTTACTGTACTTCCACTAGATGTAAAGTAAAAATATGTTTCATTAATTTTTATGCTTTGTAGTTGAAATAGATTGAAATCTTATTTTCTACCATTATTTATTTTTATACTTTATTGATATACATATCCTATTATAGTTATTAAGGTATCAAGGGCGTTATAAGGCACCGAGGTCGACAGTGTACTTCGCGAGGGCCTCTGGCCCGAGGGAATGTACGTCGACTGAAGGCGTCATTATCCTATAACACCCGTGGTGTCTTCAACGTTTAATGTCCTACAAGTCTGTTATTTAATTCGAATTTTTTTTTGACATTTACGATTTATTCATTTGACATCTATTATGTTCAGAACGATTTGATTTAAAAGAGAGTAAAAATCAAAATTGTTTGTAAACGCCGCCGTTGCATAGCAACGCATTTTGTTTCTCAACAACGCTATCATAATTTACTTGCTTTGGGTCGTGTTATAATTTTATAATGCCCTAGGGCGTTATAGATATTTATAACGCCCTAGGGCGTTATTTCTCATTTAATGTATCTCAAAATAGGGTGGTTATTGTAAAATAACAGACTTGTAGGACATTAATACATTAACCAACCGTCGATTATACTTATTATTAGGGACGTTAACATCAGGAGTAGTAAATGGTGGTTTAATGGTTACACTTAAGGCCACTGGTTTAAGACAGGTTGATTACTTCTTTTCTTACTTTATTTTATACTAACGAGTGTTTCACCGACAAAGTTGGCATCACAAAATTTAAATTGTTGAAAAACCAACATTATTTACAAGAAAATTGCGAAGAGTATAATGTCTACTTTATTTAAAATATTTAAATCTGAGGATATATAAGAAAAATTTGATGCATGATCTCATAACACGCCTAAAATTACCAAATGGAGTAATAAAATGGTTATGGCATTAAATAATTGTTATAATTGTTGAGGCAAAAAGTAATTATATAAGTGTTACATTTTAGAACTTATGTGGATAATATCAGAAATAACATAAATTACATACCTAAAGGTGCGTATTTCGCGATTCTTAAAATTACTGTAATTAAATAATAATATAATACAACAAAATGATTATGATACAAAATATTATATCTGAATATTAATATTTTACTAAATAACTGTATATTATAATAAATTTCATGATAATAACAGCTAGAATTCTGTTGGAAATACAGCAAATAAGTACCTACTGAATTAGCCATAACTAATAATTAATTGTAAAAATAAATCAAGAATAGGCTTGTAAATAATGAATGAATGTTTCTATACTCTACTGATGAGAACTAACAAGTTCGAAAAAACTTGTACAACTTTTCTAGAGTTGAAATAGAATGTACGGTTCAATAATTGTTGTGAATGACTGAATTTCAATAAATAATTTAAGTATTTTCAATATATTTTTTTGCCTTAAGATACCAGGAATCCTATCATGTAATTCAATACTTCGTCAGTATTAGCTAGAAGAGTAGTTGTTTTGATTGGTTTTCCAATAATGAGTGTTTTAAAGTGTTTTCCTAAGTAGTATATTAGCGTGACCCGAATAAGGCACCAATATACATAAAGTAGATAATTTCATATTAAATAAAAAAGTGTGAATGACTAAATTTGAATAAATGATTTAAGTATTTTCAATATATATATATATATATATATATATATATATTTTTTTTTTCTCTTTAAAATGCTAAGAATTCTATCATGTAATTCAATACTTCGTCAGTATTAGCTAGAAGAGTAGTTGTTTTGATTGATTCTCCAATAATGAGTGTTTTAAAGTATTTACCTAACTAGTATATTAGCGTGCCCAGATTAGGGCAACAATATACAGAAAGTAGGTATTTTCATAATGAATAAAAAGTGTGTAAGTTGTGATTTGCATAATACCTAAATAATATTCTCTAATCATGATAAAAGCAAATAAATAAAAGATAATTAATTGTAAAAATAAATCAAGAATAGGCTTGTAAATAATGAATGAATGTTTCTATACTCTACTGATGAGAACTAACAAGTTCGAAAAAACTTGTACAACTTTTCTAGAGTTGAAATAGAATGTACGGTTCAATAATTGTTGTGAATGACTGAATTTCAATAAATAATTTAAGTATTTTCAATATATTTTTTTGCCTTAAGATACCAGGAATCCTATCATGTAATTCAATACTTCGTCAGTATTAGCTAGAAGAGTAGTTGTTTTGATTGGTTTTCCAATAATGAGTGTTTTAAAGTGTTTTCCTAAGTAGTATATTAGCGTGACCCGAATAAGGCACCAATATACATAAAGTAGATAATTTCATATTAAATAAAAAAGTGTGAATGACTAAATTTGAATAAATGATTTAAGTATTTTCAATATATATATATATATATATATATATATATATATATATATATATATATATATATATATATATATATATATTTTTTTTTTTTCTCTTTAAAATGCTAAGAATTCTATCATGTAATTCAATACTTCGTCAGTATTAGCTAGAAGAGTAGTTGTTTTGATTGATTCTCCAATAATGAGTGTTTTAAAGTATTTACCTAACTAGTATATTAGCGTGCCCAGATTAGGGCAACAATATACAGAAAGTAGGTATTTTCATAATGAATAAAAAGTGTGTAAGTTGTGATTTGCATAATACCTAAATAATATTCTCTAATCATGATAAAAGCAAATAAATAAAAGATAATTAATTGTAAAAATAAATCAAGAATAGGCTTGTAAATAATGAATGAATGTTTCTATACTCTACTGATGAGAACTAACAAGTTCGAAAAAACTTGTACAACTTTTCTAGAGTTGAAATAGAATGTACGGTTCAATAATTGTTGTGAATGACTGAATTTCAATAAATAATTTAAGTATTTTCAATATATTTTTTTGCCTTAAGATACCAGGAATCCTATCATGTAATTCAATACTTCGTCAGTATTAGCTAGAAGAGTAGTTGTTTTGATTGGTTTTCCAATAATGAGTGTTTTAAAGTGTTTTCCTAAGTAGTATATTAGCGTGACCCGAATAAGGCACCAATATACATAAAGTAGATAATTTCATATTAAATAAAAAAGTGTGAATGACTAAATTTGAATAAATGATT
The DNA here is from genome assembly GCA_936432065.2 of Rutpela maculata. Classification (NCBI taxonomy): domain Eukaryota; kingdom Metazoa; phylum Arthropoda; class Insecta; order Coleoptera; family Cerambycidae; genus Rutpela; species Rutpela maculata. The sequence continues at coordinate 47,986,061 of OW386289.2, forward strand.
TAAGTATTTTCAATATATATATATATATATATATTTTTTTTTTTTCTCTTTAAAATGCTAAGAATTCTATCATGTAATTCAATACTTCGTCAGTATTAGCTAGAAGAGTAGTTGTTTTGATTGATTCTCCAATAATGAGTGTTTTAAAGTATTTACCTAACTAGTATATTAGCGTGCCCAGATTAGGGCAACAATATACAGAAAGTAGGTATTTTCATAATGAATAAAAAGTGTGTAAGTTGTGATTTGCATAATACCTAAATAATATTCTCTAATCATGATAAAAGCAAATAAATAAAAGATAATTAATTGTAAAAATAAATCAAGAATAGGCTTGTAAATAATGAATGAATGTTTCTATACTCTACTGATGAGAACTAACAAGTTCGAAAAAACTTGTACAACTTTTCTAGAGTTGAAATAGAATGTACGGTTCAATAATTGTTGTGAATGACTGAATTTCAATAAATAATTTAAGTATTTTCAATATATTTTTTTGCCTTAAGATACCAGGAATCCTATCATGTAATTCAATACTTCGTCAGTATTAGCTAGAAGAGTAGTTGTTTTGATTGGTTTTCCAATAATGAGTGTTTTAAAGTGTTTTCCTAAGTAGTATATTAGCGTGACCCGAATAAGGCACCAATATACATAAAGTAGATAATTTCATATTAAATAAAAAAGCGTGAATGACTAAATTTGAATAAATGATTTAAGTATTTTCAATATATATATATATATATATATATATATATATATATATATATATATATATATATATATATATATTTTTTTTCTCTTTAAAATGCTAAGAATTCTATCATGTAATTCAATACTTCGTCAGTATTAGCTAGAAGAGTAGTTGTTTTGATTGATTCTCCAATAATGAGTGTTTTAAAGTATTTACCTAACTAGTATATTAGCGTGCCCAGATTAGGGCAACAATATACAGAAAGTAGGTATTTTCATAATGAATAAAAAGTGTGTAAGTTGTGATTTGCATAATACCTAAATAATATTCTCTAATCATGATAAAAGCAAATAAATAAAAGATAATTAATTGTAAAAATAAATCAAGAATAGGCTTGTAAATAATGAATGAATGTTTCTATACTCTACTGATGAGAACTAACAAGTTCGAAAAAACTTGTACAACTTTTCTAGAGTTGAAATAGAATGTACGGTTCAATAATTGTTGTGAATGACTGAATTTCAATAAATAATTTAAGTATTTTCAATATATTTTTTTGCCTTAAGATACCAGGAATCCTATCATGTAATTCAATACTTCGTCAGTATTAGCTAGAAGAGTAGTTGTTTTGATTGGTTTTCCAATAATGAGTGTTTTAAAGTGTTTTCCTAAGTAGTATATTAGCGTGACCCGAATAAGGCACCAATATACATAAAGTAGATAATTTCATATTAAATAAAAAAGTGTGAATGACTAAATTTGAATAAATGATTTAAGCATTTTCAATATATATATATATATATATATTTTTTTTTTTTTTCTCTTTAAAATGCTAAGAATTCTATCATGTAATTCAATACTTCGTCAGTATTAGCTAGAAGAGTAGTTGTTTTGATTGATTCTCCAATAATGAGTGTTTTAAAGTATTTACCTAACTAGTATATTAGCGTGCCCAGATTAGGGCAACAATATACAGAAAGTAGGTATTTTCATAATGAATAAAAAGTGTGTAAGTTGTGATTTGCATAATACCTAAATAATATTCTCTAATCATGATAAAAGCAAATAAATAAAAGATAATTAATTGTAAAAATAAATCAAGAATAGGCTTGTAAATAATGAATGAATGTTTCTATACTCTACTGATGAGAACTAACAAGTTCGAAAAAACTTGTACAACTTTTCTAGAGTTGAAATAGAATGTACGGTTCAATAATTGTTGTGAATGACTGAATTTCAATAAATAATTTAAGTATTTTCAATATATTTTTTTTGCCTTAAGATACCAGGAATCCTATCATGTAATTCAATACTTCGTCAGTATTAGCTAGAAGAGTAGTTGTTTTGATTGGTTTTCCAATAATGAGTGTTTTAAAGTGTTTTCCTAAGTAGTATATTAGCGTGACCCGAATAAGGCACCAATATACATAAAGTAGATAATTTCATATTAAATAAAAAAGTGTGAATGACTAAATTTGAATAAATGATTTAAGTATTTTCAATATATATATATATATATATATATATATATATATATATATATATATATATATATATTTTTTTTTTCTCTTTAAAATGCTAAGAATTCTATCATGTAATTCAATACTTCGTCAGTATTAGCTAGAAGAGTAGTTGTTTTGATTGATTCTCCAATAATGAGTGTTTTAAAGTATTTACCTAACTAGTATATTAGCGTGCCCAGATTAGGGCAACAATATACAGAAAGTAGGTATTTTCATAATGAATAAAAAGTGTGTAAGTTGTGATTTGCATAATACCTAAATAATATTCTCTAATCATGATAAAAGCAAATAAATAAAAGATAATTAATTGTAAAAATAAATCAAGAATAGGCTTGTAAATAATGAATGAATGTTTCTATACTCTACTGATGAGAACTAACAAGTTCGAAAAAACTTGTACAACTTTTCTAGAGTTGAAATAGAATGTACGGTTCAATAATTGTTGTGAATGACTGAATTTCAATAAATAATTTAAGTATTTTCAATATATTTTTTTGCCTTAAGATACCAGGAATCCTATCATGTAATTCAATACTTCGTCAGTATTAGCTAGAAGAGTAGTTGTTTTGATTGGTTTTCCAATAATGAGTGTTTTAAAGTGTTTTCCTAAGTAGTATATTAGCGTGACCCGAATAAGGCACCAATATACATAAAGTAGATAATTTCATATTAAATAAAAAAGTGTGAATGACTAAATTTGAATAAATGATTTAAGTATTTTCAATATATATATATATATATATATATATATATATATATATATATATATATATATATATATATATATATATATATATATATATATATATATATATATATATATTTTTTTTTTTTTCTCTTTAAAATGCTAAGAATTCTATCATGTAATTCAATACTTCGTCAGTATTAGCTAGAAGAGTAGTTGTTTTGATTGATTCTCCAATAATGAGTGTTTTAAAGTATTTACCTAACTAGTATATTAGCGTGCCCAGATTAGGGCAACAATATACAGAAAGTGGGTATTTTCATAATGAATAAAAAGTGTGTAAGTTGTGATTTGCATAATACCTAAATAATATTCTCTAATCATAATAATGAGAAATATAAATAATGTATATTTTACTTTTTTTGCGAAATACGTATGTTAACTTATCTATTTCAGACATGTATAATTATAGAGCACATATATTATTTTTTAAATTCTATTGTAGAGACTATTTTAATATTTAGTGGTAGAGTGTTATATCCAAGCAACGTTCATTAGCATTCATCTTATATTTATGGCAATTTAGGTGTTCATTGTGGGGCGAGCAGGGGCGGCTTAAGGGCCGGGTAACCCGGGCGATCGCCCGGGGCGCCGGCTCGGAGGGGCGCCAAACTGAGGGCAAAAATTGTTATTTTTTTTAATACACCTTTTTTAATTCAATAATAGTTTTCGTTGGAAAATAATATCAAATGATATCAGAATTTATATATGTTAAAATTGTAATAATGCAGAACAGTCGGATAACATTAAAAATTAAAACGGTCTAAATAATTCAAAAATGTAATGCAAATATGTTTGTTTAGCTATAATAAGACACCTCACTACTCATACTTCAAGCTTACTGCCCCATTATTGACTGACACGGAGTTGATCATTAAAGATTTTGCATAAATGAAGGCAGCAACGTGCACTCTTCATTCAGAAAAAAATCAGAATATTCAGAAAATTGTTATACCAACATTAGCTGTATGTACTTCATATCTTACATAATTTACTATTTATAAATAAATAAATTTGTTTTGTATGAAATATTAAAACATTAAAGAGGAACCTTCCTCTAAGTAAACTTGTGTCGGGAGCCTTCTCATTATAATAGCGTTCAGATGTTGTAGACAAAAAGATTTATACTTATTCAAATTAATTATTATTAATAATATGTTGTAAATGCACATTGATGCGTAAGCATAAATTACTTGTTTATCGAAATGCAACAAGAACATCTTTTTTTATAAGCATTTTTATAAATATGTAAAAAAAGTTAAGGGTAAAATATTCATAGCACCCCCTAAAACTATCCCTTAAGCACAAAAGAGGGTTTGGCTGGTACTCTGTGAATTGATGCTTATATCTAAATTTAAAATATGAATTATGTTTTCTTCAAACATCAGTAAAACATGACATTTCTTAACTCATTTCACGACATTAAAGTTTGACAACGGAGTTTAAAGTACTTTTTCTAACGCTGTCAGTGGCAGAAAAAGTAATATCCATAGCAGCGTGTATTTTATTTAATACACCGGCCATGCAATAATAACACAATGTTATCTTTATTTTTTCTATAGTTAATCGACGTTTGAAGAAAAAATAGCATATTTTATTCGGAGTAAAAGCCACTTATTGTGACTCGTCTGTAATTGCCAGACTCGTCATAAAAGTATCACTTTTACGCCTAATAAAACAATATACTATTAGATTTGGCGGAAGATATTGTAGAAAAACTGACATTTATAATCCCCCTAAAGGGGTATAATAATTTCCTTATTATCCATTTAGAGTACCTTTATTTTTGGATGTACTATTAGCCACATAAATATCCCGAGATATTTTGGACCACCGTGTGGTGTTACCCCATGTGTTAAGTTAAAGAGTAGAGTAATCGCGGAGTCTGAAAGGATATCCTTTCACTTTAGTACGTAGTACGAAAATTTCTGTGATTATCTCAGGGAAGGGCGCCAAAAAGTGCTCACGCCCGGGTGGAAAATTTACCTTGAGCTGCCCCTGGTAGAAAAGATTCATACAATTTCCCTAAAAATTAATGAAAGCATTTGGGTTTTTATTGTGGCTGACTTGAAATAATAGAAAAATATTTTACTTAAAAAACTTTGGTTCGCTTATGATTAGCTTTAAGATTCTTATTCGTGATTATATTATTCACAAGAACGGAGTTCAAAAGTTGGTTCAACATATATATATATATATATATTCCATCAGTCTCACGACGCATCGGTCCTAATACATGTTCAATAAAGGGCATGTGACACGACTTCGCCTTCGAGCGACTTTTTGGCAAAATGGATTTTTGTCTTTTTTATCTAAAAGGGGGTTTTCTCTATAACTTTGTTATTTGGAAAAACCTGCATTAGGTTTTTTTATTATCGCTTTCTATTGATTATCCAACGCACTCGTCCAATTTTCGAGCCGCTGGTTAAATCCAAATTTATTTTATTCGAGAAATCGGCCGTCAATTTTTACTAATTTTTACCAATTAATTGTCTATAGGCGTTACGCGCCTTCGCCACATTTGTCGATTTCACCCATTTAGTACGTCGCATCGTTAAAATTCTATATTCATTTTCTCGAATGGTATTTACAAATGACTGTATCCCCACTCTCATTGTTTTTCGTGAAGCGATTAAAAACTTTTTGGCGTACTTCATAAAAAGTATATTGTTTCTATTTCCTTGTCCATAAATTGTACTTTCATTTTTGGTACATTTTTGGTACATTTTTCCATGACCAAAACATATTTTCATTCCTATGGCCTGGACCAAAACATATTTTCCCAAGTGAAGATTCGGTGGTTCTTCGAATTTTCACCTGGTTGTGGCTTACGTTTTAACGAACGTATACAAGTCCTTTTGTGCTAGCTTTCGGCTCTGATGACTTCCAAAATTGTAGATTATGGTCAAACATGACTTTAAATGAATTTTTACTTCAGTAATTCGGACCAAACCCGGAACGTAACAAGCTAATTTCTTCTTTACTGTATTCTATGGCTATTCAGGAGTCTCTGAATGAAAATTCCAAAAAATCCGCCGTGCAGAAATGAAGAGAAAATGCGCCGCCATGTTGAAATTAGGCACTTTTTCCTTTAATCGGTAATAGCTCACACGGATGACACTTTATGAAAAAAAGTAAATAGGCAAAATTTTTAGAGAATTTAAGCTTCAGTATAGCATAAATCGGTTAAATATTAACAAAGGTGTGGTTGTCAAAATGACAGATTCTTATAAAAAAGGGTATTTTTTTTGTGTTTTAACACCATAAAAATATAACAATACTCAACAAAAATTTTTGTTGGTAATACTAATTAAACATGGTTAGAGATATCTCAAATGAATTTTTAGCATCAGCGTCAAATAAAGATCAGTTAATTAAACTTCTAACATCAGATTTTTCCCAAAACAATATCACAGTCAAATGTACGGATTCAGATGCTGATTATTTAATTGTAAAAACTGCTATTGATTGCTCAGCTGATATAGTTGTGGGTCAAGATACAGACTTAATAACGTTACTCATTGAACAATGCCAAACGAAAAATGTGTACATGATGAGACCCGGTGATGGAGGTAAATCTGTTAAAATAACGAATATCTGTAAGTTACGTTCAGAACTAAATAAAAATGTAGTAAAAAATATTCTATTTCTCACATGCCAACCCCGGATGCGATACTACGTCTGCATTTTATAAAAAGGGCAAAAAAACAGTATTTTCAGATTTAGAAAATAATATTGTAACAGTAATAAGTAACAGCTTATTAATTTTCAAAAGTAAATTTGCTGAAGCAAATCAGCTTGCAGTAACTGGGGAAGAATTTATTTTAAGATGGTATGTAATGAAGCAAATTCCGAGGCCCAAACAAGTGCCCTATTTTTACATATTATAAATATTGTTATTTAATTTTGTATTACTTGTTTAAACCCAGCCGGCTACAAAGCATTTATTACCACGTAAAAATACATTCCCGCGTTAGACCCCCACCAGCACAGCGCCAAGACCGTCCTAAGCACACGCTTAGTTCAAGTCCAACTTTTCGGACTCTGTCAATATTTCTTAAAATATACCATTTTACGAAACTGTACTAAGTCCGTAAAATCTATTATAACGGAAATTTCACAAGTACCGTCTACACCGCTCATTGCCTACGCGCATTCACTTCTCCCACTACCGGGCGAGAGAAGGGATACGAGCCTACTAACTATTGAAAGCGACACCGACAGTTAAGTTCCTCACGAGCTTCCGAAGCAGGTAGACGTGCCAGTCTAGAAGTCAGCAACCAGACGCGCCAGGAGCAACTAGGAGGAAATAAGTAAGAATAATAGTAATAATTATATTAGGTAGCGGTTTGGCTGATACTGTGAACTTTATTTGTCTTTGTACTTATTTTTCTGGTTGTGTCCTCAAGGTATCCGTAATATTTGCTAGTGCGGGTACTCTGTGGTCATAAAGTAGAGGTTCCTGGAGTCTACGCAGTATCTGCTAATGCGGAGAAATCAGGTCCTTTAATTCTAATTGCTGTCTGGTAACTCTAGTACCCAGCGTGCGTGTAATATCTGCTAGTGCACGCAAACTGTGTTCATAGAGAGAGCGTTTTGGAGTCTTCGTAGTATCTGCTAATGCGGAGAAAGCAAGACGCTCACCCAATTTCAGGTCCAGGGTACGAGCTCACATTCAGGTGCCAACCGTCGTGCTAGTATGGCTGACTCCGGTGTACCCAGGGTATTCGTAATATGTGCTAGTGCGTTTACCCTGTGGGCACAGAGAAAGCGTCTCCGAGGTCTTCGTAGTATCTGCTAATGCGGAGAAATCGGGACGTGGCCATATTATTATTATTTTTTTAACTGTTTTCAGGTTAGGAGCTGCAGAACGCCGTCTTGTCTTAACTAATCATACATCTCTTTCCAGCTTTAGGGTTCCTGGTATTAGCCAAGCCTGACACCTAGAGTAGCCATTTTTCTTATTGTTGCATTAGTTATTGTTTGCTTGCTCCTTCCTGGTATCCGACGACTGTACATAACCTAACCGCTTTTCATCACCTGCATTGTAACCCGTCACTTTGTCATTGTCGCGCCGTTAACCATCCATCACCGCCATTACCTTAAGTCCACGTCATACCGCTGCTTCGCTCCCGCCTGCCATAGATAACCTCGCTGTAACCGCACCGTAATTGCACGATAGTCATATCATAGCCTGGCTACTGTCTGGTATATATATTAGTAGATTTAGACTAACTTAGTGTTGGTATTGTAACTTGTAGGAAATAAATAGACATTATTTACTAAATTATGCGTTTTACTGTGTGTGTGTGAAAGTCTGATACATCCCAATTGACCCACTGGAATTTTCTGTTTTTCTCCACTGTAGCTATCCCAGCCCTACTGAAACAGGCTGTATTAAGAGGTTAGTGTGGGACCTTTACCCCACGTAAAAATTGTAAAGATGGCGCCCGAGTAACCGAACCGTTACTAAGGTGCCAAAAGTGACACTTTCCGGCATCACCGGAAAGTATACGTCACAGGTATAGCAGTAGAAAAACTAATAGTTTAAATGATTACAGGTTCGTTAGGTATAATCAGGTTTCTGCTAGGCAAAATATTTTCCAACACTTCGATCTAGCAGTTCTTCCGCCAACATCCGATGCCACTAAATATCATATTTATAGAGTGTATTGGCAAATTCAAGTCTGGTCAGGCAACAATCTTAATCCAGAGAACTGGATATTAAAATACGAAAAGTAATCTTTTTTTATATAAATCTGTCATTTTGACAACCGTAACTTTGCTAATATTTAATCACATTAAAACTTAGCTCTTTCTCTCAGTATTTTGCCTCTTTACTTTTTTTTCTTAAAGTGTCATCCGTGTGGGCTATTACGGATTAAATGAAAAAAGTGCCTAATTTCAACATGGCGGCGCATTTTTTCTTCATTTCTGCGCGGCGGATTTTTTGGGATTTTCAGTCAGAGAGTCCTGAATAATCATAGAATACAATCCTTAAGAAATCAGCTTGTTACAAATTTGTTCCGGGTCAACTATTAATTACTTCCACGTCCAGTGGAAGTATAGTAACGACAAAAAAAAATTTAAAAATTTTTGTTGTACAAATAGGCTTAAAATGTCATGAAACGTCGAGATTTTAAGTTTGAGCGAAAAAAAAATTTCTGTCTGTCTGTCGTCTGTCTGTCGGTCTGTCTGTCTGTCTGTAACTTTTTTTTGTGCTCACGTTTACTCTGGAACCGTTTAAGATATTGACTTGAAATTTGGTACACATATGTACTTTAACGAGATCTAGAACTAGATTATATTTTCATCTTGTTCCGTCGAAGGGTTGGGGGGTAAATTTGGGGTAAATAGGTCAGTCAAGCAAGTAAGAGTCCATAAAATTGGTATTTAGTATATACAAGAGAAGTTAAGGTCTCAAAAAAATTTTTGGCATTAGCCACCCCCATTACCACCCCCACCCCCTTATTAAAGGGGATGAAAAAAAATTGTGATTTAATGTGTGTACAGGAACCAGAAACCTCAAAATATTTTTTTACTTCATCCACCCCCCACTATCACCCCCTATCACCACCCCCCACCCCACTACCGATGTGGGGTATCGTTTTATGGGTTTTTGGGGTAGAGGATTTCAAATATTATATTATTAAAGTTCCATAAACAATTATTTTCACATACAAAGTTTTTTCGTTGTGAGTGACTTAGATAGAGAATCTGGATGTGGAAGTAGTGATTCCTTGGGCAGCGGTTTTTTACTGTATTATAAATCGAAATTTTATTTTGTCTTCGACTTAGATCGATTCTGGGAGGTTCTATAACATTACCAATTCACTGGATAAACCCGTAAATTTTAACTTGATGAGAACATCAAAGAATGCACAAAGGAGTAAATAATTTTGTATTTTTGTAGGGGGGCGGGGGGTCACGTGAAAAATTGATGAGCGGGGAGGGAGAAAATAAAAAAAAAATTTTTCTTCTCCTCAACTCAAAACTGATGAGCGGGGAGGAAAAATCGAAAAATAAACCGTCCTCATCTCAAAATTTTACTCGAAAAAAAAGCGACATAGAAAAAATTATTTTATATTCTAGTCCTGGGGGGGGGGAGATTTACCCCCTTTACCCCCTTATCTACGCCCTTGGGAATACATAAAATAGTATCATAAACTGGTCCCAAATTGGTTATATGATATTTAAATAATGATTCTATCATTGCGAGTTGTGCCAACTAAGTTTAAGCCAAGTTTAGCTTGATCTCGACACAAAATTGATACCTAGGTATCACTTAGATGGGTGTCCAGTAGTCCCACTTATGCCAAAGCTAATCGTTTAGCGGAGAGTGGGGTAAAGACTGTCAAAAGGATAAAAAAAAAACTCAGATGATTGGAATTTGGGCTTGTTGGCATATCGAAATACCGCTTTGAGTTGTGGAGCTTCATCAAGCGAGTTACTTATGGAGCGAAGTTTAAGAGATATTCTACCACTCCAGGAAAAAAAATTAAAACCTAAGTTAATCTATCATGATAGAGTGAGACAGAAAATGAAGGAAGATAAAGAGAAACTAAAGGAAAATTATGATCAACGGCATGGGGCTAAGAACAGAGCAGACCTGGAAAAAGGAGATAGAGTATGGATTAGAAATAGAAACATGGAAGGTGTGGGTCAAAGCGATTCAGGATTTCGATCGTACGTGGTAGAAACGGAAGATGGGGGGATAATTAGAAGGAACAAAGAGCACTTGTCTAAATTACCAAAAGCATCGAACAGCCGGTATATGTGGAGGTAGGAAGGGAAGTTGCAGAACAATTGGACAATGGACAGAAGAGTGAGACGCAGCGAAATGAATAGGAGCATCCATCAGTTAGAAGAAGTGTTCGAACAAAAAGAAGACTTACTCATTTAGATGATTACACATCATAAAGTGAGGAACGAAGAAAGGGGGATGTGTAGTTGTCTTTTATAACTGGTGAGAATTATATGTAATGGGATTTATGGAGGTTAGGACTGTCCAGTAAAAAGGGACATTAGTATAATAACTGTCGCTGTAATGTAGATAGTAGAATAAAACGTAACCAGTTAAAAGGTGATTAAATTGCTAAATAACACAGCGCATGGTTCTAAACGATGATAAAACCGAAATTTGAAGAAAAAAATCGCTAATGCTTTTTTTTGGAAAGTCGACTTTAAGTGGATTTTAAAATAGCACGCTACTGACGTGTATCACATATATAGATATTAGGATTAGTAAAATGATATATCTATAATAATAATTTCAAACTCATATTAAAAAATGTATATTTTCGAAGATTAAATAAGGTTTTTGTTTAACATTTTATGTAATACATCTATTATTTTTTAAGTTTCAAAATTGTTTTTTCTTTTTTGTTTTTATTCTCCTTGGTTACTTGAAGTCCTAGAATCTGGTATTTACTAGTAAGTGAACTGATCGCCACATTATCCCCCCCGCTAAGAAAAAGATCAGTCAGTCATTCAATTCGTCAATAGCAAAACTTTCTTAATTAAAGGTGGAGTGACATCACTTTTGTCAGATAATAAATATGCTGGTTTAATCCTGTCAATGTTTACCGTGACGGCTTTAGTTCCTTTAACAAAAGTAACCAATTTATCTGTACGGGACAACACTTTAAAAGGTCCATCGTACAGTGGAGTAAAATATTTTTTAAAACGTTCTTTCCGAACGAAAACAAAACTACAATTCGAGATGTCTGGGCTGACAAATGATTTGTAATTAACGTGGTGAACTGGTGGAATAAACGTTAAATTATTAAATGAAGTACGTAATTTAGTAATAAAATAAGGAATATTCGGACAAGTATATGATTTAATAAAAAATTCACCAGGTATTCGTAATGTTTGACCAAAAACGAGTTCTGCAAAAGAACATTGCAAATCGTCTTTAGGGATAGTTCTGAGAGCTAATAGAATGATAGGAAGTTCATCTACCCAATGTGGTGTAGAAGTCCTAGCTCTCAGAGCAGTTTTAAGAGATTTATTAAACCGTTCAATCACTCCATTCGAGGAAGGATGATATGGCGTCGTACGAATCCTATGAAATCCCAAAAATTTTGAAAATTCTTTGAACAGTTTTGATTCAAATTGAACGCCTTGGTCGGTTGTCACTGTGACAGGGACACCGAATCGACAAACATAATTCTGAAATAACGTACGCGCTACAGTTTCAGCAGTAATATCTTGCAGTGGATAAGCCTCGGGCCATCTAGTAAAACGTTCGATCACAGTGAGAATATAAGAACAACCTTTAGAAGGAGGTAATGGTCCTATTAAATATATATGTATGTGATCGAATCGTCCTTTAGGTATATCGAAGTCAGTAATCGGGGTGCTCGTATGTCTTGTCACTTTATTAGTTTGACAACTAATACAAGTTTTTGCCCAGAGATTACAATCTGAAGTCATTTTAGGCCAAAAATAATGTGTAGAAACTAATGTTCTAGTTGCTTTGATACCAGGGTGAGATAAACCATGAAAAATATCAAAAATTGTCCATCTAAAAACGATAGGAACGTAAGGACGAAGTTTAGGGCGAGAAACGTCACACCAAATAAACTTGTCAGAATATGGAATTTTAATTTTCTTTAAATGAAAAGTTCTCTTTGTGTTCGATGAAGTATCCGATAGTAAAAATTTAAGGTCAGAATCATCTTTTTGAGCTTCGCTCAATAAATTTAAGTCAAAGTTAGTATCAACTAGGTTAGACTTTTGAGTAACGATTGGGGAAATGAATTGTTGCACAGAAGACGTACCATATTCGCGTGATAAGGTGTCTGCAATAATGTTATTTTTCCCTTTGATATGTCTGATTTCGCAGGCAAATTGAGCGATGAATTCTAAATGTCTAGTTTGCCTGGGAGATCTTTCAGTTTTAGGGAATAATGCTTTGACCAAAGGTTTATGGTCAGTAAAGCAAATAAATGTGCGACCTTCAAGTAAAAATCTGAAATGTTTAATCGCTGTAAATAAAGAAAGAAGTTCCTTGTCAAAGGAACTATATTTGGTCTGTGCCAAGGTAAGCTTTCGTGAAAAGAAGGCTAATGGGGCAAGAATACCTTCGTCATCGCGCTGTTCAAGAACTGCCCCCATAGAGACATTAGAACAATCAACAGTAAGCGATAGAAATGAGCTATCATCACTACGTGGATGTGCTAAAAGGGTTGCACCAGCTATAGCAGCTTTGGCTTTGTAAAAACTGTCAAGACAGTCGGTAGGCCAATCGTTTATTATTTTAACTTTATCATGCAGTAATTTAGTACAAAGTGCATGTAAAGGAATTAATATTTCAGCGAAAGAAGGTATGGAACGATGATAAAAGTTAACCATACCTATGAAACGCTGAAGTTGTTTGACTGTAGTAGGTAAGGGAAAATTATTTATGACATCAATACGTTCAGAAGAAGGTAAAATGCCGGCTGAAGAAATATTGTGTCCTAAAAATGTCAAATGACTGACACCTAATATGCATTTTGACGGTTTAATATTTATGCCGTACAATTCTAACCTCTGAAAAACAAGTTTTAAGTGCTCTAAATGTTCCGAACTAGATATACTTGCAATCAGGATGTCATCTAAATAGACGAAAATAAAGGGTAAACCTACTAAAACTTCGTTCATGAAACGTTGGAAAGTTTGACCGGCGTTACGTAAACCGAAAAGGCATACGACCAAATTCAAACAAACCGAAAGGAGTGGTAATCGCTGTTTTAAAAATGTCTCTTTTTGCGACAGGTATCTGGTGATAAGCACGTACCAAATCTATTTTTGAAAAAATAACACAATTATACAACTGCGAGTTAAAATCATGGAGGTGGGGCAAGGGGTATCTGTCAGGGACAGTAATTGAATTTAGACGACGATAGTCCCCACAAGGTCTCCAGTCGCAGCTTTCTTTTTTTTCAACCATATGCAATGGTGAGGAAACGGAAGAAGAAGAAGGTACACAAATACCTAATTCTACCATATTATTGAATTCGTCCTGAGCTATCTTGAATTTAACGCTATCCAACCTACGTGGGCGTGAGAAAGGTAAATGACCTTCTGTAACAATATGATGTTCAACTGAATGTTTAACTGGCAAATTGTAATTTGGGGAGCTAATTAAAGTAGGAAATTGTAAAAGTAATGCAGTGAATTCACTTGATACGCTAAATAACTTAGGAGAATGTAACGGACCATTGTTTGAAAATAAATATGTTGACAAACTAGTCATATTGTCGATTAAACATTTATGTTTTAAATCAACAACTAAACCAAAATGAGCTAAAAAGTCTGCTCCGATAATGGCGATATTTATATCTGCTATATTAAAAACGAAAGGAAATAACCTACGTAAGTTTAAATCGATTTTCAAAAATTTCTTCCCGAAGGTATCTATAACTGAACCATTAGCTGCTGTTAGTACTACATCAGGGTTTCTCCTAGTATTCGTTAATAGATTCCGAGGTATAATTGATAAATCAGCGCCCGTGTCAATGAGGAATTCTATTTTATTAGTATTATCAAATATAAAGAGACGAGGTTTACTATCCGAAATTTTAACGTCAGTTGTCAAAATATTATTGACATTTAGTAATTTTTGATTGTTGGTTTCGACATCTTTGGTGAAAGTGCACCAATCTCCTTGACATTCAAATGCTTTACGACCATAAAGTTGATGGTAATAGCAAACTTTGGCATTAGAAGGATTCTATCTAACGCTGGTACCACTTCGACTGTTAGAACGGGGCCTTGAGCCTCTGCGATTTCTTGAGCCGAGTCGATTTCTACAACTATCGCAATAAGTTCCAGAAACTGCAGGAGTAGCGGAAGTTATTGAAGAAACTTTAGATTCAATAACAAGTAATTGAGATGTAAAGATTTCTTGTTCGTGCAATACTTGATTCAGCGTATCTTGAAAAGTTGTAATAAAATTAACGTTAAAAATTGAATTTGAGGTAAGGGAAGTCATAGAATTTTAAACGTCTTCCATATATGATCAGCAATGTAGGTTAAAATATTCTCCGTAGGAGGTACTATTTTTAAAAGTGGTGAAATAATAAATCGATGACTAATTGATTGAATGAAGAATTAATTGAATATAATATGCTATTTGTGATGTTTTTGAATGAGATTTTTTGAGACGTCAACGTAGAATGACTGACATGATTCCCTTTAGTAACGAAGAAAAAATGATCAATGGCAAAACAATTCACTTACCAGATAAATAAAGCGATCTTTCTTAGCAGTCGTCCTTATATACTTTCTTGGTTAATGAAGAAATAGATTCCAAATAGAGACGTTCAAAAATTAAGTATGATATGATATTTTAATCCAATTAATAAATCCAATCCATTCGATCCAATAAATTTACGTGCTGATTCAGCTTAATACTTCCAAGTGGTACATGACCATATATAAACGAATACGATGTTTCCAAAAACTAATTTTAAAGCAACATGTGATATCCAATTCTCAGAATGTTCGAATCGGGGTCAATTTACCAACATATATTATCTCAAATTATATTTTCAGGAGGTATACGTGAACATGCCTGGGGTAGTGGAAGGAATTGAAGAAACTTCTAACTAATTTATAATCCAATTCAATTTATAGGACCAATTTGCAGGAATCGTCAGGGGTCACCAATTTATAGATATCGGGGTCACCAATTTATAGATATTAGGATTAGTAAAATGATATATCTATAATAATAATTTCAAACTCATATTAAAAAGTGTATATTTTCGAAGATTAAATAATGTTTTTGTTTAACATTTTATATAATACATCTATTATTTTTTAAGTTTCAAAATTGTTTTTTCTTTTTTGTTTTTATTCTCCTTGGTTACTTGAAGTCCTAGAATCTGGTATTTACTAGTAAGTGAACTGATCGCCACAACATACTATAGCTGTCTTCAGGTCTACTAAGCACTTAAAAAATGTCAGCGCCTTTGACTATCAAACACGCCGCATCGCACCGCCAAAGACGCCGACATTTTTTGCACACTTAACAAGTTTGTAGACAATTTTGCTAAGCTCAGAGAATCACATTAAATGGTCTACAGACTATCCAACCACCCAATCAACCGACCTTCACGGTACACTTTGAAAATTGCCATGACAACTTGTAAAAGTGAGCTGGTCTGCTGGAGCTTCAGCGTCATCAAAGCGTACCGACAATGTTGGCTCCAGCAGACCAGCTCACTTTTACGAGCTCACATGGCAATCTTCAAAGTGTACCGAGAAAGTCGGTAGGTTGGTTGGATCGTTTCTAGATCTCTTTATCGATCTTTTCTTACCACCAAAGTTTGAAGTTAATCAAGCATCAATTAAAAGCTATACAGAGGTGTTGCGACTTAAGTGGGTCACACTGTATATTAAAGCATTCTCTAAATCTATACTGATGTTTTGTTATTGTATTGTGCTAAATCTACAAAATTTAAATACCTTTATTTTCAGTCTTCATCATCTAAACTTCTTAGATACGAAATATTCTAGTGCGATTTTGTCTTGAATGAATTACATGCGCATTTAAACTAAAGAAGTAACAAATTAAGAAGAAAACTACTCTGTCCTTAATTGCTTAAACTTGTTTATTTAAATAAATAATAAATAATACAATATAAAAATTATCCTGGCATAGTAAAAATATTTACACCGATGACAAATTAATTCAGTAGTACCCATATTCATGTCCATATTTACCATACGCAGGTCCAGCAATAACCACTTTCAAAGGTACTGGAACTGGATGTATCGCATGTCCAGTTTTTTCTACAATTGCATTGAAGCCATTATGGTCGTCGGCGGTATAATGCACAATTCGATGAGTACCATCGGGTTCTGCGACAGTGTAATAACCTTTTACAACATCTCCATCGCGTTCCTCGGCTTGGGATTTGTGATCGCCAGTATGGGGGTCGTGAACTCCATAGCTGTACTTATATTTAGGGTATGCCTAAAATAATTATTGGTTAGTTGTATCAAATACAAAAATGTAATATCTACATTTATAGAAAATATACAATATGATAACAACGATAAATATAATAGAAAATTAGGTTTAACATTTTTGAAAAATGTTAAAGCATTTTTAACAAAAAAAAGATCATTAAAAATTATGAAATGAAATACTATCGCCCAGCTGATAGAACTTTATTACCAAAAACTAGACAAAATTTTAATTTTGTTTAGTTTTTGAGAGTACCACCTACTGTGCACTGGTCCGTAAAGCAACAATACATAGAGTATTGTTTCTTTACGATTGATTAAAGGGGTCTACTCACGACCTAACTTGCTGGAGCCAACATTGTCGGTACGCTTTGAAGATTGCTGGAATTCCAGCAGATCAGCTTAAGTTTAAGGGCTGGTATGGCAATTTTCAAAGTGTACCGAAATCATCTTAACAACAGAGGCCCACAAAAAAAAATCTAATTGGAAAACTTTAAATTGGCTAGCAAATATTAAAGATTTGTAGGTATGTCCAAGTTAATAAGTGCATGCATAAAGGACCCCGGAACAAAACCCATGAAAATGTTGATTCGGTGGAATCGGCTGAAGTTTTGGTATTTTGTAGTTCAAGTCATGCTGATCAAAAGTTCTTATCACATCAAGCCAATCCTATGGACAGTTTTTGAGATACAGCTTGTCAAAGTTAGGTAATTTGCGTCATTTTAGACATTCAAAAACTTTTTACTCCTAAACTATTAACTTTAGCAAAAAATTGCAAGGGTCGAAATATTTTTGATCTAGTCCAGTAAAGCTCAAGAATTTTTTTCAGAATTTTATTTATCAATTTTTAGGTTAGGTGAAATATATATATGACATATTTCGGCATGCTTCGGTGGTATTGGCTGAAAATTTGCTATTTTGTAGTTAAAGTCATGCTGATCAAAAATTCCTATTGCACTGAATCTATCCTATGAGTAGTTTTCGCTCCAGGAGTGCCTGAAGGTCTAACAACGAGGTAACGGGTAATCTACATGTACGTGTTTATGAATGGCTTCCAGCGTGTTTGTGTACGTGTGTGATTATTTTTATCAAAGAACCTGCTCTTACCGGCACTATGTTTCTTATGAGAGCGTTCTCATTGCCAACTAGGGTGATCCCATTTTTTTGGTTTCACTTTCTATCTGTTTATTTTTACTTTTTGTTGTTTTTTAATATTCCCTTTTTAGTTTTTAAATATTGAGAACATCCATAGGATTTTCAGGATCAAGTGCTCTGTTTTCAGCATCATGTATCGTTCGAAGACAAATCATTGATGGATATTTTATGTGATTTTCATACCGTGCGTGCCCCAAAAACCATAATACGCTTGTGTTTTCAGCGGTTCCGCATCAAACTCATTAGAACGATTTTTTTCACACTAGTCCTACGACTGAAATGAAAGAGGACGTTTTTTGTGTATTTTTATTTAGTGAATGAAGTTCTTGTACCAAGGTGAAGAAAAAAATAAAAGACAAGAAATTAATGCAAAATATCGACAGCCCCCCTCAATATCAAAATATTTAAATATTTTAAAAAAATACTATAGAAATAAGCTTGTATTATTGTTCAATATGCGTATAAAGTCGCGTCCCTGTAAATCAAAAGGTTTCTGAAATATAATAATAATAATAATAAATATAATAATCAATTTTTGGGTGCCATTTTCAAAGGGCCGTAGGCTCAAGGTATTTGCGAACATATTTTTGTATGTATAGAATCTGCACCAGAAGTTTGTCATCGATATTTCCGGAGAACTCTGTATACACTGGCACATACATACACACAGTACACAAACACGCTGGAAGCCATTCATAAACACGTACATATAGATTACCCGTTACCTCGTTGTTAAGACCTTCAGGCACTCCTGGAGCGAAAACCACTCATAGGATAGACTCAGTGCAATGGGAATTTTTGATCAGAATGACTTTAACTACAAAATAGCAAAGCTTCAGCCAATCCCACCGAAGCATGCCGGAATATGACATATATATATATTTTACGTAACCTAAAAATTGATTAAAAAATTCTTGAGCTCCATTGGAGTTGAACAAAAATATTTCGACCCTTGCAACTTTTTGCTAAAGTTAATAGTTTAAAAGTAAAAAGTTCTTGAATGTATAAAATGACGCAAATTACCTAACTTTGATAAGCTGTATCTCGAGAACTGTCCATAGGATTGGTTCGATGTGATAAGAACTTTTGATCAGCATGACTTGAACTACAAAATATCAAAATTTCAGCCGATTCCACCGAATCAACATTTTCATGGGTTTTGTTCCGGGGTCCTTTACATGGCTCTATAGGGTGTCTGTGTTATACATAAAAATATTTTGCAGGGTGATGTGTTGGCCCAAAAAAAGTAAAAAATCCTTATACATTTTTTTCTAAGTCAAACCTATTTTTTTATTTAAAATTAATTAGAACTAGGAAAAGTTTTCAGTTTAGACAATACAACTATAAAAACAAAAGACGGAAGAGACAAGGATATCTCGTTCACTTGTTATGTGATTGGCACGCGTTTTACAGTGTTGCAACATTGTCATTTAAAAATGATAAAACAGTTTTACTTTTACTTTGTTTAATCAGATTTTAAATGAAAACACTAACTGATATTTAATGTTAATTCACTTATTTCTACATTAGCAATTTTTCACAAATCACAATTATTCCATGGGTTTATTAGAAATAGTGGGACGTCCAGATCGGGGGACGGATCCAGTGGGACGTCCAGTAAAAAATGTATTTTGAGGATGAGAATAAACATTACCATTTCTTTATTTATTACAGAAAATTCCTTTAACCACTGTAGTAATTAAATTAACAGAGATATATTTATTTTCAATAAGCACTTAATAAAACAGTGTGTCAAAGAAATTACAGTTACCTTGCTCCTCAAATCTATGACCTAATTCCACCCGAAATTAAAACCACAGAGTCACTTAATATTTACAGAAAGGGAATTAACGCATGTATATTGGATACTCCAAGACTAGTAATACGCCACGTAATTGATAAGAAAAGTATGTCATTTATTACGGATTCCATTTAATTACATGTTATATCATTAACATATTGAAATTTTGTTTTCTTTTATTTTTTCTTCGTTCAAACTATATAAAAAATTCTAGCTAAATGTAACTGTAAATGTTTAGCTTGCAGTTCACCAACTATCTAGTACTTCATGGAGTTATTTTTATTTATTTACATATTACATTTATTTGTGTCTATTATGTCTATGTGTATATTATCTATGTATGTTTATTATCTGTTTATCTATGTCTAATTATGCATCTTGATGGAATGTATATAAATTATTATTATTATTATTATTACTTATTTCATCACCTCGTTTATTATACGTTTTTTTTCTATATATTTACTTTAATACTAGATAAATCGAGTACATTGGCAACACTGTATGATTGGTAAGCGGAGGCATAGCCCATGGCTAAACAACAAAGTCGGCGTCGGCGCCGACAGCGAACCGAAAGAGACAGCTGCGTTTTTTTAAAGTTTTTTATATCTCATTATTATCAATACAATAAATACAGGGTGTCCCAGAATTGAGTTCCCGGGCGGGAACCTGTGATTCCTGAGTTCATATTGGGCCTATTTAACCCAACTTACCTTAGTCCAAAAATGCATTCCTGAGGAAGTACATTCTCTTAAAGTGAGACAGAAAAAAAACGTTTTTTCCAATAACTTCCGTTGTATGGAAGATAAAATTTTCAAATTTGGATGGGAGCTGTATCTCTATAAGTACTCTATGTAAACTTGATAACAACTCAATATCTTTTGTTTCTCAATTTTTTTTCATAATAATTAATATTTGACTGGTTGTAACTTTTTCATCACCCTGTAAAATTACGGAATACTTGAACATTTTTACACAGCATTGAAAGGGCTGCAAAAAAGGTACTCTTAAAAATTTTTGTGATATCAATCAAATTACAAGAAATTATCGTTTTTTCTTCTATTTGTATTTAACATTTATTTACAGTTCTAGAACAGAATTTTGTAATAGCAGAAAAGTACTGTTTATTTTAAAAACTACATTCATAACAAATGCTCCACGTGACGTCCACCTGTTTCAGTACACAAATCAATACCTTTAAAATTTTTTGTAATATCAACCAAAAATCAAGAATTATCGTTTTTTCTTTGTAGGTCATAAGTGCTCGTGAAACAGAAAACCTGTCGCGGTCTCATGACAAAACTTAATTAATTCGTAACGTCAAAAAATAGCAAGTATAAGATTAATTTCGGTAATCTACCAGCAACGATGAAGACACGGAATATTTGCGATTTTTGTATTTGGTTATTTAAAAACCACTATATACTCTGTTCCAACTGACACTAGGGGGCAACTTTGGCAACGTGTACAGAACGCGTGCGATGAATTTAGAGAAATTTTGCATATTTTCCAACGAATTCGCTCGTCATTGATGAAGAGAATTGATTTGTGTACCTACTGAAACAGGTGCATGTCATGTGGAGCATTTTTTATGAATGTAATTTTTTTTTAAGTAAACTGCTTTTCCATTATTACAAAATTTTATACTAGAATTGTAAATAAATGTTAAATACAGATAGAGGAAAAAACAATAATTTCTTGTGTTTTGATTGATATTACAAAAATTTTTAAGAGTACCTTTTTTGCAGCCCTTTTAATGCTGTGTAAAAATGTTCAAGTAATACGTAATTTTACAGGGTAATTAAAAAATTACAGCCAGTCAAATATTAATTATTATGAAAAAAAAATTGAGAAACAAAAGATATTTGGTTGTTATCAAGTTTACATAGAGTACTTATAGAGCTACAGCTCTCATCAAAATTTGAAAATTTTATCTTCCATACAACGGAAGTTATTGGAAAAAACTTTTTTTTTCTGTCTCACTTTAAGAGGATGTACTTCCTCAGGGATGCATTTTTGAACTAAGGTAAGTTGGGTTAAATAGGCCCAATATGAACTCAGGAATCACAGGTTCCCGTCCGGGAACTCAATTCTGGGACACCCTGTATAATAAAAAGGGAGATGTAGGTCGCAAGAAGACGTTGAACTTGATTTTAGTTTGTCCGGCAACACTAACCTACACTATATATTATAGTTACTACGTGGTCTGAAAATATCTTTTCAGGAAATATTTAAGCAAAACCGTTGGAGTAGGACAAAAATTTTATTAGAGTTTTTTACTTCTTTTAGGGTAATATATTACCATGCAAAATATTTGCATATATATGCCACACACCCTGCATAAAATAACTAATCCGTAGAAATGAATGTTTTTTTATGGCTATAGGGTATAATGACTATGTTGTTGAAAGCTAAGTCATATTTTGACACATTTTTACACACTTAAATTTTTTTTCAGGTCGAGGGCCAGGGATCAACCTCGCCCAAAATTTTGTACACCATATTTCCTCTTTGACGAAGATTACACAGATTTCCTCCAGATTTCCTCGGATTTCCTAAGATTTCCTCGAATTTTTTCAAAAAATTTTTGAAAAGTGGGGGGAGGAATCAGAAAAGCAAAAGATTTCCTGATATTTCTTCGGATTTTCTAAAATTTCCTCGGATTTCCTTAAGATTTCCTCGAATTTTTTTAAAAATTTTTTTGAGAAATCCGAAAAGCAAAAAATTTACTAAGATTCCCTCCAAATTTACTGGGATTTCCTAAGATGTCCTCGGATTTTCTTCCGACTGTACACCAGATTTCCTTCGCGGTTTGCCCCTCGAGCGAGGGATAAAAAAATATTATATTTATTTCCAAGAAAAAACTATAAAATTAATATAATTATCTATCAAAAGTCAAGAAGTATGCTCTGATATTTAACTGTAGTCGAAGATAGTACCTAAATGCGTCTCACTTGCTAGATTTTTGGGTAAATTTTGCACCTTTAAAAATTTCTATAAAAAATAATTAGCCTCACTACCAAAATAACTAATATCTTTGCAAAAAAGTACCGAAAACTATGCATGGTCCAAATAAAATAGTTAATAAACAATATAAAATTTCATTTATTTTTTACCGCCACGGTTGTAGTTTAAAAGTAAAATAACGTCAACGTGTATTTTGCTAGCATGAGTCCATTTGTCATGGTTGCCTGTTAGGCGCACAGCCTCTCTTTCCCATAATCTCCCAACAGCCCAACGTTCGCCTGTTGTCATCTTGTATTCTCATTCTCTGAAGTATCAACCATTCTATATTGCCATCTTTCTGGTTGACATGATCAAAAAAAATTAGAGGATTCGAGAAAACAGAGTGCTGGATGGTCTCCTTGGAGGACGTAGTTCTTTTAGAATCGAGGTGTTGATACGATGGGCTGCCCTAGGAATTCATATCCAGACCCGCAACTCTAAAGCATCAATTCGCTGTATGTCTATGTCTCTAACGATCCATGTCTCAGAGGCGTAAATAAAGATGGAGAAAACTAGGGCGTTTGTAAGTCTGACCTTTGTGGGCTTCGTGATATTTCTGTCATAAATTCTGCTCAATTGGCAAGTTGCCAATCTTGCCATTTGTATCTTCATTGAATCTCAAATTCACGGTATTACCCACATGAATTCCAAGGAATACCATCTTGTTCACTACCTTGCAATCTCCAATCCTTTGTGTGGTTTAGGGTCTCAATTACTCGATCTACAATCATAATTTTTGTTTTGTTGTAGTTTATATTTAAACCGTACTCAGACCTTATCTTCTTATCTAACAGGGTACGAGTTCATCATCTCTTACTTTAACTAAAATGGTGTCATCTGCAAACTTTAAGTTAGAAATCTTGACTCTGCATATAGCTTCACACCTTGCTAGCACACGGGGCATCACGTCTTCACTATAGATTTTGAAAAGGATTGGTGACCGAAGACAGCCTGGTCTGCTGCCTTCGCCAACTTTACATTTTCGAGTTGGTGTTGTCGATTTTCACCAAAGCTTGTTTTGAGGAAGAAAAAGGTTTTTGTCTTGAACCTGTAAACCGAGCTGTAAACCGTGCGATAAGAACAATAGTGATGAGGGAAACTTTTTTACAAAGATGGCCGTAAGTAGTTAGTGCTGTGGAGCTCTTCTAGCATAGCTTAACAACCAAGAAAATTATATTAATTATTTGCCATGTGAATGATGCAATCATTAAAATGAACCGTAAAAAGTTAAAGTAAATGAAAATATATCAATAAGATAAAACTGGCAACAGTCATTTTGTAATTAATTTGCTATTTTAAACAGCTTTCTTAAGTTAAATTTTGCTTTATAATAAATTACACAGGTACACAAAATAAAAAAAGTGGTATTTTTCTGATACTTTATTAGGTAACCCATTTGTATTTCGATGACTATTAAGCTATGGGTGTAGATTATCTAGCAAATTTCCAACAAAGTTCATTTGCGCTTGTTTGAAACATATAAAAGCTATTTCATTGAATCGATATTGGTTATTTTTGGTGTCTGGTCAGATAAACGTTTACACAGGGAAAGTTGCAAAAAATGGAGTACCAGAAAAAGACCACTTTTTTATTTTGTGTGCCTCTGTTATTAATAGTTTCCTTTTGCTATGAATTTTTATAAAAATACAATAAAATTACTATAATACTTGCTAAATTAATTATATGGAACATAAAAAATAACATCGGTGCTTACGTAGTAATCTACTTCATGTCCTCCGTGGCCTCCGTCGTATCCTCCCCCATATCCTTTTCCATATCCTACGCCATATCCCCCGTATCCTCCTCCGTATCCTCCTTCATATCCTTTTCCATATCCTCCCCCATATCCTCCCCCATATCCTTTTCCGTATCCTCCGTATCCTCCTCCATACCCAGCATATTCAACTATAGGAATAGCATGAATGGGTGTGCTTATAACTTTAGCGTAAGAAGTGGCTGGATACAGACCTGCATATCCTGCCTGAGTGCAGGCCACAATGGCAGAGAAAGCCAAAATCTAAAACAAAAGATGTTTAAAAACTTTTAAAACACAAATTTTGCTTTATAATTATAACAAACATAGTTTAACACGTTCACTGCGAACGCCGTGGATCCGTGTCGCACCGATGTTTAATGAGAGGTAGCCGATGCTGAGACGCGTCTCTGAGTGGTAGAGCTGTATGTTGTCAGCGTGTGTGTTGAACGTTTTGCATTAGGCCAGCCTCTAAATGGATCACATTTTATGACTATTTCGTTAAACGTGTTAAATAAAACATGACAGTTAACACACTATTGGCGGTCACTCTGTCTGACGAATATGGTACAATTTAAATAGGGAGTATTCTATCATGCCATTTCTATAGTTTGTAAAAAAATTTGAAATAAACATTTTGAGTCGTATTTACAAGAAACGATTTAAACACACATACTCATACATAAGTGCATGGAGTTCTAATACTGACTTTTATAGATTCTTATTATTTTTAAGTGTGTTCTACCACATCAATCTTTCTGAGACTTTTTAATGAGTATTATTAAAGTATGAAAATTATTTCTTGAAATACCTGTAGTTGTCTCCTAATCATAACCCATTTTTTTTTTGTTTTCAAAACTTAACAGAGTAAACGCGGCGTGATGAAAATATTATCTGATATATTCTTAGCTCCTGCAAAATATTATAGTTTTGAGTTAATCTGAGACGTTTCTTAGAAAAAAAAATATTTTTGAAAACTCATACAAGGAGCAATATCCATGAATAAAAAAAATTAGCTATAGACTTTGGAATTATTTTAGGTTGAATTTTATGTAAAATAGCACAAAGCTGAGCGAGCACTGCTAAAAAGTGCTCGCGAGCACTAAGCACTCAAAAAAGTGCTTTATTTCTCAATGTTAATAGTAGAGTGCTCGCGGTTATTAAGCACTCTGAAAAAGTGCTTTAAATTCAGGAGCACCAAGTACCAAGCACTTTTTAATAATCTAAATAATGGAGTACCTATGGACCTATGGATTGAGGTTAAAATTTCATTGAATGTATGTGTTATTTATAAAAAAAAAGGTCAACAAAAACAACCTAGAAAGAAATTAAGAGTTTTTTGAGAGGAAATATGTTACAGGAAAAAGTTGTTTCTAGTGCCAGTGAATGTTTAGATATGAACGTCGTATCTGAAAGTTGATATTTTTGCCAAAATTATAATTAAAATAATTAAATTGAACCAAAGTGCATAAAAACATGATAACAAAAAGTCAATAGAAATATTGTCTAAACGTTGGTTGTGGCATTTTCTTAATTTTTCTCCATTCTTATTGGGATGCTCTGCCACATATATTCTTCTAAACAATGTCTGAAATCTACAAAATAATACAATTAACCAGTATTTTACTGGAAAATAACCTCTACGCCTGTGACTTTTACGTCAAAGGATCAGTTAAAGGGTGGTTTTTGACAAATAATGAGAACAAAAATATAAAAATGACGTATTTTGCTGACGTTTCGGAAAACGAATCTGCTTCCTTTCTCAAAGCGTATTATAATGTTTGTGGGCTGTGTATATTAAATACACAGCTTTAAGAATATATTTGTTATATTCAGTATCCATAGATACTTACGCTTACACAGAACTGTTGATATATCTAATCGATAGTTTTATTTTAAACAATGTTGAGTTTGTTAAGTTCTTCTTTTAACATCGGCAGCCAGGTTGTGCAAACATCTACGGAACAATTCGACACGGATTTATCCTCATTCAATAGTATTATAGCCGCTTCTTTAATTTTTCTTTTCTTGCTATCTGTCTCTTTTGTTAAAATTTTTGCCGAGTCCCAGTTTATTCGATGTCCGTTCTCCCAAGCGTGTTCGCAAATCTTCGATTTCTGAATCTCATTTTTTCTAATGTAACCCTTATGCTCACCCAATCTAACACTGAATGGTCTGGATGACTCACCCACATAATGTTTATTACACTCACACGGAATACTATAAATGCAGTTTTTTGAATTTTGCTCATGATTTAGCGGTTTTGTTTTTGTTAAAATAGATCTCAATGTATTGCCCGTTTGAAATATCGTTCTAATATCAAATCTATTGCCTATACGGCGTAGCTTTTCAGATAATCCGTGTACATAAGGAATTAATGTCGTGTACCGTGAAACAAGCGTTTATAGAAAACCAACACACACCAACAGGTATTTGAATTTTAACTCAAATCAGTCGATACATGTTAAAAAGCGTGTCATAAAATGCTTATAGGGCCAAAATAATTTCTTCTAATGATGAAATATTAGATAATGAGAAGCGCTTTTTAAAAGAGGTTCTTATAAACAGTCAATACCCTGAGGCTTTTGTTGATAGAACTTTCACATATATAGAAAATAATAATCATGTACGACAAAAACCTGAACAACGATACACGACGTTAATTCCTTATGTACACGGATTATCTGAAAAGCTACGCCGTATAGGCAATAGATTTGATATTAGGACGATATTTCAAACGGGCAATACATTGAGATCTATTTTAACAAAAACAAAACCGCTAAATCATGAGCAAAATTCAAAAAACTGCATTTATAGTATTCCATGTGAGTGTAATAAACATTATGTGGGTGAGTCATCCAGACCATTCAGTGTTAGATTGGGTGAGCCCAAGGGTTACATTAGAAAAAATGAGATTCAGAAATCGAAGATTTGCGAACACGCTTGGGAGAACGGACATAGAATAAACTGGGACTCGGCAAAAATTTTAACAAAAGAGACAGATAGCAAGAAAAGAAAAATTAAAGAAGCGGCTATAATACTATTGAATGAGGATAAATGCGTATCGAATTGTTCCGTAGATGTTTGCACAACCTGGCTGCCGATGTTAAAAGAAGAACTTAACAAACTCAACATTGTTTAAAATAAAACTATCGATTAGATATATCAACAGTTCTGTGTAAGCGTAAGTATCTATGGATACTGAATATAACAAATATATTCTTAAACCTGTGTATTTAATATACACAGCCCACAAACATTATAATACGCTTTGAGAAAGGAAACAGATTCGTTTTCCGAAACGTCAGCAAAATACGTCATTTTTATATTTTTGTTCTCATTATTTGTCAAAAACCACCCTCTAACTAATCCTTTGACGTAAAAGTCACAGGCGTAGAGGTTATTTTCCAGTAAAATACTGGTTAATTGTAATATTTTGTAGATTTCAGACATTGTTTAGAAGAATACATGTGGCAGAGCATCCCAATATCAATAGAAATGTTATATATATTTTTTATTTTTTAATTCATTTTTTAAATTATATTAGGTAATCATAATTTTGGCAAAAATATCGACTTTGAGATAAGACGTTCAAATTTCTTATCTGACCTTTTGTTGGCATTAGAAACAACTTTTTCCTGCAATCTTCTCTCAAAATACTTATGCTTTACTTTTGGCACAAATTCACGTTTCCGTATTTGTTAACCATCCTGTACGTTATTTCGATATTCTGACTATAGCCACTTTTCGGAGTAAACAAAACATTTTATGAAGAGTGACATTTTTTCTAAAAATGAAAAATAAGAGTGCAAAATAAGAAAGATTGCAAGTGTAGTTAGGTGTGGCCATCCGGGGACGCACTGTAATACTGTATACTATTCTGATTTTCACCTTGGCGGAGAATTATTTTTTAAGAAAAGAAACAATTTATCACTATCACATCTCACATCTTAGTAGGAGAGGGTAGGAGGCTACACCATTTTGTATTTCTGACTAGATCAGAATATAGACAATAATACGATAAATGATGAAGGCATCATTTTTACGTGAATTTGGTAATTATGCTTCTTGTGCTTATAATGTAAAATGTAACATAACATGATGACTGATGATGTACGAATGAATTTGATAATTAAGGCCATTTTCGAGAAAAAATGAAACAGGAAATCATCATTGGCTTGGCACACACCCAATTTAGAAAAAAATAATTGAGGCTCTTTTGAAAACTAATGAATGAAAACAATTTATTATAAACCACTTTCTTAAGCATTATTATTATTATTGCACGAGATGTGATGTAGATCGAATTTTGATGTAATTAATTATATATTTTTTCTTAGTCATAGAATAAAAGAATTTTTCTTTAGTCTAAATTTTTTTTTCTAAATTGGGTGTGAATTCACAAATTTCATGCTGAAATGATTCTTTGCTTGCGAAAATTTTAAAGTGCTCACGAGTCATAAAGTCCTTGAGAGCTTTCGAAAAGTGCTCGAAGCCTTAAGCAGCAAGCACCGATATTAAGAAGTGCTCTTAAGCACAGTGCTCCCGAGCTCAAAAGTGCTTAGACAAGCACTAAGTACAGTGCTTAGGAACGGCTCTGAAATAACATGCTAGAATACTCTCTACTGCAGCTATTCAGGGTGTTCTATATATAAAGAATACTTCATTATAATTCTAGAGCAATATCTAAATAAAGTTTTTACCTCCTTCGCTTACCGAAGGGAGTATTGTAATCGTGAAAAAAGCACTCTCTATGATTTCTATGGATTTTCACATTTCAGACTACGTAGATTAAGACAATTAAGTTCTTTAATTTCCATCAGTCTCTCTGTCTATGTGTCGACCTGGTGTCAGGTGTTTACTGACGTTAAGTCTCCAAAACTATTAGATGTAGAAAAATAGTATTTGGTAGGTAGTTGACGGTATTGCCAACGAAGAAATTGAACATACCTTTGATGTAAAATTTATAGGGTGGGCACTTAAAAAAAAATATGAAAGAAATGTGATGGACAATAATATAGAAATAAACATATTTTAGTGAAAACATACAGAGTGGGAACCGTCAAAAAGTGACAGAGGAAAATAATATTTAGAGTGTAGTTGACAATTACCTAGGAAGTAAACCATGTAAACTGTTAATGAATAGAAAAATGAACAGCGTGTTCACCAAAAGAAAATACATACAAGAATATACAATATATCGAAACTGCAAAATATGCACTGATCCTCTCAAATTCGAACCAAGTTTGCGTAGATTATGTCAAATATCAGTTTTAAAATGCTATTAGAAAGTGTTTTTAATATGGCTTTTACGAAACAAGTGCGGCCGACAGTGAACACAAGAGGGTGGGCCGAAAAAGTCGAAAATTTGAATTTGCTGATGGGGTAGTTTCTAATTTATTACTATGTATCTAAAACTAATTCGAATACATTTTTAGTCAAATCGGTTAATATCTAAATGGGTCTCCACGGCCTTGAAAACGAGAGAAAGGGCCAATTTTTCGATTTTTAACATTTTATTAAGGTCAAAACGCGTGTAGTAAAAGTTTTCTGAATAAAATATTTTTCAGTTCCAGGGAAATTAGAAATTTTATACAAAAAACCTTATTTTCGTCAAATTCTACGTTTTAGTGACAAATTTCTAATTTCCCTGGAACTGAAAACTATTTTATTTGGAAAATTTTTGCCACACGTATTTAGACATTAATAAAGAATCATAAAAAAAAATCAAATGTCAATTTGAAAAACGTTAAAAATTGAGAAATTGGCCTTTTCCTTCATTTTCAGGGCCGTGGGGGACCGGCTAGATATTAACTGATTTGGCTAAAAATTTACCCGAATTAGTTTTAGATACATAGTAACACATTAGAAACTATCTCATCTGCAAATTCATATTTTCGTGTTTTTCGGCCCACCCAAAGTCATATATCAACAATAAAAATATTGGTTATATACAGAATTTTATACAAAAACCTTATTTTCGTCTAATTCTACGTTTTAGTGACAAATTTCTAATTTCCCTGGAACTGAAAAACATTTTATTTGGAAAATTTTTGCCACACGTGTTTAGACATTAATAAATAATCATAAAAAAATTCAAATGCCAATTTGAATAATGTTAAAAATCAAGAAATTGTCCTTTTCCTTCATTTTCAAGGCCATGGGGGACTGGCTAGATATTAACCGATTTGGCTAAAAATTTACCCGAATTAGTTTTAGATGCATTGTAACAAATTAGAAACTACCCCATCTGCAAATTCATATTTTCGTGTTTTTCGACCCACCCTAAGTCATATGAACAATAAACATAAAAATATTGGTTACGTGCTGATTCTCAGTGGCACCAGGTAAAAGTGAATTAAGCTGTATTCGAGTAAAACGTTAATCAAATAGGTATTCGTAGTCGACCACGTTCGACTGCAACTTTTACTCATTTAATTATGTAGCAAAGTTTGAGCTAATACATTGAAAACACAGTTTTCAATCACTGTATATGAATTTCTATTGTTCACAATCACTTTTGCAGGTCGTTAAATAATTTTATAAACACAAACTCACTTTGGTAAACATTATTGTACTAGTTATTGTTTATGAATTATTACTGATTTTAAAATAACACCTCCTCATATTTATATGGTCACCCTAGACCGCTAAATTGACTGTTTTTGCAAAAAAAATTTCATTGTCATATACCGATTCCGCAATTTGAAAGCTTTTATAATACATTTAATATTGACCCAATAAATACGTACGCTCTTAAGGTTACGGTTTTGTTTTTATGAAATAACTAAGAAAATATAACATTTTCACGGTTAATGATTTGCTTAATGTAAATATTACGTGTCAGCTTATATACAAAATTAAAATTCTGAATTAATTCTAAGGTATTTGTATTAACGTAATGAATATCCGATACATGATATGTCATTAACATAATTATAATCTAATTAATACAAATATATTTCCTAACGTAATTCTCCGTATTTGCAAGTAGTTTCTTTCATAAGTTCGTATGAGTTTTGAGTGTGGCTTTAAATTATTTTGAAAAGTTATTTTTGCTAATTTTGAGACATCATGAGTTCCAAATTAATTATAGTTTTAATTATTTATATTAGAGTCCAGTAAATTAAGAGAAAACCGCTGCCCAAGGAATCACTACTTCCACATCCAGATTTTCTATCCAAGTCATTCACAACGAAAAATTTTGCATGTGGAAATAATTGTTTACGGAATATAATATTTGAAATCCTCTAACCCAAAACCCCATAAAACGATACCCCACATCGGTAGTGTGATGGGGGTGGTGATATGGGGTGGATGAAGTAAAAAAAAATTTTTGTTTCTGGTTCTTGTACACACACTAAATCACATTTTTTTTCATCCCCTTTAATAATGGGGTGGGGTGGTCTTGGGGGTGGCTAATGCCAACAATTTTTTTTGAGACCTTAGTTTCTCTTAGGTATATCAATTTTATGGACTCTTACTTACTTGATTTACCTGTTTACCCCAAATTTACCCCAATTTACACCCCAATCCTTCGACGGAACAAGATGAAAATATAATCTAGTTCTAGATCTCGTTAAAGTGCATAGTGTACCAAATTTCAAGTCAATATCTCAAACGGTTCCAGAGTAAACGTGCGCACAAAAAAGTTACAGACCGACAGACCAACAGACCGACAGACCGACAGACAGACCAACAGACAGAAATTTTTTTTCGCTCAAACTTAAAATCTCGACGTTTCATGATATTCTAAGCCTATTTGAAGAATAAACATTTTCAAAATTTTTTTTGTCTATACTTCCACTGGATGTGGAAGTAATAACAGGTGGCAAAATTATCTTTGTGCGGAGAGCTGCAACTCCTATTGGACGCGTCCGCAGGTGGCGGATTGCCAGCCTAGCTAGCGGATAGGTGGGAAATAAAATACCACTTGTGGACCAACAAGCACCTGTAGACAGGTCTGGATGCAAAAGTCAGCAGCCTTGACTTCAGAATAGGATGCGGGAGGCCAATCACCCACTCATCTGAAGTGAACCGATTTCAGAAATACCCACAAGAAGAAACCGAACTGACCCTTTTATAACAACCATTGGCACACGACAAAGGACACGATTTAGCTTCTGGAACGTTAGACGATAGATTAGTTGGAGCGATTCAGGTGAACACCACATGAGGGATGGGGAACTTTTAATCTTTTCCGGAAAACTACAAAATGAAAGACACGTAAGTGGTGTCGGAATTATATTTGATAAGGAAACAAAAAGAAGGCTATTATGATGGAATTCCATAACAGACCGAATTATAACAGCAAGACTACAGACTAAAGTAAGGAAAATGACGATTGTTCAGTGCTATGCACCCACAGAAGCAGTCCCTCTCGAGGAGGACCAAAATTTCTACGAAGCCGTTGAAAGAATCTTGATCAACTTGCCAAAATCAGAAATGCTTATTCTGATGGAAGACTTCAGTGCCAAAGTTAGTAGCGATAATACCAATTACGAAGACCTCATGTGAAAACATGGGTTAGGCGAAATGAATGAGAACGGAGAAATCTTAGTAGAAACATGCTGTAACCATGCGCTTGTCATAGGAGGTGGTGCTCTGTTCCCTCACAAAAGGATTCACAAAATTACATGGATTTCATTCGATAACGTCACATAACATCAAATAGATCCCATTGCAATAAGTAGGAAATGGAAAAGCTGCCTCCTGGACACAAGAAGCTGCCGAGTGCCGATGCAGCCGCAGATCACTACCTAGTAGTTGGGCAAATACGACTAAAAATCTCTCCCAGAAATGTGCGCGATAGATGTATTAGAAAAACTGAACCCTCTAAAGAAGGAACAATAAGAAGACAATTTGAGCAAGTAATCACCAGGGAACGAACAAACGAAATAATGATTAACTAACTGGACATGCACTGAAAAAATCCTTCTAGATGCAGGTGAGAATGTTTTGGGTATCAAAAGAGACGACAGATAGAAATGGATAACTGACAAGTCCTGGATGTTAATTAATAAACGTAGAGAAACAAAAGAGAAGTTAATTGGTTCGGCAAGTGAAGACGAGAAACAAAGACGAAAAGAGAAGTAAAGAATAGCTAATGTTAATGTAAAAGAGGCGTCAGATGGGATCAAAGACAATGGATTGACAACTTAGCACAAGCAGCAGAAGATTCTGGAGAGAGGAATGGCCCACGTTCTCTATACTAAATAACTAGGCGATTTGCCGAACAAGATAACTTCCGACTCTTTTCCAAAATTAGAGGCAGTAACGGCGAAATGCTTCACCCGAAAAACAGTTGGAACCATGGAGGGAATTCTTTAGTGAAAGTCTAAGCAGTCCAGCAGAACCACTAGAAGAAGAGCCATAACCAGTTCAACGATATTCAAGAATTTCTACCAAGGTGCCCTCAATCGCTGAGGTAATTGCTGCCATTAAATATCTTAAACCAGGTAAAGCTGCTGAACCAGATAATATTCTACCGGAGTTCTTCACTTTTGGTTCTCAAATCACTGCTAGTGTTTTACATCCTATTATCGAATCGATATGGAGTAGCGAAACCATCCCAAATGAATGGAGAAAAGGCCTCCTAATAAAGCTGCCAAAGAAAGGTGATCTCAGTAACTGTCGGAAATGGCGTGGAATTATATTACTAAATATAACTAGTAAAATATTAACAATTCTTAATAGCAGAATCATAAAAGTAATAGAACCCACCCTCAGGAATGAACAGGCAGGATTTAGAAAAAAACAATATTGTATAGACCATATTAACCCACTGCGTTTAATAACTGAAAACTCCAACGAATTCCGATCACCTCTCTATCTGGTAATATAGAACATATATAATAGAATAATTTCGGACATACTTTCGATACCCATACCACTCAGCAAATCTGGAACATCCTTAGAGAAAAAAGTGCCAGACAAAATAGTCCGAATTATCAAAGGCCTTTACCTGAACTGAGTCTTACATGGAGGGAGAGAAAGTGCGGATATACCAGTAAACAACGGAGTCAAACAAGGATGTGTCCTCTTTCCCCTTCTTTTTAACATTGTACTGGACCACACATTGCGCCAGGCAACTGATGCTCCTAAAGGGATAAGGTGGGGACTCAATGGGAGGTTAGAAGATCTAGACTATGCGGACGATATATGTATGTTATTTATTCCACGTGCTGGAAGATATGAGACAAAAATCTGAACGATTAAAACTTGAAACCTCAAAGGTGGAACTAAAAGTTAATACAAATAAAACCAAGCAACTCCGCTTGAATTCTCGAAACACCGACCCCATATGCATAAACGAACAGCCCATCGAGATCGTCGCAGAATTTGTTTATCTAGGCAGTATAATTGACAAAGATGGTGGCACCGACCATGATGTTGAAGAGAGGATACAAAAAGCAAGAAAGATATTTAGAATGCTTCTTAAAAACTTTTGAAAATCAGAAAGTATTCCAAGAAAACAAAAATTCGTATCTTCAACTCCAATGTTAAATCGGTTCTGCTATATGGTTGCGAAACCTGGAAAGTAACAAAAACAATAACAAGAAAAATTCAAGTCTTTATAAACAGGTGTCTGCGCGGAATATTAGGTATTTACTGACCGGACCAGTGTTACGGTCGATTTTTACATTTAATAATGGCCAGAAATTTATGTACTAATTTTCGTTATTTTCCCAAATTTTATTGTGCATTTGAGCCTATTGGTACCGTCCCTCGCCAATAGATAATAATAGAGTATAACTGGTTGCATAATAGCACTACCTGATGGCTCATGTCGGCCATTGAATGCGTTTTGTTACAGGAAGTACGGGTGAGTGCGTTCAGATATTCATTAAGAGAATGCATTGCAAAAACGCCCTTTTAAAGCTTCTACATTGGCTAGTATTGTTAATTTAACCTTCTTTTGGTGGGTAGATTTGTGAGGGGATGGCTTTCAGAGTATATTATGATAATATTTGTGGATATAAATGAAGTTATGAAAATCTATTCTAGTTGTGGGGTACGCCGTGAAGTGGAAATTCTGAACGTACCGAGACGGAAGACAAGAACTTGACATTTTGATAGGGGACATTTTCTTGATCATTTTTCCTTTTGCTGCTGGAAGATTGAGTCGTCTGAATATGAGTTTTAGCAATATTGTAAGTTTTGCTCCATTTATGGGATTTAGTATTCATCCTGACAAGATTAGTCGTATTTCCATTTGGTTTTGAGTATCGTTTTGGGGAAATGCAGCTACGGATTTCCGGATAAAGTCCATTTTCGAAGCACGTTTCGTCGTCTGAATGCAAGACTTTGGAGTGCTATTTTGACGGCAAAGGACCTCTTTCAGCCCACATCACATCTCAGGTACGTCTCTGAAAACCCACTTAAAGTTGAAATAGATTTTGTAATTTAGGTTATTTATTTTATTGCAGGGCGGTTTGTTTGTTCGTTTGTTAGTTGTTTCCTTGTTGAGTATGTTACAAGTATTAGGATCTATTTGTTAAGTTTATGGCTATTTGATGATATGATTTTACTTGGATCTGTTACTCGTATTCTACTTGAGCTTTTATGTCACATTCTACACTTTACGAGGGACTTCCAGCCTGACTCTGGTTTCAACTTATAATCCAGATTTTGGTGTCTAGATGGTGGATTATTGACTGTCATCTTGTGTATGTATGGTACTGGGGATCTCGGCACGTTACCTTGACCACGTAGATAGTCTACCACCTACGGCTGTTATCACCTAGAATTACGCTACCCTGGTAGGACGGGAAAAGGTATTCAGACACTACCAAAGGTAAGCGGAATCATATTCTCTTAACGAGGGATCCGGTACATCAACTCAACGTCCACGGGATAGTAAAATAAATTCTCAAGAAATATTGGTAATATTTTGCTCGTAACGTAAATCTCAGTAACATTTTAGATTTCAGTAATATTTGGTATATTTTGGGTATCGTTACTTCACTAACTGAATAGTTTTGCCTTATTTTACAAAGAGATGTCAATAATTTTAAGTAATTTTATGTTTTACCGTACCTTGGGTCACTTGTAGTTTTTTTGTCATGCTTCTGGCATATGACCTTTTGTACATTTATCAAGGATTTATTATTTTGTAAGATATTTCGTGTATATTAGGTTAAGCGTGTGGGCCCCACTTATTAGTTCACTTATTAGGGTATATTGTGATACTTGTACTGCGTACTGAGTTATCGGTGATAATTGTGAAATATTTTGTACTACGTACCCTGATATTTTATTAAAAGTTTAATTAGAACGACGTTGTCTTTCATATCTGACCACCTACACCACCCCAATTATCGAAGCCACCCCCAAGGACCTGACTAGTCGGCCGCGTGAGACTCCCTCCTCACTAGCGTATTGCAGAGGGGGCACTGAACGTAAAATTTTGTTCAGGGCACAGGGTGACTACCCTACCCTTCGAGGTTTAGCAGCCTTTGGGGCCCCCTTTTATAAGTGGGCTCAGGCCCGGTAACACCAGATCACCAGTACAGAACTCTGGAGGATAACTGACCAGAAGCCGGTTGAAAAGGAAATACAGGAAAGAAAATGGGGGTGGCTGGGCCACACTCTCAGAAAACCGGTAAATAACATTGCACGACAAGCCATTGAGTGGAACCCCCAAGGCTCAGGGGTCGCCGGTCGCCCAAAGATCACCTGGAGAAGAACAATTCTCAAATCCTGGAGAAAAATCAAGTTAATTGCGAATGACCGGGTTAGATGGAGACGACTTGTGGACTCCCTATGCTCCGTTGCGAAATAATGGGCTTATGTTATGTTAAATTATCTAAAAGTACATCAAAGGATTCTTTACGTATAATCTGCTTACTGGAGCATTGAAAATATCAAATTACCAAAAATAAATCCATGAGATGTTTATAGTGCACTTTAGAATGACCATATCTCGGTTCAAAAGAAATCCGTTAGGTGTAGTAGCCCAGTCGACAGGGCACGAAAAGGCTTAGAAAAGAATCTTGGAATTTTGAGACTTGACAGTTTTGAATATCTTCTTAGTAGTCCAGATTCTGGAGAGGTTTATCTTTCAGTCCTAAGTACCTGTCAGACACACACAGTTGGAAAGTGTTGTATTCGATGTAAAATTTTCTGCTCAAACCTGTCTTAGATTTTAATTTTCATCAAAACTTTAGAAACACTTAAATTATACATACAGGTATCTAAGCTGTATAAATGGAGTTGTATTTAAATATGATGGATATGAATGTATTTTTATTAACTAGGCGAAATGACCATAAGGAAGTCGATACATCATATTATTCTCCATGCTAGAATTATACGTTTTGAAAGAGCAGTAGTAGTGGCAAGTGACACAGATATATTTTTGTTGTTACTGGTTTTTGTACCAAAATGAAATTGTGGCTTCAAAAGTTCGACTTGTATTTGTTCTGCAATAAAATAACATGGCCACACAAATAAAATTATTGTATTGACCTGGGTACTATACTAGTATATTCCCATGTATTTTCGCACGCTGAATCCGAATCCGAGGTCAGAATTGGCCGATTGGCTCATATATTCAAGATAAGCCTTAAAAAATAGCTAAACATTATTTAAAAACAGGTACTATTGCGTATTTCAAGGTATGTCTTTCAAAAAAAAATCAAAGGAAAATATTTGATATGTTTTTTATCAACTGAACTCACATTGGACTACAGAATTGATTATGTATATTTTAACTCATACATAACCTCAAAAAATGCGCGAAATCACTCGAAAATTAAATTTTCATATACCATGCCATTTTGCAAAACAAGGGAATCAAAACAGTTTTGTATTTTATTCGTTGAGGAAGTAACTTTCAATGCGTGGCCGGAATGTGGTCCCTAACCTCAAAAAAATTATCGAAATTCCTCAAAAATGAAATTTTTATATACCTCATCAAAGATTTGCGAAACAAACAAAGTTTCTATTCGGTTGGTATCAAATTAATGATAAACTAAAAAAATTATTATTTTTTTTTTAATTTAGCCAACTGAAAATTGCCTGTACAAGCGATGACTCCTTCGAGCAGTTGATTCCGAAATCACGTTTACAATTGGTCTGCTCTTCCGGATAACTCAAGTTACGAATTCTCATGTACCTGACTGATAGAATCTCGAACATTCATTTTATTTTTAGCTATAGAGGAGAATATTCTCTCTTTCTTTTATGGTGTCGCTGTCTTTTACATTCAAAGGATCGGCGCAGAGAGAGTCTTTTGCATTTTATTCCTCTTAGAACCACTTTTCTTTTTAACTTCCATCAATCATCATATTTATATCTCACCTTCCTTGATATCTACGTTCCATTTCCTTGATATCCTGATAGAGTCACTCTCCTTCTCCCTATTCTTCGCTATAATACCCAAGATTTTTCGGAAAGTAATATACATGTGAATTTAAGAAATTCATTAGACAGCCCAACTTGCGTAATTTTCAACCATTTCCGCTACTATTTCTTTGAAATTTTCACTCTTATTATTTCCAAAAAAATTCTCCACTACATTTTTGAAACTGATCCAGGCAGCTTTTTCAATCTTATCCATTTTACTTTCTGATTTTTGGTTTATA
This sequence comes from Rutpela maculata, assembly GCA_936432065.2. Classification (NCBI taxonomy): domain Eukaryota; kingdom Metazoa; phylum Arthropoda; class Insecta; order Coleoptera; family Cerambycidae; genus Rutpela; species Rutpela maculata. The sequence continues at coordinate 48,025,288 of OW386289.2, forward strand.
AAAAATTGCCTCCTTCAATTTCGCAACTGAAATGTTAAGTATTTATTCATTCATTCATTTATTTATTTATTTATTTATATATTTGGTACACTATTCAACAGGTGAAACCCAATTACAGAATAGGATGTATGCTGGAAACAATCACCATCTTTATGTAAAGTCTTAACGTAAATACTTTACAAGGCCCAAATTTATATGAACGGTCAAAGGTCTTTTGAAGGACCAAGAGCTTGTTTCATCCTTCAAAAGTTCTTCTCCCACCTCTTCAGTTGGGAGTTGGGTTTTTTAAAGCAATACGTTAAAGCTTTGAATAAAGATGATGATTGCTTCAACCATATTTAACAAATGTTTCCAATCATTTCAGATGCGAAATTGAAGCAAGGAATTTGTAATGGACCAGAAATCAGAAAGATGTTAAGAGACAATATTTTTGCCACAAAAATGAACAAAACTGAAAAAGCTGCGTGGCTCCGTTTGAAGTGGAGAATTTTCTAGGAAATAATAAGAGTTTAGAGAATATTATTTAGGTATTATGCAAATCACAACTTGCACACTTTTTATTTATTATGAAAATACCTACTTTCTGTATATTGTTGCCCTAATCTGGGCACGCTAATATACTAGTTAGGTAATACTTTAAAACACTCATTATTGGAGAACCAATCAAAACAACTACTCTTCTAGCTAATACTGACGAAGTATTGAATTACATGATAGGATTCTTAGCATTTTAAAGAAAAAAATATTGAAAATATCCTATCGTGTAATTCAATACTTCGTCAGTATTAGCTAGAAGAGTAGTTGTTTTGATTGTTTTTCTAATAATGAGTGTTTTAAAGTGTTTTCCTAAGTAGTATATTAGCGTGACCACATTAGGGCAACAATATACAGAAAGTAGGTATTTTCATAATAAATAAAAAGTGTGTAAGTTGTGATTTGCATAATACCCAAATAATATTCTCTAATCATGATAAAAGCAAATAAATAAATAATTAATTGTAATAAGAGTTTAAATTACAAATAAAAATAGTATCGGATATGATTAAAAATTTTGAACAGTTGGGCTGCCTAATGAATATAAAGCTACATTCCATAGATTCACATGTAGACTACTTTCCAAAAAATCTTGGGGATTATAGCGAAGAACAGGGAAAACGGTTCCATCAGGAAATGGAGAGTCGATATCAAGGAAGGTGGGATATAAATATGTTGACTGATTTCTACTGGGCGTTGAAAAGGAGCAAAACGCAAAAGATTATCTTTTAAATGTAAAAGACAGCGATACCATAAAAAGAAAAAGTAAAGATTTTCCTCTAAAGCTAAATTTTTAAATAAATGTCCAAGATTCCAACAGTCAGATTCAATAGAATTTTTAGTTATTCTCATGGATTAACCAGGAGAGCAGACCAATTGTAGACGTGATTTTAAAATCAGCTGCTCGAAGAACTCATCGCGAGTACAGGGAATTTTTCGGAGTGGTCAAATGAAAAAAAATTTTTTTAGAATTTTTGTACTTTATCATAAACTTGATACCTACCATATACAATCTACGGTTGAATGGAAATTAGCTCTCTCAAAATATGTGAAAACTATTTTGATTTATTTGTTTCGCAAATCCTGGATTCGGCGTATAAAAATTTAATTTTTGAGGGATTTCGTGCATTTTTCTGAGATTAGGGATCATACCCTACCTATGAAACACATTCCGGTCATGCATTGAAAGTCACTTGCTCAACAAATAACATACAAAAACTGTTTTGATTCCCTTGCTTCGCAAATTTAAAGTACGGTATATAAAAATTTCACATTTGAGTGATTTCGCACATTTTTTTGAGGTTGTGTATGAGTTAAAATATACATATACAATTCTTTAGTCCAAAGTAAATTCAGTTGATAAAAAAACATATTATCAAATATTTCCCTTTGATTTCTTTTGAAAGGCATACCTTGAAATAAGCAATACTGTCTGCTTTTAATCATTTTTAGCTATTTTTTGAGGTTATCTTGAATATTTGAGCCAATCGGTCAATTCTGACCTCGGATTCAGATTCAGCGCATGCAAATACATGAGAATATACTAGTGTAGTACCCAGGCCAAAAAAATTTTTCTTTTGTGACTATGTAATTGAAGACAGCAACAGGCAATCATACCTCTTTCCCTTACATTGTGACTCTTTTTGGGTTTACCTGTGTACTTAGTGGGTGCGATAGTACAACCTACCCGTTTTGGAAAGAGAAAAGACAGAATTTAAGACGAAAATTTGGAAACACGTACAATACATAAATGTCGTAGATGATTGCAACATCATGGAATTTATAAACGCTGACTCCATATCCTTTCTGTTTGGTCACTCAGAATTTCACGGAAGCTTTAACGAACTAAGGGTACGTTTATTTCTACGTCTTTGGTTTTTGTACACAAACCAAATCACGATTTTATTGTTTTACCTCCTTTACCTTTATTTTATTTTAACTTCCACATTTGATAACATTTTAAACTATACATTAAGCAGCTTTGCATGCGCTTCGTTTAGTAACCACCATTTTCTCAACCGAGTTTTTTAGTTTGGATCTTTTTCCCGTATTAGCATATCATAATTTAAAACAGTGCGCTTTACTTCCAGTTAATATTAAGTTTTACTATCCATTTTTTGGAAATTTGTCTGTTAATACCTTTTTTAATTTACCCTCTGGTGAAAGGAGTTCAGGTCAAAGTTATATTTCTTGAAGTTCACCAGACTCTGACAGTATCCGGACGCAGGTGCCTGGAGTATATTGTAATATATAATAGTAATAAAGTTTTATTGTATTGTATTGCGTATTGAGTGGCGAATAGGTCTTTTCATCATAGAAGCGCGCATGTGCTGCCGCTATGTTTGTTTGCGGGAACTATGAAATGTTCGGACACTTGATTGTCAAAATGGCTGGACCGGTATCATTTTTTCACATTAATTTAGATGAAAAGTGCACAACATTGTGGAAGAACACACTTGCGCTCTATTAAGGCGCTGGCTCAGGTATCCTGGCCGTAAAATGACTGGAAGCAAGAATAAAGAACTGGTTGCAGCGTTAGAATTCAACTATTAACACATCAATTTATATACAAGTGCATTAAGAGAAAACAAATGTGTTTAGTCTACAATATGCTTAATAACATTCTTCGTGCAGTAATTGATAATGCAGTAAAAATATTTTCTGTTTTTTTACTGAAATGTAGGGTTAAAAATGCAATTGAAAATGAGTTTTTTTGTCGATCCTTCTGTGGATAAAGCTGGCTTCTTTTTTTCTAATTTTTTCAAACTATACGATATGGCACTACTTATTTTCAAAAAATTGGTAACAGATTCATCATTATTTGTTTAAAAAACGTCGAGGTCCGCCATGTTCTGACAGTTTTCTGACAGTTTTGACAGTTTTCGCATGTCAATATTGGATTTGACATAAACGTTTTTTAACCAAATAATGATGAATCTGTTACCGATTTCCTGAAAATAGGTAGTGCCATATCGTATAGTTTACCTATTTGAAAAAAATAGAAAAAAAAGGAGCCAGCTTTATCCACAGAAGGATCGACAAAAAACCTCATTTTCAATTGCATTTTTGACCCTACATTTTCGTAAAAAAACAGAAAATATTTTTACTGCATTATTAATTACTGCACGAAGAATGTTATTAAGCATATTGTAAACTAAACACATTTGTTTTCTTTTAATGCACTTGCATATAAATTGATAAGTTGAATTCTAACCTTGCAACCAGTTCTTTGTTCTTGCTTCCAGTCATTTTATGGCCAGGATACTTGAGCCAGCGCCTTAATTGAGCGTAAGTGTATTCTTCCACAATGTTGTGTACTAATTTTGCACCGTCAGTCCCACTTTCGTCTAAATTAATGTGAAAAAATGATACCGGTCCAGCCATTTTGACAATCAAGTATCCGAACATTTCATAGTTCCCGCAAACAAACATAGCGGAAGCACATGCGAGCTTCTGTGATGAAAAGGCCTATATGCTGAACGACTGTCTATCGCGTTCTGGATTCGAGCCCCAGCCCCGGTACTGACAACAACAGTGGGTATGGATGTATGTCTGCATTTTTCTAAATGTGTAACCCTCTTCTGGGAAGCCTTAGCTTTGGATTTAGGGCTTGTCTATTATATTTGGTGTGTTTAAGTTTAATGATGATGTGGCGGTGGTAGGGGGGAAAGTTTGTAGCTTCTTGTACATACACTAAATCCCAATTTTATGAACACTTACTTACTTGCTTTACCCATTTGCTCCCCAACACTTCTACAGATAAAGATCAAAATATAATCTAGTCCAGATCTCATGTGTATGTAGGTTTACCAAATTTTAAATCAATATCATAAACCGTTCCAGAGTAATCGTACGCACAAAAAAAGGTACAGAGTGACAAACTTAACATCTCGATGATTCTAAGTCTATTTGAATAAAAAAAATCACAATATTTTACCGTTACTATACTTCCATGATGTGGAAGTACTTAAATCTAAGGAATTTTAAACTATGTTAATAGCTACTTCTTTTAAACAAAATAAGGCCGGTAAAATATTACACAAGAATATTGTATGTACCTATCGATATAGTACTAAATAACTAAGTAGATTGAAAAAAACTGCCCGCATCCGTCGGTTTCCATCGGTTTTCATTAATTATGACATCACTTCGTAGCGCACTCGGTCGCATATCTATCAGATTAAAAAAAATCATATCTACTATTTTACGCAAGATATCTATATAAATCAATCACTAAAAATTATTTTGATCTTATCTTGTAATTTCGTGTCGTCTAGTTTTGTCAGTTTCCCTAATAAAAGAAAGTCCCGCAGACTGCATTTTTTAATGCGTGGACGGCGTAGATTCACGGGGTATTTTTTTTCTAAAATTTCTATAAATATTAGGTGTTTTGACTAAACGGTTACATCGAATACACTGTAAGCTATAATTAAAGAAAAAAAGAATATAATTTTAGCTTATGTTTTGTGGAAGAAAAAGCAAGTTTTCAGTTTTTCACAATTTTTGAAATAAAGGTGAATTCGCGGTAAGGGTTAAGGGCAACTCCCGATTTTTATGTGCCCTCCAAATTCGGATTGAGCAAAAATTTTTACATCGAATACGACACGTTCCAGCTTCATGTCGAACAGGTACTTAGGTTTCAAAAACTAAGCCTTAAATTGAAGCTCAGACTGTCGATTACAGTGTCTCTATTAATATTCCAAATTTGCGACTTTGCCAAACTTCTACCGGCGTCGTCGCCGACTTAAAATGGGGTCCAAAAACTAGTTTCTTGCAAATAATTCGCTTTTGGTGCATCCTAGGTGAGGAATACTTCAAACGAAAATTGAAGAGTATTAAATTTCTTACAAATTATGTTGATAGGTTTTTTCTCAGATCGATAATTGGCATAGTAACTGAAAGAAGCCAGATTTCCTCAGATCTCCGTTTTACCTTCTGAGTGTACACCAGATTTCCTTCGCGATTTTCCCCTCGCCTCCCATCCCCCGCTTATCAATGTTTAGCTCTGGAAGAAATTTCCTTTTATTTGCTCAATACCGCCTTTTAAACGGACTGTCCCCCCCCCATACAGTGGGACTAAACTCCCGTGTATCACCCAAATCACTCTACAGGTCGTCAAAGTTAACGGAAACTTTTTTTAAATGTTCGTTTTGAAATTCTCTATCAATCTATCTAGCCGAATTTTTTACTCTTAACTACAATTTTCTATAATTTTGATCTGATATGGAATTTTTACTAAAAATACCATTTTATAAAATTAAAATCAGTTTACAGGCCACGAATATATAAAGATTCGCCCAATTTTAGTTTTAAATCTTGCTTTACAAATACATAATCGATCTGCCAAAATAGATTTTTTCATTTCTTTTTTTTTATTCTTGATAGCTGGAAATCGCTGTCAAATTTAAAAGTTTACAAGTGTGAATTTCGTTATTTTGAAAATAATGTGAGTTTTCATAGAAGAAAACCTTTATAATGCCATTTAATAATAAGGTCCACAGAAAAAATGGTCTTGTCCTAAGGTTTTCATCTAACTTTTCTGAAGTATTTTGACATGTTTAAGCCAATTTTGACAAAAAAAAATCGTGTCACTTTTTCCTGTACCATCTGAGGAAATCTGACGGAAATCCGAGGAAATCTTCGTCAAAGAGGAAATCTGGTGTACAAAATTTTGGGCGCACTCCTTTCATCCCCTAAAAAGAGCAAAATAAAGTCGTAAAGTTCTCACCTAACGTTTCTGAAGTGTTTTGACACGCTAAAGCCAATTTTGAATACAAAAATTTTTCAGTCTTATCAGTTTCCCTCTAGCACCCCCTTTTATCCCCTAATTATTTTTGCGCAAAATTGTTTGCGGTGCTTCCAAATACTTTAGAAAAATTAGGCCAGAACCTTCGGACAAGATCTATTTTTTTACCCATTTTTAGGGGATAAGAAGGATGTGGTAAAGGAAAACTGACATTATAGAAAAAAAAAAATTGTGTCCAAAATTGGCGTCAGAGTATCAAAACACTAGAAAAGTTAGATCAGAACATTAGAACACGACCTTTTTTGCCTTTTTAGGGGATAAAAGGGTGATATAGTGACGAGACAGAGTTTTTTTTTGTCCAAAATCGGTTTCAAAATACTTCAGAAGCTTAGGACATAAAAGGCCTTTAATTTTTGATATTTTTGAGGGGATAAAAAGGGTAGTAGAAGGAAACTGACACGGTGTAATTTCGCTTCAGCGCGTAAAATTACTTTAAAAAAAGTTTGATCAGAACTTTAGGACAAGACTCTATTTTTAGGGGATGAAAAGGGTGGTAGACAAAGACTGACGCGATAGAAATTTTTTTTTGTCCAAAATTGGGTTCATCGTATCACAATACTTAAGAAAAGTTAGATGAGAACTTTAGGACAAGACCTTTTTTTGTAGACCTGTGTTATTTAATGCCATTTTTATTTAGTTGACAGAAATTTTGACAGCTGCCAAAAGTGGAAACTTCATTTTAATATCAATTAAGTATGGAATTAAAAAGTTTTAAAACACGAATAAACAAAAGTAAATGAAAAATCTACTTTGGCAGATCGATTATGTATTTATCTTTATATATTTGTGACCTGTAGACTGTTCTTAATTGAAAAAAGCGATATTTTTTTAGTAAAACTTCAAGTTTAGATCAAAATTATAAAGCATAATTTTTTAAAAATCAAAAATTCGGCTCGACGGATTGATAGGGAATTTCAAAACGAACATTAAAAAAAATTCCGATAACTTTAACTTGACGACCTGTAGAGTGATTTGGGTGGCACACTGGGGTTTCGTCCCACTGTGCCACGCACCAAAAAGCTTGGTACGCCACTGCCATTATTGTTTAAGTTTAACAGATCCTGGTAAAATACAAACACATTACAGAATTTAATCCAACTTCTCTTGTTCGTCTGTTATACAAACAAGTATGTAGTTAAAAAATCGTTTATTGAAAAAATAAATACTATATAAAATAAATAAATGCATATCCAAGTAGCCCTAATGATGATAATGACTGTATGATGGAGCAGCTACAATAGCCTTAGCTACAGGAGCAGGCTGAGCATGGGTAGCGTGTCCAGTTCTTTCAACAATTGCGTTGAATCCGCTGTGTTTGTCAACGGTGTATTTGACAGTTCTTATCGTGCCATCGGCTTCGTGAAGGGAGTATTCTCCTTGAGTTACGTCTCCATCTCGGACTTCTTTCTGGGAGTGGATGTCACCAGTGTGATGGTCCTCAACGCCATATGCGAACTCGTATTTGGGGTGAGCCTGAAAAATTATACTATTTTAGAAAAGCGCTCTTGTTGATTTGACGAGATTGATTGTACTTTCTTTGGTATAAATTATGTGAATTTACAATGTGTCATACAAATACAAGATGTTAAAATAATCCGGTTAATTAAAATTGCATACTTAAATAACACAGGTTCACAAAAAGAAAAAAGTGATGCCTCTTCGACCAGGCCACGTCATTCTTATGTACTTTGACGTGCTGAATCCGATTACACAGGTCACTTCAGAATTTTGATATTAATCCGTTTTTATGGGAAAAAAAACTCTTTTTTTAAATTCATTGAAAACGAGATCGCGATGGGAAAACCTTGCAGCATACTAAATCTTTTATCAGCTCAACTGCTCGGTTGCATATACAAACGAGCAGTACTAACTTAGCCCTATGGGCCAGCAGAAGAATGTTAGGTAAAGACTGGGGACTACAACCAAGAATGGTGTAATTACTGTACCAAAGGGTTGTAGTACCAATAATAACCTATGCCTCCCTGATCTGGTAGCATAAAGCTGGAAAAGGGGAGGCAATGAGAAAACTACGAAAAGTACAAAAACTGGCATGTCTAGGTATAACGGGGGCAATGTCAATAACGCCTACCGCAACCATGGAAGCACTACTTTGCCTGCCTCCACTGCATTTAGTTGTGAAGAGTGAAGCACTGTTAGCAGCGTAGCGGCTGAAAACAAAAGGACCTGGGACTATTCCAAGAATAGGATACCACACCGAAATATTCCAACAAATAGGAAAAAATCGACTACTACACATGCAGCCAGATAGAATCAGCCACAACTTCACAAATACCTTCAGGGTATACATGCCCGATAGGGAAGAGGAAGGAACGAGGCAACTGCGAAGACATCCAAATGATACCATATGGTATACTGACGGATCAAAAACGTCAAGAAGTACCGAAGCAGGTGTTACGGGGGACTAACTAGGGACAGATATTAGTCTGAACCTGTGCAGTACTGCAACGGTGTTCCAAGCAGAAGTCACAGCTATAGAAATCTCTGCACAATAAATAATATGGAGGTCATATACTAACAAAAGAATCCGCATTATCACTGATAGTCAAGCAGCTCTCAAAGCTCTGAATGTAGTAGAGATACGCTCCAGAACAGTAGAAGACTGCCTTGAATCCCTGGAGAAACTGGCGAGGACACCAGGGCAATGAAGGCAATGAAAAAGCAGATCAGCTGGCCAAAGAAGGCGCAAAAACAGCCTTGATGAGACCCGAGCCATTCGGCGAGATATTATACAACAACCGCAAGAGAAGTGGTAAAGGAACTATTGAGTCAGAAACATAACTTGTATTGGATTGGGGCGCCGGGGATGAGACAGTCACGTATGTTCATCACTGGCGGGCCATTCAAGACAAAGACTAACGAATTGCTAAAGCTGAACAGAAAACAGCTGAGATGTGCAGTGGAAATCCTAACAGGACACTGCACACTGAATAGACACCTAACCAACATAGGTGTGAAGGATAATCCAGAATGCAGGATGTGTGGTGAGGATGAGGAAACTCCTCACCACATTCTATGTGGTGACTGGGAGGTTTTCATACTTCAGGGGACCATCCATGACCCCGGAAGAAATAGAAAGAGCTCCAATTGACCATACACTCTCCTTTTGGAGAGTAACGGGATTAATGGGATAACGAAACTATGGGGTACAATAAGCTTAAGTTTCAGTACGGCGGGGCTTCTGGCACCGCAACACATAAGAAAAAAAAACTTAGCTGCTACCTGCTCTTTCGTAGCCCAGTTAGAAATGAGCAAACCTTACTTTTCTTTTTTTTTTTTGTAAACCTGTGTAATTTACAACATTTAAACCATTTAATTTGATGAGTGATCATGAATGATTGACTGGAAACTAAAATTATATAAATAATTATATTTAAAACACTTCATTTGATAAGTGATCATAAATGATTGACTGAACCATTTTGCCAAGAACAGTTATTTATACAAAGGAAGAAACTCTAAATTCTCTACCATTCTGACCTAAATTTTGGCTTTAATTTAAATTCAAATGTCATTATTCGACAATAGAAACAACTCATATGCACAACGAAACATTTTAGTGAGAAAAATGATCTAATCCTATCCTTGATATCTCTTTCTATCCTTTAACCGTCGAATCACATCAACAATTTCCGTATTAAGTTTTGGATCCGGTACATGTTATTAATAGTAAAACTCTAAATACTAGTAAACTATAGACCTAGTACATTGAAAAAAAAAGCGATTTCATTTTATAGTTTCATATGTATACTAGGGATTTGACTTCTACTTCGTTTGAGGAGTAGTGTTGCACTTGGTTTGGTGTAAAAATAAGTAGCAACTAAAATTCATTAGTACCACTGTTCGACATAATTTTTTTCCTACCTAAATTTTATTAAGCTGTCATTTTGTTGTTGTCGATGCCAGATTCGGATTTTGTGGCTCAAATAACATAAAGGTAGAATTTTTTTCTTTTTTTGTTTTACTTAAACTTGATAATATAAATTGCTGACTTGTTGGGTCATTAGGTTGTTGGGCCGTTGGGTTATTGTTGGTTTATGGGTCATTAGGTACATCTTTTGAAGATAAAAGAGCAGGAATGCATCACTGAACGAGGAAATTTTCTTTTAAATTTGCAAACTTTGATAATATGAATTGCTGATTTATTGAGTCCTTGGGTTATTGGACCGTTGGGTGATTGTTAGGTTATGGGTCTTATTGTTATCTGCTATATCATTAACACCTCGAAAGTATGACTAGGAGCTACTGCCAATGATCTTGAAATATGTAATGACAAATTAATGAATTTCGAGATTTTTCTCATCATAACTCATAAATTCGTCCAAGAAGGTACTATTCTGATGCCAGATTCGTGTTCAGCGAGTGAAAATACATGGGAATATGTGGGTCCGGTCACTAGCCCAGGATACTTTTTTGTTTTTGTGGACCTGTGTTATTTTTAATTAGTAAAATCTACAACTTAAAAAAATATTTTAGTACATAATATCTAATACTGAATTTTTACTAAAAATACCATTTTTTAAAATTAAAATCAGTTTACAGGCCACGAATATATAAAGATTCGCCCAATTTTAGTTTTAAATCTTGCTACAAATACATAAACGATCTGCCAAAATAGATTTTTTCATTTCTTTTTTTTTTATTCTTGATAGCTGGAAAATCGCTGTCAAATTTAAAAGTTTACAAGTGTGAATTTCGTTATTTTGAAAATAATGTGAATTTTCATAGAAGAAAAACTTTATAATGCCATTTAATAGTAAGGTCCACAGAAAAAATGGTCTTGTCCTAAGGATTTCATCTAACTTTTCTGAAGTATTTTGACATGTTTAAGCCAATTTTGACAAAAAAAAATCGTGTCACTTTTTCCTGTACCATCTGAGGAAATCTTCGTCAAAGAGGAAATCTGGTGTATAAAATTTTGGGCGCACTCCTTTCATCCCCTAAAAAGATCAAAATAAAAGTCTTGTCGTAAAGTTCTCACCTAACGTTTCTGACATGTTTTGACACGCTAAAGCCAATTTTGAATACAAAAATTTTTCAGTCTTATCAGTTTCCCTCTAGCACCCCCTTTTATCCCCTAATTATTTTTGCGCAAAATTGTTTGCGGTGCTTCAAAATACTTTAGAAAAATTAGGCCAGAACCTTCGGACAAGATCTTTTTTTTTGCCCATATGAATTGCTGATTTATTGAGTCCTTGGGTTATTGGACCGTTGGGTGATTGTTGGGTTATGGGTCTTATTGTTATCTGCTATATCATTAACACCTCGAAAGTATGACTAGGAGCTACTGCCAATGATCTTGAAATATGTAATGACGAATTAATGAATTTCGAGATTTTTTTCATCATAACTCATAAATTCGTCCAAGAAGGTACTATTCTGATGCCAGATTCGTGTTCATACATGGGAATATGTGGGTCCGGTCACTAGCCCAGGATACTTTTTTGTTTTTGTGGACCTGTGTTATTTTTAATTAGTAAAATCTACAACTAAAAAAATTTTTTTAGTACATAAAGTACCGTTATTTTTTCTGATATTAATCTGACTATTCCTATACAATATTTGTATCATATTGTCATAAAATACAGTTTGTTATTAGTATTCTAAGAAGGAAAAGAGTATTTTTTACTTAGCCCATTCATATCATTATTACAAATATTATAAAAATGATGCCAACATTTAAGGTTTCCGGACAAGCAGAGTTTTTCATAAAGAACTAGTTTTTTTCGTATACCGAATTTAAAAAAAATCATCTTCCTAAGTCAATTCCTAGACCTATATTTAAATATGTATAATATGTACTTACATATTCTTCTTGGTGATGTGCAGATGCATACACTGCTGGAGCTGCATGTACAGCAGGAGCTGAGTGTACTGATGGAGCAAAGTGGATAGCAGGTGCGGCGTGATAAGTCGGAGCGGCAGCAAATCTAGAAACTGAAGCTACCGGTGCGATGTGATGAGCTGCTGGGGCGGAGTGGCCAATAGATAGACTGGAATAGGAGCTGGCATGTTGAGAGGGAGCGGCAGCCTTAAGGAGCACGGGCGCTGCTACTTTAGTTAAAGGCGCGGTATAATGTACAGCAGGGGAAACGATAGGAGAAGTATAGTGGGCAGCCGAAGGACCCCCATGAGCTAGAGACAAAGAGGAGTATGATGAAGCTTGAGAATGTGGAGACGAGTATATGGGAGCAGCGGATTTAATTGCAATTGGAACGGCGTGGACTGGAGTGGAAACAGTTTTTATCAAGGCTGGGGCGGACTGGATGTGGTGGATTGTGTTGTGGTGTTGGTTGAAGGAGACTGAAGATGTGGCTTGATGGTTGTCGTACTGGAGAGCTTGACTGCAAGCTGCCAGAAGAGTAACGAGTAAAATCTGTAAAAATATTTAGTTTAAAAATGTTGTTTCGTCATAGAGCACAAGTAATTGGTTTTAAGGGAACAGTTATAACAACGTATTTTGTTGAAAAATTTAATACTTAGGATAGAAAAGCTCAAAACTATGGTGTGGTTATGAATTACTATTAATTTGTGAGATATTTAAAAACAGTTAATTGATTTAAAAAGTTTAATTATTTCAGTTTTATGTTAATATTATCAAGAGATCCGTGTCCTGGCCATGAAATTCGTTAAAAATATAAGTTGATTCAAATTCAGGCCGCCATATTGGAGCCACCATTTTGAGTTTTCCAATTTTCATGATTTACTTCGGGATTTTAGGCTATATCTACCGGCAATGTTCTTTGTATATCTGACACACAGATATAGCTTGTCACATGGTCGCATATGGTATAAAATGGCAATTTTTTTTCGTACAAGGGTAGCTTTAGGGAATAGAGAAAAATAAAAAGAGGAAAGTTCGTATATACGGCGGAAAGATATAGACATCACTGTTGCTACATTCCACCTTTTATTGGGAACAGTCTTTCTGAATTCTTCTCACCAACAAAAATTTATATGAACTGATTTAAATAAGTAGAACTTGCCAACTATTCCTTTAAAATCTAAGAGTATATACACAAAACTTCCCTCACGGTTTCTTAGACAGATTATCCTGTTTACTTTTCACTAAAAGTATAAGGTTTCTTACATGGCAATCATTTTTTATTTTGACCACTTTGTATATTTTGTTTCTAAAATTATATATATCAGGTTTTGTTCCATTGCAATATTATCAACTACATCATCAAACAAGCTAAAAATATACTCTTCGCCGATTTACTGAACTTTTTATAAAATTGTTATACATTCTATAGGTTACTATTCACAGTTTTTAAAAGTAAAATAAAAAAACTATACCAAAACCTATGTGGGTTTCGAACCCGGGTCCCTTGGATTCCGAGTCAAAACCACGAATTATTGAAGTGTTTTATTCAGTATTAATATTTTACAAATCAAAGGCTTCAGATATTTGATTCTATTTCATTTGAGGAGATGTGAATCGTTTCAACCCGCCGCGCCGATGTTAGGCGAGGGAATTTAGAGAAACCGCAAGAATTTATTAGATTGATTGCACCCCGTGGAAATGATTACGCAGATTTTATTTAAATATACAGATATTTACAACTAAAAGATAAGGATGTTGTGAGTAGTTAAAAGAAAGTTAAAATTGATTAATGCAGGAAAATAAAATTGAAAAAACCTGTTTTACAGCACTTTGTCAAGTCGTAAACTCAAATTTTTTGATGTGTAAAAGCCTATGCGGAATGTAATTCGGTGCATTCTTATGTTTCCTCGCTGGATTCCTCAGGGGGGAATTTGGGGAAAGGATAGTGCAAGGATGGGTATTTTTGTTTGGTGGAATGCATGATGTTTTGTGTTATTATTGTTGTCATTGTCGTCTCGTGAGGTAGATTTCAAGCTTCTGGTGGATTAGTCCGTATGTGTTTTGTGACGTCGAATTTTTTATATCTGCTATACCACTGGTCAGGACAGAGGTAGATATTTTTACCGAGAAAAATTTCTGGGCCGTCCGAGTCACAAGCGTAATAACTACACCATCACCCGCCACGTAGAAAAATGTAAAATTTTGTATTATGAGAGACGAGACGAGACGAAATCATATTTCTGCGGTTGGATATTACTTCCACATCCAGTGGAGAAAAAAAATGGTAAATTTTTATTGTTCAAATAAACTAGAAATTCTTGAAACGTCAAAATTTTAAGTTTGAGCAAAACAAATTTCTGACTGTTGTTCTGTCGGTCTGTTATTCTATGTATAACTTTCCGCACCTCACCTCCGCAACCACCTCTTTACCACCACACCCACCCGCACTACCGGCGTGGCATATCGTTTTATGGGTTTTTGGAGTTGACGATTTCAAATATTACATTATTAAAGTTGCATAAATAATTATTTTCACACAGTGAAGTGCAAATATAGTATCAAATTTTTTTTCGTTGTGAGAGACTTGGATAGAAATTCTGGATGTGGTGATTCCTTGGGCAGTGGTTTTATATTATGAAATGTGTATCAGCACAATATATAAATCTTTAGATATTAAAAAATTTCACCAGATTTCTGTTCAATTACAAAATCATAAAAATCAAGAAAATATCTTTTCAAATTCAAATAATTAATAACTTTTTATTCATTAAGCGGTTTTGTTAAAAAATAATGAGGTTCTTCTTCTCGCTAACACTAACTTACTGTGTAATTTTCAATACAATCGGACTGTTCTCTCTTAAGCTATCGTGTTTACCATAAACGTGACGGACGCACAGACGAACATTAGAAAGTTCGTTCACTAACAAAATTACATGGAAATTTTTTGTCTACGAGCGATATTTCTGGTTTTGGAAATGTGCCGATCAAATGCAATCAATATATGGTAAGGGGGGATAGTGACACAAAGTCATTTTTTACAAGTATGACACTCCTTCGGAGGTCGAATTTCATAATTAATGAACCAAAAATGATAGCCTGACCGGTGGACGTCGGGGCGATTTCAAACGGTTTTTTACATAAAGATTCTTGTATTCTCAAATGTAATAATTTGACTTCATTAAAAAAGGCTACATATTATGATATAAATCAAAGCACTGTATACCAAAAGTTTCACAAAAATATGATAACCTCATAAATATTTCATTTAAGAACAAGTTTCAACAAAATAACATGAATATTAACACATAGTTAAAAAAAATAAAAATCTATGCAGTATTTTTAAATACTTTGTGTTTCACTCAAGCTAAAATAATTGCAATTACAAATTTTTACCGTGTTATCAATGTATATTTGTCAACCAAATGTGTTAGTATGAACGTGTAATTTCAATAAGTGTAGAAAATATTATTTTTCTTCTAAGGTTACGTCGATAAAATAAAAGAATTTGCTAGGATAATTTGCAAACGGGGAACTTTTTTATCTTTGAAAATAGATACCAGGTATGTCAAAAGAGATAAAAATAAAGGATGGAGACAACTTTTTGATTTCATTTTTTTTTCTTTTCGTCTGCGATCAGAATAGATAGAGTATTATTAAAATTCAATATTATCAGCCTTGTAGTTTAATTGTTCCACACAGTTACTTAATAAAACTCAAGAATAAATGCACTAGCTGCGACCTGGAGATAAGCTGTAAAACTAGTTGTCCTACGAATATATGTCAATAGTGCAGTCAAATTAGAATTTTAATGTGAATTTTCTGGTCAGGGCAGTTTTTCTATTTCAACGTGCTCAGGGGGTCAACGTAAGTTCACAGCTCAATTTTGCAATTTCTCCGAGGTCGGCATATTGTTTATTTAAACAATTAAATTCTTTAGACTATGTTTTCCATCGGTTTTCTTTGAATATTTCGAAAACCTATGGAAAACAATAAAAATTTTCACTTTGAGCTGTACAATAAAAGTATATACACTATAATTCATTCCAATTGTTATTATTATTATTAAAAAAAAATGAACATTGCAAAATTATGTTTTTTAAAAGAAATCACTGTTCTTTCAAAAATAATAGATAATATTCAATGAAATTTTGAAAAAATATAGCATTTGTAAGGCACAATCACCAGTTAAAATTTCAAATCAAAATGTTAACTAAATATACAATTGTTGCCAAAACTTTGTACCCTTGTGAAATCCTGCCATCAAGATCAAGAAATGTGTACGATTTCTCAAATTGTAGCATTCTTTAAGTACTTTAAGATCACGGAATTTTTTTTTTCAAAATTTATTGCAGTTGTTTATAGTTTTCAAAATTTCGAAAACTATAAACAGTTATAAACAAATTCAAGTAACTCTCTGTTTTTTTTTTCACGAAATCAAAAACGGTAAACGAGTAGTGAAAGTAGATTAAAAAAGCCAATTTTTGAAAAAAAAGTTAATGCTCTCTCTTCTTGCATTTGGAGCTGAGATACGTTAGTTTTTACGTTTAGGTCAGTTATAAATAAACAAATCGATACCTCTTGAAATTTGGGCTGCTTATTCTACAATGCTTATCATTTTGTTTCTGCTATTTGAAGACAATCCAAAGCTACAATTGTTAAAATAACCCTAATGTTCATGTATACAGCTTTGTAAAACTTTTAATATTACTCATACAATAAAAAAAACCGCTGCCCAAGGAATCACTACTTCCACATCCGGATTTTCTATCCAAGTCACACAACGAAAAAATTTTGTATCTGGAAATAATTGTTTATGGAACTTTAATAATATAATATTTGAAATCCTCTACCCCAAAAACCCATAAAACGATACCTCACATCGGTAGTGGGGTGAGGGTGGTGACAGGGGGTGGGAGTGGGGGGTGGATAAAGTAAAAAAATATTTTGAGGTTTCTGGTTCTTGTACACACACTAAATCACATTTTTTTTTTCATCCCCTTTAATAATGGGGTGGGGGTGGTAATGGGGGTGGCTAACGCCAAAATTTTTTTTGAGACCTTAGCTTCTCTTGTCTATACTAAATATCAATTTTATGAACTCTTACCTGCTTGATTTATCTATTTACTCCAAATTTAACCCAATTTACCCCCCAACCCTTCGACGGAACAAGATGAAAATATAATCTAGTTCTAGAACTCGTTAAAGTACATATGTGTACCAAATTTCAAGTCAATATCTCAAACGGTTCCAGAGTAAACGTGCGCACAAAAAAAGTTACAGACCGACAGACAGACCGACAGACCGACAGACCGACAGACAGACAGACAGAATTTTTTTTTCTCTCAAACTTGAAATCTCGACGTTTCATGACATTCTAAGCTTATTTGAACAATAAAAATTTTTCAAAATTTTTTTGTCGTTACTATACTTCCACTGGATGTGGAAGTAAATATATTTCGCGAGCAGGATTTGAAACCGAAACGTCCACAACTTGAATAAGAAGTGGTAGTCGCCGTACCCACTGGGCTAACGACTAAAGTTCGGTTTGTAAAAATATAATGCAACATTTAGACATATTTGGTGATTTTCAAATCTCTAACAAAATCGCTAAAAACCCAACTCAACCCAAGTCAACTTGCCCCCCCCCCAGTTACTTTTTCTTCTCCAATTTGCTAGCACACAACGTTTAGACCTAGCACACCCATTTTTAAAGCTAGCACTCCGCCGCGCAAATAATAAATAGGGGTTGTTTTTTTTTTGGGGGGGGGCAAGTTGACCCCCAGTTATCTTTTCTTCTTCAATTTGCCAGCACACAATGTTTAGACCTAGCACACCATAGCACAACCATTTTCAAAGCTAGCACACCTACATGGGCGGTAATATACAGGGTGTAAATTTTTTCCTCAGCCCTCCCCCCAGTTAATTTTTTGTCTTGAATTTGATAACACGCAATGCTTATACCTAGCACAACCACTTTCCAAGCTAACGCTACTACAGGGTCGATAATATACAGGGTAGAAATTTAGTCCCGCCCACAGATATATTACATTTTCTATTATTACTCAGATTAAGGCCAATGTCTATACCTATTTGTACATAAAATTGAATCTCGTACAAGTATGGCGACCGGGTAGAGCGGCGTGCGTAATCGCATTGTAAAACGCCAGGGCAGGATCTATTTTTATTGCAAGTGTCTTTAATTTGTCTTTTTTCAGAAATCATCAAAAATATGCATGTATAGATTGACATTTCTTATATAGTTAACCTTTGTCTTAATTTTTATTAAAGAACATAAAAGTTCTCGTTCCCAAAACATAATTATTTAATTTTCAGTTTTTTGTAGTAAACGTTCTTGATAATGTACGATCATATTAAGAGTTGAGAGTCCACCAAAAAATGGAGTAATAGTTTGTTTTATAACCTTAAATTCAGTAATTCACAAACACACTTTTTTGCATAACTGAACCGAATAGTTTAAGAACTAGGATTTTAAATTAACAAGGAAAAAATTCAAAATCTCACCAAAATATGAACCAAACCGTTCCGACTCTAACAAAATACAGGGTGAGTCGCACTAATGACGCAGACATCGCCTCAACTATTTGAAATTTGCAAAATTTCAGCTCCCAGGAGTAAAAGCCAATTTGCATTTAAATGGTGTGGGGTCCTTTATGAAAATGCATTTTTTGGAGATTTTATTCTTGAATGTTGTTAATGCATTTTTTTTATCGAAAATACAAAATGGAATAACGTGGCAACCCTGCAGTAAAAATTCAAAACTGATATATGCCAGTATAGGGAACTAGGAGTCAAATATAAATATATAAATTACTACTGAGTATTCCATCGAGAAATCCAAGTAAATGCTTGCCACCACTATGTCAAACATCCTGTAGATGTCAGAATAATTTTAAAATATATCACTCTAGATCTCGTACAATTTTTATATTGGACATTTTTTTCTAATTTCAAACAGTTGAGGAGATAATTGACTATCCATTTAATTTTCCATGGAAACAATAATAAAAATTTTCCCACCATGACGAGAGCTTTTATATTTTAAGTGTGTCATTATTATTTTTGTGACGTGTTATTATATTTAAAATGATTGTAAAAGTTATTCGTGAAATAAAGTTTAATTTATTTATTTAATTATTTAGTAGTTGTGCTAGGTGCAAACAATGTGTGCTGTCAATTTTGAGAAAAAAACTAAATGGGGGGCTAACAAATAATTTTCAACCGCAAATATTTACCCCTCTATTATATACAGAACTGAATAATTACTTGTAATTTAAAAATAATTACAATTACAAATTACTTTTTAAAAGAGGAACTAATTACAATTACAAATTACTTTTTTTAAAAAGGAACTAATTACAATTACAAAGTATGTCTTTAAAAAAGGAATTAGCAATTACTTTTCTAATTACTTTTATGATAAAGTAAATTATAGTGACCGAACAGACAAAAAAGGTAAGTTAAAAATTTTTATTAGAAGTGTTGTGTAATATTGCGTTTTAATATTTATTAGAATCGTTATTAGAATGTTTGACCTTAAGAGTAATCAGGAAAAATTAAATAAACATATAGAAAAGGCAGCTTAATAACAATGCCTAATAATAATAAGAATGATAATAATAAACAGTAAACATTTATTAAACAAAAATACAAAAGTTTGTGTACATAAGAGGGAGAAACGCGATTAAATCAGAGGGGAGTGGGCGGAAATGAGCCAATAAAGAACAGAGAGCTGTTGTGTTGGTTGTCTAGTTTTGGCGTTCGCACTTTTTTTACTATTGCTCTACCTACTTATAACCACGTCTGAAAGGTCAAGAACACATCGAGACCAAGCTTCAAATACACTAAATTAGTGCGCATCGGTTATAAATGTAATTATTTTTGCAATCATTTTTAATTATATCGAAGTGACTCCATTTACTAAAACAACATTGTAGATACTAAAAAAAAAAAAAAATCCAGCAAAAAGCATTTACAAGATATTCTTGTAAGTAAATGAATACTACACTTCTATTGAAGAACATTTTTAGCTAAAACTTGTTTATTAGCCAATGTGAAGAGATATCTTCCCATTAGACAAGTCTTAGCTAAAAATGTTCTTCAATAGAAGTATGTAGTATTCATTTACTTACAAGAATATCCATTTTTTCAATTTAATAACGTCAGCCGTTTGGCTAAAAATTGCTTTTTCCCAGTCAAGATTTTGAGTACAGTGCTTTTTAATAGATGGTGCTACCTATAGCACTACAATAGGGCATCTGCATCATGTAACCAACATAACCTTAAATTTTAAGTTTTTCAAGTTTATTCTCATTTTTAATATTTATATATGCATTTTTAGCTTGAAGCCTTATTGGCTTCAAGCGAATATTTACAAATTCACGTAAATAATTTTTCAATATTGTTGATTAATACAATATAGACTGCTAATTACAGGTTAGATTTCCAACATACAAAGAGAGTTCTATTTTATTAGGACAAAGTATTTAGAACTTCATAAACATTACACTGAACTAGATTTTAGTTGAAAATACAGGAACCAAGCAAAAATTTTAATAACAGCTGCACAATACTCTTAAATCTTAAGAAACACATATTTTTGAAGTTAGCTGTGACGTCACGTGCAGATGACCTATAATAGCCACACTGCCTACCCTTCGCCCCACTTCAGCTTTAGCTTTATCGATGAAACTTTATGATTGGCGTTGTCCCCTCTTAACAATAAAAAAATATAAATGCGCAGCGGACCACGGCAAAAACTCGTTTTTAGTCAGTAACTTTTTTTGAGCTTTTCAGATTCATTTTAAACTATGCAACTGTAAAATTCTGCTTTAATGTATTCTTGTTTGTTAGACCACATACTCATGTTCTTAAAGTAATTGTAACTGGAAAAAGTAATTGTACCTATAGAAGTAATTTGTAATTAGATAGTTCAAATAATATAATTACAAATTACAATTCCTATAACAATTTTCCTGCAATTACAATTCCAAATTACTTTAATAAAAAACAGTTCTTAAATATAATTACAATTACACGAAAAAAAAAGGAATTGTAATTGCTAATTACTTTTTCACCAGGAATTACCCAGCTCTGATTATATATGTGATTATTTTTGGTAATGTAATCTGAGTAATAATAGAAAATGTAATATATCTGTGGGCGGTTGGGCTAGCGTCAACTTGTCTCCCCCCTCCAAAACAACCCCTATTTATTATTTGCGCGGGGGTGTGCTAGCTTCAAAGATGGTTGTGCTAGGGTGTGCTAGGTCTAAACATGGTGTGTTAGCAAATTGGAAAAGAAAAAGTAACGGGGGAGGGGGGCAAGTTGACTGGCCCCCTCTAGACAGTATCTTTTAACAATTGTAGCTTTTGATTATTTTCAAGTAGCAGAGACAAAATAATGGACATTGGAGAATTACCAGTCCAAATTTCAATAAGAAACATCGATTTGTTTATTTATAACTAAACGTAAAAACTAACGTACCTCAGCTCCAAATGCAAGTAGAGCATTAACTTTTTCTTAAAGTTGGCTTTTTTAATCTACTTTCATTACTCCTTTACCGTTTTTGATTTCATAATAAAATCGAGAGTTATTTCAATTTGTTTATGACTACAATTTAGAAAATTATAAACAACTGTAATAAAAAGAGCTTTAATTTAAAAAAAAAATCTCTCCCTGATATTAAAGTACTTATAAAAAGCTACAATTTTGTTTTTCATAGGACATAGATTTCGAGATATTCAAAGAAAACCGATGGAAAACATGGTCTAAAAAATTAAATTGTTTAAATAAACCATACGCCGATCTCGCAAAAACTACAAAACTGAACTGTGTACTTAAGTTGATCCCCTGAACTCGTTAAAACAAAAAACCTGCCCAGACCGAACAATTCACATTGCGAATTTTTTAGTCCTAATTTGACTCCACTACAAGCAATCGATTTATTATAATAAACATAATTAACATAAGTCATAAATAAAACGTATTGTCGTTGCATAATATTATTAATAATTATTAACTGTTACAAACAATGCCTTAACAAACATTTGTCTTTTTCGTTATTATCAAATAGAAAATAAAAAATTGAAAGAATATATTTTCTAAGTCAATTCATTATTTTTAACCGATTAACGAACTAAAATTCGGGTAATTTTTTGTGGAAATCAGGGTAATGCAACTTGTAAGATGTGCAATTTTGATTTTCCCAACGATTTTAGTTTTATTTTTTATTACGGAATTTTTTATTTAACAATTTCATTTTGAAGTTACATATTTTTAAGTGTGAAGTATTTTGTGATAATCAAACAAAATAGTCAAGAACTAATTTCAGTCTCATATTTTTAATTTAATTTATTAAAAAAAACTGTAATAAAACCTAAGAAAGTAGAGACAATATTTTTTAATTGAAAGAAGTATCAGGAAGCTAATGTCAATCAAAAAGTGAAGTATCTGCCTACCTTGCCAATCATTTTGAATATCAAGTAACTATTGCGCGAGTAAACCTACGAGTGTACTGATTAGGAAAAAACGTCCATACATATTTTTATACCAAATGACGGTACACATTCACTTAGCACGTTAATGAAAATTTTGGACAGTGGCAAAGAAATGGGTGTTGTCTGTATTACTTATGTAATTTACTTTTCAATCGACCCAGATCATTACTTATAAGTTTGATTGATTCAGTCCAATCTTATGAAACTACGACAAATAATACGTATGTAAGATAGTTTCGATAAAATTAAAATGAAAAAAATTAGTTAGTTTTCCTTTGTAAATTTGGTAACACGCGTCGGAGTGATCTAGATTAAATTACTTATAAGGAATGTTAATAAGTGTGTTAGTCTTATATAACGTTATTAGTAAGAAACTATTCTAATTGCTATTTAATTTGAATATGCATAATTTATAGTCTCGTTACACTATGCTCCCATGTCAGACAGAAAGTAATTCTCAATTGCTGGAAGGCAACGGATATTGGTATTTATTTTACAATGTCGATCACATTGTGCAATAATACAACAATCATACACAGGTCCAAGAACTAAACCTATGATGCCTAAAGTATTGTTGTGCGCTGAAACCGAATTTTCAATTTAACAAAATCTTCTATCGCGTAGATTTGGAGTAAATCCTGGTTTTTATTTTTAAAATACGCTTTTTTGCCAAATTTTGACGTAAAATGTGTTTATAAGTATTTATGTCTCCCAAAACATAATAAAAATTTCTATTTCCTATGTATTTTGGGGCGATAATTACGACCGTCCTTAAGAAAGGGCGCTCTACCCTCTAAAGGGCAATAAAAGGCAAAAAGGGCAAAAACTCAATTTTATTGAAAAACCTCTGCCCAAGGAATCACTACTTCGGGTGGGGTGGTAATGGGGGTGGCTAGTGCCAACATTTTTTTTAGACTTTAGCGTCTCTTATATATACTAAATACCAATTTTATGAACTCTTACCGGCTTGATTTACCTATTTACCACAAATTTACCCCAACAAGATAAAAATATAATCTAGTTCTAGATCTCATTAAAGTACATATGTGTACCAAATTTCAAGTCAATATCTCAAACGGTTCCAGAGTAAACGTGCGTCCAAAAAAAAGTTACAGGCCGACAGAGACAGAAATTTTTTTTTCGCTCAAACTTAAAATCTCGACGTTTCATGACATTCTAAGCCTATTTGAACAATAAAAATTTTAATTTTTGTTGTTACTATACTTCTACTGGATGTGGAAGTAATAAGGTGCCATTTAAAATAAGGAAATTGATGACAACTTCTGGTATAACCGGAATTGTCACATACGTGACATTATTTTTTCGTTAAATAGAGCATCCCTCTTCCTAAATTTTTAGCTGTAAATTATTTGTAGTTTTTCTGAAACGTTTAATAGGCCACTAACCGTGATACACCTTGTATATTAACATATGTATCAATGTAACTTTAAGACGTTATTGAAATGATATTAAGAACTGTTACAAAACGAACGAAAGTTGCAGTCAGGTATTGCCGAGTAAGAATATCTCTGGAACATAATATATAAAATAGCACTCTGTATTGAAATTACGTCATATCCATCATAGCCATCATACAAAAGTATATAGCAAGTTTCTTCTTTAACAACTGTGTTAACTGCATACCAAATATTATTGTCCTCCGTCACACTTTTTTCTTTAATTATTTTCTACCCTGTATATTTTTTACTAAATGTATAGTAAACTTTTTCCTCGACAATTAATTTAAAATATAATGGTTCTTTGTCGCATTTTCTTCATATATTATTTTTTTAAAGGTGCCACCCTATATATTTGCAATATTATCCCTTAAATAGGTTTTTGCTGAAAGAAAAGAATTGATGGACTTTTCAAATGCACAATACGGTTATGGTTATTATTTTCTTTTATTTATTTTGACAATCTTATCAAAAAACTTAATTACACTTTTCTTTAAAGCTTCTTTATCATATAGTTATCAGAATTATAAAAAGTCCAGTCTAGGAGATACGTTGTATATTGTACATTTTCGCGATTTCATCTATCGTTGCATTTTTTTGCTTAATAGAAAAGCTGTGTTAGTATTATTTTTGAATCAAAATCATCATTTGTTAAAGGATCCCGCACATTTTCTTATATAAATTGGCTCTCGGTGAAATTTTCTGAACTTTTAGTATGTTACAAATTGCGATCTCCTGATTAAAATTGTAAAGGTCCCAACTCAATCGTATGACTAATTTTTGAGGTAAAATTTTTTTTTTTGGCATAAAGGCCGAGGCCATACAGCCAGCCACAAGAGAAATTACAAACCTACATCTAACCTAAACAATAATCAATAAACTACATAGTGTCAGTAACAAAACAAAGGATGTACATAGGTCACAAACTTCTCGCCCAGGGGTCTTTCAGGGCATTCTTCTAACATACAAAATAAGACCACGGTTAGGAGGGTTTTTATAACACAAAGGTGAAGAACAAAGGAAACAAAGCTAGCCTTTAACTTAATTTTTGTCTCTTCCAAGAAATCCATAAGATCTTTTTATTTAAGGACAACAGATATAGTATATTGAACGGTATAGGGATGTTGTCATATTTTATTATATTGTTATATAATGTATCAATTGCTTCTGCGTGTCTTGTACATTCAAAGAATATGTTATGTGATCCAGGTTACCTATGACATTGCAATATTCGCAGACATCAGAGCTGTAGATCTTTATTTTAAGCAAGTGTGCAGGATAACATGCATGTCCAAATTTCAAGCGGATAATCGTTGTGATGTATTTTCGGGAGCAGTTATACTTTCATGCCAAAACTTATACGGCAAATCAGGGTGAATAAGAGAATATCGAATCGGTTTTATGAACGCTGATCTTTCTACGTGTAATCCCAATTATTCCTTAGTTTCGATTTAAATATTATCGTTGCATCCATCATGCATACTTTATAATTACAATTATTTCCTACATCAATACTCTCCTTAGCTAGATCGTCCACGTGTTCGTTATCCTTCAATCCTATATGGGACTTTACCCACACAAAGTATACCTCTCTCCCTTCGTCAAAGATATTTTGTACCAAGCCTTTAATGTATATTATAAAGGGATTGGTTTTAATGTTAAAGGTGGTAGTGTTTTTTAAAGCCAAGAGAACTGATAGGGAATCAGAAAGAATAACGGTTTACTGGTATTTTGAAGTAAATACAAACTTGAGAGCTTCATAGATGGCTGTCGCCTCCGCTGTAAAAACAGAGCACTCTATCTTAAATTTTATTTTTCTCTAGATGTTTTTTGAGGGTATATAAAATGAGCATCCTGTTCTACTTGAGGACTTAGAACCATCTGTGTATACCAGCTCCGAATTTGGGTATTTTTCGAGTGTTATGAGGTAAAGTTAAAAAAGCTTTTTTCCTAAAACATTTTTGTGAAAATTTAAGGATTGGATTGCAATTTTCTTGCATGAATGTTATTTATTTAACTAAAAATAATATATTGTGACAAAATATTTATCCATATACAAAGCAGATATTTCTTGTTGAGGATATGTTCACAAAAGTTCATAATAAATAGTAATATGACTTACTCTTATATGAGCTGAACTAATTTTAGTTTATATACAAGAATAATCGGGTTTTTATTTAAAGATAGGTGAAGAAGGGGGTGCAATTAAAAATAATTAATAATACTATGATTAAACGTCAACTTGAAATTGCGACAAGTTTATAGTATAATTCCTATTAATACGTGAACTTGTGGATAGTGGCAGGGAGAAACGGTCATATAAAATCAATTTTCAAGTTTTTTCAATACATTATTCCTAAGTCTCAAGTTGTTAATATTGGATCTTTTTACCGAATTGCTGGGGCCACCATAAATCGCTACAGGGGGTTGATTCAAATGGATGGAGCCAATGTTGACACCTGAAATGAAGGAAAGAATGAATATGGTTAACGTAATGCAGGCAAGAGTAGAGGTGGAAAACCTTCGAACTCGAACTGGTAGATGGAATCAATTGAACCAAAATCATTTAGCCGATTTTCCAAGACTTTCCATTAACTATCTTAAACGCATAATATTCGGGATATATCAATTATAATTGTCTCCCTCCTATATCCAACCCAGCTAACAATTTAGGTGCTATTCGACGTCGATACGATGTCGAACAGGTGACGCCACCTATTTCGATACGTGAAATATGACGTAAATTCGATGTCGAATCCACCTAAATGGTGTTTTTTGACACGTCGATTCGACGTGGAAAACAAGCCAATTAGGTGTTATTTGATCTATTAGGTTAGGTTGTCAGACACCTTTTAGGTAAGTTTCAATGTCTTAAATCAAAGTAGCGGATTACGTATTTGCCACCTTTCACACTTGCTTTAGAACAGTTTCATCAAAAAGGTAAAACTATATACCTATATTGTTGATAATAATAACTACTTATTAACTACTTATGAGATATTTTTATCTTTGACAATTGTTTAATTTGCACAGTTTATACGCGAGAATTTACTAGGAATGAATTTTCTCTGTTGAAATAAGGCCTTGTACCTTGAAATATTGCTAAGCCCCTTAAAAATTCCTATTATTATAAAAAGAAATATATTTACGCATACCTATATAAAATTTTTATTTTCAATTTTTGACTTGGTACTCCATTTTTTCGAGCTTATAATAATTCAATAATTCTCAATATGTACAATGAATATTTATGAATTCAATTATTTCCAAAAATAAAGTTTAAATTTTCATGGCGAGTTTCCGGTGTTCCATATTTCCGAATAAATATGGCTACTTTCTTGCAATATTACTTAATATGTGGCACAACTTAATTTCTACCAATATTTTTGACCTTATCTTTAGAAATTAGTGAAAAACAAGCCATTTTTATCATCTGCTAAGTAATAAGTGTCTAATATTACCAATATTTGTTAACCTAATTGTAACTGTTTCACCTAATTACCTTATTATACACCAATTGGTCCCCTGTTTTAATGTATCTAATTAACACTTAATATGTCGTTAGTTCTAGGTAAATAACTAACTTCACCTATTAGATTATTCTACAACCTAACAAGTCTCCTTTTGGTGGCCATTTTATATTTGATAGGTCATTTCACCTATTAGACCTTACATGAAACCAAGAGGTTACTTTATTTGATTGTTAGTTTTATTTGTGCTCAGTGTATTCCCTTAGTGTACTTATTACTTCCCTCGCTTACTGAAGGAAAGCATTATAATCTTGGTAAAATCACCGTCCGATTTCTCTGGAATATCATGTTTCAGAGTATGTAGATTATGAAAATTAAAGCCATTTATTTCTGTCTGTCTGCCTGCAGTCGGTCTGGTGTTTGTCTCTTGGCGCTATATCTAGGAAACCGCTTGACAGAAAAGAATCATATTTGGTAGGTAGTTGACGCTACTGCCAACGAAGAACTGGGATATACTTCCGTCGAAAGACATAAAGGATGGACCCCATAAAAAATACAATTAAGGAAAAAAATGTGACGGAAGACAGTAATATTTGGCATTTAGATAACAAAACTGCCAAAGAAGAAAAATATGAAAAATATACATTATATCCCAATCAAATTACCATAAAAAAAAATTAAAAACATGTGACGGAGAGCAATAATATTTTGTATTTAGTTGAGTAACTGTTAAAGAAAAAATATAAAAAGAATATACAGGGTGGTCACTCTAAAAAAAAATATGATAAAAATACGACTGAGGACAATAATAATTTGTGTGCAGTTAACAGAACTGTTAAATATGGAAAATATACAGGCCGATCACCCTAAACAAATAAAAGAAAATGTGATGGAGACAATAATATTTCGTATGTAGTTAGTACAAGTGTCAAGGCAAATATTTAAAAAATATATACAGGATGGTCACCCCAAAAAAATAATAAAAAAATGTGAAGGAGATGATAATATTTCGCATGCAATTAACACAAAGTGTTAAAGAAAAATATGAAAAAAATTATACATGGTGATCACCCTAAAAAAAATTATGAAAAAAGTGACGAATGATAATATTTCGTAAGTAGCTAATACATCTGTCAGGTAAAAAATAAAAATTCTACAGGGTGGTCATTATAAAAAGTACTTATGGTGGAAATAATCTTTGGACTGTACAATTACCGAGGATGAACCTCTGACATACTTTTAGTGAAAAGTATACAGGGTTGACACTAAAAAATACCTAATTAAGAAACTGCAGAGGAAAATAGTATTTGAAATGTAGTTGTTACTATTGCCCGGAAGAAAACCTGATATAGTTTTGATTAAGAAAGTATATAAGGTAAGCATCCCACATAAAAGACGGCAAGTTCTTAATGCTATACACAATTTCATACACGTCACTTATGTTGGTAAAATTAGACTAAATAAGTGATTAATAATTTTGACCAATAAGTGCAAATAACTTATTGGTTGAATAATGAGGTGATTTCGACTTTTTGATGGAAATACAAGTATTTTTAGGATCCTTATTAGGTGTCCAAGAAGCTTTCTTTAAGATATACCATTACTTATTTAGTCATTTTAATACACTTTACTAATATCTCCTATCAGGTTATATTGATAACGTCAACAAAATTACTTAATAAGTTATTTAACGAAAATATTACTTATTGTCACAAATATCCTCTTACTTACATTACCAAATTGTTTCAAATAGGTCACTTTTTACCTACTCCCCCTATTAGGTGAAAATAGTTACTAAAATATTTGTCATAACCTATTAAGGCATTAATTTCACTAATAATTTACCTGTACCTAATAGGGAACACAGCGACTTAACCAATTGAACTTTAATATTACCTAATTTCGACCTGTTTTGGTCGAATTTCCTTTAGCTGAAGTCGTCGACACCTAAATTGTTAGCTGGGAAAATAGGCTGTAGAGAGAAGGGACTGATGTAATTGAGTTAGACGAGCTTGTAGATGAACCTCGGCTGATACGTTTGCGAGTTTATTCTAGATTTCGTAACGCTACCAAATATCAAATATGGATAGCTTTTCAAGATGATAGAGAAGACGATGGGGACGATGGGGGAAACGAGTTGATTTTTAGCTACTACTGCACATGTAAGACTGGCGCTAGAACTCTGGGAACATGTGCACATGTGGCCAGCGTTCTATGGTTTCTAGGATATGCTCAACAAATCCTCAACGCGAATATCCAAGTACGGCGCTTTTGAAAAATATTTTGGATGCTGTTAATCTCGCTGCTAATAGACCACAATAACATAATCCTGTATCAGACATGTTATTATTCATGTTTCTCTTTTTCTTGTTGGATATATGCTTATGATCTATCATTATCATTAAACACATATTACTTGCTTGTTACATTATTTGTTGTTTGTTACTAAATAGAGTGCCACAATAGACCAGATGGTTGCGGTGGAGGGTCTGTTACTAGCCACTACTAAATAGAGTAGTTAATAGCGGCGTGCACTGTTCACTTTTATCATACCATGGAAACATGCGGCGTCATTATGTGCACTCAAAAAAACGACTAACTGGATGGTAGCGCTTTCAGGACAGAGATAAAATTGTTTCCTAAAAGTGCTTATTACAAAAATTCAGTTTTCTTGATAATTTGCATAACCTACATAAAGAGGTTTTATCGACTTCGAATACGATTTTCTTGAAAAATGTCCAGTTTTCTATGTTGGGCCTGTAAACTTTTTTTAGTTGATCGAATACTGCATCATACTATTTTTTTATCAAAATTAACCGAAATTCGCGGCATTTTATTTGTGATTCGTTCTGTATATGAACAAATATTTTATCATAATATATTATTTTTAGTTAAATAAATAACATTCATGCAAAAAATTGCAATCGAATTCTTAAATTGTCACATACATGTTTTATGAAAAAAGCCACTTTATAACATTAATCTGTACCTCAAAAAATAGTCATAAGATTGAGTTGGGACCTTTACAATTTTAATCTGGATATCTCAATTTATAACATACTAAAAATTCAGGAAATTTGACCGAGAGCCATTTTATATAAGAAAATGTGTTGGGTTCTTTGGTGTAATTAAAAAAAAAACTATAAATTTTGTTTATTATATTTTGAGAGATACCTTTATTAATACCCCAAAAAAGTCTTTATAACGAAATGTTCACTAATCCTGTAATTCAGTGGTCTTTTGCGGACATTTGGACACCCTGTACGAACATGTTATGAAAGGAATTTTGATGTCCTTTTTTAAACCCCGACCCCAAAAGAGGAGTGTTATAAGTTTGACGCGTATGTTTGTATGTCTGTCTCTCTGTCTGTTGCTTCATATCTCTTCAACGGGTGATCCGATTTTGATGTACTTTTTTATTTGAAAGAGTATTTTGTCTAGAATGTTTTTGCCATATTAGATTTTGATGTTTGGCCGCCATCTTGATTACAAGCTTTTATTTAACTTGCCTTGTTCTTGTGGGTCAAATCTTGCAACTGAATTTTAAAACAGTTATCCCCAACCGATTGAGCTGAAATTTTGCATACACGTTTAGTTTGGATGACAATGCATGGTTAGTTAAGTGACGTCATTCCAAATCCAATATGGCGGACTCCCAAAGATGCCGGACCAGTTATTTTTTATGCACCCCCATGATATGAGTATCAAATGAAAGGGTTTGCTAAGAAGAAAACGAAAATAAAATCACACTAAATTGAATATGGCGGATGCCCCAAGATGGCGGACAATTTTTTTTAGTTTTAACACTATAATTTGATCGTATATTGTATTCGCTTATACGTTGCATTCTAAGAAATGGTAAAGGATTCGGTTTAAACTATAAGTTTTATATCGGAAAGGAACGACGCAATGAATATACACTTCTCCAAGAAATTAACGCACCACCAAAAAATAACCAAAAGTTTGAAGTTAGTTAATTTTTAACCCCCAAACCAAAAAGAGAGGTTTTATAAGTTTGACGCGTATGTTTGTATGTTTGTCTGTCTGTCTATGTATGGCTTCATATCGCTTCAACGGGTGATCCGATTTTGATGAACTTTTTTTTTTGAAAGAGTATTTTGACACGAAGGTTTTAGGCCATATTAGATTTTGATGATTGGTCGCCATCTGGAATTCGCCATGTTGAACTTCTCTAGAAATTGTCCGACTGAAATAAAATTGAAAATGTGCAGACAATTATGGTAGCCGAATATGATTTCGGCGTCATTTTGATTCGGTCATATGAAACTGGTACGATTAGATACATTGATCAGGGGTTTTTAAAAATTTTCAATTTTTTAACTAATATTTTCCAAAGAAATTACTGTACTTTGCATAATGCTTATCACGTCAATTACGTTTAGTTCGATCGACTCCAACAGTTTAGTTGTAATTTGCATTTTATACATTATCCTTTGCATAAAGTTCAGACTCACTATAAAATCATATGTTAAAATTCTTTTGAACAAACCAAATGCTTGCATTTTTGTGTTATTATCGAATTCGTTAACAGGACTATGAGCAACTTCATCGAGCATTTCCACGATAACTTCTAAAGATCTGTACACAGCTGTGATGCTTTCCGCACGGGCAGTCCATCGTGTTTTTGACAAATTTCTAAGTTGTAGCGAATTTTCGACTGTATTTAATTTCTCTTTTAAATGTTGCAATCTTTTAGTACTTCCAGAGAAAAACGTGTATAGCTGCTCCAACAGATTGAACATTTCCGAGATAATTCTACTACTGGCATAGCTATGTTCAACAGCAGTATTGGCCCGGTGTGCTTGGCATGGAACATATGGCACGGTACGATCCAACGATGCTGAAATTTGTGCTTGAACCCCCTTAAATTTACCGGACATGTTTGCGGCAACGTCGTAAGACTGAAATGCCAAATTTGAGTTGTCCTGTAGATGGTTTTGTAGAATGGCATGTGTATCATTTGTGAATGCTGCTCCAGTCTTAACTTCTGAATGACAAGTACTCAGCAACCGCTCTTGTGGCACTCAATTTTCGTCAGCAAATCTTATCACTACCGATAACATGTCTTTATGTGAAGAATCAGGCGTTGTGTCTACCATCACAGTATAAAATAGCCGAATATCTTGAATTATTTGTTGTCGAACTTCATGACCCAATAAACTAATAAATTCATTTTGAGAATCTGCACTTAAGTATGTTGCATAGTATGCCCTGAATTTTGCCTCTTCAAACTACTTTTTCAAAACTGAATTGTGCCTTGCCACCAGTTGCACAATTTGGCAAAAGTTTCCGCTTTCATTGAAACCCGATCCACTACCGCGCAATGCTAAGCTCTGCTTTCATAGAGTTCTGGCAACATCAAACATAATTTCAATAACTTCAGTGTTGTGGTTTAATAAACGTTCTTTCTCAATTATCCAATTTCTTGTATTTCTGTCCATCAGAACATCTATATGTCTTTGTTCCACTAAAAAATGAACATAGTCGTGAAGTGTAGCCTTGTGTGATTTAGACCCAAAATATTTCTGCAAATTTTCTAATTTTCCTTTGCCTTGACTCTTCATTTTTCTCCATGTCTTTACTCCGACAGTTATCCACGCTTCTTCACTTTTCCCTCCGGCCGCACCGCTGGGAAATAAATAGCACACAAAGCAAAAGGCAGCATGCTTGACTGTACCATATTCTAAGTATTGATACTCTTTGTACCATCCAACGTAAAATTTACTTTTCCCATCGCGAGGAAAATTGGATAGTTGCGGATGATGAGGGCCTAGCGATATTAAATTTCTTCTTTCATCTTCATTATTTATAGGTGCACGCAAGCCTGGATCATGCGGGGCGATGTTAGATGACGAACATAACGGATTAATTTCTGCTACAATTTGGACCTCGTTGGTGTTAATGTACTCGACACTATTATTTAAATATAAGTCACAACACTCTTTGATTGAATGTACTACATCGGTGACTTCAATAATAGTGATTTTTTCATCAATCACTTTAGAATTAGAAATTCTGGTCAACAAGTTCCTTGCAACATCCAGTTTGTCTGTAATATGAGAAAATGTTCCTATTAATTCAGTCCAAGTTAGATTGCTTGTTGTTTCAGAATTATTCTGTGTGTTAGCACGGCTCGAGATTTCACAAGTATTAATCTGATGATTATCTTCAATTATTTCTGCTTCATTTTCTGTCTCAATTTCGGCCTGAATTTCTGAACTTGCAGAAGTTGTTGGTATAAAATGTTAATTTTTATTAGGACAAATAAT
The DNA here is from genome assembly GCA_936432065.2 of Rutpela maculata. Taxonomy (NCBI): domain Eukaryota; kingdom Metazoa; phylum Arthropoda; class Insecta; order Coleoptera; family Cerambycidae; genus Rutpela; species Rutpela maculata. The sequence continues at coordinate 48,059,207 of OW386289.2, forward strand.
AAACAGACATTTCTTAAAAATATGGTTGCTTACATTGTCTAACACCAGTATCCTTTAATTACATTCGGCTGCAGCAATATTGGCAACACCGAGGGCAGTAACACTTTCAGTTTCCATTAATATTTCTGCATCTTGTGAAGAACATGACCGTGTTTGCGCTTTAATTTGAATAAATTAATAAAAAATCTGACATAAAAAATTTAACTCTTAACTAACCTTGTTGGTCTGCCTCTGCCGTCTTTAATTTCTTTGCGGTGGCCTTGAAAGGGTTGGAGCGATTACCCACAATTAACACTTTAATTTTCTGCCCGTTGTGCAATTTTTCGGCATGTTGTTTTTGAAAATCGTTATTAAACCCTGAACTGCACAATAAACATTCCACTTTGTATCGCTTGGGCTTGGCTTTACCGCTATTGCTAAACATTATAAGTGTTATATTGTGATTTTTAACAAACAACGAATTACGAAACAACTCCAAAAAGAAACTCTTTAACTCAGATCGGACAGATTAAAACTGAAGTTCAAGCGTATTTTTTAAAATATGAAACACATTAACACAAAGATAATAAGAAATCAAATAATTTACCAAGTGAATAGTGATGGACTCGGTGATGTTTATATATACCGTATACCGTTGACTAATAATACTCACAAACAACCCACACTGTCAATGTTGCCAACCCCATCCTAGAGTAAAATTACATGCATGCTTAGAAAAAACTGTAGAAAACTGTAAATATTAATTAAAAAACGGTAAATCTACAGCTTTTTCTTATTTTGTATTATTTAATGGTAGTAATAAATAAAACACATATGGGGAAGGAAATATAAACAATCGATCGAACAAAAATCTAAACAAAGGACAGACAGCTCGGGCAAGGCAGGGGATTCCCGTGTAACAAACAACAGAGTGTCGGTAAAACAGACTTCGACCGAACGATCTACTTACTCTATCCGCTAACGCCATCTATTAAATCAATTGACAATTACGTAGTCAAAGAGAATTACGGTGGTGGTAGGTTTTGCTGTTTGCTGAAGCTGAGTTAGTGTACACTGTATGGACTACGCAGCAACCAGCAGATAAAATAGATGGCGAGAATACCTTGTGAAATATTAGACGTTTGAAATTGGCACGCTTAGTGTCGAAACTGTAGTAACGTGTTTAGGTACAATAAATTAGTGATGAAGAGCAATATAAAAGGTGTTTTATTTTATCATCATGATAGATTAATTGTTAGCGATGTCTGAATTCCCCGCGGTTCAAGACACACGCAATTTTGGTAGATGAGTGTATTATGATAGTTAGTATGTATGAATACTACTTAGTGCAATATAATTTTTTGATTGATGTAATCTGCCACTAATATTCTAACTGTATTTTAAATGATAAAATAAACACTCAGATGATTATAAATATCGTGTCTTCCAGTTAATTCTATCAGGTTATGTGGCCCAGTGTGAATTTGTGCGTTTATAATCCGTGAATCAATAGAGACTTGTAAAATGGCATCGAGTGCATCAAATTCTGCTCGAATTGAATCTCTGTCCAAGGACAATTATGAAACTTGGAAGATGCAATTGGAAGCACTGTTGACCAAGAATGATCTCTGGGAATATGTTAGTGGAGAGAAAGCGCTTCCGAAGGAAGAAACTGAAACTGACGCTACAGCAGCCGCAAGTGTTCGAGCAAAGACAGAATGGACCAAGGCGGATAAGAAGGCAAAATCAGATTTGATCCTGTCTATACATCCAACAGAGTTGCAGCATGTACGAGGATGCACGACGTCTCGTGAGGTTTGGCTGAAACTTGAATCTATTTATGCATCAAAAGGACCTGCTAGAAAAGCAACGCTACTCAAGCAGCTGATGCTTGAAAAGTTAAGTGAAGGTGGTGATATTAGAGACCACATGAATAGATTCTTCAACGCAGTAGACCGACTGGCCGCCATGGATGTACAGGTACATAAAGATTTATTATCAATAATGCTGCTTTATAGTCTTCCAGCTAGTTACGAGAACTTCAGATGTGCAATCGAGTCTCGATCAGTAGATGCTCTCAAAGTAAAAATACTAGAAGAGACTGATGTAAGAAAGCAATCTAATATAGTTGAGATGACCGGAGCTCTTGCAGCTGGCAGTAATGGAAATCGACGACGTCAATGGCAGGGTAAAAAGAATGAGAAAAGTATGCCTGTGGGTACCTTCAAGGTAAAATGCTACAAGTGCGGTATGCAAGGTCATAAGTCCCCGGACTGTCCAGCTAGGAATGATAAGAAAACTCTTGAAAAAGGCAAGCAGTGTGCAAAGGCCACAGATGATACGTTTGCAGCGTATTATAGTAAACGTCAAGTGTCAGCTGAAGTTACAATTCGTCCATGGATCCTTGATAGCGGTTGTACAATGCATTTGTGTGGAGATAAGGAGTCATTTAACTGTCTAGATGTGTCCACGTATGGAAAAATTAACCTGGCTAGTCAAGCATCCAGTGAGATCAAAGGAAAAGGTACTGTAGGTTTATCAGTAGTCAATGGAATAGATTCTAGGTGAATAGAATTCCTTGATACTTTATTTGTACCAGAACTTCGATCAAATTTAATTTCAGTTGCTAAAATCACCGACAAGGATCATAATGTGTTGTTCAGACGTGATTCAGCTATTGTTTTCGATAAACAAGGACAAGTAAAATTAACAGCTGAACGTCAAGGTGATCTGTATTATGTTAAGGAGGAAAATAGCATGGCTGGTATGACAGAGACGAGAGAACAAGTTGAAGTGAAAAGATGGCACCAACGTTTGGGACATCTGAATTCAAGAGATCTTGTGAAGGTCATTAGTCAATTAACCAAAAGGAAAATCACCATAAAGGATGAGGGATGTTTATCGCAGTGACGTATGCTTAAGAGGTAAAATGACGGCACTGCCGTTTCCTACTAGCGAAAGTCAAAGTAATGAAGTTCTGCAGATAGTCCATTCAGATGTTGTGGGACCATTCAGAACACAAGCTGCAAATGGTGCTAAATATTTTGTCACGTTTGTTGATGATTATTCCATATGGTGTGAAATATATTTCTTAAAGCATAAAAGTGGAGTACTGGAGGCGTTCAAATTGTATCAAGCATACATTGAGAGGCAGACTGGGAAGAAGATTAAGTGTGTTCAATCCGACAACGGGAAAGAATATTGTAATAATGAACTTAATTCACTCCTAGATAGTCAAGGTATTGAACGTCGACTGACAGTTGTGAGGACACCACAACAAAATGGCGTCGCTGAGCGCATGAACAGAACACTGTTAGATATGGCGCGGTGTCTGTTAATCCAATCAAGATTACCACTAATTTTTTGGGCTGAAGCAATTGCAACTGCAAGTCACATTAGAAATAGATGTCCATCTAGTAGCCTGAATGGAGGGATACCTTACCAAAAGTGGACAGGTAGGAAGACGACATGGAGCTATTTGAGGACATTTGGATCAATTGTTTATGTCTTAGATAAAGATCCATCGAAAGGAAAGCTCGCTGAGCGATCTATTAAAGGAGTGTTTGTTGGATACCCACGTGAGACAAAAGGCTATAGGGTATGGTTATCAGAAGCCAGAAAATTTATTGTCGCAAGGGATGTCAATTTCCAAGAGGGAAACACTGACGGATCTCAAGACAACCAAGAGGAAATTGTGTTGATCGACGATGACATTGACAGACCTGAAAATAATAATCAAATCGAAATAATGACAAATAATGACAAATAATCCTAATGTCCTTTAAGAGAGTCATTTGGACAAGAGAGACTACACCAGCGTCGCATCATGAATTCATACAAGAGAATCGAAGAGGACGGGGAAGACCAAAGATACTTCGTACTGGATCCAGAGGTCGTCCTAGTTCGAGGAAGTGATCGAGAAGGTGAAAATTCAACGATTCAAATTAATGATGACGACAACGATGAGATGTTTGCTGGAGATGTAGAAGTAAATATAAAGAATGCAATGATGTCTCCTGAAAGTGATGAATGGAAAGGAGGTATTCAGTCAGAAGTTGAGAGTCTGGTAAAAAATAATACTTGGGAAATTGTTGAAAAACAGCAAGATCAAAATGTGGTTGGTAGTTGCATTGTGTTGACCAACAAGTATAAACCAGATGGAACTATAGAGAGAAGAAGAGCTCGCATAGTCACAAATGGATACAGTCAGCAATATGGGGTTGATTATAACCAAACTTTCGCCCCAGTAGCAAGATAGGAGTCAATACGACTCATGTTGGCTCTTGCAGTAGAATTTGGCATGACAATTCGACAGTTTGATGTGGTAACGGCGTATCTAAATGGATATTTGGAAGAAAAAGTATTCATGGAAATTCCAGATAAGTTACCAGAAATTCTCGAGAGGATAGCCAAAGACAAACGAGCAGTTCAAGAAGTGAAGAAACGAGCTGCAGAAATGCTGAAAAGATTAGAGCAAGGAGAAAATGCTTGTGGATTCGCCAAGCAGGTCGGCAGTGGCATGCTCGTCTTTCAGAAAAATTAACTAGTATTGGATTAGTACCAACGAAGGGAGAACCTTGCTTGTATCACTTATAACGCAGTGGAGTTATGTTGTTTCTAATCATTGATGTAGATGATATATTGATGGCATCGACGGACCTTGAATGGATAGATGAAATCAAATCGAAATTATTAGAAGAATTTGAAATCAAGGTTCTAGGCCGAGCAAAATACTGTTTGGGGTTGGAGATTAACCAAGAAAAGGACTTCATCACGATAAAACAAACGCAATATGTCCTAGATATACTAGGGAATATATATGGAATGAGTCAGTGTAATCCAGTGGCAGCACCGTCTGAGCTTCAAAGTAAGAAAGTGGTTAAACCCACAGAGGAGAGCAAACAGGGTAATTTTACTTATCGGGAGCTAATAGGAGCTCTAATGTACCTTGCTGTAGGAACCAGGCCAGATATTGCAAATACCGTATCAAGACTAGCTCAATTTACTAATGAACCTAGTAATCAACACTGGGCAGCAGGTAAAAGAGTTTTAAGGTATTTGGCTGGAACCAAAGACATAGGATTAATATATACCAGTACAAATGAGCCTTTGTTCGGATATTCTGATGCCGACTGGGGAGGCTGTATGATTGACCGACGATCTTTTACCGGTTATGCTCTCATCCTAGAAGGAGCAGCAATAACTTGGAAGTCGCAAAAGCAACGAACGGTTGCATTATCCTCGACGGAAGCTGAATATGTCAGCATGTCTGAAGCCACGAAAGAAGCGTTGCATCTGCGCAGTCTATTATGTGAAATAGGACTTGAAGGTATGTCTGATGTAAAATTGTACCTTGACAATCGTGGAGCGCAGCACTTGGCGTCAAATTCAATCTATCATTCAAGAACGAAGCACATCGATATTCGCCATTATTTTATTCGAGAATCTGTTGAGAGAGGACTAGTTACTCTGGAACATATTCCAACCTACCAAATGTTAGCGGATGTTCTCACTAAACCATTGTCAAAGGCACCACATTGGAGATGCGTGCATGATCTTGGACTTATCACTCTGGAGTAGTCTCCACAGCGTGCATCTTGAGGGGGCGTGTTAGCGATGTCTGAATTCCCCGCGGTTCAAGACACACGCAATTTTGGTAGATGAGTGTATTATGATAGTTAGTATGTATGAATACTACTTAGTGCAATATAATTCTTTGATTGATGTAATCTGTCACTAATATTCTAACTGTATTTTAAATGATAAAATAAACACTCAGATGATTATAAATATCGTGTCTTCCAGTTAATTCTATCATTAATTATCACAAAGTAAGGGCTTCCTCTATTCAATTTTCATTAATATATGTTATTCAAATCTCGTTGAATCGATAATTTTATTACCAGAAATATATTACTTCTACAGCCTAATTTCAGTATCAGTATCTTAAAAACTGTACTAGTCATATTTTGACATATAATTATCAAATGTGACATAGCACACTGCTTTGAAAAACATTTAATTGAGACTGAAGATTATTTAAACAACCCGCCGGCCGCCTTTTGCTACCGCTTGCGCTTCCAACCACCAGAGGCGCGTCAGTTATGGTCTTCTGAGAATTGCAGTTGGTTGTTTAATTTGTTATTTTTAAAGAATTCCAGGAATGGATGAATGTGAGATTGTGTGGTGCGAGTATAGCTTGTATTTCCGATTATTTCCGACTAATTATTGTCGAACACGGAATAAAGACTTTCTTTCATAAATATTAAATATAGAATATAGGAACATTGGACAATGACAACGGTAATTTTAAGTCCAACTGAAAATTCCCAACTTTAACTCTCCACTCTCCCTCAATCCAACTGGTAAAAACATTGGTGAGGGGGCCACCCCCTCCTACTCCCACCTTATCTACGGCCCTGCGAACTACTAAATAGTTATATTCAAAACAGCAGCTCCCGATATATTCATGCGTATGAAAAAGCAAATCCCGAGGACAAGCAAATAAATCATAAGAATTCGTATATGGAATCAAAATTATTTCATAATTTTTAAAGTTGTGTTAATTTTTTTTTTTAATATTAGTTATTTAGTTGATATTTTTGTGTCGGGTTTTTTTTAAATTTGTAATTTAATTTTATTGGTATTATAATATGTAATATTTACTCACTACAGTTTCCCTTTCATTAACACTGAGAGTCGCTACTGACTAACTTCCTGAACTATTAATAAATAATATCTTATTCGGATCTTGCTGGATATCAACATAACTAGATGAAAATAAATGTCCTAGCCAGGAGCAAAATATGAAGGTCAGTAATACTATCGTTAGCACTATATAGTAATAATAAATACTACAGACTTGTGAGTCATTTCTGACTAATAATTTATTTTGATTACCTATATAGAGTTGTGGTGTCAAAGGTGTGACCCTCATTTATACATTATATGATAAAATCTTGGTTGTACTACTACAACACTTCCCGTCAATAAGATTATTGTGTAATATTTCCACACTGTGTTAATGCAAGTATCTAAGGAACATTAATCTCGTGTTATTTTAGTAGGGAATTAGATTTATGAAACCTGTAACTATATAATATTTTACCTTTAGATTTTGGAATATCTAAAATAAAATGAATTTTGAGGATATATATATATATATATATATATATATATATATATATCACAGCGCTTTAAAAGTGATACAGAGAATTTTGGAGTCACAAGGTCAGTAGTATATTTCTTGATGTCTAGTTTACGGCGGAAGATCTTCACTTCTACTCCAAAGCTTAATTTTTTATAAAATTCATTTTTATCTTCCGCTATGGCTTGCTTCAGTGACGAATTTCTCCATTCTTTTGTGGTCTTGACAAGGGTAAAATGTTAAAAGGATGGAGTAAGGAATTAAAATGATCGTTATAGTGAAGTCAAAATAAAATACGAATGGAATTTTTTTCTGTAGCAATTTTATGATTTTAATTTGTTTTTGGTGGACCAGGGATGAAGTCGAGGTCAGAATTAAATAGGTAGTAATAATAACCCTAGCCCTACACTTACCTACCTGGCAAGTTTATTAAAGAAGTGAGGGAAGTCTTAATACTTAACATAACAGGGTCGTTTCCTTCAAAATATTGTTATATGATTAAAAATTATATTATGTATATATCATATCAAAAAAAGTTCTAATCGTCACATGCAAGAACAAATTGGTTTTGAAAATAAAAAGGCTGTAAATAATGATGACGTATATAATAAGAATTCCAATTCTAGAGAATTTTCATGTTTTCGTTTATTATGTTGGTAGTAGTGCTCTGTTGATTTGTTATTTACGTTTACATTGTGTGTATTTGTTTATAATGGAACCTAATTTTGTGAAAGGTACTTCAGAGAATGTACCTATAGTGGATTTTTATATGGTACACGAGTTTTATGTAGACAATTTGAACTATTTAAGTGCCGAATCCCGAAATGTTAAAAATTTGAGGTTAGCATTTCTTTAAAATACAATGACTTACATCGATACTAACACTAACAGCTGCATATAATATTCTTTAATCTATTAGTCCAGTCAGCGGAGCGCTAAAATGACCAAAATCTCTAATTTGAATGCTATTGAATGGATTTTGATAAAACCTTGTGCAATGTGTTTATAAGGACGTTAAATTTGAAAAAATGATTAGAGTAGGAAATGATCGGAAGAGGTAGAAAACACTCCTTTTATCACGGGTTCCGTAACTTGTAGAATTAGGTCAAAAATGAAAAAAAAAAAACAATTAATTTGCCTTGTTTTGCACGAAATTAGATGTTTTTACTCTCGTGAATTTTTTCGAGAAATGCATTTTTTTTGGAAATATGGCCACTCGAAAATTCCTAAAAGTGGAGGAGGGGAAATGTAAAAGTTGAAAAAATCTCTTTTTTAATTTTTTAATTTAATTTTTTTAATTTAATTTTTAATTGTTTTCTGTTAAGTAGTTCAGGAATATTACGTTTTTATTCCAACAAAATTCATAAAGATTTGAAAATTGGTGGGTATGTTGGGAATAGCATAAGGATTACTAAACCAAAAAGTTCCCATCCCTAAATAGTGTGCTTCATCCCCCAGGACGTCCTTTCTACCCCCATTTTGAGTTATTCTAGATTATCTCGGCAACGGTGTAATTTTCGACAAAAATACCTATATACAAAATTTTTCCTTGGAAAATTCTCTATCAAAAAGGTTTTTACCATTTTTTTCCTAAAATTAATAATAACGTGGGAAACATGGCGCAAACATAAGGGTTGGTTCCGACTAGCACTCTCTACAGTACGATCTACCTTAGAGTTTAACGTTTAACGCTTAAAATAGCAGTAGGCACTAAAATTTATTTACAATTTTAATAAATATACAACTTCCACCCCCTCACCTCTATAAAAATGACCGTGTTGTACTTATTTCCACACCACCCTAGAGGTAAAGTACTTGGCGCGTTTTTTTTAAAGTGGTATCCCCTGTAGGCCTAATCCACTAATTATCAAATGTTAATTATATATCTTGGTCGTCTTCCACAGATTCAACATTCAACCATGATTGTCCATGGCAATGATAACACATTGTAGAGCAACGCAAGCCTGCTCTTCTGCAACTACACCTGTATTTGCACCCTAATTTACATGAACGTGAAATAAGCGTTAAAACAGATTCGGGAGCTGGTTCTTTTATAGTCATTATTGGGATTAATATACCGCCAACTTTTTTCCACTCCCAATCGGTAGCTTTGAGCGTCACGTTTTTCCATGTTTGAATTTGGTGAAAAACTCGATAACAGTGTTGCCGAGCGGCAGCAGAAGTTGGTGGAAGTTTTGACAACATAACAGTGTTGCTGGCTTTACCAACTAGTCTGTTAAAAGACATAAATCTGTATTCATCTAGACTTTTTTCTGCCGAGGTACAGTTGTATAAAGCTAAAATAAATCGCTCTCCCATGTTTGCAATTTCTTCATGAGTAGCTTCCTCATTGTTGAAAGTTTGTACAATATGTTGTAAATCACTTCTTTTATTAAATACATTGATTGCATTCACTTTCTCTTTGGAAAAAACGCGGAGGTTGTGTCACAACCGCTGATGGCATGTACAAATAAAATGGCGGATTTGCAATTTTTTAAGAAAATTGCAGATTGTAAATCTTGAGAACTGTAAATCCTTTTACAGGTATTACCCTGTTTTTCTTTTAAAAATTTAATGTCTTTGTCAGAGGGAGAAAGTGCAATAAGAAGGACTAGCAGGTCAATATCTTGCCCTACGACAACAGCTGTATCGCAATTCTTACATTTATCTATAACAGTTTGTATTATTAATAAATCGGCGTCATCCGCAGCAACGAACACATCTATACCTTCAGTTCTAAACCTTTTCACTAGCTCTGTAATTAAACGTTCTTTGTTAAGCAAATTACTTAGGAACTTCTGCTGAGTTTCAGAAACGACAGTATTATAGTAACACCGAACATTTCGGTGATGGTAAATAGATAACGAATTATATGACTTGCGCTAATTACGGCCCTGATTTACCAACGTACTATTCTTTTGAGGAGAAATGGTCTAAAAACCTTTTTTGTAGAGAATTTCCTGTAGAACACTTTTGTACATAGGTATTTTTGTCGTAAAATGCACCATTTCATGGATAATTTTAAAAAAGCGAAAATTGGAGTGAATACTATGTCGTAGGGGATGAAGCACACAATTTAGGGGTGGGAACTTTTCGGTTTATTATTACATATGCTGTCCTGATTATTTCCACCAATTTTCAAAACTTTATGAATTTTGTCGGATATATCGCAATTTGAACCGTAATATTATTGAATAAAAGTGCGCTTTCACCGAGTTATTCCACAGAAACATGAAAAACTACCACTTTCTTTGAAATTGTAGCGCTTTAAAAATAAGTAATTTAAAAATTTGAATCAGACGTATGCATTGAGGCTTTCTAAACATTTTTTGTCTCTTGGAATTTTTTTGTAACTTGCTAATTTTTGCTAGTTTTGCACATTAAAAAACACATGAAAATTTAAAGATTATATTGAACTTTTAAAAATAGTATAGGTTTCATATTTTAATAATACACACAAATGACGTTCATTTTTTGAATTTTCATGTATTTTTTGCACAAAAAATGTAGTACATTATTTATCGTGAAAAACTGCCTGTAAGTCGGAAAAATTACAAGTTGCAAAAAGAATCCAAGAGACAAAAAATGTTTAGAAGGCCTCAATGCATACGCCTGAATTTTTTTCAAATTTTTAAATTACATATTTTTAAGAAAGCGGCAGTTTTTCATGTTTTTTCCGGAATAACTCGGTGAAAATGCACTTTACAGAAAAATTGCAAAAAAAGTCTTGTATTTCGATAACACATTCACCTGAATTTTTTCAGATTTTTTTTTTCTTCATCTTTTACATTTCCCTCCCCCACTTTTAGGAATTTTCGAGTGACAATATCTCCAAAAATATGCATTTTTCGAAAAAATTTACAAGAGTAAACACTTCTCATTTTGAACCAAAAAAAGATAAATTTACTGTTTCTCTTTCATTTTTGACCTAATTCTACAAGTTACGGAACTCATGATAAAAGAGGTGTTTTCTACCCCTTTCGATCATTTCCTACTCTGATCTTTTTTCAACTCTTTTATTAACGTCATTACAAACAGATTGCAGAAGATTGCATCAAAATCCATTCATTAGCACTCAAATTAGCGGTGAAATCCCCCGTTGACTGAACTATATGCTAACAGCAAATAATCAAACGACGCCCGTTGATTATTCCTTTATCTAACTGGGCATGCTCTCACATCTGACGTGGCGATGGGCGTGAATTAAAAATTTAAATTAAAATTAAATAAATAATTTCACTATCAAAATGACTTTAGATTGTAAAATAAAAAAATACGGGTCAAATAAAATTTAATAAAGTACTTGAACATAAAATTTTTAAAAAATGGTCAACTACCCTACTTGTCAAGTGGAACAAATATAACTTTTTATACACTATTTGAAATTTGGATTGTTATGACAGGAAATCAATTTACTGCATATATCTGCTGTAGACAGTGAAATGCAAAAAGAGTTATGCCAACTAGCTGATTTTTTTTGTAATTATTAAGTTTTGGATTAAAACCGATGAATTTATTCAGTTAACCAAACTACTGAAATAGTCACAATCATCTTTTTTAAGAAATCATTCTTTATTAAAAATTTGTACAATAAATTAACAGCCAATTATTTAATACTAAAAAAACTATCATTAATGATACTTGTAGGTGTCAGTTTGCAGTATAGGAGTAATGAAACCGCTTTGAATCGGTTTGGTATGAATTTCTTGTCCAGATCTTTTAACAACAGCGTTGTATCCACTATGTTTCTCAATTTTGTAAACAACAGTTCTTATAGTTCCATCGGCTTCATAAAAAGAATATTCTCCATGTACCTGGTCTCCGATGCGAGTTTCTCTTTGAGAGTGGATAACTCCTGTGTGATGGTCCCCAACTTCATATGCAAATTGATATTTTGGGTAGTTCTAAAAATAATACAGAAAATTCAAAAAGACAATAATCATATATAAGTTCGATCAAATTCTAGATGGAGCTGCAAAAATATGACAAAACTGAATATTTTGTGTTATACATATATCTAATATATCTTAATGAAATTGACTGTTATCTATTTGATAAAAATTTTCAAATTTTATGTTTTAGTGAGACATGGCTTTATCCTGCAGAAATGGAATGCCTGACCTTGGGAAAATATAATGTTGCTTCATACTTTAGTAGACAGGCGCATAAAGGTGGTGGTACCGTCATTTTAGTAAAAGAAGGTTTGAATTATACTTAATTATCTGCTATAAATAATATGTCAATTGAAACAATAATAGAGGTTAGTGGTGTTATGGTTAGTTCTTTAGATATATATTTAATTAATATCTATAGAGTTCCAAGTAGCGATTTTAAAATATTCCTTGAAATACTTGAGCAAATTTTACTAAATATAAATGATAAGAAAAAAACAATAATTGTAGGCGATTTCAATGTACTCTTTGAGATTGACTCGGATAAGGAGTCAGGCTACTGCGCTCATTTATGTAACTTGTTGAGTACATTTGGATTTCAAAAAAAGGTAAAAGAAAATACCAGAAAAAATAACTGCATTGATAATGTGTTCATTAATTTTGACATGGAAATGAAAATTTCCACTGTTGATTGTGATTTCTCAGATCATAACGGTATTATTATTAATGTACCTCACTTGAAAGGAAACTATGTACAGGAAATTAAACAAAAAATATATAGGCCGATTACAGAAATGGGTAAGTTTACATTTTATAACCTAGTTGAAAACATTGACTGGACATTTGTTGATGAAAAGGGGGTGGATATTAATTCAAAATTTCAGATATTTTTAGACAGAATACTAGAATGCCATAACATAGCATTTCCGGAAAAAAAAATACACAAATAAACACAATACAAATGGGCCACCCTGGTTTAATGATAAATTAAGAAATATGCGTGAACAACTAAAATTTCTTGATTTAATGTATAAACAAAATCCATGTCCTGCGAATAAGACACAAAAAAATGTTTATCGCATGCGTTATAAACTTGAAATAAAGAAGGCAAAAAAGAAGCAAATGACAAATTGATAAAAAATGCAAGCAACCCTAATAAATGTATGTGGGATATTATAAATAAACAGAGAAATAAAATATGTCAAAATAAAAATAATGTTGACATAAAACCGGATGAATTTAATGAACACTTTGTCACTGCAGCTCAAAAAATTTTAAATGAGCGCACTGTACTTCCTTCAAATGACAATTTAGATCCATATTTAAATTTCAACTATAATAACTTGCCAAATACCGACTTTGAATTTACTGAAGTTACCCATAACGAAATACGAGACATAATCACAAATCTAAAAAGCAAATCCAGTAAAGATGTATATGGTTTGAGTGTGAAAGTCATAAAAACTATAAAAAACCTTATAATATATCCTCTAACAAAATTGATAAACGAATGTCTCTTAATGGGTATATTCCCATGCATGTTAAAAGAAGCAGTAGTTACGCCCATTTTTAAGAGTGGTGATATGGATGACCTCACAAACTACCGGTCCATATCAATTCTTCCAGTTTTTTCAAAAATACTGGAAAAATGCATGTATAATAGATTAATTACATATTTTGAAACAAATGGTCTTTTTCTTGAATGTCAACATGGCTTTCGGAAGAACCGCAGCACTAATAGTGCCATATTGGCCTTTGTTAATAATGTCCTCGACGCATATGAAAATCTCGAATTTAATGATACAATATTCCTAGACCTTAGTAAGGCTTTTGATTGTGTTTCGCATGAAATTTTAATCGAAAAGTTACTAAAATATAAAATCAGTGTAAATAGTATAAAACTATTAAAATCATATCTATACAACCGCAGTCAAATTGTCAAATTCAATAACATAATGTCAAGTAAAGAAACTTTAAAGACAGGTGTGCCTCAGGGTTCTATATTAGGACCCTTACTCTTTTAGATTTATATTAACGATATGCCCATGTCAAAAAAATTTCTCACATATATTTTGTATGCAGACGATACCACAATTTCCATTAGATCCGATAATTTATATGACGTTGAAGTAAAAAAAAGCGAAATACACTCAAAAACTGAACAATGGCTTAGTTCTAATAACTTGATTTGTAATAAAACCAAATCACAAGGTATGATGTTCACGTTACGCAATTTCGAAATTTCTACTGATGTAATATCTAGCGTAAAATTTTTAGCTGTTTATTTGGATTCTCATTTGAGATGGAATATACACATTGATAATATCTGTCGAAAACTGAGTACTAGAACTTTCGTTATTCGTAACTTATCAGGCACTGTGTCCACAGATACATTGAGGTCAGCCTACTTTGCATTGTGTCATTCAATCATGAGTTATGCTATAATAGTCTGGGGAGATGCTGCGGACTTTGATAAGGTATTTGCTATTCAGAGAAAATTAATCCGAATTATAGCATGTTTAGGATATACAGAGGATTGTAAAAATGCTTTTATTGAACTTGGCATATTAACATTACCTTCGCTATACGTCTTGGAATGTTTAACATATATTAAAACAAATATAAATAACTACCCTACTTATGTGAACCAACATAACCATAATACAAGAACTAAGGATAACATTATTAACCCATATTATAGATTAAGTAAGTCACAAAACGGACCAAATTATCTAGCAATTCAAATGTTTAATAAATTACCATTAGACATAAAAAACATCGATAATCTAAAAAAATTTCGAAACGCAATAAAAAATTTTCTCATAGGAAAGGCATTCTACCACTACAGGGAATTTTTGGAATGTGATATTTTGACAATGAATGTATGTTAGTGTTCATGTTCGTTTGTAAAATTTTGTTATATACACACTTTGTCAACAATATATGTTTTTTTGTTGTTTATTTTTTATATTTATTTGTGATATGTAATTTATGAAATTACCTAACCTACTCTAATTGACTTGTGTAAGTACTTTTGTACATTAACACCAATAAATTATTATTATTATTATTATTATTATTACCTATCAAATAGAATTAATATTAAACTACCTTTTCAGAAAGTTTCAGCCACATTTGCCGAAACACAATTTCCATAAGGATTTGACCGAGTCCTTTAAAATATCCATGTATCAATTACGTCAAAAATATTAAAGTAATTGAAAATTTCTTACATCATATTCCTTTTCTAGGTGGTCAGTAGTTGGTAAAGGTGTGGCGAAAGGGATTTTAACAGAAACCACATTAGAGAGTGTATTTGGAGTACTCAGAACTGGCTGCGAGTCATAAGCAAAATGAGGAGATGAAGTCGATGGTTGGCTGATAGGAGTAACGTAAATTTGAAATGCAGTGTGAGTAGCTGAGATGGGAGATCTAGTAATGTTGGCTACTGAAGAAGAAGACATTTGGATAGCCGGATAATCGGATTCAGAATCCTCGTAGACAGGGATGACTCTTTGATGACTACAACTCACCAGAAGGAAGAATCCAAAAATCTTGAACAAAAATATTCTCATGAAGTTAAGTAGCAGCTATGAAATTATTTTATAATATTGAAAATTTTTACACGAAAACTATTGCAATTGTGATGTAAATTGAATAACATAATATGATTTTTTATGAGAATGGCTAAAAGTTTGTCCTAAGATATGATACTATGAAAAAGGAGATATGCTCGGTATGAGTACCAGCTTCGATCTAGCCACTTATCCTATGTTTAGTCAAAAATATCTCGAGAACCATGAGACCTAGGAAGCTGAAATTTGATAGGTATCATGCCCTATTACCACAATTACCACAAAGAGGCGTATGAGTACCTTGACGACCGGACACTTCCCCTTGGGGTCGAGCTACACCTTAATTTATTTGCAAAACTGGACTTACGAGAAATCCCTTAAAATGTGAAATAATTATTAATATTAAATTTTAATGTATTTAATTAATTACAATAAATATCAGGCATCATCAATTAATTTAAATATTGATATACATTTATTTTATGATTTGGTACTTTAACAAGTATCCTTACATTGTCGGATTCTTCGTTAATATTTCTATTAAAAAATGTTATACGAAAATATAAATTGCATCTATAAATGAGCGTTTTCTCAGTATCACTTCATTCAATAGCGCAGGATATATCAATGTGTTCTCTCGTGTGGTTATTTCAGAGTTCGGAAATTTGATCTCTGTGGTGTCAAAATTAGGGTTGGCTTTAAGTCAATGCCTGTTTTGTTACAAGGTTATATATCAGACCCAAATCAGAACTCGAGTTTCCACTACTTGAATAAGCATTTACTTTAATGTGTCTATATAGGTACTTACTTACATATGCCTACATATTGGATACAATTTGAACTCTTGCGCCTAATATTGGTAAACATTGTTTCTAAAATATTACTCATATGAAAAAAGTTATAGATTAGGCATACTTTAGTTTAGTTTAGAGACCCACTAATAGGGAACGTGAGCTGAGTTTAGACCGTCGTGAGACAGGTTAATTTTGCCCTACTGATGACTCGTCGTTGCGATAGTGTCTATTCAGTACGAGAGGAACCGCAGGCTTGGACATTTGGTTCACGCACTCGCTCGAGTGGGTGGTGGTGCGAAGCTACCATCCGTGGGATTATGCCTGAACGCCTCTAAGGCTGTATCCTTTCTAGTAGAAGGTGGCAACGATACCTCTTGGAGTTTCGAGAGTCGAAAGGCTCAAAACAATGTGACTTTACTAGGCGGTCGCGAATCAGACAGCATAACGCCATACTTTTCGATATCAGACACCCCCTACCATACCAGGCGTTGCCTATTTTCTGGAAGCTCCCTTACTGTTTCCTACCATAACTTATTTTTACCGTAGTAGATAAATAGTAATAATAATGAAATAATAATATATGGTGAGTACGCACCATTTCGACACATTTAATAAAAATTTGAATCAGGCTGTACACTGTATCCAAGTAATAACATTTTGTGGAACATGTGCAAGGCTCGGAAGTTTTATATCGGCCCCACAGACGGTTCTCATATAGAAATAATATCAGTGTGACCTATTTCAAGTGAGGACACCTTCGTAACTCAGTTATTGGTCATCCAATTTCAACTAAATTTGGATCGGTATCAAAGACCTTTACTATATCCTTTCTAAGCAAAACAAGACTTATTTCAGTCATTGGCGTGCATTATTAGTAAGAAAAAAGGGTCAATTTTTCGAGAAGTCATATTAGGCATTTTTTTGTTGAAAAACTAACGCAATAAAATTACTTATTTTAAACATTAAATAATCAATAAATTGGTAACGATTTTTTTTCCAAAAAAGTCATCCTTCATTTTCACTTTAAATTCTGTGTTTGTATTGTCCCATATCATCGAAACTTTCAAATTACGAAGGCCAAAAATTTTCATTGAAAAATTACAAAAAAATTTTAGGTCATCGGATTGTAAATTATTCGGGCGTTAAGAATGACTTTCTTTCGAAAAAAAATTCGTTGCCATTTTATTGATTATTTAATATTTAAAATAGATAATTTTAAGTGGGCCGTACTTCGAAAACCAAAAATCAAAATGTTGTTAAATTCTGGATATTACGGTTACTGTAGCATGCTGATCAATTATTTTGCATTAGTTTTTAAACAAAAAAATGCCTAATATGATTTCTGGAAAAATCGACCTTTTTTTCTTAGTAAAAAATGCACGCCAATGACTGAAATAAGTTTTGTTTTACTCATAAAGGATACAGTAAAGATATTTGATACCGATCCAAGTTTGGTTGAAATTGGATGATCAATAACTGAGTTACGAAGGTTTTTCCACTTGAAATGGGTCACACTGTATATTGCAAACACCTACTGAAATATTCAGAAAAACGAGGAAATGGTGAAATATTCATGATTGTCGGCCACAATGTATTTTTGGTGGTAAATTTAACCTAAAAATGGTAATGATTCTTACAAAAACATGTAATGCATATCTAACAAATAAAAAAACAGTTTTAAATCAAACCCATACCTTCCTGTCCTGTTTAATATATGTGGAGTGTTTATTATGTTTATTTTCATATTAATTAAATATAAAAACCAAATAAGCTGTTAGCAATATAAAACATTTTTTCCCAGTAAAATAAACCATTTTTATATCATATTAAATCACACATAACAAACAAAGTTAAGGATTAATGCCATAAAGCTGCCATGTACCGTGTGCATCACAAATGTACACAACGTGATGAAGTGAATTTTATTTCATTTCAAAATGTTAAAACCGCTGCCCAAGGAATCACTACTTCCACTTCCAAATGTTCTATCCAAGTCTCTCACAACGAAAAAAAATTTGATATTATATTTGTACTTCACTATGTGAAAATAATTGTTTATGGAACTTTAATAATATAATGTCTGAAATCGCCTACCTCAAAAATCCACAAAACGGTAGTGGGAGTGGGGATGGTGGAAGTGGAAGTGTATTGGGGGCGGATGAAGTAAGAAAAGTTTTTGTACACACACTAAATCACAATTTTATTTTTCACTCCCTCTAATAATAGAGTGGGAGTGGTAATGGGGGTGGTTAATGCCAAAAAATTTTTTGAGACCTTAGCTTCTCTTATATATGCTAAATACCAATTTTACGGACTCTTACCTGCTTGATTTGCTTATTTACCACCATTTACCTCAATTTGCCGCCCAACCCTTCAACTGAATATAATCTAGTTCCAGAACTCGTTAAAATACATACGTGTACCAAATCTCAAGTCAACATCTTCAACGGTTCTAGAGTAATCGTGCGCACAAAAAAAGTTACAGACAGACAGAACATTTTTTTTCGCTCAAATTTTGCATGACATTCTAAGCCTATTTGAAGAATTGAAATTTAAAAAAAAATTTTGTATCGGAAATCTACTACATTTGTGAAACTTACTGACCTAAAGACGTAGTTGATTCTTTTACAATGATTGCAGTGTTGAAGGCATTCGAACCTGACCGAGTGTCAACATTACAGACGATACAACTTGCTGGAGCCAACATGGTCGGCATGCTTTGAACTCATTCGTAAAAGTCTGCTAGCTAGTCTGCTACAATTTCAGCAATCTTCAAAGCGTACCGACAATGTTGGCTTCAGTAAGTTGGATCGTCTGTAGATCCCTTTAGATACCAATGTACAGCGGCATTTTTATATGTTTTTTACTAATGAGGTTTTATTATCTCCTTTAACGCCGCCGAAATTGTGAAACTTTACTTTCTCATAATTCCTTTTACTCTACCTACACTGTGGCAGTTCTGAGCATTTACGTCAACATTTAATAAAGGGAAAGGGTAGATAGACCATACTATAAATAATATAATTTTATGTGTATATATGTGAATGCTTGAGTTAAAGTATTTTAGTTACAATGTACTCAAGTTACTTATATGTATTTAAATAGACACATTTTATATACATTTTTGAACTAGGTCTCTGAATTATGCCTAATCTGTAACTTTTTTCGTATAATATTTCAAAAACAATGTATACCAATATTAGGAGACGACGACGATAACGGGGTCTCGTTTCACCAACAAGACGAATTCCCAAGCTAAGGGCTGTGTCTCAACAGATCACAGCGTGGAAACTGATCTATCGAGCACAACACCCTGTTAGGTACGTAAGTCGTCTACAGACAATTCCGAGTTCCAACATTTAAATAATTGTGCGACCCATGATCGGCCGTCAACAAGTGAGATCGGCTCAAACACGGTAAGCATCGATCCCACCGCCGACCGTCGATCTCGACGGCAAATAGGGCTAGTGCGACGATCGCGGCGAACCGCGACCGCCCAGTAAAGTCACATTGTTTTGAACATTTCGACTCTCAGAACTCGCAAGAGATATCGTTGTCTTCGACAAAATGTTCGAACCCGCAGTTCCTCTCATACTGAGTAGGATTACTATCGCAACGATGAGTCATCAGTAGGGAAAAATTAACCTGTCTCACGACGGTCTAGACCCAGCTCACATTCATATTAGCAAGCTATCTAGAATTTTTGTGAAATTTCTTGGACGTAGTCAGCTTGTGGGGCTAGTGATACGTGTACAGTCAAGACGCCTCTACGCATGCCCCATTTAATAAGTTGTTAAATTGATAACTTCACAACAATTTCCGCCATTCTAGTTAGTTTTTGCAATAAAAATATGGATTATGATGAAAGTATCGACATTCAGGAGGCAGCCAAATGCGTGTGCTTCGTTGGTGCCAGAATTTGATTATTATCATTATTATTTATTTTCTTATCACATTTTTGCCCTAGGGCATAAAAGTACATTTACTTTTTTGGCCTAGGGCATAAAAGTACGTTTTATGCTTTTTGCCCATGGGCTGTAAGTGACACTTTCATAACACTGACAGACGTCAAAAAATGACACTTACAGAGCTAGTAGTACGAAAAAGCTATTTGCTAACAAAGTCTCTGTAACTCTATTTTTAAAGCGATTTTCTCACTCTGTATAGAAGGTGGAAGGCGATTAAATAATTTTAAAGGCACTATATATGAGTTTCTGGGAGTTAATTCTAATCTGGAACTTGGTATATTGGTTAATATATTTTTACATTTAGGAAATTTTGAATAATTTTTATAGACAAACATGACACATGCGAGAATATAAACAGAATATACTGTTAGAATCCTAAGTTTCTTAAATAAATTTCTACATGAGTGACTTAAACTAACGAAACACATACATCTAATGATTTTTTTTGTCGTATAAATACTTTTTGTATCTCTACGGAGTTTCCCCAGCAGATAACGCTTTAACTAAATGTAGGATGAACAAATTAAAAATAATAATTTTTTATAATTTATTTACGAACAGATTTTTTAAGTTGAAACAATGCGTAATTATATGAGGCTAGTTAATCGTTAAAATAGTTTATTTGGTCAACCCAGGATAAGTCAGAATCTATGTGGAGTCCAAGAAACTTAACCGTGGGTTGCTGTTGCAATCTCCTGTCATTCATTTTGAAAAGTAAACTGTAGTCAATTTTTTTTCGTGGAAAGCAACATTAGATTAGTTTTATATGAACTTGGTACGACTCCATTGTTTGCCGACCATGTAATAAGTTTTCTATTAGAAATATCTAAACGAGAAGTAAGATCAACGATATTAGATGACGAGACCGGTGCAGACAAATCATCCTCAAATGAGGTAGCCTGGTTCGGGCACACTTGGGAAGTTATGTTCTAAAATATTGCTCAAATTTCAAATATTATATTATACATTGTTAATAGAAAAAACCGCTGCCCAAGGTATCACTACTTCCACATCCAGATTTTCGATCCAACTCACTCACAACGAAAAAATTTTGTATGTGGAAATAATTGCTTATGGAACTTTAATAATATAATATTTCAAATCCTCTACCCCAAAAACCTATAAAACGATACCCCACATCGGTAGTAGGATGGGGGTGGTGATAAGGGGGTGGTAGTGGGGGTGGATGAAGCAACAATATTTTGAGGTTTCTGGTTCTTGTACACACACTAAATCACAATTTTTTCATCCCCTTTAATATTGGGGTGGGGGTGGTGATGGGGGTGGCTAATGCCAAACATTTTTTGAGACCTTAGTTTCTCTTGTATATACCAATTTCTTGGACTCTTACCTGCTTGATTTAGCTATTTACCCCAACCCTTTGACGGAATAAGATGAAAACATAATCTAGTTTCAGATCTCGTTAAAGTACATATGTGTACCAAATTTCAAGTCAATATTTTAAACGGTTCCAGAGTAAACATGCGCACAAAAAAAGTTACAGACAGACCGACAAACAAAAATTTTCTTTCGCTCAAACTTAAAATCTCGACGTTTCATGACATTCTAAGCCTATTTGAACAATAAAAATTTTTAAAAATTTTATTGTCGTTACTATACTTCTACTGGATGTGGAAGTAAAAACAAAGTTATATCAAATTTCATCAAACAACCTAACCAAAAATTTACATTATTTAATAGTTGTGGGCAATAGATAGTACTCTACTAGCGTGTAAAGACTATTATTCATTAGGGTGAATTACGGCCATAAACCTCACATCAATGATAGCTATCATTATGCGTTCGTTGAATAACATACTATTAATTGTGACATACGAAATTCTTTTCATTCACAAAAAAAAAAAAAAACGAAAATATGATCCCTTTTGAGGTAAAGTTTTAAACTAAGTAGTTAACAAACTAATATTTTAAATGTAGTCAAGATCACGTATTTTTAAGTAGTGGTAAATGACGTAATTTTTTTGCATATAATTAAAAACTTTCTATTTTACTCACTTATGCTTAAAGAAAAATTTGAAACATTTTTATCGAAAGTGTCGCTTTAAACACGAGAGATCTCAGATATAAAATTATAACTTTATGGTGGAAAAAATAACCATTATAGATTTGAACTTTGAAGTAACATCACTCAAAACTATCGATGTATTACACAAAGAAAACTATCCATTAAAGTAACATTATATGGGATAAATGATTTACCAACTTTTTGGATCATATTATGCACATATCTGTGGCGATGTAGAAAA
This sequence comes from Rutpela maculata, assembly GCA_936432065.2. Classification (NCBI taxonomy): domain Eukaryota; kingdom Metazoa; phylum Arthropoda; class Insecta; order Coleoptera; family Cerambycidae; genus Rutpela; species Rutpela maculata. Next base: position 48,081,829 of record OW386289.2, read on the forward strand.
CTAAACTAATTATAATATGTCGCTATTCTTTTTATAGAGAATGATTCCATATCCCTTCACTATATGCATACAAAACATAATCTTGCCGGCTGCAAAAGATAGCAAATATATAATATAATCGATTTAAAAAGTGAAAGTGGGTTGTCGCCAAATATTTTACACGGTATACTTCTAGAAAGACAGGTTGAAATGGAAACGGAGGCGGACGTAAAATGTGTAGATCAAAGTTGAGTAATATTTCATGTTGTGAATAATATTTAAATATATTAGAGAAGAGAATCCTTTATTTTATTGAGGTGCATATAAATGAAGCATATATAATTTTTTAAATAATTTACATGCTCAACTGAGTAAAACGTAGGAAATGAAATAAATTTGATGTACTATGATATACTGTTAAAGAACTGAAGTCATTAATGGAGTAAGAGATAAAATTTAAGAGCAAAAATTTAAATCAGTTTTAGGAACTCAAACTTATTAAAGGTTTTGTTATAATTTTTCTATATTTATAACTCGTCGAGTTATAGTGTCAGCACATAGGACTAAAATGATAACTTTGCTATGAACTTTAATATTCTATGGTATATATCGTGTGTCCACGGATGAAGTCGAGAAGAGGATAAACTTTTTAATTCTTCATTTTACGAAAAAAAGTAATTCTTGATAAAGGGGCCCTCGACTGGACTCCACCGTAAAGTAGCCGACTGGGCTCGATAGAGAACGATTGAGACGGATGGTAGGCCTGATAATAGCTACCCACCCACCAGCGTTCTTTCCTGCCATTCTTTCCTTCGGCGTTCTTTCCTCTTAAAAAATTGAAATGAAACAAATCATGTGCTATCCCACTAACACAAACTTGATCTTGCTATCTTTCTAGTCAGTTTTTACTGCAGGATAGTCCTCTTGTTTTTTAAAAGAATTATAATCGCTTCGGTGTCCACTAACACAAAATACCTTTTCCTGCAGTTTTCTCATGTTAAACGAAATGGGCTGGAATGCCTGTCAGTTAGTGTCCAAAATTTGTCCCTTTGCCTAGAATTATCCTGTCAGATGAGCCTTTTATTTTGGAACGTAGAGATTTATCTTTCCTTTCAAATTTTAGTGTACGTCTAGTACTAAAGTGGTGTGCTGTTATATATATAATAATTATTGTTATAAGGCGATGAAGTCAAATTTTTTCCAAATATTAACTAGCTCCGAATAGCCACAATTATTTAAATTTCTGTTATTGTAAATCTCTTTATTTTTAATTTGCCAAAAGGCAGCATGGGCTCAATCCATGTCTATAAATTGTTTAAAACGCCTTTAGGAACATTTCTTAAATCAAATTTTTCATTTTTAAAAGCTTTTATTTAACTTGCATTTGTATGTTTGTTTGTTTGCATGTTAGTTTGTTTAGGTCAAATCTTGCAATCTGAATTTCGACTAGTTCTAATTAAGCTAGAGCTTTGAAATTTGGCACACGTGTATAAGTCCGGTGATAATGCAACATAGTATAGCCATTATCGTCCCAAGATGGCGGAGTATCTTTCTCTTCACAACCCCCTTGATATGGGTATCAAATGAAAGGGTTTGACGAGTAAAATACAATAAACTATGTGACGTCATTCTAAATTCAATATGGCGGACGTCCCAAGATGGCGGAGTGTCGATGGCGATGAAATTTGGCACACGTGTATAAGTCCGGTGACAATGCAACATAGTATAGCCATTATCGTCCCAAGATGGCGGAGTATCTTTTTCCTCACAACCCCCTTGATATGGATATCAAATGAAAGGGTTTGACGAGTAAAATACAATAAACTATGTGACGTCATTCTAAATTCAATATAGCGAACGTGGGAGAGGTTGGAAGATGTGGGGAGAGGTGGGGAAGGGGTGGGAAGGGGTGGAAACAGGTGGGAAAGGGGTGGGAAGAGGTGGGGATGGGGTGATACGAGGTGGGAAGAGGTGGGAAAGGGGTGGGAAGTAGTATTAGAAGGGTAAGAAGACGGGAGAGGGAAGGGGTGGACGTGGCAAATGAAAGGCATTTGTCTGTCTGTGTGTCTGTAAAATAAGTAGACTAAAAAGTAAAAAATAAAATTATATAAAAAAAATATTTTTAAGAAAAAAGCTTTTATTTGAAAAAACGACTAAAAAGTAAAGTTTTTTTTAAATTCATACACCTAGAAACCAAGTATGCAATAGCGCTATATGACCGCCTCCAAAGCTTTTGGTTTCCAGGTGTATGAATTAAAAAAAAAATTTTTACTTTTTAGTAGGTTTTTCAAAAAGCTTTTTATTAAATAGTATATTGTGTATTTAGGTGTGAAAGCAATACATTCCCGGACGACGATGCAAATTGTTGGCCGAGGCGCTAGCCGAAGCCAACAAGCCTAGCCTAGGCCGGGAAAGTAACATTCCCCTACGGTTTTTTATGTATATTTTAACAGTAAATAAATACACACAGACAAACCTAGGCCGGGAAAGTAATATTCCCGTACAGTTTTGTTGATCGTTGCTTGGTAACAGATCTTTTCCGGTCTGTTTTGTGATAGTTTCTTAGCAACGGACTAAAATACTTGAATTGTGCATTTTTCGATCTGAAATCGCGCCGAAAATGTAGACATTGCCGATTGATTTCAGAAAAAATATTTTTTTTTATATAATTTTATTACCATCTTCCACATCGACTGTAGACTCTGTCTGTGTGTCGCTATCACCGTCATCATCCATCGCAGAAGACAAAACTAAAATAAAAAAGTAACCGTCTACTATACGCGTGTATTACAAAACTAACTGGAAAGAGCGCATTTATAACAAAAATAATAATAAACCTGTAAGCAGGCGCGGATCTAGAAATTTCAATAATTTTTTTCTCGTCTGTAGCGCATGGGACCCATGCGAAATATGGGAAATAACATCTCGAGAAGCACTTCTCTAATGACCTCTAAAAAATTTTGAAAAAGCAGTTTGCGAAAAATTTTTTCAAAATTTGGTTACCCCCCCAGGACTAGGGACTCCTGTTTAAAATTATTTTTTTTGTCATATGCATTTTACTTTTTATAAAAGTACAACAATACGTTTTGAAGTTTATGAAAATATTTTCATTACTAACTGAGATACAACGAATTGAAATTTTGTGATTTACAATTTAACTAATCACAAAATTTCAATTCGTTGTATCTCAGTTAGTAATGAAAATATTTTCATAAACTTCAAAACGTGTTGTTGTATTTTTATGAAAAATAAAATGCATATGACAAAAAAAATAATTTTAAACAGGAGTCCCTAGACTTAAGGGGGGGATGGGAATCGAATTTTGAAAAAAATTTTCGCAAACTACTTTTTCAAAATTTTGTATGGGTCGTTAGAGAAGTGGTTCTCGAGATGTTATTTCTAGATCCGCGCTTGCCTGTAAGGAAAGGCCTCGAACACTAATTAAGAGTTTATCGTGTCGGTCAGAAACGTACGAATATCCCCGAAAGAATACATGATGTAACAGCCCGTCATGTCATACTCCACTAACGTGCATTCTTTCCTTCGGGGTTCTACTTTCCGGCGAGAATGAACGCTGGTGAGTGGGTAGCTAATGTAGAAGAACTTATTATTCTGCGTCTGAGTGACGCGACATCAATTTATTTATCAAGAGCGCCAGTCGTGTTCTTCCCTTATTTTTCCACTCCCAGGCGGATTCGAAATAATATATAATACGACAAAACAAGTAATAGGCGAAGGCTGCACTTCCTCTTTTGATTATAATAGATTTTTTTCTCTGACGGGATTTTATTCTGACGGGATTTTACTTATTTACCTAATAATAATGGATTTTATGCCTAAAGATTTCTGATTTGTTTTCAGAGAAAAATACCTATCAAGCTTCCGTAAGGTAACCGGAATATTGAGCTTCAAACTTGTGGAGTGTCCATTTAACTCAATTTTCGGTATTTCGAACGAAAACACTCAAGGGATAAGACTTACAACAAATCATATTATCAATAAAATGCAAAAAGTTCAAAGAATACCATTTATTTACTAGGTTTAAAATAAGTACAATGAAATTGTGCAATTATCCTATCCAATAAATTATATAATTTGAAATGAAGCGCCTCCCCAATTAAGGCACGGTAAATTTTACCATACAGTATGTACAAAATTCTTAATTACTAAACTGTCAAATATCGGACTACCAGAAAATATTCTACGCTGGATAAAGTCGTATATGGAAGGACGAAATATGATAATTGATGTTAATGGGGCTAGATCTGAGGCATACGATGTCAAACTTGGCGTTCCGCAAGGATCCGTTCTGGGCCCCCTACTTTTTCTAGTATATATAAACGATTTGCCTGATCATATTACAAATGGTTTTATCACGATGTTTGCGGATGATACTACCATTACTGTAGCAGCCGAAACTCCGCAGGAACTGGAAACTGCAGTTGCTAACATGATGGATGAATTTAGCACTTGGTGTCAACGTAATCGGCTCATACTTAATGAATCTAAAAGTACAGCCATCAATTACTACATAAGGAAAGGTTTGCCAAATGACACAGGTCTATTGAAATATATTAATTTCAATGAAAAAGTAAAATTTTTAGCCACTCACTTAGACAATAGACTTAACTGGGATGCTCAAATCGAAAGTGTTTGTGCAAAATTAAGTAAAACATACTATGCTATAAGACAGATGAAAGATTGCCTCGATACTTCAGGATTGTTAAATATCTATTTTGCTATGGCATATCCTCATATATCTTTGAACATAATGAGTTGAGGTTGTGCTCGGGATATACAAAGAGTGTTTATTTTACAAAAAAGATTAATAAGGTTAATCTTTAATCTGGAATACAGGGAAAGTTGCAGACAAGTGTTTACAGATAAAAAAATTCTTACTTTATCCTGTATTTTCATTTACAAATGTCTCGTATTTGTTAAAAAGAATGAGCACTCTTTTACTTGTAATTCATTCACGCATAACCATAACACTAGGCATGGCCATCTGTTAAGAATTCCCTCCCACAAAACATCAACTTACGAAAACTCGCCTATCTATAACTGCACTATTTTATATAATAACTTGTCACCAGACATTAGGAATATTCAAAGTGTGCCTATGTTTAAAAATAAATTAAAAAACGTATTAATAAATGGAGGTTATTATAGTATACGAGAATTTTTAGACCGAGCTAGTGAGTAACTTTCTTTCTGTGAGAGAAAATCAGTAACATATGCAATTGTTGGTTAATCATGTATAGATGTTTGTCTTTGGATTTTATACTTATTATTTTTATGTTATGTATGTTATGTTATGTATGCGTTTATTTATGTTTATATACATATATTTATTTTTTTGCATTGACGTACCATATATACCTTGTGTATCTTTTTTGGTCAATAAATGTTATAATTATTATTATTATTACAAATGAGAGCGTGAGCTGACAATCGATTTGGTAGATAAGATTCATGCAACTTCCCCAGAATTTAATGCAGTATTTAGGTTTTTATTGTGGCTGCCTGAAAAATAATATAAAAATATTTCACTTAAAAACTTTTGGTTCGCTTGTGATTAGCTTTAAGGTTTTCGTTTGTGATTATATCATTTACAAGAACGGAGTTCAAAAATGCGTTCAAATAATACATGAGTTAGATAACTTTTGGTCAGTCTCAGGACGTACCGGTCCCCATGCAGGTTCAATATAAGGAAATTGACACGACTTCTCCTTCTCGCGACTTTTTGGCAAAATGGTTTTTTGTCATATTTTTGCACAAGGCAGTTTTCTCTATAACTTTGAATTTGGCTTTCCTACTATCACTTTCTACTGATTATCCAATTCACTCGCCCAAATTACGAGCCGCTGGATGAATCCAAACTTGTTTTATGCGAGAAACCGGCCTTGTCCGTTTCTACTATTTCTTTACTAATATTTGCCTATAGGCGTTACGCGCCTTTGTCGCATTTTTCGGTTTCGCCCTTTTTGGTACGACGCATCGCTAAAATTTTATATTCATTCTGTTGAATGATACCCATAATGACTATCTTTATTTCCATTGTCCTTTGTGAAGAGATTAAAAAGTTGAAAATATTTTCAGTCTTTCGTAAAAGTATGTTGTTTCTTTTTCCTTGACCAAAAATTATACTTTTATTACTTCCACATCCAGTGGAAGTATAGTAACGACAAAAAAATGTTTAAAAATTTTTATTGTTCAAATAGGCTTAGAATGTCATGAAACGTCGAGATTTCAAGTTTGAGCGAAAAAAAAATTTCTGTCTGTCGGTCTGTCGGTCTGTCTGTAACTTTTTTGTGCGCACGTTTACTCTGGAACCGTTTGAGATATTGATTTGAAATTTGGTACACATATGTACTTTAACGAGATCTAGAACTAGATTATATTTTCATCTTGTTCCGTCGAAGGGTCGGGGGGTAAATTGGGGTAAATTTGGAGTAAATAGGTAAATCAAGCAGGTAAAGTTCATAAAATTGATATTTAGTACAGACAAGAGAAGCTAAGGTCTCAAAAAAAATTTTGGCATTAGCCACCCCCATTACCACCCCCACCCCATTATTAAAGGGGACGAAAAAAAATGTGATTTAGTGTGTGTACAAGTACCAGAAACCACTACCGATGTGGGGTATTGTTTTATGGGTTTTTGGGGTAGAGGATTTCAAATATTATATTATTAAAGTTCCATAAACAATTATTTCCAGATACAAAATTTTTTCGTTGTGTGACTTGGATAGAAAATCCGGATGTGGAAGTAGTGATTCCTTGGGCAGCGGTTTTTTTGGTACATTTTTCCATGACCACAACATACTTTCACTCCATTGGCCTGGACCAAAACATATTGTCCTAAGTGAAAATTCGGTGTTTCTTCGAATTTTATGTTTTAATGAACGTGTCTAAGTCCTTTTGTGCTAGTTTTCGACTCCGATGGCTTCGAAACTTATATGCTATGCTCAAAAATGCAAAAGTCGAAATTTTATTTTGTCTTTGACTTACGTCGATTCTGGGAGGTTCTATAAGCACCGGAATACAATGAGGTTGAAAGATGATTCTACTTGCAAGATGTGAGGAGTAGAGAATGATACCGTGACTCATATTCTATGCCATTGTGCACGTGTCAAGGTACAGGTATTTCGGAAGGCAGTTTCTACAGCCGGGTTCTAGTTTGGAAAGGACAGCTCTCCTCCGTGAAGAGCACTGGTCTTTTCTAGGGGATCTTAAACGTCGGAAATGTACAATGGGCCGATAGGCTTGAGTACTGCGGATCTTCAGATCTAATCGCGTTTCTAATAGTAGAATTCTTGATAAAAAATCTGCTTCACCAGAAATCCTCTTTTAGCCAAAAATCTTGATCTCAAATATTGTGAATATATTTTCGGAAAGATTTTTAAATGACGTTTTTACGTGATATTAGGGAAAAAAATAATTTCTTTTTCTATTGTGGTTTGTTTCAGAGCAACAGACCCCGTAAAATTAGTTTTCATGATCTTCGAACAAATTAATGGTTATTGATAATGTAGAAAATCTGACATTTCATTACATACTAAATTGTTATAACTATCGTTTAATTGCTGAGATTTTTGTAACAAGCAAAATAAGACTCGCTAATTTAAATCAATATTCAATCAAATCTTAGAAGTTAACGATGATTTAAAACATTTTGCTTTTAGTTTGTGGATCGGAGAAAATATTCTTAAAAGTAGACGTTTTGTTGAAAACAATTTTTCCGATGAAGCAACCTTTTGTACTAATAGGCCAGTTGTTATGAAAAATGCTAGATATTGGAACAGCAATAATTAAAATTTTAGTATACAGTGTAGGAGACAATATTAAAAAAGTCAACGTTTGGCGTGCACTCACATAGTATGAAATCACTTAACCAATTTTTTTTATTAAAATTTAAATCAGCATTCAACATCAACATCCCTAGCAAGTCGATTAAATTGTACTTCCAACAAGATAAATGTCGACCTTATTAAACTTTCATTGTTAGTCAAAAAAATAATCAATTTGGGAATAAATGAATCGGAAGATACGGACCGTCTAAGAACACTGATCTCACGATTATGGACTTTCATTTGTGGCGGTGCCTTAAATAAATGCACACAGGATTCATAATAGTGTCGATCTTCTTAGAAGATAAAATTAGAGGAAGCATTATACTCTGCCGATTTACTGGACTTTTTATATAATTGTTACACATTCTATAGGATAGTCTTCGCAATTTTTCGTGAATGTTAGTTTTAGAAATTTTTAATTTTATAGTACGAACTCAATTTGGCCGATAGTTTCGCCAAGTGTTGTCTAAATGTAAGTGTCCTGTCAACAATGGCGGATTTACATAAGGGCACTTGGGGCACGTGCCCAGGGCTTCCACGTAATTGCGGCCCCCGAGGAAATGTAAAGCACTGTAAATGTAAAAATCTTTTATAGCAAAAAATATTTCTAAATTGTAAAAAAAAATGTTACGGATTTTCCCCCCTCGCTTATCAGTTGATTAGGATTAGGTATTAAGAAAATAATATAATATGGGACCCCCAACAATTTTTTGCCCTGGGGCCTCATGACGTCTAATTACACCACTGGGGGCCCCCCACATAAGAAGTGCCCAGAGGCCTCTCAAACGTAAATCCGGCCCTGCCTGTCAAGTGCAACACCAAGTTATTTAGGGAAAGGGTTGTGCCTCAGAGTGGTAGTGTGGTGCCTTCAGATATCACAATAAGTCTATGATGTGATGAACAAAATAGATTCCTTTCCACTTTACTTCGATGCACCGCCGATCTACTTTAATAATAAAAAGTTTGTCTCATGTTGTATTTTACCATGTATTTAACAACTTAAAAAAAATCGATTATTAATACGACCACTTGACGGAGAAGCCTGGGTACAGCGCTTGTAGCTCGTGCCGGAGATCTCGGTATTTCGTCCGCTTTTCCTCCTCCTTAAAACTGTAAGGAGGAGGAAGGTTTTATTTTCGATATTTGCGGCTTCTTTTATAATTCCCCATATTTTTTTATTATCTTAATTGCAATCTTTAAGTTTATTTTAAAATAATTGTTTTTAGCGTGCAATATGATCTTGTTGAGTTTTTTCGGTATGTTTTATATTTGTCTTTTTAATTCTGTATTTTTCTCGTTATTGTTTAATTTCTTTTTTAGTCTATCTCATAAATTTTATAATATGTGTAAAAAAATCAATAATGATCTTTTTATTATGCTACCATTTAAATATGTGAACCGCACTCAGGACCTCGTATGTAGTGGATCGATTCAAGAAACACAGAAAATTATATAGATGGAATATATCTTGAAAAGTGTATTGCACCTTAATTCCCGCCAATTGATCAATTATATTGCCTGCAACTGTTGCAAAGAAATCAATAAATGGATTATGTGTTGGAATATTCCCCATTTCTACTTGACCTGATCTTAATCCGTTGAAGGATTAAGATCAGGGGTAAATGAGAGGTAAATTGGGGTAAATGGGGGTAAATAGGTAAATCAAGCAAGTAAGAGTCCATGAAATTGATTTAGTGTATCCAAGAGAACCTAAGGTTTCAAAAACTTTGTTGGCATTAGCCACTCCCATGACCACCCCCACCTCGTTATTAAAGGGGGTGAAAAAAGTAAAATTGTGATTTAGTGTGTGTACAAGAACTAAAGGCTTCAAAAACTGTTTTTACTTCATCCACTATCACCCTCTTCCACCACTACCGATGTGGCATATCGTATTATGGGTTTTTGGGGTAGACAATTTCAAATATTATATTATTAAAGTTCCATAAACAATTATTTCCATATACAAATTCGTTTCGTTGTGATAGACATGGATATAAAATCTGAATGTGGAAGTAGTGATTTCTTGGGCAGCGGTTTTTTTACCACTAATATTTTTTCAAAATTAATGATTTTCCTTAGATTTATTAGTGGATTTTTGAAATGACACTAACTATATTAGAGTTTTTAAAATAAAATGAAATAAAATAGTAAAACTTATAGAAACTTTTATTAAATTCTATGAAGAAATAACAAATCAACAAATTTACATAGACTAATTGCATAGTATTCTAGGCAAACATAAGCTTTTCTGTTGCTAAAAACTACAATTTTTTCTTTGGCTGAATGTGACTAACAACAGCATTGAATCCGCTGTGCTTATCAGCAGTATACTTTACAATCCTCACGCTGCCGTCGGCTTCATGAAGTGAATATTCACCTTGCACTTTGTCTCCATCACGGACTTCTTTTTGAGAGTGAAAATCACCGGTGTGACGGTCCTCAACTCCGTATGAGAATTCGTATTTTGGATGGTCCTGGAATAAATAGCATACATGGAGTGTCTGTATCTCTGAAACTGTTAAGAGTACAGCTAGGAAACTTTATAGTTATATATAAGTTTTTCATGCTACTCTATTTAACCGAAATATCTTTATTTTCCATCACTTCCTATATCGGAGGCAAACTTCATTATTTTGAATAAAATACTCTGCGTATTCTTGCATTTTTAGATTTTATGGTCAGAGGTGTAGCGAGCTAACTTTTTTGAAATTTGCAAATTTGTCAACTTTACAAACTTAAGAAGCCAACTCTAATAAATAAATAGTAATTCTTCCAAAAAAATGATGAGCAGGGAGAGAAAACCCAAAAAAACAATTTTCCCACCGAAATACAAATTGATGAGCGAGGGGGGGGGGGGGGGGGGGGGAGAAAATAAAAAAAATCCCACCGCAATAAACATTGTCAACTTATATCTCAAATTTACAACTTTTGCCAAGTCTGATAAAGTTGGGGTAACGTACCCCACCCTTCGCTATGCTCCTGTCTTCGGTAAATTCTAATGCTCTTTTAAATTGTATTGGGAGATATAGATTAGGGTGGTTCAAATTTATACTAGTAAGCAAAAAGTTTCGATTTTCTTTTTCTCAGCTGCCAGATTTGTTCGAAATCTCAGATAAAAGGACTTCTCCAAATTTGAGCAAAATCTATTAATTAACACGTAACAAGACCATGAAGTTTCTCATGTATTTCGTATGGCTAAAAAAACATTTTTTTTTACTAATTTGCGATAAAATTGTGAAAGCATAATAAAAGAAAAACCACACTTTTTCATGATTTTCCAGAAAATACGAACTAATAATTATTCTTTAAATTAAACCATATAAAAATCTTTCATAGGGTCCCAAAAATGACTCCATAAGGGAAAATTTATGGTACGGTATGGGGTTTATTGTTGACTTTTTGTCAAATTCTGATATTTTAATATTTGTTCAATTGTTTAAATAAGTTTTGCTACGAATTTGTAAAATGTTCAATTTCTTTTAATTTTACAAGCTATTATTTTAATTTTAATTTTTCTTCGTCATATCCATATTTACGAAATGGAGAATAATTTTGGAACAGTTGAGGAAACTTGCACAAAAAATAAAATTGAATTAATACACTCAAAATCGTCATTAAAAATCCCATAAATAACAGATTTTTTTTAAGTCTCCTTGAAATACAAGCTGTTAAAACTGCCTTGCCTGATTTTACTTACTTTTAAAACATGAAAACGCATTTGCGTTTTAGTTTTGTCAGAAACAACTAGCAGTGAACACACAACTTAACCTAAAATTTAAATACTACGCCATCTAAAAGCCCATAGCCAGATACGTATTCGTTAGAAGCACATCTTCAATATTTTCTATTCAATGGTAAAATAAAAACTCTAATCTTGATATTTTGGATATACTTAATGATCTTACATACATAAATGTTTCTTTTCAGACATATTTCCTATATTTTTTCTGAATACTTTTAGTCATTCTGATCGGCGATTTTACATTTTAACAGTCGTATTAGTACTCAGTGGCACTGTACAGTGTTTATAATAAGTATTTTGCATTTCACAGCGCAAAATAGAATCATAAGCTAAACAAAATCTACAAAATATGCCGAATAGCATGCGTGAATACATAACACAATGCAAATCAAATGCCTGCTTGCCGTCTCGTATTTCCACCAGTCTTGAACAAACATCCATGAAAAACAGAAACAGTTCCTTCTTTATGATACATTTTTCTCAATATCATAGATATCTAACAGTAATTAATAAACACTAGGTGAAAACCACGCAAAGTTGAACAATGCAGCAAATGTAAACACGAAAGTTAGGTTGTGACAAAACTGAAACACTAATGTGCATGCGGAAGCCTCAAAGCCAAAGTGGAATTGGTGTCGCTAAACGCATTTCCACGGAGTAACGCACAGTGGCCCCAAAGTGACTTTTTTTTCAAATCAGTCTGCAAATCTTAATACTTGAGCAATCGGAAAGTTTTTTATTTGAAATTTTCCCTTTTTAACTGTCTATCGATCTGTCAAGCCAGATTTTCGATTTTTGTCCCTGATTTTTCAACATTTTCAAAAAAGTTTAATTTTCTTCAAAAATTTTGAAAAATCAAGGACAAAAAATCGAAAATCTCAGCAAATTTGTGGATTAGGCAAAAATATCAAACTTGATTTTGCTAATGCAGACCTTTCAAAAACGACAAAACCGTATTAGTTAACAATTAGTAAATTTTTGTCTACTTACATGGTATTCCTCTTCATGTTTGTATATTTGCACAGGCCCAGACTGAACAGTGGGAAGAGAGTAGGAATGATGCACTGATGGAGTAATATAACGAGCCTTAATTACTGGTTTAGCACGTTGTTTCAAAGAAATTTGTGTATTGGATTGTGCTGGAATATGAAAAACAGGGGCAGATGATTTCAAAACATCTGATGTGGCATGTACTGAGGGACCGTGATAGCCTGGGGCAGCTGTACTGCCTGCTACTAAGAAAACAACTACGAAGATCTGCAATATAAATTATAGCATAGTATAAACTTATCTGTAGTTTTAATTGTTTATAAGTATATAATTGGTATGTGTATGTTACATAATATATCAATAATTGAATGACTTTCTTACTTTGTTAAACATTTTTGCTTATGCTTCTAAGTTTGAGACCACAAGTGAACTGGTCGAAAAAAGTCAACATATTCTTTTTATAGCTAAATTATGTTCGGCAACTTACTGTCACTGCCAAAATTAATTAGCATGTATCTAATTTTCAAAATGAGATAATTTGCACAATAAACTTCATACATTTATATAATTCAAATTAAAAACGTTTAATTTCGGCTAATCTGGGACAATAACTTTCATGTCTACTGTTTACATAAATAGCTAGGCAACACAATTATTTAATTAAATAGTTAATTGAGTTAATTGACAGGAGGTTATATTTAAAGTTTTTTTAAGTATTAAATGCTCACAAATACAAGAAAAGGTAAGACATTTGTAGAAGATTTTTCCAATCTTTCTAAGTAAAACGTAATCGCCAGGTATATTACTTCCACATCCAGTGGAGGTATAGTAACGACAAAAAAAATTTGAAAATTTTCATTGTTCAAATAGGCTTAGAATGTCATGAAACGTCAAGATTTTAAGTTTGAGTGAAACAAAATTATGTCTGTTTATCTGTCGGTCTGTCTGTCTGTTGGTCTGTAACTTCTTTTGTGCTCACGTTTACTCTGGAACCGTTCAAGATATTGACTTGAAATTTGGTACACGTATGTTCTTTAATGGGATCTGGAACTAGATTATATTTTCATCTTGAAGAGTTGGGGGTAAATTAGGGTAAATGGGAGGTAACTAGGGAAATCAAGCAGGTAAGAGTCCATAAAATTGGCATTTGGTATACACAAGAGAAGCTAAGGTCTCAAAAATATTTTTGGCATCAGCCACCCCCATTACCACCACCACCCCATTATTAAAGGGGATGAAAAAAATGTGGTTTAGTGTGTGTACAAGAACCAAAAACCTCAAAATATTTTTTTAATTCACCCACCCCCACCCTATCACCACCCCCACCCCACTACCGATGTAGGATATCGTTTTATGGGTTTTTGAGGTAGACGATTTCAAATATTATATTATTAAAGTTCCTTAAATAATTATTTCAACATACAAAATTTTTTAATTGTTGAGACTTGGAGAGAAAATCTGGATGTGGAAGTAGTGATTCCTTGGGCAGCGGTTTTTTTTACATTTAGAACAAATATTCATATCTAATATGATTATATTTCCACACTTTCAATCAAAATAATTCAGGAAAGATGTATATACAATAAGTAGTTAGCAAAAAATATACTCCCATGCACATACTGTAAAATAACAGAAATTTTTTCATTCGTCTAAGTATTCTGCAAAAGTTTTGTTTCATGTCATCCAGAATTTAATTTTTACACTTTTTTATTTTTTATTTTTTTCATGAAAATTTACAGTGTTTTAGAAACAACGAGGTATAGTGTGATAAAAAGGAATTGAAAACAACATCATTTATCGTTAAAACTAAATTAAACAAAATTTGTGTATACCTAATAATCAGAAAATAAAAGACCGCTGCTCAAGGAACCACTACTTCCACATTCAGATTTTCTATCCAAGTCTCTCATAATGAAAAAAAATTGTATGTGGAAATAATTGTTTATAGAACTTTAAAAATATAATATTTGAAATCGTCTATCTCAAAACATTATAAAACGATATCCCACACGGTAGTGGGGTGGGGATGGATAAGGGGGTGGTAGTGCGGGTGGATGAAGTAAAAAAATATTTTGAGGCGTTTGGTTCTTATACACACACTAAACCACAATTTTCCTTCCATCCCCTTTAATAATGAGGTAGAGGTGGTAATGTAGGTGGCCAATGCCAAAAAATTTTTTGAAACCTCAACTTTTCTGGTATACACTATATACCAATTTTATGGACTCTTACCTGCTTGATTTACCTCATTTACTTCATTTTACCTCCCAACCCTTCGACGAAATAAGATGGAAATATAATCTAGTTCCAGATCTCGTTAAAGTAATAAGTGTACTAAATTTCAAATTAATATCTTAAAATGGTTCCAGAGTAAACGTGCACACAAAAAAAAGTTACAGACCGACAGACAGACAGAAATTGTTTTTCGCTCAAATTTAAAATCTCGACGTTTCATGACATTCTAAGCCTATTTGAACAATAAAAATTTTCAAAAATTTTTTTGGCGTTACTATACTTTCACTGGATGTGGAAGTAAAATAGGCTGCTTGTCGGTTCCCACGGTCATTTTCAGTCGTTTTTTGTGATTGTACCTTAGTCAGCTAAAGCAAAATTGAAAATTATGAATAATTACTATTGTAAAATTGGCCTCGAATCTTTTTTTAACAAGAAAATATGGCCGGCCAATTAAGTAAAACCTAATAGGCATTGTCCAAATGTTGGTTGTGGCATTTTCTAAATTTTTCTCTGTTCTTTATTGCGATGCTCTGCCACATGTATTTTCTTCTAAACAGTGTCAAACCCCCAAGAGGGTGGGTCTCACCTTCTCAGAGATATTGATCTGTTTTAATTACAAAATAATCCTAATACTCAGTTGGATATTTTTTATTATATTAAGGTAACTTGGCCAATTCAGATCACTCCTGAATATTTCTTGCTACTCTATAGAGAGGATGTACGGTGTCAATATCTGCGTTAAAAAATGTTGATTGATTTTTGTAGTAAAAAAATAAAAAAATAATTAGTTATTTAAATAATAAAGAATTTTTTAATATAAAAAACAAGTAATATTTTCTGGATAGTGATATGTACACTGTACACACCAACCCCAAAAATGTGAGAAATATTCAAGGGTGAGAAATATTCATCTGAATTGACTAAATCATCTTATCATGATAAAAAAACATCAAACTGATTGATTAAAGATTCCTTTTGCAATTAAATCTAATAAAAACTCTAAAAAGATAAAATCCACCGCCTTAATTGGTGGGACTGGATGTAAGAGTATTCAGAAGTAATCACATTATAACCTGATAATAGCCATTTAACGAGGAGTTTTGGTTTTTATTAAAATAAATAAATAACCGTATATATATTGTAACTTACTTCTTATGGGCGGTGAAGTGTGAGAGAAACGAGGAGGAGGGATGTATTTAAAATTTTTGCTTCTTTTTCTACTTACCTAACGAAACTGAGTATTTTGAAAGAATATACTGCACTAAAAATTAACTTTTTGTGGCAAGTTCCAATATTAGTTTTAATGCCACCCCCCAAAAAGTTGTTTTTTACAGTCTTCCCGATGCTTTTAACCAATATTGATGACGTATTTGGCACCCCAAAATTAGTAAAAAAAGATTGTTTCCACACTTTACCACGGATGGGCCAAAAAAGCTTTTTGTAAATAATTAAATAGCAGCTATAGTAGCTTCTATAGTACCTTCTTGAGGGTGGTGAGGGAATGGCGAGGACGGTTGAAGTGGTGCATTTAGTTTTTTTACTTCTTTTTCTACTTAGTTATCGAAACTTAGTATTTAGACTAATATCAATTCCAATTCACCTCTAAATAAGGGTTATTTTTTAATACGTTCCCGAGATTTTTCGCCAAAACAGATGATGACAGATTCATTTTCAGCACCCCAAAATTAGTAAAAAAAGATGGCTTCCACACTTTACCACGGATGGGTAAAAAAAGTCCCTTTTTTAACATTGTTCTTTAAAACTAAATTGGGCAAATTTTATGGAGAATACCTTAAATTTCTGAAAAATTATGTAGGTCAAGAGAAATGAAATATTGAAATAAAATAGTTAATTAATTAAAATGCCATTGAACTTTTGTTAAATAGTAAAAAAAACACAACCATAAAAACTGACGCATTTTTTTTACGTATTGGTTTTTGATCTTTTTATTTGGTACTTTGAAAACCTAGAAACTTTTAATTGTAAGGTAATATTGCAGCTATATTAACAAAAACAACATTTTAACCTTTAAATTTCACATGTTAATCACGAATGCAATTAAAATACTTCCATTCGGTAACCGAGGGGAGTAAAAGATAAGTGATTTTTTTTTCCATTTCGTGTTTTCGTCTATAGACGCAAATATTTTTCTTTTTAAAACTCAACTCAGGTTGCCCATTTCACTCTAAAGAACTATACGTTCAGAGAAATTGATACAATTGGTGGATAATAAAAACAATATATGAAGAAACTCTTTGACAAATTATTTACATTTTTACATAGGAATTTGAACGATGAAGTAGGCGACGAACCCGAATATCAGAAACAAATGATATTGTTTCAGAACTATAGAGATACAAATTATTGTATATGAATAATTTGAACAGAATTTTATTTAATATGTTCGATTGCCAACTGGATATATCGTCAGTATTTTAATATATGGTCTGTATTATATAGTAAGTGGATTCGCAGAGGGCTATGTGTAACATGATATCATTATGTGCCACATACTTAAATTCGTTCTCTACTGTTAATTGGATCAATTTTTGTTGCTTGTAATAGTTTTAATAAATCGAAGTCGAGATAGTGGAAGTAAATTCTGATATTGCTGATATGTTTTAAAGAACACGTGTTAGTTTTGTTCACAATTTTCTCTTACATTTTTCTCCAGTCACTCCTATCGAATTTGTACATTTTCTTCGCACGTATAATTATCAAGGAAACAATATCATGATTATATATACTTATTTACAACTCATAAATTAAATCCAATAATCTCCTGGTGACTGCACCGAGACTGGTAAACCACCATTGCTAATTGCTTAATTAGAAATACAAATAACTATTTCTTAATTTCTTATTTATTATTTTTTTTATCAAGTACATTACGTTTTTTTGTTGTATTGTATAATTTTTTTAAGTATCTACCTGAAAATTTTAATGCATACTTTATTTTATATCTTAATTTATTTTCAGTGTCAGAATATAGAATAAAAATTAGTAAAGCAAAATACATTTGTTTCACTGTAATGTTTTTATATGTCAAATAAGACATGCAATGTACAGATTTTCATAAAATCCTATAAAATTATCTGCAGAGAACTCGTACACCTGGAGATGACTAGTTTTATTCAGATCAGAGATGGACATTTTTTAGTCGACTAATTAGTCATGACTGACGAATAATCATTCATATATTAGTCATGAAATGAATAATTGGTTAGTCGTTAGTAGTGAATGTTTCGATTGATGATGGATTAGTCATTAGTCGTGGATGTTTCGACTGACGATTGATTAGTCATTAGTCAGATTAAAGATGATAGATGATTTATTCGTTAGTCATGGCTAATATATGTAACGACTAATTTCGTATCATATGGTTTTAACTAGGAAAATATCTCAGCAAGTATTCGTAAGAAAAAGGTTGATTTTACTTCCACATTTTCGTGGTGGAGTGGAACTATAGTAACGATAAGAAAAATACTTTCACATCTACATAGTGGAGGCGAGTATAGTAACGGTAAAAAAAAATATTTTTTTTTCTCAAATAGGCTTAAAATATCATGAAACGTCGATATTTAAAGTTTGTGCAAAGAAAAAAAATCTGTCTGTCTGTGTGTCTAACTTTTTTTTTATGCGTTCGATTACTCTAGAGCGGTTGACTTGAAATTTGGTACATGTATGTATCATAACGAGATCCGAAACTAAATTATATTTTGATTTTATTTCGTTATAGGGTTAACGATTAAATAGTGGTAAATAGATAAAACAAGTAAGAATTCATAAAACTGGGATCTAGTATGTGTACTAGAAGCTACGGTCTTAAAAACATTTTGTCATCAGCTGCCCCCACTACCACCTCCACCCCGATATAAAAGGATATATAAAATTGAGATTTAGTGTGTGTACAAGAACTAAGAGCCCCAAAAAAAATGCATTCTACCACTCCCCACTCTATTATTAAAGAGAAGAGGGTGAAAAAATAAAATTGCGATTTTATGCGTGTACGCGAAAGAACCAAAGGCCTCAAGTTTTTTTGGCATCAGCCAGCTCATTATAGTAATCGTTACTTTTCCATTTTGATTACCCTCCGGCTTACTTGTACCTGTAGTAATAAAAGCTCATAATTAATAAAAAAATTATGCTTGCTTATTTGACCAGTGGGAACCGGAACATAGAAGAAGATGGAGGTCTTGCATTTTATTCACGCCTTTTGTGTGCACGATAAATTAAGAAAGAAAAGTCCGATTGTATTGAAATTTGGACAGTAAATTAGTATTAGTTAGGTTGTTTTTGAACAAAATAGATCAGTAAATAAAAAAGTTATTAATCATTTAAAATTAAAACAAAAAAATGTCTTAATTTTATAGCTTCTACTTAAATAGAAATCTTGTGTAATGTTATTTCCTATCATTATTTTTTGTTTAAACATTTTAGTAAGATAAATATGAAATTCGAATAATCCCAAGCAGCATTCAAAGTGATGGGAACTGGCATCTGAGGCATCGGAACTTTAATACAGTAGGAATAACATAACTGTTGCTAAATTTGCGGCTTTAAGGTAATATTCACTTTGTGGTATGCATTTGTAGTAACAATTATGTAGATTCTACCGAATTCAAGCATTGTATAGTTATAACACTTTCAAGTAACTGCCGCAGAATCTGCAACGTCGCAGATACTACTCTGCATTACTTTGAAGCATCCTCAACTGCAAAGTGAAAATTGGTAGTAATGCCGACCGCACAGCGTTACCAAAGGACCACTTCAAAGTAACGATAACTTTAAGTGTTCAATTTTAAGTCCCTGATACGTTGTTGGGAAATTTTCTGGAACCTCATTGTTGTCTAACTTATTAGTGACATCTTGAGTAAAAAAGAGGTTATTTCTACGAACATAGGGGCTTTGAAGTTATTTTTACTACTCCCCACTAATTGAAAATGACTACAAAGTTATACATACCTTAAAAACCTACCATAAAGTGATATCAACTTTTAAGACAATTTATATCATTATTGGCATTGAATAAAATGGCGGCATCTGAAATGCTCAGTAAAAGCAAAATAAAGTTTATCGGCACTCATCATTGGTTTATAGAAAACTGAAGAAACAGTTAAACAGTAGGAGAAATAGTGATTCTCCAGAATATGATGCAAATATGAAAGATTATTTCGCCACAGCAAAACCATCATCTTTGGTAACAAGTGCAAAAGTGTTCCCATCAACACAAGGAGAAGAGTAATCGAAAACTGTAACAGTTGTAGTGATTAATGATACTGTGTACTGCTCGAAAATTACAACTTGTCTTTAACACACAGATTGACTCATAGTTCAGTTAGTGATCCACTGAGCATATTAAATGAATTTGCCGATTAAAAACTCCAAATTTAATAAATATTGTGTCGATGGGGAACGGACAATGTCGGTATAACGGCATAAGACATTGTTTATGTACAATAAATTGAATTGAATGAAATTAAATGTAAACTGATAACTAAAATATGAAAACTCTTATGTATTTTTTCCATTATTACATTAATAAATATATTTATCCAACACTTTCATATAATGTGATCTTTATTGATGAGATTTTGAAGGTATAAAGTGACTCATAAATCACTAGTGAGATAAAGTAGTAAGCTAAAGTGAGGTAAAGTGATTTAGTCACTAAAGAATAATATTAATATAAAATAAAGTCCAAGGAATTTATTTGTCTCCATTATATGGAAAATTAACAAAACAAAGAACCCATGCACTAACACTTATTTATTTATATTTATGTTAACAATTATTGTCATCATATTCGATTTTCCACAAAGAAAACTGCTCTTCTGTACACAATTTTTCTCTATACTAGTAACGACGACTGTATCCCCTGACTCGGTGTGCTGCTCATCTCCCTGAATTTTTTTAGCAATAACAATCTTCTTGAGACTGAATCTTCCAAATAACCTTCCGCCACGGTGGATGATTTCCACACACCGTGACGTTTAAGGGTGGTAATGTCACCCCCTGCATTGGCCAAGAGTTGATGAGGAACGGCGCATGCTATGGCCAGTATACAAATCTGCATCTGGCAATTGCAAATAATCAGCTACAATTCTTGGAATTTTTGAGAGCTTATTTAATTTAACGCATTGGACAGTGCACTTTCCCTTTTGAAAATTTACGAAAAATCTTTTGTAAGATACATTTTGCGGTCTTAAAGACATATTTCCTAATCGAATCAAGTGGGTTCACCGAAAATCCTTCATTTAAAACTGTGAAACTTCTTGATTTATTCGTCTTGGTATCTGGTATGGATATATATAGATATTATTCTTTATCTCATATCTTCGGCGCTTAAGAAGGTCAGTTCACCGCAACGGCAGGCACCGCAAACTCCCAATATCAATGCAACCTAAAAACCCCAACCCAAACATTTAAATAGGTACATAAAAGCAAGATCATAATAAACACCTACCTCTGACATAAGATGCTCATCGTCAGGGGCATCCATCAAATATTGTTCGATATGTGCTCTTTCCAAATAATATCAGATAATAAAAAGTACTTAAAAAGTATAATAATTGTTATTTTTAACCCACATATTCCCATCGCACACAGTGACAGTGACACTTTAACAGTTATTACCGCGTTGCCAATTAAAAAAAAAATTACCTATATCGATTCTGCCAATTCTACCAACATGAAAATAATTATAGTCATTTACAAATATGTTTTCTAAATAGATTATTACTTTATAATATATAAAATTTGAAAAAAAACGTTTTCCATAAAAAATTTTGCAGTTTTGCTTGTACACATAATTTTTGCAAAAAATTTTTTTTCCGAAAAAACCATTTTCTCGAGGGGGCGTCTTTTTTATCGAAGCATCATGATAACATTTTACAGAAAACAAGTGGTGGTTTTAATATCCACACCCAGGGTAAATGCAAAACATCGTGATTTATAATATATGCTTATGCATGTTGTATATAATCACCTTAACTTGGACCTTGGACATATCATGTGCTTAAACTCAGTAAGTCATTAATTTGCTATTCGAATAACAGAGAGCCAAATATATAGTTTGCGCTCTCATTTCGGTCAGCTGAGCTGTTCCAAAAGTTAGTCATTTCTACTACTTGGTTACATCCCGTTTACGTAATAACCTAGTCTTCAACACGGTAATGGTAGAAGTACCGGAATAGTAATTTGCTACGTAATTATTATTCCCCATTTTGGTGAATACTTGGTAGAAGGATGGTTCCCATTACGTAACAGTCCTTAGTTGCGAAAACCTTTAAAGTTCCCCTGATGGACCAGAGGTTAAAGTTTTGCATTACAATCAAATTATGTGTTCGAAACCCAGCGCGGTTGGAGTGTGGTTTTTTAATTTTCTTTTATATGAATTATTTTTCGTCAACAAAGTTGGTATCGCAAAATTTAGAATGTCCAAGAACCAACATTATTTACACGAAAACTGCGAAGAGTATTCTATAGAATGTGTAACAATTATATAAAAAATAACCGGCGAAAAGTATGTTTATTCTATTCTATGATGCTTGTGCTTTAAATAATGAAAAGAAAAGAATGTAACAGTGTATAAGGGATGTTTTGCTCATAGTTATACACGAATAAAAACCTGTTAAAAATAATTTGTCATTGATATAAAACGTTGTTTGTGAACGAGTTGCTGAGAACTGTTGTTGTTTCTGATTTTCTGGTGTATGATGCAGCGTAAACACCACACCAAGGACCTTCACTCCTCATTTCAAATTGACGCCAATGTCTGTCATATCTGTATATATGTAATTCTTATTTTTATGGTTTTATATTTATTATCTATTATTTATTTGTAATTTATGGAAATAAATAATGATAATAATGAATTTCACAACTATTTCGATATAATAAATGATGACTGATAAATGATAAACTTTTTTATTTATTGATTCCTTTTGTTTAAGAACAATAGGGTTCTTCCTTGAGCGAACACTAATTACTCAAAATTTTACTGTCCACTACGTGGATGTGAAAGTAAAATCACCAAAATCGTATTCCTAACTTTAAAAACAGCTGCCCAAGGAATCACTACTTCCACATCCAAATTTTTTATCCAAGTCACTCACAACGAAAAAAATTTGTATGTATAAATAATTGTTTATGGAACTTTAATAATATAATATTTGAAATCCTCTAGCCCAAAAACCCATAAAACGATACCCCACATCGGTAGCGGGGTGGGGGTGGTGATGGGGGGTGGTAGTGGGGGTGGATGAAGTAAAAAAATATTTTGAGGTTTCTGGTTCTTGTACACACACTAAATCACAATTTCTTTTCATCCCCTTTAACAATGGGGTGGGGGTGGTAATGGGGGTGGCTAATGCCAAAACTTTTTTTGGGACCTTAGCTTCTCTTGAATATACTAAATACCAATTTTAAGGACTCTTACCTGCTTGATTTACCTATTTTCCCCAAATTTACCCCAATTTACTCCCCAACCCGTCGACGGAATAAGATGAAAATATAATCTAGTTCTAGATCTCGTTAAAGTACATATGTGTGCCAAATTTCAAGTCAATATCTCAAACGATTCCAGAGTAAACGTGCGCACAAAAAAAGTTACAGACAGACAGACCGACAGACAGACCGACAGACAGAATTTTTTTTTCGTTCAAACTTAAAATCTCGACGTTTCGTGATATTCTAAGCCTATTTGAGCAATAAAAATTTTTAAAAATTTTTTTGTCGTTACTATACTTCCACTGGATGTGGAAGTAAAACTTACACACCTATTTCAGTTATAATTTTACTTTTTTACCAGATCTGCAATACGTTTTTCTTCATTTTCTGTTGTTCTGAGGCAATTAGTCATGAATTTATACATTAATCATTAGTCATGACTAAAAATTTAGTCTATTAATACCGCTACTGATTCAGCGACTAAGACTAATTACTGACTGATGATTAAAGATTAAAGATTAAATTAGTCACGACTAAACTAGTCATGACTAATTTAATCGGTCAGTTTTAATCATGAATAAATTTAATCGACTAATGCCCATATCTGCTCCAGATGATGCCAACATTGTTGGTGAAACCCGCATCGATTGATAAAATCAGTGCTCAAGTTTTGGTACGTGTGGAAACTATTTCAGAGTCAGCGTCATACCGAAACTTCCAGCCCCCACCAGGATTTCTTAAAACGTTTTATTAAGTTATTCACAACTTGTGACTACTCTTATTAGAAAATAATTTAGTAAATTAAGAATTCTTTGAATTCATGAACGCATTTTGGGTAATAATATTAAACTAAAATTATATGATACCATACTTCTCACATTTAGCTCGCTCGATCGACTTACTTTATTGCAACAAGATAAAGATAATCTCAAGAAATAATGTTTAAAAAGGCATTATTTGCCCATTCTGATAAAAGTGCAGAAATTGTGTTTTTCGACTAATATTTTGTCGATGAACACGATTATGGTATTAAAATTTATCGAAAATGATGGGAACATGGTCAAACTGGCAGTTTTTAACGGTCAATGACCCTATCCGGTAATCGAATATTGTCTGATATTAACACATGGTACATAATAATATTGTGTCTTTCACTTATGTAAGTTATTTTGTATGCTACCTTGATAACTGTCAAATGCCAATACTGATTTTTAAACCGTTCAAACTGGGCATTTGACATCTGCCAACTGTCAATAATTACTTTTGACACTGGACAATGTAGTATTGCAAAGATAACAAAACATTATTCGCTAACATGCAGTTTAATTATTTCAATAATGTTAATAAAAATCATTAAAGTATAAATGACTGACAGAATTTGGCAGCTGTCTACTATCAAAATAATATAATTTACCCTTGAAAAAATATTTCTAATATAGTCTAGGTGCGCGCGTACATAAATGCAATTTATACATATCCTCGCATAACTTCTTGTACGGCATAATTGCGCCTAGTCTATCACCTCTTTCTCTGCGAAAATTTTCGTAAACGCGGCGTTCCTCCTCGGCATGAAAAAGACGATTTCCACGCGTCGGACTGGAAAATCGGCAAATATATATTGTCGGACAATTTGAGAATTGGATTCACCATATACAATGTGTCCCACTTTTCATGGAGCCACCCTCATATCTCGCTCACCTGATATCCGAATATATTGAAATTTTGGTGGTGAATGTATACCTATAAAGTGAGCCTTTAAAAGTAACCACATTCGACTGAAGTCAGAGGCGTTCAATTCTATGATGGAAAAAGGGGGTCGATTTTTGAAAAAAAAGTATTAGCGATTTTTTTAGAGAAAAATTAGTAAGATATTCTTAATCAGCACCTTTAAAAACCCCCTTGTACAAAATTACATCGTTGTGGGTTCAAAGGTGTTTGAGATATGAGCCGTCAAAAAAATTTTTTTTTCAACTTAAAATAATTTGTATCTCTAAAACGGATTCTCATATGAAAAAAATGTATTCTTTATTTTTTGTTCAGAATAATGTATTGTACTAGTATGAAATGATTCTATAACAAAATTACTATTTATTTAATAAGACAAAAATTCTAATTTGTACATACCTACCATGTTTCTAACAAATAATCTACACAAATAATTTCATTATATAATTCTTTGCGTTTCTATGTAACCACCAACCACCAAAAAGTGATTAGAAAAGTGACTAGGCGCAATTATGCCGTACAAGAAGTTATACGAGGTTATGTATAAATTGCATTTATGTACGCGGCATCTAGACTATTACTGTATATTTTCATATTTAGAAATTTTCCTTATTTTTTCATACAGGGTGATTCACGTAGGCCGATCGTTAGAAGTTTTTCAACTTGCAATTGGATTGAAAACTTGAAACTTGGTTTGCAGCCATAATCGATTATGCCAGCTCTACCTAAAATATTTTCAGTCCTTCAGCTACACAGTGTGTGTCAAAAGTCAGTACCAACTTTCTTATTTTAAATGGAAACCTACAATTTTTTTTTTGCATGATTCGATTAGCCTTCCAATTCTGAGTTTTCTGACAACCCAAGTTATGTTAACTTATCTGTTACAGGTTTTGATACACATCCATTTTTTTTGAAAAAAATTACCACTGTAGTAGTTTAGGAACAAATTTGTATCTCGCAAACCGTTCAAAATTATGAAACCAAATTAATGTAACAGTCAGCTGGAAGTCCACGCTAACACCTTATGTCCCATCGGTGCTCCCATCTTGTACTATATGGGCGCAGGCGATTTTCAAATGTCGCAATAAAGAATCGTCAAAAAGTCGATTTTTTCAAATGGCACCTACAGTTTTACCTTGACATCATTCGAAAGAAAATTGAATTTTAGGGTGAGTTACTTAAGATTCCCTATACCTAACTTAACTCCTATCGAGTTATTCAATAAAAATCAAGAAACATCTTATCTTGCCGAGATATTGCTTGGTTTTTCAAGTATGCCATGGAAACAAAAGACAATTCTAACAATTTACTTAAAAATATGTGTACAGTCGTTTTTGAAAGAAATATTTTTTTTCGTCAAGAAAATAATCGTTTTATTTGAATTTTTATTCAAAAATCGTATTGCAATAACAAGTAGTAACAACAAAATAACAACAAATGAAGAGAATAACAAAATAATTTATTTCAATACAAATGCTCAATGTGTGCACCGTTTTAATTGAGACAGTCTACAATAGGTTCCTGAACAGACTGCGTTAGTCTTCGAATTTCGAAAGGTTCCAAATGATCAAAAGCTCCAACTATCCTTATTCTCACGTCTTCGTAATTTAAAATCGGATTTGTGTACACGATGTACATCGGGCGGGAAAAAGTGATGGGCCTCTGTTTTCCCACCAACGATCTTTAAAGAGTTCCGTTAATTTGACATCTACGGCTCTAGTCGAATGTGCTGGAGCTCCATCCATTTGATACCAACGATTGATAAGTCGATTGAGCGGCATATCATCCCGGTAATTTTCCTCAACTTCTCTTAAGATTCTCAAATAACCCTCGCCATTCAAGTTTTCATCGTACATGAAATATCGCACCTTACTGTTCATTAACAGACAAAAAACATTAATATGAAATTGAATTTGATTTTCCACCTCCATTAAAATACGAGGATTTTCATGAGCCCAAAAATGTGGATTTTAAAAAAATGTGATTATGAATCCTTATCAAAAATTCTTCGCAAAAGTTGATCCTGCGTACGTAGTCCCGGGATGTAGTTTTTGTAGCCTTATAAATTTGTAAGGATGTAACTTATGACGACAAAGAATTCTTTGCAATGAGGTTTAAGAAATTCCCAAATCAGCAGATGCTGTTCGGATGGAAGCACGTGGATATGCTTAAAAATATCCCAGGTTAATTTCAATATCTTAATTTCCTGTTATTGGTTTAGTTTTCACAAGAAGCTTAACTACCTTCCGTTGATCAAAAAAAAATATTTGTAAGCCTAAGAAATTTACCTTTTGTCATTTGCGGTAGATATGTATACTTGAAATTGAACGCGCGGCATGTTCTGCCAACTATTTTCACCATAAGTTAGAAACAAATCAAAGACAACATCATTCGGATAATGTTCCATGAAGAAAATTGCACGAATTGATTGAAACAATAAGTTAACAATGACACAATAGTGGCTAGGTTTGACATTTGGCATTTTTTCCAAAGCCTAGTACAAAAAATGCCAGTAACTCAAAAACGACTAACGATAAGGTATTTCATGATTTTTATTGAATAACTCGATAGGAGGTGAAGTTAGGTATAGGGAATGCTGTTGTAACTCACCTCGAATGATGTCAAAATAAAGACAATAAGTGCCATTTGAAAAAATCGACTATTTGAAGGTTTTTTTAATACCGCCTTTGAATATCGCTTGCGCTTCAATGGGACCATCGATGTGACATCAGATGTTAGCCTGGACTTCCAGCTAAGTGCTTCATTAAATTGGTTTCATAATTTTGAACGGTTTGTTAGATACAAATTTGTTCGTAAACTACTACAGCGGCAATTTTTTTCAAAAAAAATTGACATGTATCAAAACCTATAATAGAGAAGTTAACATAACTTGTAATGTCTAAACTCAGAATTGAAAGGCCAATCGAATCATGTAAAAAAATTGTAGGTTTCCATTTAAAATAAGAAAGTAGGTACCGACTTTTGGCACACCCTGTATAGCTGGAGGACTGAAAATATTAGAACGGACATGATCGACTATGGCTACATACGAAGTTTCAAGTTTGCAATCCAACTGCAAGTTGAAAAACTTCTAACGAACGGCCTACGTGAATCACCCTGCATATCTTTATTTATTTCCCAATATAATGTACATTTCATAATATTGAACTTCGACACATAAAAAAGTTACAGATAGATCGACAGACAGACAGAATTTTTTTTTGCTCAAACTTAAAATCTTACGCACTTTTTATTTATTATGAAAATACCTACTTTCTGTATTGTTGCCCTAATGTTGCCTGTTGCCCCTATTGTTGCCCTAATCTGGGCACGCTAATATACTAGTCAGGTAAATACTTTAAAACACTCATTATTGGAGAATTAATCAAAACAACTACTGTAATTCAATACTTCGTCAGTATTAGCTAGAAGAGTAGTTGTTTTGATTGATTCTCCAATAATGAGTGTTTTAAAGTATTTACCTGACTAGTATATTAGCGTGCCCAGATTAGGGCAACAATATACAGAAAGTAGGTATTTTCATAATAAATAAAAAGTGTGTAAGTTGTGATTTGCATAATACCTAAATAATATTCTCTAATCATGATAAAAGCAAATAAATAAAAAATAATCAATTGTAAAAATAAATCAAGAATAGGCTTGTAAATAATGAATGAATGTTTCTTTACTCTACTGATGAGAACTAACGAGTTCAAAAAAACTTGAAACAACTTTTCTAGAGTTGAAATAGAATGTATGGTTCAATAATTGTTGTGAATGACTGAATTTCAATAAATAATTTAACTATTTTCAATATATTTTTTTTGCCTTAAAATGTCAGGAATCCTATCATGTAATTCAATACTTCGTCAGTATTAGCTAGAAGAGTAGTTGTTTTGATTGGTTTTCCAATAACTAGTGTTTTAAAGTGTTTTCCTAAGTAGTATATCAGCGTGACCCGATTAAGGCACCAATATACAGAAAGTAGATAATTTCATATTAAATAAAAAAGTGTGAATGATTAAATTTGAATAAATGATTTAAGTATTTTCAATATATTTTTTTCCTTAAAATTCTAAGAATCCTATCATGTCATTCAATACTTCGTCAGTATTAGCTAGAAGAGTAGTTGTTTTGATTGATTCTCCAATAATGAGTGTTTTACCTGACTAGTATATTAGCGTGCCCAGATTAGGGCAACAATATTCAGAAAGTAGGTATTTTCATAATAAATAAAAAGTGTGTAAGTTGTGATTTGCATAATACCTAAATAATATTTTCTAATCATGATAAAAGCAAATAAATAAAAAATATTCAATTGTAAAAATAAATCAATAATAGGCTTGTAAATAATGAATGAATGAATGTCTATATACTCTACTGATGAGAATTAATGAGTTCGAAAAAACTTGTACAACTTTTCTAGAGTTGAAATAGAATGTATGGTTCAATAGTTGTTGTGAATGACTGAATTTCAATAAATAATTTAACTATTTTCAATATATTTTTGTTTGCCTTAAAATGCCAGGAATCCTATCATGTAATTCAATACTACGTCAGTATTAGCTAGAAGAGTAGTTGTTTTGATTGGTTTTCCAATAATGAGTGTTTTAAAGTGTTTTCCTAAGTAGTATATTAGCGTGACCCGATTAAGGCACCAATATACAGAAAGTAGATAATTTCATATTAAACAAAAAGTGTGAATGATTAAATTTGAATAAATGATTTAAGTATTTTCAATATATTTTTTCCTTTAAAATGCTATGAATCCTATCATGTAATTCAATACTTCGTCAGTATTAGCTATTGATTCTCCAATAATGACTAGTATATTAGCGTGCCCAGATTAGGGCAACAATATACAGAAAGTAGGTATTTTCATAATAAATAAAAAGTGTGTAAGTTGTGATTTGCATAATACCTAAATAATATTCTCTAATCATGATAAAAGCAAATTAAAATCTTTACGTTTCATGACATTCTAAGCCTATTTGAGCAATAAAAATTTCATTTTTTTTGCGTTGCTATGCGTCCACTGGATGTGGAAGTAAAATAATAATAATTTAACCAATGAACAAATTTTTCAGCATAGCACTTATTGAATAAAGCAACTTTCGGGGCGTGCACTTTTGGTTTTATCGACGATTTATTGACATGGAATCGTCTTCCGAAATTTGTTAGTAAGGTTTGGAGACCTGTTATACAAACAATTATCTTAAAATTGCTTTATTAAAAAATATAATTCATAACAAATAATAAATATTATAACTTAAATATTGGTATTGAGGTATTTAGTATTATTAATAATGATGTTGGTATGCTGGGGAAGCTAGGACAGATTTAATTAGAGGGGCGGCTACGATTGCTTTTGCAGGTTGAGCGTGGACAGCATGGCCAGACCTTTCAACGATGGCATTGAAGCCACTGTGTTTATCGACGGAGTATTTGACGGTTCTTACAGTACCATCAGCTTCATGTAGTGAGTATTCTCCGTGAGTTATATCACCATCACGGGCTTCTTTATGTGAGTGGATGTCACCAGTGTGATGGTCTTCGACTCCATAGGCGAATTCGTATTTGGCGGGGGCCTAAAATTGTAAAAAATGGTGTTAACATTATCTTTATTTTCTATTGGTTTTTGTTTGATCCTCGTTGATAATAATATGTAAATGAAAACCGGCCATTGTGTAAAATTGTTCTGGACTTCCTATATTCAATAAGAATTCAGTTATAGATTAGCGTAGATTTAGAATCGTTTACCTCTCGTTTAACCATCTGTTTTAAACACCTACCAACCGTGGTCTTCAATTGTGTGTGTTTATATAAAGTCGCCTTGAAAGCAGGGACCAAAACCGAAATTTATTTCGGTTCGGTTTCGGTTACGGTTTTCAGGGTAGTGACAATTCGGTTTTCGGTTAAGGTTTCGGTTTTTAAAATGAAGGTAAAAAACTTTGGTAAGTTATATTTGTACATTTTTACAAAAGTGGATAAAAAAAAATATCTTAAAAAAATGTTTCGGGAGAGGTATTTCTTTGCTGAAATCTAAGGTACATGTATAAAAAAGTATGAGTGCAAGTTTTAAACTTGGGATTAGTTCGGGAATATATTCGTTTAATCAATAATTGAAATTGTAAAACATCGTTTCTTCTCGTTATTTTGCGAATATCTCCTATTGCATTGGTCGAATTGCAAGAATCAAAAAAAATCAGAAACTTATTTTGCTTATCAAATAAGTAAAAGCTTGTTAGAGTGGTTTTGAATTTGGGAAAAATAATCATAGAAAAAAGCCAAAGGAAAAAAGAAGCCGCGGAAAAAAAATCCGCTGATAAAAAAGCCACTTTATACAAAACTCATGAACATAATAAACTATTAAATTTGTAAACTTCGATCCTGATTAAAATTCGATCCTGGGAGCGGAACACTTATGAATTTTAATTGAATCGCCTCCCCAAGCACGGCAAGGACGACCGCCTCTTCTAGAGAGCGTTTATTGACACTATAAATAATGGAGATCGTGCAACAGAAAATCCATTCGTCATAAAATATTCACAACTTCTTATGGAGAACGAGCTGGTGCCTGAAAACTTACGTCATAAGGTACAAAATTTTTGACCCTTGAGTTTGGTGTGCGTAGACAAGCTGTTTAATATTCTCTTTGTCTTACACGTCAGACCGGGGGCGTTTAGTCAGTAGAGGCTTTCAAATTTTCAAAAAGGGCCAAATTTCACGTGATAAGGTACATGAAAAAAACCAACGAGGCTTTGTATAGAAGGATCTTCTTAACTCAAAACAAGATCGTAAGACAAAATATTCGGGGACTTTTGGGCCGTAAGACAAGTATGATATTTATAAAAAAAAGGGCCAAAATTTACGTCATAAGGTACATAAAAAATTTTTTCGACAACCTGTTTGTTTCCATATTCTATTCAGGAAACTCCCACGTAAGACTAATTTTTAGGGGCTTAACTGCAGTTAGACAATTTTTTTGTCACAAGAATAAAATTTACTTTATAAGGTAGGTACATGAAAAATCCAACCAGGTATTGTGTGGAAACCACCCATAGCTGAAAAAAGAATCGTAGGGCAATATATTCGGGGGTCTGGGGGTCTGAATTATTGGGAGGTTATATAACAATTTCACCTGATATATTGAACGCAAAAGTATAAAATATTATTTGTTATAGTAAAGGTGGAAGATAGCACAAAAAAAAACCTTTTTAAAACAATTTTGTTTCAAACAGAGAACATAGAGAATAAAGTGACAACAATCACAATACTCTACCACAAAGTTTCAGACGAGATGTAGTTAGAAAACCCGCTATATGTTACTCTTTTTTGTCGCAGAGTTTCGGATTTTTTTCCTCGACTTTTTTCGCGGATATTTTCCCTGGGTTTTATTCCCCTCGCCTTTTTTTTCCACTATTTTATTTCCGCGGATTTTTCTTCGTCTACCGGTAAAATACAACTCAATTATTAAACCACATTTGAATTATTGCTCTTCAATTTTAAATGTGTAATGGTACAATTATAATAAAACATAATTGTACTAAAGTACGAATAGTATCAATATATGTATATAGTAGTACAAAAAGGAATAACAAAACATGGCGCAGTCGTAAAAGCATTGAACATGAACACCAAGAAGAATGTGAGAATACCAAAAGAATTTCAGTTAACAGAAAATGTTGCTGATGGTTTCAGAAAATTTAAGCAAAACTTTGAAATACATGTACTGGTAAAATTAAAAAGACCAGTGATGTAAAAGTAGCAATCCTTTTAAATTTGATAGGAGAGGAGGCTGCTATTTAATAACTTTAATTTGTCTGAGGCAGAGGGAAATGATTGTGACGTAGTAATTGAAGCTTTTGAAAAATATGATAATCCTAAAAAAATGTTGCTTATAAATATTCAAGTTCTTTAGTAGAAAACAAGAAGTAGGAGAACCATTTTATCAATTTGTAACAGACCAAAAAAGTTGTGTGCCTCCTGTGAGTTTGAGATTCAAAAAGAGTCATTAATCAAAGGCAGGATAATGCTAGGCATAAACGACAAAACATTTCAAGAAAGACTTTTGTCGAGAGACAAATTAGATTTAACAAAGGCAGAAATAGAATGTAGGTCAGCAAAAATAACTAAAAGACAAGTAAAAAACATTTAAGAAGAAATTACTGCTCATGAAAAAAAAGGGGGCCATGAAAAATATAAAAAAAAATCAAATTTCAATAATGAGCAGGGAGAAAAGAAGAAAGAACACAAAGGGAAAATACGCTCCTATGTTATAAGTGTTTCGAACAATATGGGCCAAGAAAATATAGTATTTAGTATTTTTGGCTTCATTGTGACTTTTAAAATTCTTTTTTTAAATTGTATTCTTAGTGGTTTTGCTAAATGAGTGATTACTCTCTCTTTCGTTCTCTTTCTTACATTCTTTATGTTGAAGTACATTACTACTGGGATCAAATAATTTTTTTTCAATAAAATTATTGTTTAACACCAATTCTTGCATGAATAAGAAGATATTGAACTTATATACTTACATAATGCTCCTCTTCATGATGTACAGATTTGAGTAATACTGGAGCAGACTTTACTACGTGTTGAATAGGGGCGGCGTGTGTGTAGTGGGCAACTGGGGCTGCGTAGCTGGCTACAGGTGCTTGGTGACCAATCGATACGGATGAATAAGATTGAGCAGATGAATGAGGAGCGGCTATGACTGGAGCAATTGATTTTATGGCGACAGGTGCTGGTGCAATATGGATTGGAGCCGCGTGTATTGGAGCAGAATGCACTGGAATAGCAGCTTTTACCAATGTTGGAGCTGAGTGAATGTGGTGGACTGTATTGTGATGTTCGTTGAACGCTGAGTAAGAAGTGGCTTGGTGGTATTCTTGAGGTGCAGCTTGACTGCAAACCACTAAGAGAGCTACTCCAAATATCTAAAACAAAAGAATTTGAGGCGTTTTAAAAACTATAATAGGAAAACAATAATTAATGTTGAAATGCCGAAATGTTATTTTATAGTAGCATTATGAAAGTTTAATTTTATATGACGTTATTCTTTCTGTTTTTGACATAAAATGTACGGATGATATTACAAAATTTTATCATATTGAAATGAAAATTATTGCACTACGCGAGGAGGATGAGATGCACTCTATTATCTCTGAGCGCGCCAGACCTAAAACACCTGGACAAATCTAGCTTCCCTGTATGGACATATTTTGCAAGGAATTCATATTAAATATATGTTGTCGTATGTAAGAGATTAATTTCATAATGTCAAACTATTTACAGATTGATCGAAATTTATATTGTTTCAATACCGAGCTCGAGTTTCTCCACGCATTGTTATCAGTATTGTAATCGTATAAAATTACTTTACGATATTTCTTCGGATTTTCACGTTTCAGACTATGTAGATTTCGAAAATTAAGATATTTAAATTCCGTCAGTCTGTCAGTCACTCCGTTGTAGCTTTATCTACAAAACTATTTCACATAGGTGAAAAATATTTGGTAGGTGGTTAACGCTAATGCCAACGAAGAAACGAGATATGCTTTTGTGAAATGTATACACGATGGACATTTTAAAATATTGATTAACGAAAAATAAAGTTTGGCATGTAGTTAATACAATTGCCGATAAAGAAACCTGCTATACTTTTAATGAGAAATACGCAGGGTGACCACCCCAAAAATAATTAAATAAGATACTGTGGTGGAAATAATATTTGTTATGTAGCTAACACTATTATGAAGTAATGATGGGGAACAACTGAAAAAAAAATTAATAAAAAAGGGTGCAATAGCAGGAAGGAATTTTTTGCAAATATTTTTACAATTTCTTTTATCCTCCGAAATTTTACAGGAAAGGCAAATATTTAAATTCATTATTATTAGCTTTATTTAATAAAACTCGGCTCAATGCAGTAGTGCCGATGTTAATTTGTAAAACAAGTTTTCAAGAAATTGACTTATTAATATAATAATACACTTAATTAGGGCAAAAAAACGGGGGTACCCGTGAATAATTCCTAAAAGAAATTTCTTGTTTGTTTAATGTAGGGGGGGGGGGGGGGTGCCACAATCATTAATTAATATTTTCCACAACAGTATCGTTGTTGCTACGGCTTCCATGTTGAAAAAAATTACGGTCAAAAAAGATTTTTCTCAATTACCTTCTTTCTTGTTAGCTCTACCCTAAAATTAGGTACTACCAATATTGTAGAAAATTAAAAAAGTTACAATTGGTATTTAAAATATTTTTCTCCATTCTTAATATTCTATGACACAGCCGTCAAAATGTGAAAATTTGTGCTTCGCTGCAAATTGTTGCAATTATCTCTAGCCCCTTGCCCCTATGATGTAATTAGTAATTATCAGTAAGTATCGTAGATAATAAAATTTCCCAAAACCTTTCTGTAAACAATTTTCTTCCAAGGTGATCTGACTTAAATTAACAGCAATTTGAAGTATAACAAATAATGAAATTTTAGAGCTGCTGTAACTTACAAACAATTGATAGTGCAACAAAATTGTTGAAACAAAAGTTTTGAAAAATTTTTTAATCTACAATATTGATAACAGCTACTTACTATGTAGAAGGAGAAGAGATAATTGGAAAAATCTGCAGCGAAGCATACATTGTCACATTTTTGTGCGAGTGTAAATCGTAAAATATTAACAATAAGAAAAAATGTTGAGTTGACAGATCAGTGAAAATTCGAAAAAGTTGGATAAAATTCATTCTTGTAAAGAAGTAACACCGTTTAAGTCAATTTTATTGATTACGCAAAATTAATAATAAACATTAATAACGTCCGAACAATGGAACAGATATTTTTCCAAAATTCAATAAACTTTTTCAACCTTCGAGCTGCTGTAATTTTAAACAATTTACCGTGGAAGTTATTTAAACAAACGTTTCGGTAATTTTATAGTTACAATATTGATAACAACTAATTACTATGTAATAACAACGAGGGCAGAAATAATTGCAATAATCTGTAACGAAGCGCGAATTTTCACCATTCTAATGGCTGTAAATCATAAAATATTAACAATAGAAAAAATAGTTTAAATAAAAGTTGTGCATTCTTTTCATGTTACAATATTTGTAATACTTAATTTAAGGAAAGAACTAACAAAAAAGGACCTAATTAAGAAAAATTTATTCTGACTATCATTTTTTCAACGTGGCGGTTGTAGCGACAATGATATTTCTGTGGAAAACATTAATTAATGATTATGGTACTCCCCTTACATTACACGAATAAAAATTCCTTCTAGGAATTATTCACGGAACAAATTACAGATTGATTGTGCTATAATAGAATTATCACAAATCTGAATGAAACTCATAGATAAAAGAAAACTATTGTTGTCCTATTTTATTATTATTTGTCATTAAAATTTTCCTGAAACAAATAGGAATTATTTTTTTGATCTATATTCATTTAGCACCTTCCTCGCCTATTGAAGGGGCGTACTGTAATCGCGAGAAAATCACTCTTCCTTTCTTTGGATTATCATTTCAGATAACAGAGGTTGCGAAAATTGAGGTTCCTTCAACTTCTACTGGCGCAAAATCTAAAAAAACATTTTACAGGGAAAATAATATTTGGCACGTAGTTGTTGACACTATTATCAAGAAAAAAATCTGGTATTCTTTTAGTAAAAAATAAGTAGCGTGGACGGCCTGACAAAAATTAATATAAAGAATAAATACAATTGCCAAGGAATAAACATGTTATACTTTTAGTGAAAAATGTGTAGGCAAGCACCCAAAAATGATTGGCTATAAGACAATAGAAGAAAATAATATTTGGCCTGTAGTTGGCACTATTATCAGGAAACCAGAATTAGGTTATCCTCAGAAGCAATGAGTCTTGCCTGATATATCTTCAGTTAAATGTGAAAAAAGTATCTTACCTCATAGCAATAATTATTATTAATAAAAAAGTACAGAAGACATTTACATATTTTACATTTTTTGACCAACTGACACATTAAAATTCAATTATTTTTTTAAGGAAATCAGGGGCATTGTTGATTGGATAAACTTTCGGGACATGCAATGTCTTTTTGTATGTTATGGAATTTGTTCCAGTTGATATTGGATTAATTATTAATCTATAAATCGAAAATAATGTCTCTCTCTTCTGAGCTCTTTAAAAGTGACGATGATATTTTAATTATACAATACACATAATAAGGGAAGAGCCTATATACAAATTATTTTTATCAAATATTTTCATCCTCAGGGAAGACTTAAGCTCAAAATTATTACTTATCGTCAATATAATAATATATAGAATAATTATTCGAGGGCAGAACCTCCTTACCATTTGCATATATCTGGATACTTACATTGAAAAGTATAATGAAAAATTGTCAAAATAAATATGTAACTTTATTTGTCCACAATTAAAATAATATAATAATTCTACTGTTCGATTAAAAATGGAAAAAGATAATAATTTGGTTAGCTATATTAGCATGGAATGCATTTGAGTCATCTATATGAGGCAAATTTAAGAACGTTTATGGAAAGTAAAATATATTTGTTTACTTAATGAATTTTTCACATCCTTGCAAATATGATTACAGCATACAGATTGCACGTAAAAATTATTCATTAAAAACATACACATAAAGTTATATTCCGATATAACACATCCTTTCTCAGGTATTTGTATTGAAAACTAATCACTAATGGTACTTATCTAGTTTAAAAAGTTTGTGTATTTTAATGCGACATCTGCCTGACTATTAATCCACACCCTTATAATCTATCTCTTGCACGGAACTTGGAGAATTTTTTTTTTTTTTCGCAAAAGTGTATAATTATAAAAACCCCGTGTACAATTAACAAATGAATTGAGCTTGTATTGTTAAGCAAGCTACTTGCTCGTGACAAAAAACAAAAATATTATATAGAAGGAAAGAACCAATGTTAAAAAGGGGGCTTTTTGACCTATCCATTTACTAATTTTGGGGTGCTGAAAACGAATCCGTCATCTGAAAAATCTCGGAAACACATTAAGAACAACCCTTATTTAATAGGTGATTTAGTCAATTCAGATGAATATTTCTCACCCTTGGGGTTGGGTGCATATCACTATCCAGAAAACATTACTTGTTTTTTACATTAAAAAATTCTTTCATTATTTAAATTACTAAATAATTTTTTACTATAAAAATCAAGCAACATTTTTTAAATCACCTTACATCTCCTCTCTAGATGGGTAAGAAATATTCAGGAGTGATCTGAATTGGCCAAGTCACCTTAATATGATAAAAAAATATCCAACTGAGTATTAGGACTTTTCTTTGTAATTAAAACCGATCAATATCTCTGAGAACGTGAGACCCACCCGGTGAGGAGGTATGTGAGTGTACTCAGAAGTAATCAGATTATTATATTGTGATAACAACCACTTAATGAGGTCTTCTGGTTTTTTAAAAATATGTAAATAACTATGTAGTAGTTATAGTAGCTTACAACCTTCTTGGGGGTCGTGAGGGAATGGCGAGGAGGATTGAAGGAGTGAATTCGGTTCTTTTACTTCTTTTTCTACTTAGTTATCGAAACTTAGTATTTAGACTAATATCAATTCCAATGTCACCCCCAAATGAGGGTTGTTTTTTAATGTGTTTCCGAGATTTTTCGCCAAAGCGGTTGACGGATTCGTTTTCAACACCCCAAAATTAGTAAAAAAAAGGTGTCTTCCACACTTTACCACGGATAGGTCAAAAGAGCTCCTTTTTAACATTGTTCTAATGCACATCCGGAGTTCAACTCCTTTTTATTTTTTCGTAAGATTGTTAAATGCACTTTTATATTTAAAATAACACTAGTATATAAAAATAATTTCGCTAATGCTACTAATATCAATCTTATAATTTAATTATTTTTAATTCAATTAATGCTATACTTACTTTTGAAAACATAATTGCGTTGTATGTTGTCTAACAGCAAACTTAAACTGATTAAAAAAATATTCTGGGTTCTTTTTATAGTCACTACTACATTCACTATACTTGTATAACAATTATTATTAAAGGATAATTGGGTAATTTTTATCAAATATTTTATAATGTTTTAATTAATCTACATTATATTTTGCCGGAGGGAAAAATGTCAACCTGTGACATGCGTTAATAACCAAAATTCACTTGATATGCATTAATATGTATTCATAATAGTTTATGAAATTTACTAATCAGGTTAAAAATTGTGGGTTGGAAATGTATGTAATGTCGAAAAAGGGTTAGCCCACGATTGTCAACACGTGTTGAATTAATAATATATCATTATAGTTGAGGACCTGCGGCCTCGAAATCGACAAGGATTGGACGACTAAAGGGTAAACAAAAATTAAAACCAGATTCTTATGTATTTCCTGCCGGATTTGAATTTCGAGTTCGCCAATTCATTCGGAAATGCGAATTTGAAGTAGTCTATAAGCAAATGTCCAAAAAACTGGTCTCGTGGGATTTTTAATGATACAGGTATAGGACTGGTACCAATACCTTCTATTCGTAAGAAAACCTAGATTACGAATTGGCTTGGTGATAAGCTGTAACTCGTATGGGAAAAAATTATGGCCAAAAACACAATGGCGGCAAGGAATTAGAACACAGAGTGGTGGATTTGGGTTTCTAAGGCAGCAACAACAGTTTTGATAGATACTACTATTCTTATTACCGGTTTTGGTGTCTTTTAAATCAAATAAATTGATTTAAATTATATTTTAAATCAGTTGATTTTTGAAATTAAAATCATGATTTAAATCAAACTCGAATATTTTTAAAAATATTTTAAAAAAATAATGAAAATAAAATGAACGAACGTGGAACAAAAAAATGGAAGCGGCTGGAACCTCTCCAGTAAATAATTGCGAAAATTCGCTAATTTAATTAATTACTGGACTCCTTACCGCTGAGCTATGTGATGCAGGCCTCCATTCCATGGGCGCTAGAACTTATAGCGTAATGACTTACCTACCTTAATGACATATCGTTGAAATCAGAATTACATCTACTTTCGAATGGTAAAATAATAAATAATATGT
The DNA here is from genome assembly GCA_936432065.2 of Rutpela maculata. Lineage (NCBI taxonomy): Eukaryota > Metazoa > Arthropoda > Insecta > Coleoptera > Cerambycidae > Rutpela > Rutpela maculata. The sequence continues at coordinate 48,121,880 of OW386289.2, forward strand.
CGAAAAAATTAGAAAATCTAGAGAATATTATTTAGGTATTAAGCAATTAACTTACATACTTTTTTATTTATTATGAAGTTACCTACTGTCTGTGTATTGTTGTCCTAATCTGGGCACGGTAATATACTAGTTAGGTAAATACTTTAAAACACTCATTATTGGAGAACCAATCAAGACAACTACTCTTCTAGCTAATACTGACGAAGAATTGAATTACATGTTAGGATTTCTAGCATTTTAAAGTAAAAAATATATTGAAAATACTTAAATCATTTATTGAAATTCAGTCATTCACAACAATTATTAAACCTTATATTCTATTTTAATTCGAGAAAAGTTGTAAAAGTTTTTTCGAACTCGTTAGTTTTTTTTTTTTATAACTATTTAACGTCGGCCTATTTCTGCTATCAGGGCCTATCACCGACGCCAGGAGACGAGCTACCCCCAACCTGGAAATTTTGCCGAACCTCTTCCCTTAAGAAGAGTAGGGATCTTTTACTTGCCTAACATTTAATAGACAAGGGACCGCCTGCTTTACATCCCCTCCGAAGGATGGTATATCCACTACGTAATCCTCGTCTGAAATTACGTAACTTCCGCGTATACACTGATATACAAGCCGCTAGAAGGTGGGACGAGAACGCTGTATTTCCCAAGATGGGACCCCATCCAAGTACTAACCGCGCTCGACGTTGCTTCAACGGAATATCGACTGATATTCACATTGAAGTCGCCTCTACGCTCGCCCCTAGTTTTCGAGTTATTTAAGAAAAACGTGAAAAAGGGACCTTTAAATTAGACCCCCCCTCCTCGCTTACCTCTAACCGGTCTGGACTTCAGGTATGTTGTTCAGGGCACTCCTCTCGACAAATATACAAAAATTTGCAACTACACGAATTAATTCCCCTATTTTTCCTTCATTGATTGGACTATTAGATAATAAGGTATAGTTCCTAGCCACTTTTCGCTAATAGATGGACAGATATTTATTACTTTTTAGAGATATTTCTTTGAAGATTTATTGAAGGCGACTCGATTTGGAAGAAGATTTTTTTTTCAATCTTTTTAGTAGCTTCTTTTATTTATTTAACTTCTACATAGTGAAGGAAACTGTCGTGAAATTCTCTTTGTTGGGCACGATGTGAATGTTAATATAAAAATAATACCATGTCTGTGAATTAATTGATATTACCAGCGACTTCGCCAAATATTTGAAATATGAAGTAAAAAAAAATTGTTCTTAATTTAAAAAAAATCCTGACGGGGCAAGGCAAAATAAATTTCAGATTCGGTTTCAGCGACCCCAGAAACATATGCTACACTGGGTCTGCTCCCAGGCAACTCGCAAAAATATTTTGTGGTCCTGTGTTATTTATAAGCCTATTCTTGATTTATTTTAACAATTATTTTTTTTACCCAGATAAGGACAACAATATAGAGAAAGTAGGTAATTTTATAATAAATAAAAAGGTGTATACGTTGTGATTTGCTTAATACCTAAATAATATTCTCTAATCAAGATGAAAGCAAATAAATAAAATTAATTAATTGTAAGAAATTCTATTTCGAAAAGGACACTAAACCTCATCCAATTTGCATAAAAGCTTCTCAGCTCATATCCGTTACTAATATTACCCTAGTGCCAAATTTCATCAATGTCGGACCTCTAGTTTCGGTGCTATAGTATCCACATATGTACATACATACATATTTTGTTAAAACCTTTTCTTCCATTTCCTAAGATCTCAGAACCTAAAGATATGATCTTATCATCTTTTAATGGCTTCCCTTTTACATTTTAGTTACTAGTCATCCAATGATTCCTTTCTCCTTCTTACCGTGGTCTACTTACCTTATCAAAGTCGCCATGATCTTCACCTTGGCGTGAATTGATTTTAATTATTAACTACCGAGTGCTGCTGTTTTGAACCTTTACTTTCTTGTCGTTATTAACCTCCCCACAATAAAATTGTCGGAGGTTACTACAATTAGTCTAAAATCGAAAATTGAGAAAACATCAAATCTTTATGTTTTGAAGTCCCAGGAGTGTGTGTGTATGTGTGTGAACACGATAGCGGCGAAACTGCTAAACGGATTTGGATGAAACTTTGCATGAGGATTTCTTTAGCGCTCCAGAAGATCTGAAAAGGTTTTGGTTGAGATCGTAATACGTTTAGTGCCGTTTTGGTACAACAAGTTGTTTATTTTATGATTACTAACCACTGAAGAGCAGCAAAAATTCCGATTTCAACTATATATCACACTTGCATCCTTTCGATTTGGTTTCCGTGAAAAAAATTAAAAGAATTCGTTATATATGCACACATGATAGCATCCAAAAAATATTATTGCTATTATTGTTAAGGGAAAATGTATTTTGCTATCTGTCAAAAATATTTGAGTTGGTAACCTTTGTGGATGTTGATTTATAGGTTATGGTACATTTATAGGGAATGTGCTTCATGTAACTAACGTAACCTCAAAGCTTAAGATTTTTAAGTTAATCATCTTGTTTAATGTTTGTATCCGCATTTTAAGCTTGGAGACATACTGGCCATGCGGATATTTATTCAAATATATTTTTAATAATGTTAATTAATAAAAATAGATTGCTAATTTTAGGTTAGATTTCTAACCTGCAAAATGCGTTTTATTTTATTGGGACAAACTATTTAAAACTTCATAAACATTACATTGAACTAGATTTTGGTTGAAAATACGGGAACCAGGCAGACACTTTAATAATAGCTACATAATACTTGTAAGTTTTAAGAAATATGTATATTTTTGAGGTTAGCTGTGACGTCACGTGCAGATGCCCCATAGGTTGTCTCTAAATTTATTTCATAACCTAAAAATCAATATTCAAATCAACCCAAATATTTTTGACATATGTCAAAACTTATTTTAGTTCGGTTTTTAAAAGTAAAAGGAAGATTTTAATTTGACGCATGCGTAGTCTGCTTGAATTGTTCATAATATTATTGATTTGTTGAGGTTAGAGTGTCATTTTGGCTAAATTCTGTGTTGTTATTTTTATTCGCTATTCAAGGTTCTACAAAATCTGTGAAACGTTATCTGTTAATACCCTTATAATACCCGGCAATGGAGTGATATCTCGAATTTTCCCCACTTGGTGGCGCTATTGTATATGGAGACCTGTCAATTGATCAATGAAATGTTGTGTAAGGCGATTTTAAAAATATCATACAAAATGGTTGAAAAATATGGTAGATGGTCTGTAAAAGGGTTAAAAACTGAACTCAAGAAGAGAAATGCGAAATGTGTTGGTAAAAAGGAAGCTCTTATCGAGAGGTATGTGGTGTGGTTTGAACATAACCTCAAATTTAAATAGTGTCAATTTTTTAAACTACTTCTGCTAAAAGTATGACAAATACGGTTTTCACTCACAGAGTACAAGGGCATTACATAATTGGATTTCAAAAAGTGGTTTTTGCATACACGAGAATATGGTGAAGGTTCAAATTTATCTCAACGCATTCTGACGAGCCACGTCTTTCTTCAAAATGATGTCATGTTGTTCTTGAAGGGCATTGTGGTACGACACAAAACGAAGGCATTGTCTTGAGTGTGAGAAGGTGAGAATTTGCGAAAATATAAAGTTCGAACATAAAAGTTATAACATTGTAAATATACATAACATAACAGCACAATGAACAATTTTTGTTTGACAGTTCTCCCTTTACTATACCGCCACTATTTAGAACCACTCAAATAATGCTTGCCATTGATTAACATGCAACATAAACAAACATGAGAGGTATCATTTTAACAGATTGCTTGTAGTCCACTTCAGTTCGTTCGATAATTGTTCATGAAATAAATGGCTCCAAAGTCACGTGTAATTTATTGTTTGCTCAGTGCTCTGATTTCCGATGTAATATCCAAGCATAACTTATAAAGATCCACTATGTGGGGAGATTCCAGCCGCTACCAGTAGCTCCCGATTTTAAATAATATTTTCCTCTCTCCTTGTTCATTTCTATTCCTATTTTTATATAGAAATCTATACAATAAATTTACATATCAGCCGGGAAGGTATGGAATTCACAAAACAAGCATTTCGTGCTTAGGTGATTCCATCTCTTCTTGTTTGATGGCATGTGTCTCTTATTGCATATTGTAAACCTAACTTTGTTCTTTTTATTTTTGTACCCCATACTTTGAAATAAATTATTATTATTATTATTATTATTATTTTTTTTAGCTAGCTAAAAACCAGTCACCCTTCTCTGTGGCTCCGACCCTCACAGAGGAGAGGGGAGCTAGTAGTACCGGTAGCCACTCCCCACGCCCGTGGGGTGAGTGACTACTGGTTCCGGGAATCGTGTGCCCTGAGCAGACGTAATGAACCGAGAATGACGGCCTTCTGCATTCTGCCGGCTAAGACCTCTGCCGAGTTTCGGCATGCCGGTATGATCTTAAGTTCCGAAAGCAGTGTGTGTCTCGTTCCACCGAGGGCTCCTATAATCAGTACTACTATCTTAACAGTATGGTCTGGATACAGTCTGCGGAGTTCGAAGAGCAGATCTCGATATTTTGTCCGTTTTTCCTCCTCCTTCAAGACAATGTTGTTCTCCGCGGGAGCCGAGAACTCCACGACGAACATTGTCTTGAGTTGATGGTCGGAGAGTACTACGTCAGGCTTGTTGGCTTGTATTTGCCTGACGGTGGGAAAAGAGTAGTTCCAATAAATTAGACACTTCTCATTTCCCACAACGGACTCAATATCCCCCGTAGCGTAAGGCAGCACTGGTGTTTCGTCTATCCCATACGAGTGCCTTAAATGGTAGCAAAGCACTCGTAATGCTCCGTCGTGCCTTTGGATATAGGCCGAGACTGCATATGTCGGGCAAGCCGACAGCAAGTGCATAAGAGTCTCTGGCGCCCTGCGGCAGGCCCTGCAGCTGACATCAGGGACCTCTGTACCCATGACACGACTACGATAGACGAGGGTGTTAAATACACCATCCTGGCAAGCCATTATGAATCCCTCGGTCTCAGACTTCAGCCCGGTTGACCTAAAGAAGGCAAAGGTCAGCCTTTCGGATAAGCCAAGGTTTTCTATATTTTTATAGAAAACTCCATGCATTGGCTTATCCGTGTGAAGCTGCAGAAAGTTGTTGTGTTCTGCAGCTTTAATTTGGGCTTTTCGCCGAGCAGGTTCCAACTCGGTGACAGAGTCGCGATTTACCCGCTCGACGTCGAAGGAGAGACAAAGTTCATCGGCTGCTCTCTGTGCTGCCTTAAACAGAAAGGCTCCTACCCCTGCATTTTCATGGTCTCGGACCATGCAGAGGAGGGGATCCGAACTCCTGATGACCTTACAGGCTCCATCCAGAACCATCCTATTATGGAGACTCTCCAAACTCAAGAGTCCACGGCTTCCCCGATGTCGTGGGAGGTATAGCCGTGGAACAGACGATTTAGGATGCAAACTCCTATTGAGATGCATCTTCTTGCGGGTTCCTACGTCGAGTTGACGCAACTCTTCTTGAGTCCATTTCACTACTCCGAAGGAGTAGAGAAGGATCGGAACGGCAAGCATGTTGGTAGCAGACACCTTGTTCTTCCTCGACAGCTCTGAAGACCAGATCTGTCGGAGTCGGTGCTGATACTCACTTCTTGGGTGGAGCGTTGCTCGACACCCAAGTAAGTGTACGACTCTCCGGCATCTAGATGATGTAAGATGCTTCCGTCCACGAGCTGCGCGTCCTCTCCGTAGTTCCCGCATCGTCCTCTCTTGACATGGATCAGTGCACATTTGTCTAATCCGAACTCCATGCCGACAGCCTGCGTGTACTCCTGTACCACCCTGAGGGACTGGTGTAGGTCCCTCTCTCCGGAGGCATAAAGTTTAAGGTCATCCATATAAAACAGATGGGTGACTTTATGCCTCCTATCGCCAGGGGTACTGCAGTTGTATCCACGGGTTTTCCGAAGCGAAACGGATAATGGCAGTAATGAGATGCAAAATAGAAGGGGGCTGAGGGAGTCTCCCTGAAATACTTCCCTTCTGAATGTTACCGACTCCGTCTGGACTCTATCATTACCCGATGTAATGGTAAAGCGAGTCCTCCAGAGCGGCATCAGTTCTTCGATGCATCTCACTATGGGACCAGGTACCGCAAGACATCGGAGCAAGTGTACAATAAGCTCGTGCGATGTCATGTCAATTGCCTTGCGGTAGTCGATCCAGGCCATGGAGAGGTTACGCTTATACTTCATAGAGTCCTGTGTGACACACTTGTCAATCAGCATGTACTCCTTACAGCCAGCGACACCTCTCTTTGACCCTCGTTGCTCATATATCCGCTCGTAAACCGGTTCAACTGCGTGGAGCACTCGCATGTACAAGATGCGCGTAAACACCTTGTAACATGCGTTTAAACAGGTTATCGGCCGGTAGTTCTTTGGGTTAGACAAATCTCCGTTCTTCGGGATCAGCACTGTCTGCCCCTCGACAACCCAAGAAGGAATTTGCTGCTCCCCATTTAGCCATGAATTGAAAATTCTGGCTAAATGGTGGTGGGTACTGGATAATTTTTTCCACCAAAAGTTATTGATCCCGTCGGGACCTGGAGCAGCAAAGTTCTTAGAGCCCTCAAGAGCTCTTCGAACCTCTTCTGGGGTTATCGGTTGGCACACCTGTTGTGCTTGCTGAAACCTTTGACAAAAGGTTTCAAAGTGTGCCAGGGCTGGAGAGTCTCTGTTGAGTGGAAGCTTCTGTTCGTACAACGTTTTCCAGAAGTTTTCCACCTGATCTGCAGTCGGCGGATTTTCAGCAACACGCTGAGGCGGTTCGAAAAGGTGCGAGGGCTTTTTGCGGAAAAGTTGATTTTCCGCTAGCCCCCTCGCCCGCCTCACTAGTGACTTCTTACAAGACACTGGCATCCGTATCCTGTCGAGGCAGTGCTGTTTGGTGGTTTGTAGCACTGCCCCATTGTGTGTGTGATGGACGCGTCTTAAGTTAGCAGCTACTCGCCGTACTTTAGGCGTGAAAGCCTATTGGCCGCCATATAATCCATCACACATTGGATACGGGATGCGTGTTGCCTCGCCGACCGGATCTTGGCTTCCATCTTGTGTATGCGCCGTCTCGCTCTCTCTTGTGGAGAAGCACTGTTCCGCCTCTCCACCTGAGACAAGCGTTGAGCGGCAGCATACACGGCACAATTTATGTGCCAGATGTCAGCCTCTTCTGGTAGCGCTGCACGAAGTTCCGCATCCACTCTGGCCAGATCTTGTGGCCCGGGGGGTTTTATGTTGTGCAACCCCCTTCTGTTACTGACCCCCTCTGGTACTGGTGGAACGACTGGGACTGCAACGTCAACCGGTTCATTCGGTGGACCTTCGGCCACCTCATTCATCGGCTGAGGAGCAGTTCTCACTTAGCCCCTGCGACGAAGGTGGGACACATAATCACGCATTATTATTATTATTATTATTATTATTATTATTATTATTATTATTATTATTATTATTATTATTATTATTAATATTTTATTATTACCTAAGGAATACAACCTTCAAATATTCTAATGTGTAATGTACTCAAGTTGCACCTGGTACAATTTCCAACAAAAATTTTGGAATATTAATAATTTGCATCATTTAGTCGACAATTTTTTAATATAAATTATTCTGGATTGGATTTTGTAGAAACTATACATCTGCTGTAACCAGTATTGTCGAAATCGTTGCTTTAACTTGACCATAAACTTGTAATGTTTAAAAGACGAACTTGAACACGCTTGAATAGTCAAGTTTTTAGGCAGGTTAAGGAATTCTGTTATTTCATTTAATGTTTTAAAACAAAAAACGTTGCTTTGAATACTTTTATGTTAAGTGAACTTGATCCACATATTTAGAAGAATAAAATAAGCGATATAATTGTTGTATATATTAATCTACAAAAATGGAAAAATTAAAAATAAATAGTATAGGAAAACTTTACTTTAACTCGAAAAAAATTTGTGCCGACCTTTGGTTATAGGTTCAAATTAGGCTAAAGTTCACGAAACAAAAAAGTTTAGGAGTTTTACGGATCCACTGTAGGGAGTGAAAAGGGGTATTTTTAATTAACAAAATCGATTTTTCCATTTTTCCATATATCGGGAAATATGGCACTTACAAAAAAATAGTTCAAATAAAAGTTGTTTCTGACAAAATTATCTTTAATTTGTTGTTTTTAAATTTAATTTTACAGCAATAATTATCCGAAATACTAGAGGTTTTATCTTCGGAATAATGTGATATGAATTAGATCTCTTTAAAATGATTTTTTGGTTGTTTCTACATCACAAAAGATAAAGAAGTTATGGCCGATTCAATGTGCGTTTTCACATTGTTGCTAAAAAAATGTCGGCATTTTGTTATTGTAATTGCCCAGTAATTATTTTTTCTTTTATTAATGCTATTTTTGGTTAATATATAACATATCTAGGTGATACTTTTGTCTCTTTATAATACTTGTTTTAGAAAAAAATCCATCCGCCATCCCTCAAAAATGGCCGTATTTCGGTTAATTATTGCTATAGAATTAATTTATAAGCACCAAAGAGAATAGAATAAAATAGAATAGAATAGAATAGAATAGAATAGAATAGAATAGAATAGAATAGAATAGAATAGAATAGAATAGAATAGAATAGAATAGAATAAAATAGAATAGAATAGAATAGAATAGAATAGAATAGAATAGAATAGAATAGAATAGAATAGAATAGAATAGAATAGAATAGAATAGAATAGAATAGAATAGAATAGAATAGAATAGAATAGAATAGAATAGAATAGAATAGAATAGAATAGAATAGAATAGAATAGAATAGAATAGAATAGAATAGAATAGAATAGAATAGAATAGAATAGAATAGAATAGAATAGAATAGAATAGAATAGAATAGAATAGAATAGAATAGAATAGAATAGAATAGAATAGAATAGAATAGAATAGAATAGAATAGAATAGAATAGAATAGAATAGAATAGAATAGAATAGAATAGAATAGAATAGAATAGAATAGAATAGAATAGAATAGAATAGAATAGAATAGAATAGAATAGAATAGAATAGAATAGAATAGAATAGAATAGAATAGAATAGAATAGAATAGAATAGAATAAAGTTTATTTACGAACAGTTAATAATAATTACAAATACAAATAACACAGCCACCCCCCATAAAAGTGGTCTGGCCTGCAGATCAGACCAGTATATCCTTATGTATTTGGACCCGCTGAAACCGAATCTGAAGTCAGAATTGTCAGATTGGTTCTTTTTTCACCCCTGACATCAAAAAAACACCCCCCAAAAAAGTGGCGTGGCCTGCGGACCATACCAGTGTATCCTTACGCACTTTGACCCGCTGAAACCGAATTGTTGCCAGATTCGCTCACTTTTCACTCCTGACCCCAAAAAATACTCCCAAAACAAGAAAAAGTGGACCACACCAGTATATCCTTATCAAATACATATAATCCAGCGGAATTAGCAAAATGCATATTGTAATTCGATTCAAGATGCCACGTGGATTAAACGATAGTTTTATTTATTACGAACATAACCCAGAATTTGGTCCACTTTTGACCGCCGGAACATTGTTTATTTAACGATTTATTGCTGAAAAATTCAAAAAAATCGACTTTTTTAAAGATAACTCAAAGACCTTTAACGATAGGTTTTTAATTTATAAATACTGTCAGAACTTTGAAAAACAGTTAATTTACAACGTTTGAAAATTTGTTTAAATAATTGAAAAAAACAGCGAAAATTTTCGAAATTTGCAAATATTTTTCATTCTTTAATAAAAGCACTTTAGTGCTTGAAACTTTGACAAAATATGTCTTTTATTACCCCAAAGTTACCCCTAAAAGTTCATTAAGAATTTCAATTAGTTTAAGAGATATTTAATTTGTTTATTAAAAACATAAATAATGTAAAATACAAATTCACCCAGTTCCCGTTGTCGTAGAGGGTTGATTCGGACATTATTTTTTTTGTTGAGACTTAATTTTATGTTTTCATTATTGGTAAATCACATTTTCGGGTACATTTTTTGCTAATAACTTTTAAACAAATGAAGACATTGCAATATCGTTCTCATATGTTTGTTGCTAGGGCTTTTTCACATATTTTCAACTGTAGCCTTACTAGAAGCCGAGATAATTTTTTTTTTAATAAATTCGTAATTTGTTTATTAATAAACCCCTTTAACTCTCCTGAAGAGCCATAATAACAAGGAGGAGATCCCATAATAGCTACTTGCGGCAATGGAGCTTGACACTAGCAAAAACCACCGCTGGGTTCAAGAGTGCACAAAATTAACGATAATTTTGCCAGAAACAACTTTTATTTAAACTATTTTTTTGTGAATGCCATATTTCCCGAGAAAATAGATAAAAATCGATTTTTTTAATTAAAATTACCCCCTATAGGTTCCCGCGGATCCGTAAAACTCCTATACTTTTTTGTTTAGTGAACTTTGGCCTATTTTAAACTTATAAGCAAAGTTTAAAACCTGCACAATTTTTGTTTCGAGTTACGGAAATTTTTTCAATCTTTTCCCGTAGTAATATTTAGACGAACATAAGAATAAAATAAACGATATAACTTTTTGTATGAAAAATGTATTAATGTACAAAAATGGAAAAATGAAAAATAAATAGTCACAAAATAGAAGTTTCCTAACAAAAGCTAAAACAATACATCATAAATATAAAAAATGAGCCTCATGGTACGTGACAATTAATATCAACATTAATCATGGTGACCAAAAGCGACAGATTCTTGCCCTGACTTGTGTACGATAGCTCTGAAACCATGATGTGGATCAGCTGTGTATTCAACTGTTCTAACTGAACCATCAGATTCTACTAGTGAGTATTGGCCTTTGACGACATCTCCATCTCTTACTTCGTGTTGCGTCTTCTTATCACCAGTGTGTGGGTCCTCGATACCGTATTTGAACTCGTATTTGGGCGGATCCTAAAATAAGGTTCGTTGTATAAATGGAATGTAAATAATTATAATGTTTGAAATAAAAAAAAATCTATTACAATGGCTATCATTTGTCTAAAATAATGGAGTTGACAATTAAATTTATTTCTTATTGAATTTTTAATAAAATATCGTTTTGCAGTAGAATAGTAATATTCTATTTAATTTAGAATATTCTAATACAACATGCGAATCTAAGGATACTAAATGAGGAAAAATTACACAGGTCTACAAAAAAAAAAAAGGTCTTGTCCTAAGATTCTCATCTAACTTTTCTGAAATATTTTGACGCGCTGAAGGCAATTTTGGAGAAAAAGAATTTCTATCGTGTCGTGTCAGTTTTTCCCTATCACACCCTTTAACCTCCAAAGAGGTCAAAAAAGGTCTTGTCCTAAGGTTCTAATCCAACTTTTTTAAAATATGTTGACGCGCTGAGGCTAATTTGATACAAAAAACAATTCTATTATGTCAGTTTCCCACTACCACCCCCTTGTATCCCCTAAAAAAAGGCAAAAAAAACAGGTCTTGTTTGTCCTAAGGTTCTGATCTAACTTTTCTGATGTATTTTGACTGATGTATTTTGGAGAAAAAATATTTTTATCGTGTCAGTTTCCCTCTACCACCTCTTTTATCCCCAACTGAAACGATAGAAAACATTTTTTGTCCAAAATTGGTTGATGAGAACACTAGGACAAGATTTTATTTATTGTCCTGTGTTATTGATCGACCATTTATCCCATGGATTACAAACAGGTACTATAAAAATCATGATGATGAGCTTAAAGACAAGGCTCGTAAAAAATATCTAAAAGGAAAGCAGCGGTCAATTATAAATTATTATAAAGAGGTACGAGATTACACGAAATCGCTCATATACAGCTGTGAAATATTAGCTTTCTTAAATCTAATAAAAAAAATAAATAAATAAACAACCATTTTTTGGTTTGATGTAAAAAAATGTAATTTAATTAAAGCATCTGAAGAAGCTTAATCTCATATCTGCAAGACTGACTTAATAAATGATCACCTTATCTCTGAAATAAATACATAATCAACAATACATTATATTAATTTAAATTTTTATATTTTTGTATTTATATTTTGTATTTTATTACTATTGCAAACATAAATGAATTTCTTCTAAATTCAATGAAAAATAGAATGTGTCGCGTGACACAGGCGAACGTGGTTCCTCAATTTATGATATTACATTTTTGATATCATTTTGTCTTCATGCAATAATATATCATCCGCTTCTTCATGAGAAATATCCCTCACTATGGAAAAAGGCGTAGTAAAACCTATAGCTAAAAAAAATTCCTATAAATTGCAAAGACTTTAAGCCAACTAGTTTCCTATCTGCGATCTCAAAATAATTGAGCCATATTCATAATCAAATGTATGCAAAAAATAAGTCATAGTCTGCTTGCCAGTAAGGGTTAAAAAGAAATCATAATAATACTACAGTATTAACAGATACCGTTGATGATGTTTTAAGAGAAATAGATAATGGAAGGCTGACTGGTCCGATACTTCTGGATTTCTCAAAAACTTTTGGCACTTCTACTATGAAAATTACATATTCTGGACTTTCAAATACTTCACTGTAGTTAATGTCAACATCTCTTAATGAATGTGGTTAATGTTTGTCTAAATCAAAATATAAGTAGATAAATCTCAATTTAAACGAAAGGTGTGCCACAAGGGCATGTCATGGGCCCACTATTATTTTCACTATATGTTTCAGAACATTCAAAGTTATTCGAAATATAAATAAAACCTAAAGTTAAATGCATCTAAATTCCAAGTCATGTTAATAAGCACAGTATTAATTTACACAAAGTTCCATTCCATGAATTTCACTTTCAAAATAAGTATTGAAAAAGTACAGTGGTCACTGAATAAGAAAATCTGGGAGTAACTCTTGAAAAATTCCTGCAATTTGAAAGTCATATTAAAAACAAAATAAGGCTGGAATATTATGGTCTGAAAACTACTATTTAAACCACAATATTATTCAAAGATATAAACAAATGTGTTGTAAAACGTTAAGATTATCTCTACTTGACTATGTAGATGTGGTTTGTGGTAATACGCAGTCCTTTTTAGTGAAATATGCAATACAAAAGTTCAAAATCCTTATATGAGGTTTATAAAATTCCCTACCGTAATAGATCACACCATATTTAAATGAGCATTTTAAACATAGAAAACAGAAGACGACATCAAATGTATTGTTTCATATGGAAAATCATTAAAACAGCTGAGCTAAGTTATTTAAGATGACACATGGTCACGATGCTAGTTTAACTAACATTGTCGTAGTTCTACACAAGACCGCTATTTTTTTTTAAATCATACACCTATATATGATGATTATATAGTAGCCCATTTATGGAACGAACTTAAAAATAAAAGTTGAAAAATATACATTTTTTTAACGTACTGAAAATCAATAGTTGCTAACCTAGCATCAATTTTTAAATTGTTTACGGTTATGCTGATTATTGATCAGAGATCTCTGTGTGAGGAGCACACATCTTAGTTAGTCTGAGTAAATAAAAAATTACTGAATTGCATTCAAGTCAAATTGGTACTACAATCATGACCTGCCTGTTCGTTAAATAACTGATATAACTGGTATAGATATTACACATCTTAATGCTGATATTTCAAAAAGTCATCACCAAAAATAGAATAGAATAAGTCCTAAATTGGCATAACTAAACAGCGTTAAATCAAAATCTAACTTAATCAAATTAAATTAAGCAATTTTACGCCAATCTAACAATATTTATTGGTTGGTTATAATATATAATACATAATGAGTTTTTTTAGGCCATAACTAAGCCATGTAGCATAAAATGTTGTAAAATTCCTGTATCTTTAGTTTAAAGAATCTTGAGTTTATATATTTGTGAAGTATTTATCTAAAAATATGCTTAATTAATGTTTTTAGTTTTTTCTTGAGACCGCTGATAAATCCTAATTAGCTATAATCCTGTGGCGTTAAACCAAATCAAATATAATTTACCAAAAAATTTAATTAAGCAATTTTATGCGTTTTGTGTGTTTACTATACATGACCGAATATTCACGGAGCGTAATAAATCAGTTGAAGCATTGAATGTTTTGCTTAGCATTGTATTTAATATTGTGCCTGTTATTTAGTTCATTAATATGTCTAAACTTGTTATAAAATTTATTCGACCAATTCCAATTGTGAAACAGTTACATATAGATTCATTGTGTATTTCTACCAAAATTTAGCTCCTTGCTAGTGACGTAAAAAAATATACGAGACATGAAGCTGATCTGATGACTAGAGAAACCCAATCTTCTTGCAATTACATAAAAATATAATGACAGATGTCTGGGATAACTATAGATTGCAGGAATTCACCCGTCAGTGAAATATATACCAGATCTCAACATTATATATCTTATTAAATGTTAATCATAACTTATAAAGAAGCAGGAGGAGCTCGGTGTCCAGGATCCATGCTACTCCTTCCCCCAGGACCAAAATAAATGATAAAAGCATAGCAAATGGCAAGATAACATTGAAAATGAAACAAAGATGATAAATTTAATAAAAGGTGGATAGTATCGATAAATAAAAACATAGTCAAATGCTACTTGTTACTTTGAATAGAAATAGCACCCAACCCTTGCCCCACCCTACAATAATTGGAAATTTGCAACTTAAAAATAAAAACACATATATAATATTGCTAAATGGATGGTTTGAGTTTAAACTTAATCCTGTAAGCTTCTTCTTTTAGCGGGGTGAAGAAAGGTCGCCGCACTCAGGCCTTGTGGCCCATTGTGTCACTGCTACGAATTTAAGGAATTCCCCCATTCAGGCCGGATTCTAACCCGAAAGTCAAAATTCATCCTGTGGAGGCATTCCTCATTTCCTCCAGCATCGGAAAACAAATGCCGAAGTGTTTGTGCCTCAAGTTTATTATACTAGGACAGAAACCACAACTTACACACTTTGTATTTATTATTAAAATACCTACTTTCTGTATATTGTTGCCCTAATCTGAAAGTGTGTAAGTTGTGATTTGCATAATATCTAAATAATATTCTCTAATCATGATAAAAGCAAATAAATAAAAAATAATTCATTGTAAAAACTAGGACAGAAAGTTTACGACGTGGATGGAAGTTTCTTCCTCATTCCCGCAGAACCTACAGTCGGGGTTGTCAACCTCTCCTATACTGTGCAGGTGTTTTTTGAAAGAGCCGCGTCCAGTCAAATGACTTACAATGATTCTGACATGATTCCTGCTTAGTCGCAGGATATGTTCGGTTCGCTTCGGGAAGGGTCCTGAGATGAGGAGCTTCGCTTACCGAAATCCTGGGTAGGAGGCCAAGAAGTAAAAGAACTGGGAACGAGCCCATTTTTACCCTGCAAGCTAATAATTAAAATAGTTGAAATGGTACAACTCTTTCAGTCATTGTACTAAAATGCTATATTAATGTTTATTTCACGAACAAAAGTAATAAAATTTGAAATTTCTCTTGTTTAGTAGCTTGTAGCGCACATTATAGAAGCATGTTCCCCTCCACTTTTCACAAAATTGCCGGTGTCCCACTAGTACCACAGACTAGAAACCGTCTTATAAGGAGGACGAGGGGATATTATCCCACATCGTTAAATGTTTTGGCTACGTCAACCGGAAAAAAGACACTAAAGTTCAGTTAATGGTTCAGATGACAAGCAGTGAAGAGGATTTCCTTTAAAACCTAGGGCTCACGTTACTGCGAAATTGAAGAAAAAAGCTTTGGTTAGGCAGTATCCCCAATAGGCAACCGTAAAAGATGTTTGATGTTATCAGACGTGTCATATAGCAAAGGGAGGCTAACTAGAATAATGCATGAATCATAATAAATTTTCAAGATGGTGTGAATAATACGAAATATATTTTTTTCTAAGGTAATTATAAAATTTGCGTAAAATCGCTTTCAAATTTTAGAAGATGAATCAAGCCATGCGCTCCAGCTTCTATTTTCATACCATTTACACATTTCCCCTAATCTACAATTTGACGTATAAATTACATATTGTCCAACGAACAAGCACTCATTTTCGCTGATAAAATAGTTTTACTTGCTTATTTCTGAAAGGAATCGATTTTAAATATAGCTTTTTGGAAAGGAGAGACGCTACTCTATAAAATGAGATCATTTTGGATTGATTTGAACCTTTGCTTAGTTCCAAAATTGCGTTGAAAATTGAAATACATCTCCATCAGTTAATCTGTACGTACGTACGTACGTATACTAGACGCAGAAGGTATAAGAGAAGTCCTATTATCAAATGTCAGAAGCACCGGTTATGCCGACAAAAGAATAAGCCGGCGTCTACAGATGGTCGTCAATAAAACAATTACACAAAAAAAATATATGTGTTTTCCAGAGGTGAAAGACAATCTCTATAGTTGCTAAGCCGCTCATTCCAAATAGCACGTGAAAAATATGTTTCGCTGCTAAATTTTTCAAAAAAATTGACACTTCATCCCTAAATTCGAGGATAAATGGCTATTAAATCTAATAGAACGACACGCGTTGAAATGAAACTTTTGAATCGTTTAAAATGGCTCTAGTCATATACTCCCAATGTTCTATCGTAGCACGGAAATGATGGTGGTGTACTCTTTTCCCTGCCAAAAAACTACTACTATCCCTTGTTCTGATTTTTCCATAATGCGCTTGTGAGGGCTTGACAGATCGAGGTTATTAGAGGGCATATTGATAAGTCGAGTATCTTTTGCCCAGGAGACGCCAAAACCACCCCCTCCTCTTCTGGAACTACCCCTAAATGAAAAAGAACTACCCCTTGTTCTGATTTTTCAGCACTATGCTTGTGAGGGCTTGACAGATCGGGGTTATTACGGGGAATATTAATAAACCGAACATCTCTTGACCAGGAGAATCCAAAGCAACTCCGGGGGTTTTAACCACTACCTCTCTGAATGACAAAACATTCGAAAAATATTGCGAAAGAGCTGAAGAACGGTTTCCCCCCCATTATCGAGGCGAGGAACACAATGGTTGCAATTTTTAACCCCCATCCGACCCTTCTGACACTACTCCCAAATGAAAGAAAACTACCCCTTGTTCTGATTTATCCATACTACGCTTGTGAGGGCTTAATAGATCGGGGTTATTACAGGGAATATGGATAAATCTAGTATCTTCTGACCAGACGACGCCAAAACAAATCCCGGAGGTTGAAATCACCCCCTCCCCGAATGACAAAACATTCCGAAAATGCTGCGAAAGGACTGAAGAAAGGTTTCCTCCAGTTATCGAGGGCGAGTAACATGATAATTGCAATACTTTCCCCCACTCTTCTGGAACTACCTCTAAATGAAAAAAATCTACCCCTTGTTCTGATTTTTTCGTACTACTTTTGTGAAGGCTTGACAGATCGGGGTTATTACAGGGAATATAAATCGATATTGATAAATCGAACATATTTTGAACAGGAGACGCAAAAACAACCCCGGGGATTGTAATCACTCCCTCCCTGGATGACAAAACATTCGGAAAATACTGCTAAAGGACTGAAGAAGGGTGAGGATGGGTAAGTAGGCGTGGTGGGAGAAATGAATTAGTGAGGAAGGTAGTCCAAATGAACTTAAAAAAAAAGAATTTTTAAATCCAAAAAAAAATTAGCGATACCGTTCCTGGATTCTGGTTATCTAATACTTAAAAGAGGTAGAAGAGATATGTGCGAGTGGGGAGGAGGTTCCGTTTGGGGCGAAATCAATTAGATATTGATGACAGATTATAAGAAAAACGATTTTTTAAAATTTAAATCCAAAAATAAAATATTCCTAAAACCGGCCTTAGCTCCTTTCCAAATGTTTTATCGCGTTCCAAGGAATAATTAGTGACAACTATCATTTATGCAGTATGATCGGAAAATGTGATTAACTTCAGGTGGTGATATTGTAAAAATATGAAAAAATTTCTATAGACATGTGTCCGGGTATGCTTCCTAAGAGAGCCAGGTTCCCTTGAATGTAGTACCCCGGAACATGATACTGTCCCTGGAGTAGGTTTTTATTTAATTTTTCTTTGTGCTACACTGATGAGATTCAGTGCCTTATTTAGTATCAATAATGGCTATTATTTACTTCATTGTGTCAAATGAAATACAACCAGGGGCATAAGGAAGTGGAGCGCTCTTCTTGAACTCTTTTAAAGCAGTTGTTATAAAAAACGGTTGGCCTTACTGTGTTTAACAAAAATGACCCATTTTGTGTAAAGATCAAGAAAACTAAAAAAATGTAACGAATTTTTTTTTATATATTTGCATAAACTGTCACCAAAAGTTTGGACATCCTGCAAATAATAGAATCATAATATTCATGAAGAAATTGAAAAGTCGTATATTTTTTATATGCTCAACCAGATGTTGAGCCTAAAAAATAACCAAGAAATATATCAATTTTTTGGAATAAATTGTAGCTGAATTGTTGAAAGTTGCGTTTGTTTTGTGTAAGGTAAACGAAAAGGTAAACGAAGTAATAAATAAAGAAGTTCAGAAAAATCGTTAGATACAATTAATTTTACATACAATTTTAAAATAGTGGAAGAGTTCTCTGAGTTATAAATTACAGTAGTTGCGTTTTTTTGTGAACTCCAGCTAAAATGTATTGTGATGTTTTTGCAATGTATTTATTTTTTATTTAAAGTAAATAAATTAATTTGTTTTTTAATTTTCCTATTCTATGTGTATGTACCTCTAATGTTTACATTTTGAAAAAAAAATTGTAGTTAGTTTTTTTTGTATTATTTTTGTTCATTACATTTTAGGTGTATTATCTTAATTCTGTGTAATTGTTTTTGATAAAATCATTTTTAATTAATTAAACTAAAAGTTTAATTGCGTTATTTCCTCAGTTACTTCACTTCTGTATAATTGTTAATCTTTTGTATTCGTTCTAATAAATTTAATTTATTTTAATGTTTATTGAAATTTTTATCATTTTACTTTATTTTGGCTAACGATATAATATCGTTGTAACAAGTTCTAACAGAGACTAAAATTCAATTTTTCAACGGAAAATTAAAGTTACCTATATAATTACTGATATTTTTGTAACCGGAAGGCTAATTGATTTATTATGAAACTCAGTTGTTAATTATTATCGAAGCATTAAAAGTGTACCAAATAAACTAATTACATAGTTTAAATACGTTATTAGAGAGTATTTTTAGATTCGGTATTGAAAATTGCAAAAATTCATATATAGGGTGATATTTTTAGGCAAATGCAAAAAGAAAAAAATGAGTCCGTTCTTGATATTTTTTTCGTTTGCGGTACTGAATTGTGAAGACCTCCATTAGTAAAATATGCCTACTAAATTTAGTTTGATTAGGTGAACCCAATCAAAAAATATGGTGGATCGAAATTTTGGCAAGAAATAGAAACCACGCTGTATATCAGAAACGAAAGGCACTAGGGACATAATAAAGGCCATTTTAAAATCGTCTCAATAGCGTACGGGCAGTCTCTCACGAAACACCTTGTATATCTATATTAAAATCTCGTGTCACAGTGTTTGTTATCAAACTCCTCCGAAACGGCTTGACCGATTTTTATGAAATTTCTGGTGTATATTTGGTAGGTCTGAGAATAGGTCGTAGGCTATTTTTTATACCCCTAGGTGATAAGGGTGGCCCTATCCAGAAATTTTCTATTTATTTTTTGGACAAAAATTTATAATTTATATGGCAAAACAACGTTTGCTGGGTCAGCTAGTACTTATATAAAAATGTGTCGCTGAAATAAAATATCTGGTTATCTCTATATGGAAAAAATATCGGTACAATTTTTTTTTAAATATGTGTCACTCATAATAAAGCTATCTTAAATTAATTTTCGATTTATTAATACTTACGTTATAATTGGCTCCTTCATCGTAGTCTACGTTGTGATATCCACCACCATGTCCGAAATTATTTCCGCCGTAATTGTGATACCCGCCACCTCCATTGTTTATGCTTTGATAAGAATTAACACCAAATCCCTGATGACCTCCTGCATAGCTCTGTTCATTTATCGAATTATAGTTACTTGCGTATGACTGACCATGACTGTATCTGCCATAAGAGGATGACGGTGCATGGTGTGTTGTATAGGACGCACTCGAAACAGCGCCGCCTCCACCATAATTTCCATTGTGATAGCCACCACTTCCGCTGTTTATAAATCCTTGCTGGTGCCCACCGCCATAACTATTGCCTATGTATCCTGCATTGATGGAGGCTAGAACTGTTGATAAAATGGTGGTCTAAAAAAACAGAAAATATAGTTGATTTTCAAATTGCAATGGGGACAATTTCTTATCAGTTAACTGTTTGAGGGTCAATATAGTACAATACCTAGAGATGTAGAATTTATAAATGTCATATTATGTAATGATAGTTTTTTCCTATCGGTGGTTTTTGTAGAAAAAATTATATTTTTCAGTTTCTGAATTTTCCCGATACTTACTCTTATTTTCAAGGGGCACACTTGATTTAAAAAAAAGTAGTACAGTTTCTTTTAGCAATGTAAACATGAAAAAAAATTGATAACAGTCATTATCTAAACGTCAACTGACACAATTTTTTTCAAATTGAAGTTTGTTAATACCCAAGTTTTGATTAAGAAATCATTCTTAAATTTTTAAATTTTTGCCAGTTTTTAAAAATGGTTAGACAACTAAGTATGAGAAATTCAGAATATTAGTACTCTTTCCAAATTGGAAAATGGATTGTCATAAAAACAATTGCTTCTGAATATGACATAAATAAATACAGTGTAATGAAAGATAAAAAATATGGGAAAATGAAAAACTGCATCCCGTAAGCATGGATCTGGTAGGCCTAAACGAAGTAATGAGCAACAAGATGAAGCCCTTATAAATTACCTTCAGGAAAATCCATTTGAGACCGCAGTTGATGCAATTTTCCTGCCTCAAGATCTACTGCCTGCAGAAGAATTAAAAATAGCATTCTGAAGTGTAGGTCTGCTGGTAAAAAATACAAATTAACGGAAAAAAATAAGGACGGATCATTTTTGCACTCAACTATGTTGAACAATGAAGACTTTTTGTCCAAAATCATATTTTCTGATGAAAAAGTTTTCCAGTCTTATAATGATGGACATATTCGTGTTTATAGGTCTCGTGGGGACAATCAAAACTTTACATTCAATTCAATTAACGTTTTCCTGTTAATACCTGGGAATGGATTAGTCAAAAAGGAATGGGAATGTATTGGTTTATTCATGGATATTTTAATTCCACTAAATATATTGATATACTTGAAAATATTATATTGCAGTCTTTAAGGGAACTATATCCAGATGATACTTTTATCTTCCAACAGGATAATTGTTCCATACATACAGCGTGTAATGCAAAGCAATAGCTCCGGGAATTATGATAAAGTATATAAAGAAATTAAGTTATCGTCCTCAAAATGCGGAACAACTTGTCATGATTGAAAATGAATGGGAAAGTTTAAATTGCAGAAAATTTAGTTTTATCAATACCTGGGAGGCTACAAGCAATTTTAGATGGGGATGTAGCAATGACTTAATATTAATTGCTATTATTTCCATTGTAATTTGTTTATTTGTGTTTTAAATTTTTATTGAAAATGTTATGTTTAAAAAATAATTTATTAAAAATAAGACTGTTTATTTATATAGTTATTAATTAAAATAAAACAATCAATATTACTGATAAATTAGTAATCTGATCTAATGTCCGTTTGATATCATTGAACTTATGTCCAGTTGCGGCTGGTGATATTTCAATTTTTTTTTTCTCGTCTATGGCGCATGGGACCCATACGAAATTTGGGAAATAACATCTAGAGAAGCACTTCTCTAATGACCCCTAAAAAATTTTGAAAAAGCAGTTTGCGAAAAAATTTTTGAAAATTCGTTAGCCTCCCCTGGGTCTAGGAGCTCCTGTTTATTTTTATTTTTTTTTGTCATATGCATTTGACTTTTCATAAAAATACAACAACAGATTTTGGAGTTTATGAAAATATTTTCATTACTAACTGAAATACAATGAACTGAAATTTTGTAATTTACAATTTAACAAATTACAATATTTCAATTCGTTGTATCTCAGTTAGTAATGAAAATATTTTCATAAACTCCAAAATCTGTTGTTGTATTTTTATGAAAAGTCAAATGCATATAAAAAAAAAGTAAAAATAAACAGGATCTCCTAGACCCAGGGGAGGCTAACGAATTTTTTCGCAAACTGCTTTTTCAAAATTTTTTAGGGGTCATTAGAGAAGTGCTTCTCTAGATGTTATTTCCCAAATTTCGTATGGGTCCCATGCGCCATAGACGAGAAAAAAAATATTGAAATTTCACCAGCCGCCGCTGCTTATGTCAGTTCTATTTTTAATCTATTCTCAGAATTTTTTTAAAATTTTATCAATATGTGAGTAATAAGAACTGACTGACATCTATATTTTTATTATTAAGTTAATTCCAATAATTTAATGTCAATAGAACAATTTAGACAACTACAAAAAAGGCCATTTTCCTATCTAAGGGTTGTACTACTTTTTATTTTAAATCAACTGCACCTAAATCGAATTTAATACTTGAAAAACTATTGCTGATTTGATTTCTAAATAGGGCATCTGCATGTCTGGGATCGCTGTTACGAATCTCAAGTTAAAATTGAAAAATTGAAAATGTCGGTTCCAATATGGCGGATGGAATTTTGTATAAATGAAGTGCTTTAAACAGCCAAAAAAATGAGCATCTATGTAAAGCTATATATTGAAAACAGCATTTGATTTGATTCTTTTAATTACTGGCTAATTACAGTGACAAAATAGCTATTTTGGTCATAACTTCTTTGTTTTCTATGCTATAGAAACAAAAAAAATCATTTAACATTTAATTAAGTAACTCTAATACTCTACAGAATTTCTGAGGTATTTAACATTGAAACTAAAAGACTTTATAAATGCCATCTTTAAACTTCCATATTTCCGAGATCTTTAACGCTATAAATATAAAAAAAAACATTTTTGATCTTCACTATTTTCTTGTTAAAACTAATATTTATTGAGATATTTGTAAATAACAAAAAAACTTCAAGATATTCGAAAATATATAATTTAAAGTGTATTTTTTTAGGGCAGTACTGTAAACGGGAGACAAAATTTGAGCATCGAAAACAGTATTTGAGATTTTTTAATCACTGGCTAATTATAGTAACAAAACGGCGACGTTTTTTTTTTTAATGTGGACACCCGGTCATAATTTTTTTGTTTTTATGCTGCAGAAGCAAACAAAATCATTTAAAATCTTTTATTTTAGGCTTCTTTAGTTTTGATGTGATAATTGCCACAGTTTTTGAGATATCTAACATTTAATCATTTTTTAATTATTTTATGATACGCACGCTGTTGAAGATAAAGTTTCCTGCTGCTTGTTTGAATATACTATTGTTTTTTCTTTAATAGAGGGCTAAAATATATATGTGTAGTTTCTGACAGATTGACAGTTAAAGTATAGATTATTCTGTGTTCCTTGTTAAATGTATTCTATTTTACAATGTATACTCTGCAAATATTTTAAATAAAACGTTAAAACTTAATAGGTTATGGGTCTAAGTGCGCTCCACTGGACAAACTGTGATATACTGTAATTTTTCATTAATTCGACGTGTTTGTCAAACGTGCGTTTGATTCCTGAACGATGGAGACAAGTGCGAAGTGGGAGATTAAACCGTTGGAAGGTTTAGCAAATTGGACAACTTGGAAGTATCGTATCATCGTATTACTTCGTATGTATGAAGGTGCACTTGAGAACGTCGAGGGTAAACTCACAAAACCGGCTGAGCTTACACCTTCTTCTTCCGTTGAGGACATAGCTAATCGTAAACAGAAATTTTTGAAGTTTAACGTTGGTGAAAATAATGCTATGATGGTATTAACAAATAGTCTTTCAGATATTGTTTTAAAGCAGGTAATGCGTTTCACTACTGCTCGAGATATATGGCTAGAACTTCATCGTTTGTTTGACGGCGATGCTGAGGATAAATCTTACAATTTGTGCACGAAGTTTTTCGGATATAATACTGTATCTGAAAAGACATTTGTAACAATGATATCCGAGTTAAAAACTATATTTTGTGATCTACAAAACGAACTTTCGACGTCAACAGATCTCGTAAGATTACCCGATTTAGTATTGATTTGCAAGATTTTGGACATTTTATCAGAATCGTACTTTCCATCTAAGTCTAGCTGGATGCTTCTCAACAAAACTGAACGTACCGTTGACAGTCTCACAATTCAGCTTTGTGCATACGAGAGATCTTTGGTAATACGTGAAAAATCTAGTAACGAATCGGAGGCATTGATTGTAAAAGGTATGTTACCAAAATCTGACGTTACAAATCAAAGTTCATCTAACAAAACAGTGAGAAAGTACAAATCAAACGTCACATGCAATTATTGTTTTAAAAAGGGTCATATTGTACGTTTTTGTGAAAAATGGATCAAGGATGGAAGACCTGATAAATCTAAAAATCCGAGATTCCGGTCAAATAAAATGAACGACTCGCCTACTCAATCAGGTTCATCTTTTATGTCAATCTCGTCATTAGTTTTCGAAGTTAATGACACAAGTTACACCAAAAGGCATGGATTGATATGTCGACAACGGAGCTACCCATCATGTCACAAATCAACAGAGTATTATCGACAATTTTCAATATTTTAATGATTTCCACGTCATCATTGCCGCAAATGGAGATCAAGCCAAGGCTGTTGGAAAGGGTACCGTGAAAATTGAAGCTCTGGTGAAAAATTCCTGGGAACCTGCAACTCTTCATGACGTGGGGTTTGTTCCCACAATCAGTAAAAACCTATTCTCAACACTGGCGGCACAAGACAGAAATCCATCGAGTGAATTCATGTCAACTTCACAAGAGTGCGCACTAAGCAACAAGGAAGGCAAACATGTCACCTTGAGTGGTCATCGAAAGAGAAACGGAGGTCTTTACAAGTTAGACATTCGAGTCAAAGAACAAAATAATATTGAGAATATGACAACTGGTGTTGGTCAACTTCAACTTTGGCATGAGCGTTTATGTCACCAAAATAAGAAACACGTTCAAAAATTCGTCAAACATCAATATGGAATTTCGCTTCCAATAGATGGAGAAGTGTGTGAAGGGTGTGCATATGGAAAGGCTCGTAGATTAAAGTTTGAATGCCGCAGTCCTTACCGTGCCACAAAACCTGGTCAATTGATTCATGTAGACGTCTGTGGATCCTTTAATGAATCTGTTAGCGGTTCAAAGTATTTCGTGCTCCTTAAAGATTATTTTTCATCATACAGATTCGTGTACTTTATGAAAAACAAATCGGATGTCGCAGAACGTCTACAGCAGTTTATCAATGAGACTATTACGGCTGGTCACGTGAATCAGGAACTGCGTTGTGACGAAGGTGGTGAGTTTGATAATGCAGATGTACGACATATTCTCAACGAACACGGCATAAAGCAACGTATTACGATGCCGTATACATCACAACAGAACGGTTGTGCAGAACGAGAAAATCGCACGGTTGTCGAAGCAGCACGATCAATGATGCACTCTCACGGTGGTCTACCTAAGAGCATGTGGGCTGAATTGATAAATACGGCAACCTACGTACTGAATCGTACTGCTCCGTCTTCAATAAACGATAAAACACCATTTGAAATTTGGTACGGTTACACTCCGTCAACAAAACATCTTCGTGTCATTGGAACTATTTGCTATGTTCACATTCCGAAGGAACTACGTCACAAAATGGACAAGAAGTCTCAACGTTGCAAATTAATCGGATATGACAATGATGATGGTTACCGTTTTTGGTCCTTGGAAAAACACAAAGTCATACGTTCGAGAGATGTAATTTTCCAAGAGGAACCAATTACAACGCCGCGTGTAAGTTTCAGACCACCCAAGTTATCAAGTTCTAATATACAAAATGAACGGGATAACAAAAACGAATCAGACGATGATGGTAATGAACAATGTGACAAATCTGTCCATGAGGTTGACAGATTTTCAGAGTCAGAGGAAGAAGAGCCTCCCCCAAGTTCATCTGAAACAAATGAGCAACAAAGACAGCTTCGAGATAGGACAAAGTTACAACCACCAGATTATTTTCGCAGTGATGATTACGTGTTGACTGTTCATGCTGATGTCATTGAACCACAGATGTATCAGGATGCAGTTGGTGGATCTCACCGAGCCCAATGGGTCAAAGCAATGGATGCTGAGTATCAATCTCTTCAAGAAAATGACACATGGTCTTTAGTTTCTCTTCCGAAAGGTAAAAAGGCATTGAACTGTAAGTGGGTTTATAAAGTGAAGACGACCTCAACCGGTGATGTGGACAAGTTCAAAGCACGACTTGTAGTGAAAGGTTTTTCACAAAAGAATGGTTTAGATTACGACCAAACCTTTAGCCCAGTCGCAAAAGCCCCTACTATACGAAGCTTCATAGCGGTAGCAGCCAGTGAAGGACTGAAGTTGACAAAATTCGACGTGTCAACAGCGTTTTATATGGATATCTTGATGAAGACATCTATATGAATCAACCAAGTGGCTACGAGGATACGCCTGACCGTGTTTGTAAACTAAATCGAAGCCTCTACGGGTTGAAACAGGCACCGAAATGCTGAAACAAGCGTTTCTCGAGTTTCCTGCTTAAAATTGGTTTCAAACAAAGCACAGTCGATCCTTGTTTGTTCACTCGTGACAACAATGGACGAAAAGTCATGTTGTTGCTGTATGTCGATGATGGGCTGGTTGCAACGTCGAATGATGAAGATGCTCAAGAATTCATCGAAAGTTTGAAAAATGAATTCAAAATTACTGTTAAAAATGCAGACTATTTCTTGGGTATCGAGATTAGCTACGGCGAAGATGGTTCTATTAAGCTTAGTCAACAAGGCAGACGAAAATTTTGGAACGTTTTCGCATGTCAGATTGTAACTCTGTTCCTACACCTATTATCAACAATGAATCAAGGGAAGCGTCTAGTTCGAAACAAGATCAAGATTTTCCTTACCGATCTGCAGTAGGAGCTCTCATGTATTTAATGACTAGCACACGACCAAATATAGGGTATGCTGTTGGTTTTGTTTCAAGATCACTAGAGAAGCCAACACACTGGATGAATTGGATGAAAGTGAAACGAATATTTCGCTATATTAAGGGTACTCAAAATTATGGTTTGGTGTACAGGCGAAATAATGACCACAATTTGGAATGCTACAGCGATGCAGATTTTGGCGGTGATAAGGAAACGGGACGGTCCACAACAGGTGTAATTAGTATTTATGGAGGAACAGCTGTCTCATGGATAAGTCAACGACAGGCATCTGCTTACAACGACTGGTTCAGAGGTAGTCGCAGCTAGCGAGACTGCTCGTGAAATAGTTTGGTTAAAACGTCTTTTCGAAAACATGGTGCCAAAAATAACAAAACCTGTTGTTCACATAGACAATGAAGCGGCAATTAGATTGTCTCAAAACCCAGAATATCATCGTCGAACGAAGCATATAGCCATACGTCATTTTTTCATACGAGAATGTGTTACTGATGATATTTTGGATGTCAAGAAAGTTTCATCTGAGGATCAACTGGCAGACATGCTTACAAAGCCAATGCATGGTCCAAGATTGAAACAGTTGTGCTCAAAGCTAGGTATCAAGCAAGATTGAAAAAGAGGAAGTGTTGAAGATAAAGTTTCCTGCTGCTTGTTTGAATATACTATTGTTTTTTCTTTAATAGAGGGCTAAAATATATATGTGTAGTTTCTGACAGATTGACAGTTAAAGTTTAGATTATTCTGTGTTCCTTGTTAAATGTATTCTATTTTACAATGTATACTCTGCAAATGTTTTAAATAAAACGTTAAAACTTAATAACGCCACCTTCAAACTTATATGTTTCTGAAACTATTAATCCTACATAAATCAAATAGAATCATTTTCAATTTATAAGCATTCTGATATTAGTCCATAACATTTTGTTGTCAAATGTGATATTTTCTGAATTATTCTACGAAAACACCGTTTTGAGATACCTTTCTATTTTCTTGAACTTGTTATAAATTAGAGACTATCAATTATTTTTTATTTATTTGCTTTTATCATGATTAGAGAATATCAGTTTAAAAATGAAAATGAAAAATTATTTAGAACATTTTTGTCTCAAAATTTGATTCTCTTTCCGTTCCAATGATTTTTTTTCTGTATCATTTTATAAAATGGCAAGCCTTCACATAATATAGAATCGCTTCCTTGATACATACTATTAGTAGGGTCGGCAAACACTCAAACGTGTAACTATACGGCATTTTATGTGTACGTGTACGTGTATTCTACAAGCCATATAGAACGATACTTGAAGGGACGCGAAAAAAATTTGCCTTAGAACATTATATATGTGGTTGTATGTAAAGTCACTACCTCCACAAGTCTTTTCCATTAATTTTCATCGCACTGATTTCAGACCGAATCCCTGTTGTATTGTACCACGTATTCTTTGTTTTATGATGTTAGAATGTTTTACCGCCGTCTTGGATCCATCATATTGGATTCGAATTTTTATTTTAAACCAGTTACTTTAGAAAAATGTGGTGGCATAGTATATGATCGAGCTGTGCTTGTTCACTTATTTTTACCAAGAACCTCGACTTTTGGCGAATACTGTAGCGAGGAATTTATTCAGCAAGAATTTTCCTCGAAGAGAGTGGATTTGGTTTCCAAGATTCCAAAAAATTGGAAGGACTTTCTTCGCAATACTCAAAACAAAGAAGGACTTTTCAAACTGTTAGCTGAGTACGTACGTGAGAAATTCATAGCTGCTGATGTAGTGACGAACATCGGAGAACACACTCATACTCAACGCATTACAAACACAATAGACAATGCTAAAAATAG
The DNA here is from genome assembly GCA_936432065.2 of Rutpela maculata. NCBI lineage: Eukaryota > Metazoa > Arthropoda > Insecta > Coleoptera > Cerambycidae > Rutpela > Rutpela maculata. Next base: position 48,150,910 of record OW386289.2, read on the forward strand.
CTGATTTTTGGCCCCCATAGCGAAACTCATAAGACCCAGAGAAAATGGTTGGGTAAAGCTCAACATTAATAAAAAGGTCTTCGTGGTATCAAAAGGCTGGGGGAAAATTTTTAAGCATAAAAGCCTAAAATTGCTTTGAATAATATCTTATACTGAATGTGAAAATTATATTTATTATATGATAACCATTAGGCATCGATTCAATAGAGATAACAAAAGGGTAAAAACTACCCTTATTCACACTCTATTCAGAGAAACTAAAATGAATCGAAATCAACTCCAGACAGGCACTATAGATAAAGTAATATTAGAAAAAAAAAATCATTCTATGAAATATAGAGAATCATGATTAGAGAATATTATTTAGTTACTGTCTAATAATAATAATTATTTATATGATCATCTGCCATTATTGGAGCGAATATGTCTGAGATTAAGTTCTGACCCTACCTTTTGCAATATAGGGTACATTTATAACTTTAATTAGATTAATTAAGTACAGTAAATGCTAACGAAAATGTGAGTTCTTATATGCTTAGGTAGATATTCTGTGTCTTTGATTATTGTAATTTTAGTGAGTTCATAGATTAGTTTTAGTAAATATTTTAATTTAAAATTTTTCCACTCAATTGTAATGTCAAATAATTAAATACATTTAATAAATCTTAGATTGCGAAATGATTTACCTAATTTTTTCAAAATAACCCATTTCTAATATTTTTTTGTCTAAATTAGGTGCGAGTTTAAATATTATTAGGGTTTTGTAATCAGGTGTAGTTATAAATTTGTACTTTCAATATAGTACAGCTAAAAAATATGTAAAATTTCGGAATAATTTCATATGTAATGATAATTTTTCTTTATGGGTTATTATTGTACCAAAAGGTATCGTCTTCAGTTTCTATATGGTCCGGATACTTGCTCTTACCCTCAAGGGGTGAAAAATAAATGTAAATATTAAATATTTGAAAAAGTGTTACTAATTTATTTTCGAAAAGTAGGACGGTTATGTTTTTGGAATCACTGATTACGAATCTGAAGTCAAAATTAAAAAATTCAAAATGGCGCCTCTAATATGGCTTATGAATTTTTTTTCTAAAAGAGGTGTTTTAAACAGAAAAAAATGAGCCTCTAGGTGATGCTTTATATGAACAAAAAACAGCATTTAAAACAAATTTATTACTGAGCAATTGCAATAACACAATGGCGACATTTTGTTAGGAAAAATGAGAAAACCTCGGAGAAAACGCACATTTTATCGGATATAATTTATTTATTTTTTGTGATGTAAAAACAAACAAAAATCATTTTGAAGACTGATTAATTATCTTTAATTTTTTTCCTTAGAATTGTTGATGGAAGTGTCACTGTTTCTAAGATATTCAACATTTTAAACTAAATACTTCATTCTAAAAACGGTCGGGTGTCATCTATAAAATTAAATATCTCCGAAATTATCAATCCTACACAAATATTAAAAAAAAAGCACACAAATTCATTCCCAGTTTATAAGCTTCATTTTTGATGTCTGCGTTATTTTCTCTAAAACTAATATTTTTTAAGATATTTGCAGAGGAACAAAAATGTTACGTTTTTTCTAATATCAGTTTGCAGTTTAAAATGCAATTTTTTCTAAAGCAAGCGCTGTAAGGGGTCAAAAAAATTTAAGCATCTAGATCATACTATATATTAACGAAAAACAGTATATATATATATTAAAAAATGTGAAAAAGTACATTGTTTCTGTCATAACTTCTTTGTTTTTTATGCTATATAAATAGACAAAATATCATTTGAAAGCCGAATTAAGAGTCTTTCATTTTGGTTGTTAGCATTTTTAACGTAAGTATAATAATTTCTGAGATATTTAACATTTAAACTAAATACTTCGTCTTATAAATGTTCGGACGCCACCTTCCATATCTCCGAAACAATTAACTCTACAGAAATTAGTAAAAAATGAAATTCATCCTTAACTTGGTAGCTTCCTTATTTGTATGTTATCGCTCAATGTAGTACCCTTCGAATTATTTGACGAAAACCTAATTCAAATACCTATTTTTCAAGCTAAAATCCCAATTTTCTAGTCATCATAAAGTTAAGACTATCACTATATGAAAAGTTATCTAGAACCTTTTCATCTTCAAATCTGATTCTCTTTCAGCTCCAATGTTTCTGTTTTTTTAGTTGCCCCCCCCTGAAAAGGGGTGGCATCCGCCCCCTATAAATTAGCAAGCCGCCGCACAATATAGAAACTTTTCCTTGATGCATTTATTATTAAGTTGCTAAAAATAAACGAAATCCGTTTCATATGACATTATTCCGAAGTTAAAATCTCTGGTTATTGTACTAATATACAGTTTTTATTTGATAAAAAAATTATATTAGACCAAAATTTTCGAATCCATATATAGAAAATATAAAATTCGTATTTAACCAAAATAAATCACAGTTACTATTGTAATATGTGATAAATTTACCCCTGTCACATATTAGAAGTATACTTTTCAACTTTTTTTAAAATAAAGTATTGATAATAATTTCCAGAATCAAACTATAAGAAAATATTACGTAAAATCATATGGCATTATCCACAAAGAATTATTTTAAAAACACACAATATTTCACACACCTTTAAGAACATATTTACACTGTAGTCTTTCGTTAATACTGAACAATTCTTTCTATGTAACTACCTTTTATACTTCAATAGAATCTTGCAAGATGATTCTCATCGGATATTAGGCATATTTTTGCAACAATATTTAAATTCAAATATATATTAAGTAATTATGTCATCTGATGTTCATGTGAACTATTATTTATATCACTTCTTGCACTAATTGGAATTTTTACAACAGTTTTCTAGTGTGGGAACATCAGAATTACGTGTATAAAATATTTAATTGGTAATAAATTAGAATCAAATAAATATGTTACCAGGAGATCCTAGTAATTATTTCGATTTTACGAAAACAGTTTTCCACAAAAATACGGAAAGAAGAGAAACAAAGTTTTCTCAATTATCTCGTTTCTTGTATTTTTTTCTGTTGTTAATACTTTACGTTTTACAGCCACCAGAAAAGTGAAAATTTATGCTTCATTGTAGTTTTTTGCAACTATCTATATCCCCGTTGCTCCTGCGTAGCAATTAGTTATTATAGATAATCTCCTGACATTTTTGCCGAAACAATTTTGGCCCACAGTCAATTGTTTGAAAATTACAGAAGCTTGAAGTTTGAAACATTTTCTCAAGTTTCGGGTCCGCCTTCATTGCTTCGACGTCATTAATACTCAATATTAATTTTTCAATCAATAAAGTCGACTTAAAGTAGTGACTTTTGTTTTAAACAATGAAATTTAACCGAATTTTGAGTCGTATAATAATGTTCATCAGAGAACTTTGAGATGCGTTGAGAGCTTCATATCAATTGCAAGTATCGCACTGCAGAATTTAAATCAGCCTTCTCGTATCTGGATTCTTATGGATCTGGATTCGATGTGTAAAATTTCGAAACAACCGTCTCATCAGCGAAGCCTGTTATTTACCCGAAGCTGCTCAGCCCAAGTACTTAATACATAATTGACGTACGCAGGAAATAACAATATGGTCCCAGTACGATTCCCTTTGGTATTTCATACTTGAGTGTTTTGGGATTACTCTGTATATCTTGCATTGAGAAAATTAATTCTATTTTCTAAATAATTTTTTGAGAAGTTGAAAAATTCGTTCCCTGACACCAACAGCATAAAGTTTTTGGAGCACTTTAGAGTAGTGTATGGTGTTAAATGCCTATGGAAGATCTACAAAGACTGCCAAGACTAGTTCGTTCGATATAAGAACTTGTCAATTTTAGAGAAACTTATCGCATCTTGGTAGATCTAAATTGCAAATTATTCGCTCGCAAAAATCACTACATTCATTATATTTGAACGTTTCACCTTGTCACCTTCACATAGATGCTGTAGTAGTACACGGTCATTAAACTATAACGGTTACCTCATCCAGTAGCTTCTAGACGAAGGAGCGCGCGGGAGGGGAACTTGGGTCTAGCGCCTACGTCACCGATACCTTTGTCTCTATCTTTTGCATGGGAATCGGATATCTGTCTCTCTTGCACGCTTTATTTGTTTAATTATTCAGATCAAGGTCAAAGTCTAGGTAGATCCAGAGCCGGCACTAGTTGCCGCGTGTCGTGTTTTTAATTTGTCTGGCACACTACAACAACAGTGTGTTTATTTTATATTGTTTGTCGCACGTCGCACTGTCACTGTTCGGTGTAATAAACTAATTTGCTGTCATCCCAGTGTATACTATTCGTTTATATCAGTGTTTATTAATTGAGTGAGTAGCAAAATGTCTAGTGCCGGCCCTGGCTGGGTCTAGAGGCTACGTCATTTTCGGTTACCTCCCCCGCGCGCTCCTTCGTCTAAAAGCTGCGGGATGATGCAACCGTATAGTTTACTGACCGTGGTAGTAGTAAATGCAATCTGTAAGGCGTCATATTCAGTCATTTACGTAAAATTTTCCACAGTTTGTTGTGGAATTTGTAGTTCCAAACTCAACAAAGCAGCACCAACACGTTGCACTGTTTCTTCTGACACGCGAGGTCTTCCGCACACATTTGTGAGTGGGGCCGACGTAAAGTAAGTTCGCTCGCCCTGCACGAGGCTGGTCCCTGGTCTACAGCGATGCATTGGGGTAAAGGGCAATAGTCCTGCCCGGCCCCAGTCATCCGAGACCGACATCTTTAGCCAAGAATATTGGCGCGAGGTCTTCCCGGACTTTATCGTTTACATAAACAGCCTGTCATTTCAAATTCTTTGTACCAATTGTATCTTGACTGTCTAGTAAGTGGTGGTTTTCTAACACTATTCGAAATGACGTTGGACATTAGTTACGCCGTCTTTCAAATTCAAGCAACCAATATGATTTCTCTATTATGCTTACGCGCCACTACCAACTGTCTTATCGAAACTTCTAGTTCCTAAATCTAACGGCGTAAAATCCATATTACGGATAAGTTTTGTTTTGTAAAACATTAAAAGTGCAAACTTCTTTTGTAGTAACCCTGCATATAGCAAATGTGTATGCAAATTTCTTGGTATATAGTTATCCGTCTCTTGTCGGTAAGATCAAAGGATGTTATAAAACTTGCGTGTCTTTCTTCATTAACTTATGACCAATCTTTGTATCAAGTAGTCAAAATCCGAGCTAGTCATTCTTAAAGCTCCCATCAACCACCAAACCACCATTTAAGGGTCACTATCAGTACATTTTAGACAATTTAAAAGACCACTTCCACTGTATCTACCAGGCCATTTTTTTAAGGTATAGTTGTGTGGGCAAATGCCCACCCTGTTTTGATAATTGCCCACCCAGTCACAAAGAATTGCGCACGCACCGAAAAAAAAAAAAGTATTCAGTAACAGCCGAAAAATAAAATATATAAGATCAAAATAGAAGTCGGTATTTAAGTACTTATAACAAAATAACTCGTAGGTCATAGCCTTCCCTAAAAATTTTTTTTACAAAATCTCGTTGGGTATATAATTCATATGTTGTTCCCGATATCTTCGATTCTTTTTTATCAAGAGGCAGTACCATTTAAGGCTATGAATAGCTTCGCGTTCATAGTATCCACATGCACCGACATTCGATGAATAGGCTTTATTTGATTATAATGCGATATAATTTCGGTTGTCATCGAATTAAGTAGTACAAAAATTGATGAAAATAATTTTTTTACAATCCCAGAAGTACTTACAAGTTTTCTTAACTTATAAGCAAACTGCGCGCCCAATTCAGTAGTATCTAAATTCGGAATCTGTTCAATTGCTGACCAATTATCTCATACACTTTCAGCAAAGTCACCTACTGATTTTTCTCCAAAAACAACTCTACCATAGGGCGACCAGCATTGATCATTTCATTTGTAGTCTTTGCATTGAAGATAGATGACTTTTGCTAAATGGTTCCATCCATTTCAACATTCATACGGTCCTCTAAAAAATTTATAAATGAATGAACTGTTTCCGTTCCCACGGCAGACCATAGGCGCCTCCCAGTTCTAACCATAGTATTATGAAAATGTTATTTCGTTTGCATACTTTCACTGTTCATACGCCCTTCTTTTTGCAGGTCTCTTTCATTATTGTTCAGATATTAGTTTTTCTCTTCCCAGCCTGGAAAGGGACGATCTTTGACCACATTTAGTTTCGAAAGAGCACTATTTCTTAGGGTTATTACATCTAGGAGAATCAAATCTGTAATTTGCATTTTTCTCTGCAATTCCTAGAATATTTTTGTAATGTCTGCCATAATGTATGTAAACTTGTTGTGTGTTGGCTTCCTATTTTCCAATGGTAGTGTTTTTTTCACGACGCTCATTTGAGGATGAAAGCTCCTCGGCAACCAGAAAGATTACACAGAGTTGCAGTAAAAAGATTCCTAAAGTGTTCAGCAAACCGTACTTCAAAGTACGTTGGAAAAGCTTGATATTGTGGAAATATTGTAATCGATTCAATTTTGCCGGAGATGTTCGAAAATATGAAACCAGGTCACATAGATTGCTTCGCCACAATTTTAACTCTAGTACTGTTTCAAACGCAGATTCCATTACCAAATCAGATCTATGAAAATAGAACCATACCGTTAACACTCCATGTCCGAGATGGTTTTCTAACATAGCCCACTTTCTCCTCCGATATTCGCTGCTTTGTCGACAGTTGTAATTCCCCACTATTAAATTCCTTCGAACCATGACTGTTGCCACAGCTAAACAAAGTTTACCGAAACGTATTTTAGATAGTGACTCTTTTAATTCATTCTACTTTAATATACCATTCAAGATACCATATTAGTCTTTTCACCGCTAACGAAGATTGACGAAGATGAGGACGCTAACGAAAATTGATGGTATGATATGTATGTCTTGAGCGTTTAACGTGTTTTCGTGTTTACCAAAGCCATAATTTTCAATATTCATTCATTGCATATTTTTCTGCAAAAAAATTACTGTTATCTAAAGATACTTACAGTTAGATTAAGTTATTTATTTTATAAAAAATTTAAAAAATAAAAACGGGTAAAAAGAAAAGTAAACTACGCCCAATCAAAACATTGCGCATCAAAATATCACATGGTTCCTTCTCGGAATAATGTTTATTTGCTATTACTTTAGATAGTTTACATCCACTTCGGTTACTAATCTCACATTTTCCGAATACATATGGAGATATGAAAAAGAAATAGGAAATAATCTGTGTGAGTAAAGAGGAGAGGAGATAAACTTTTCTAATTGGTTGGAGGCGTGTTTTGCAATGCATAAATGTAATTTATGGCCATTATGGACTATCCCATACAACGGATGCTGTAAGTATTTAACTTGCCCCGCGTAAATATCTGTTTTGAGCGCCGGGAATGCGAATAATTTTTACGTATATATACGGAGTCGGCTATCAGTTACCCCAGATCAAATACCAAGAAATCAATAGAAAACTGGACTTGTTCCCAGTTCTTTGACTTCTTTGACTCTTGTTTTGTGTCTAGGGACTACAGAAGCAATGCGCTCGTGTCCCACAGCAGCTATGGAGGCAATGCTGGACTTACTTCCTCTGCATTTGCATGTAATGAAGGAGGCAGCACTTAGTGCCTTAAGGCTGCATCAGGCGCTAAAATTCAGATCAGGCGACCTGGTTGGTCACTTAAGGATTCTGGAGTTAATCCAATTCGAATCCATGAAAAAACCCACTGACTCAATGCCAATCAAGCATGACTTGGAGTTCCCGTTTGATGTGCTGATTGAAAGCCGTCAAGCGGGCAGGGTCGAAGCACTGCGGTTGGAGAAAGAGTCACACATCTGGTACACAGATGGATCCAAGATGGATAAAGGGGTTGGTGTGGGCGTAGCAGGGCCTAAATGTAGGCTATCTAAAGCCCTTTACTGCCATATTTTTTTGTCTCTAGTAACAATCAGCTAAGATGCTTCCCTGCTAAGTTATTTAATCTTAAAGACAAGAAAATTCATTTTTCCAAAAATCTTAAAACACATTAATTGTAAAATCTTTTAGATAATGCATCCATCACGGTCAAAGAATTTGAGCGTATACAGGGTGCCACGCTAGTGGCTCCCCCCCTATATTTCCTTTATTTTTTAACTTCCATTTGAAATTTGGGTCGGATAAACTACCTGTAAAAATGGATTTTTTACATAAAAAACGGTATGAGATCATTTCCGATCTACCCGGAAATGACAGCAAATTTCGATTTTTAAATGGAACACTCTGTATATTTTTACATATTTGGATTCAAGACAACATTCTGAGTATACCATGAGATTGTCGCGTATTTTTGAGTCGATGTTCAGTTTTCTTAAGCATTTTAAGACATTCGTCTAGAGTGCTTTGGAATATCAAAATTTGTTCTACGGCAGGTAAAGTCCAAGGGAAAAATATAATTTTTCGTTTAATTTCATTAATAATTATTTACGAAACCTCCAAAATTGAACAAATCACTTTTTTATTGAAAACTTTTTTTTTTTCAAATGGGAAGGTGGTTGCTCCTACTGTCCAATAAACTATATATTTTTTTCTGAATTCATTGATATCAATTTCAAATCTATGCTATTTGTTTTTCTATTTTATTGAATTTATTTAAAAATAAAAAAATTACTTTCAATATAATTTTTCTTGGACTTAACCCGCAGTTGCCTTTGCAAAAATCATATGTCTAATAACGAAATGTGACCAACTACCTTTTTGTGAATAACAGCCTTTTGGTTCTCTGTTTTGTTTCCGGGTAAACCGAAAATAGTCTCATACCGTCTTTTATGTTCAAAAATCCATTTTTACAGGTAGTTTATGCACCTCAAATTTCAAATGGATAAGTTAAAAAATAAAGGAAATATAGGGGGGAGCCACTAGCCTGGCACCCTGTATATAATAGTCAGGACTAACGAAAAAACATGATTTTTATTTATTTTTTCAATTTGAAATTTACTGGAACCAAAAAACGGGTACTATTTTGTGTAAAAGATCTAAATTTTTACTTTATTTTCCTTGTATCATTTTTGATTTTGCAGATATCAAAATTTGCCAAAAGATTTATTCTTTGAGTAACTTGCTTAAAACCTTTTAAAAATCAGTGTTTATTGCTTAAAAATCAACATTTTCAACCCCCTGTAATTCGGCGGATATTAAAGCAAAAATATCGTTACAGGTTTTTTTTTGGGTAGAATTTGACGATCTACACATTCCAATAGTCACTTTTTTTTTCGAAACCTCCGAGTTGGTGTGAAACTTACTCGCAACTAAAAAGCAGCCTTATTCCTTTTTAATATTTTATATTTGAACCATTTTTATCAAACTATCCAAAAATATTTGAATTTAAAACTGCTATAGAATTAGTCCGAAGTGAGATCACTAAGTTACTGTACTAGTGTACCTAAATTGTCATCATAATAGTAAAATTAATCCCTTCGTTTTAAGATTGGAGCCCAATTGTTGGGTAGTATTATTGATCTTATTGAACTTCATGGGGAGCACTGTTTTTTTCTAGGAAATCCTAAAGGTCCCGGATGCACAATGGACTGATAGGCCTGAGTACTGCGGATATTCAGATTTACTCGCGTTTCTAATAACAAAAATGTATTTAATAAATCAAAATATAGACGTATAAGATGGACTCAGAAGCAGATATTGTAGATGTAAGTAACTTTTCTGAACAGTAACTAAAGATATTTTCAGACACCTTTCAAATATTTATATTTATACCAGTTATATGTTTGTAGTAATTAGTACCATATTTTATTTTCAAAATGAATTTAGTCATATTCTCTTAATTTTATAGCCACAAAATAACTGCGTTAGTGAACAAAACCTTACATGTCCAGTATTCTATTGCCTTGTTGAATGGCAGAGACTGTAAAAGGCCTACATGTCAATAATTAGAAACGTGGGTGTAGTTGTAGATTTTTTTTCATGTATTAGGGATATGACCTTTCGTAAAACAAAGATCATTATGTGAGATATAAAATTATTTTATGATTTGCCCACCATTCAATTATATTACTTATAATAGATAGGCATATTTTACATACACAACTTTGCCAAACCTTAAAACTTCATCTAATTACAAAATAATTAGAGTTTGTACACTAGTCAATTTGGTCAATCAAGAGTAGTTATAATTAAATGGCTTTCTCATGTTTGTTTATTTTTCTGATTATGTACTATTATTGATTAGTAGGTCAATGTTATAGAGTTGTTCACTATAAGCCTAGACAAACAAATGTATGCAATGAAACAAATGAATGTGTTTATATGCTTGCCTAACGAAGGGGATAACATTAAGAAACATTTTGTAATCAATCATTTTTGGTTATGAATGTTTCAAAAATCTCTGATAAATTTAGAGACGTTTCGTAAGTATGTGGACATGGAGTATCATGTCTATAACTGGTCAAAAGAAAATGATTTAATGTCAGTTGCTGATATACAAAGAAAATATAGCCCTTCAAAGGCTACGTAAATATGTTGAAAAAAATATATTTATACGGTTTGAGATATGAGCTTACACACGTTACAAATCATAATTTTGTTTTGCGAGTTAAAGTTAACTGAAAGTTATCTGCTGAATACCCAAAATAATATTTTTTAATAAAGTTAACTGGAGTTCTAAAAGGCGTTTATTGGTGTGGATAAGCCTTAAAATTTCATAGAATTTTTTCATTCATTCATTAAACTGCATACGTTTTCTTTCCGGATATGCAGAATTTTGTTTTGTTTATGAAAAAACAACAACAAATAACATAGTATACTACAATTAGATAAAAAAGGCCATTATTTCAGAATAATTGCTTACTTAATCAAATCAAATAAAATTGAAAAATTTCTCGGAAAATAGAAAAAATGTTTTTTTATGCAAAATTATTTGTAAAGAGGGCTTTCAGTCCCGGGATTTCGTGAGCGGGACTATATCAGGATTCTATAAATAACTTTGATCGAGTTTCGGTATCTTAACTTGTCCCTAAATTGATGGTAATGTTATAGAACTTAACAAAATTGATAAAAAATGATAAAATAAAAGTTCTCCTCAATCACCATATATTCTGAAAAGTGTTCAGTATCAAAATTTATTCATTCAAAGTACAATGAAATCCGACTTATTCAAAACTGCGCTGAAATCTGACTTAAAAATAAAACATCTGGTCAATTTGCAAGTACCCTCAAAATTTATTTTTGTTAAGAAAAAACAAATTATGCATTGGGACTGTTTTCAACATTACAAGGAGTTACAATTTTGAATTTTATCAAAATTCTCAAATGAAATAAGGATAGCTCTAAATCAGATTGAAACTTCGTTTTGCGACGTTTCGACTCTTCCTTCCCCCTTAAACGGACGGAGACCGCTCCTTTCATACATTTCACGATATCGATGCTTGTCGCGAGGTTCTTGGAGGGGAATGGCTGAAAATTTAGACAGAGTTCACTGATACGCAAAGGACAATGGTAAGAATGAATTGAGATAACCCAAGGGGCTTGGTCCCACCTTCCCATGGGGTGGAAAATTGATTTTGTGTCTCTCTCTGGTTTAATCGATTACCCCCACGTTTTCGAGGATGCTGATCAATAAAAGTAAAAGCATTTGATTCTTCCTGCTTTCCAATAAGTATATCTAATTGAATATTGTCAGTTTTAAGAAACATGAATTTCAAATCCTTGCGAAGATAGGCTCATGAGGATGTCCAATGGACAAATGATGACTTTGAAACCACTCCCACTCAATATACAAATTAGAAAATAAAAAAAAACAAATTTTCCACCCCCTTTCCCTCAGGGGGTTATCACAATTCACTCGCACCATTCTTCTTTACTTATCAATTAACTCCACCTAAATTTCTAGTGATTCCTCTCCAAGAAAGCTCTGATGAGCATTGATATCGTGAAACGTATGAAAGAGGTGATTTCTGTCCGATAGGGGTGAAGGAAGGGTTGAACCCGGCGTGAAACCATTTTGTTCTTGATCAGCATCCTGGAAAACGGAGGAGTAAACGTCTTTAACAAGAAACAACAATGGACACAATTTTACATCTCCTGACAGGGTAGATTCCATCTCTAAAGGTGGTTGCGGTCCACTATCTGATATCAACTTTCATCATCTGTTATATCCCCATGAAAAAACAAAGAATCCTTGCAAAGATAGTCGATGCCAAGCCGTCATGAGTAATAAGCAAAAAAGGGTGGCCATTTGAGGAGGTGCGTATGACTAAAAACTTTTTTCACAATGTTATTTGTGTTCAACACCTTCAAAAACGGGGGGAAATTGGTTTCACAACTTTAGCACGATTTTGCCTACTCTTCCGACTTCTTATATCTACTGTACATGCAAGGTAACTGCCCTGCGTAATATTATTTATTAATTTTTTTTTACTGTGTCTATCTTATATATATATTTCAATAAACCTTTAACCCATGTCCTCATTGACAGTAATAGCGCAACTACCTACCAATTATGATTCTTCCCCGCCAAGTAGTTTTGTAGATATATTGCCACGGACGGTCATCAGATCGACAGACAGACGGATGGACGGACGACATACTGACGGAATTGAAAAACATTAAGTTTCGTAATGTACATAGTCCAAAACGAAAAAATCCAAAGAAAGTGAGCGACGAAAATAATAAAGGAAGCAAATTGTAAATATTATACAGCCTCAGACTACTTTTGTTGTAAGTTAAGCAAAAAAATGTTGATTGTACAAAGAGACTGGCTAGTTGGTTTAAATTACTGCTATCAGACCAAGCACACACGTACTGACAAACAAAAATGTAATACGTATAATTATGTTTCATATCTACAAGTTTTAGCTTTATGTTTTTGAAAGTCATTTTCAACTTACACACCTGCTATAACATGACCTAGTAATGCCAATTTCCTCCAATTTGGTCGAGCAAGTGTACCATAATGTTCGAATATATTGCTTTTATAGTCTTTATATAGGATACGATATTACTTCATCTACTTAATGAAAAAATTAAACGGATATTTCTAAGTGCCTGTGCTGTGTTGTTAAACTATTAATATCTCATACTCATAGCACTTATGCAATTACAGACTACCACCGAGTTCACATAAATTTCGGGTACCATTTTATGCAACAATGTCTGTCGTAATTAAAATATAATAAATTAAGAACTGGGTCAGTTTTAGGCTATTCACTTTCATCGGGTATCGAATTGCATTCTCGGGGAAAGGAGGGATTTTAATTATTTTTTATTATTTTAGGAACAACTAGTAGAGTCGTATAAAAAGCAAAATCATTCAATAAACGTTAGTTTTAACTCAACATCGACAGCAAAGTACATCAATATGTTCGCCAAGGTGTGTAGCAGATATTTGTAGTGCTTAATTGTGAGAATGTATTGTGTTCTTTGACGTAACAGTGTGTCCATTTTCTTCGAAGATTGACTCAACTTATAGATTTTTACCTATTATATTATATATGGATCGATATGTATTTACTAGGATGGTCCTTATTTTGTGACATTGATTTTTTTCGTTCTCACCCCCGAAAGTGGTTCCAATTATTTAAAAAATGAACTGTACAAAATTTCAACTCGATCGGATTAGCGTTATCCGATGTGTAGTGCTCCAAGGCTATTAAAAGTAACTACAATACGCAATTTTCACCTATTTTCAAAAATGTCTCGTTACTGGTTGATAAATGATCATATCAATTAATAATTTGCGAAATAATGGAGTTTTGATTGGCGTAGACAGGCATTAGAACATTCATATTCTCGCTACTGACGTCTTAGCAGATGTTTTAAATCTCATTATTCGAATTGGCTTCTCAATAATACCTTACAATCGAAATGTTATACACTACTGGCCAAATAAAATGGGCCTCTCAAATTTTCATAGTATAATTTTGGCTTTAAACATTATTTGTTCATTTTCTACGTCTTTTGCAAATGTACCCCAAACTGATATTCTCAAATTTGTATTGCTTGAAATAGAAAAAAAATCTGTTTTCAGTTATCTACATCAAGTCTAACTCTGAAGTAACATACACAAACACGCACACCATAAACACACAACATATAACTAGACAACCCTTCAAATCCAAAACCAAGGCTGTCCGCAGACATACATCTAAATCCACCGGCATTGTCAGTGCCGCTCAACCTTCCCAAAGTTGTTCTCATCAGTTCCTTGCTGATATCAGCACAACGTTCAGCATATCGGCCTCTTCGCTTTTTGCTATCTAATTTTCCTGAAATATATGTTTTATATTGTCCACTCTTCGGTTCGGTTCTTCCAAAAAATGAGAATTTATCTAATTTTCCTCAAGATTTCTCTACTACTTTAGCTGTACTTTCAACCTTATCTTCAAATGTTTAGACATCTTTATCTCGAATATAAGGTTTTACCTCGCACAATGTTCTTTGTTACACGTTAATATCCAGACTTTTTGCCAAAATATTAATATTTCGCAAATAATATGCAAAACGCTTTTACAAATTGTCATTTTAACTTCTCTGAAATTGAAATAAACTCGTTTAAAATTTGCCTGCTAAATGGCAATTTACTGCCGATAACACAGATTTACAAAAAAAAAAATTGTCTGGATCTGGGGTCAGACCATACGTTTCTTATGAATTTTTCGACGCTGAATTCGAATATATTTTTAGTTTTGCTCTATCTCGTCAGGATTTTGAGATATCCTGATCTAAAAGTGCAAAAAACACTGTTTTTTGACAGATTTGAGATTATGTAGCTTTGCGAATTTTTTTTCTCGAAAAAACATGTATGGGATCTAAATCTTCCTCTTTAAAATGCCGTTGAGTTTGCTCAAATATCTTTTTTTTTTTCGCCGAGATATCGAATTTTGAAAATTGTCTGTTCATATCATACCTTTCCTAATACATTTAATTAGTACGGAAACCTTATGGTCATTATTTAAATTGCAATATCTCGGCGAAAAAAAAAAGGATATTTGAGCAAATTCAACGGCATTTTAAAAGATAAGGATCCTTACGAGAAGTACGAATTTGTCGCGCAAGGAAACTTACAATATTTTTTATACAGCTTGATCTCTCGGGTTCCCGGTTTTGAATGTCAAATCCAAAAAGTGATATTCAGAATGGAGGATTCAATATGGCTGACTTTATGCTGTATAAAGTTAATTGGTCTCTGAACTCGTATGAAACTTGATCTGGAGGGGCTTTTCAAGTTCGCCGTTTTGAATTAAAAGTCTAAAATGGATTATAAAATTGCAGATCTGTTATGACGAACTTTTAAGTAGAGAGTATAGTATAGAGAGTACAAAAAGACGCCGAAAGTTTGTTGAAATAATAAAACATTTGAGTATCAGAGTTTAGAATGAGGGAAAATCTTCGAATGTCAGGTTTCGTATGAATTCAGTGACATATGAATTTTACTTTACGTAAAATCCATAATTTTATATTATAAAATTTTATATTACATTTTAGGCTTTAAATTGGAAACGGCAAAATCTAAAAGCTCCTGAAGATTAAGTTTCATACGAATTTAATTGATTGACTTTATTCTGCATAGGTCCGCCATATTGGATCTGTCATTCTGAATGTTACTTTTTGAACTTGAGAAACTTAAAACAAGGGACTCAAAGGGACAGAGTTTTGGAAAAATACATTGAAGAGATTCCTTGTGAGACCAAATTGATTTCATACCAAAGTTGCTTATGTGTTCGAGGCAGCTGGAGCATGAAGAACTGATTATCTAGTGCTGGTGCTATAGAACCTTTTCATGGTTGTTAATGAGCTTTCACTTGATATACGTTGCATTTTAAATTCCATATATTTTCCGTGATATAATCCATACATTTTGGAGCCACGTCCCCTGCAATGAATTCACGTAATAGCGGGCAAAATGATGACAATTGACTAATAATTTTTTCGTCCAAAATTGTATAGAGTTAAATCGGAAAGGTATCGTTTAATATTGATTTAGCAACATTCAAATAAATCTATGAAGTCTAGTGTATATATATATATATACGGGTGTCCCATAATCACGTTAGCAGGCGATACCTCCGTTATTTAAAAAGATAAAATGTAAATAAAAAAAAAACTGCAAACAACAACGTCGTTTGTACCTGAATTAAGGAAATCTTTGCATTCACCAAAATAAACACTAAAAATATAGATTGCAAGATTCTGCAACAAAACATATATATATTACACAAGTTTATAAACCTAATAAATTTCTCATTGTCCCTATGACTGTTTCTAACCACATTGTTAAATACTGTCTACAATAACGTTACAATCTCTTAGCCTTCTTTGTCTAACAAATTCTAAAATTGAGAACCCCTTCCTTTTTATCCTTTTTGGACTCAAGGCCCTTGCATATGAATAACATAGATTATATTAGATTGAAGGGAGGAACTGGCCACTTGGCCTTGGCCACCGCGACCCCCGTAGATCTATTATGATGCTCATAATCTAATTCATTTAGAGTCCCTTATCCAGCTGTATCCTTTGTGCCAGACTCCATAGCCTTGATAGGGGCTCCCTAGTTTAGCTATCTGCCCTTGGTTTTTCTTCACCAAGTAGTTGACATCTCAGTCTAGCTAAGCCTTCGCAGTGGCACAGCATATGTACTGAGGTTTTCTTTTTTATTGCATGTTGCATCCTCTGCCAGGCCCATTAGACTCATATTTCTACTGCGCCTACAGTGTTCAATTAGAAGACCCACTATTATCCTAACGGCCTTTCTATTTTAGAATAATAGATCTTTCGTGAATTTGGTCGATCGTTCTTTAATGAACTTTTTAGCCTGTTTCTGTCGCGGGAAACTCTTCTACCATTCTAGAGATTTGTCTTGTATCCATTTGTTAATGGATGATCGTTTGCATAGCTTAGTCACACCACAAAACGGTTGGGGACCTACCAGGGCATTAGACGCGCCTTTCCGAGCCAGTTTATCAGCATTTTCATTCCCCCTGTGTCCCTCGTGTCCTCGTACCCATGCCACGGTCACTTTATTGTGTGAAATGTCCCCACTAAAAGTTCCAAATCGTGTGATCGAAGAGGCCAAGTAGTCGAAAAGTTATTACTGAAGAATCGCTTTTTTCACCCTGTGTTTAGGGACGAATAACTCAGTAGCTTCTCACCACCGCCCGCTCGAGCGAGTGCGTGAACCAAATGTTCGAACCTGCGGTTCCTCTCGTACTGTGCAGGATTACTATCATAAAAACGAGTCATCAGACGGTCTACGGTTTACGAGCGGGGCTGGCTCTAGGGGGAGGCGAAGCGGGCGGCTGCCCAGGGCGGCAAATTCTTCAAATCCACAGTTACCAAAAAATATAAAAATGCTAGGAAACAACTGTTTCACTAATATAGTAATAGTAATGTTTACTTTATATAAATAATTTGTTATTGTTAGTTTTTTTAGTGATTTTATTTCTTGTCGAATTTCTGTGGTGTGGTATTTTTTTTAAGTTTCAATACGGTTAATTTTTTCAATTATTTTATTTTACCGTTTTAAATACAGTAATCATATTGCTGAAAATCCATAAATTGCTGTAAACCTCATAACTAAAAAAACAAACCATCAAGAATGTTCAGTAGGTGACTCTTAAAATGTTATAAAAAATAACGGACTAAAAAGATAAAGTCAGTCGGGGTAAAAATGGGACAGACAGGTAGCGGGGCAAATAAAAGACAAGGTGATATCGAACCCTGATTGAAATAAATTAAACTTAATTTTTTATTCAATTTTGCTTTGTACATTCAGAACTGTTCTATGTTATCCAGTCAGCAGCGTTACCACATTTGGTAGATTTTTATTTCTTTTTAGTAGAATTTTAAGGGTTTTTTTAAAGTTTGGTAGGTAAAATTTGCTGGTAGATTTCTGATAATAATTATCAAAAGTTTCAGAAGAAAGTTGTAGGGCTGTAACTGAACCCCTTTGATAAGTTAATTGAAGGTCAATGGGGTACAAGAAGCAATAATATATTTTTTAATGGAGCGCCCAAAGAATTTTTGAACGATTTTTTTTTTCTGATATCAAAAATATGACATATGATAGATAGAGGCAGATAGAGTCCTATCTTTAACCGTTTACGAGTTATAGGCGTCTGAATTTAAGATGCCAGCGCCAAAGTGGAGAACTCGTGAACTAATTATAGGCCGTTTGTTTATTTATTTGGCGAATACTTATATCGATTTTTTTCTGTTTATTGTTATTTTTGGCGTTAAAAATAATAACATTAATAATACATGACTTAAAGGTTTGGAAGATTTTGTTGTAAGTGATTTGCAAGATGTTAATGGCATTATTCAGCAAAATTCATATTTTTTAGGTTATATTGAAAAGTACAGTTTCTTCGACATAAACGGTGTCTGGCTAGTTAATTATTAATAAACTTAAATATTTCTTTAAATTTATGTACAGTTGTAGTTTAAATAACTTTTTTTCAGGAAACATGAGTGACATTTAGGTTAAGCATATTGCAATGTATGGAACATTTGGGAAGCACTAAAAATGTAAAAATTCTAATGGTATGTATGAAGGGGAATATGTTTTAAATGCAGGACATATTATTTTGTGTGGTACAACCCATATTCAACACAAAACTTAATAAATATGTATGCTCTATGTTTACAAACAAGTGTCAGATCATGAAATTAGTGGTACCTGCATTGAATATAGGTAACTGAAAAAATATTTATTAATTCTTTAAGTAAAATAACTGAAACAGTATTTTGTAAAATATGAAATTGAAATATTCAGGGGTAAAACATAATAGTGCATGATGCAATAGTATAGGTACATTACTTTTATAAATATACTGAAATTGCATATATTTACTTATTTCAAAAATTTCACTTACAATGTGTGATTGTTCAGGCCATTATTATTGCTACTCGGGCCACGGTTATTTGCACCAGCTTTTTCCCTCTCAATGCCTGGTAAAAGGTGTCTACATCAAAGAGGGTATGCTGTGAACATTGTCGTGCCAACTCAACTTTCACGAGTTGTCCCTGCAATCTACAAAGGATACCGACTAGGTTGGCTCCAGCAAATTGTAGCCCCTTTAAACGCTATCATATTTTTAATAAATTAGCATCTCAGTTTATCATTTACTTATTGTTGGTATTATTGTACACTAAAGAGACAATGACAGAAAAGCCCATAATTAGTTTGACTATAGACCACCAGGTGGCGTAATCCTTATTTTCAGACGCCTATTGAACATTGAAAATTAATAAATTATTATTATTATTTTTTATATAACAAGTAAACATTTGCACTTTTTCTGCGTCACTGTATCCATTTTGATTTGATTAAATAAATGTCATATAATAACAGAATACTTGTCATTTTCATAGACAACTTTAATAATAATTATTGTAATTTCCGTTCGTATAATAAATAGCTTAAATACAATTTTCAATGTTGAATAACTCGAAAACGGTTAAAGATAGGACTATCATATGTCATGTTTTTGAAATCAGAAAAAAAAAGTAATTCAAAAATTGAACAATACCCATTAAAAAATACATTATTTCTTCACGCCACTGTGCTTCCATTAACTTATTAAACGGCTTCAGTTACAGTCCTACAACTTTCGTCTGAAACTTTTTTCTATCTCTAATAATAACGATAATAAAGGGTGGCCTAAATATAATGAATAACAATGTACATTTTTAAAACAGTGGAGTAAAAATAAATATCTTAAAAAAATGTTTGAGGAGGGGCATTTTTTGCTGAAATCTAGGTACACATATGACGTATGAGTTTTGAACATGGGACGAGGTCGGGAACATATTTGTTTAATCAATTGAAATAACAAAACATCGTTTTACGGATTTTACAAATGTCTCCGGTTGCATTGGTCAAATTGCAAAAATAAGAAATGGAGACCGTTCACAATAAAATTTTTACTGACCTATATGTATATGTATTAAATATGTACTTAACCCCCCCCCCCCCCCCCGCCCCCCCCAAAAAAAATATATAGTGTTCTTATAGAATTCAGTACAGCTTCAATAATAATGTATCGATTTAGACAAAATTGTGGAAAAACATGATCTTTGCGGATGTTAACAACCACAGAAAGTTACAAGTCAAAATATTTGTTTAGACGGCCAAAAAATCATAAATTGTTTAAAGCTTTGCGGCCTCATAAAGTCATGCCATCACGTCGTAGAGAAACATTTTTTTAAACTCTAAAAAGTTAACAAACATCCATAAAGAGCCTATTTTTACAAAATTTTATTTAAATTGATACATTATTATTGAAGCTATTAAATTGTCTAAACAAGCTGTATTATTGACATTTTCATTTTTCTTTTTTAGGATAAGTGCATATTTAATAGAAGTCTTTGTATATTTAGATAGATTTGATATTTTATCGCCAGCAATCTCCATTTTTTTTATATTTGTAATACGACCAATGCGACCGGAAATAAAACAATGTTTTGTAATTTAAATTACTTAAACGGACATGTTCCCGATCTCGCCAAAATCCAAAAGTTGCAACCATACTTCTTTATGTGTATATTTCAAATTCTATTAAGAAAAATTCCCCCTTTATTTCGATTTTCAGCTTTATAGCTAATAATATTAGATAAAAACATATCTCTGCGTATTACAATGAAATGGAAATTTTAATATATCTGTTAATATATCTGTTACTTGTCATTCACTGATAACCGAAATTAAGAATGTTTTCGCTACGCGCCGTTTTCACATTTAAACTAGCGGACTGGATACCGGATGACCACAACATTGAATAAGATAATAGTTATTTACATTACTAGATGCATTTACTTTTAGGTGTGAGATGATTTTTGAATGGTCGAGGTGAAGCCGAGATCTTTAAAAAACACCGGACTCCTAAAAGGGCTTTCGTATCGTGTAATGTATTATATTTTTTCTACTACCGAAAGATATGACATTTAATAATTTAAAACTAATTATTTCATGAAATTATTTGACGTTTTTAATAATTTTTATTTATAGTTTAGGAGTCTATCTGTGACAATTGTTTCCATGAAAACGAAACATTTACTATCTGTCATCGAGGTTTATGTTAAACATTTTAATTTTCAGTGGTTTCAAACTAAAATAAACAAATAGAAAAGAAGCAGCCAATATTGCTTGTGCCTCGCTTTACCCCAAGAAATCTAAAGCAAGGTATATGCAAACTTATGAAGCGTTAAAATTTGTTTTTTTTTTGTTTTTTTTGTCCTGGCCACGAAAGTTCTACTTTCGTAACTAGCAACGCCTTAGCAACCAGGTGACTCGAAAGTTTACTTTCGTTATCGCGCGTGTTGCTAGGGTTACAAAGGTCATTTAAATAGACGGTAGTAGGATAATTAATCTATAGTTCAACGTATTACTTTGTAGTTTAATTTTGTATTAGGTTTGGTTTCGGTTAGAAAAAATTTAGTAAGTTACGGTGCGGTTTTCGGTTACGGTTTCGGTTCGGTTTCGGTCTCTGATATCCCGTTCCCCATATTTTTTAACATATTCTGTGAAGAACTCTCATTCCATTTTTACTACTGGCAGGAATATTTTCGACCTCAGCTACTTTGCCAGTTTTCAGTTCTTATACGTCTGCCTCCACCTATGATTTTAGTATTGAAGGTTCGCATTAGTAGTCCTGCTGGTCATCATCTTCTGCTTCTACTCAACAATGTGGAGTATTTAATAGACCACATTTTAGGTTTTTACGTGTAATCACTTTTACTGTTCAGAAAAGATCATTGCTATTATTGTGGTTAGCATTTGACTCCGGTTCTTTATAAATAATTTGGAGAGAAGAATTCTTATGGTTTCAGCAAGAAGTCTGAATTTTTCGAGTCGGTAGAAATCTATATAATGTACATTATTCTCGAAATCGTATTAATTAAATTATAGGCCAATTATGACATTACAATGAACATTAATAAATTATCATTATCGTTAATGAGCAAACACCATATTTCGTTGCATTTCAACTTAATATGCTGAAAAAATGTTCAGGAAAAATTGAAATTAATAAATACATTTGCCTTGGTCTACTTCGATAGTTAATTAAACTTGTCAATAGAGTTTAACCAAATGAAATTAATAAGACATGATTTATTTACTATTATTGGTTTATTTAGATTCCTTATGATTGGAATACATGGTGTTCTACTTTAACTGTCCTGATTGTTTTAAGAGCCTACAAGTCAAATCTCAACCGATTTGAATGATTTTTTTTTTTTTGAAATACATACTCGTTACGAATTTCACTTTATCGTGGTACTGCCTAAATGGACAATGTTAAAAATAGCTCATTTTTGGCCCCCATCTAGGAACGCATAAGACCCAGAGAAAAGGCTGAGAAAATTCTAAAAACCTCTAAAAACATGGAACGTCATACATAGCACATAATATTAAAAAAATAGGTACCAAGGTGATTAAAAATGTACGAATAATTTTTAATACTAATTGAGCCAGACCTTCAACTGATCCTGACCTCAGGCTCCCTATTTCCAAAAACAACCCCTATAAGGGTATGAATTAATATTCGCAGCAAGTATTATTACAAAAAAGCGTTGTAGCTAGCGACCCTGGAAACCACCAAACTACCCTATTCGGAGGTGTAATTCCATTCACAGTCTCGAATACTAAAAAAATGCCACGAAACTTAGTAATGCACCAAATTATTTTCCACTAGTAAAAGGTGCAGACATCCACTTTGTCTTGACGTGAGTATCCTTATTTTTAAAAACTACCTCTATATGAATATGAAAAATATTTACAGCACGTAATATTACAATAGATCTGTATGGTTTTAGTCAACACGTTTTTTTTAATGAAGAAGAAATAGCGAGTTATTTAGCAACCTCGAAAACAACCAAACTAGTGGTAGAATCGTATTCACTGCTTCAATTACTAAAAAACAGGAAACAAGGTGGCTAAAATGAAATCAAAATCTACTTCAGTTTAGGGATGACAGGCACTTTAGATAATGTAATATTAGAACAACAAAAAAAAGATTTTTATTTTATGAAACATATAGAATCATAATAAAATATTATATCAACACTTATACTGATTACTTAATAATATTTCTATAAAGAAAAACTGCCGTTATTTGAAGATGTTAGAACAGCATCTAGTACAGAATATTTACATAGCAAATTAAAATAAAATGAAAGGTTTCTATTTGTTTTTATGTCTGGATTTAATAGATAGATATTAAAGACGGCTAATCACTGTAAGGGGTTGATATTGGTTTATTCTATTATTTCATGTAAGCTATAGAACTTCATTTGTTGGAGAAAAGGGTACAATAAATATGCAAATGATACTTGCAAAGGAGGATCATTTGGCCACTTATTGTGTTTTCCAGAATGCACCACGAGGAGGCGATTCTTTTTACCTTCCGAGTTTTTTTAATCACCTCGGTTCCTATTTTTTAATATTAATTGCTGTGTATGGCGTTCCACCCTATGAATAGGGTGTGAATAGTGTGTGAATAGTGATTGAATAGTGTGTGTGTAGTTTTTGCACTTTTGGTATCCCTATTGAATCGATACCTAATAGTTATCATAAGATAAATATAATTTTCACATTCAGTATAACCCATTATTTAAAGCAATTTTAGGGGTTGTTTCCATGTTTTTAGGTATGAAATAGAATTTTCCCCAGCCTTTTGATACTGCGAAGACGTATTTATATTAATTTTGAGCCTTTTCAAACCATTTTCTCTGGGCCTTAGCCGTTCCGCGATGGGGGCCAAAATTCAGCTATTTTTAACATTGTCCTTTGATATCCAATTCTTTGATCTCCAATAAGCATGTTAAAGCGGACCTTTGTATATAGCTCGAACATATCAAGGATTACACAGCCACACACACATAAACAAATTCTGAATCAGAGATGAAACATACCATTTTCGACGTTTTTTGAGTCGCTGATCTCACGAATCCAACATCAGTTTTCCCCTACACGTCAGGATTTTCCCGACAAGTAGGGGGTGAACAATTAAAAATATTCTCTATAACTTTGCTCTTTTACATTTGTTTATACAAACGATAATTTCGGAATCCACTCAGTATATGCAAAAAAGCGTTACATTTGCAAAAGATCAGGAAGTGTTGAAATTTGGTAGGAATGTAGATTTTAATGTTCTGAATAAGCCCATGAATGTTCAAACAGGACATCGCGATGTCGTCTTGAAGAAGATGGCGCCGAAAACAAGAAAAATAACTATATTTTCGTAACGGTATATTCTCCATAAAATTCTCTACAATTTGGTTCTTTTTCATTTTTTTATACGATCAATAATTTCGGAGATACAGCGTGTACAGGGTGATTCATCAAGACATACGGAAAATTTATCAGTAGGTTGTTCCTGTAGAAGAACGCACTACCGGGCGTCAAAATGACGATGAAAGTTCCAGGGATTATAGACCGTCAACAGGCCTCAAGATCAATTAAGAAACAATAGTTCAAAGAATCCGTTTATTTAATAGAATTGGTTATACAAAATTCTCAAGATAAGAATCGTGCCTTCCCCAATCAAGGTAGTGACTTTCAGACCATACAAGCGAGAGCGCTCACGCTAACGATCGATTAGGTAGAAAAGATTCATACATACCTTCTCAGAATCAAAATGCGAGCTTTTAGAATCATTTCAGACTCTGGGTAAATGAATAATTAAAGCTGACTGAAATTAACTTAAAAAAGTTTTACTAAATGAATTTAGTTTCGCTAGAGACTACTTAGCTTTAAAGTTCTTGTATCGTGGAGATTCACGTACTCAAACACATTCAGAGGACTTATTACTGCATAAGTTGAGTGGCGTCCGATCAGTCCACGACTTACTAACCCTTATCACAGTCGTTCAATATTATCGATTTGGCAGCGTCTCACCTTCGAGCGACTTTTAGGCAAAATTAAATTTTTGGATTTTTATGCACAAGGCGTTCTCCTCTATAACTTTGTCATTTGAAAAGCCCTGTTATTGGCTTTTCTACCATCGCTTTGTCTGGACCACTCAACGCGCTCGACCAAATTGCGAGCCGCTGGGTCAATCCAAACTCTTTCTATGCGAGAAACCGGCCTTGTACATGTGCATTGATTTTTATCAATTTTTGCTTATCGGCACTACGCCGGCTTTGACAAAATCTTCTATTTTGCCTTCTGGATGCAGTGCATCGTTAAAATTTTATACTCATACTTTAGAATTGGGCTTTCAATGACCGTACCTTAAAGGTCAATGTCTTTGGTTGAGGAATAAAAAAAAAATAAAAAATAATTTAAATTATATTTTCGTGGTACTTTTTAAACTGACTTTGTGGTACTTTTGAAAAATCCATTTTAAGACCAATTGTAGCGTACTTTTGAAAAATCGATTTTCGAGCCAAATTTCAAGGTACTTTTGAAAAACTAATCTGCGGGTGAAATTTTGGCGTACTTTTGAAAAATCGATTTTCAAGCCAAATTTCAAGGTACTTTTGAAAAGTTAATCCGCGAGTGAAATTTTGGCGTACTTTTGAAAAATCGATCTTCAAGCCAAATTTCAACGCAGTTTTGAAAAATTAGTCTGCAAGTGAAATTTTGGCGTACTTTCGATAAATCGATTCCTGGGCCAAATTTTGACGCCCTTCCAAAAATATTATTTTTCAAAGTCCAATTTATGGTACCTTTGAAAAAGTATATTATTCATAAATCTTTGTCATTATATACTTCTACTCTCATATTCTGAACCAAAAACATTTTTCCTAAGTGAAAAGTCGGTGTTTCTTCGAATTTTCACCTGGTCATTTCCAACGCCTTATAGAACCCAAAACGGGCCTTGTGGACTGATCTGCGCCTCTGCAGACTCCCAAAAATGTCTTCAAATTAAATTTTTGCCTAAGTCGAATTTTGATTATGTCTTCAACTTAGGACGATTTTGGAGAGTTCTACAACATCCCCACCGAAAGGAGTTAAAAAAATGAAAATTAAAAAAAATATAACCAAATAAAATTACTTTATCTTTTGTAGAAATAAGCCACCAATGACTTTAACTAATCTGATATAACGCGGTACAACCATATCACTTGCCCTCCCTCTTGGGATTGACACTATTGACAGCAAAGCTCGAGAGGGTAGAGGTGACTTTGTGGTTTTAATCAAATCACTCTACAAAAATAGAAAAATAAGTTGAAAAGACATTGACCCTATGCTAGTGAACTCTGTAACAAGTAGATATATACTTAAACCCGTCGATAACACAAAAACAGCAAACTTCGGCGGCACTTTGTTCCTGCCGGTGTCCTGATTGTTCGACAGAGAGCAAAAAATGCGGCACTTTGACCGCACGCGCCTGCTTAACTTTTTATGCCAATTAAGGAAATGTAAATCAAAAATAAGTTATTCTTTTAAAACTTCAGAGAAAGGGAAACCCTTATCTTTAATCTTAAAATTAAAATTTTATGTTCTTTCACAAGTATGTTCTTTCACAAGTAAGTTCATCGCCCTATCATACCACAGACAAGTAGCAGTAGCATAACTTTGCAAGTTTCAATGTAACAAAAATTACTAAATTACCTCGGGTCAATCTAAAATTTTGCAGTTACTTTGTCACATAGAAGACTAGTATACCATTATATTTTCCACATATCATGGTAAATCACGGTGTATACATCCGAGCTCGTAAGAGGTGGAAAGTTTTAAAATTTGTCAGAGACATAGATTTTGATGTTCTGAATAAGCTCCTGACTTTGTGAACACCACGTGGCGACGCTTATTTTATCGAAATGATACCTCCAAGCAAAAATATTTTTCATACAATCTCTACAAGTCTAATTTGTGAGTGGAGGAGGATGACAAATAATATAGTGAATGCTATTTTGCTCGTTTTCATACCACCTACGAGGTAGAGTAATCGACGCGTTATTTTTTATGTGAAGGCTCAATGCACAATGTAGCCTAATGTAGACTAATTCTCGGGATAAGCATGCGAAGGTCCGGCACGATTGCCGTGTTCTATTGTTACATCTTCAGGAACTTCCTCGTCTGTTATTACTTCAAGAAATTCTTCATTAATATCTACATTTCTGCGGTTCCTGCAGTGAATGAAAACCATCTATAATATTTTCGATTTCGTTGTCAACGTTGTCGTCATTATCTGGAGTCATTACGTCTGCTAAGTTGCTGCACAAATCTTCATTGCAAAAATTGCACATTATAAAACAATTAAAAGTAGCTTTTCGATAAGTGCATGCAGTACCACATCCCTTGCGACATTTGCAGAAAATGCATTTCAGGAGGTTGGCCGGAGTAGGTTTCTTCGTCGAAGTTACCGCGATCAGGCCAACTTTGGATGTTTTCCATCCCCAATTGAGCGCATTCTTCTCTACACCAAGTCACTGTTGAACCTGATGGTAAGTTCGAAAAGAATGTTGCCGTGCAGTCTCGACTGTTGGTGGCAGAAAAGTAAGATGGAACGAGATTTTAGTGGCACACTTTGAGAAAACTTATAGTGAAGCGACTTGAGAGCGGAATTGCAATAATAATTTCTGCCGTATAATGCGACAAATAAATTTTTTCCTGCGGCAGCTATGATTTCGGGATCAGTATCACGATGCTTGCGAAATTTGGGGAATTTAACTTCACCCTGATCGAACGCGGTCGATGTATCGCAACCACTGAACGCATGCAGAAACAGAATGTTGTCTATTACGGTTTCATCAAATTTCAAACTGCGCGAGGTGTATATTTGTATACCTTCTCAACGATTCTGCCTTTTCCTGATTTGCTGAAATAAATGTTGTGATGACTGTGTCCCAGAGCTGGTCAAGAGTAGGTCAAGGAGATCCGATGTCTTCTTCTACAATATGAGTGGAATGCCAAAAAGAGTACAGTTCCAAAACGGTAGTGGCGATAAATGTATCTGCATCTTCTGCAGCTTGTTTTGCCACAGAATTAGCGTCCTCGTATCTCTTCTTTAGCACGGTGATTAACCGACTTTTATTTGATTTGTTGGACAGAGAACGCTTCTGAGGCGAAGTCACAGTCATGGTTTCATCGAAGATTACCGCAACGGACTGATGAATGCGTCGACAGTGTAATCGCTCTGCGGTTTTGGTGCTACTGCCTATCCCGTCGCGTCGGCTGGAGAGCCATCAAAAACAATTATTGCGCTCGAACAGTAGTGCTTGTTAACATATTGAAGGTACTTGGTACAGATGGATGCAAAGGACTCATTAAGATGCCAGCGGATTTTATACAGCATGTGTCTTCCGCCGATGACATGAACATTGAGTTCGCATGGAGTATGAACAAAGAGTGGCAAAGAAGCTCCATATAAAGAGGATTTTGCGAAGCTGCATCTCCAAAATTGTCGATCATATAAGAAAATATAAGAGAAAAGTTGTAGAGAAGGAAAAAATTTTTGATTTCAAGTGTCATTTCGATAAAATGTACGGTTACGAAGATCTAGCAATTTTTTTGTTTTCGGCGCTATTTTTTCAAGATGACATCGCGACGTCCTGTTCGCAAATTCAAGGGCTTTGTCAGGACATCAAAATCTACATCCCTGCCAAACTTCACAACTTCCCGAACTTTTGCAAACAAAACGCTTTCTTGTATATGTTGACTGGATTATAAAGCTGTATCTCCGAAATTCTCGAACATGTAGAAATGCAAAGTTGTAGAGTGTTTTATGGAGAATGTTTTAGATTTGAGGTGTCACTTCGATAAAATGTACCGTTACGAAGATCTACTCATTATTCTTGTTTTCGACGTCATTTTTTCAAACTGGCATCGTGGCGTCCTGTTCGCAAATTCAGGGATTACTAAAATCAAAATCTATATCCTTACCAAATTTCAAAACTTCCCGACCTTTTGCTAACAAAGCGCTTAACAAGGATTAACGAGGATAGTTTAATATCTTTTGGAGATGGCTATGAAAATATTTACCTTCGAAGAAACAGATGAGTACCTAGCTGAAAGTTAGGTGAAATGTCTTAAAAAGATCATTTTGAATGGCATTGCGATTTTTCGTCTCTTACTTGAATAATACTACCAAAAAAAAAGACTTTTATTAAGGTAAAGAAATTTTCTTTTAATTCGTTTTTATTTTTGATTGATGTACAATAAAAATTGACAAAGATACATCAATTAGAAATTTAGGTCAAAATTATGGTTTTTGGATTTTTGGAAAAAAAAATTGTACGCGGAATATTTGAAATCATCTACCACAAAAACCCATAAAACGATATGCCACATCGGTAGTGAGAGTGGGGGTGGTTGAAGTAAAAAAAATGAAGGCCTTTGGTTCTTGTACACATACTAAATCACAATTTTATTTCACCCCCTCTTATAATGAGTTGGGGGTAGTAATGGGGGTGGCTAATGCCAAAATTTTTTTGAGACATTAGCTTCTCTTGTATATACTAAGTACCAATTTTATGGACTCATACCTGCTTGATTTACCTATTTACCCCCAAACCCTCCAACGGAATAAGATAAAAATATAATCTGATTCCAGATCTCGTTAAAATATACATGTGTACCAAATTTCGAGTCAATATCTTAAACTGTTCCAGAGTAACCGTGCGCACAAAGAAAGTTACAGACAGAATTTTTTTTGCTCAAATTTAAAATCTCGACGTTTCATGACATTTTAAGCCTATTTGAATAAAATTTTTTTTAATTTTCTTTGTCGTTACTAAATTTCAACTAGATGTGAAAATAATAGGAAGTGTTGGTAATTTTATAGTTTTTGTTAACAGAGATGAAAGATGCACCAAACGCCAACGCATGCATAGAACAAAATTTGGTTATGATTTAGTTATTCTGGAGATAAGTTAGAATATTTAGTAACTAAAAATGGAATAATTAGGTGCTTGGTAAATTCATATCCAATTTTACTTCCACATCCAGTGGAAGTGTAGTAACGACAAAAAAAATTAAAAAATTTCTATTGTTCAAATAGGCTTAGAATGTCATGAAACGTCGAGATTTTAAATTTGAGCGAAAAAAAAATTTCTGTCTGTGTCCGTCGGTCTGTCTGTAACTTTTTTGTGCGCATGTTTACTCTGGAACTGTTTAAGATACTGACTTGAAACTTGGTACACATATGTACTTTAACGAGATCTAGAACTAGATTATATTTTCATCTTGTTCCGTTGAAGGGTTGGGAGGTAAATTTGGGGTAAATAGGTAAATCAAGCAGGTAAGAGTCCATAAAATTGGTATTTAGTATATACACCCAATTTTTAAAGGGGATGAAAAAAAATTGTGATTTAGTGTGTGTATAAGAACCAGAAACCTCAAAATATTTTTTTACTTCATCCACCCACTACCACCCCCTATCACCACCCCCACCCCACTACCAATGTGGGGTATCGTTTTATGGGTTTTTGGGGTAGAGGATTTCAAATATTATATTATTAAAGTTCCATAACCAATTATTTCCACATACAAAATTTTTTCGTTGTGAGTGACTTGGCTAGAAAATCTGGATGTGGAAGTAGTGATTCCTTGGGCAGCGATTTTTATTATGGAAGTAGGTAATTTAATCCTTGGACATTTTTTCTAAATTAGAATGTCTTTATATTTTAATTATAAATATATGAAGAAAAAAATGTTTTATCATTTGTTCATTCACAGTTCTGTTTTCCTTTTTGCGTTTTGTTTTTTGTCAAAAAAATTGAATATTGCGCACTAAAAAGGTAGAAAAAAAACTGATGATAATTTGGACAATCGAAAATTTGTGAATATTGTCGTTCTGTTTACTCTAATTTAAAATAAATATCCATATACATATACCGAATACAAATACTCGATAATCGATTGAATAAGCGACATTAGAACACCTTAATATGGGCTCTATTATAAATGTTATCTATGTTCTGTTGTAAATATTTACATATTTTTCAGATTTTTGCCATCTTAACTCTCGCAGCTGTCGCCCAAGCTGGTCTTTCAGACTATGCATCAAGCCCAATTTCCTACTCTTCTGGCCACATCGCAGCCCCGGCTATTTCTCACGGATACGCTGCTCCCGCCATCACACGGGCTTACGCCGCCCCCGCCATCACACGGACTTACGCCGCCCCTGCCATCACCCATTCTTATGCTGCCCCAGCCATTACACAGTCTTATGCAGCCCCTGTTGCTGTAAAATCTGTACACCATGAAGAAGACTATTACGTAAGTTGTCATAAGATCATTTTTGCTTCTGTAGGACATAGTGCAGGCGTCAAGAGACAATCCGTTGGAAAAACCATCAGGATTCATTCTGGTTGTAGATTTACATTCAGAAATATATCAAAAATGAAATTCCGAAGGTTGTTAAACAATATTTTCTGGATTTTTTTTCTTTAATTAGAGCTGGTAGACAAACTATTAGTTTGATTAAAAATGAATGAATAAATGTCCGAATAAATGAAGGTAGTAAAATACAAGCATAAAAAAGGTCAAGAAAAGAAAAAAATTACTCCCTTCGGTAAGAGAGGGGTGGGGGATTAAATCACTTTATACAGGGTGTTTCTTAATGACGTGCTAATATATCAGGGTGTGATTCCTTAGGTCATTTTATGAAGAAGAGTTCATGTGAACATATGTCCGCAACGGCTTAACTTTTTTGCTACAGGGTGTTGAATTTTGTTTTGAAATCGTTATTTTTTAATATCTCAGATAGTAATTTAGTTAATATTTTCAATTTTGGCATGTGTTAATAGGATATAAAGCCACGTATTTTAGTTAGAAAAGCCATTTTATCGTTCCACCAGTGGAGTCCTTGCAAAAATTTCCTGTAATATTTTCTACCAAAAGTGGTACGCCACTGACATTTTTCCAAGTGGATATTTTTTCTGATTAACCGGGTCAGTTCTACATGAAAACGGTCTCTTGCGTTTTTCTCACAGTTCTTGATTAAAACAATTAAATCAAATTTAAACTGATTATTATTTTTAACATTGATAATGATAAATTTTATTTTATAAAAATTGGTGGAAATTGCCACCTTTACTAAATAGGCATCTTCTTCTTCTTTTAGCGGGGCGACTGAGAGTCGCCGCACTCAGGCCTTGTGGCCCATTGTGCTACTGCTACGAATTTATTGAATTCCCCCATTCAGGCCGGATTCTAACCCAAAGGCCAAAACCCTTCCTATAGGGGCATTCCTTATTTCCTACGGCACCGGAAAGCCAATGCTGAAGTGTTTGTGCCTCAAGTACATAAGACTAGGACAGGACGTAAGGACGTGGATGGAAGTCTCCTCCTCGTCTCCGCAGAACCTGCAGTTTGTCAACCACCCCCATAGTGTGCAGGTGTTTTCTGAAAGAGCCGTGTCCAGTCAAAAGACCTACCACGGTTCTGACCTGTTTCCTGTTTAGTCGCAAGATTTGTTCCGCTCGCTTCGGCAAGGGCCCCGAGATCAGGAGCCTCGCTTGCCGGAGTCCTGGGTAGGAGGCCCAGAAGTCAAAGAACTGGACCGTGTCCAGTCTTCTACTGACTTCTTGGCATTTGATCTAGGGTAACCGAGAGCCGGCTCCGGACCCAGTAGGGGCCTCTGAGAGCCCCTTCTGGCCAGAGCGTCTGCCCGCTCGTTACCCTCGATGTTACTGTGTTCTGGCACCCAGAGAAGCTTGACCCAGTTGGATGAGCCAAGTTCACAGAGAGCCTGTCTACAGTTTTGAACCAGGATTGACTTGGTCCGGACTGATGCAAGGGCCTTGAGGGCCGCTTGACTGTCGCTACATATATATATGTGCCTGTTGGAATATTTCCTTCGGATATTCTCCTGTGCGCAGACCAAAATAGCAAAAATTTCGGTCTGGAATACCGTGGCGAATTTGCCCAAGGCATAAGAAGCTTCAGCCCTGGGCCTTTCACCGTATATCCCCGCTCCAGCACTTTCCTCAAACCTCGATCCGTCTGTAAACCAGACGATATCGGCGGGCTTGAGTATGTCCTCGAATGGGTTCCAGTCTTCCCTCAGCACCTCACCTCAGCCTGTAGGCCGCTTTCCGAGCCTCGGCCTCAATCACCAAGTGAAGGACCTCCAGATCTGCTGTGGGGGTTGTGCGTATTGCTCTTGTGACTCCCAAACAGGCGAGTCTTTGGAGTTGTGTTAGCTTCTGTTGAATGTAAAGCCTGGTTACAGCAGGCCACCACACAACAGAAGCATAAGTGATCATTCGTCTTACTATCACAGTATAGTACCACATTGTTACCCTGGGTTTTAAACCCCCATGTTTTTCCAAAGGTCCTTCTACATACCCACAGGGTTGTAGTGGCCCTTTGTATTTGTCTCCCTATGTGATCTTTCCAGGTCAGCTTAGAGCCCAGGATAACACCCAGATACTTCACCGTCCCGGAGATCGTTAGAGTCGTGTCATAGAGTACTGGCTTGACGAAATCGTCTAGCCTGCGCCTCCTAGTGAAAATTACCAGTACTGCCTTAGAGGGGTTGAATTTAAGGCCCTGGTCGTTACACCATCTCTGTACGATCTGCAAGGCCCTTTGCAAGAGCCCGCTAACCGTGTTTGGGAATTTTCCCGGGATGATAATTGCTAGGTCATCTGCGTAACCTTGAGCAAAAAGACCCTCATTCTCGAGTTCCTGGAGTAGACCATCGAGAACAAGGTTCCATAGCAGAGGGGAAAGGACGCCTCCTTGTGGGCAGCCTCTCCTTACCGAAACTTTTACTGCCGTTTCCTCGTTGGCAGCTATAATTTACCTTCCCGCCAACATTGCTCTCAATCATCTAATGATGGTGTCATCGATGCCATGATAGGCGGCCGCGGCGCAGATTGAGTCGAAGGAGGTATTATCAAATGCTCCCTCGATGTCCAAAAAAGCACCGGCCGCAAGTTCCTTGTGGTGCAGCACCTTCTCGATCCTGGAAACGATCGGGTGAAGGGCTGTCTCCACTGACTTCCCAGCCTGGTAAGCGTGTTGCGATGGATGCAGAGGCGCTAAGGTCAGTGCCCCGTCTTTAACAAACCTTTCAACCAACCTCTCTAATGTTTTGAGCAGGAAGATGTACGTCCTGCTTTAGGTATGAAAACAACTTTGACGACCCTCCAGGGTATGGGAATATACCCGATGGCCAGACAGTTTCTCAGCAAGTGAGAGACCGGACGTATGAGTGTCTACTTCCTGGAGAAGTGCCGGAAACACTCCATCCGGTTCTGGACTTTTGAATGGTTCAAAGGTGGAAATAGCCCACTTGACTCTTTCCACTGTTACCACCCTTGAGGCCGTCCTCCAATCCGCTGCCGTGACAGCAGCGCGGGGAGGGCGAGGGGCTGGCATTTCCTCCGTCTCCTCAACAGATTCAGGGAAATGAGTTTCTAGTAGATACTTGAGGCACTCCTCAGTGGTAGTTGTTAGTCTACCAGAGGGAAGCCTCAAATTCTCTAGTCGTGATGGACTGTCTTTTTTGAGGGCTTTGCAGAGCCTTGCGGCTTCTGGAAGATCTTCTATATTTTCGCAGAAGTGCTTCCAGGCTGCCCTCTTGCTGTTACGAATGTAACTTTTGTAGAGGCGCTGGGACTGTTTGTAGCTAAATAGGCATACTTTCGCCCACCTTAGCATCGAATTGCGCACTCGTTCAAATATTCCCGGCGTATTTCGTATTGTTTCACGTGAGGGAACTATTCGCTTTCTTAAATCTTTTAAAGTGTTAATGGAAGTTTTATACACCAGGGTTTTAAGATGACCCCACAAAAGGAAATCCAAATTATTGAGATCGGGGTATCTTGCTGGCCACTGCTGAGGTCCTCCGTGACCTATCCAACGATTAGGATAAACCACATGTAAATGGTCGCGAACAATTACACTGAAATGAAGAGGAGCTCCATCGTGCATGTACCACATTTGATTCCTTAATGCAATTGGTACATCTTCAAGCAACACAGGTAATTCTTGTTGGAGACAATGCAGTTAAGACTCTCCATTGGCGCGTCTTGGCAGAAAAAAAGGGCTTATAAAATTATTACCAATAATTCCTACCCATACATTAACCGAAAATTGCTGTTGGAAATGGGTTTCGGTTATGGTATGGGGGGTTTTCATCCGCCCACATATGATTATTATGGAAATTTTGAAAAGTATGCTTCGTCTATGAACATAATTTGTGACTCTAACTGCGGACTTAGTGTATCACTCTGAAGGTACCACTTCACACGCTGTGGAAAATCCCTGGGAATTAATGCCTGTACTCTTAGAATATGGTACGGAGACAACAAAGAATCAACCAGAATTCTCATCTCAGGATATTCGTTGATTTCCTGCAGAGTCGCTTCCTCAATTTCGGATGTTCTGACAGTTCGAAATCTATCTTCTGAAGTAACTTTTTGGAAACCACCAGTTTCATAATAGACTGGCGGTGCAACGTTTTTAAAATGCATGCCAATCATATATATGAATGAAATTACCATGAATATGCCAGAAATGCAAATTTTAGGCAGTCGTCGCGTGCACAAGGGGGTGCAAATCGGTTTTTTTTTTGTTTCTTTTTTTGGGTTTTATTTATTTTTTTTTTTTAATGGATGCCAATAGTGCCAAACGAAAAGCCTTGAAAAAAAATTCAAAATCAAAATCATCCAAAATCAAGAACACTAAAAAATTTTACGATTTAATGTGCACATTAACAGTTGTTTTGAGCGCAGAAACTGCATGCCAATGAATTTCCGCTGGATTCTTTTTCACGGCTTTTCGTTTGGCACTATTAGCATCTATTAAAAAAAAAAATAAAATAAAACCCAAAAAAAAAGAAACAAAAAAAACCGATTTGCACCCCCTTGTGCACGCGACGACTGCCTAAAATTTGCATTTCTGGCATATTCATGGTAATTTCATTCATATATATGATTGGCATGCATTTTAAAAACATTGCACCTGACTGGTCATGTACCGCCAGTCTATAAAGACGGCGATGAATAGTCGAAAAAAATCTGCTATCTGGCAAAGCAGTATATCTATCCTGATATATACTTCTGGCTTTTGTTGCACTACCATTTGTGAGGCCCTATACGTAATGCAATGTCGCCGTTTCCGCATTCGTGTAATTCATCATATTTACTGAGATATTTGAATGAAGACAGCTAAAAAATAAAATAAATTCAATGAAATACTAAAAATCGAAGAAATAATGCGATGAGATGGTTTTGAACACTTGAACACCAACAACTTACTTTATGTCAACAAATATTGTTTTGAAAATGATGTTTGTAAAGATGTCATTTATTCCAGGATAACTAGATTTATGTGTTCAAAAATTATTAGTCAATAGTGCCAAATGAAGCAATTTGAATTTAATTGTTTTAATTAAGAACATGCATCTGACGAGAAAAACGCAAGAGACCGTTTTCATGTAGAATTTACCAGGCTAATAAAAAAAAATCCGCATGGAAAAATGTTAGTGACGTACCACTTTTTCGGTAAAAAATATAACAGGACAAATTTGCAGGGACGCCATTGGTGGAGCGATAAAATAACTTTTCTAGCTCAAATATGTGGTTTTATAACCTACAAACACATACCAAAATTGAAAATAATATATAAGGTACTTTCTGAGATATACGGAGGTTAGTTTCCGTTTCACCTGGAAATAACTTCTTTCTGCTTAAGAAGTCCAAAAAATTTTCTCAAAAATTTTACGGGGCCGAAAACAGGCCTTAGGGAGCCTCCTCCTTTAATAAGATAAAAGTAAGTAAATTAGTTATTTACTTAATAATAATTGATAAAAAATAACATAAAATTTTATATTTCCAAAAACAAATTTTGGCAATTATTATGAATGCATTTACATAGAAAGATACAGATTATAATTTTTTTACGGCATGGTTTTACAGTATGCATTACATTATACTATGACGGGGAAAGAAAGAAAACGACCAGCTGCCCCATCTAAGAGTCCGCATTTCTATTTATTACTGTAGAGTCACAAAAAATCTAATTGGCAAACTGAATGTTTAAGAAAAAAATCAATATTTTTATTTGAGAAAATATTTTATTAAAAGGTTAAAATATTAAAACGACAATCTCGTGAATAACGGTTAAAAAGACATACTTCAATATGATGGTTTAAGACATTGGATTTGCGCGCACCCGAAATTACCATTATGATTTAAAAAAAAAATTAAAAATCCGGAAAATATTGTTTGGCAACCTTCAGAATTTCTTTCATTACATCTTTCTGAATGTAAATCATAAAAAATCGTCAGCCAGAATGAATCTCAACGGTTTATCAAACGAAATGTTTCCTGGTGCCCGCTCTAACTATAACATCAGATAAGTATTTGTTTAAAGTTTATAAAAACGTTTCATATGTTAAAGAAACTACTTCGGGCATTTTATGTATAGTGCTGGTACAGGAAATAATGGAAAAAATTTAGTGTAATAATATGTCATTAATACATGACTGCCTTAAAGCTTTGCGTATAAAAATGCAGGACATTTTTTTTAGCTTTAATTTAAGCTCAGTAAAATGTGTTCACAAAGCCGAATTACTGATCAGAAAAATCACCCAAAAATCAATATTTTAGATTTTCTCTTATAAATGTCCTTCTTTTTTTTTAATTAAAAATCAATAAAGTCAGTATTCAATGATCTTATAATTATTATAGCACATTTAAAAGTAAGCTATAAATTATTACAAAAAATTATCATTTAAGAAAATATACGAAAATTGGATACTTTTTATTGCATACGTCCTTGACATAAATGTAAATTTTGACTAGTGTTGTCATAATTTAGTCTAGCTGCTCTCAATTTAAAGTTAAGAAATGTGTCTTTCAAATTTAATAATAGTATTTTATATAAAGTGGCTAAAATGGTGTTTTTTTACAAGTGGGGCGTTTATAAACCACACGAGTAAAAAAAAACACATTTTAGCCTCGAGTTATATACAAATTTTTTGTATCGCCATATGAAAACAATATAATTTTGTAAAAATGGACCTCTAATCTAGGTAATCTGGGGCAACAATAAATAACAAGGAATAGAAGGGACAAGATTATAAATAACCTTTCCATAGAAAATAAGTTTTATTTCACACTGTGAAATAAAATTTCTTTATTTCACTCTTTTTTCTTTATTTTACACTTGTCAATAATGACATTGTTTTGATTCATTGAAACTGTCAAATAAATGTCATAGTACGAGCCGAAGGCCAATGCTATAACCACACGAGTAAAAAACACATTTCAGTCTCGAGTTATATACAAAATTTTTTGTATCGCCATTCGAAATTAGAAAACAATATAATTTTGTAAAAATATACTAAATTCTATTGCTGTTTTCATAGAAACCAATAAGTTTTATTTCATACTGTGAAATAAAACTTCTTTATTTCACTCTTTTTCTTTATTTTACACTTATCAATAATGACATTGTTTTGATTCATTGAAACTGTCAAATAAATGTCATTTTAGGATAAGGCGTTACAAAAAAAATTTAAATATTTGTTTGTTTCAACAGTGATAGCTGAGTTGAGGAAACTTTTGAAATCTTGTATTTTTACTGTAAAAAAGTGAATTGACGATTCTTATAGAAAAAATGCGTTAAAAAAAGTCTAATACAATTTTTCTCTAAGCCGACTGGAGCATTTTTGTAAACAATGTTAAATTGTTTATGATAATCTAGATGAAAAACCTTAATTAAAAAAATGAAGGTATTTTTAAAATGTGTCCTTTGAGAGCAAGAGCGACCTTTTATCTTGAACCGTTTATTTGTTGCAGACAAATTAGGTTCTTAATTAACAACTTTTTCTCTCAGATATTAAACGCTATTTTCAAATTCTATTTTGTGAAAAGTGTGAAAACTATAGTATATCGTGTATTGATTTATTTAAAAAAATATAAATAAATGTTTATAAAATTTATTTAAACAGCATGTTATGCTAAAACATAACATTTTGAAGTATTTTTGATTATGTAAATTCTGTTGCCGCGCGAATTTCAAAAATATAGTGCGCACCGCGTGGCGTCACTGCAGTTATACGATATCGATCGTCCAGCGACGATCGACACGGCACTTTTTAAACTATGAAAAAAAACGTATGAAAAAAATTATCGATTTTTTAAACTTATTCGAATTATAATTACAGTAATTTGTTATCTTCATTTTAAATAAAAGTTTGTCTTAAAAAAATTTTTAAGAAACAAATGACAGACCAAAACTTAAAAAAGAGAAAATGAAGATATTTCCGGTTACGATTATTGTATTGGACTCAAATTTTTCCTTTTTTTCAACCCTACCAAATGCCGGAAACCTCACTTCGACAAGATATTCCATGGGAGGGGGGGAATAGAACCGGCCTCCCAAGAGGATGAGGAAACTTTTCAGAAAATGGTTGAAAACTATTATGTTACCGCATTCATAAATAATAAATTAATACCAATTTCGTGAATTCATTTAATATTTCTTTATTAAAAATACTAAAACAATAAAAAAATTGACGTCTTGACATCTGAACAGTAATTTGGATACTGCTTTGTACATATAGAGACTGTGTTTCTTTATTTTTTGGTGCATGGAAGACAGCTTGGGAGTGGGCGGATCCCCTGACTGCGCGCCTGATAAAGGTACACATATAATTAAACTCGTTTTTTAAATAACCTATCCTAGTTTTTTAAATTCTACAATTCATAAAATATTTCCCTTTATTATTATTTCGTTTTTCACAGTATGACACAATTATATTTTTCTTGTCATAAAACAGTTTTGATCATTTCACTTCAGTTCAATATGTTCTTTTATAATTTCGTCATATTCCACATTCACTTTGAACAGATGTTGTTTTCAATTAAAAACTACAAGGTCCTAAGTACTAATAGGTACTTAGTACATTCGTTGCCATAAAAGAAATAGTGAAATAAAATATTGTCCTTTGTTTTAGGCTCACCCCAAATACGAATTCAGCTACGGGGTTCAAGACGGCCACACTGGTGATCACAAGTCCCAACACGAAGAACGTGATGGTGATGTTGTAAAAGGATACTACACCGTTGCTGAACCTGACGGTACCATTCGCACAGTCCACTATACCGCTGATCATCACAATGGTTTTAACGCAGTTGTAGAAAAATCCGGACATCCTGTACATCCAGCTCCAGCTCCAGCGTACGGGAAAGCCATCGTAGCTGCCACTCCAGCTTATTATCATCATTAATCTTTGCGAACATATTATTTATTTATATTTATTTATTGAAAGACAAATATATATTTTTTTATTTTGTAGTATATTTTTGTATTTACACCTCATTCCAGTCCTGGGGAGGGAGGGAGGCTTTTAACCTTGATACGACACTGACACTGAAACAGTTCCACAGATACACGGCACTCGACATACCTTTCGATAACCATGTCAATCATCGGGAGATGATGCAGCAGCGAAAAATCATAATTTATAAATAAAATCAGCTAATCCTATCATGAGTAATGTATTTTAGAAGAAAAAATAACAAATTTAAAGCTATTGAAACTATCATACTAATGAATATTATGAACATTTCTTAAACATTTAGTAAAACATATCTGTAAAACTCTAGGTCTGATAATATACAGGGTGTAATTAGTTTCATGTCATTAAAAAAAAACTGGCAGTGGGGAACGACTAGGCAAACAAAAGACCTGATATAACATGTGGTCTAAATCCCATAGTTTTGGGAAAAAAATTTGGAAAATTTAAAAAACATTGTTTGAGAATAAATATAATAATAATACTCTCCCTTGTGATATTTTCAAGCAATATTTTATGTCGTTACTTACTTAAGTACGTCCGTTGTTTTTGTATGTTGCTTTTATTCTCTTTGAATTCTGGGCCACTGTATTTTAGTTAAGATTTATTTTATTGACTTACCATTCAGGTCGTTAAGTACTTGGTTACGTACAGATACAACTTACTTGTTTGTTATTTTTGTGTTACTTTTTGGATTTTGGCCAAGTTATTCTCTTTTTTTTTATTGACAACGTTAGTTGATAGTTTAGTGTGTCTAGTGTTGAACGGAATGCGAAAATGTATTTAAGATGGCGGAAGGTGTGGATCTGTCGTCGAAACCAAATTTAAGTTTACCAGCTATTAGACAAAAATTAATAAATGAAAATTGTGCAACGTGTAACAGTGAAGTTATAGATAGTGATGAATGTGTTAGATGCAGTTATTGTGACGATATATTCGATAAACAATGTGCTTCATATGAAGAATGTAATAATTGGTTATGTCCCACATGCAAGAATAACAGTATGCAGAAAAATATATTTAATATTGTATTATACCTAAAGAAAAACATGACTAACTTAAATGCGGTAATTATAAAGCAGCAGGAAATCATCATAAGTCAAGGGAATAAAATAAATGATTTAGATAATATTGGCCGAAATATTAATGATAACCAGCCAAGAAAAGAACCAAATCTAATTAGAAATGACAGCAGAGGCAAATAATCTCAGCACCCAACAAATATTTTAACCAAAAACACACAGATGGCAACCACAACACATATCAATCAAAGTAGACAAATAAAGCAAAAACCAGCCGACGAACAAAAAACCAATAGCCAAGATA
This sequence comes from Rutpela maculata, assembly GCA_936432065.2. NCBI lineage: Eukaryota > Metazoa > Arthropoda > Insecta > Coleoptera > Cerambycidae > Rutpela > Rutpela maculata. The sequence goes on from OW386289.2 coordinate 48,192,462, forward strand.
ACAAAAATGTAAAAACATCAACTGAGTCAGTCCACGACCTACACCAAACACATTACAGCAAAAACACATAAAAACACAAATAAATAAACAAGCATTAACATATAGTGGTATTCAAAATAAAAGGTTTACACCAATAATTGGAACGAAATCAAATATAATATTAAATGTTGTACCAAGAAAAATTTGGTTTTTCGTGTCACGTGTGGGTACGGACGTGGGAGAAGATGACCTGAAAAAATGTTTAAATGATGCAGAGAAAGCAGATTATGTTGTTCAGTGGATGAAACCACGAGGCAGTGTATATACCTACAACTCCTTTAAGGTTGGAGTACCCAAAGAGCTGGAAGAAAAATGTATGGACCCAAAATTTTAGCCCAACGGAAGCTTTGTTAACAAATTCCTTTTTTCAGTGGAAAATAAGAACGAACATGCAAACAATAATTCTTTTTTAGAGTAACAGACGCAAAAATAGCATGTAATCAAATTCCAAACAAATTTGAACTAAAAATTCTTCATTTAAATACACAATGTTTAAGAAATAAAGTAGAAAGGCTAGATTTAGAAGTAAGTAATCTTAAAATAAATGTTTTATGTTTAGTTGAGCATTGGATGAATAAGGACGAAATTGTAATTTTAAATAACTACTCATGTGTAAACTGTTTCTCCACAAACAAATTTAGCCATGGCGGCGCAGCTATATATGTGGAAAACAATATTAAACCAATAACTAAAAGTAGAATTGATTTAAGCACTATTAGTTCAGAAAAAGATTATGAATTAGCAGCGATAGAAATACAACAAAATGAGAAAAATACAAATAATATTTTAATCATTACAATATACAGATCACCTGATAGTAACGCAGATATTTTTTTCAACAAACTTGAAACTACATTAGAGAAAATTGACTTGTCGAAATATAAACTGATCATCACCGGTGACTTCAACATCGACTTTTCTAAAAATTCATTAAATAAGCGTAGATTAGAGTACATAATAGAGTTATTTAACCTAGCAATAGCTACAAATAGTCCTACAAGGGTAACAGATAATGGGTCCACTATTATAGATTATATACTTACTAACATCACAGAATCCGATTTTAATGCAAATATACAAGACCTAGATATTTCAGATCACAAAGCTATTGAAATGCATGTTATAGCTAAGCTCCCTGCAATCAACAATAATCAGTACAAAAAAATTAGACTAGTGAACACAGAATCGATAAATAATTTTAATTGCGATATTGCGTCAGAGACATGGGAATCTGTGTGAAAACATGAAAACCCGAATGAAATTTATAAACAATTTTTATCAATATTTCTACTGTACTATAACAAACATTTTCCAATTAAATCAGTCAAAAATCTATCAGGTGGTAGAAATAAATGGATTACTAATGGCATCAAAATCGCTATTAACCATTTAAAACAACTGTACAAACAAAAGCGTGATAATCCCAATGACGAAAATCTAATTGAGTATTATAAAACATAAAAAAATATACAACAAAGTAATGAGAGAAGCAAAAAAACTTCACTTTCAACAACAAATATTAAATTCAGATAACGCGATAAAAACTACTTGGAAAATAGTAAGACAAAATACAAAAGAAAGTATGCCTAACCAAATAAATGAATTAAAAATAAATGACAAATCAGTAACAGAGCCAAGTGAAATAGCAAATAACGCTAACAATTTTTTTATAAATATTAGCAATTCTCACGAAATAAAAACAAAAACTAATTCACCCGCCCACAAGATATTATATCAGCGATCATCTTTATTCTTAAGGCCGATTTTCGAAAACGATTTGTTACACATCATCAAAAACTTTAAAAGCTCAAATTGCAAAGATATTCATGATATTAGTCCCTACTTTGTTAAACAATGCTCGCGTCAAATTTTAACTCCCCTTACTTATTTAATAAATCAGATATTGTTTACTGGAATTTTTCCAGATGACTTAAAACTATCAAAAGTGATCCCTTTCTATAAGAAGGGTAGCCGACAAGATATCAATAATTACAGACCTATAGCCATTCTCCCAGTATTTTCAAAAATAATTGAAAAAATTATACACGATCAAATCGTAAATTTTCTTAAATCGCATAGCGCATTGAGACCAGAACAACATGGTTTCACAAAAAATAAAAATACTACCACGGCAATTTTTCAATTAACAAATGAAATTTTAGAGAACCTAGAAAATGGAAACAATGCGGTAAGCATCATGTTTGACCTGTCGAAAGCTTTTGACATGGTCAAGCATGATATATTCTTTGAAAAATTAGATAAATATGGGGTACGGGGTACTCCACTGGATCTTATTAAATCCTATTTGTTAAATAGGAAGCAGTTAGTTGAAATACAACATCAAAATCAACAACACAGATCTACTTGGGAGAAGCTACCCCCGATATCTGTACCCCAAGGGTCAATATTGGGTCCTTTACTGTTCTTGGTATATGTTAACGATTTGCCCTTACATATAGAACACTAAAAAATTATACTGTGTGCTGACGACACCACAGCAATTCTTGGAAATAAGAATAATGTCATTCTACAAACAAAAACGGAACAAACAGTGAACAATATAGTAAGATGATTACATGAAAATGGCCTAAAGTTAAATTCTCAAAAAACAGAAATATTGCACTATTCTGCTCAAAATGACGTCTTTAAAATAAATGTAATTAACTCTGAAATAACATCAAAAAGCAGCACAAAGTTCTTGGTATCCATATAGATAATAATTTTAATTGGTATGAACAAATAGAACACATATGTACAAAATTATCAAAATTTTGTTTCTCTTTGCGAACAATGATAAAATATTGTAGTACAGAGCAGATGGTTAATGTATACTATGGATCATTTAATTCCGCTATGTCTTTTGGTATTGAATTCTGGGGAAATAGTACTAGAGCAATAGAATTGTTTAGGATTCAAAAAAGGGCCATTAGGATTATCACTAAATCTACTAACAGACAAACATGTAGAGACCTATTTAAATCCCTAAAAAAAATGACCATGCCCTGTCTGTGTATCTACAAAGTTGCAATTTTTGTTCGTAAAAATATAAATTTGTACCAACGTAATTCACAAAACCATACCTATGAGACAAGGCACGCAACACAATTACAGCCAGCTAAACATAAAACAACAAGATTTGAAAAAGGTCTTTATTACTCTGGAATTAAAATTTATAATAAACTTCCCGATCACATTAAAAATTTAAATACATTGTACAAATTCAAACATTCGCTAAAAAAATATCTACAAACTCATATATTTTATTCTGTACAGGACTACATACTTATATAAAACTATAATTTTCCATAGGTGACTTTTTATGCATCTGAAATAATTTTTATAACTTTTATATTTGTCTTTTAAAATACATGTTTTTTACACACCATTTACATGTACTTTTTTAACATATTTTTTAGGAAATTTTAATTAGCATTTTTTTTAACATTTTTTAAATAAATAATAATAAGTATTTGTTAATCTTATTCATTTGATGCTACACGTAGTAATTTAATATAACCTAATTGTATTTTCTTTTGACTGCAATTTTAGCCTTTTATTCTTGTAATATGCCATTTGTAATGTAACTGACGATGCCCATACTGTTGTAACAGTCTAGTTGGAAAATAAAGATTATTCTATTCTATTCTATTCTATTCTATTCTATTCTATTCTATTCTATTCTATTCTATTCTATTCTATTCTATTCTATTCTATTCTATTCTATTCTATTCTATTCTATTCTATTCTATTCTATTCTATTCTATTCTATTCTATTCTATTCTATTCTATTCTATTCTATTCTATTCTATTCTATTCTATTCTATTCTATTCTATTCTATTCTATTCTATTCTATTCTATTCTATTCTATTCTATTCTATTCTATTCTATTCTATTCTATTCTATTCTATTCTATTCTATTCTATTCTATTCTATTCTATTCTATTCTATTCTATTCTATTCTATTCTATGTTCTTAGTTCGACATGCGGAAATGTGTATTGATGCAGATGGAGGTAATTTCGGACAATTTATGTGAATCAACAATAATTTATTGATAAGTTCTAGATTTCTCGAGCCCAAGCTGTCACATTGCTGCCACTTTCAAATCAAAGTCGCTACTGAATTAGGTATTTAAACTTTATTATTATGAGCATGAGCAACCTTTGTGGTTTTGAGACAAATTCAAAAGAATTATTCTGTTATTGGGTGTTACCTGTTGGGCAATAAAGGCATTATTATCATTATTCTGTTTTGTTTATGATTTATTTATTTCTGTTTACAATGATTTCCAAAGAGACCAAAGACTCGATCGTTAATTTTCGATACTTGATTACAAAAAAAATATGTACACAACTCATTAAGAAAATCAGATTTTTCTTAACTTAAAATACACATAACTATTTTCTGTCATCATATCTCGGACGTCTAACTGTTCATTTTAAAATTTTATGAAATAATTACTCATTTTTTAAGCTTTTAACACAGAACAATTATTTGTCACAAATGTTAATAAAACACATTTAAATTTTATAAACTATAAACAACAATAAAAGCTCCAATAATTTTGTTCCAAATTAAAAAACACTCATAGTAAACAAATCCTCTGTTTAAACCCCTGCTTGCGGTTGTGTTATTCACATCTTTATAATTGGTATAAAAGTTAGTCCAAGCGATCCAGTCGAAGTGCCGCGCTTCTTGCTTGTCTTTCACCGCTGTACGGTCTTTCAAATGTTCTGCTCTCGCCTGTTAGATTTGATGGTATAATCCATCTGGCGTCCAACAAAATTATTAAACGTGTTTTGTATTCGTGCCACTTCCTGTGTTATTTTTTGACTTTTTAAGTTACTTCACTTTCAGCAAAACAGCAGAGTGTGCGAAATAGAACATTTGTAAGACCACGCAGCGGTGAGAGACAAGTCGGTATTCTTTACACCTTTTTTTTATCACTTTTTAAAAGTAAGCAAGAAACTTCTGATTCGGGACTATACATCCATTGACCCAGAAAAGCAGTGGTTCTCAAATATCTCCTACCTTAACATTCAAATTTTTAACCCTAGAGGAAAAGTTATATAGGTTTTTTTGTTTATCTAGTCGGTCCCCATTACCAGTTTTTTTTTTGTGACATGAAACTAAATACACCCTGTATAAAAAATATTAAATTTAACCATCATATAAACAGTTTAAAGACTCTCTACCAAATATTAAAGTAATATTAAAGGCATTATTGCGTATATAATAATTTTATCAAAAATCAATTACGCTGATATAGTATATGGACCTGCTAGAAATAAACAGTGGGCACCAAAATTGAAAGAGTACAAAGGTCCTGTTTACGCTACATATTTAACTTACATAAATACAAACATGTTACTGACAAATTAAAAGAATTAAATTGGTTAACAATGGAGTAAAGGTGACAAATACATTTAACTAATTTTCTACATAAAGTTGCGAAAACAGAATCTCCTAAATATTTAAAAAATAAACCCATTTTGCGGTTGTATTTGCACTCCATATTTTACGCGAATACGACATAATTCACTTTTAAAGGGAGCCACTAAGATTAAGCACACAGACAATATATTTTTAAATTTTATTGTTGAAATAGGTATTTGCAGTTAACAACGCCTGACTGTAACTTGTATTCGTTTCGTAAGAACCTTTTAAAATTCAAACAGTTTATACGTTTTAAAGTAAAATTGATCAGTCACCTACGTAAAGTTTGTTCAAATGAAAATCCAGATTCTATATTACAGTTCTGATATTTTATACATTTTCGTATTTTTTGTGCTTAATTAAAAGCCTTAGTAACATTTTGCTCTAAAATTCTAATACAACATTATTTCTATATAAATAATGGCCCCTGGTAATCACCCTGTATGACAGATATGGCTCACTTTCAACAAAGGTATTCTAAAATTATTTTGTCGTGAGTCATCGTATTTAATTGGTATTCAGCTACACCCAGTTGCAATTCAATTCATGTTGTAACAGTTTTATTAAAAATACCTGAATAACATGTTCAAGTAAAGTTGGTTCCAACTTTAAAGACACTTTGTATATTACGGTTTGGACATCTTGTGCATCTTCATATTTTTGTGTGATTAATCAAAAACCTTAGTAACATTTGGCTCTAAAATTATAATAAAACATAGTTCATATAAGAGATGAGTGTTCACATGCCTCTGGCGATCACCCTCTATGACGGATATGGCCTAATTTCAATACTTCTATCAGCCATAATATTTTTAATTTCAAATTTGGTAGAATAGGGAGTATTCTACCATGCTATTTTATTTATGTTTCAAATTTGAAATAATGTATTATTACTAACAGAAGATATCGTGTTTACACAAACACACATACAGAGATTCTTTAATAAATAATGATAATAATAATAATTTCATTGATGGACTGAAATAAAACAAATTAACAAAATTTAATAATATAATAGCTATCAAGAGGCGGAGTGATATACAACTGGCGTGCACGAACTTAGACTACGACCTTGATTCCTTACTAATAATTTTAACAAAGTATTGTCTAAATTTAAGGAAATTTTGTTCGGGAGAGATGCCGCGCGCGAGATGAATTAATATACATGTAAATAACCAAATACTATCACATTCAGATCATGAAAAAAATGTGGGTTTAGCAATGGACAATCGTCTCAGGTTTTCGAAGCATGTCACAATGATCACGAAAAGAGCATTTTGTAATTTAAAATTAATTTACAATAATAAGAACATCCTTAATAATAAAAAAGGTAAAATTCTCCTATGTGATGTGATTCACTAGTACTAATACATCTCAAGTTTGCTGATAGTGTGTATGGGTCAGCTCTTACTAAAAGTGACACTCAACGTCTCCAACTAATTCAAAATTCTTGTATTAGGTCAATATGTGGTTTAGAGAGACGAGACCATGTTATGAACCATTTAAAAGAGATTGGTTGGCTGATTACAACGTGATCTACCAGGACATGTGGAAAATTTAACAGTAGGTTGTCCCCACCGAAAGGAGTAAAAAAATGAAAATTTTTTTAAAAAATGACCAAAAAAATTACCTTATTTTTTTTGTAGGAATGCGCCGCCAATGACTTCAACTAATCTAACGTAACGCGGTACAACCATATCACTTTATCAGACTTGGGATTGACACTACTGACAGCAAAGCTGGATAATAAGATAGAAGTGACTTTTGGTTTTAATCAAATCACACTACAAAAATACCGAAATAAATCGAAGACGTTGATCTTATGCTGAAATGAAAAGCAGATATACGAGATATTTAGTTAAACCGGTCAATGACACGGCCGTGTAACTATTGTTCGACCGGAAGCAAAAAACGCGGCTGTCTAGGGGTCTACACACGATCCGGTGGCACGGAGCCAGCCTTGTCGGCATGCTTTGAACTCATTCGTAAAAGTGAATTGGTCCGCTGGAATTCCAATTATCTTCAAAGCATACCAACAATGTTGACTACCTGCCGCTAGATCGTGTGCAGACCTCTTTTTTTCATCTCGAAGGCCGGCTCACTTTTTATGCCAATTAAGGAAATGTAAACAACTCGAATACGTTATTTCGCCAGTAAGTTCGTCGACCTCTTCAGAATTAGGTCAGGATTTACTCAACATCAGTAGTGTACCTTCGCAAATTGACTAATAATTTAATATACTAAATTACCTCAGAATCCTCTAAAATTTTGCAGAGGCTTTCCCACATTGAAGACTAGCACACCATTTTATTTTCCGCATTTCTTGGTAGATCACGTTGTATAGAACAGAGAAGAATACTGCACACTGTAGGGTGCATCGATTTTCTTTTTTTTTAAATAATCCAAAAGGGCGGGCACCCAAAAGTTGTGCGATAGGGTTGTAAATAACACGTTAAAATTTCAAATTAAAATATTAACCCTTAGAGGTAGCGGGTTGGGGTCAAAGGTAAACATTTTTGATATTCTATATATTCAAAATGGCGGGTGTGAAAAAGTTGTGCTTTACAGTTATATACAAGAGGTAAAAACTTAAGACAAAAATATTAAGATTTAAGGGTAGCGGGTTAGGGTTAAAAGTCAACTTGATATTTTCTTTGTTTTACATCGGATCCATTTCTATTCTCTATAAGCTCAAAGGTCCCATTTTTTTTAAAAGAAATTATTTGTTTCATCATCATAGTGTGAAATAATAAACTTTATTTTTACTTTAATTTCTTTATTGGAAGTTTGATAACAAAGGTACTTATGTGAAAATAAACTTGATTTTTTAAAGAATAAAAAGTAAAAATAAAAATACTATTAACATTATGGTAAAACTTGCTTGAAGTAATCTTTCTTTGTGTTGAATTTGGGAATTTTGTCACAGGATCTAATCGTTGTTCTAATTAATCCATCCAGCGCTGAAACTTCAGTTACAAGCTTTACTGCCCTTTTCACAGCTTGTGTGTGATTAGGAAATTTCTTTATTTCAATTATCAGACAATTCAGGATTATTTATAATTTCATTAAGGTCCACTTCGGATAAATCAACTGTTGATGGTGGCTCATTATATTCACATTCTTGCCAATCAATCATCTCATACTAATTTGTAGCATTTAGTTTCAACGGAGCAAGTGGAAACTTTCTTAAGTCGGTATTGTTGCCTTTTCTAGCTTTTAATATTCTGCGAACGGCCAACTCCCTAATACACCGGTTTTCATCGCCCAGCATTCCCAGTAGTATGTTCTCAGGGTGTGCAAAATATCCATTTCGTATTACGACGGGATCAACTACCTACTCCTTTCAACTCTTCTGATAAATATCTGGATAATTGTATGGTCTTCCATACATTTGAAGCACCTTGCAGACATGATGGATGTGCTTCTATTTTGAACCACACTGGCGCATACACTTTGACAACATACGTTGCTGATGTAACCAAATCTGCAGAGCAACATATAAGCGAAGTATTCTATTTGCTGTCGTCAGCCATCGCGAGTGGACTATTTTGCCAGGTTCTCGTTTCGAAAGATTAATAGAAACATATCCTGTTATTACTGCTTGAAATACAGTACCCTCAATATGTTCGATCAAATGCCTTTTAGTGGAAGTTCATTTGCATGCAGTTGGCAAATAAACCACTGAAGTGGTCTCTTAAAATGTTTTTCAAGTAGAGCTATAACACCACCTTTCCATCACGTTCCATCACGTCCGACGACTTTTAAGGCGTTAGTTGGGATTCGAGAGTTTTCAAAATAACTGATAATGGCGTTAATGATGTTTACAGCTAAACCTGTAGAAAGTGTGACATGTCCCAAATATGATGATCCGGGCTCTCCAATTAAAACTATATGTTCTTCGGTTGTTATCTTTCGACGGTTATCTATTAATTTCGTGGCCTTGTCTTTACGCCCATCGAAATAAAGTCCACGTAATGATAGTGGCGTACCACATGATGATAATTCTCTCTTCTTGCTTATAGCTCTTCTAATTTTGTTTTTATCAGTTACATGCGTTGTGTTAGATTCATTAATTAAACCAAAATCTTGGAGTACTAAAGAAGCAATCAGTGCTCCAGCTCTATCGGAAATACCGCATCTGTCTAAAGTTTCGGCTAAAACTGACAGTGTTCACTGTTCACTGAGCTTTCATGTATGCAGAACACAGCGCATGCTGTATTATGGGCATGCGTACATTAGATAACAAATACGTAGGTAGTAATAAGTAATTTAAATTTAATATCGTAATTAAACATAGTTTAAAAATATTACTAATTGATAAGTATCGATAATATTTGTAAGGGTACGTACTATCTTTTTGGTCTTTGATTCTAACCCGCTACCTTTGAGTCTTAATATTTTGATTTAAAATTTTTACCAGCCAATTTCAACCCCAAGACCAAACTTTTCCGCGCCCGCCATTTTAGATATGCACAAAATAAAAAAATTGGACTTTTAACCCTCACCCGCTACCCCCTAAATCTAAATATTTTTCACTAAAATTTCTACCTGTTGCTTATAACCCTAAAACACAACTTTTGCGCACCCGCCATTTTGAATATATAGAATATCAAAAATGTTTACCTTTGACCCCAACCCGCTACCCCTAAGGGTTAATATTTTAATTTGAAATTTTAACGTATTACTTACAACCTTATCACACAACTTTTGGACGCCCGCCATTTTGGATTAGGTAAAAAAAAAATCGATGCACCATGTTGTGTTCTTTTTCATAAAATTGTAATCCAACAATAACTGTCATACCTCTACAATAAAATCAAGTTTCGTACAGACGTTCACAATATAAATGTACGTCGACGAGGTCATATCACAATTCCCCCGCATCTCACAGCTCTCTTCCAATCTATGACGTTGCTAGGCTATATAATAAGGTTCCAGATGACATGAAACGGCTACTACCTCCCTCGTGTAAAAAAAAAAATGAAGGAAATGCTTTCACGAGATATTACTAAAATTTTAAAATTTGAATTTTAAATTAGCTAAATTTGTTGAATTTAATTTGGTGTTGTTAGGTTAGTCGCTCAATTCCGTTTTGTTTTTTTCCCATATCTGTTTCGCGTATATATGTGCATGTATATAATGTGTGCGTGTATGTATGTATATGTATGTACATATGTATCTGTGTGTATGTATGTATGTATGTGTGTTTATAAATGTATACATATGAAATTAATTAGGTTTTAAGAAAAGGACCCACCACGGAAAATGGTAACAGAATAAGATTATGTAATTTACAATAAGTGACCTACACTGTTCCCATTATACTGTTTTATTTTTTTTTCGGTGGGTGTTTGTGGTTGAGTGGAAAAGCGCAATTCCTCATACTCTGAGGAATAGCGAACTCTGTCTTTTGATAGATATTAAATTATTAAATTTTTTTAATTTGTTGTATTTCAGTCTATCAATAAAATCAATCAAAACATTCCTTATTCAATATTTGAACCCAACCCGTTATATTTCATTTGAACATTTTTTTTCTACAATGATTATCAAAAATTTTTGTCCAGTTATAATATACCTACTTGATTAAATCAAATGGAAATAATAACAAACCTAAAAGTTTGTTTTATATACCCCAAAGTCATAGTATGCCTTTTTTAAATTATTTACTTATGCGGCCTATCATTTATATAATAAATTAGCAGAAAATTTAAAACCTTTGCTCTATTATTGCATTCAAAAATTCTGTCCGAACTCATCTAGAAAGTCATCGGTAAATATTTTTAGAGAACCCTTCTTGCCATCTTTGTTTAATTTTCCTATATGCTTTTTTTGTATAATAAAATAGTTTATTACATATGAAAAGCTGCCGCCATCAAGCAAGGGAAATTTTTATTTTTTAAAAAATTTAAAAGTAAGGCTCTGGAATCATTGTAATAAAAATTGAAAAATTAGTGAACGTTAATAACATTCATTGTTTTTGAATATTTTATACATAAAGGGCGTGGTTGGAAACTAGACATTTCCAATTAGGAATAATTAAAATTTGCGATTTTGATAATCCATTTTGTAACTAGAGCTCTGTTGGGACAAAGTTCATCAAATACTTTTTCATTTAGTTAAAGAAATTTTCATATTTAAATATTTTACGTGCATATCAAAAGCTATATTATGTATATTTTTTACTGTCTTATATTCTTCATTCATTAAAAAACAAAAATGTACATTTTGCAGATTTGCAGTTTGAATTTACAACACAACAAATTCTTATTATGCAAATAGGCTTAGAATGTCATGAAACGTCGAGATTTTAAGTTTGAGCAAAAAAAAGATGTCTGTCTTTCTGTTTTTGTGCGTACGATTACTCTGTAACCGTTGAAGATATTGACTTGAATTTGGTACACCTATGTATTTTAACGAGATCTGGAACTAAATTATATTTTGATCTTATTCCGTTGAAAGGTTGAGGAGTAAATTGGGGTAAAATTGTTCATATTATAGATAAATAGATAAATCAAGCAAGTAAGAGTTCATAAAATTGGTATTCAGCCAGGTGGAAATATCCCCACCTGAAATACCTAGGGGTTTGGCTGGACTCCAAGCTGAACTTCGGTGTCCATACCACAAAAACGGCCGATAAAGCGGGAAAGGCAGCCACAGCCATTGGGAGGCTTATGGCCAGTACGCACGGATCGAGAGCCAGCAAAAGGAGACTGATGTGCAGCGTCTTGCACTATATCCTCTTGTATGCAGCTTCGGTCTGGGAAAGTGCGATGAAGGATCTGATGGCCAAAGAACAGCTGGAAATCTTTGAAGGAGCCGGGAGGGCAGAGGCCAGGGACAGGCTGTTTGAAAAAAGGCAGAGGCGGTGGGACACTGCAGACAAGAGAAGGTGGACGAGACGCCTCATCCCGAACATCAGAGCGTGGATGAGGCGATGATGGGACATGGTTGCTTCATGGAGTACTTATATGATATTGGCAAGACTGACAGCAGAGAGTGTGCATACTGTGGAGTGTTCGCATGCAACAGATGGACGGTAGAGAGATGAGACGGTGGGGCGTTGTTATTGTCTCCGGAAGATATGGCAGAGAGGATGCTAGAAATGGAAGAGAACTGGAGAAGTGCGGAGGAGGGAATAACCCACATTACCAAAAAAAAAGGAAAAGGAGGAAAGACAGATGAGTGTGAACCCATGGAGAAACGCCAATTAACACAGACAAACTTAAATGACCTGTATCCGATGAAAAGTGAAAGCAGTCTCAGGCCAACAGGAAACACTGAAGAAATGGAGGGGTTTTAGCTGGTTGGAGTTCAGCATTACCCATTCGCGATAGACTCTAAGCGACGGGTATCCATGATGATTTCTTCTCCCACTATATATATATATATATATATATATATATATATATATATATATATATATATATATATATATATATATATATATATATATATATATATATATATATATATATATATATATATATATATATATATATATATATATATATATATATATATATATATATATTTACAGCCTACTATCCATAGAGCGTCCATACATTAACAAATTTCTATCCTTAGAGCGTCCGGTTACCATAGAGCGCCCGTATGTGGACGCTCTAAGGTCAACACATTAAAATTCGCTCCAGACGTTAAGAAGGGGGTCCCCAGGCAATTGGACAAATTTTTAGTGGACGCCCTAAAGTGGTACTTTGTACAGGATCAGTATATTTTAGTTCTTCCATTTGGCCATCAGAGGCGCTGGTGTCGCCTTCATGTATATCAGTTATCCTTCGGTCACAGACCATGAAGCGCCCAGTAGACATGACAACGTCGCGGGCGCTCAATAGTCGTCAGTAAGTATTAGAATAAATTCGCGCATATGTATTTACAGCAACCTGACTTTCACGGTCTCAACTATTGAACGTTTGCTATTAACGTTGTAATAGAAGTACTAATAGAAGAATGCATAGTCGATTTTCGAATCCTTTATTACTTTTTGATAGTATTGGATATTTGCTTCTTACTAAAAATTATGTGTTTCACACATAAAGTACATTACAAATATAACATCAATAGTTATATTTCATATTTATATTGTACATAGTAGATATTCTCATATAGATACTTTTCGAGCGGAACGTTAACCAATTCAAAATTGTTTGCCAACAAGTAATCTTCAAGTCGACAGACACCGATAGTGATATGAAATATTTTTTGTTGAAATCTATTAGATACGTGTAAAACGAAATTTCTATTTTCACTTTTTGAAGGGGTGAAAACGGGGGTGGTAGATGGTTTAAAGGGTATCCGTATCTTTGAAATCGCATAAGTCAGAAATGTGATATTCCAGCGACGGGCTCTTCTGAAGAAATAAGGAGACGCGTATTCGACGATATTCAAAAAGAAACCCCCGAAAAGGGAAGGGGGGGGTTAAACTTTTCGGAAACGATTAGGCCCAGAAGCGTGAAATTTGACAGAAATACTCTTCATTGGAATCTATTAGATACGAGCAAGACAAAATTTCGATTTTCACTTTTTGAAGGGGTGAAAATGCCGGTGGAAGATGGTCTAACGGGTACCCGTATCTCTGGAATCGCGAAAGTCAGAAACGTGATATTCCAGCGACGGGCTCTTCTGAGGAAATAAGGAGGCACGTATTCGACGCGAACGGGTGAACGAGGAGGGGGAGGTTTTTAAGCTTCTCGGAAACGGTTAGACTCAGAAGCATGAAATATGGCAGAAATACTCCTTATTGGAATCTATTAGGCACAAGTAAGACGAAATTTCGATTGTCACTTTTTGAAGGGGTGAAAACGGGGGTGGTAGATGGTCTAAAGGGTACCCTGCGCGTAAATGAGAAACACGATATTCCAGCGATGGGTTCTTCTGAGGAAATAAGAAGACACGTATTCGACGGTTTTCAAAAAGAGACCCTCCGAACGGGTGAACAGGGAGAGGGATGTTTTTAAGCATGAAATTTGATCCATACCTGCCCATATGCTTTATTGTCGATTAAAATAATTATTTTTCGTTTAACTCGCTCTAACACAAAAATAGCATAATGAATTGTTATCAAATTGCGATAGCAGTGGGTTTCCTCGAGTACAATGAATGCGCAGTGGGTTTCCTAGTATACAATGAATGTGCAGTGTGTTTCCTCGAGTACAATGGATGCGCAGTAGGTTTCCCCGAGTGCCATATATGCGCAGTGGGTTCTTCGAGTACAGTGAATGTGCAGTGGGTTTCCTCGAGTACAATGGATGCGCAGAAGTTTTCCTTGAGTGCAATGAATGCGCAGTGGGTTTCCCCGGGTACCATGGATGTGTAGTGGGTTCCCTCGAGTGTACTTCCTGAGTACTATAAGAGTACTTAGTGACCATGTAGTACTCCTTCATAGGCATAAGTTAGTATGTCAATGCTCTTAATTCCACGCGCAAAAAGTTTTCAACGTGAAGACTCGGGCATCAGTTACCAGATATATATATTGTTATAAGATTTGTAAGCCGGTAGATCAGTGCAATTAGACGGTTTCCCATGTAGTCATTTGCATCAATTTCCCGGTACTCGAAAAAATAAGTTTTCGATGCCATTCGATTTAACTCGATGGGAACAGTACTTGCGAGTAGTTTTAAGGCCTCTCAAATTGTTTACACAATAAAGAAAAACTGTTAGTAAATATATATATATATACTGCCGAGAGTAAACTTGACGCATGCGCATAGTAAATATTGATACCCTTTTCCCCTCTGATTACTAACGCAAATATGACAACACTGTCGGACGCTCTAAGGTCGTTCCATATGTGAGATATACACGAGTGGACGCTTTAAGGTAGTAAATGTACGCATTTTATACATGTTTGTGGGCGCTCTGAGGTGGTTATACGTACGGACGCCTGAAGGTAGCGAATTTTTTTTTAAAGTGAATCATACGCCGAATAAAGGCAGTATACGCGGAGAATTCGGAGTATATAATAAATATCGTTGTCGCTCTACTCATATATGCGCTTATCTCATGACGGACGCCCAATCAATGTTTTTTGTAATGACGCTTTATGGATAGTGGGATGTAAATATATATATATATATATATATATATATATATATATATATATATATATATATATATATATATATATATATATATATATATATATATATATATATATATATATATATATATATATATATATATATATATATTTATATAAGGTATTAGTTGGCATCTCACAATGTAAAATTTTAGGTTCAGTTGGCATCCACGAGTCAGATGGCATCCGGTATTCGGATGCCATCTGACCTGCTAGAGATATTAACGCAGGGGCATCGTAGATGTCGTATTATGCCATTAAAACTTATTTTAAGTTGGAGGTCAAGTGACCCATTTTAACACCCTAGTGAATATTTTAGTTCAGCGGTTTGTTACTAGCTGCCGTGCCTGTCGCTCGAAAAATATTCATTTTGAATACCTGCTGACCACAGAAGCGGTTTAGATGGCATCTAGTCAGCTGGCAACACCGTGGAAGTAGGTTATTATATACCACATGTTGATCCAGATGTTTTAGTTTGCTCGAATATATTACTACTAGGAAAAGTAAACTTAGTGGAGACAATTCGTGTAACTGTTAAAATGAGGACGGAATTTGTACCTCTTGATTGTAAACAACTTTTGTTAAGGATGGTTCAGCAAGGTTATAAGTAAAATAGTGTTCTGTAGTTTAATTAAACTACAGAAGTAAGAGAAAAGTTATTAGCAAAAATATTTTAGATACGTGATAAACTACAAAATTATGTTAATGTAAAAGAATCTTATTTAGTCTAATTCACAAGTTCAAACACGTGTTAATTCTTGAAAAAGCTTGTAAAAATATAATAGTGAGGGCTCATTGGATTCGGAATGACGTCTAGAAAAATGTGCAAAAGTTATAAACAAATTAAGATTGAAAAAAATGACGAGTTTCGTTTTTTGCAAATAACTCGAAAACTATTAATAATTGAGAAATTAAAAAAAGAGGTTCTTAAAGAGGAAGAAATTTCCAATAAAAAAGTCTGGACTTCTGGAACTCTATCTCTACTATTAATAACTTTAATTTAATGTTGAAAATGGGGCTTCGCACGGCGAACGCTAAACCGTTACGATACTCTGAAACCGATCGTAAGAAGCAAAACAATTTTTTTATATTTTCAAGTATTAATATAATTTTTTTTTAAATTGCGTTATTATTTAGACACTTAAAGGAACAATATCCCGTTGGAAAAATTTTTTTTACGGATTTTTCATAAAATGAGCTCGTTGTTAATTTTTTCTTTGAGTTTACGTTTATGTTTCAAGTCGAAAAATTGTTAAACAAAAGCCACTAAAATTATTTCGCTTCGTGAGGACCTTTTGTCAACTATATTTTATTTGATTATGACATTGCGATGTTTTTAATTGTTACAGTCTATTAGTTATTAATTATTTAAGCTAACAAGAAACTAAGAAATTAAATAGAGGTTGAAAATTTTTTTTTATTAATTTTAAAATTATTATTATTACTGTTTTTATATTCAAAAATACTATAAAATTATATAAACTTTAAATTTTTAGTGCTATTTGTTTAAACAAATTTTATAAAGAAATAGATAAATTACGTATTTTTGAAAAAAAAAATTTTCTTAAAACATTTTTTTAATTGTTTATAATTATTTTTTCCCATTTTTCTTCATTTAAACAAATTATTAAAAAAAAAAATATTCTTAAAATTTTTTATTTGCAATTCTCTACAAGGTGGAATTTTTGTTATTAATTAATTTGTTTATTTAATAAACAATTTCTAATTAACAATCGCCGAATATGTTTATATTTTTTTAGATAGAAAAAAATAACCAGAACAACCGTATACATAAATATGTCAAAAAACATTTTTAATATTTAAAATTTAAAATTCTATAAGAAATATTAACATTTTTTTTATGTGTTTATGTATACGGTTGTTTTTTTTTTAAATTTTTTTTCTATCTAAAAAAATATAAACACATTCGGAGGTTGTTAATAACAAATTATTTATTAAATAAACAAATAAATGAACAACAAAAAAAAATTCCACCTTGTAGAGAATTGCAAATAATAGGTTTTAAGACTAAAATTTTTACTTAATAACTTGTTTAAATAATGAAGAAAGGAAAAAAATTATTATAAATTAAAAAATGTTTTTAAGAAAAATTTTTTTTTTAATTCATAATATTTTATAACAAATAAAATGGCAAAAAACGTTTTTCAAAAATAAGTAATTTATCTATTTGTTTATAAAATTTGTTTAAACAAATAACACTAAAAATTTAAAGTTTATGTAATCTTATGTTATTTTTGAATATAAAACCAGTAATAATAATTAAAATTAATAAAAAAAATGTCAACCTTTTTTTTTAAATTTTTTAGTTTTTTGTTATCTTAAATAATTAATAACTAATAGACTATAACAATTAAAAATATCGCCATGTCATAATCTCGTAGAGTATAGTTGATATAAGGTCTAAAGGGAACGTAATCATTTTAGTGGCTTTTGCTTAACAATTATCCGACTTGAAATATAAACGTAAGCACTAAAAAAAATTGTTAATTAACAATAGGCTCATTTTATGAAAAATCTGGATTTTTTTTCTTTAAATGTCTGAATAATACCATAGTTTTTTAAAATTTTTAAATTAATATTTAATACATAAAAAAATATTTTTACTTATTACGGCCGGTTTCGTAACGTTTGCCGCACGAAGCCTTATTTTCAACATTAAATTAAAATTATTAATAATAGAGATAGAATACCGGGAGTTCTGACTTTTCTATTGGAAATTTCTTCCTCTTCAAGAATCTTTTTTTAAAATTTCTTAAATATTAATGGTTTTCGAGTTATTTTCAAAAAACGAAGCTCGTTATTTCTTCAATCTTAATTTGTTTATAACTTTTGCGGGTTTGAAAGTTTTGCACATTTTTCTAGACGTCATTCCGAATCCAATGTGCCCTCACTCACATTTTTACAAGCTTTATCAAGAATTAACACGTCTTTGAACTTGTGAACTAGTGTATGTTGGAGATTATTTTAATTCGTTTTGTTTAAATTTTTGGATTTCTTATTGGATTCTATTTAAGAAAAGTATAGTAGGTGACCCAAGAGCAACCTATTGTAGAGAAATGCATGGTTGAAAGAGTTGTAGAGTTACTAAGACACCGTTAAAGATAAAGCTGTCGAATTGAAACTAACAAGATGGAAAAAATTATACAATAAGGTTTGATAGCTTAAATTATAATATATTTTTTACTTTACACTTGCCACTGTGCTTCAAAATTAATCAGTTTTGAGCATCTACACCTCGTGATTTTAAATGTAAGTTCATAGATATCTGTAAAACTATAATTCATCTAAACTAACAAAGTTTTTTCCAAAGTATATATTTATATAAATAAAATTAAAATTTAATTGCAGTTTAGTTTAAGTAAACATATTGTACATATTACACGTAAAGTATATTTTAGTTTTAATTCGAGCTAGTTTTTTCGTTGATAGTGTTTAAGTAATTCAACAATTTTTACTTCTATTTCTCTCATGATATTAATTATTATAGGTCACTCAACATGTTATAATTAGAATAATAAAGTTGATATAAAAGTCATACAATTTTGTTAATATTTCCACGCAATTTGTATAGTTTGAATGTAAATGACCGTGATTTTTGATTCGTTGTATCTAGCAATTCGTTAAAAAATGGGTTTCTGGAAATATCTTGAAAATTACGAATTATGTCAAAAACTGTTATTTGTACGACTTGAAACATAAGAAATTAACTTTACCTTAAATTTCAGATTAGTCCCGTTCAAAGATTGTTCGAGATATTATTTTTTTAAGGTTTTGTGTTTTTTCGTCCCTTTCTAAATGTCAAATTTTTACACATATTTTTCGTGAATAACTTTAAAACCGAAGGGTCTGAAATTGGTTATTACAACGTTGAAAGGTAATTCAATTTAATACATTCCGGTTCATCTACAATAAAAATTGTCAAAGTTATGGCTTTTTGTTAAAAGATTACTTTTTTTATGAAAATCGAAATTGGAGTATTACTCTCAATTGAGTTGTGATAAAATAAATCATTCAAAATTTGTTGTAGCTTTTGGAATAAAACCGCTGCCTAAGGAATCAATATTTCCACATCCAGATATCCCATCCAAGTCTCTTTAAAGGAAAACATCTTGACCATATTTGCACTCTAGTATGTGGAAATAATTGGTCACAGAATTTTAATAAAAGGGCGTTGCCGAATGCTAGCCAAACCTCCAGAACTTCCGGACGCTGCCGAATACGAAGGCAAATTCCGGGCGTTTCCGTATCCATATTAAGATAGTGCCAAATCCATATCCGGGCGCGCATGAATACCAAGGTAATTTCTGGGCGCTGCCGAATCGATATTAGGATGCCGCTGAATCCATTTTTGGGCGCTGCAGAATTCCAAAGTAACTTCCGGGCACTGCCAAATCCAAATTAGAACGCCGCCGAATCTATATTCGAGCGCTGCATAATCCATATTCGGGAACGACTAAACACCAAGGTGACTTCCGGACCATGTCGAATACCAAGGCAATTTTCAGGCGCTGCCGAATCCATATTCGAATCTTTCCGGGCGCCGCCGAATCCACTATTAAATAATACCTCCAGGATCCATTTTGGTTGCACGATTTGACCCAAACATACTAACTACCGTACAAAGCTTTTAAAATGAAGTTAAATAGAAGATTTTAAAAATTAAGTTTCTGGACTGTTATTAGCTTGCTTTATTGTTTTTCCCTATTTACCCTATTTAACTCACAACCCTTCACCGGAATTAGCGCAAGACATAATCTAGTACCAGATCTCGTCATGGAACATATGTGTGCCAAATTTGAAGACAGTATCTTAGACGACCGTTGCAAAGAAAACGTGCGCACAAAAAAGTTACAGACCGACACACAGACAGAATTTTTTTCTCTCTTAAATTTAAAATCTCGACGTTTTATGACATTTATTATTTCAGCAAAAAACATTTTGAAATTTTTTTTAAGATTACTATACAGGGTGCGCCAGGCTTGCAACTTTCTTATTTTTTAAACTACGACCATGTTGGGCATATCAAATTGTAGATAATTTTAAGGCATTTAAACATGTGTACAGAGTGATTTAAAAAAAATTAAAATAATTGTTAAGAAAGAAAACTTAATTTTCTTGAATATTTGTTTACCTCATCCTGTACATGAACTGCGTCAATGTTTTCTTATAAAAGTTTTAATTAGCTTGAATTTATGTTATGTTTATTACGTCATATCCGAAATTCTTTTTGGTTTTAGAGAAAGAAATTAAAAACACTCCTTCCAACTCCTGACTTTTTTTAAAATAACTGAAAAAATGTAAATAATAATTTTATGCTTTATTTGTAAAAGACATATCACAAAAAATCCTCAACGTAATAAAACAGCAACAAGAAACAAAAGAAATAAATATTTTTAAAAACAAACTCTATTAAAATGTACTAAATAATAGGAATTTTTATTCTTAAAACTTTTTTTTTAACATGAATTGAAGCTAATTAAAACCTTTATAAGAAAACATTAACACATTTCATGTACAAGTTGAGGTAAAAAAATATTCAAAGAAATTAAGTTTCCTATCTTAACAATTTTTTCAATTTTTTTTTAAATCACTCTGTATGCGTGTTTAAGGCTTTAAAAATGTCTACAATTTGATGTGCCCAACAAGGTCATCGCTTTAAAAATAAAAAAGTTACAAGTATGGGCAGTTTTAAGTGGCGCACCCTGTACATCTTTCCACTCCACTACGTGGATGTGGAAGTAATAAATCAAATGGCATATATTTTCATTAAAAATAATGTATGTTTTTATCCGAATTTGTTATAAATAAAAACAAGAAATGAAATGTTTCATATTTCTATTGTGAAATATAGTTCATTTAGTTATCCTTAAAATAAAATCATGGAAAAAAACATTTTATATTTATTACAAAAAACGTTTTGTAAGACATACAAAGAAAAATGTTAGTGTAGCTTTGGTGAATAAGTATACCTACTAGAAGCCTCAGAATTTTTATAATATTTACACTACTACAAAGAAAACTACCTGTTGTTAAATTTGAGGCATGTTCAATTTTATTAACATTTAACATTACAAATTGTGTGTTTATAATAAGAAATGTTTCTTTTTATTTAAAATACACTTTCAGATGTATCAATAAACCCTCATGTCATAATATTTTAGCTTCATTAAATCAGTATTTATAATTACTTAATAATTTTCGCACAATTTGTATCCCAATTTGGGACATTGGATGATTTGAGTCGTAAATTTTATTTCCACATCCAAATAGTGGATTGGAAGTATAGTACTTAATCGTAAAAAAAAACTTCAATTTTTTTTTTGTTGAAATCGGTTTAGAATGTCATGAAATATCGAGATTTTAAATTTGAGGGCAAAAAAAAATTGTATCTATCGGTTTGTCTGTATTTTTTGTACGCACGTTTCCTGTGGGACGGTTTAAGATATTAACTTAATAGTTGTTACGTGTATGTATTATAAAAAGATCTGGAACACATTGCTATAAAATTACACAAAAAATAATCGTTTTAGAGATTCTAGCATTTTACTTAATCGCCAGAATGTATTTACAATAACGGTGTAAAAGCCGCTCGAAAAGTGGCTTATATTTGGTAATTTTTTAGTTTCGGGGTCTGTTATTCTAGTTTCGGTTAAACAAACAATAATGGGTTGTATCTGAATTGACTTGTCTTTTTGAAATGAAGGATTGCTAGTTCTGAAAGACAGTTTTATTGCATCTTATTATGAACGCTTGTGGGGTAAGGCCTCTATTGTAAGAAACCATTTCCGAAATATATTTATTTCAACCATATGTTTTGTTTTTTAAATTCATAAACATTTTCAATACAGATATTTTAAAGGATGTCTATTGTTCAAAATAAGTAGACTTCATCGACTTACAGTCCAATTTACGTCTTTCTATTTGAAAGGGTAAAGGTGGTTTAATATTTGCTTACGAGACTGCAGTAGAAATTTTTTCGTTCTTTCTTTTCTTCACAAATTAGATATTTTTCTATTAAATGTATATAAATTAATTACAATTTTAGAGATTACATGCATTTTGTGTCATGAAAAAATTTAGATACATTTTGATAGTAAAAAACTGTTGAGAACTCGGAAAATATGTACGTCACAAAAAAATTAGAACAGAGCAAAATTGTAAAGAATATACGTTTGAATTTTTCCAGATTTTTAAATTTCATAGTTTACGATATTTTCCGTTTTCGGATAAGGGCCTTTTTTTTCGGTTTTTTTCCAGGAAACTTGGACAGAGTGCACTTTAGGAAAAAGTCATAAAGGAAAAAAAGTCTTGTAGTTTGATAATATATTCACTCGAATTTATGGATTTTTCTCGTCACTTTTTTTTCCACCTTCAACTCTTTTTGGAAAAATTCAACCGCTATATCTCGGAAAATATGCATTTTTCGAAAATTTTACGAGAGTAAAAAGTTGTTATTTTTCATAAAATTATATAAAAAGACATTTTATTTTTTTAATTTACCTCAATTTTACTAGTTAACAAATTAGCAACAAGATCATTGTTTATAATAATTGCGAGGCAATATTGGCGGCCATTTTTTTTTTGGAGTTTGATCTAGACTTCAAAACGAACAGAATCCACAAAGTTTTGTGAAAATCCATTCATTCGATAAACTATTTAGTCAAAATGCTAATTTGCCTACACTATAATGTGTTAGAACTACAAAGTACACATAACATAATCCTGGGATTATATAGACAGAGAAAATAAATTTCCTTTTAAGAGTTGATGTTCTGTTTTTGTTTCATTTTACCATTATTGTATTATTTTGGTTTGATATACGTATGTTTACATTTTCATAAATGCTAAATATTTGTGTTGTATTAATTTTTTTAAAAGCTTTTATTTAACTTGCAATGTGTTATGTATGAATGTATGTTTGTTTGGTGAAATCTTGCAAGCTGAATTTTGACTAGTTCTTATTATACTAGAGCTTTGAAATTTGGCACACGTGTGTAAGTCCGGTGACAATGTAACATAGTATAGCCACTATCGGTCTAAATCCAATATGGCGGACGTCCCAAGATGGCGGACCGGCTTTTTAGTCACAACCCTATTGATATGGGTATCAAATGAAGGGGTTTTACGAGTAAAATACGATAGACAATGTGACGTCATTCTAAATTCAATATGGCGGACGTCCCAAGCTGGCAGATCGCCTTTTTCTTCACAACCCCCTTGATATGGAATCAAATGAAAGGGTTTGACGAGTAAAATACGATGAACTACTTAACGCCATTATAAATCCAATATGGCGGACGCCCTAGGATGGCAAATTATCTTTCTTCACGACTCCCTTGCCATTTGTATCAAATGAAAGGGTTTTGTCTGTCTGTAAAATAAGTAGACTAAAAAGTAAAAAATAAAATTATATAAAAAAAATATTTTTAAGAAAAAGCCTTCATTTGAAAAAACTGTACTAAAAAGTTTAAATAATTTTTTAAAATTCATTCACATGGAAACCAAAAGCTTTGGGGGCGGTCAATTGAGCAAAGTAACTATGCAATAGTGCTATATGACCGTCCGCAAAGTTTTTGGTTTCCAGGTGTATGAATTTAAAAAAATTATTTTTACTTTTTAGTACAGTTTTTTCAAATAAAAGCTTTTTCTTAAAAATACTTTTTTTATATAATTTTATTTTCAATAAAAACGTTTTCAAATAAAGCTTGTCCTGCTACTTCCTTTTTAGATTTTAAAACTTAGTCATTTATATTTTTTTAAATTGGAATGTGGTTTAGGTTTTTGACTGTTTAAAAGTTTTTATGTAGAAATGAAACACCGTGCCGTGCCGTTGCCGATTTTCATTTTTTTTTTTTACGAAGTTGTTACTGGTCTATAAAATTGGGAGGTCTAGTTATATAGCAGGCAGTATGGGCGTATGAGTTTCGAATACATTTCGGACGCAGTTTATTTGTTGGAATCAGTTCTGGAGACACTACTGATTATGAGCATCCATGTTACCAGACGGTAACCCGGTCTGATATTGTTTAAAACAATTTTGTTTACAACAAAAGGAAATATTACATTTTTTCAATGAAACTATGATTTCCAACAAGAAATGTTCGATAATTTTTTTCATAAAGTTGATATTTTCAATGTTATTATGTTTTAAAAATTATAAAATCTCCAATTTCTCGTTTCAGTAAGAGCCTTACATTTTCTAAGAAAGCATATACAGTGTGCCAGGGAACGACGCATGATTAAATGAGCAATTCATATGTCTTGGATATTTACCAAAAAAAGTAATTTCTCTCATTTATAAAGTACTTTTTCTGAAATCGATCGGCAATGTCTACATTTTCGGCGCGATTTCAGATCGAAAAATGCACAATTCCAGTATTTTAGTCCGTTGCTAAGAAACTATCAGAAAACAGACCGGAAAAGATCCGTTGCCAAGCAACGATCAACAAAACCGTACGGGAATGTTACTTTCAGTAGTAGTAACATACAGTAAGTAACATTCCCCTATGGTTTTTTATGTATATTTTTGACAGTAAATAAATACACGCAGACAAACAATC
Source organism: Rutpela maculata (assembly GCA_936432065.2). Taxonomy (NCBI): domain Eukaryota; kingdom Metazoa; phylum Arthropoda; class Insecta; order Coleoptera; family Cerambycidae; genus Rutpela; species Rutpela maculata. Next base: position 48,217,617 of record OW386289.2, read on the forward strand.
AAACTTTCATTTACACTTACACATACATCAAAATTACATTTATTAGTAAGCAGTTAGATTGTAATGAAGAAATGTAATGAAGAAATGTTAGATTATAATGAAGAAATGTTATTCATTAATGAAGAAATTTTATGCATTAATACAAATTCCTTAATTTATAATAATATTGATTGTGATTTCAGAAAAAATAGTATGCGTATTTCGGTGTGAAAGCACATTCCCGAACTTCGATGCATCGTCGTCCGGGAATGTACTGCTTTCACACCTAAATACACAATATATTATTTTCTGTAAGAGATAGGACAAAATCTTAGAAAGAATTATTCAGAATGAGATTTTTTTATAGAAATAGTTTTGAATTAGTCAGATTTCAGTTTGTCTTAATATTTTAAGGTTTTTCAAATTGTTTAAACAATTTTAATTTACTTAAATAATTATAATTTATTTAAGCAATTACGTTTTGTTACAAATTTGTAGCATTTCCATCTTTTTTTAGTTTCACAAATTTGTTTATTAAGAGTTTGCTAATGAAACCTGCAAATTATTTAAACAACTTATTCCTGTTTATTGCCAACTTTCTTCAGAATAGAGCTAGAGTTGTGCAGGTTTTAAGAAATTTTGAACTTTTCATCGACTTTCTGCTCATATGTAAAATAAAGAACATTCTTGAGACTAATTAAAAATAATTTCTGCAAAAAGAGTCGCAAATAAATAACAATAAATGCTAGAAATACATGATACTCTACTTTTGTCCTTATGGGGTCATTTTGAGGCCTAATAGTTCTCATGGGGGGTGTAATTGAAAAAATAATTATTAATTCGTATTCTTTGAACTATTGTGAAATTTAAAAAAAGTTGGAAATGTTACAAATTTATAGCAAAATATAATTTTTTGAATAAATTATAATTGTCTAATACACTTGAAAAGCATTAAAATATTAACACAATCTAGAAGGTGATTAATTAATAATAATTTGTGTAAAAGAGAACTCAAATAAATAATAATAAACGTTAAAAATACGTGATACTCCAACTTTACCCTTATAGGGTCACTTTGCAAGTGAGCAAAATTCAGTTTTATTTTTCTGAATAATATTTCTTTACAGCACCCTGTCCTATCTCGTACAGAAAATTTGATAAATTGACAAATAGCAGAACAAAACTATCTGTGAGAACTAAAAAGAAAAACTATCTACAAAATTAATTTCCAATCTTTGCATATAGATTTTCTTTTTAGTTCATACAGATTGTTTTTTCTACTGTTTGCCAAATCCCATAAAGAATATGTTTTATAACAATTATAAGCAAATAAAAAGTAATTCACTTTTACGCGAACTTCATGTTTCGAAACTTAAATTGTGACATAAATTAGTATTCTCACAGGATGAGATTTCCTTATTTACTTATACGTCGACAGACTGCAGATTGTAATAATATTCTTCTAGGCAAATACGATAAAGCAGCATAGCATACATCTGACAACGCCGCCGGAAGTCAGTTAAACCTGTAATTTTTATATTCGGGTGTCATTTTACGCATCGATTAAAATATTCATAAGGACACCAATTAAACCGTAAAGTAGGTAGGATGCTAACTTAGCCTTTAAATAAATTTTGTGTATATCAGTGTGTATATTAGAAGATGCCAAGTGAGAACGTTATTAGGTAGGATGCCAACGGATACCTTATATAAATATATATATATATGAATATATATATATATATGTATAGACGGCATATTGTGTAGCCCGATATATCGATGGGTCGCTCATAAGCCCGGCATTTCCCGAGTGTATAAATTAACAAACTTATTAAATATGGCGACTGTTGGGCATCCTTTTTAATAGGAAGCCACTAGAGGTAGCCAATTATTATTTTTCTTTTAATTATATAAACATGGCATATTTCAGAGCCCGGATATATTTACTGATCGTTTCAGAGCCCGCTGTATATAACAATATAGTTAGCGTTCGTTCTCCGTCCCAGCGATGTTGCCGATATAATTGGGCCTCAGTAGGTTATATTTTTATAATATATATTTCTTTGATGCATGCATCGTCACGAAGCACAATATTATATGGTTAGGAGTACTTGCTTTACTGCGCCACTGTCATTACTGTTTACAACAGAGACGCTATTGGAGGGAAAGCTAATAAAGAAAATATATTCATTATTTTGAAAATGCCAAAATAATATAACAGTTACGTTTTTTATTTTTGATTGTTATGAATTTCAAGATATATTAAAAGAACCTAATAAAATATTAGGTTATTTTTTTATGCAAATAAACATTAATTACTAATAATTGATAATGTAATTACTCCGTGGTAGGCCTATAAATATTTAAATATTTTGAATTTGTCCTCATTTTTTGTTTTCCACTTTTAAAGTATTCCCTCATTCACATTAAATAAAAAGATGCAAAGGGTTAGAAATTAAATTACGTTTATTTACCTAACAGAGATATACAAAAAGAATTGTATTATTAGTAGAGTAATATTAGGTATAGTAGTTAAAGAATCCCTTGATGTAATTTTTCTTTTGAAAGTGTACTTATTTTCTGAGACAGCAAGTGACCCTTGTGTTTCCGAGTATACAGGTCAAATATTAGCAAAAATTGATTTCCATCAAATAAAAACAAAGCATGAAGTTCTCTTTGAAGTACTTATAATTTTTTTATTTAATTACTGCCACATCCAGTGGAAGTAACGACAAAAAAAATTTTAAAAATTTTTATTGCTCAAATAGACTTAGAATGTCATGAAATGAATGTCGAGATTTTAAGTTTGAGCAAAAAGAAATTTCTGTCTGTCGGTCTGTCAGTCTGTCTGTCTGTAACTTTTTTGTGCGTACGATTACTCTGGAACCGTTTAATGAGATCTGGAACTAGATTATATTTTCACCTTATTCCGTTGAAGGGTTGGAGAGTAAATTGGGGTAAATAGGTAAATCAAGCAGGTAAAAGTCCATAAAATTGATATTAATATATATAAAAGAAGTTAGGGTCTCAAAAATTTTTTTGGCCTTAGCCACCCACCCCCATTACTACCCCCACCCCATTATTAAAGGGGCTGAAAAAAATAAAATTGTAATTTAGCGTGTATACCAGAAACTAAAGGCCTCAAATTTTTTTTTTACTTTATTCACCCCCACTACCAACTCCCTACCACCACCCCCACCCCCCACTACCGATGTGGTATATCGTTTTATAGGTTTTTGGGGTAGACGATTTCAAATATTATGTTGTTAAAGTTATTTCGAATAGTATGGATGCGCAGTGGCTTTGCTCGACTACTATGGATGCGCAGTAGGTTTTCTCGAGTATTATGGATGTGCAGTGGAATTCCTCGAGTATTTTGGATGCGCAATGACTTTTCTCGACTATTACAGATCGCAGTAGGTTACCTCAAGTAGTATGGATGCGCAGTGGGTCACTTTACGTAGTATGGATGCGCAGTGGCTTTCCTCGAGTACAATGGATGCGCAGTAGTTTACCACGAGTAGTATGGATGCGCAGTGGCTTTCCTCGAGTAAATTGGATGCACAGTGGGTTACAGTATGGACGCGTAGTAGGTTTCCTCGAAGAAAATGCTTGAAGTAGAGGCTTTACTCCTATCGTGTAGTTTACGGCACACAAAGATTTTTTATATCTTTGCCATGACATTTTCTGGGTATTACTTCCACATTCAGTTGAAGTATATTAACGCAAAAAAAATTTTGGAAATTTTCATTGTTTAAATAGGCCTAGAATATCATGAAACGTCAATATTTTAAGTTTCAGCAAAATAAATTTGTCTGTCGCGTCGGTCTGTCTGTTAGTCTTCTATCTTTTTGGTGCTCACGATTACTCTGGAACTGTTTAAGATATTGACTTACAATATGGCACACGTATGTATTTTAACGAGTTCTGGAACTAGATTATATTTTGATTTTATTCCGCTGCAAAGTTGAATAGTAAATTATGGTAAATGGGGGTAAATAGGTAAATCAAGCAAGTAAGAGTCCATGAAATTGGTATTTAGTAAATATAAGAGGAGCTAAGGCCTCAAAAATTTGGCATTAGCACCTCCTCTATTACCACCTCCACCCCATTATTAAAGGTGGTGAAAAAATAGTGTGATTTAGTGTGTGTACAAGAGCCAAAGTCATTTAAAAAAATTTCACTTCATTCACTCCCACCACCACCACCCCCTGTTACCGATGTGGCATACAATTTTATGGGTTTTCAAATAATATACTATTAAAGTTCATAAAAACTTATTTCCACATAGTGGAGTGCAAATATAGTATTTTTGTTGTAAGAGACTTGGATGTGGAAGTAGTGATTCCTTGGGCAGCGGTTTTTTATTTCACTGTGACTATACTTATAGGCTTAATATTAAAAAAGTTATTACAATGACCTCTACTGCGTACCAGCTGCCCCAAGTTAACATCAATTGAGAGTTGCATTATATGAAATAGGTTTTCAGATTCAGTTTATCCCACTGTGCAAAGACGGATACTTCTAGTAAATTCTTTTAATTTGCTCATCAGAAAGTACTGTGATACTGTGAAGATGTAAGAAGGCGCAGTTTGAACTTGAAAATAGACATAGTGTGCATTAATATGCTTCCGTGACCTCCGTGGAGGTTTCGTTGTTACGAGCTGAATTTGATATAAAATGAATAATTATATATGCAATATAGTAATGATAACAAGTAATTATTATATAAGTTTCAAAAGACCATCAAAAAGCGTCATGTGCAAAAGAGCATTAAAGTTAAATACGAGTTAAGCGAATAGTGGAAAAATAAATAAATTGAGATTTTTCATAAAATGGTTTTTAGAGGAAATATTTCCTTATGGCTTTCAAATAATACATTTTACATCGGATCTTACGGGAGAACCTAACTTAAAACCGCAATAATATTTCGGTTTGAAATGCTTTAAAATTTAATTCAATTTAGACAACTTGCGTTTCCATCGTATTATCTTCGAAATGTAGACTCAAATCAAAACTTTGTACTCTTTACAAAAATCTTATTTATCTTTTCCGAACGCAATAGTGTATGATTTATAATTTTATGACTAATAATAAATAAGATACAACTAAATGTAATGCGATGCAAATTTCCTATGATCCGTTTGAACCCGTCTAGTAGGCGACCCCACTGTAAGAACACATTTTGCATTTCACTATTTTCATAGCTCCGTTGCATGTTATAAAAAAAATATAGTATATTTTTGTTTCAAGTTTAAAAGTCGAAAAAAATAAACATTTCATACGCCGTAACATCTACAAATCTTATTTTTATGCGCATGTTTGAGAGCCGAGCACTCTACTAACAGAATACACGTAATGAAAAAGTTTACGTATATGAAACATTTTATACTATTAATCGCATTAGTTATTCTGTTAGTAATCGTTTACCTTATTTTGTACCAATTTTTTTCTAAATTTATTTAAAAATTTCCCATCTATGAATGTTAGTTCGCGCATATGGAAACGGTAGCGCTATGACCTAATGTTTCAAATTGTTTTAACATAGAATATTACCTTCCTTACTTTATTTTTCTATAATCTTCGACCAAAACATTTGTAATTCTATATTCACTAAGCATTATTAACTTAAAGGTTGCAAAGATCGTGATATACCAAGCAATTAAGGTAGGCGCATGATGCTGTCGAGCGCACTATGCAGGGAGACCGACAAGAAATATAATTCCAAATGGCCTTCATAAAAATATATGTCTTCATAAATAAAAACCGCTGCCTAAGGAATCATTACTTCCATATCCAGATGTCCCATCAAAATGTCTCTTACGGCGAAAAATAGTTTGATGCTATATGTGCACTCCACTATATGGAAATAATTGTTCATATAAGTTTAATAATATAATATATTTGAAATCCGTAAAATGATATATATGCCACGTCGCGTCGGTAGTAGGGCTGGTAGGAATGGCTGATGACAAAAATTGTTGAGACGTTGACTTCTCCTAAATACAGTAATTTCCAATTTCACGGACTCTTACTTGTTTACTTATTTATCCCCATTTACGTCCATTTACCCCCGCCCGATCCTTCAATGGAAAAAGATCAAAATATAATTTACTTCCAGATCTCGCTATAATACATAAGTGTACAAAATTTTAAGTCAATATCATAAACAATTCCAGAGTGATACTGCGCACAAAAAAGTTACAGACAGACCGACAGATAGAAATTTGTTTTCTGCTTAAAGTTAAAATGAGATTATTATAAATTTTGATTCTGTATTTCTACTTTATAAATTGATTTAATGTAAAATACGTAATAAAATTATTTTTAATGTGAGAGTGCCCATAAAGCATAAAAAAGTTTTCTCTTGCATAAAAATTGTCATTTCTAGCGATTTGTTAGGTAAAATTATTGTTTAAACATTTCGGTTTTCAGCAGTCCGAACCTTAAATGGTTAATTAAAGTTACATATTACATTGAAATTACCGTTTTGCATCACTTTCAACACTTCATTTACAATGAAGAATTAGTAACATTTACGGAAATATCGATTCTGATTAAAGTGTTTTTTTTTGTTTTTTACATTTTTGACAATGTTTTTCCCCAGTAACAGTATGATTTTTTACACCTTTTTTACATCTGAAATTAGAGGTTTCAACGAAAAAAATACCGTTCTGAAATTTTCAAAAATCAAAACTTTGGTAATCAACTTTTTTGATTGGAAATTAGGCCTTTTTTCAAATTAAATCCGCAAAAATTATGCCTCAAAAAAATTACAGCTTTTTTGAGGCATAAAAATGTACATTTTCAACGAATTTCATCAAGATCGAATTATTTCTGTGGAAGATAAAAATAAAATAAAAAAAAAAATAAAAAATTGGTTTTTGGCGTTTTTCTCAATATTTTTGAGGTTATGCAAAAAAATAGTTCAAATAAAAGTTGTAGATCTCTCAATTATCTACAACTTTTGCATTAAACTTTTTTCAATAGGAGGTCTACTTTTGTCAGAAATCGTAAAATCCCAAAATCCACCAAATCCCAAAAATCACAACTTTTCGCACCCTCACCCCACTTCCGGTTATCTGTTGCGGTCCAATCGACTTTTCTCAATTTATATACTGTTAATCTTAAATTTTCCCACCACCCATATACTGCTAAGAATTTTATTTTTTTCAAAAATTATTATTTTTGAAAAAATATATTATATAAATATATTATATTTATATAATATTTATTTATATAATAATTATTATATATTATTATAAATTATTGACACACGTAGATGTGGAAGTAAAAGCAAAATTCATCCTCAGTTTAAGGGTGCCGGTGCCGTGCTTAAGAAAATGATTTCCTAGTTCGAGGATTTCTCTTACATCCCTTGATAGGCATTTAAATACAACATTATAGAATGGTACCTATTGAAAAGTCAAAAAAAAAATTTTTTGATTTTTGCTCAAGTAAAATTTTTTTTTCTTTTTTTAGTTTTAAATAGCCTAGTACCATTCTATAAAGCTGTATCTAAACGAATATCAAAAAATTTTTTCAATCGGTTCAGGGATGCAGGAGAACTCCTCGAATTACGTTCACGAAACCGCCCACCTTAAACTTTCTTTTTGGTCTAGAGCATTTGTTCGCTAAATTATTTATCGAGTTATTTGACGAAAATCGTGTTGCGATACCTGTTTTCTCAAGTTAAAATCGTAATTTTCAAGTCGCAATTTATATGAAAAATTGTGTAGATTTTTTTTTCTAAATTCGATCCTCTATCAGTTTCAATGGTTATTGTCATTTGTGTAACTCCTGAAAAGGAATGACATTAATATTCTGTCAAATGCAAGTATTCGCATAATATCCAAACATATTTACTTGATGAATTTCCTATTAAATAAAAAAAAAACGAAATTTGATCTATATGACAAACTTTGTAAATTTAAATATCTAGTTACTGTACTATTATAAGCATAGGTTGAATACCATCGATCTACTAAATTCTAAAACCAGCTTCGGCCAATTTTTTCTTCAGAACCCTTTAAGGTATTCTTTATTATCAAAAAAATTCGAATAATATAGTGACATTCTCAAAACAGATAAAAAACGAAGTAAATAAACAATGTGAATTTTAACATTTCTAATAATGCTAGGCTCAGACATATTTAACAAACAAAAGAGAAAGCAGGTAGTTTTCTAGCAATAAGCGGAAATATGAAAGAGAGAAATATATTGTGTAAGAAGCTATTTATAGTAGTTTTTGACAGGGCTTCGAGAACGTTTTGCCTGAATACCTACATGAACAATTAGACTAACGGTCCTTATAGTGAAAATGGAGAAACACTGTATAGCTGCCACAACATGAAATAATAATAAGATACCCTTAACTGGTAATTAGAGAAATATAGAAAAAATTGAAAATTCTTATTATTCAAATATCCTCAGAATGCCATGAAACATCGAGATTTTAAATTTGAGCAAAAAAGATTTCAGTCTGTCGGTCGGTCTGTTTGTGTATAACTTCTTTTGTGAATAAGATCAAAAAATAATCGATTCCCAGACACAGATTATATTTTGTTCTTATTTCGTTGAAGGGTTGGGGTTGGGAAGTAAGAGTCCATAAAATCGTTATTTAATATATACACATAAGAGAAGCAAGGGTCTCAAAAATTTTTTTTGGCATTAGCCACCCTCATTATTAAAAGAGGTGAAAATATAAAATTGTGATTTAGTGTGTGTAAAAGAATCAAAGGCCTCAACATTTTTTTTACTTTATCCACCCCCAATACCACCACCTTCACCACCACTACCGATGTGGCATATCGTTTTATGGGTTTTTGGGGTTGACGATTTCAAATATTATATTATTAAAGTTCCATAAACAATTATTTCCACATAGTGGAGTGCAAATAATATAGTATCAACATTTTTTCGTTGTGAGAGATTTGGATAGAAAATATGGATATGGAGGTAGTGATTTCTTGGGCAGCGGTTTTTGATTTAGTTTTTAAAAATGTTAAAATTTTAAAATTATTTAGTTGACTGTACTCAGGCGAAAAAAGCAAGTTGTTAGGAAATCGATTGAACCTGAATGGATTTGCCTAAAAACTATTTTAATGCTCTATAATCATTAATTAAGCTTTCTACTACTTTTCTTTGCCTACTCTTTGCTAACTCTTTTTTTTTCTGTGAAAAAATTTCGCTAATTACGAACACAGTGTTAAAAAAAAATGACGACTTCAAAATGGCCGATTTTAGGACCAAAATTGTGCAAAATGAACGATTATTTTATATCAAAGTTTAAATATCATTGCATAGGTTTTTATTAGACATTTATTATTTTTAATAATTAAAATGATTAAAATACAAAGTTATGGATAAAAATGTCCGATTTAAGACCAAAATCATGTAATGCTCGTAAAATTGTCTGAAACATAAGTAATTGTAAATGTTCAATTAATAAAGTTAAAATATTACAATATGAGGATTTATTAATAAATTTTAAAGTGTATTTTAAATAAAAAACATTCATTATTATAAAATTGCAATTTGTAGAAAAGGGTTAAAAACAGAAGCATAAATGAAATTCTTCATTTGTTTTTGTTCAAATAGGCTTATAATGTCATGAAATGTCGAGATTTTAAATTTGAGAAAAGAATCTGTCTGTCGGTCTATAACTTAATTATTAAAGGGGGCGAGAAAAAAAATTGTGATTTAGTGTGTGTACAAAAACCAAAGACCTCAAATTATTTTTACCTCATCCACCCACACCACCGTACCATAATTACTGAACATTTTAGTCAAATTATTTTTCTTCCATGTACTTTGTCCGTCGGTTCTTTAAACTAAAGTCACCTTTCTATATTTACTCAAGATATTGCTGGTATAATCAACGGGATGAAAAGCAAAGCGTGTTGCGTAATAGATCAAGTAACTCCCAGAGTAATAAAGCTTACAAATTATATAATATATCATTTAACTAGAATTATAAATCCCTTATTGTAAAGTGGTGAATTTCCCGAACAAATGAAAATTGCAATGACTTTCCCATTATTGGCATTTAAACGTAGACTTTCAACACATTTTTGTCTAAACACGACGATTTTCAAGGGCGTGTACGTTGAAACAGAAAAAAAATATAAAATTAAAGCTTCAAGTTTTGCAGTAGGTATTTTTTTACATAAATTTTTTTTACTGAACGATCGCGTAAGTTTGGTATTTTTTTAAGTCAAATGAAATAAACCAAACAGTGTTTCTGAGATAAATGTTATACCAAACTACTTCCACATCCAGATTTTCTATCCAAATTTCTCACAACGAATAAAATTTGATATTATATTTGAACTTCATTAAGTGAAAATAAATTGTTTATGGAACTTTAATCATATAATATTTGAAACCGTCTTTGGTTTTTTACACACACTAAATCGCAATTTTATTTTCTTCACCTCTGTTAATATTGGTGTGAGAGTGGGGGTGGTAATAGGGTGGCTAATGCCAATCAATTTTTTCATTTACCCCAATTCACCCCCCCCCAACCATTCAACGGAATAAGATAAAAAGATAAAAATATAATCAATATCGTGAACAATTCCAGAGTAATTGTGTGTGGAGAAAAAGTTACATACAGAACGATAGACTAACAGTTTTTTTTTAATTTAATGTTTTATTTATATTAATTTATATTTATATTTTATTTTGTTCAAACTTAAAATCTCGACGATTCCTGACATTCAAAGTCTATTTGAACAATACAGATTTTCAATTTTTTTTGTGTGTTGCTAAACTTCCACTGGATGTGGAAGTAACTAAGTATAATATTATTAAATTCTGAATGCAAAAATCACAAACCTAATTTAGGGACATAGAGATATCAATTTATTTCGACAAATAAACAAAGCATTTATTTTATATTTTCCTCTTATTCTAGATTCTCTCTCTTACGATATAAATGCTACACTTATATTTTTAAGCCCTCTATTTGAAATTCTGTATAAAAATTCAAAACACATTTTAAGATGTTTAAGATGCTTACAACTATTTTTCTTTCATAGCACTGTGCAACTTAAATTATAATTCTTAGTAGGTATAAATTTTTGAATTTAGATACATTGTTCGAATATGATACAATACCTGCAAAGTTTCGGACTAAAAATTAATTCGAATAAAGAGCTTTCATTCATCGATTGTGACTTCATGAAGAAAGTATTTAAGAGGAAATAAGAATCGAACGTTATTGAGCCATTGCAACGCTGCCAAATATCGGGCTATATAACGAACGATGAATATCAGCTGTATAAGAGGCTTGGATATACAGGAACAGCGCCGCCTGACTCAGTAGTGCTGAACTAAAAGTGTATCTCGGAACATGAAAATATGACTTTTTGAAGCCCACCCCAAAATTTTGTAGGAAGGAAGATAACATGATTTGTGGCCATTTAGTGATGATATACATGGGGGTACGTTGATGAGCCCGACCCCGGGCTTCACAGCGTCAAATCGGGCTGCACTACAACCGCTCAGTGTATGAAACGGGCCTGTATATGACCATGCATATCTCTATATATATATATATATATATATATATATATATATATATATATATATATATATATATATATATATATATATATATATATAAGAGAGTCTAAGCGACGGGTATCCATGACGATTTTTTCTTCCACAAAAAAAAAAAATATATATGTATATAGAAGCTAAGGTCTCAAAAAATTTTTCGGCCTTAGCCGCCCCCCATTACCACCCCACCCCGTTATTAAAGGGGGTGGAAACAAAAATTAAATTTTATTTAGTGTGGCTACAAGAACCAGAGGCATCAAAATTTTTTTTTACTTCATCCAACCCCACTACCACCTCCCTTTCACCACCCCCCACTACCGATGTGGCACATCGTTTTATGGATTTCTGGGGTAGATGATTTCTAATATCATATAATTACAGGTCCAAAACAATTATTTCCACCTACAAATTTTTTTTCGTTGTGAGGGACTTGGACAGAAAATATGGATGTGGAAGTAGTGATTCTTTTGGCAGCGGTTTTTTGTGTACCACGATGTAGTATGACTTATTTTAGTTTTTAAAATTTTTCTATTTTCAACTTTGATTTATTAACTATATACATATTTTTTGCTACCCCTATAACTAAGCTCAGCTCTATCTTCATAAATGGAAAATACAGATGTTTATATGTTTATTACTTCCACATCCAGTGGAAATATAGTAATGCAAAAAAATGTTTTGGAAATTTTTATTTTTCGAATAGACTTGGAATGTCATGAAACGTGGAGATTTTAAATTTGAGAAAAAAATCGGTCTGTCTGTCGGTCTTTCTGTAACATTTTTTATTGTGCCCACGACTACCCTGGAACCGTTTGAGATATTGAGTCGAAATTTGATGCACGTATATATTTTAATGAGATCTGGAACTAAATTACATTTTAATCTTATTCCGTTGAAAGGTTGTGGGAGTAAATCGGGGTAAATGAGGCTAATTAGGTAAATGAAGCAAGTAAGATTTCATAAAATTGATATTAAGTATAGATAGATAGATAGATAGATAGTTTATTGGCCATTAAGTAGATACATAATTATGTACATGTGGCACGTCAAGAATAAATATATATATATATATATATATATATATATATATATATATATATATATATATATATATATATATATATATATATATATATATATATATATAATTATAAATATAAAATATATATCTAATCAAGATATAAAATATAATATGTAAGTATATAATCAACGAGACAATATAATATAAAGAAAAAAAAACACAAAATAAAAGATACAAAAACGTCTTATGTATCATCTTCATGAAATATTCCTGTATTGAATAAAAAGCCTTCTCAATAAAAAAGAGTTTCGTTTGTTTTTTTAATTTATTATATGCACTAATTTCTTTTAGTTGGTCTGGTAATTTGTTGAATATTGTGATGAAATTGTAGTCTGGTGAATTTTTGAAGAAGCTGGTTTTATGTAATGAGATATATAAGAGAAGCTAAGGTCTCAAAAATTTTTTTGACATTAGCCACCTCCATTTCCACCCCCACCCCATTATTAAAAGGGGTGTAAAAATTAAATTGTGATTTGGTGTCTGCACAAAATCCAAAAGCCTCAACATTTTTATTACTTCATCCATCCACATTACCATCTCCTATCAACAACTACCGATGTGGCATGTCGTTTCATGGGTTCTAGGAGTCGACAATTTCAAATATTATATTATTAAAAATGAAAAAAAATTAATTTTGATTCACTTCTTTAAATATTTATCAAAATCTGTTGAGTTAGTATATAGTTATAACTGTGTCCTTTAATGGAAGCTGTACTTTACTATAATTACTTTCACATTCGCATAGTGGAGTGGAAATATAGTAACGGTAAAAAAAATGTAATATTTTTTTGTTCATATAGGCTTAGAGAACAAAAAAAATTCTGTTTCTTTCTCTATCGGTATGTCTGTCTGCATGTCGGTTTGTCTGTTTGTAACTTTTTGTGCGCACGATTACACATGAACCGTTTACAGTACCAATTTGAAATTTGGTACACCTATATATTATTATAACGAAATCTAGAAATTGATCTTATTCTGCTGAAGGCTTGGGGAGTAAATTGGTAAAGCAAGCGAGAATCCATCAGATTGGGATTTAGTGTATGTGCATATCTCTATATATATATATATATATATATATATATATATATATATATATAAGAGAGTCTAAGCGACGGGTATCCATGACGATTTTTTCTTCCACAAAAAAAAAAAATATATATGTATATAGAAGCTAAGGTCTCAAAAAATTTTTCGGCCTTAGCCGCCCCCCATTACCACCCCACCCCGTTATTAAAGGGGGTGGAAACAAAAATTAAATTTTATTTAGTGTGGCTACAAGAACCAGAGGCATCAAAATTTTTTTTTACTTCATCCAACCCCACTACCACCTCCCTTTCACCACCCCCCACTACCGATGTGGCACATCGTTTTATGGATTTCTGGGGTAGATGATTTCTAATATCATATAATTACAGGTCCAAAACAATTATTTCCACCTACAAATTTTTTTTCGTTGTGAGGGACTTGGACAGAAAATATGGATGTGGAAGTAGTGATTCTTTTGGCAGCGGTTTTTTGTGTACCACGATGTAGTATGACTTATTTTAGTTTTTAAAATTTTTCTATTTTCAACTTTGATTTATTAACTATATACATATTTTTTGCTACCCCTATAACTAAGCTCAGCTCTATCTTCATAAATGGAAAATACAGATGTTTATATGTTTATTACTTCCACATCCAGTGGAAATATAGTAATGCAAAAAAATGTTTTGGAAATTTTTATTTTTCGAATAGACTTGGAATGTCATGAAACGTGGAGATTTTAAATTTGAGAAAAAAATCGGTCTGTCTGTCGGTCTTTCTGTAACATTTTTTATTGTGCCCACGACTACCCTGGAACCGTTTGAGATATTGAGTCGAAATTTGATGCACGTATATATTTTAATGAGATCTGGAACTAAATTACATTTTAATCTTATTCCGTTGAAAGGTTGTGGGAGTAAATCGGGGTAAATGAGGCTAATTAGGTAAATGAAGCAAGTAAGATTTCATAAAATTGATATTAAGTATAGATAGATAGATAGATAGATAGTTTATTGGCCATTAAGTAGATACATAATTATGTACATGTGGCACGTCAAGAATAAATAAATATATATATATATATATATATATATATATATAATTATAAATATAAAATATATATCTAATCAAGATATAAAATATAATATGTAAGTATATAATCAACGAGACAATATAATATAAAGAAAAAAAAACACAAAATAAAAGATACAAAAACGTCTTATGTATCATCTTCATGAAATATTCCTGTATTGAATAAAAAGCCTTCTCAATAAAAAAGAGTTTCGTTTGTTTTTTTAATTTATTATATGCACTAATTTCTTTTAGTTGGTCTGGTAATTTGTTGAATATTGTGATGAAATTGTAGTCTGGTGAATTTTTGAAGAAGCTGGTTTTATGTAATGAGATATATAAGAGAAGCTAAGGTCTCAAAAATTTTTTTGACATTAGCCACCTCCATTTCCACCCCCACCCCATTATTAAAAGGGGTGTAAAAATTAAATTGTGATTTGGTGTCTGCACAAAATCCAAAAGCCTCAACATTTTTATTACTTCATCCATCCACATTACCATCTCCTATCAACAACTACCGATGTGGCATGTCGTTTCATGGGTTCTAGGAGTCGACAATTTCAAATATTATATTATTAAAAATGAAAAAAAATTAATTTTGATTCACTTCTTTAAATATTTATCAAAATCTGTTGAGTTAGTATATAGTTATAACTGTGTCCTTTAATGGAAGCTGTACTTTACTATAATTACTTTCACATTCGCATAGTGGAGTGGAAATATAGTAACGGTAAAAAAAATGTAATATTTTTTTGTTCATATAGGCTTAGAGAACAAAAAAAATTCTGTTTCTTTCTCTATCGGTATGTCTGTCTGCATGTCGGTTTGTCTGTTTGTAACTTTTTGTGCGCACGATTACACATGAACCGTTTACAGTACCAATTTGAAATTTGGTACACCTATATATTATTATAACGAAATCTAGAAATTGATCTTATTCTGCTGAAGGCTTGGGGGGTAAATTGGTAAAGCAAGCGAGAATCCATCAGATTGGGATTTAGTGTATGTGCATATCTCTATATATATATATATATATATATATATATATATATATATATATATATATATATATATATATATATATATATATATATATATATATATATATATATAAGAGAGTCTAAGCGACGGGTATCCATGACGATTTTTTCTTCCACAAAAAAAAAAAATATATATGTATATAGAAGCTAAGGTCTCAAAAAATTTTTCGGCCTTAGCCGCCCCCCATTACCACCCCACCCCGTTATTAAAGGGGGTGGAAACAAAAATTAAATTTTATTTAGTGTGGCTACAAGAACCAGAGGCATCAAAATTTTTTTTTACTTCATCCAACCCCACTACCACCTCCCTTTCACCACCCCCCACTACCGATGTGGCACATCGTTTTATGGATTTCTGGGGTAGATGATTTCTAATATCATATAATTACAGGTCCAAAACAATTATTTCCACCTACAAATTTTTTTTTCGTTGTGAGGGACTTGGACAGAAAATATGGATGTGGAAGTAGTGATTCTTTTGGCAGCGGTTTTTTGTGTACCACGATGTAGTATGACTTATTTTAGTTTTTAAAATTTTTCTATTTTCAACTTTGATTTATTAACTATATACATATTTTTTGCTACCCCTATAACTAAGCTCAGCTCTATCTTCATAAATGGAAAATACAGATGTTTATATGTTTATTACTTCCACATCCAGTGGAAATATAGTAATGCAAAAAAATGTTTTGGAAATTTTTATTTTTCGAATAGACTTGGAATGTCATGAAACGTGGAGATTTTAAATTTGAGAAAAAAATCGGTCTGTCTGTCGGTCTTTCTGTAACATTTTTTATTGTGCCCACGACTACCCTGGAACCGTTTGAGATATTGAGTCGAAATTTGATGCACGTATATATTTTAATGAGATCTGGAACTAAATTACATTTTAATCTTATTCCGTTGAAAGGTTGTGGGAGTAAATCGGGGTAAATGAGGCTAATTAGGTAAATGAAGCAAGTAAGATTTCATAAAATTGATATTAAGTATAGATAGATAGATAGATAGATAGTTTATTGGCCATTAAGTAGATACATAATTATGTACATGTGGCACGTCAAGAATAAATATATATATATATATATATATATATATATATATATATATATATATAATTATAAATATAAAATATATATCTAATCAAGATATAAAATATAATATGTAAGTATATAATCAACGAGACAATATAATATAAAGAAAAAAAAACACAAAATAAAAGATACAAAAACGTCTTATGTATCATCTTCATGAAATATTCCTGTATTGAATAAAAAGCCTTCTCAATAAAAAAGAGTTTCGTTTGTTTTTTTAATTTATTATATGCACTAATTTCTTTTAGTTGGTCTGGTAATTTGTTGAATATTGTGATGAAATTGTAGTCTGGTGAATTTTTGAAGAAGCTGGTTTTATGTAATGAGATATATAAGAGAAGCTAAGGTCTCAAAAATTTTTTTGACATTAGCCACCTCCATTTCCACCCCCACCCCATTATTAAAAGGGGTGTAAAAATTAAATTGTGATTTGGTGTCTGCACAAAATCCAAAAGCCTCAACATTTTTATTACTTCATCCATCCACATTACCATCTCCTATCAACAACTACCGATGTGGCATGTCGTTTCATGGGTTCTAGGAGTCGACAATTTCAAATATTATATTATTAAAAATGAAAAAAAATTAATTTTGATTCACTTCTTTAAATATTTATCAAAATCTGTTGAGTTAGTATATAGTTATAACTGTGTCCTTTAATGGAAGCTGTACTTTACTATAATTACTTTCACATTCGCATAGTGGAGTGGAAATATAGTAACGGTAAAAAAAATGTAATATTTTTTTGTTCATATAGGCTTAGAGAACAAAAAAAATTCTGTTTCTTTCTCTATCGGTATGTCTGTCTGCATGTCGGTTTGTCTGTTTGTAACTTTTTGTGCGCACGATTACACATGAACCGTTTACAGTACCAATTTGAAATTTGGTACACCTATATATTATTATAACGAAATCTAGAAATTGATCTTATTCTGCTGAAGGCTTGGGGGGTAAATTGGTAAAGCAAGCGAGAATCCATCAGATTGGGATTTAGTGTATGTACTTTTTTTTATAAAAACAGGTTTAAAAATGTTTATTGTTATTATTAAAATAGTTATTGAAGAGCAATTTTGTGACCCGATTTAAATTAATAATCTAATTTATACTTTAAAGTTTCAGAATTAAGACGGGTTTTTATGAACTTGGATTATTTCTATTGTCCGATTATGATATTAGAGTCTAAATTAAAGGCAAGGAAGCATTTTTAGACTCATGTTTTTATATTTTTGCAAGAAACTGTCACCATCAAACTTGAGATCTCAGGAATCTTCGAACAAACTGTATATTTATGATTCTTATCGGAAAAAATTGTATAAATTAAATATAGTAATGAACTTGATCGAAGTGTATGTCAAAGCTTACATAACCGCTATAAAGAGTCACTGAGCCACTCTAGACGTTCATTGATGTTCATCTGGATATTTTATCATCATTTCCCGCATACCACTAATAACTACTAAAGTTAAGCCGTAGAACAGGTACACTATTGCAGACTGAAAATGTTTTATGATTTGTTGGTCAACAGTCTACAATCGTACTGAGGAAAAATGCAAGCTAAAAAATATTTATCTTGCAGCATAGTGCTATGTCGACTGCGTCTTAAAAGAATGTAGGTCACTTTTAGACACATTCTTTTATTTCATAATGTGGGCATTTCAACTGTCTTTAGTGGGGCTGGACAAATGTATATTTTGGTAAATCACTGCATATAAAAGACAAAACATTTATTATTATAATTAGTACAATATTAACTGCTTTAAGTTACACACTTACAATTAACCAACAAAATGTTCACTAAGGTATGTACATGCTATATAAATAATATTTTTTTTCTAATCAGACAAAAGACCTTCAAATAAGTAATGTATAAAATATATTGATTGTTTAAAAAAATTGTTTAAAAAATCTATCGTTTGTCGTAAAGGATCAACACAGGTGCAGCTAAAGTAATTTGATTTTTTCCTAAATTGATTTTTGTTTCTTTAACTTGTTAAATTTATCAAATTCATAACAATAATTGTGCATTAAACGTTCTAACTTAAGAAAAATCAGTCATTAGGAACAAATTGCTGGTAAAATAAAAAATTCTCACCCCGCAAGCTGCTTTACTCTGCCGGCAAAGCTAATACCCAAAAAATCACTTGAATTTTAGTTCGTTAATTGGTCAAAACAAAAATCTAAAAGGATATAAAAAATTAACAAATAAAAAATAAAAATTTTATTTGTTTTCTATTTGGAAATCCTGAAAAAACAAATAATTATCAAGAAATTGTTTGTAATAATTAATAGTTATTAATAATAATATACAACAACAATTAGATATATTTACGATTTACGTTAATTCTATTATTAGGCCAGTGGAATTAGCAAATATGCATATTGCAGATTGTAATTCGTTTCAGGATGCCACGTGAATTAAACTAAAGTTTTATTGATTACGAACATAATCCTGAATTTGGTCCACTTTTTGAGCGCCGGACATTGTTTATTTAACGATTTATTGTTAAAAAATTCCAAAAAATTGACTTTTTTAAAGATAACTCAAAGACCTTTGACGATAGATTTTTCAATTTGTAGATACTGTTAGAACTTTGAAAAACGGTTAATTTGAGAGGTGTTTCGTTTAAAACGCTTGAAAATTTGTTTAAATAATTGCAAAAAACCGCGAAAATTTTCGCAATTTGCAAATATTTTTCATTCTTTAACAAAACACTTTAGTGCTTTGACAAAATTTCATAAAAAAATTTTAATTAGTTTATATTCAATTTGTTTATTAAAAACATAAATAATGTAAAATGCAAATTCACCCAGTTCTCGTTGTCGTAGAGGGTTGATCTGGAGATCATTCTTTTTGTTTTCATTAATGGTAAATCAAATTTGCATTATTTTCAACTTCAAAATGGCGTTTGAAAAAGTGTCACATTTTGAGGATAGGTTTTTTGCTAATAACTTTTAAACAAATAAAGAGTTTGCAATATCGTTCCGATATCTTTGTTGCTGTGGTTTTTTCACACAGCCGAGATGATTTTTTTTAATAAATTCGTAATTTGTTTATTAATATACATTAACAGCTGGAACTTGGCGAACAACTAGTTTAATAGTCTATCTTTGTAATAGAGCTGAGTTTGAGGGAAAAAATTCAATTTGAAACGATAACAATAATTAATTTTAAATCAGCGTCAGAATAGGAGGGAGAAGCATGAGTCATATCTGTAACACGTTCATAAAATGATCGAGACGAGCTCAAATCCGTGCGCCAACCAAGAATGTACGGTTTCTCCGATTTTGACTTTTTTTTTAATCTGGGGTAGCGTGATGAAATAATAATATCTGTCGATTTTTTCCTAATTAAACAATAATTTGTTATAAACAATTATTTCTGTTAAAAAAATGTTTACGAATTTATTAAAAAAAAAATCATCTCGGCTTCTAGTAAGGCTACAGAGTCATTTTTTTTTTGAAAATGTGTGAAAGAACCTCAGAAACAAAGATATGAGAACGATATTGCAAAATCTTCATTTGTTTAAAAGTTATTAGCAAAAAACCTAACCTCAAAATGTGATACTTTCAAACGCCATTTTGAAGTTGAAGATAATGCAAATTTGATTTACCATTAATGAAAGCATAAAGTTTAAGTCTCAACAAAAAGAATGATGTTCGGATCAACCCTTTACGACAACGGGAACTGGGTGAATTTGCATTTTACATTATTTATGTTTTTAATAAACAAATTGAATATCTCTTAAACTAATTAAAAATTTTTAGTAAAATTTTAGGGATAATTTTGGGGCAATAAAAGACATATTTTGTCAAAGTTTAAAGCACTAAAGTGCTTTTGTTAAAGAATGAAAAATATTTGCAAATTGTTAAAATTTTTGCGGTTTTTTGCAATTATTTAAACAAATTTTCAAGCGTTTTAAACGAAACGCCTCTCAAATTAACCCCTCTTCAAAGTTCTAACAGTGTCTACAAACTGAAGAACCTATCATCAAAGGTCTTTGAGTTATCTTTAAGATAGTCGATTTTTTGGAATTTTTCAACAATAAATCGTTAAATAAACAATGTTCCGGCGGTCAAAAAGTGGACCAAATTCAGGGTCATGTTCGTAATCAATAAAACTGTCGTTTAATCTACGTGGCATCCTGAAACGAATTATAATAAATTTCAGTCTTTTTTTTACTAATTCTACTGGACTATATGCAGTACCTAGAGTTAAAAAATATGTAAAATTTCGGAATAATTTCATATACGCAATGATTAATTTTTCTTTATGGATTATTATTGTAGTAAAAGGTATCGTCTTCAGTTTCTAAAAGGTCTGGATAATTGAATAATGATTATTTGAAAAAGTGTTACTTAATTTATTTTTAAAACGTAGGATAATTATGTTTATTATGGTGTCGCTGATTCCAAATCGGGAGTCAAAATTAAAATATTCTTTAAATATGGCGGATAGATTTTTTTCTTCCAAAACAAGTGTATGTATGCGGATGATACAACAATAATCATTTCAGATAAATGTAAAGAAACTTTAAATTCCACTGTGAACAGAGTGATGGAACAGTTTCTTAACTGGTGTGTTTCAAATCATTTAATTATTAACATTAGCAAAACGGTATGTGTTGAATTTACAGGAAAATATAAATATCCTAACAAAGAGTGGAGGTTTAACCTAAACAACACAGCTCTTGAAATATCACTCAATACCAAATTTCTTGGTACTTATTTAGACTACAGGATTAGTTGGAACAATCAGATACATAATGTTTGCACTAAGTTAAGTAAGTCGTATTTTTCCATTGTCACATTAAAACAAACATTAAACGAAGAGGAACTTTTAAGTGTCTATTATGCTAATGTACACTCTGCTATCGCCTACAATATAATATCATGGGGACAAGCAACTGAGATCGATCGCGTCTTCATAATTCAAAAAAGAATAATTAGACTTATGTTTTATTTGACTTATAAAGAATCGTGCAGACATAGCTTCAAAAACAAAAAGATATTAACAGTAACTGGAATTTACTTGTTAAAGCTATAATGTTACATACACCAACATAAAAATCAATTTGTAACTAATAATAACATACATACACACCTCACTAGGACTAGAAATCACATACATATCAATCGTTTTAACCACAGCTACTTAAAAAAATCACCCATGTATACTGGGTGCACATACTACAACTTATTACCAGCAAACTACAAACATTTAACGATCATAAGATTTAAAATTAAAATAAAGAAGTTCCTCGTAAAAAACTGTTTCTATAATTTAAGAGAGTTTGAAAACTTCCTCAATAATAGCTGAACGCTCAATATGTACAAAAAATTAATTTTTGCTTAATCCATTTTTATTAGAACGTCGATAAGTAAATCAACAAATTAAAAAAAAATAAATAAATAAATAAATAAATTAAGATTCTAAAATCTAAAAATGTATCTCGAGAGGATTTTTTTTGTTTACATTCTGTAGTATTATATATCATATGTATTGTCTCTTTTTATCTGTTTGTATTTTACAAATTTTATGTGAATTTTTGACTTGCCTTATCCACTTTATTGTGGCAACCAGAGGTAAATAAAATTATTATTATTATTATTATTATTATTATTATTATTAAAGGGATAAAATAAATTGAGCATCCAGATCATGTTGTATATTAACGAATAACAGCACCTTTCAAAAAAGAAAAATTAATTATTTAGCAATTACAATAAGAGAATGGCGACTTTTTGTTAACCCTTTCAGGCATGGTGGTACACCGTTTGAACCATGCAAACTGACTCGTTCAATGCATGGTGGTACAAACGTACGGCATATTGTATATGCATAGTGGACTGTATACACCGTATATACTGTGTACACTTTAATGTATACTATGTATATGGCCAAAGTATATACTTAAAACAAAATACAAATCTCCACAAATGCAACTAAAGTATATTTTGTAGCTTAGCAATCCCCATTAACAAAAAAAACAGATGAATTAGAACAAAATATCCCGTGCAGCAACGGGGCTTTTTGTGCATGATTTTCCGTGCCTGAAAGGGTTTAAAAAAATGTCAAAACGCACATTGAATCGGCCATAACTTTTTTATTTATGTGACGGAGAAACAAACATAAAAACGTTTTCAATATTGATTAATTTCATTCCTTAGAATTGTGACAGTTTCTAAGATATTCAACATTTTAAACTAAATACTTTATCATAAAAACGGTCGGATGCCATCTATAAAACTAAATATCTCCGAAACTATCAATCCTACACAAGCATATATATAAAAAAAATTCGTTCTCAGTTTATAAGCTTCATTTTTGATGTCCATTATATTTTCTCTAAAACTAATATTTATTGAGACATTTGCAGAGAAACAAAAATGTTTTTTCTAGAATTCCTTTACAGTTTAAAATGCATTTTTCTTCTAAAGCAAGCCCAGTAAGCGGACAAAAAATTTGAGCGTCTAGGTCATACTGTATATTAACGAAGAACAGTATATGGGAATATATTTTTTTAATTGCTGACTACTTACATTAACAAAATGGCGACGTTTTTTTTTTTAAATTTGAAAAATTACATTGTTTCTGTCATAACTTCTTTGTTTTTTAAGTTATAGAAAAAAAAAACATTTAAAAGCCTAACTAATAGTCCTTCATTTTGTGTCATATCGCTTTTGACGTAATTGCCATAGTTTCTGAGATATTTAACATTTAAACCCAATACTTCGTCTTATAGACGTTCGGAAGCTTCCTTTGTATTTCCAGAATTCCGAATCCATTAACTCTATAGAAATTAGAAAAAAACGGAATTCATCCTCAATTTAGTAGCTTTCTTATTTGAGTCTAGCATGTTTTCGCTCAATATAATACTTGTCTTCTTAAGATTTTATTTTCTTTCAGCTCCGCTGCTTTTATTTTTTTTTAGTTGCAATCCCCTGAAAAGGGCTGGCATCCACCTCCTAAGCAAACCGCCGCATAATATGGAAACTTTTCTTTGATACATTTACTATTAAGTTGCCAAAAATGAACGAAATCCTTTTCATATCATATTATTCCGAAGTCAAAACCTCTAGGTACTGTACTAATAAATCAGTTGTTTGCAATATATTCGCAGTCAAACTAGTTTTTTATATTGACTTAAGTCGGTGCTAATACGCGTATTATTGTCTATAATCGTCTATCAGCGAGGGCCGTATCTCTGTTTTCAAGTGCATTTTTCTCGAAAACTGTTAATACTAGAAAAAGCTTCAAATAGAAAAGTTGACTCCATCTTTTATCTTAATTCCTTCACAATATATTTCGTATATATTTCGAAAGATAAAAAAGTTTCAAATTTGCTATACTTATCCCCAAAAATTCTCACATCTTATTATTATTATTATTATCATAGACACACTTTCTCAGCCGTAGCTGGAAACTATTCACCGAATCCCTCGCGCGCGATTGAAATTCGGCTCTATTGGAGCCCGTTCCAGGTTTTTGGGCCCTTCAGTTGGTGATGCCCGCTCCAACAGCTCAGAGTCCAGATCCCAGCAAGGGATCACATAGACTCCTAGTCCAGGACTTTCCTTAAAATATGCGCTGTTCCCAATAGTGCGATCTTCGCACTTCTTGTGCGTTCGGTTGACCAGGCAGCTGTTGTAGACTCCGGTCATAGCCCTTCTTGACCGTTTCAAGGGCTCCTACAATTACTGGTGCGATTGTGGTCTTTGCATTCCACATTCTACTAACTTCTATTTGGAGGTCTCTATACTTGCTCAACTTCTCCGTTTCCTTTCCTTATTTTTTTTTTTTTTTGTAAAAGCCAGTCACCCTTTAAACTCTGTGGACACTCACAGAGGGGAGCTGGTAGTACCGGTAGCCACTCCCCACGCCCGTGGGGTGAGTGACTACTGGGTCCGCGAATCGTGTGCCCTGAGCAGACGTAACGAACCGAGGATGACGGCCTTCTGCATTCTGCCGGCTAAGACCTCTGCCGAATTTCGGCATGCCGGTATGATCTTAAGTTCTGAAAGCAGTGTGTGTCTCGTTCCACCGAGGGCTCCTATAATCAGTACCACTATCTTAACAGTATGGTCTGGATAGAGTCTGCGGAGTTCGAAGAGCAAATCTCGATATTTTGTCCGTTTTTCCTCCTCCTTCAAGACAATGTTGTTCTCCGCGGGAGCCGAGAACTCCACGACAAACATTGTCTTGAGTTGGTGGTCGAGGAGGACTACGTCAGGCTTGTTGGCTTGTATTTGCCTGACTGTGGGAAAAGAGTAGTTCCAATAAATTAGACACTTCTCATTTCCCACAACGGACTCAATATCCCCCGGGAGCATAAGGCAACACTGGTGTCTCGTCTATCCCATACGAGTGCCTCAAGTGATAATAAAGCACTCGTAATGCTCCGTCGTGCCTCTGGATATAGGCCGAGACTGCATATGTCGGACAGGCCGACAACAAGTGCATTAAAGTCTCTGGCGCCCTGCGGCAGGCCCTGCAGCTGACATCAGGGACCTCTATACCCATGACACGACTTCGATAAACGACAGTGTTAAATACACCATCCTGGCAAGCCATTATGAATCCCTCGGTCTCAGACTTCAGCCCGGCTGACCTTAAGAAGGCAAAGGTCAGCCTTTCGGATAAGCCAAGATCTTCTATATTTTTATAGAAGAATCCATGCATTGGCTTATCCGTATGAAGCTGCAGAAAGATGTTGTGTTCTGCAGTTTTAATTTGGGCTTTTCGCCGAGCAGGTTCCAACTCGGTGACAGAGTCGCGATTTACCCGCTCGACGTCGAAGGAGAGACCAAGTTCATCGGCTGCTCTCTGTGCTGCCTTAAACAAAAACGCTCCTACCCCTGCATTTTCATGGTCTCGGACCATGCAGAGGAGGGGATCCGAACTCCTGATAATCTTACAGGCTCCATCCAGAACCATCCTGTTCTGGAGACTCTCCAAACTCAAGAGTCCACGGCCTCCCCGATGTCGTGGGAGGTATAACCGTGGAACGGACGATTTAGGATGCAAACTCCTATTGAGATGCATCTTCTTGCGGGTTCCTACGTCGAGTTGACGCAACTCCTCTCGGTTCCATTTCACCACTCCAAAGGAGTAGAGAAGGATCGGAACGGCAAGCATGTTGGTAGCAGACACCTTGTTCTTCCCCGACAGTTCTGAAGACCAGATCTGTCGGAGTCGGTGCTGATACTTGCCGCGGAGAGCGTTTTTCACTACACTCACTTCTTGGGTGGAGCGTTGCTCGACACCCAAGTAAGTGTACGACTCTCCGGCATCTAGATGATGTAAGATGCTTCCATCTACGAGCTGCGCGTCCTCTCCGTAGTCCCCACATCGTCCTCTCTTGAGATGGACCAGTGCACATTTGTCCAACCCGAACTCCATACCGACGGCCTGCGTGTACTCCTGTACCACCCTAAGGGACTGGTGTAGGTCCCTTTCTCCGGAGGCATAAAGTTTAAGGTCATCCATATAGAACAAATGGGTGATCTTATGCCTCCTATCGCCGGAGGTACCGCAGTTGTATCCACGGGTTTTCCGGAGCGAAACGGATAATGGCAGTAGTGAGATGCAAAACAGAAGGGGGCTGAGGGAGTCTCCCTGAAATACTCCCCTTCTGAACGATACCAGCTCCTTCTGGACTCTATCGTTACCGGATGTTATAGTAAAGCGAGTCCTCCAGAGCGGCATCAGTTCTTCAATACATCTCACTACGGGACCGGGTACCGCAAGACATTGGAGCAAGTGTAAAATAAGCTCATGAGATGTCATGTCAAATGCCTTGCGGTAGTCGATCCAGACCATGGAGAGGTTCCGCTTATACTGCACGGAGTCCTGCGTGACACATCTGTCAATCAGCAGGTTCTCCTTGCATCCAGCGACACCTCTCTTCGACCCTCGTTGCTCATATATCCGTTCGTAAACCGGTTCAACTGCGTGGAGCACCCGCATGTACAAAATGCGTGTAAACACTTTGTAACATGCGTTTAAACAGGTTATCGGGCGGTAATTCTTTGGGTTAGACAAATCTCCGTTCTTGGGGATCAGCACTGTCCGCCCCTCAACAACCCAAGAAGGAATTTGCTGCTCCCCATTTAGCCAGGCATTAAAAATTCTGGCCAAATGGTGGTGGGTACTCGATAACTTTTTATTATTATTATTATTATTATTTATTATTATTATTATTTTATATATATAAAAGCCAGTCACCCTTTATACTCTGTGGCTCCGACACTCACAGAGGGGAGCTGGTAGTACCGGCAGCCACTCCCCACGTCCGTGGGGTGAGTGACTACTGGGTCCGAGAATCGTGTGCCCTGAGTAGACGTAATGAGCCGAGGATAATGGCCTTCTGCATCCTGCCGGCTAAGATCTCTGCCGAATTTCGGCATGCCGGTATGATCTTTAGTTCTGAAAGCAGTGTGTGTCTCGTTCCACCGAGGGCTCCTATGATCAGGACCACTAGCTTAACAGTATGGCCAGGGTAAAGCCTGCGGAGCTCGAAGAGTAAATCTCGATATTTCGTCCGTTTTTCCTCCTCCTTCAAGACAATGTTATTCTCCGCGGGAGCCGAGAACTCCACGACAAACATTGTCTTGAGTTGGTGGTCGAGGAGGACCATGTCAGGCTTATTAGCTTGTATTTGCCTGACGGTGGGAAACGAGTAGTTCCAATAAATTAGACACTTCTCATTTCCCACAACGGACTCAATATCCCCCAGAGCGTAAGGCAGCACTGGTGTCTCGTCTATCCCATACGAGTGCCTTAAGTGATAATAAAGCACTCGTAATGGTCCGAGTGTACTACCTTGTGGTACCTCAACGTTAACATTTATCGACATAACCAAGAAAAAAAATCATATTTTCTACAAAATTTGACTGTCATATTAACACAGTTTATTAACTAATGGTGTGTGAGAACACAATAAAAATTTTAGATTTTTACATTGATTGTTTCATTCTTGAGTTAGAGCGAGTTAAACGAAAAAATAATTACTAATAGACATCGAGAATAAGAGAAATGTTCCACGAAAACGTTATATTTAAATTCTTAGTCGAATCAGTATGAAATTCAGTAAGGTTCTATTCTGATGGGCAATTTTAAAAAAACTGTGTTTGTGATATGAGCTGTGTTTTTTAATGTCAATTTTTAAGTATGATTCTTGAACTACTCTATATATTATACTTTTAAATTTTATAATTAAATTGCACTGAGAATATCTTTTAAATAAATGTGAAACGTTGATTTTTATAAACTTGATGTAACATTTTATTTAATCACCCTGTATATTTCACTTTAATAAAGAATATTGATTAATTTCATTTTTTTTAACTTGCCGTCAATATTAGTAATATAATAAAAATCTTAAATTAAAAATGTATTTAATTCTATATTTGATTATTTTACACGTATTTTAGGTATTGTCCATAGCAGCTTTTCTTGCCGTAGCTCAAGCTGGCCTCATAGACTACCATGGAGCAGCCCCCATTATATCCCATGCAGCACCTGTTGCATACGCACCCGCTCACCAAGCTGTTGACTATTATGTGAGTTTTCTCTTTAGGTCCATTTTATTTAATTACTAACCGATTTGTTAAAAAAAACAATGATTTCATCCTCCAAAATACCCCTTTGCTGACAAGTTACAGCCCCTTTAAAGGGGTACGTTAAAAACAGTTTTCGTTTTTTTACTCAAAAAATAAAATGCCAAGAAACAAAATATTTGGCATATCTACCATACTTATTGAAAAGCATCTTGTGAATTCTTTCATCCCCTTGATTATAGCAGTTCAGTAATAATTGAAATGAACTTAATTGCATGAACGTAAATTTTATTTTTTATCTCGAAAGCGGTTAGTAACACGGCATTTTTTAAAGAGAAGAAAAAATTTTAGAATTAACGAGGGAATCAAAAAATATTTTATTCTAAAATGTAAAATAAATGGATTTTAAAAATATCTTTAAAAATATATTAGCGGTTGCCCATTCCACCCCTTGGTGAATCATGAAAAAAATTCACATGCCTTTCAATAAGTGTAGTAGATATGATAAAAAGTTTGTTTTTTGGAATTTTATTTTTTTAATAAAAAAATGACAACTGTTTTTAAAGACCCATTTGAATGGGATGTAACTTGACAACGAAGGTATTTCGAAAAATGTTATATGAAGAACTCCAGTTAATTTGGACTCAAGAATCTAGAGTTAATTTTTTTCTACTTTGTTTCCGGACACCCTGTATACCAATTAAAAGAATACAAATTTGTCAATTTTGATTTAACAATTGTCAAATTTAAAATAGTACCTTAGTTTATTAGAATATTTGTTTACCTCACCTCAAGTAGTTAATTCTTAATCCAAGTATTAATTTGTCTTCATAAGTCTTCTTTTTTGCTCCTCTGTTATATTAACCATAAATCTTTTACTTTTTAATCAATCTCTGCCTCTAGCCTTTATTCTATCTGTTTTATATACAGGCAATGTTTCTTTTCTTCCTTTATGTCACTATTTAGTTTCTTCTTTTATAATATACTACACCTTGCTGTTCTCATTTATTTCATATGTATTTAAGTATTTGCTTGTTTTCTTCTTTAATAATTCTTCTTTTCTCGTCTGTTTTATAACAGTTGTTTTATTTGGTATATATTTCTTTGATTCTTTGGTTCTTTTTTTCAAATTATTCTGTCACCTTTTATATATCTTTCATCTTGTTGATTTCAAAAAATTCTCTCTTCTATTATTTTTTTCACCGCCTTCCTATCTTAATTTTTTTTTCATCATGTACACTAATCGATGTTTTAACATTTTTTTTTAGTTTCACTTGTTCTTATTTTAGCAAATTAAAATACTAATCTAGCCAAAATAAAACTCCATTGATATTTTATTTTCTTTTTTTTTACGAGTGTTTTATCCTTGAACTTAAATTTTTGTTATGTTTTATTGATATGAATCTTTACTTTGATATATTTTTAATAAATTTTTAATATAAACATTTTTTTTTTACTTTTCTATTTATATGGATATAAAAATACATGTCAATATATTATGTTTCAGGCTCATCCAAAATACGAATTCAAATATGGAGTTCAAGATGGACACACTGGGGATCATAAATCGCAACATGAAGAGCGCGATGGGGACGTCGTAAAAGGTTACTACACTGTCGCCGAACCCGATGGTACCCTTCGTACTGTGCATTACACCGCTGATGACCACAACGGTTTCAACGCTATTGTAGAAAAATCTGGACATCCTGTACATCCAGCTCCAGCTCCAGTGTATGGAAAAGCCATCGTGGCTGCCGCTCCAGCTTATTATCATCATTAGTAATGTCTAGATTTTAAGATAATTTAATTGTTATTTATGTATTATATATTTTTGTAATAATTATGCGTTAAAGTTTCAATGTGTTTTTTTAAATTTACCCATTATAAATTTCTACAGGTAACAATACATGTTTAATATTACAGTTAAAAGGACAAGACCATTATTATTAGGTTCGCGAGCAGATTCTAAGCTCCTCAGCACCCGAACCAGTCGACGGTATACTTCCCGACATGTAGAATTTTCTAGAAAAGACCAGTGATCTCCACGAAGGATAGCAATCTACTTCAGAATAGATCCCCTGGCTGTAAAAATTGCCTTTCCAAAATGCCTATAGACTGACGCTCCTAGTCGTGCACTATTGCAAATAATATGAGTAATGGTTTCATCCCCCACTCAACGCATACCACAAATATACCGGCCTACAACCCCATTGTATGTAGAGGTACTATTATCAAACCTACTACCCTGAACTTAGGTAGGACCAACCACACATCGGGGAAATACGCCCCTTCACTGAGGAAGAACTAAAACAGGCAAGCGCCCGTATATAAAAATGGCAAAGAGCCAGGCCCAGATGGTGCCGCCAGAAGTAATAAAGGCTGCAGTACGAGAGTATCCATAACTTATCCTTGACATCATGAACGCAATACTTGAAAACGGGATCTATAATACCTGAAAAATGGAAACGAGCGAGAATTAATAGTTCTCATTAGAAAGGGGGAAAACCTCTAGCGGAGCCTATATCCTACAGGCCTCTGTGCCTTTTAGATGTGTTGGGGAAGTTGCTAGAACAGCACATATATAGAAGGCTCAAGGAAGAATTAGAGGAAAAAACGGACTGTCAGACCGGCAATACGGCTTCAGGGAGGGAAGGTCCACTATGGGCGCAATTAAGGCAGTGATTGGCATCGCTGAAAGTGCGAAAGCAGGCACCCAATACACAAGAAAGATCTGTGCATTGGTCACGGTAGACGTAAGAAACGCATTTAACACGGCATCTGAACGAAAAAAAGATACTATTGGAAGCCTGCAATGAGGACGTAGAGCGCCAGATAAATAGAGGAGTACTCTAGGGCTCGATACTAGGGCCCACATTGTGGAACGTCCTCTACGATGAAGTGCTTGCCCTAGACGTACCAGACGAAGCCACACTGATAGCGTTTGCTGACGACCTAGCCCTAACAGCAGTTGGAAAAAATGAACAAGGCCTGATACGAAGAGTAAATCTCGCTCTAGAGATGATAAATACATGGATGACTAGCAAGTCCCTGAAGCTATCACTGGAAAAGACGGAACCAATCTGACTAACCGGGAAGAGACGGCTTCTTCCCATAAAATTCGAACTACAATCAGGTACCTAGGGGTAACAATTGACAAAAGACTCTCTTTTGCTGAACACATTACCAATGCAGCTATGAAAACAGTGGCAGCACTGGAAAAACTGATGCCAAATGTCGGAGGGCCGAAAGAAATAAGCGACAACTCCTCAGCTCGGTAGCACACTCTACCATGCTATATGAAGCACCAATGTGGCAGAAGGCACTGAAAGTCACAAAAAATAAACGCAAGCTAGCAGTGGTACAGACGAAGATGGTATTGAGGACATGTAGTGCTTATAGGACGGTATCTATGGAGGCCGCGTTGGTAATAGCCGGAATACAAGGCGGGGAAAAAAAACGGAAGCCAGTAGGATAATAGAACAGAAAATCATAGAGCTACGGCAAGAGAGGTAGCACGCGACGAAGATGGGGCAGTGGACGAAGAAGGCCGGTTTACTTGAAGCATTGGCTGCCTCATTCCGAGGGTTTGAGCCTAATAGTTACTGAACTATGCGGTGGCCCAGTCTCATAACTCTAATTGAATTAGGATTCTTGGCAGACCAAGAAGTTTTACTCCTTCTCCTCCAAAACGATTTGCTCCTTGAGGGCCCTCTATACCACTGACTGTGTTTGGTCACTGACCAATCACCTTGTTCACTTTATTTCTAATGTTTTCAATATTATTTGCAGAAAATAGTAATGAAAAGTCATTTGCATGCATTACAAAGTATGAACAAGATATTTCCGTCTTTAAATGGTTTATATACAATAAAAATTGCACAGGTCCCAATGGGAATATAGCAATTAGCAGATTGGCATTTTGGTATTAAAAAACATATAGATAGGAATTTGTCAGGAAAGAGAAAATTCAGCTGCAGGTAACTACTCTTACACCACAATATTCTAGTAAACATAACAATTTTTAGCAATTTACGTAGTCGAATGCCCTACTTAGGTTATAAAATACTGCACCAGGGCACCTGCTTGCGTCTGTAAAATTTTTTAGTTTATCATAAAAGGTGAGTAAGGCTTTAGATGTTGAATTTCCTAAATTAAAACTATATTGTTTCGGAGTTAAAATATTTCGGTTGTTTAGGAAGAAATCGCTAAAAGGCATGTTTAAAAACATTGAATAAACTATGTGGATTAGTGACAGGCCTATAATTCTCTAACAGAGACGAATTTTCTTTCTTATGAATAGGTCTAATCTTCTTAAAGACGGATATACAGTCAGCATCCGCAGATTTCCTAATTTGTATTTCTATATTTAACAAATTGGGAAGCTCCTCTTTAGTAGTTACACAAATGAACAAAGGTCGATATAAACAGTCCAGGATTAAAGAGAAACAATCAGAGAAATTCAAATCGTACCACCAGATATTATTCAAAATGTAATTGACTGATTTGAACAACGAATTATTTATTGCTAAATTGTTTTCTTTTAATTCCTTTTTCGAACTGTTCTTTACGTCGTTTTTTAATAAGTGTTAAGAGATGTAGGAATAATATTATACCGTTAAAGTCCATCAATTTATACCGTTTCGTTTTCATTTGAAAGTGGTATCATAGCTCTGATCAACATGGTACAAAGAAAATAAAAATACCACAGAAAGGTGACAATTTTCTTGAAAACAGAACAGGAGAAAAACACGAATTTTATTCTTCACTTTTGGCATAGTATATAATCCACGGTGTTAAATTCCATAGAAAAATTTAAAGGCCGCATCGAAATCATCGATGGCGTAAATGCATGACCAATCCTCATTTTTAATCCTCATCATCCTCAGGATTATTAAAAAATAAGCATGCTTATTTCATTGAAGAATATTCTAATTCCTAATTCCAGATTTTCGAATTTCTAATAGATGATCGTTCACTGTGTAATAAATGAAATTTTTTTTTATCATATACAGTGTGTTTCACTTCTCGTGAAGACACCCCTGTATCTTTTTTATTTGTTGCCGAATTAATTTCAAATTTTTATCAGCCATACAAGTCCATAAGGTGACTTTATTCAACACATAAATGCCGTCTAAATCTAAAACGCCGGCCTACTGCGATAAAAAGAAAATGTCAATTTTCGAGAAATCATAGTAGGCTTAGAGATAGACAAAAATTTTGTTAACAAAAGTTGTTCGGAATCACTTGATATGCCCCCCTGTAAAATTTTGTGAAAATTGGAATATTTTCAAAAAAAAAATTTTTGTTTCACTTCTCGTGAAGACACCCCTGTATCTTTTTTATTTGTGGCCGAATTAATTTCAAATTTTTATCAGCCATACAAGTCCATAAAGTGACTTTATTCAATACATAAATGCCGTTTAAATCTAAAACGCCGGCCTACTGCGATAAAAAGAAAATGTCAATTTTCGAGAAATCATAGTAGGCTTAGAGATAGACAAAAATTTTGTTAACAAAAGTTGTTCGGAATCACTTGATATGCCCCTCTGTAAAATTTTGTGAAAATCGGAATATTTTCAAAAAAAAAATTTTTGTTTCACTTCTCGTGAAGACACCCCTGTATCTTTTTTATTTGTGGCCGGATTAATTTCAAATTTTTGTCAGCCATACAACTCTATAAGGTGACTTTATTCAACACATAAATGCCGTCTAAATCTAAAACGCCTGCCTACTGCGATAAAAAGAAAATGTTAATTTTCGAGAAATCATAGTAGGCTTAGAGATAGACAAAAATTTTGTTAATGAAAGTTGTTCAGGATCACTTCATACGCCCCATGTCGTCTAAATCTAAAATGCCGGCCTTAGAATAATTAAAATTAAAATCTAATTACTTTAATGAGTTTTAACATCTGTCAACAATATGTAGGTTGGTAGGATGCTGTCATATAACGAATTCTTTTTGAATTAAATTGGTGGCCCTGAAAAGGGCCGTTGTTTTTACAGAGAAGACTACTAATAATGAATGATAATATTGTCGGAAAAAAAAATACAGATAAAGCAAAAGCCGCAGTGTTAGAATAGTTCAAAAATAAAAGAAGTTAATGGTTTTTTTTACTTATTTATTATATTGCGCCCCTTTCCACTAACCCACCCTCAAGTGTAATACACTTCTCAATCCGTTTTCTGTTATTTTTTACAACTCTTCGCAGTTCTTGAGCTGTAACTTCTAAACATGCTTGCCTTATCCTCTCACAAAGCTGCTCTATATTTTGAGGTCTGGTCATATAAACTTTGTTTTTAATGTGACCCCAAAAATAAAAATCCATTGGAGTGAGATCAGGTGATCTGGGTGGCCAATGTATTAAAGGGCTATTTCGTCCTATCCATCTTTGGGGAAAATGTTCATTCATCCATGCTCTCACTACTACGGAATTGTGGATAGATGCTCCGTCGAGTTGAAAATACAATTGTTCCAAAGGAAAATCAACAATTGCATTCCAAAGATCATTATTTAGATAGATGCTCCGTCGAGTTGAAAATACAATTGTTCCAAAGGAAAATCAACAATTGCATTCCAAAGATCATTATTTAAAAATTCTAGCAAATTTAACGCATTTATATTTTGAAAAAAGAAAAACGGCCCTATTATTGTTTCGTTAAAAATTCCGCACCACACATTTACTTTCTGGGAATATTGCCTTTTACAATTTATTATCCAATCAGGATTTTCTACTGCCCAGAACCTAGAGTTTTGTGATGACACTACCCCGTTGGTGGAGAAAGTTGCCTCGTCCGTGAAAATTACTTTCTTCAAGAAGTCTCTATTGTTTAAATAATTACCTTGGATCCATAAACAATATTCTAATCTTCTCTCTTCATCACCTTCCTCCAAGGTATGTAAAAATTTTGGTTTAAACGGTTGTAGCTTATGGCGTTTTAAACATCTCCAAATTTTTGATGCCGACAAATTAAGGTCACGAGCCATATTTCGAAGACTGGTAGTGGGATTGGCGTTAAATGCCGCTAATATAACATTATCATCTCCGTGATTTCGATTAAGATGTACTCTCGGTTTAAGCACATTGCCAGTTGTATTGAACAAGTGACATATTCTTGCTACGGTACCATGGTGTATTGGTTGTCTTAGAGGATGTCTTAAATTAAATTCTTCTGCTGCTTCTCTTGAAGACCGTACATTTTCACCGACTATCTTTATTATTTCAATTTTTTCATCAGTAGTTAAAAGTATTCTAACCATTATGATAAAAGATATGAAATAAGGAAACTTTAGTATGAATAAAATTATTAAAACAAGAAAAACTAACAAACTCCACAGAAAATAACAACAATCACTTCTGTCATGAAAGCAATGACGAAATAAATAAAACAATACATATTGACAGTTAATTTCACGGCACTCTTTACATTCAACGCAATAAAACCGTCCATGTTCCTAAATTTCTGAGCCGATAAGGAGGAAGGATATGATGGAGAGTTACTCCTCCAGAAGAGAGATAACAAAAAGAAAAAAGAAAAGATATTACATTCAACTTGATATGTAAAAATAAAAAGCCCTTTTAGTGTTTATTGAATGCTGATTTTTGTTCACAACTTTCATTTGTTGGAAAAAGTTCTCTTTATGTGTTCTCTTTTTTTGAAAATATTCCGATTTTCATAAAATTTTACAGAGGGGCATATGAAGTGATCCTGAACAACTTTTATTAACAAAATTTTTGTCTATCTCTAAGCCTACTATGATTTCTCGAAAATTAACATTTTATTTTTATCGCAGTAGGCAGGGGTTTTAGATTTAGACGGCATTTATGTATTCAATAAAGTCACCTTATGGATTTGTTTGGCTGATAAAAATTTGAAATTAATTCGGCCGCAAATAAAAAAGATACAGGGGTGTCTTCACGAGAAGTGAAACAAAATTTTTTTTTTTGAAAATATTCCGATTTTCACAAAATTTTACAGGGGGACATATCAAGTGATTCTGAACTACTTTTGTTAACAAAATTTTTGTCTATCTCTAAGCCTACTATGATTTCTCGAAAATTAACATTTTCTTTTTATCACAGTAGGCCGGCGTTTTAGATTTAGACGGCATTTATGTGTTGAATAAAGTCACCTTATGGACTTGTATGGCTGATAAAAATTTGAAATTAATTCGGCCACAAATAAAAAAGATACAGGGGTGTCTTCACGAGAAGTGAAACAAAAAATTTTTTTTTGAAAATATTCCGATTTTCACAAAATTTTACAGGGGGACATATCAAGTGATTCTGAACAACTTTTGTTAACAAAATTTTTGTCTATCTCTAAGCCTACTATGATTTCTCGAAAATTAACATTTTATTTTTATCGCAGTAGGCAGGGGTTTTAGATTTAGACGGCATTTATGTATTGAATAAAGTCACCTTATGGATTTGTTTGGCTGATAAAAATTTGAAATTAATTCGGCCACAAATAAAAAAGATACAGGGGTGTCTTCACGAGAAGTGAAACAAAAAATTTTTTTTTGAAAATATTCCGATTTTCACAAAATTTTACAGGGGGACATATCAAGTGATTCTGAACAACTTTTGTTAACAAAATTTTTGTCTATCTCTAAGCCTACTATGATTTCTCGAAAATTAACATTTTATTTTTATCGCAGTAGGCAGGGGTTTTAGATTTAGACGGCATTTATGTATTGAATAAAGTCACCTTATGGATTGGTTTGGCTGATAAAAATTTGAAATTAATTCGGCCACAAATAAAAAAGATACAGGGGTGTCTTCACGAGAAGTGAAACAAAAAATTTTTGTTTGAAAATATTCCGATTTTCACAAAATTTTACAGGGGGGCATATCAAGTGATTCCGAACAACTTTTGTTAACAAAATTTTTGTCTATCTCTAAGCCTACTATGATTTCTCGAAAATTGACATTTTCTTTTTATCGCAGTAGGCCGGCGTTTTAGATTTAAACGGCATTTATATGTTGAATAAAGTCACCTTATGGACTTGCATGGCTGATAAAAATTTGAAATTAATTCGGCAACAAATAAAAAAGATACAGGGGTGTCTTCACGAGAAGTGAAACACACTGTATATTCAATATCTAATATATTCCACCCCAAACAGAACTTCCCCCAACCCATCCCCCTTCATGTAACTCCATTAAATTATTATAGTACCAGTGTACATTAGCACATATATACTTAGATGTTTTTGAACTTGAAAATCATATTTCCTTTAAACAAACTGCACCCTAAGCTCCCTCTACTACTATACAACACCCCAACACCCCCAATCCCCTACGAAAAGCACCCCTCTTCCCCCACTAAGATAAATATATATGCTTCTACCGGGTACAAAATAGTTTTAAAAGGATTTTTATTTACATTATTAATAAAATGTCAATTTCTCTTATCACCTCCCCCCCCAACACCCACTCTTCCGAATCATTTCCGCCATCATCGTATTGCTACAAACTTGAAAATGGTATAGAATAGAATAAAGTTTATTTAGCATAAGCTATTTATAAAACAACATAAATTTGTACAAAGTCATTCATTATTTTGTGCTCTAACGTCTACATATAATTTAGTAACATTTTTAGTAAACAGTTTTAAATTACTAGAATATTTGATTTCCGTGGGCAAAGCATTGTACGCGCGTAGGCCATCGCTAAAAGTTGATTTTTTTAGAAATGATATTTTTGTATGATCTATATTGTAGTTTAGCAGATCTTACCGCATAATTGTGCAATCTCGATCTTTTAACTAAGAAGGGTTTAAGGTAGGTAGGTACTAGATTTTTCTCGATTTTATATATTAAAATTAAATCTGCTCTTTCAATACTTTGCTCTACTGAAATCCAACCCAACTGGTTTAACATATTCGAAATATCTATCACAATTTAATATTATACGCATTCCTTTATTATGTAACACTTGTAACCTCTTAATATCTGATATGCTACATGATAATAATGAAAAGCAATAATTAAAATGTGGGTAAATTATAGTATTGTATATAATTAATTTTGACCATTGTGTTAAATCTGCAGATATTCTTTGCCAATTTTCTTATATAAATAATCATCATGTTTTGGAAACGTCAACTGTTGGTCTAAAATAATTCCTAAGTATTTAATTTCACTTACAAATTCAACTTTTGTATTATTAATGTACAGAAACAGTTGATCATTTAAATAATTTCGGCAATTTGCTTTAGTTCTAAAAACCATACGTTTAGTTTTTTTCAGTATTGAGTTTCAATTTATTTGTACATAACCATCTGTATAATATACAAAGCTCTTTATTCATTATATCGGTGATTTCAATATAATTTTTTCCAGATACAGATATTAATGTATCATCAGCAAAAAGGTTTACATATGAATTTTTTAGGACAAGATTTATATCATTCGCATATATAATGAATAAAAGAGGCCCCAACACACTGCCCTGCGGTACCCCATACGAACTAGGAATTTTAGTAGATGTCTTATTGTTCGCTTTAGTTTTATGGTACCTGCTTTCTAAGTAATTTTCAATCCATAACGAAGACTTTTCTTATACTTTTTTTTACAATAAAGATATAACCTTGCACCGGTTTTACTCCCTCTCCCTACGTCCAAAGCAACAATAGTACGAACAGAGATACTTAAGCTGTAAGATCTGAAAAAGAGCTCTAACCTAAACCTCTCTATACAACAGAATGGAAGGGGAATTGGCATTTTAATAATGTTAATAAAAAAGTTCTTTTAAAACTATTTTATATCTGGTAGTAGCATAAAGGTTTATGTTGAGGGAGGATAAGGTACTTGTCATTGGGGGTTGGGGTGTTAGGAGGTGTTGGGGTATTGTACAGTAGTAGGAGGCTTAGGTTGCAATTTATTCAAAGGAAATATGATTTTCAAGTTCAAAAACATCTAAGTATATGTGCTAATGTACACTGGTACTATAATAATTTAATGAGGTTACTTGAAGGGGGATGGGTTGGGGGAAGTTCTGTTTGGGGTGGAATAATTAGATATTGAATTGATATGATAAGAAAATTTTTTTCGAAATTTTTGGACCAAAAATAAAAAGGGCCGAAAACCGGCCTTATAGGCCCTCCTCCTTTGGCAAACCTTGTATATACCACTGTATTGAAAAATTTGCAACCGCTAAAGACCAAACTCTTTTGAAACAGCATAGTATCGTGCTTACTTTGCAGAAAATTGTTTTTTATTATTAACATTTCTTTTTATTTTCATTGAATTTGTTTGTTTTCATATACAAAGCACTACTATCTCATACATGTAGTGTGTTCGGTAAACAAGTTTCGTATGCTTAGGAACTCATTCCACACGCAGAAATGGTAAGAGAAGTTTCTGTAAACACGTGATATAAACCGAGGCCTTCTGAGGATGGCTTCTAAATAAATTAGTGGATACAGGGGCGTAGCGAAGGGATGCATGGGGGGTTTGTCAGACTTGTCAAAACTTGGCAAAACTTGGAAATTTGAGATATAAGTTGGCAATTTTTATTTCGGTGGTAAAAAATTTTTTGAAAAATTCCGCCAATCAATTTTCATTTCGGTGGAAATTTTTTTTGGATTTTCTTCCCCCCCGCTCATTAATTTTTTGGAGGAATTATTATTTATTTATTTACAGAGTTGGCTTGTTAAGTGTATGAAGTTAGCATATTTGAAAAATAACCTCCCAAAAAAGTTTGTTCGCTACGCCTCTGACTGGATAGTATAATTTTCTGGTGGGTTTTATGTTTTATATGTTTTTATTACCAGAGAAATTGTGATGCTAAGCAGTAAAATAAGCATTACCACGAAAACAATTTCTTTTTGTGAAAATGTTTCGCTTATAAAATTTAATCAGAAATAGCTTTGAATGAATTAGCATTTAATTAAACTTAAAATAAAAAAATAGTTATTCATGCAAACATTCTGTTTCTAAAGACATATAAATTATCATCATACCCATTTTTT
Organism: Rutpela maculata; assembly: GCA_936432065.2. NCBI lineage: Eukaryota > Metazoa > Arthropoda > Insecta > Coleoptera > Cerambycidae > Rutpela > Rutpela maculata. The sequence continues at coordinate 48,258,005 of OW386289.2, forward strand.
ATTATAAAATTTCGGCAACTTTGACCTTGACTTTGACATTGATGTCCAACAATGGAAAGTTATCATACGTAATTTGTTTGAGCTACTTTTTGAAATATTTAAGAAATTGTGCAACAAAGACGATAGAATTATTTTCTGAGAAGGAATTACTAGATCAAAATAATGTTTTTTGCAATATTACGGAATGTTATCGCCTGTGGCTAATAAATGCGTGAAATTACATTTAATATTAGCATAAATTATTAACATTATATATAATTCCTCAATCAGAATTCGGAAGTATTTTTAATGTTTTTGTTATATAAAACATGGTCATTAATGAAGATTACCAGAGAACTATATAATTAATCTACCATGAAACCTGTAATGTAACACTTTCGTATGCTTTTTATGGACTGTCTATCAGACTATAAAAATGTTACATTAGTAATCATAATCATAATACGCGTATCTTACTGCAACCTTGACGTTCTTATGTAATAACTATTGTACCAACATAGAGAAATGTATCATTAAATTAATAAATTTCTCACTAATTTGTTTATTTTTTATTTTAGTGAAGAACAATGCCGTTTACTAGATTTGCTGTAATTGTTACATAATTTAATAAAAATACATACCAGTCCGACTATAAAGTACCCCAAGAAACATAATGCTAGATATTTCAGATAATCGAGTAAAACTAAGCATTAAAAATAGAATTTTAACGGTAATTTTGGTAGGCAATTTTTTTGTTAAAACGCAATCTGTACGGTACCAGAAAGATTTTTTGGAAATTAAGTTTTAATTTTGAAAAATTGTGGTTTTGTTTCCTTTTCTTTTTTTAGTATCTCAGGTTCTATTCATCGTATGATGTAAAAAAACTCAAAATGTTTGCAAATAAATATATACAGGGAAAAGGATCTAAAAAAACCCTACTCCAGGTGTCAAGTGAGATGAACGTCGAAGCCCAAGGACAAGGTTTCGTAAAACACATGCACGTTTCATTGAGTACATGATAATTGTTTGCAATTTTGAATATTTATTTTCTCGGTTATTTTTGAGAATTTAAATAAACACATATTTCTGCGTATATTAGGAAGAAGCGAGTATTCACAGAACTGAATATAAGCATGTACCACTAAAACACCCTGTATATAAAAGAAAATATTTTTTTTATCTAAATATTGGTAATACATTGCTGTTTTTATTTAAAATTAAAGTAGAACAACTCACTTCTTTTCCTATCACATTTTTTGGAAAAAATGTAAATATTTGAAAAATCAGGAACGCAA